>CM057832.1:84806242-86266242 GCA_030068075.1 Paguma larvata | reverse complement strand
CAGTACCAGAGAAGTGAGGTTGGAAGAAGCTTTATAGCTTCCAGGGCGGGTAGGAAATCCAAAGCCGGTGATGTGTGCGGGGGCGATGGCGGTGCGGCCTCCGGAGACCAATGAGAAAGCAGAGAGACCTGGCCGTGGGGGGATGGCAAATGCTGGCACGTCGAGCCTCCTGTGGCTTAAAGTGCTTCAGGCCTCTGCCCGCTGCGATCCAAAGAGCGATATCCTTGTTTGCACCGCTCTCTGCTCTATAAAATCACAGACTCAGAATAATTGGGAGGCATGAAAAAGCCACAGACTATTTCTAAAGAAGTTCGGCCTTATTACTTGTGAGGAAACGCAGTAATGAAGGAGCAGGTGACCAATTACTGGAAGAAAAGGTCCTTAGGAGACCAGGCTTCATTAGAGATAGGAAAGATTTTTCTCTGCTCTATCAGCCGCTTGTGTCCCAAAGCAAGATTCTCAAGAATCCAAGCATCCTGCACTATATGTGTTCCTTTGTCATTTAAACATGCTGTGTCACCTCCCGTCTCTGATCAAGGATATATTTTTACCCTCGTACCCCCAAATCTCTCTTTTTTAAAATCAATTGGAAGGTGAATTTTAGCCAACAATAGCTCTCCTGCAGGTACTTAGAGCCTAATTTCCTAAGCATTGCTCTTGTTTTCCGGTACCTCCAGAAAGAACATCACAATGAAAGCAGAAAAAGGAAACGGGACCCTGCTGGGAGACCCTCAATACACACAAAGTGATGGGCGTCTCAATCCTAATGAAACCTTACCAGACATCTTTGGAAACCAGATTCTCCGCTCCCAGGTGTGTGAGGCATAGATGGGTTTATATTGAATTTGCCGGGAAGAGCCATCTTTCTTCAGTGACATTCCATTTCCAGTCTCTCTGCTGATCATCAGTTTTCCTCAGAAGTCTGACACAAGTTATGATGTTGGGGCAGAAATCAGGAAACAAGCCTCCCTCAGCATGGGCTGTGTTTCCAACGGTCACAGAGTGTCTTCCTCAGAAGGAACGTTCTGGAATTCTGACAGGGAAGGCGGAGAAGAAGTTCACCCACAGTAATGGAAACGCTGCTGGGACCAGGATGTGGTCAAGCCACCTTCCCACCCAATTCCAGGCCGCCAGACCTGTGTAGGATGCTCCCAGCAGGGCTCCTGAAGCCCCTGCTGAAGCCTGGGTCCCACACTGCAGAGCTGTGGGTACAGAGAAAAATCCGAATCACAGATACTTCCCTGCCTTTGTCAAAAATAAAACAGGGGCGCCTGAGTGGCTTAGTCAGTTGAGCGTCCGACTTCTGCACAGGTCGTGAGTTCATGAGTGCATGAGTTCAAGCCCCACCTCAGGCTCTCTCTGCTGTCTGTGCAGAGCCCGCTTTGGATCCTCTGTCTCCCTCTCTCTCTGCCCCTCCCCCACTTGCCCTCTCTCAAAAATAAGTAAAAATAATAAAAATTAAAAACAAATCTTCCCCTGCTCCTGCTGTGGGGTCTGGAAAAGGTAGAGTTGGGAAGCAGTGGGATCCAGCCTGTAGGAAAGTCAAGATGGTGAGGGAGCTGGCAGATATAAAACATCCACGGGGGTCTGCTACCTGATACACACTCGAAGGAACACCAGCTCTTCAAGGAAAAGAAAATCAAGTCAGACTTAATGGTATCAATTCGTTTTAAGTGACAGATCAAACTAGAAGAAGATCCATGGCTTGCAATGACTCCTACATATACGGGGGTGAAGGAGGCGGCAGGGAGGAGACAACAAGTGGAAGCCATCTTTGTCTAGCGGCACTTTCTGTGGCTGTTGTGTTGTGTAGTTGACCTCACAGAGTCATATTTTGTGCAGCACAGATAATTTTCCTCTGAGGAAACATCAACTTTCCTCCCGAGCCAGGGGGCATAAAATGGCCTCCAGAAGGAAAGACTCAGCCTTCAGGTGGTATTCATCTTCTTTTAGACACTAAATAGAACATCCACCCGCAAAAGTGGGTCTGTCACCAAAAGGACTGCCACCGGCCCCAGGGAATTTTTCCTGTCACAGACTTGCTTGGAGTCACCTGTTAGCTGGGGGGGGGGGGGAGGGGAAGCCATTCTTTAGGAAGAGGGGAGTTCGAAGCGTCCTTAGTTTGCTGGACAAGGTCCTTACGTCAACATCCTCACTGTGCTGTTTTCTTCCCCACAGTCTAGACCTTCTGTGTGTCTCAGTCTCTGTTCCTCTCCTTGCTGGTCCAGGTTCCCCCTTCGGCTCCTTCCAGCTTGTTTTCTCCCAGATTTCTCCTAGGAAATTTCACCAAGAAAATCTCCACTAAAAGCAAATATGGCCCCAGACAATAGACTGTTACCCTAAAAGCTGGATTCCTGCAAAACGCCTGTCTTCAGGGACTTTCTTTTGTTTAGACCATTAATCTGAGTGAACAGCAGAAGGCCTCATCCTGAGGGTAAAAGGGCAGCCACTATGGTAGGCGTAGGCTTCGAGCTCCTTCCTCAGAAGGATCCATCTGCTCACCCTCATCCAGGCTGCTGTGGCCAAAACCAGCCAGAGAAATCCAGCAAGCAGATGCCTTACAAGCAGTGCATGCTGGAGTTTGTTTGGTTTCGTTCGTAGCAAACACAAATACTTCAGGTATTAACCATCATCTCCATCCTACGTACAACACCTGCTGCTCTGGGGAGCTGCCCACTGCACTGTCCTGCTTTCCAGGCTCACGGCGTGTTCCCCAAGCTCAGTCCCCAGGATGCAAAACACAAGGGGTCACACTTGGGTTTAGCAAGAAAATGTCCCAGATCTGCAGGTCTTGTCTGCGGGGTCACACGCTGACCCCCTCCCTTGGGGCCACTGCTCCTCCCCTGGTCCCCCTCTCCAGGGCCTGTCCCCTCTGTTCTCACGGGCTCCACTGTGCATGGCCCCTGAGTGTGTAGGGTGCTCGTGTAACTTCCTGGGTCACCACACCCCCGATCCCTCCACAGGGAACTGTCTGCTGGCCCCTATCTGCTGCAGAGGCTCAGCTCCCAGTTTCAGGAGCTCCCGACTCACAGAGGACCACCAGAGTTCAACTGCAGTGTAAAATAGTTACGAGCTACAGAAGCGAATATTGTTAGGATGTAAGAAGAAGAAGAAGAAGGGGAAGAAGGAGAAGGAGAAGGAGAAGAAGGAGTTTTTCCCAGGTGCTACAGCATTTTGCATGAACATAAAACATTTAAGTGTTTTACGTATTGAAGAAAATACACATGGTATCTTCATCTAGTAACTGCTCCATTGACAGTGATGACATTTTACAGGAAGGATACCTGGATGGCGAATAAAGATGCTGTAGTTAAAAACCCCCTTCCTCTTGGCAAACCACGATCGTACCGTAATATTAGGAAACGTGTTCCAAAACTTAAGACCAAATATGTTCTCTTTGCACAAGTTCTAGTCCTTGGCGTGAAAGAGTTTGTCCTCTAACTTGTAAAACGTTTACCAGGCTGAAAACTAAACAAGGGAAGCCACGAAGGTCTGTGAATACAAAACAAGTCTTAAGAGTGCACAAACAAAGACAGAACAATCTTCAGCTTGCAGATGGGTTTTGTGACGCCTGGGAGTGGAGATGTGGGGGTTGGCTGTTTAGCTATTGTTTGGAAAATCCATCACCTAGAAGCTACGGCCCAGATGGTTCTGGAAATGGAAACCACGGAGTCAGCCTGGCAGGGTGGCCTGGGCCTGGACACCCACAGAGGCAGGAATGGGAAGAAGGAGAAAAGAGGCTAACATAACAGGCTGAAAGCAGGAGGTTTCCCTAGGAGTCAAAGAGCTGCTGTTGAAAGCCCAAGGGTGGCAAGAACAAGCTTCTATAAGGCTGCCCCTGACACCAGAATTGGGGCGGCCGGGGTGCCAATTCACACTCGGAAGGGCAGCTGGCCCTGCATCGGGAAGTCCCCCTGTTCCTGGAGTCATCTCCCAGGCCACTCCCCAGAGCCTCCTTGTTCTTACACCTGCGTGTCTCGTTCCCACCTTATAAGCACATACTGGAAGGATCCTTCCCCCCCTACCTTCAAGGCTAACGCCCAGGAGTCGGGAGGACTTTTCTGCAAAGTCAACGAGTCCTAAGTGCAGGGTGGATGCTGGCCTGATAACCCCGCACGGCCTACTAAGAAGCCTTTGATCTTTGGGACAGTAAGGCGCTCTTCTGTTGAACTGAAGATTAAATGAACCTCTCCCTACCCAACAGAAAGCGTCGTCAGGCTTCCTGAGCATCAAAGAGATTCTGGAAGGCAGCCTGTTGATGCAGGATGGAAAAGGAATACATAATGTGAACCTCTCCCCTATCACCGTAGCGTAGATTTAAGAAACACTAAGTACGAAATTTGGTAAATCATGTTTTATGGCTTAGAAGACATTTACGTTTTCCGGGAAAAAAAAAATCTTTAGAGCATTTATCATTCCTGAATTGCCCCTGGGTACAGTGGTCTTGAAACAGTAGGGTACTAGACGCACTAAATCGTAGAGAGTCAATGGCTGTGCCAAGCAGCAGCTCTCTTCGCCGAGTCAAATGCTTGGGTATCATATGAGTCCCACTAGGAAGAATAAAAGACCCTCTGTGGTAGCCATCTCTGCCTTCAAAGCAAAGGCAGCTCTACGTCCAAAAGGTGATTTTAGGTGAGTACATACAAGTGTGGCCATGACTTCACATGAAGAAAAACTTAGATGAAAGCAGGTGCCCGTGTGCCATTTGGAGAAAATACTGCGTTTGAAATTGTCGACCCCAAAGAATATCTAATTGGAAAATACCTACTAACAGGTGTATTTACAGAGTCAACCAAAACAGAAAGTAGAAAGTATTTTGCTTTGTTCGTTCTTTAAAGTTTATTCACTTTTGAGAGAGAGAAAGAAAGAGAGAGAGAAAGCACATGTGCGTAAGGGAGGGAAGGGCAGAGAGAGAGGGAAGGGAGAAAAAGAATCCCAAGCAGGCCCCGCTCGTCACAGAGCCCAACGTGGGGCTCAATCCCATGACTTCAAGATCACAACCTGAGCCGATATCAACAGTCAGCCATGTAACCGGCTGAACCACCCAGGAGCCTCAAAAGTAGAAAAATATTTGAATTGAAATGAAATTCATTCAATTCATTCAATGAATTTGAAATGAAATTCATGAAAACAAAATGCAACATCAGAATTTGTAGGATGTTGCTAAAGCTGTGTTTAAAAGAGAGTTTACAACATTAATCATTTACATTAAAAGTCTCAATCGATGACATCAGAATCTACCTTAAAAATTAAAAAAAGCAAATGAAACCCACGGTAAATAAATACCAGGAACGCAAGATGGTTTGCCTCCTTGGGAATCAGTGAAATTCACCAGTATTGATATACTGAAAAGAAATAGTGTAAAAATATACTTGAAAAAAATCCAACATCCATTCCTGATGAAAATTCTTAGCAAACTTGGAATAAAAGGGAACTTTCTGAACTTGAATAAGAGCATCTGTGAAAAACCTACAATTAGTATAATGCTAAGTAGAAAAAGGATAATTATGTTTCCTCCAAGGTTCAAGATCAGGAACAAGAGATGAATGTTCAGTTTCCTCACTTCTATTCAAAATTGTTGCTAGCAGGCAAGAAAAAGCAATAAAGGTCACTCGGTTTGGAAATAAAACATAAAACTTTTTTTGTTTGTAGACAGCCTGGTGTTCCTTTGTAGAAAATTGATGGTGAAACCATCACTGGGCAGAAGTTAAAGCAATGAGAGCAGAGTTTATTCAGGAATTCTTGTAATAAGGAAAGAGATCTTGGTATAGAACTGGGCTTAATTCTAATATAGCATGGACAGTGGGGATTTATAGCCTTGGAGCAGGGTGGAAATCTACTAGAGGAAGCATCAGGGGTGAGGAGGGAGTCTGACTAACTCAACAGGAAAGGATTCTGGATGAAGGCAGCCAGAGGGACCAGACATCACCTGTGGGTGAGGAATTCGATCAGCTACCCAGGGTGAGGACTCCTCTCTAAACCGATGTAGCAAGACTCTCGCTATAAGGGGCAATACAGCCCTGATCAGGACAAATGCCAAGGCTGAGACCTAGAGGGCTCCCAGGAGCCTGATTAGAATTTAGTCGAGGACAAAGTCACGTCCATGCCCACATAAACACGTGCACACACACACATACTCAAGGCTACGAGAACTAGTAAGCAAGCTTAGAAAGTTTTCAGGATACAAGATTTGTGTACAAAAATCAATTATACAGTAAGAGCCAGCAAACTATAGCTCACGTGCCGAAATCCCCCCCAGTCTGCTCTCATACAGCATGTGAGCTAGGAATTGTTCCTACGGTTTTCATTTGCAATCAGACCATCGGATCTGTCAATAGTAAGGCCTATTTTCATGAAGGCGGTCCAAACAATTTTTAGTCTCTACACTGTAAGAGAATATGGAACGATTACAACATGAGGTCCACAAAGCCTAATGTATTAAGTTTTAGCCTCCGTCCCCCCCCCCAAAAAAAAACCACCTACCACTTTCTATATAAGCAAAACTAACACTCAGAAATTGAAATTTAAAAAATCTACAGTAATCAAAAAAATGAAATATTTAGGGATAAATCTGACCAAAGATGTGAATCTCTCATACAAGGAAAACTAAGAAAAGCATGGCTGGGAAAAATTAAGGAAGACCTAAATAAAAGGAAAGAAATAGCTTGTTTGGAAGTTAGAAGATTCAGTATTACAAAGTTGTCACTTATTCTCAAACCGATCTACGGACTCAATGTAACCCCAATCAAAATTTTAGATTTTTTTTTCGTTTTTTGTAGAAGTTAAAAAATGAACTCTCAAATTCATATGAAAATGCAGGGGCTCATGAGTGGCTCAGTCAGGTAAGCGTCCAACCTCAGCTCAAGGTCATGATCTCACAGTTGGTGAGTTCAAGCCCCACATCAGGTTCTGTGCTGACAGCTCGGACCCTGGAGCCTGCTTAGGATTCTCTTTCTCCCTCTCTCTCTGACTCCCCCAGCTCATGCTCTGTCTCTCTCTGTCTCAAAAATAAACATTAAAAAAAATATTTAAAATTCATATGAAAATGTGCAGGTCCCCATACAAGAGGGTTTTATTATTTTTTTTTCAAAAACAAAAAAACAATATAATCGAAGGGCTAATGTGTTTTGATTTCAAGATTAATTACAAAAGTATAGTACTTAAGAGACTGTGATATTGTCATCAAGATAGACCAACAGACCAGTGTAACTGGCTAGAGTCCTGCAAGAGACCCACACATATATGGAAATGGATTTTTGACGTAAGTGCAGAGACAGTCCAGGAGAGAAAAACTGTCCTTAACAAATTGCTCCAGGACGCTTAGCTATCGACACACAAAAAGTCATCTCTGATGTATCCCTTGAATGAAACACAAAATCTATCTCAAAATAATCCTCGACCTAAATAAAAACCTTGAAATCACCAATTTTCTAAAAGTGAAGTCGCTGTGGTTTGAAGCTGGGGAGAGATTTCTTAGATATGGATCAAAACACGTGGATTATATAAAAAATTCCATAAGTTGGACTTGATCAAAATTAAACACTTCGGTCCTTCAACAGACACTATTAAGTGTAGTAAAGACAAGGCACAGACTAAGAGAAAATATTTGCGGGGCACCTGGGTGGCTCAGTCGGTTAAGCATCCGACTTCGGCTCAGGTCATGATCTCATGATTTGTGGGTTTGAGCCCTGCATCAGGCTCTGTGCTGACAGCTCAGAGCCTGGAGCCTGCTTCAGATTCTGTGTCTCCCTCGCTCTCTGTCCCTGCTCTGCTTGCACTCTGTCTCTCTCAAAAAGAAATAAACATTAAAATTCTTTTTAAACACATAAAAGAGAAAATACTTGCAAATCATGTATCTGAAGAAGGCCTTATAACCAGAATATACAAAGATCTCTCAAAACAAAAACAAAACAAACAAACAAAAAAAACCCTCAGTTAAAAATAAGCAAAACTTCAACTAAGGAAGATATGTAAATGAAAAACAATGAAAAAAAATCTTTAAACATTATGAGTCATTAAGTAAATGTGAATGAAAACCACAATGATATATCACTATACCTATAAGAATGCCTAAAATCAAGGGGTGCCTGGGTGTTCAGTGATTAAGGGTCCAACTCTTGATTTCTGCTCAGGTCATGATCTCACGGTTCATGAGATTGAGCACCACGTGGGCTCTGAGGTAGATAGTGAAGAGACTGCTTGAGATTCTCTCTCTCTCTTTTCCTTCTCTGCCTCTCCCATCCCCTCTCTCAAAAGAAAGAAATCAATAAATAAACCAAAAAAAAAAAAAAAAAAGAATGCCTAAAAGCAAAAAGACTGACCAGGTTCTGGTGTGGACGTGGAGGAACTCTCATATGCTACAGGCAGAAACATGAAACAGTACAATCACTTTGAAAAATGGCTTGTAAGGGCGCCAGGGTGGCTCAGTCAGTTGAGTGTCCAACTTGGTTTGGGCTCAGGTCGTGATTTCATGGTTCGTGAGTTTGGGCCCCGCATCAGGCTCTGTGCTCACAGTGCAGACAGAGTTGCTTGAGATTCTCTCTCCCTCTCTCTCTGCCCTTCCCCCACTTGTGCATGCGTTCCCTCTTTTTCTCTCTCAAAATCAATAAATAAACATGTTTTTAAATTGAAAAAAAAAATAAAACTTGCGAACAAAAATCGCAGGTGGCCTTCAATGACAGAGAGACAGGGACACCTGCTGACGAGGACCTGAGGTCCTCACGTGGTTCCCAACAGCGGTGCCAGGAAATCCTTTTGGAGAGACGCTGTTCTCCAGCTTACAGATTGTAAAGCTTTCATTCTCTTTTTTGTTCATAACGACCGACTAAACATCATAGTTTGGAGGTAAATGCTCTCCTTCCCCGCTCCTAGGCACCTTCCAAGGCTCAGGGGACCTGCACCTGGGAAGGACACAGCAGTCCGGTGAGGAGGGAGAGTGGCGGTGTGCAGCGTGGCTGTATCGAAGATGGCCTGGAACTAAGCACAGCGAGCCCGAAGCGCCCTGATGGCGTGTGTCGGAATGAAAATCTTCACCCGTCACAGCTGTCTATTTTCAGGGAGGAGCCACCAAAGCTAGAGGGATACCTGGGGTTTTGTCTGTTTCTTACTAATTGAGCAGAATTCTGCTCCAGATCTCTTTACTCATCAGAATTTGAGGCTAGTTCCATTGGTACATGTCACCAGTTTACTAGACGAAAAAATGGCTGAGTAAAAACAGGAAACACACTTAAAAAAATCTTTTCATTAGTGCTACACTACTGAGATCTACTAAATTTCAGATTCATGCCTTCCAGAATTCTGTATGAATGTCTAGTGAAGAATGAAAGACTTAAATTAGGACAGTCATAAGCATATTCCACTAATGTAATACTCGAGTTCCTTCTGCAGATGGAGATCTCCGAGTTTATCCTTTGAATCTATTTATTATACTCTCTGAAGCAGAACAGTAACAGTGAAGGTACAAATTCGATGCCTATTTGATATGAGAAATTAAGGAAATAAAATGTAGTTAAACAAAAAAAACCCGTAGGCTGGATTTCTGAGCAAAATTAGATTGTTTTATAATCCATTTCATACGGCTACAGAAATGTACTGTCAAATATCACTTGGAATATATATTGATGAAAAGAATGTTTTCTTTGTAGGTTAATCTTAGTCATGTTCAAATATTAATACTGGGAGGCTCAAGGTAGAGAAATCAAAGGATAATATGCAATCTTTTCCTCAATATGCTGACATCCTCTGTATTTGAAAAAAAATGGTCCCAAGTGCCCTCATTTTTCTAACTCTACTTGTAGACCAGGGGTCAACACACCTTTTCTGTAAAGAGGCAAATAAGAAACATTGTAAGCTTTATGGGCCATACGGTCCCTGTCAGGATGACCCACTCTGTCCCTGCAGTATAGAAGCGGCCACAGACAACACATACAATAAATGAATGTGGCCCAATATCGGCTGATATCCCTGTCTTTGCAAAATAGACGGCAGGCCACATTGGGCCCACGAGCCATAGTTTGTTGATCTCTGATTTAAACCTGTAACCCTGTGTCCCTGCCTTGACTGTTTCCGCTGTCTCGCATAGAGAAAGAGCATGGCCCAGTCACAGGGCTTAAACACAAAACACCTGTTTGGCAGGTACAGGTTTGGGCAGTGATGGAATTATAACTGTCCTGAGTGTATCTGCAGGAACCATCAGACTCCATCAGAGTCACAAGAGTTATTACAGAAGTGAACTTGAACATTAAAAAAAAACTGGCACTCTTGTTGAAAATCATGTGACCCTCTATGCGAGGGTTGACTTCTGGCACTCTATTCTGTTCCAATGGTCTATATGTCTGTTTTTATGCTGGCACCATCCTGTGTCAATGTCTGTAGGTTTGTAGTAAGTTTGGAATCAGGAAGGGTGTCTTCCAACTTTGTTCTTTTTTTTTCAAGATGGTTTTGGCTATCTGGGGCTCCCTGAGTTTCCATATGAAGTCAGTGGGGATAGAGCAGTCTTGTCCACAAATGGTGGTCTGAAAATTGGACATTCACATACAAAATGATTAAGTTGAAACCTTATAACCTAACACCATATATAAAAATTATACTGGAGCAAAATGGATCAAAGACCTAAATGGAAGAGCTAAAATGAACGCTTTTAGCAGAAAACATAGGAGAAATATCTATGACATTGAATCTGACAGTGATTTCTTGGATAGAACACAAATAGCTCAGACAGCAAAGAAAAAAAGACACACTGGATTGCATCAAATTTTTTTAAAAAAATTTGTATATCAAAGGATACTATCACGAGTGTGAAAAGACAACCTACAGAAAGGAAAAAAATACTTGCAAATCATATATTAAATATGGAGTTGATGCCATAATATACAAAAAACCTCCTATATCTCAACACCAAAAAATCAGGCAACCCAATTGAAAAATGGACAAAGTATTTAAACAGGTGTTTCTCCAAAGAAGATAGACAAATGGCCAATAAGTACATGAAAATATGTTCAAAATTACTAGTCATTAGGAAAATACAGATCAAACCTATAATGACATATTGCTTGACATTCATTAGGGTGGTTATTATCCAAAACAAACAAACAAAGACCCCAACAAGCATTGGTGAGGATTTAGATAAATTGGAACCCTTATGCATTGTTGGTAGTAGTGTAAAATGATGCAGTCACTGTGGAAAATAGTTTGATGGTTCTTCAAAAAGTTGAACGTAGTAATCCATATGACCCAAAAATTTCACTTCTGGATATATATATAAGGAACTGAAAGAGGAACTCAGATATTTGTACCAATGTTCATAGCACTGTAATTCACAATAGCCAAAGGGTGGAAACAAGCCAAATGTTCATCAATAGATGAATGGGTGATCTGGGCAAGCAAATATGGTATAGCCATACAACGAAATAGTGCTCATTCTTAAAAATAAATAAAATTCCGATATATGCTACAACATGGGTGGTCCTTGAAAACATTGTGCTATGTGGAATAAGCCAGATGCAAAAGAAAAAATATCATATGAATCTATTTACAGGAGTTACTAGAATAGGCAAATTCTTAAAGACAGAACATAGAAAGGAGGTTTTGGGGAGGAGGGGAGGGACAGAAGGAAACTTGTTGAGTGATTGCAGAGTTTCTACTTGGGGTGATGGAGAAATTCTGGTAATGAATATCAGTGACGATTGAACAACATTGTGAATACAATTTCCACTGAAATTGTACACTTTAAAATGGTTAAAATGTAAAATTTTATCATATATAATTTTATTACAACAAAAAACTGAAAAGAAGCAGTTTTATCCATCCATGCTTCATATGCTATAGGTGCTATTTGCCAATAAGAAATCAACAAAATCATAAACGTTTAGAGCCGGAAGGAATAGGTCATCTGTGTCAGCAATCAAATCTTGAAGTATATGGGGCGCCAGGGTGGCTCAGTCAGTTAAGCATCGGACTTCAGCTCAGGTCATGATCTCATGGCTCATGAGTTCGAGCCCTACATCGGGCTCTGTGCTGACAGCTCAGAGTCTGGAACCTGCTTCAGATTCTGTGTCTCCCTCTCTCTCTCTGTCCCTTCCCCACTCATGCTCTGTCTGTCTCTTTCTCTCCTTCAAAAATAAATAAATATTTTAAAAATTTAAAAAAAACTTGAAGTATAATTGTATTTCCATAAAACGAAGAGAACTCATGAATCCTATAACCATTTAGGAACTGCTATATGGAGACCCTGTGGAGTGGCAGCCTGGTGGGGACAGTTGTGCAAGGTCTTTGAAATTGTGCTTGCCTAGAAAAACACACTGTTTTCATTTAGGATGTCTGTTGATAAACATTGATAAAAACCAAAGTTATCTAAGAAGCTTTAATTATCATTTCAGATAAGATTATGGAAATATGAATACATCAATCAACTGTCTTATCCAGTAACGCTATTTTTGTGTAGTTGTTTTTAAAGGCAATAGAACTGGCATAAACTATCAGTGCAAATGGTCTCACTCCAAATAACAGGTGGGGCCGTCAGGTGACCCTCTAGAGCCCTGGTCGTCAGCCTTCTTTGGAAGGCTAAAGACTTGCCAAGATCTCCTTTTTGGCCTGTCATCTCTACCACACTGCTTGAGAATTTTTTCTTGCAAAAAATGAAGCCAGAATAAATAAAGTTCTGCTTCTTTATCTTCCCTCTTTCTGGCTCGTTCCCTAAACAAGCCAACCAGAGTTTTTCATCTTAGGAGTTCAACTACAAGTCGCCATAGGTGAATGAATAGGGGATTTCAAAACTACACAGATGGGGGGAAATCTCAAGACAGGCTAAACAGCGTGGCTTTTGAAGTTATTGAAATGTAAATGGAGGACAGTCTGTGTCATCAACTTTATCGCTCTGTCTTTGATGACCTCTTAATACTTCCAGGGAAACTGCCTACCTACCTTCCCCCATTTTCCTTTGATCCCCACCGCTGGAATGGAATCATTGGGCAAAGTCGCTTTCCCTTGGTCCTAGTGTTCTACCCACTTCACAAATAAACTCTTAGAGGTATTTTTAAGATAGCTGGTGGTATTTGCAATTTTAAGCCATCCAACAGGACGCAAAATCTAAAGGCGCCATTGATATGCTGGGGGAGGGTCTTACTAGCACTGATAGTGGGTAATTGCTAGTCCAGAAAAACAGCAGCCACTTCTGATTCCTGTGGCTACAATGCCCTAATATTCTTTTAAAGAAAATGCCTCTCCCCGACTGTGAACCCACCCCAGAGGCAGGGGAGTGACACAGGACCCAGACATCAGTACCCTTTTCATCCTTTGGTGCCACTGATTGGGTAATGACCATCCTGGTAGACAGAGAATCCCCAACATTCTCAGGAAGGAAGGAAGGAATCATCCACATTTCCCTACTCTGCATTCTCAGGGACAAATAAAGTATTAGGAAAATGTCCCCCACTTCCAAAGAAATCTTGGCATTGCCAAGAGAAGGTAAGGAAACCTCACTGGTGTGGCATGTCAGTATTTAAAGGGAGTCTTTTACATGGCGCCCATTACACCTGATCTTGGGTGAGCACACTTTCCAGGGCACTGCAGTATCGGCCCATCTAAACATCAACTTCCCTGGCTTTCAGGACAGAGTCCGCCCTGGCCAAGGACAAGATCCATCTTGGAATTGCTCCTCCAACAAAAACACCAGATCCTCGCTAGTATGCTGAGCTCCAGCCACTATCTTTCCAAGTTTTCAAGCTCCCAGAAGTTCATCAGCAACTCATGACCCTTCCCTACAAAGGCAGCTGATGGCAAATGAAGGTCCATTCTCTTTCATGAAAAGAAAGAAACAAGGTTACCTCAGTAGGCCAGTTCAATGCTCTTTTGTGGTCCTATAACCAGAAGCGGTTAGTCAATTGCAGATGTTGGAACACCTCTTGTGTGCTTATCACTGGGCTTGGCTCAGTACCAGCTCTCAGGGGGTTTACTTAATTTAGGAATTAAATCAGTCATATTGGACCAAATTGAAACTAATTCATTAGTTCATGGCCCTGAGCGTCAGTAAAGGCAGTGAAGACAGGCCTCTTGATCATGTCGATGTCATCCTAAGTTTGGCAAGGACTGCTGATGACCAGGGTCTGGAGCAAAGTGCCAGTGTGATGAGCTTTGAGTAACTCCATTCTTTTTTTTTTTAATTATTGAAGAATAATCGACATACAATATTGTAGTCGTTTCAGGTGTACAACATAGTGGTTCAATATTTTTATACATTACAAATGGGGAACTCCATTCTACAGACAGTCAAAGACTGCACATTGGGTTGTAAACCTCAATTTCTGTAAGGCTTTTTTGTTTCAAAAACAAAAAACTCCTCCGACAACCCCGTGGAGTCTGTCTTATTGTCTCATTCTCAGATGGAAACGTGTTGAAAATGGATAAGCTACTCTCCCAAGTTCACCCTGCTTACTGGTGATCGAGTCTGGATAAGAATTTACATCCTCCCCCCAAGCCTCCTAGAACTTCTGAAGTCACCCCAGAGCACAGGTAGACACAACCCATTGGACAATGAAGTTCTTATGCTTTGACTATTCCTCTGCAACTTCCTTTCTAATGATTAAGAGTTTAAAAGAAGGACGAAAGTCTACTCTTCATTAAAATGCTGCCTTTTTTAATAAGCCCAAGTATTTGGGACTCAGTGCGAACAAGAAAGAAAAGAAGCTGCTCCATTATCCCATATCTGAAGTGCTCTCTAGATGAAGATAGAATTCATTATAGTGTTATGTTTTAGTCAATTATTTTTCAAGGCTGCCTCTCCCCACCCCCCCCCACAAATCCAGCAAATTATTTTTCAACAGGTTGTTACATATTCTAAACCGGTTCTTGTATAACAATCATAAAATGAGGAACAAAATAAGTTCACCACATCCTTCATTAATGGCCAATTTAATGATTATTTCTGGAGAAGTACTTTATACTTGTTTCAAAATTTCATGGGATGTTTATTCTCTTATCCTGCTTATAGGATGGATGCCAAGGGAGCTTACAGAGAAAATTTTGCTTCATCTTGTTTTGTTTTTAGAATTCACGCTAAAGCAAGCCTTTGGTCAAACAGATGCAGAAGACAGCTGGAACTTCTCAGAATCAGTGACAGCACGTTTTGCTTGTCAGCCGGTTCCCAACATTTAAATCTGGGGTCACAGCCCTCTCATCTGTGTTATTGTCTTCTGAGGACATTGGTACTGAGACAGGAAAACCTTGGACTGCAAGTTAATTTGTTCTGCAAGTGTTTCACAAGATGAGCAAACATTTCTAATAAATTTTAACTCGATAGACGAGTGATGTCTTGTGATACGAGGCGTACGTGACTCTGAACATCACGTGATCACCACTGAGCCAATGGTTCTTGAAATTCGCTTTGATACACGAGTGTTTTGGATTATAAGCATGTTTCCAACATGAACTATGCTCGCAAACCAAACTGTATTTCTCTTCTGGGGAATGCGAGGGTGACCATCCATGGTAACAGGCACTAAGGGGGAGAGGGGTCACGAGACTGCAAAGCAACAAATGTGTACCTGTCACAAGACTCTCTTGTTGTAGGTCCAGGTGTGTCAGGCCTGACTTCCTTTTTTAATTGTGTTTTGTTTTTCTTAAGTTTGTTTGTTTATTTTGAGAAAGCGGGGGGTAGAAGCAGAGAGAGAGGGAGAGAGAGAATCCCAACTCAAGGCTCAAACTTACCATCCATGAGGTCACGACCTGACTTGAGCCAAAACCAAGAGTAGGACACTCAACCCACTGAGCCACCCAGGTGCTCTGTACACTCTCAGAATTACTTTTCATGGCATAATTCCTTAACATTTCTAGGCTACAAATAAGTATAAGGAGAGGCTTAATACAAACTTGGGAAACTCAGTGTGAATTATCTCTACTTAACCAAGAGACAAAACAAGATTCAAGTAAGTGGATAGAAAACAGATAGTGCACTGAGTAACTGACCTAATTACTTTCCAGTTTCCATAGTCCTTTAAATTCTACTCAATATCTACAGCTAGTTAAATAAGAACTGGTTGCTATTTAGGCTTATGTTTTATATGTATCGAAGATTTCCATTGAGAATTTTCTAAACTCTCTGAATATTTTACCATCTTTAAAGCACTTTTAGAGTCACTTCTGCCTTTTGAGCTAGATGGGGCAAAAGTTATTTGTTTGTTTTATTAAAACATCATTTGTGAAGACCAATAACAGACTAAGCGCTGGCAAGGCGTTTATGAACAAGCTAATGAAAATGGCTCTGACCATACATGGTAAAAGTTGAATCCATGTGCGGTGGGTGAGATGATATAACCAGACCCAACAAGAGTTCATCCACTCACTGCGCAGCAAGCCAATAAAACTTGATGCAGGGAAGGAAGACTGTTTCCTGGCGTGGCATGACCCAGGAGAAGCGGCAAGTAATGCTCAAAAGTCTGGAACTCTCTGATGACTTACAAGTGAGGGTTTTTAAGGACAAAAATGGGGGCAGTGGACTTCTGAGAAGGTCCTTGCTGCTGACTGAAGACTCGTGAAGTCATGTTGATAGGGTTATTTAGTTGCTTCTGGTGCTGTTTCATCTGGTCCCATGGTGGTCTGTTACATCTCAAGAAACTTAGAATCTGAAAAGTGTCTTTGCTCTTTATGTTAGCTATTTCATGAGATGTCTCTGGTACTTATGTGTTCAGGCTAGTGCTGGTTAGCTGCCCCGATGTGCTCTGACTACTTACGGGTGCGTGAGCCAGTGGGGCTGCATTTTTTCCCGTTCCTTTGAATGGTGAGCAAGCATTCCCAGGTCTTGGGCCTGGATGTGCATGGTCCAGCCACACCTGGGGACAATAGGACCTCAGGTGTTCACTATTTCATCTGAATTGACAAGATGGAGGCCAGTCTCAATGGTCCACAAAGACTCCTCGAGCAAACCTCGGGGTCCATCAGAAGAGGAAGCACTAAGTTATGAGGAAGGCCACGTCAATGACACGTGACAAAAATGCGACACCCTTTTATAAAAATCATTAAGGATTTCAAAATGGCAACAGCAGAACACTAAACCAAGCATGGCTCTTCCGAGCGCGGGTTACTCTGGGTGTAGACATTCAGATGAAGAAACTAAATTCACAGATTCAGAGAGGTAGAGGTCAGGGGCGTTCTTAGTGAACAGGAAGAAGGTTGATGAGGCCTACGTGTGGCCTTGTGGGAGAACTTAGAAGCTTGAGGCCTTGCTGGGAAATTTGGCCTTCACTTGAAGCCAACGGAACACTGTGGAAAGTTCGCAGGAGGGGAACGTTCAATGAGACCTTCTTTAGAAATACACACACGGTAGCGTAAGACTGAGGGCTGCAGGGCCGGGGCAGGACCGGAGGACGGAGGCCTGGACCAGGTAAGTGCAGGCCCAGGGAGCAGATCACTGAGGCCGGAAGACGCGCTGTGCGCGGACGCGCACTGTGAAGGTCCAGACATACGGGCCTGGGCTTGGCCTGAGGGCTTTTGCTAAAGCATCTGGAAGACCCAAGTTCTGGTTAAGGCGGGAGTAGCATGACACGTAATGTTGCCCTGTAACCAGATGCCCAAGAAGTGGTGGCCGATGTGACTTGCTGACAAGAGTGACACTGATAATTTGCACCTGGTCTTGGTGAGACGCCCAGACAGACTCTGTCAGAGGGCTGGTTATGTAGAAAGAATACGTGTGATCAGCAGAGACAAGAATCCCAGGCCGAGACTCCGTTTTGGACGCTGGTCCTGAGGGTCTCTGTGCCCACGTCAGTGGGCTGACAACAGGAGCTCCGAGCCCTGCCTCGCAGGCAGCTTCGGGCTGTGACGGACGCCCTCACCCTGTGCCGTTGCCATAGCGCGTCCTGCTCCTGCACTGAGCTGTGGATTTGTCAGCATGGTCATTGCAAGTCCTGTGAGTCTGCTCAGAATGCAAACTCCAAGTTCACTTTTTTAGCAATGGAGCCCCACTTGCCCACTACCATTAGCTCAGACACCCCTTGGGGAGACATGTGAGGAATGGACTCACCACAGGGGTGACTGAGTGGGCGAGAGGGAAGGGCTTTGGACGGTGATCAAAGAGACGGTACCTTGAATCTAGATGGCAGAGGCGGTGGAAGAATAGTTTTTGTGTCAGATGAATAAAGAACTTTCTTTTGTGGAGGGGCCTGTGGGACATCAGCTGGAGAGGCACGGCACACAGTTTTTGCTCTGTAAAACACTCACAATTTTTTGAGAGAGAAAGAGAGAGAGAGAATCTGTGCCCAGCACAGAGCCCAAGATGGGGCTCAATCTCATGACCACAAGCACATGACCTGAGCCGAAATCAAAAGTCAGACACTCAACCGACTGAGCCACCCAGGTGCCCCCACAACACTCACACTTTTCCTTTTCAGTTTTATTGAGATATAGCTGACATACGGTATTGTATAAGTTTAAGGTATATGGCATAATGACTTGACTTACATATATTATGAAATGATGACCACGTATGTTTAGTTAACACCCATCACCTCATCGATATATATAAAAAAAACCCACCAATATGTTTTTTTTTCCCTCTTGAGGAGAACTTTTAGAAAGCACAATGCAAATTTTAATGTACCTTGCAGCAATGTCGACTGTCGTCATGGTGGTGTATTGGCTTCCGTTGCGGTCCTCTACTGACTTCGGGGCGGCCTGCAAGGAGCTTAGACTCCTGTAGCAGAACACCATCGCCACGCCTCTCCTTCTGCAGCCACGCCCATAGGAGGGGTCCTTGAGGTCTTACGCTGCAGAGCCCAGCAGTTAAGTAAATGGGGGAAGCTGGCCTGCGTCGCTGATGTCCACAGAAGAGCACCTAAAAACGCTGAAGACCAATCCGTGCCATTCAGCGCGATGCAGTCAAATCTGTTAAGTCCGTGGGCTGGACTTGGCCCTGCGCCAGACTTTTGTGTCCACCTCAGAAAGCAGTCCTGACCCTCACATGTGAGGAAGCACGCAGGAAGCTCAGTGTACCCCACGGTATCAGTGTGCGCTCACTGTCACGTGCGTGGGATCTGCCGTGTCCCACTGTCCACGCGGGAACATGTCTTCCCGTTTCTCTTCCAGTGTCCTCAGCCACATCCACTGCAGCAAAAGCGGAGAGGAGGATCTTCTTTTCCACAACTGACCGTGTGGCAAAATGAGAAAGGGACATGTCCTGCAGCCACCCACTCAACCCCGGAGAATATGCGACGAGAAATAGAGCCGAAGAATTTTAAAGCATTTATCCCAAAGCATAGGTAATAGGTATGCAGAAAACGTGACACTAAAGACTCCAAGCCATTTTTTAAATATGGCTTCTCTTTATTATTGCCCGAGGTGTAAATAATAAAGAACAGAATCAGATTTTTACATTTAGTGTCTTTTGGTTTTGGTTTTGTTTCATTTTGGTTTTTTTGGCCTTACACTAAATATCTTTCTGCAGTGGGGATACATTTCCTTTCAGGAATGTTCAGGAACGACTTTCCAAATTGCCTCTCAAAATGCGGTAACTCACTGGAAAGCTTACCTTCGTGTTCAAACCGGGCATCTGGAACAGTCCAACGAGACTCCCCCTGGGAAGACAGCACATGTTCTGCCTCCCACTAATGGCTATGAGTCCCCAGCAGCCAGTTCCCATGCTAAGCCCAGGTCTCCTGCTTCAGCAACATCCATAATCCCATTCGACATGCTTCTTTTTTTTCATCCAAGCCACGTCTTTCTTTATGTGAGACAGTTAGATTCAAGATCTTTCTGTCATGGGCTCCAGGGGCCCAGGAGTTCAGGAGCAAGAACATGGGCTCTGCCTGCCCGCTTCCAAGTGATCCTGACCATTGACCTTACATTTTCGGCCAAGGGGTCCTCACCTCTAAAGAGAAGGATGATTGGCCCTGGCTTGCGGGGTTGTGGTAATGGTTGCGGAAGAAACAGACCAGCAGGGCTGGCTACAGAGCAAGCCCCCCGTGGATGCCCTTGCGATGACCAGGAGATGGTGGGCAGATTTAGGAGGAGGAGGGCAGGAAGGTGGTGGGCAACCAAAGCACCCACCATTCCCGGAGATGACTTTCCATCCTTCAGTACTGCTTCCCAGAGCCGGCGGTTGTGGGCAAGTGCGTAGGTGTATGCAATGTCAGACCCAGGGAGGCGTTGGTGTAGTCTTCCTTGAGAGTGACTCTGGGAAATTCTCAAAGCTTGAGGGCCAACTCAGCAGAGTGAGTTTGAATTTGATCCCTTCCTCCAAATCTAGCCCCAAAAGACAGAGAAAGTTTAAATGCTCTCCACAGATGGAGAAATGGAGTTGGCAAGAGCTTCCCTGTGCTGGGAAAGGCTGGCGGGGTTCACTGATGACTTGGAGAGTCCGCTGGTGGCAGAATGGGGTGCAATACGTCCAACCCCTCTAATCCAGAGGAGGAAGTATATGCAAAGAATCTGTCACCTGGAGCCGAAGCTCTCCTTTTGGGTAGATTTTTTAAAAAGAACATGAGGTGACTTCTTAAGCTTAGAATGTTACCGTTAGATTTCTTTTTTGTTTTCACCAGAAACCGAATGGTCTTACTTAAAGAAGCGTCAGTGACCTCAGTCGACCATTAGCAGGGAAACAACTTTTCCAGATAGCTGTTCCCCACCGCCTTTCCCCTGAGGCCAATGGAATGAGAGAAAATAATACCAGTTTTTTTTTTAATGAACAAACCAAAACAAGAAATAAAGTCAAAGATATTTTAAAAGCACAGTAAAGAAATATGCTTTTTCAAAGTAAATATGAATGTGTAAAAATGAGGAAATTTTTTTTAAATATACCTCTGGGGCTTAATTAACCAATACCCTCAGGTTAGTATGTAATAGACGAAAAATCTGCGAATCATTCAGGATCTCTCCAGTATCAAAATCAAATGTCCTAATTACTTACCGCCATTGTTGGCAAAGAAGACACAATCCAGACATCCATTCCAGAAGAAGTCGGAGGGGAGTGGGATCGCGGTGCCTGGGGAAAGCCCGCATCTGCCAAGCCACTGTGTGCTAAGTGGTTGCTCTGGACACCTTCCTGCGTGAAGACGATCCAAGTGCATCCATCATATCAGGGTGGTTTCCGGTAGTTGCCAAAGAGTCTCGACATTTTTGTTTCCTTTAAGCTATTTAGAAAAAAAAAAAAAGCACATAATTTTTCAGACTTTTTGGTCAAAACACCTAAAAAAAATATTTTATGCTCAAAGAGTTCCATGCTCTTGTGGAATGGCAGAAAACCATGTAAGCCCCGACTGGACCACACCGTGAGACATGGCTGTTCAAGTGGTAGGAAATAGGGGCCAAGTGGACAAAATCAAGAGCTACCAGCACGTGAAGTAACAAAGAGCAACACTCAATGCTCTATTTCGCTCTATATACAACTCAAATCCACTAACAAAATTGCTTTATGAGATGCAGACAAAAATCTCTTTTATCAGAAACGGTCATATTTTTTTCTCTTTTGTAATCAGAAAAACGAGTGTGGAGGTGTTGGGCAGTCCGTGGGTAATAGGTTCAGAGAGATTAATTGGGTAGTTACAATGCAGCCTGGAATCTCCGTCTTTCTGAGGTCCGTGAGGTCACCTGAACTCCTGAGACTGACTTACGTTTCCAGTGATTAGTCTCTGCTCTTTTCCTGTTCTAAGTTTTGCAATAGGCGTCAATAAAATACATCTTCAAGACCGCAAAACGATTGGTTAAAGAGTTTCGTAGGAAATTATTTAGGATTTTTATGCGGAATAGATTAAGGGAAGTCACAACAGCCTTGCCTGAGAAGGAAAGAAATGGTACAGCTCTGAGTCGCTTTCCCAATAACTGCTCTTACTGAGGAAAAAGAGAAGCATGTTTCACTCGTAAACATCTAGGACCAGCATCTCCGTGGGATCGAAAGTCAGGTCTTGGTAAGCGGAACTCCTATTCATTCAAACTCGCTACGAAGCTTCCACGATGGTCTTTGTTTCCACATTTTCTGTTTCTTTTCTTCCAAGACCTTCACATCTCTGGCACGATCCAATATTTTCTATATTTAAATTGGAATTATTCAACCACTTAGAAACAATTGTAGCAGGAACAATGTGTCAGGGAAATCCTCCTATGTGAAACCTCTTGTGGTAAAGATAAAATTTTTGCGTTTTCTTTCTTTGGCTTGTAAATAAAGGACGATCACTATTAGTCAAACACTAAGTTGTACAAGTTTAAAAAATGCCAGTATTTCCCCCCAGGTTTCACAGTTGTTTGAGAGACTATGTATCACACTCGAAAAATCTGTTAGCATACTCTCCCACTTTCATGCGACCGGGAAATGGAGACAAGCAAGGGATGTGCAGGGGGTGATGGCAGGGGTGCGCCCTGGAGTGTGATGGCTCTGTCACTGTCCCCGGTGCATCCCACGTCAGGTACTGACCACTTCAACCGTGGGCTCATTGAGCACCCCAACACAGAAAACGGGCTGATTAAATAAATGTATGCTCAGCTCTAAAACTCACACCGATTCAGACACCTCTTCTTTAACTGGATACAGATAGTTCAGAAGAGTCCAGATTAGGTATTCTCTACGTTCTGTAATAATATAAAATTCCAAAACATCGTTTAGAATTTTAGCTCCCCGGGGATCTGGGTGGCTCATTCCGTTGACCGTCTGACTCCTGATTTCGGCTCAGGTCCTGTTCTCCCAGTGCGTGGGTTCGAGCCCCACACTGGGCTCTGCGGTGGCAGTGCAAATCCTCCTTCTTGGGAGTCTCTCTCTCCCTCTCTCTCTGTTCCTCCCCTCAAAATAAATAAATAAACTTTAAAAAAATATAGAATTTTATTTTCCGGCAACAACTGCGACCTTCCAGTTTACTGACTCCAGCGACTGAGCGCTATTCCCACCAAGACAGCGGAAGTGCGTCATTTCCCAGCAGGATGTGGCCCCCGGCTGTTCTCTCTCTGTTCTCCTCTTTGTCACAAATAATTGACTTCTGAACCTGACATCTGAAAACCTGTATCATTCAAATCCACCACCTTTTCCAACCAATTCCACCTGTTCCCCAGCCTCCACTTGCTGGTCTCCTCCTTATCCTTCCGAAGGGCCGTGACCTCAGCTGAAATGCCCTGACTCCCCTCTTCCTGGCCTCATCCTTCCTCCCGGACCACACGATTCACTGCAAGCCCGCCCCGCCCACGCCTCATCGGCTCCCCCATGACACGCCTCGTGCACCTGTTGTTTGTCTTGCTTATTTTTACTATTAGTCATGTACCACTTTTCACCCTAGTGCTTGTGCAAAACAGCTTTCTTGAAGTATAATTGACATGCCGTATCGAACCTATTTTAAGTGTACAATCTGATGCGTTTTGACACTGGGTATGCACCTGTGAAACCATCACCAGAGTCAAAATAGTAAACATATCCATCAACCCCCAGAGCTTCCCTGTTTCTTTCTGTGATTGTTGTCTCCTGTCACTCTCTCCATCCCCGGGCAATCACAGATGTTTTCTATAACTCTGAGATCAGTTGGAATTTTCTAGAATTTTGCATAAATGGAAATATATAATTTACATCCCTTTTTTCCCGGTCTGTTTCACTCGGTGAAATTATTTGGAGATCGCGGTATTATAATTTTTATCGCACAGGAGTGTTGCATGGGCGTTCCATTACTTGTTTATCCTGGCTCATGTTTTTAGTCACTACACTGGGGAGAAGGACCCTCTTCAGCATGGTTCACGTAAAAGGATAATGAAGGGGTGTTTGTTGGCCCTCGGCCCAATGGTACTTAACGGTGTGATGATGAGCTGTTTTCACTACATCAAACCAAAACCCAAGCCAAAACCCAAAACTGAACACAATTCTAGGCTGCCTTCATGGGCCCACAGCAAGCACCATGTCCCAATCTGAGTATCACATTTTAAATGTCTCCATATCATAGGCAATATGAGCGATGAGAGGCCACCTGTGGACATGACAGGGGAATGAGTTGCAGCCACAACACGTAACAAAAGACACAGGGAACACCACAGCTCACTTGCGCTCTCTGTGTTGCCCATGAGCAGCGAGGAACGCACGAGCTTCTTCCTTACGGCTCCCGTCACGGAGGTAGGACTATGGATAACACGGCAAGCAGACAGATGTCGGTCCAATTCAAAGAATATGCTCTAATAATAGGGATATCTGGGATAAATAAAGAGTTCCGGCAGCGTGCGTGCGGAGACGGATGCCCACCTATCATAAGGGTTTTGGAGGGATTCCTACCCCAGCGGGGACCCAGGACCTGGTGGTCTTGGAAAAGCATTTCCACAAAGTCAAACAGAAAAAATCGGAACCGAAAGAAGGGGGAGCATTTTCCCTTGAGGAGCCGATCCTGCCTTTGTGAGGGTGTTTCACAGGCTTCTTCTTCAGGATGGTCCTCACCCCACGTGATCAGCACCTTGACCTCCTCCCTCAGATGCTCTCTGACCCGTGAGCTGCTCTCGGTGTATGCTTCCGTGAGAAATGCCATTGATGAAAGAGATGTGGGTAAAATTACTTACTAATAAATACCACCTTTGCCTTTGCTGGTTTCCTTCTTTGCAGTTCTATGCTTTTTATTCTTGACGCCACACCTCTCTGTGGCCAGTGTTTTACTGGAAGCCTTGGGCCAATTCTGTCCTGAGCTACAAGAGACAGGCCAGTGAGTGAGTATAGGGTCATTAAGCCCGCAGTGGGATTTGCTGAGGGAAAACAAACAAACAAACCACGACCGAATGGAATGAATTTCTCACAGTTGCATCACAGTCCCTACATCTATGTCGGTCACTATTTCAAGACCCAGCACAGGGCTGGGCAGGAAAGGGATCGAGTGTGAGCGTGTGTACGCACAGCAGGTGATCAATGAGTCCCACGTCCTCCCACGATTAAATGGCGCAATAATTAGAAAATCATCTTGGTGAACACTGACCGAGCCTGCTCTAGGTCCCAGTCTGGAGCCAGAAGTCAAAGACACGATACCTGAAAGGGAACAGGAAGAAGTAAGACTGGCCGCGTCGCACCCCTGACCAATCACCTGCCTAACTCGGGGTGGGCCCTGGAGCACTGCCTTCTGATCTGAGAAGCTCCCCGCAGCATGGAAATGGCAAGACCCGGCTCTGCTGATGAAGGGCACGCCTGTCACTACCAGCTCCTGGCTGAGTCAGGAAGAGGGTGACCTTGGCTCAAAAGCTGACGTGAACCCTCAAGAAGCCACCACTCTCCTTGGGGGAGTCATTCCTGGGGAGGGGTTCTCAGCAGGACGTCTCCATCTGCCTCCTTGGTGATGAAGGGTTCCAGTCTACCCCAGGACTGCCCCGGACCTGACGCCAAAACTCCTGTGTCCCGGGAAGGCCCCAGCCGGGCAATGGGGGTGTTAGTCAATTTGCGGTCATGGTTAAGAACCAAGCTTTGCGTTAATTATCTCACTTGTCTTGAGAGCCACTCCCAACATTAGGAATATAATTCTTGTTTCACGGACAGCAAGACGGGGCCTCGGAGCAGAGGGTGACTTGCCTGAGCCAGCTGACGTATAAGCCGATGAGGTTCCAGGGCAGATCAGACCTAGTTACGGGCTGACCGTGATTCGAACCTTCCACAGGCAAGCTTGACAGTGTGTCGTGTATTTTGGCAGGTGTCCGCCATCTAATATCCTCCACATATCATGAATTACTTTGCATTTCGGGGATCTTTACATTTGTAAGGACGAGGAAACCCAAGTAAGAGAGAATGCTGGCAGAGTGGCTGAGCAGAGAATCTCATGTACCGCTGGTGGGAATGTAAACTGTAGCAACTCTAGAAAGCCATCTGAGATCGAGCTGCCCAGAAATGCCATTCCTGGGAGTCTATTCTAGAAAGCACTTTTCTGAGCAGGTCTGGAAGGGGACCCATGCTGGTATGGTGTACCACGGGAGGTGTGTGTGGCAGTGGGGAATTGAGGTCACCTCTTGGTATCATGAGAAGGTTAGATAAATAAAACGTGACGGACGGATGCTACGGCACGCTCTGGAGCAGTTAAAGACGTAATTAGAAATGCAGCGAGCGGGGAGAGCTTGAAGACATAGCGTTGTGAAGAACTGGGTGGAAAGAAGGGAAAAGTGGAAGAAAATAATAAATGCAGGTAACCTTCGTGCAAATTCAATAATCTTACACACAAAATACACTCTATATTTAACAGCAGTGGGTTATAGTCAAGAACATCTATCAAACATCTAGCAAACATTTGCTGCTCTGGGCGGAATGGATGAATGGGAATGGATACAGGGACGAAGGAGATAAATGACTGGACAGACAGAGAGACTGGGAGACAGGAGACACACAGACCCGGACGGACGATACCGGTGGGCAGTTAACTGACATGCGTGATTAACCAAGACGGCGCCTGGGTCAGAGGAAGAAAGAAAGCCCAGGAGAGATGTAACGTTAAAGGATTTATGAGTGAAATTAATTCCATTGTAATAGTTGACCAGAAGCTGGGAAGGGAGTCGATGTCTGTATGTAAAAGGTTGTTGTGAAGAGTGGTTGACAGGTGACAAGGCTTTTCCAGAAGAAAGACCCTCAAGATGCCAAGTTTGTTGGAGGAGGACTATCAACAGATCGGATCTGGCCAAACTTGTATTTACCGTGCCTTTTTTTGGCCCAAAGAAGCGAGGGACTCCCTGAGAATAGAGGAACAAAGCATAAGAGCAGAAAATTTAGATTTTAGCTTACTATCCTTACAAGGAACAAATAGGAATTTCTCTGCATCTGTTTGGTGTAAACACCACATAGAATTTAAAGTTTGTGAAGCTTCATTTTTCTCTCCCCTGAGAATGTTGCCGTTTATGCTGTAGGTGCATTTTATCTAAGTCGGAGACCGTGGGGACCATAATTTCCGATTTCTGATGCCCCAAATATTCTGAGGATGACATTCATGGACATAATCTATTTCTGGTGGTGTCTCCAAATTTATGTTTGTGTCGTGTTCAAATTTTTATATTTTCATTTGGCTTACAATTTTTCATATGTGTCTGCTTCCCTATTACAGACCAGGCCAACAATTTATAAGAAACTTGACACTTAAACATTTTTGCTTTATAAGGCGATTCTTTGAGTTATTTTGTATTCGAGGTAAAAAAAAAATAGTAAACGTGGTACAAAAATTTAATCAGCACCCGGGAAGATTGTTAATTTCTTCCCTAAGTGATCAATTGATTGAGCAGTGCCAGAAATTTTAAACTCCAGCCTTGTGGGGGAAAACAGTGCAAAAATTACTTTTAGTCCTTAAAATGGAAAACATTTAAAGAGAACAAACTGTGCCTGATTGCAGACTCAGACAGAGCTGAACGGGGTCTGTGGCCCGGCAATGGAGAAGCTCCTTCTAGAAGCACGGGAAAGCAAGATACAATCAGGACAGCCTGACGCAGTGGGAGAAAGAGAAATGAGCATGCAGAATGGCCTCATGAATCTTTAATTGTTCTTGCGAGCTGACTGGGGCCGGAAAGCCATTCTGATGAGTTTAGTTTAAAACAGAGCTTATTGATTTTCTATCAAAGAATTCATGATCATCAAGTCACAGTCGTGTAGAAGGAAGAGCACAGTCCTGCCACCAAATGGGTAAGTCGAGTCACCTCCAGCCTCAGGTCCTCAGCTGTAAACTAAAAGGGTTGACCACACGCCCTTTGAGGTGCCCTCCACTCCTAACATTCTGGAACTGGTTCAGGACTGATGTCACCTTTATATGACCTTTGAAGAGCGACAGTGCTTAAGAAGCAATGTCAACAAGATTGTGGAATCGGTAGATTTTCAGAGAAACAAAAGCTCTTGACACACCCGTAGCACTTAATTAGCATTACCTATTCAATCTGCTAATTGTTCATTAATTTATTAAGACACATTTCTTGAAGACCCTGCATGCCTCCGCTCTCACACTCCGGGAGCAAACGAAGCCTCGTGCCCGCCCCCACAGGGCATGCAGCTGAAGGGTGCAAAGCACACTTATAAGCTGTGTTATAGGTTTTCAAAAGCTATGGGGACTGGTCAAATCAGGGGTGACTGTCAGGGAAGGTTCTGGAAAGAAAACAGTCCTCTAAGCTCCATTCTGAAGGAACTCAAAATTGAATAACTGTTTTTCAGTGGAGATCTCTCCCGTCTTATTTTTTCCTTCGCAGAAATAGAAACAAAAGATGCTGCATTTTCAACAATCTGCCTGGGAATTTCCTTAGCTAGATAACTGAGTTCATGACACACATATTTCATACTTGTTTCTTGCTACCTCACGTTAACGTTGTTGTCAAACTTTCTGCCAGTATGGAATGAGGATCCCTTTTTCCCTAGCTTCCAATCATATCTTCCTTACCTTCCTTTACGCCCTAAGTGACACCTTCATTGAGGCTCGTTAGGCTTCACTAATCAAGTCCTCGAGGCTCTTCTAGCTTCCACCTGCCATCCTGCATCAAAGGTTTATTTTTTTCTTGTTTTTGTTGCAGCAAGAAGCCAAAATCGGTCTTGTTCTCTTTTGTCATGGAAAAAAAAGTTACCCTAAAACTTCATGGCTTAAAATTGCTGTGCCTTAAAATAAGAATGGAATTGTCTTGCATGGTTTCTGTGGTTATAAATCTGGAAAAGGCGTGACTTGGAGTCTCACTGGACTTCCTCACAACACGGTTGCCTCTGGGCAGGAAGGCTGCTCGCATGGCTCTTGTCGGGAAGTCCCAACAACCACAGTGGAAGGAACAGCACCGTTTGTGATCTAGTCTTGGGAACCACACAACATTATCGTTGGTTAGAAGCGAAAGGGCATTAAACTCCACTTCTTAAAACAGGTCTGTTTTAGGACGCATGGAATGGAAGATAGTATTGTAATCATCCTTGGAAAATACGATCTGCAACAAGTCAATAATGGTGTTATCTCCAGAATTTGAATGCAACGGGGTGCAGAAGAAGATTTAGGAGAAGAAACTAGGCTTAGAAAAAACACAGCAGGAAATGTTATAGAGAAACAGAAATGAAGTAAAGAACTGCAGAGGAAGCCCAAAGGAGATTATGCGTCAGGAAAATATTTTGGTACAATTTAACTTGGTCTTATCTCCGCCCCCTCCCCCCCAGCGACACTCAGTGGGCTAGAATCTGAGCTTGGCAATATGCAAGTAAGAGAAAGATAAAAAGTCTAATAGAACATAGGGGAGCCGTAAGGCTGAGAAGATGTAAACTTTGGATCCGATCCATGTAAACAGACCAAGCAACAACTGTGTAGTGACACTTTTCTAGACGCTGGGACTACAGCAGCAATGGACAAGACTTCTGGTTGTGGTTTCTCAGCAGTGTCTCTGCCTCCTGTTTGTCACCAGTTTAGGGTCACTGCGCTCTTAAAACAGAGTTCAGCAAATTGTTTCTATGAAAATCAAGGTAGTAACTATTTTTAGTTTTGTTGGCAATATAGTCATTGTCACAACCCCCTGCCATTTTAGTCCAAACAGCCATAGACAATACATAAGGAATTGGTGTGACTGAGTTCCTATAAACTGTTACAAAAATAGGTGACATGGTTTTCCAACACTTATTCTACAATATTATGAAAGATAATACATTTCAAGCACTTTGGAAGCCACCTCAAGACTTGGAAAGCTTTTGGAAAACACGATGACCTTCCCACAATGGACGACTTTTTTCCCTTACTTCCTCTCTCTCTCTCTCCCATCGATGAACAAATCTATTTTAAATTTGTGCCCTTCCAAAATAACCTCATGGAAGAAACACAAGTAGGTAACACTGTTTAAGATATCTGAGACTTTAAGGGATATTTCCCACTGCTTCTGTCAGCTTTTCTTCATTAATTTTGGGGCTCTGATGTTAGGAGCATATATATTTATAATTGTTATATCTTCTGACAGATTAACACTTTTAGCATTAAAAAACATCCCTCTTTGTCTCTAGTAACGATTTTGTCTTTTTTTTTTTAATATTTATTTTTGAGACAGAGAGAAACAGAGCATGAGTGGGGAAGGGGCAGAGAGAGAGGGAGACACAGAATCTGAAGCAGGCTCCAGGCTCTGAGCTGTCAGCACAGAGCCCGACGTGGGGCTCGAACTCACAGACCGCGAGATCATGACCTGAGCCGAAGTCGGCCACTTAACCAACTGAGCCACCCAGGCGCCCCAATTTTGTCTTAAAAGCTATTTCTTTGATATTAATGTAGATACTCCAGATCTTCTTGGGTTCCTGTCTACATGTTGTTTCTTTTTTATCCTCTTACTTCTAACCTATCTGAATTTTTATCATGAAAGAATGCTGTATTGTGTCAAATGCTTTTTCTGTGACTATTGAGATGATCATATGTTTTTAAATCTTTATTTATGTGGTGCATACGATTTATTGATTTGTGTGCGTTGAATCACTCTCACGTCCCAGAGATATATCCCACTTGATTATGGTGTATAATCCTTTTAACGTGTGGTTGAATTTGGTTTGCCAATATTTTGTTGAAAATTTTTGTATATATTAATCAGGGATACTGGGTTATCATTTTTTTCCTTGTATTGTCCTTATCTGGTTGTGGTATCAGAGTAATTATGATCTTATAGAATGAGTTTGGTAGTGTTCCCTCCTCTTAAAACTTTTGAAAGAGTTTGAGAATGATTGGCATTGATTATTTTTTAAAGTATCATAGAATTCAGCAGGAAAATCATCTAGCCCTAGGCTTTTCCTTCTTAGGATATTTTTGATTACTAATTCAACTGCCTTACTCATTATTGGCTTGTAGAGATGTTCTATTTCTTCGTGACTCAGTCTTAGTAGTGTATATGTTTCTAGGAGTGTATCCATTTCTTTTAGGTTATCCAATTTGTTGGTCTATAATCCTTCGAAGTAATCTCTTATGATCTTTTGTGTTTCTGTGGTATCAGTTATGTTTCTTCTCTTCTTTTTTCTTCAACTAGCTAAAGGTATGTCAATTTCATTCACCTTTTTTAAAAAAAATCTCTTAGTTTTTCTGATCTTTCTATTATTTTTCCCATCTCTACTTCCTTTATTTGTGTTCTGATCTTTGCTGTTTTCTTACCTCTGGTAACATTAAGCTTGATTTGTTCTTCTTCTAGTTCCTTGAGGTATATGTTTATGTTGATTATTTGATAGCTTTCTTTTTTTTTAATGTAGTTGTTTATCACTATAAAATTTCTTCTAAGAAGTGCTTTTGCAGCATTTCATAGGTTTTTGTGTGTTGTGTTTCCATTTTCATTTGTTTGGAGAATTTGTTTTCTTTCTTCCCATTGGTTGTTCAAGAGTGTGCTATTTAATTTCCATGTTTGTACATTTTCCAGCTTTCCTGCTCTTACTGAGTTGTAGCTTCATATCACTGGGTTTCGAAAAGATACTTGGTATGATTTCAATTTTAAATTTGCTAAGACTTGTTTTGGGACCTATCATATGATCTATCCTCAAGGATATTCTATGCATGCTTGAGAATCCGCCTACTGTTGGATGAAATGATCTCTGTACATTTTTAGGTCCATTTGTTTTAAAGTATAGTATGAGTCCAACATTTCCTTATTGATTTTCTGTCTGGATGATTTATCCCCTGTTGAAAGTGGGGTATTGAAGTCCCCTACTAGTATTGTGTTGTGGTCTGTGTCTTTAGATTCATTAGTGTTTGCATAATATATTCAGGTTCTCCTCTGTTAAGTGCATATATATTTAAGATTGTTCTATCCTCTTGATGAATTGATCACTTTGCCATTATATAATAACCTTATTATATTATTTTATTAAAAACTGTCTTTTGTTACAGTTTCTGGCTTGTTATCTATTTTTTTCTGATATAAGTCTAATTATCCATGCTGTCTTTTGGTTTCTACTTGCTTGGAATATTTCTTTTCCATCCCTTTACTTTGAGCCTATGTATCCTTAAAGCTGAAGTGAGTTTCTTGTAGGTAGCATATAGTTATATCTTAATTTTTAATCCATCTAGTCCCTGTATGACTTTTGATTGGCATATATACCCACACGTACCTATTTACATGAAGTAATTAATGATTGATAAAAACTTACTAATGACATCTTATTCATTTTTTTGTTTGTTTGTTTTATTTTTGGCTATTTTTCTTAGTTCCCTTATTCCTTCTTTTGCTGCCTTTCCTTGTGATTTGATGATTTTCTGTCGTGGCTTTATCTTTTGTGTATCTACTGTAGATTTTTGCCTTGTAGATATCCTGAGACTTAAATAACATGTAACAGTTTATTTTATGCTAATAATAAGTTTTATTGCATACAAAAACTCTATTATTTTAGTTTTCCCTGTTTTGTCTTCGATGTGACAATTTACCTCTTTTTATATCGTATACTCAGTAACAAATAAATATAGCAATAGTTTTTAATACTTTCATCCTTTAGCTGTTGTATTAGAGTTAAGGGATTAACATTCCACATATTATAGCATTATAGCCTTAGAATATTCCGAATTTCACTGTGGATTTACTTCATTCATGTGTTGTATATTTGAATGTTTTTCATGCCACCATAAGCAAACTTTTATTTTTAGCTTGAAGGATTCCTTTCAGCATTTCTTGTAAGGGAGGTCTCGTGGTGATGAAATCCCTCAGCTTTGTTTGGAACGGTCTTTATCCCACCTTCATTTCTGAAGGACAACTTTGTTGAGCAGACTATTCTTGGTTTGCAATATTTTTCTCTCATCACTTTAAATATATCATCCCATTTTTTCCCAGACTGAATGTTTTCTGCTAAGCAATCCACTGAGAGCCTAATGGGGTTTTTCATGTAACTTCAAAGCTTAACTTCTCTCTTGGTGTTCTTAGAATCTCACTCAGTCTTTGAAATATGATGATATTATGACAATATATCTTGGAAAAGATCTCTTTAAGTTGAGTTTGTCCAGTGACCTATGGCTTCATGAACTTGGATTGGCAAATATCTCCCCATCTTTGGGAAATAGTCAGCCATCATTTACTTAAGTCAGTTACCTGTCTCCATCTTTCTTCTTCTGAAACTCCAATGATTCATAGATTATTTCTCTTGATGAAAGTTCACCTTGGCATTCTTCACTCTTTTTTATTCTTTTTTCTTTGTTCTTCCAAGTTTCTGTTTTCAAATGAATGGATTCTTTCTTCTTGATCCATTCTGCTGTTGATGTTCTCTATTGCTTTTTCCCCTCCCCCCCTTTCATTCATTGTAACCTTCAGCTCCAGAATTTCTATTTGGTTCTTTTTATGATGTCTAGCTATATTCATTTTGCTCATGTATAAACTTTCCTGATTTCATGGGTTGTCTTTCCCTGTCTTCTTGTAGTTCATTGGGCTTCCTTGAAACAGCTATTGGGAATTTCTTTTTGGGTAATTCACACATCTGCATGTCTTTGGGTTTGGTTACTGGAAAATTATTGGAATCCTTTGTTGGTGTTGTGTTTTGTTGATTTTTTTCATGTTCCTTGAAGGCTTATGTTGCTATCTTTATAACACAGTAGTCATGTTTGCAGTAGTAGTCACCTCATTCATTCTTTAGTAACTGACTTCTGGGGGAAAAAACCTTCCATCAACTCTGATAGGGATTTCCAGGCTTTCTCAAACCTTCTATGGATATGCCTATTCCACGCTTCTTGCTCCCTCTTGTGGAAGAATTCTTAAGCTGTGCCTTCTCTTGATTGATTCTGCAATGCACGAGGCTGAGTACTGGCCACCACTGCTTTCCTTTTCCAATGTTGGAGTTAAAGCTCAAATTTGTGTTCTCTCCCTTTTCCACAGATTCAGACAAGCTTTTGGAAGATGGTCACTATCTGTCTACCAAAGCTTGCTCTTGACAGCATCAGGTACCACACAAAGATCCAGCCACAGAGTGGAGGGTGTATGGATGAGGCATGGGGAGCACTGGGGGTGCCTGCAGGCCAGTGGATGGGATCCCTGTGAGAGGGGGTCCTTCACCCGAGTGTGAGCTTCTTGATAAAGTCCATGATGCAGTTAGGATCCACATCCTTTCAATGCCCTCCACAAGTCCTATTTGACTATCCCAGCCTATCCCCCACGCCCCACCAAAGTTGTACAGCTTACAACTGGGGCTAGAGAGAAGGGAACCTCGCTGTCATCATCCCATTTAACTGAGGAAGCCAGACTCATTCATAATCTCTCACTTATCCTCTTAAGAAAAATCATGGGATATGATCTCACTTCATACTGAGTCATGCCACCTTGGGGAGGGGTGACAAGGATAAAGTCAAACTACTTATCTCTAAACATCTCAATTCACTGGAATTCACAATTTTTTTGAGCTTAATTAAATGGACTGCCACAATGTCTCCATTGGACAATTGGATCTCCACAAAAGGTCTCTCATCCAAGATTGATTATCTAAGACTGTGTTCTTCGGGGCTTCCGGACAGAGGCCAGAAGGGGCTGGAATTGGTTCACAGATCTGAGATCTGTATGCTTGTCACCCAACATGAATGGATGAGACTCTTCCTGGGTCCCTAGGCATATGGCATTGGATTCACAGCTCCCACAAAGCCAGTTTTGTCGGTATATGGATGCCAAGTTGTTGTTGATGGTGGGGGGGGCGTTATGATATGAGGGGCATCTTGTTCATTGCTGACATCACTCCATTGGTGTTTCAGGTTTTGACCTGAGTGTACCCTTAGTATACTTGGGGTGAAATGAAGGCATATTGAGTGCCTACGAGGGGTTAGAATTTTTCAGTAGCTTAGGGCATCCCATTAGGCGAAGTAGTAGGGCATTTACCTATCAAAGTAAATGAAATCCTGGGATCTATTTTCACATAAGGAAATAGTGGAAGAGACCTAAAAAGAGAAGGAAACTACATTTGAGCTAATCAGGACCCAAACACTGGCCATGAAATTATGAAAGAGGAAATAATCATTCAGGGCACCATCTCAGTTTTTTGGGTTTCTTTTTTTGTTTGTTTATTTTGGGGGGGGGATTTTGGTGCTATAAACTAATTTAGACTTTTTTTTTTTAATTCCTATATAGTTCTGTGCTTGTCTGAATTAGAAAGTGCCTTCACAGGCAAATGTGGAATAATGTGGAGAACTATTAAGAAACCTTGATTATTGTTGATTGTGGTTAATTCCTAACTAAATAAATTGTTTGATTCTCCTTATTCTTTGTGTCTTTTTTCATTGTGGGCTCACATTAGCATATATCAACAACAAATCACTAAAAATATGTCTTTTTCTTATAAACCATAGAACCATGGGAGAAGTAATATATAAACAGAAGTGTAAACACAAGCCACCTCTTTCTTTTCCTTCAACTGATGACTATAGAAGGAAGTTTCCTGTAATCTATTCTTTAGTTTCTCTTCTAGATCTGCAGTGTAGGGACATGAGGAAATATCTTAGTATCCCACAGGCCTTATGCTTTTTATGAATAGAGGAAGTTACAAACTGAATTCCTGTGGGGCTGATGAATATATCGTCAAAAATGGATTCGTTCCGTGAATGGGACGTCTTGATTTAATTGTGTGCACATTTCCGAGTGTGCTGTTCTTATACTCTTCTATTAGTTTGAAAGGAAGACGTTGTAAAACATGAAGAAATATGAAAGCTACAGATCCACAGGAATAAATGTTAATGCGGCCATTTGTCTGTCCTAATCTATTTACATGTTATAGATTAACCAAAGAATGGCTTCTACTTAAAGTCACTTGCCCGTATTTGGCCCATTTGAAATAAGCCAGCATTCTACCTAAAATCTTTATAATTACATCCTTTTGAAGCAAAGAACGTTCTTTGAATTGAAACACTGGAGGTTGGTACAGAGGGCAGCGTTTAAATTGTTTATATGAATCCAAATCATTGATTTTTACTGTGGCGATTTTGGAGCAGGCTGGTTTGTGCAGAAAGTGCTACTGAAGTTTCTTGCCTCAGCTGTCTAATTTCTAGTCAGAAAATCAAAAGGTTGATGCTGCTATACATTCCAAACGGAAAGTTATCGTGAAAGTTCAAAATTTGTTTTGCAACAGTGATATTCAAAAAAATACATCGAGGGCCATCAAGAAGACACAGACAAAAAAAAAATGCCTGCTGTGGGTCCCTTCTTTTCAAAATAAATGAAGTACGACTCTTTTTAAAGGTTTTGAGTTTCCATCACAGCTCAGGATCGAACAGCAAAAATGAATATGCGTTTGCTTCAAACGGAAGTGGTTTTATCTCCCCATCTTTAGAGTAATCATCTTAATCTTGCAATATGATGATGAAATATGCCCGCTGACTGTTATTTATAAAACAAGCTCATCAAATGTGCTGTTCACTCTGTTCTGAGCAGCAGAGAATTTCAGAACAGATTAACCCAGGCTACTAAGCACACTCGAAGGCAATGACTTGGGTTGTTTTCTGTGCTGGCACAGAGGAGATAAAATATTGGATAAATAATGATGTTTAGCTACTCAAATTCCAGCCAGCATTGAGTTTAGTGTGGCAGTTAAGACAGTGAATGAAGCAGAGATCCTAGGAGGATTCAATTCTGGCCATGACATGACCATATTCCAAAACACTTCGAGTTTCTAGGACCTAAAGAATATGTTTAAATCTTTAGCCGGGCTAAGATCTTCCGCGTACTCCCTGGGGTGCCCAGATTTTCTCTCTCTGGGTTCACTGACTCCTATCTCGAAGGTCTTTCCCTTCCATCTGTGTTGACCCAAAGACTAAGCTCCATCCGCGTTGACCCAAGAAATGAGGATGTTTTCAGCCACTCAGTACCCAACCTGCCCCCCAGCTTCCGTCGCTTCACGGCGTCACTTCATGTCATTGCTCCCTGACACCGCGTCTTGGCATCACCACTTCATGATGTCATCGCTTTATGGCGTCATCACTCCGTGACGTCTCTTCACGATATCCCCAGCTGCTCCTGTGCGACATCTCCGAGAGTCAGCTCCCTTAGTACCAGCCTTGCTCTATCTGCTCCCCACCTGTGTAATAGGGGTTGTTTTTCTTTTCCTCCTCCCACTCCTTTTTTCATCTTTCTATTCCCTACACATTCACCACTACTTGGAATAGAGTAAGTTTCCAGTGTCTTTTTCAGTCGAATGGAAATTTTTAAAGAATGCGTGGAGATGGCACAGATGTACATTAAAAATCAGAGCTTTAGAAATAATTGGTGGAAAGAAAAGTGAGAGCGAATGATGGTTGACTCCACAGGGAGGGCCAGCTCGCTCTGAGACAGGACCAGCGGGCATTCTGACCACACAGGCCGGTAGGGCAGACGGGAGCCTGTGTAGAATTTTTAAGCTATTTGGCTTTTTTTTTTTAAAGCTATTCAAAATTTCCTTCTCATCTCACTTGTGCGTGTATGTGTGTTTTGTGAAATGTAGGGGAAAATGTCATATTTGAAAGGAATTGGTTTAACAACACAAAGCAATTCACATTTACTTAATAATAAAAAGTACTATTTGTAGATTATATGATCTAAAGAAAGACCAACAAAATTAAAAAAAACCTAACCCATACCTGTGTCTACATAAAAGCAAACACATGTTTTGGCAGTAGGTAAGTTAGTTTATGTGACACTTCTGAATGGTGGAGATAAATTTGGCTAACGACAACTATTATACATGTTTTAAGGTGCTAAAGGGGGTTAAGCACTCAAACAAATAATTGAATACATGGTTAAAAACCAAAAATTTTATTACTTATTTACTTATTATTTATTTGAGAGAGAGAGAGAGAATGAACAGAGGAGAGGGGCAGAGGGAGAGAGAGAGAGAGAGAGATCATCTTAAGCAGGCTCCATGCACAGCAAGGAGCCAGACGCAAGGCTCGATCCCACGACCCTGGGATCGTGACCTGAGCTAAAAATCAAGAGTTGGATGCTCAGCTGACAGGGCCCCCGGGTGCCCCACCAGGAGGCTTTTTAGAATAATCGGTGGGCTTATGTGTAAAATAAAGACAAAGGTGGTCCTGGGACAGGGAAACCAGAGGACCCCATGAAAGAAAGAGTTGGATTTTTCCCCCCTTTGCTTTTTTTCCTGCTTCTCTTCTTGCTGGGTCCTGCACCCCCACCTACATGGGCCTCCATATATGTGCCACTTGTAAGGGGCAGAGTGAAAGATATCTTCGGAGACTTCCAGCACAACAGGTAGTATCCAAACCACAGGTGCTGGACATCCCAATGCCGAGGGCTTCTGGCTTCAAGGAATAAGTGACTTAGGATGGACACCCGGACCCTGTCCTTATTCTGATCAGTTCTGGGAGCCTGAGAAGACACCTGCTCGAGACCACGATCGTCGTGAAAACCCCCCAGGTCCCGAACAAAGAAATCTTTGAGCGTCATCTCTTCAGTTGAGAAAATGTATTGACAACCGACACTGCCATCTTCACGCGGTGGATTTCTCTACTAAACTCACCATCTTGCAGGGAATCTATGGCCTTTTAATATCTTGGCAGTGACCGTCAGGGATCAGTTAGCAATCAAACAACCGCAGCGACAGTGTGGTCTGGAAAGTGGCCATTGAAAGTGAGATACTTAGACTCAATGAGCAGATCCTGTCTCATCGTAGTTGTGTTGGGGTTGAGAGCAAGTCACTTCTTCCACCACCTTATGCTTCTGGGGTCCAGGGCCTGTGTGTTAACTGACAGCTTCACGGGAGAAAATACAAGGTTTCCTTATAGGTGCTGGGTGGCCTGGCCCAGTAACGAGTACCCCTCAGCTACCCAGAAGCAAAGACTTATGTACCAATTCAACAAGAAGGGAGGGGTGTTAGGGCATCACTACTTGGAAGGTTCTGTGAGCTTTTTGATGCTAATAGCAATAAGCAATCTGTCTCCATGACAACGGAATTCGCAGAAAACTCCCTGGAGGCAGGTTAATGGCAGCCGTATTTTCCCAAGGCTCTGCCATGGTCAGATAAAGAAAGTTGAGATAAGATTTCTCTCTGCACAAATGTTTTCACTTTAAATAATTTTAATGCCCATGATGTGATCCCTTAATTTGTTAAATACAGCACGCTCATCCAGTGCTGACCCTGCAAATCACCATGCGGGTCCAGGGAGGATTTAGAGTTGAATGAACGCAGTGCTTGCCTTCCCAGCATTTCTGTTCTGCTAAGGGCTCAGGGAAATATCCTAAGCAGGCTGGGAAGATATCTACATACTTCATATAATATCATATATTTGCTCAGAAATACCTACTGAGTGACTGGGGCACCTGGGTATCTCAGTCGGTTGAGCATCCAACTTCGGCTCAAGTTATGATCTTTCGGGTTCATGAGTTCCAGGCTTGCATCAGGCTCGCTGCTGTCAGCTTGCCATCGCAAAACCCACTTGGATCCTCTGTCCTCCTCTCTCTGCCCCTCCCCCACTTGGACTTTCCCAAAAATAAATAAATCTTTTAAAAAGAAAAGAAGAGCTATCTACTGAGGACTTTCTTGAGTGCCAGGCACTGTGGGGGGTGCCGAGGAAGGAGCCATGGGCAAGGCAGGTGAAAGTCCTGGCCCACGGGCTTTGCAGGGAGCCAGTGGGCACAAGGACGGGGGAAGGGGCAGGGACTGTGAGGACCAGGGAGAAGCCATCCGCGACAGGGGAACTGTACACCAAAGCCTAGGTAGACTTCAGGAAACATCGAGGAGAAAGAGATAGGCTACGTACAACTCGGAAATCTTGAACACGGTGCTTCCATATCAGCCCTCAAAACTGTGTGATGATCTTTCCTTATTTTGGACACAGGGCGGTAGCACGCATTTTCCTGACTTTACAGCCTCACGTTTTATGGCATCTAAACAACACTTGCTTTCGAAATGAGGTAACACATTTGAAAGTATGGACAGGACGTTTGACACCTAGTGGGAACTCAATGAATTTTTTTTTAATCCGATTTTTAAAAAACGCTACTTGCACCTTCAGCCTCGTGTTTTATCCAACTGGGATGGGGAATCTATGGAATAGAAGATCTGTTTAATTACATATGGCTTGAAAGCTGGATCCAAAAAGTTTTGCCCAATTCTGTGGTTCGCCTGAGATGCATGGATTGCCGGATGCTCTGTACCGGCTCTTGGATTCATAAAGCTCATGCTGAGTAACTCATTCATGAAGCTGTGAAAATCGTGACCTGCTGTACAAGGACCTGATGGGAGCCACACCACCCTCGGCAAAATTCGTCTTATTGGGTCTCTGGGAGTCCACAATATACATCTTTTGGGCACTTCACCTGGCCTTTCTCCCCTGCAAGCCAGGAATGCAGACCAAAGCATTTAAAATCCCAGAGCCACCCAGCTGCACGCCCACAGTTCCTCGTTGGCACCCTGCTGCGGTCCCACGTGCACACATCCAGGCGGGGACAGCCGGGTCTAGCTGCTTGTCCCGGAACCCCTTCTCAGGATGACGTGCTGTCAACAGCGGCAGCAGGGCCTCGTGCTCACATGCCCTAACATTTGCTGATTTTCCCTCACATTAAACATTGTTATTTTTTTTCATGTTTCTTTGTTTTTGAGACAGACAGAGTGTGAGCAGGGGCGAGGGCAGAGAGAGAGGGAGACACAGAATCGGAAGCAGACTCCAAGCTCTGACCTGTCAGCACAGAGCCCGATGCGGGCTTGAACCCACGAACCGTGAGATATGACCTGAGCCCAAGTCCGGATGCTTGACCCACTAAGCCACCCTGGTGCCCCTAAGCATTCTATTTTTACTTAAGATAGTGAGCGTCTCCTGTGAATGTAGCCACACTTCTGAGCAGAGCTTATTCCTGAAAGGGCCAGAGACCTAGAAAGTAGCTTGGGGCTGCCCACGGGGAGACCCACTCACTCAATAGCCAGGTCTGTTCTCCGAATTCTCCCGTCCAAGTGAAGACAGCACATCTGTGTGGAAGTGTCCAGACCTCCACCCTCCACACATTCCCTGCCAAGGGGTAGGCTGGCCCTCTGGTGCCCTGGGAGTTTCTTTCTTTCTACTTCCTTTTTCTTTTTCTTCTTCTTCTTCTTTTTTTTTAGACAAAAGAGAATACAAATATTTAAATGCAATTTGTTTGGTGTTTCTCTTTTTGTATGGTATTGAATTGAGCTGAATTCAATTGTATATGATAATCAGGACGACTTACAAAATCATGCAAATACTGTTCCATTTAAAAACTAAAGAATTCCGAGCTTGCCAGCACTAATGAGAATTTTAATTTTAAATACTGTCAAGAGTGAGGCCCAGATGCATAAACTCCAACTCATCAATCAGATTTCATCTGGGATTATTTGTCTTGGCGGAGGGAGAAACAATCTAAAATCTTTCGTCCCCTGGGGTGGAGGATGGGGGGTCATTTATCAATGTGACTCCCTTGATTCTTCCATGGTGGTAAATTTACCATAAATAAAAACTATAAAATGAACTTTATTCTAATCGGAAACATTTAGAAATGTTTATAGATATCCAAAGGATTAAATGTACTAAGATTCTATGTGACCTCTACTCAACTTTAAACACTGAAGAAGCACAAGAAAGAGGTGGGAAGTGGACAGGCAAGCTGTCTTCTTCAGAAATATTCTTTCTTCTTTTTAATGTTTATTTATTTATTTAGGTTTTTTTTGAGAGCAGGAGAGACAAAGCATGAGTGGGGGAGGGGCAGAGAGAGAGGGAGACACAGAATCTGAAGCAGGTTCCAGGCTCTGAGCCGTCAGCACAGAGCCCGATGTGGGGCTTGAACTCACAGACTGTGAGATAATGATCTGAGCTGAAGTCAGCCGCTTAACCCACTGAGCCACCCAGGCACCCCATATTTAGTTAGTTTTAAAAGTTTATTTTGAGAGTGAGAGAGTGCAAGTGGGGGAGGGGCAGAGAGAAAGGGAGAGAGAGAATCTCAGGCAAGCTCCATGCTGTCAGCGTAGAGCCCCACACAGGGCTCAAACTCATAAACTGTGAGATCGTGACCTGAGCTGAAATCAAGAGTCCAATGCTTAACCAACTGAGCCACCCAGGCACCCCATTAATGTTTATTTAATTTTGAGAGAGAAAGAGAGAGACAGGCTTGAGCAGGGGAGGGGCAGAGAGAGAGGGAGACACAGAATCCGAAGCAGTCTCCAGAACTCACGAGATCATGACCCGAGCCGAAGTCGGACGCTTAATTGACTGAGCCACTCGGGTGCCCCAGAAAAATCGTTTTTTTAAGGGGTCCCTTTTGGATTGCTGCGCTTCAAGACCATTTGAAAATGTTTTCAAAACTTTTTTCCCAAAGGATAAGCCAGATTCAGTGAAGTGGTTCATAGGACATGAGATATTTCGTGAATCTGAGGATTTAGCCGAGCGAAGGGCAGGAAGTTCTCCTTTTCTGAAAAGCAACTCAATGATCTAAAGTACAAGAAGTTAGTCTTTCTTTGTGTTGGTTTGACAAAGTTTTAGGTCTCTAAAACTACCCAAGTAGGGCAGTGATAGACTATTATTTCCTCATAGCATATATTGTAGACAGAATAATGGTCTCCTAAAGATGTCCACATTCTAACCCCTGTCACCTGTGAATGTCACCTTACATGGCAAAGGGGACTTTGCAGTGTGATTAAATTAAAGATCTTGACCTGGGGGGATTACCCTCAAGTATCTGGATGCGCCCAATGTCACCACAAAGATCGACACGGGAGGGAGGCAGGAAGATCAAGGTCAGAGAGACATTTTAAAACGCCGCACTGATGGCTTTGAAGTTGGAGGAAGGGCACTTTGGCTCAATCACTACAGACAACCTGTAGAATCTGGAAAACGTAGGAGATGGGATTCTTCCCCTGAAGCCTCCAGAAAGAATGCAATCTGTAGACCCCACTTCTGACCTTCAGAACCAGAAGAAAATTCATTTGCGTTGGGTTAAGCCCCCAAGTTGGGGGTAATTGGTTACAACAGCAAAAGAAAACTGGTAGGGCCTGCATCTGAAATGATCCAACGACCTTTGGTGAGGGGGTTCACACCATCCCCCCCCCCACGCATCAGCACTTCCTTCGTAGCATCTTGCAGAGGAACCGTTTGTCTTCGGTCCCAAACACGAATGTTACTGACTTGCCGAATAAATTAACCATGTAGAAATTCAGTGCAGTCCCGAATCTGTTAGTCACTGAACACTATGCAGATACCGATTGTAGAGTTTTCTGATGAGGAGGGTGGCCTATTTGCAAGAGTCTGTTGCGACACCACGGTGTGACCACTCCCTCCCTCCAGGCGGCATTTTCTGCTAAACATCCATGCTTGCTCTAACATGCGAAGTCCTAATGAGATGGCTTGTTTTCAATTGAATATGAAAATGTCATGGATCTAAATTGTCAGGCTTACACAGTATGAGTAATTGGGAAAACACTCTCTGTCCTCCATGAACGCAGAGTGAATTTCATTAATTACTAGAGCTGGAAATATTTATTTGCGGTTTCTGAAATCATAATAGGAATCAATGCAGATCAAGTCAATATACAAAATAATTTATGTGATTTAAGGCATGCCTGGCAAGAGTTGTAAATTTCTACCAGCATCTCATCCATTTATAAAGCAAAGTTCATGTCCTCTGTAGTCTTTGATTTTTATTTCCAAAGCAAAGTAAGTCAGCTGTTTATTCTTGTTTTGTTCTCAAAAGCTTTATTTTTATCATTAAAAAAAATTCCTCACTCTATTCAAAGGACAAATGATCATTCGATAAGTTATTAAAACCTACTTTTCCAGGCTTTATATTCTAAAATACTTAACAAAAATTTTTTTGACATTTATTTGTTTTTTGAAAGACAGAGAGAGATAGAGCGTGAGCAGGGGAGGGGCAGAGAGAGGAGACACAGAATCCAAAGCAGGCTCCAGGCTCTGAGGTGTCAGCACAGAGCCTGAGGTGGGGCTTGAATTCACAAACTGTGATCATGACCTGAGCCAAAGACAGACACTTAACTGACTGAGCCACCCAGGCGCCCCTAAAATACTTTTATATATAAAAAGTAAAATACACCCTTTCATAGTGATGTTCTATAGAAACACAGAGCCCCCTTAGCTAGCTAGTTATTGCCAATATTATGCCAAACAATAGCACAGTTTTGAGTCTCTAACAGTGTGGAGTTTCCAGGGCAAAACCCTTAGGTGCTGGCTGGATAGCCTGTGAAACCTTGATTTATAATAAGCAATATATATTTGGTCTTTGTCCTGTTTCTGGCACAGAGATCCTAAAACTCTTAGACTTTCCCAAGTAACAACAACAGAAGGGTGTAGTTTGTTATATTAATGAGGTGACTTTTGGAGAATACCTTAGAATGGGGGCCGGTTACCTGGGGGAGTCAACCGTGTGATTCTGGGTTGGAACTCTAAGTCCCACCCCCCCATCCAGAGAGAGGAAGGGGCGATAGGTTGGATCATTTGCCAATGGCCAATGGTTTCAATCATGCCTGTGCAATGAAGCCTCCATAAAAACCGGAAAGAATGGCATCAGAAGACTTCTGGCTGGTGACCACCTGGAGATTCAAGGAGAGTGGTGTGCAAAGAGAGGGCACGGATGCTCCACCCCCGCCCCCCTCACCTGGCCCTGTGCGTCTCTTCCATCTGGCTGTTGCTGAGTCCTGACCTTTTATAAATAAAACTAAACGGTGATCTGGTAAGTAAAATGTTTCCCGGAGTGCTGTGAGCTGCTCTGGCCAATTAATCAAACCCGAAGTAGGGCTCGAGGAAACCCCTGATTGATAGCCAGTCAGTTGGAAGCACAGGTAAAAACCTGGGCTTTTGACTGGGGTCTGAAGACGAAGGAGGGGTCATTGGGTCTTCTGGTGTGTAGCCAATTGGTCTGAAGCACAGGTAACAACCTGGGCTTCTGACTGGGGTCTGAAGGGTGGGGGGCAGTCTTGTAGGACTTAGCGCTTAACCTGCGGACTCTGATGTTGTCTCCGGGTACACGGTGTCACTACTGAATTCAACTGAATTCAATGTAAGCCACCCAGCTGGTGTTGGAGCATTGCTCTTTGGAGGTGTGGGGAGCCCCTCTTCCTTGTGCACACACCTCGAAATTGGGTCGAGGAACCTAATCATTTAAATGCCACGAGAGCTTAATGTGCTCGGTGCTGTGAAGGGCACAGGAAATACAGCAGAGAGATCACACGGCCCCGGATGGAGGCAGCCTTTCTACTCCTCAGAATTATATTGCCAGCATCTCCAGGCCCAGAGCCCTGCCATGCTGCCTAAGCACACGCGTGCACACCACACGCACGCACACTAGATATATAGAACAAATGTTACATCACGGTAGTTAGCAGTAGGAGTTAACATCGTATCTTGAAATTTTTTATAGCATATATTGGAATTGAGTTCAGTTTACATAATAGTCAAAACTGTGGCCATATTATATAAGAAGAAATAAAACTCACAAGAGTGAAACACAAGCCACAGACTGGGAGAAAATTTTAGCAAAAGACACATCTTATTAAGACTGCTATCCAAAATATACAAAGAACTCTTAAAAATGAACAATAAGAAAACAAACAAATTAATTTAAAAATGGGCCAATGACGAGCATCTGGGTGGCTCAGTCAGTTAAGTGTCCAACTCGATTTCAGCTCAGATCGTGATCCCATGGTTTGTGGTATCGAGTCCCACATTGGGCTCCACGCTCTCAGCGCAAAGCCTGCTTGGGTTTCTCGCTTTCCCTCCCTCTCTCTCTCTGTTCCTCCCCTACTTGCTTGCAGGCATGTGCTCTCTCTTTCTCTCTCTCTCTCTGTCAAAGATAAATAAACTTTTCAAAATGGGCCAACAACCTTAACAAACACCTCTCTAAGCAAGATACGGAGACGGCAAATTAGGGAAATGCAAATTAAAACGAGACACCACTACCCCCCTGTTAGAACGGCTGCATCTAGAATACCGACCACATAGATGCCGACAAGAACAGGGAGCGACAGGAGCTCTCATTCATCGCTGGTGAGGATGCGGAATGGCGCAGCCATTTTAGAAGACAGTTTGTCTGTTTCTAATAAAATTAAACCTACTCTTAACCCCATCCTGTGATCGTGCCTCTTGATTATTCACCAAAAGGAACCGAAAGCATGTCCACCCAAACATCTGCACGAGGAGGTTTAGGGCAGCTTTACCCGTGATCACCCAAACTTGAAAGCAGCCAGGATGCTCTTCAGTAAGTGAATAGACCTGATAAACTGCAGAATGGCTAGACGGCGGAATATTACTCAGCACTGAAAATAAACGAGCTGTCAGGCCAGAAAAAGACATAGAAGACCCTTAAACGCATATTACTAAGTGAAAGAAGCCAATCCGATTCCAACCATGTGACACTCTAGAAAAAGCAAAACTACAAAGACAGTAAAGAGATCAGTGGTTGCCAAGGGTTCTGGGGAGGGAAGGAGGACTAGATAGAGCCCAGAGGGTTTTAGGACAGGGAAACTAGTCTGTATAATACTTAATGGTGGATATGTGTCCTTATTCATTCATCCAAACCCACAGAATGTACAAGAGTGAGCCCTAAAGTTAACTCCGGGTTGTGGGCGATTGCCGTGTGTCAGTGTAGGTCCATCAGTTGTAAGAAAGGTGGGAGATGCTGATACTAGGGGAGGCTGTGCACGTGGGAGGGAAAGAGTCTCTCTATCTTCCTCTTTCACAAAGAGGTTCACACCAAAACCTAACACGACTCTAAAAAATAAAGAATAGTTTTAAAAAGAGAAAGAAATGCATTACTGGTATCAAGGAAATAAATTGCCTTTCTGGAAAAAAGACCCTTGAGAATACAACACAGATGTGTGTTTATGGATACGTGGGCAGCCACTAGATGCCACGGACTGCTGAAATAGACCTAGAATCCCAGAGAACATCCGCCTGACACAGCCTGTGTCCCACACACGTGTCACAGAATACAGTTACGCACGTATTCTATCCTCTCTGACGATATTTTCCGTTCCAGTTGAGGAAGGGGGGCAAACGTGTTCCTAGTGCAGCGGCTCTGTGCCACGCGTTCTGCCCGGGGCTTCCGGCGCAGTCATTAAAATAACAACGTCATGCAGTAGATGGTCTGGTTACTATTTTGCGGCTGAAGAGATGGAGGCTCGGAGAATTGAAGGGGATTGGTCAGCATTACATAGCCGGTCAGGAGTCCAGCCGCTGTGAGGCTCCGGTTCATCTGATCCCAAAGCCTGGGCTCTTTCCACACTCGGAGTGACTTTCATTAACTTTCGTGATCTTCATCTCCCTTCCCTTTTATTTCCTCCCCAGCTAAGATGAGGTCTTGTTCCATTGCTGCTGTGAACTTATTACTTTAGAATAGAACAAAATAAGGTGCCAGGAATGATTTGCAGAACACGGTCTCCTTGCTTTTCTCCTTGTAACGTAAGAGCGGAGGAATAAAATAAGCTCAGTGCTTCAGGGGCCGGAGAAGCATCTGGGGCTTTGTGAAGGGGGGGGGGCGTGGAGAACAGAAAGGTATAGAACCGCATCTGAATCAAGAGACTGCCAGCCTGGGTTGGGGATGCAGGGCTTCAATTCAGTACACTCTCCTTCTCCGAGTTTCAGTCTGGGATCCATTGTTGCAACTCAAGGTCTGCTCGGCACTGCACCCCCTTAGAGAGAAATGTGGGGGTCCTTCACCCTCCCCACCCCACCCCTTAGCCCTTTCCCAATGGGCTTCTCACACCTCGTTGTAATATCCTTCAAAGGGACCAGGTATAGTTTGGAATCTTTCGGAAAAAGATTTTCTTCCCGTTTTAGCTGAGCAAATCTGACATAAAGTTAAGCTTGACTCCCAGAAACTGGGCTAGACACAATCAGAGGTTTCAAGTCGTTTTGAGATAAGAGCTCCTAGAAAATGTTCAATCAACTCTTCCTTCTTTGGGACAGCTGGTTTCCACACTGAGAAGATGTAGTTCACTTTTTTTAAATTTTAAGTTTATTTTTCTTTTTTTATTTTGAGAGAGAGAGCACAAGTGAGGGAGGGGCAGAGAGAAGGAGACACAGAATCCCAAGCAGGCTCCGCACGCTCAGCACAGAACCCGGGTACAGGGCTCGAACTCACAAACCGTGAGATCATGACCCGAGCCGAGATCTAGAGTCAGATACTTTACGGACTGTGCCACCCAGGAGCCCCGGGAAGGTGTATTTTAAATCACAAGTGAGGAGATTCAGGGTTCCCAGTCTGGAGTAAAATCCCCCGTGAGAACACAAACCGGCTGTGTGAGGACACCATCCAGGGAGCCCAGTGCCAACTTTGATTCAGGCAGAAGAATAACATTCCTTCTGAAATAATGTAATATGTTTATCTTCCATGGACCATCTTAAGAATGAGATGGAAAATAGATTTCCCAAGGCCACTAGTGAGAGGGTTCTCTCCGGTCCACCCCACTTACCAGGGGGTGCCGTGGGAAGGAGTCCCAGGGACAAAGACCGCTCCGGAGGTCTCGGCTGTGCCTTGGCTACTGGCAGGAACTGTCACTGGTGCTGAAATTTCGTGTTGGGAGAGGAACACCTCCATCACATTCTCATACTGCATGAAATTAAAGTGGGAGCACGAGCCCTCCTCGTGTGCAAACGCGGACTCATGGTGACTTGCCGCCGCTCCGTGAGTCTGTGGTCTTGCGCTGTGAACGCCGCCGCTCTGGTCCTGTCTGTGGCTTGTTGGGCCTGCAGACTTGCAGCAGACTCATCACCCACCCACCGAACACACCCTCTGTCACCCGAATGTGCGCGATGCTCACAGCATCCACCCCAGAGAGGACGTGGGCCTCGCTGGAGCCACACGCGGTCTACGCGCACTCAGGGGAGCAAGGGCCTTCCCGAGGTTTTCCCTTGATTTCCCCAGGGGTCTCACGTAGAACAAGAAGGTGGCACACAGGGGCACTGGGTGGCTCAGCCGGTTACACATCCAGCTCTTTTTTGGCTCAGGTCATGATCTCATGGTTTGTGAAATGAGCCCAGGTTGGGCTTTGCGTTGACCGGGCAAAGCCTGCTTGGGATTCTCTCTCCCTCTCTCTTTGCCTCTCTCTATGTCTTTCTCTCTCTCAAAATAAATAAATTAATTTAAAGAAAAATGGAAGATTGGGGACACCTGGGTGGCTCAGTCGGTTAAGCAGCCAACTTCAGCTCAGGTCATGATCTCACGGTTCGTGAGTTCGAGCCCCATGTCAGACTCTGTGCTGACAGCTCAGAGCCTGGAGCCTGCTTCGGATTCTATGTCTCCCTCTTTCTCTGCCCCTTGCTCTCTCTCACTCTGTCTCTCGCTAAAATAAATAAACATTAACATTTTTTTTAAAAAGATGGCACACAAAGAGTTCGTTTGTACATGACACGTGTGGGCAGGCTCTCAAAGAAAAAATAATGCAAACACATTATCTCGACGAAAAACTACAGATTCCTGTAAAGAGGAAAAAAGCCAGACACGTGCATGTCCTTCTCCCTCCAAGTTGTCTTCCGTCACTGATTTGCTAAGACTATGCTCCGACGAAATGTTAAAATCAATCATAAAGTGTTTGGTGTTTCTCCAGAAGGAAATAAAGATTATTTTCGGAGAGGGCTGGAGGTGTTTCCCTTTCAAAACATTTTGATTCGATCAGAGCCCGAACTGACAAGCGTCCACACTTGGTTTATGGTTAAACCATTTAGAGATTGAGAACCGAGTAACAAAATGCATTCAGAAGCCGCAAGCTCTTTGGATATCATTTAAGAATGTACACGGTGAGGACACTGTACCTAAGGTATTTTTTTGCCTCCTTAAAAACACTTCCTGTGTCTCCGCATGTAGAAAGGGCACAAGTCCTCAGCGCTGTGTGGACCAGCGTGTTCTGTAGACGCCCTAAATGGAAAGCGACTTTGAACCACAGACTTCTGAATCGGAGTGTCTGGAAGGGCCCGGGGAGTCGGAGCTCCAGGGCCCGGCCTCCAGCGTGCCTCTTCCAAGCCGCGTTGCTGAGACTCTTGGAGTTTTAGTTTCTCCAAGCGTAGCACAGGCACAAATATGCCCACACTGCTCTCTTCAGCGTGATCGCCTGTGTGAAGCCACTTTGTCTAGCGCCTCGCGTGAATAGTCCAGAGCATGTGATTCGAGGCATCGCGACCGGACCTCATCTGTGGCCAGGAACCATCTCTGGGCCCGGAAGCAGAATAGAAAGGACACTTTTGCAGAGGCGAGCCAGGCTGTCGGGCTCCTGGAGTTGGCCCAGTCCTCTGTGGCTAGCCTTCTGGCCCCCCCTCGATAATGTCCTGTCTTTGTTCTCCCTGGCTCACTGCCTGGAATGCCGCTACCTCTTCAGGTAGGGACCGGTCTTTTCTGGGTGCCTGGGTGGTTCAGCCAGTTAAGCGTCTGACTTTGGCTTAGGTCATGATCTCACGGTTCGTGGGTCCAAGCCCCTCTGCTGTCAGGACGGAGCCCACTTCAGACCCTCTGTTCTCCCCTCTCTCTGCCCCTCCCCTGCTCATGCTCACTCCCCGCCTCAAAAAAATAAACATTTAAAGGTGATTCTCAGACACCAGTTTCTTGCATCTCTTTTCTCCTTGTTCTGTTTTCTAAATCTCTCCTTTTAATTCTCCAAGTATTCTGTAGACCCCAGTGCATCCAGTGTAGACACTGGGCTTTTTATCTTCGGATCACCTGCAAGGACTGGTCGAATTCTGGAAGCAGGTGACAAGCAGATGGCCACTGAACACTTTCCTGCACGGAGGGCTCTGAGGGCGGCCCCAGCCATCCCCACCGCGGGCAGGACACTGAAGGCACCCACACACCATCAACACAACTGCGGGCAAAGCGGTAAACGTAGAAAGAACAGTGTAACAGCGCCCACAGTTCTCAAAGGAGCCCCCGCCCCGGAATCTGGATAGAATATAAGTTTAGAGACGAGCGTGTTTTTTCCTTTGTTTTTGCGATGGATTAAGCCTCGTCACTGTGGACGAGGTGCCTGTGGTTTCTCCAAAGACTGGACAGGACCAGGTGCGTGAAAATGTCAGAGGTGGATGCAGGAATTTGAGGAGAATGCAGAAGGCTGGGTGCGGGGCCGAGGGAGCGCAACCGGCACGAAACCCATCCCTAAAGAGCCGTGCGTCGGTCCATTCGCTCCTCCTGTACCATTAAATCGTCTCTTGCTCACAGGAGTTCAGTGTGATCTGACCAGGACTACCTGTTGTCCCATCCAGAGAAGATACGTTATCTGGCTGCCGCCAAATAAACCTGCCAAAGGGACAGAAACGGGGACGAGCGGTGTATGGCTGTGACGTTCGGGGGTGCCCCGGTCATCTTGCCCTGGACACCGAAGCCGCGTCTAGAAGACCAGAAATTAGATCTTCCCGAGTCCCGGCTCTGCCAGCAGCGTCCCCCACGCGGGCTTCGAAGCTCTGTTTGTTTCAGAAAACTTACTTTTTTTCACTTTTTGAAAACCGATGTTTACAGTTCTTTTCCTTAAGTGTCCACATTACCTTGTGCAATCCTTTTCGTTTCCTGGTGGGATGGGGAAGGTTTTGTGCAGGGGTGCGTGGGGAGGGCTCTAGGCTTTCGCATTTTCATTTAAAGCCGGATCAAGATGCAGGCTGCCAGCCGCCAGACTGCCCAGACTTGGCTTGCCGAGAGATTTCTTTTTAATGCCCTGGTTCCTCATCCTGTGAGTCGTATTCAGAATTAGATTCTGCCCCCCACCTCTGCATCTTCTCTGATTCTGTGTTATGGATGTTCGGCCTTGTTCTCTTTCTCCTTGATTGTCAAGACAGAGACTCGTTACTTTCATCCTGGGGGGCGGGGGGACCAGGCGGGGACACAGGGAGGCTGCCCACAGGGTCGCTGACACTGTTCTCAGTTATGGGGGCCAGCACGGTCAGGAGCACAGGTGTGACGGTGACCGAGACGTTGTCTGGCAGTGAATCGGGAAAAGGTTAACATTAGGCAAGGAGAGATGAGGGACCTTCGGGGAGGCAGACTGCAGCTCCAAGTGGGAGGCTGAAGAAGCGGCCTGAGGGTTGAGGGGGCACAAAAGCATAAACGTATTCCAGACCTGGCCAAGCCTGGTGCTGTGTGGAGTCTCACAGACTTTGAGTTAAAGTCCCAATACGAAGTCAGGGAGAGAAATCCAAGCGGCTACCCCGTACTTCAGTGCCTTATTGCAGGGCAAATAACCTCACGAATATCTCTGTTGCAATTGTCGACAAAAAGGTGGCTTAGGGGCGCCTGGGTGGCTCAGTCGGTTGAGCGTCCGACATCGGCTCAGGTCATGATCTCGCAGTCCGTGAGTTCGAGCTCCGATCGGGCTCTGTGCTGACAGCTCAGAGCCTGGAGCCTGCTTCAGATTCTGTGTCTCCGTCTCTCTCTGCCCCTCCCCCACTCATGCTCTGTCTCTCTCTGTCTCAAAAATAAACATTAAAGAAAAAAAAAGGTGGCTTAAAAATAATGGCTAATTTTGTACAAGTTTTCTTGGATTGTTGGTCTCCTTTTGATAAATAAATAAAAACAGAAGGTAAACAAAGGTTTGGGTTTTTTTTCTTTCTCTCTTTTGTCTGTCCAAAAAGATGGAAAGAACTATGATTTTAACCAAAGGGGCAGGACGGCACATGCCCTTTTGAGTTGCTTTCCTCAAGCCTTGGTTAAAATTGCCCCTCCTTTGATCTAAGGGCCGGGAGGTGGTGGCAGTGTCCTCACCGTCGGCCTCCAAATCTTCCACGTTTGTGCCGTTTCTGTTTTAGCAAAGGAATGGACGCCTGCGCCACACAAAGAATGGCTGACATATAAAGGGAGGCTTTTGCCGGGAGGCTTTTCAAAATATTACGTAGGTATTTGAGTTGATCTAAAAAGATATAATGTTTCCGTTAAACCAGACTCTTAATGAGACGGAGAAGCCTGAGGTTCTGGCAGTGGCTAAAAAATATGGGAACGAGCAGCTCGTTAGCTCTCATGGGGCCGGAGGTCCTAATGCCCAGGTTCCTGCCGGCGCCCAGGTTCCTGCCGGTGTCCAGGTTCCTACCGGCGCCCAGGCAGTTCCATCCCAAGATCCTCACTGGGACTACGACCATCCCACTGAGGAATGATCTTGCCGCCCCTTCCACGCTTGTGTTTTGGAAAAATTATTTGTCTAAGGTTAAATGTTAAATTATGCTAAATAAGCCACTATTTGACCAGCGCAGAATGAGAGTCCGACGGCCTTCCTGGAGAGGTTGGGGGAGGCTCTTGTTAAGTTTATGGTTGTCTCCCCTGACACCCCGAGGCTGAGACAGTGTTAAAGGACCAACTGGTCACTCAATCGGCCCTACGTATTTGGAGGAATCTGTGAAAATTGGCTCTTGGCCCAAAAGGGACCCTGGAAAAGCTCTTAGGAGCTGCCAGTCCGGGATATTACCACCGAGATCGAGAGGAAAGAGCAGGCTTTAAAAAAAAATCTGAGGCCTTAGTCGTGGCCTTAACGTACCATGTCAGACCCGACTTCCTGAGTCCGTGGCACCAAATGCCAGTTAAGTGGCCGTTCAGGGCACCGGAAACAAAAAGGACATTTTTTGAGGACTCAGAAGGGACAAGGGAAGTCAAAGCCCCTCAAGCCACACCCCTTATGTGGAAACAATCACGGGAAGCCTGAATGCCCTCGGGGACCTCTATCTGCGAGGGCTCACGTGGCCAGTGTCCCTGAAAGGGACTGATGGGGTCTGGTGCTCTTCACGGTGGCTCCCCCAAATCAACTGTCTATTGGAAACCTAGAGCCTCGGGTAACTCTGGAAATAGAAAGAAAGTCAGCTGAGGTCCTTCTTGCTCCCAGAGCCACCTTTTCTGTCCTCCTTTCCTCCTTTCCACTCCCGGCCAACTATCCAAACGCAGCATAACAACTCGAAGTGTCTCCAGAAAACTTATGACTAAATTTTTCTCTCAGCCTCGGGATGCATAGAGGAAAACCTGATTTTTTTCTCATTCTTTCTGGATAATTCCCTACTCCCTTGCTAGAAAGGAACATTATAACTGAATTAGAGTCTATAGTGCTACTAACTCCAGGACAGATAAACAATTGTGTGAGTTTTGGGGGATTACTGGATATTATAATTACTTAGGTTCAGAAAATAGCTCATCCAGTATGTCAATTATTAAAGGAGACTCGATCCCACCTCCTCTCCCAAGGAAATAAACTGGGGTCTGACTCATGGACACCGTCTCCAGCCCTCGGGATGGTTACAAACAGAGGAGGGGCAACTACTATTACCGAGCCCACAGAGCTAGAAGATCATTAAAGCACCACATCAGCCCTCCCATTGAGGGCGTGATAAAATTTATCCAATGGCCCAAAAGATGTTTACTGGGAAAAAGTTGTCAAGCACAGTTCAACGAGTAGTATCAGCCATGACGTTGTCTTAGAAACAATCCTCTCAACCGCAAACTTGCCCTCCAGGCAATCAAGAAACTGGAGGCTATGCAGGGAAGACTGACAATTAGATTTCACTCAGACGCCAAGGTCAAAGAAATTCTAACATCTGTTGGTATCAGCTGAGAGATAAAAAGTCAGAGACAGAAATCCCCAGTGGCTACCCAGTTGGGACCCCTCTCACTCTTGAGAGCTTTACACTTTCCCTCAATAAACTCTATCGCTTTGCTCACTCTCTGTGGTCCACGAGATTCATTTTTGACTCCTTGACACAGGACCAGAGTCTCTCCCCTCTTCTGTAACAGCAGGAGGGTCAGAAAACACCCCACCACAGCCAGCGATGCATCCTGGGGTTCCAGAAGGGACTGGAGAAGCTGACGACTTAGATCACAGCTCAGGGCAGCTCAGAGATGGACACTAGTGCGTCAGGACTGACAAAAGGCCAGGGAGAGAGAGAGGGATAAAAGAGAGAGAGGAGGAATGGTAAAGAGGCCGGACCAGAACATGAAAGCCAGGGCACGAAACCAGCAGGCTGTGGACGCGGCTTGATGAGGTTTTCCAGGGGGCTCTGTGGGCGGGAGTAAAAAGCACTGAGGTGACCGTGCTTACGTTCTGAGCACGACGGGTGCCCGGAGCCTGGGATTCCTGCTAACAGCCCGGGTGTCCCTTCCTGGAGAGTGCAGTCCCAGGTTAGGGCTGGTCCCCTAGATGTGTTCCCCTAGGGGAGTGGAGACACAGGACGATGCCTGAGTCTCAACTCCCTTCCCCTGGATGTCTGACTTCACGTGAAGCTGAGCCACCCGTCAGCCCTGGGAACACTGTGTTGCATTGGTTTGTCGTGATCTTGAGAGTCCTTCGAGGCCTTGAGGGTAAAGTTGGCATAGCAAATACAGTGTCTGGTTAAATTTGAATTTCACATAGACAACAAATACTGTTTTGGTATAAGTATTTCCCACACAGGGGCACTTGTGTGGCTCAGTCAGTTAGGTGTCTGACTTCGGCTCAGGTCATGATCTCAGTTTGTGAGTTCAAGCCCCACATCAGGCTCTGTGCTGACAGCTCAGAGTCTGGAATCTGCTTTGAATCATCTGCCTCCCTCTCTCTGTCACTCCCCTGTCTCAAAAATAAAAAACATTAAACAAATGTTTAAACAAACATTTAAAAAAAGAATTTCCCATACAATATCTGAAATACACCTGTATTCAAAAAATATTAAATTGGGTGATCTATATATTTTTTAATTTTTTTAATGTTTATTTTTGAGATAGAAAGAGAGAGACAGAGCATGAACAGGGGAGGCACAGAGAGAGACGAAGACACAGAATCCGAAGCAGGCTTCAGGCTCCGAGCTGCCAGCACAGAGCCCGACACAGGGCTCAAACTCATGAACCACAAGATCATAACCTGAGCCAAAGTTGGACGCTCGACCAACTGAACCACCCAGGCGCCCCATGGGTGATCCTATATTTTTATTTGCTAAGTCTGGCAACCTGCCCAGCGGACACCTCAACCTGCTTGGAGGACTGCCTCTTCAGCCTGGGGACCCGCAGATATGGCGGACGCTGGCCACTGATCCCAGACTTTCCTGGAAAACCATGACCCGCTGTTAGAGGGTATGTTCTGATTTCAGTAGGGCAGATACTAGGCTGAATGTCAGGCAGCCGGCTGTGGAGACGGATTTTCAAAGGGACTTTCATCCGCCTGGCCCGTGCTCTTACAACAGTCCTGTTTCGAAGTGCGTTTAGGTGGCCTCAAGAATACACATAAGGGGCTCAGAAGACCTCTCCAGCAGTAGCATATGTCATATGCCATGGTGATACGAGATGTGCCTCAGAGCAAGGTGCACATGAGCCCGTGTGACACAAATGAGGCTCTTCCGAAGCAGACGGAAACGCTCATTAGCATTTTTTTTTTTTTTTGCACGAGCCACATGAAAACAGCAAGTGTTCACTCCACGGTGTGGCTTTGGGGTCTCAAGAAACAGGAAGCTTGTAATAACACCACAAGTCTCCACGGCCAGTATTTTCTTCCAAAACTTTTATTGCTCTTTCTACTTCATGGAGTTCTTGAAGTTTGAGACCATATTTCACAACTCAGGTACCTCCCATATATCTGTAGAAGGAGCCTTGTGGACGTGGTCCGTGGCATTTCCCCCCGCACCCCGCTTTTCGGGGAAAAGTGTGAAAATAGTATTTTCTTTCTGCAGGGCTTTCAATGTCTTCTTATCTATTGGGGATAAAATTCCATTTCTTAGCACAGCCTAGGAAGCCCTTTTCCAGCTTCCGTTTCTACCTCCTGGGTCCTTCTCTGTTGCCCTTGCTTGAGGTCCCTAAATACCATGTCCTCCGATGCCTCACTGACCTGCATGCCAGTCACCTCTGTCTGGGGAGCCATGCCTTCCACACACCGGCAAGATAACGTACTTTTAGTTTCCCAATCTTTCCTCAATAAATCCTCACCATTGTTATTGCTATTATTTTTCACACTTTTAGAATATATTCCGATTGCCTTCCCCTCTGCATCATTCCCATTACCCAAGATAATATGAAGACATAGAATCTGCAAAAAATAGAGAACCATCACTTACTGAACTATGATGAATTGACCACATAATGACCACATTACATTAGCACTTCTTCAGGGCAAACGGCGTTAGAGAATTAGCAACTATTTCACTCGTTAAAGCCCCAGAAACCCTCTCTGCTTGCATTCCCTCACCGTGCTGTCATGTTCGATATGCTTTCTTTTTAGTCAACTTGATGGCAATTTAACCCAGTTCGAAGTAATGGGGATGGGAGGATCTCGGGTTTTTCGCAGCTGTCGGCTGCTGTTCCTCCCGGTTTGCTCGGGAGGCAGGCTCTCTGCTGTCAGGACGGCCCACGCATGTGCTAAGTCTTAGGGTCTCCAGCCAAGAACACAAATTATTTACAAATGTCGAAGGCAGCGTTGATACCTTTGGCAAAGTCAGAAACAGGCACGGAAACGAAACAACCAATGGACGCAGGGGACACGGATCATTGGGTTTCTTCAAAGGTGTCAGAAATGAACATGAAATACACATTTGAAAAAGACAGACTAGCGAAATCCCAATTATGTTCAAAGGATTCCCTTCCAGTGTTTGTTCACCTGGAGTAAGTTTCATTTTGATCTTGCATTTTCTGCAACAAAGTGGATTCTTTCTAGTTTCTACAGAGCCTTGTTAATTACCTTAGGCTTCGCATACTATAATTTTGTTGTTCAACTACCATATATTTCATCATTTTATTATACTTGAATTGGTAAAATACATGGAAGCTGACATTCCAAGGGAATCTTTTCTAAAAGAGATTTTTCTGTGTGAAAGCTTTGAAGCATTTTATAGTTCTTGACATAAATATGGGCAATCGATTTTCCCCCAAACACGCTTACAATTTAAAATGTCACCAGAAGTTCTCTCCCTCTCTCTGCTCCTCCCCCACTTGCTCTCTTGCTCTGTCTCAAAATAAATAAACTTTAAAATAGCTCCAGCAGGACATGACTATTCCAGTTTCGCTTCCACGTTGTCATTATTGAATTGGGGAGTGGGTTCCTCGTTGTAGCTATAAAATCTTGTTCCATGGGTCGTTCAGTTTAGTGAGGATAAACAAACTTTATTTGTTCAATATTTTAGATTTGTTTGTCTGTGTTACTCATTCTTATCTTTCCCCTTGTATTTTTCTTTATCGGGGAGTTTGTGCTTTCATTACAAACTTGAAAGAGCACTTAATAAAGGCTCTGCCATTTTATTTCAGAGCTGACCTCTCATAGAAGGGGTTAGCTTCAGGAAGGACGTCTGGAGACCCTAAGACTTAGCACATCAAAGGTCAAAGGAACGGAAAGTGCTAACTCCCTGCGGCAACTGCACGTTATCACGATAAACAGCGGAAGGACACATGGGCTGTTTCAGGAGCTGAGAGTGGAGACGGAGCCAGGGGCAAGGTCGCAGGGCACCGTTAATGAAGGTGGGTTTTACTGTAAGCGTCTTAGCGAGTCACTACACTAAGGGTCTTTGTAAAATCCTTTAGCATTCTATTTGCTTTATCTTCCTCCTCCTCCTCTTCTTCCTTCTTTTTCTTTTTAAGTGACAACTATCAGGACTTAGAAGGCAGGCATCAACTTCTCGATTTGCTTATTGAAGAGAGAAACAAAGGCATGAGGATGTAACATACATGAAACCTTACAGCCTTGCAGCCCGCTGATGGACGCCTGAAACCTGCAGAGTGCGACCTTCCTCAGGCCACCCCCGGCTGCCTTGCTGTCTTGATGTTTCGTTTTATTAAAGACAAAAAGTAACCTTATCTTAACAGCAGCTAGCCCTCAAGGTCCTGAAAGCCTTGCTTCCAAATTCCTTAGAGACTTATGCTATCCCTCACAACCCCCACAAACGTAAAAATACCTACTCACTCACTCCCCAGGACCCCTGGGCAGCTCTTCCCGCCCACGGGTCCTGTCCTCCTGCTTTAATCAAATCACCCTTTTGCACCAAAGACGGCTCAAGCCTTCTTTCTTAGCCGTTTGCTCGAGAACCCCATCACTCACCACATTAATTAGCAAATCAGTAATGACCGGGCAAGAATTAGTGCTAGTGTTTGAGGAAAAGAGAAAACATCTGAATTCTGTCCAAGAGCATGGCACTGTTGGCAGGGGTCGGTCTGGCACCTTCCCTGCCAAGCCACACACATGGGGGTGGGAGGAGGGGTGGGGGAGGGGAAATCGGTCTTCCCACAAACGTCTTGAGGGCCTTTCAAGGACTGCTCGGAAATCATTGCCTTCCCCCCTGCTTAACAGCGTGTATAGATTTTTATTTGCTCTTCGCATCGGGTCCTGAGACTAACTCGGTAGCGCTCGGGCAGACTTTCCGTGAACTTATTCACTGCTGTATTTGTCAGATAAAATCCCAATTGCTTTATATTCTTCCCAGACAACACGCTTCCCGCCGCGGGTCCCGGGCTTGCTCTGGGAACAGGCTTTTAAACGATCATAATTATTTGCTTTATGAGACACTCTGGAACTCTAAGACAAAACGGTATTTTAGTGGCATCTGCCGTCACCAACAGACTGGAGACCTTTGTCAGCAGGGGCTGACGACGATTCAAAAAACTCACTGTTGTGTTAAAACTAGCCTGAAAGATGGTTGCTCGAGAGCGATTTTCTTGCTATGAAAAACATTTCGTAAGCAGCGACGGGTCACTTTTACAGTCGTGTTTTGTTGTTATTTCCCAACTTAAAACAGCTTCAATAAATCAGAAGGGAACAGCCGCAGCTTTTTAGTCTACACTGGTGACTAACGTGTTTATCGAGGCTCCTTGAAAACTTGCGAGAGGGACCACAGGACCCAGTGCGTGTGGCAGGCGGTTGACAGTCCTGAGACAGCCCTTTCCTTGGGGAGGGAGAACGCACCGATGTGTGGGCTTGGCCCTATTATAATCTTAATGGTGGAATTTCTGATGGGCAGAGTTGTAGCTTAGCATCCACGATGCGGATATACGAAATCCCAAACCTTTCCATTATATAAAAAAAGTTTCCTTTAGGTCTTGGTGATTAAATAGGAACGCGTGCCTAAGGGGCGCCTGGGGGCTCAGTCCGTTAAGCGTCCAACTCTTGATTTCAGTTCAGGTCATGATCGCACGGTCCCTGGGAGCCGCCTGTCGAGCTCTGCGCTGACAGCGTGGAGCCTGCTCGGGATTCTCTCCCTCCCTCTGTCTGCCCCGCCCGTGCTCGTGCTCTCTCTCTCTCTCTCAAAATAAATAAAACAGTTAAAATAAAAAAAAGTATGTGCCTAACATCATGCCTGGGAAGTCAAATAGTTTTAAAGAAAAGGAGGTAAACTTGAGTTGTTCCTCCGACAAAGCACCCCAAATCCTTCTATTTTGAGAGAATCTGTCTCTCCTCTGCAGGTGAAGGGGCCCCGGGGTCTGAATGAGACACAAATCGGTCACAAGGCTTCGTCAGCACTCAGTGCTCATAAGAGGACTGCTCTCGAGGGATTGAAATTTCATTCTGGAGGACACAAATTCACCGAGAAAACAAAGAATAACTCAAGGTGAACAGAGGGGGTGGAGCAGAAAACGGCCATCTCGTGCTGTGCCCTTGGTCCTTTTTGGAAGACGTGAAGGAGCGAGTGAGTGAGTGGAGGAATGAATGATGCACGCAGGGAAGGAGAGCTGCCTAAGGGCCGAGAAGCACAGTAAATAGTCAAACAGTCCTTCATATTGGAGGGTCTGCATTCTGTCCTGCGAACCCCTATATGACGATGCGTTCTCCTCCGAAGCTTCCTGCCTTTCCTTTCCAGCAGTTATTAACACCCAGCGAGAGTTTGCCTTCTTTTAGCTAAGAATGTATTTGTCCTTTTTAATGACTAGGGCACAGTTAGATTTAGCCTCCCCCGCCTTAGTCACATCAGCTACGCGAGATTTAGGTAACCTTAACTGTTGCCTTATTTTGTCTATATAGATGCTAGATTTGGGAAAGTGCAGATATGTCTCTATGCAAAATGTTTGGTGCAAAAGAGATAAGGCCAGTTACAGATTAGGCAAATCGTGTCTGCCCCTCAGCATATGACCAACTATTTGGGGAGGAAAAGTGAGGGATGAAGGACTAGATGCTTTAAAAAAAAATTAATGCTTATTTATTTTTGAGAGAGAAAGAGACAGAGTGTGAGCCGGGGAGGGGCAGAGAGAGAGGGAGACACAGAATCGGAAGCAGGCTCCAGGCTCCGAGCCGTCAGCACACAGCCCGACAGGGAGCTTGAACCCACGAACCATGAGATCGTGACCTGAGTCCAAGTTGGACGCTTAACCAACTGAACACCCCAGGTGCCCCAGGCATTAAAAGGCATTTGGTTCTCATCACAAGACAAACAACTTGTAACTTTAGAGATTAACTACACTTATGAAGTGATTATTTCACGATAGATACAAACGTCAAATCCTTGTCATGGATGCCTGAAACTGACATAATGTTGCATGTCAGTTACTATTCAATTTAAAAAAGACATTTGTAGAACCTGCAGCGTGAGAGGAAACCAACGTGGCAAACAGGGCGTGGGCGCTGGAAGGCTCCGATGCAGGCTGACCACCCCTAGACATAGGGCTCAAATCCCAGATTACTAATGGTCTGACCCCTCTCTCGTCTATTTGGGCTTTGATAGATTAGGAGATAGCGGAGATGAGCTACAGGCTCAGGTCAGGGGGTGACATCACAGCAGGTAATTGGAAAAGGCGAGGGTGGGTCAGGAGCTTAGCAATGGATGCAATATTCTGAGCGACTGAGGCGACATGATAAATGTAAATTTTTTCACACAGGAGTAGAATTCAGCCATTCTCAAAAAGGAGCATTCTCTTGCTACGGAACAAGAGTCAAGAATTCAGAGGGGTGAGTCTTTTGCATATTTTTGCAGTTGGGCGTTTTTCTCCACGTTGGTTTCGTGGTCATGTTCCTCCTTGTATGTATTAGAACGTCTTAAGAAGCCAGGGGTGGGTCAGGGGAAAGGAGTCTTAACTTATGACGTGGGTGATAAATATTCTTTTTAAAACTCCTGCCGAGCGCCTCTCTTCATGATTTAAAGTAGCAGACATTTTCCAGTTTCTTGGAATCACCTTAGTGTTGAGGAGTCAGGCAGAGAAGAGAGCCAGAGAGAGTCAGAATCTAAAAGTCTGGGTTTCTAGAATTGACGACTGCTAGAAGTTTTTCTCTAAAGGGAAGCAGAGGAATTTTAAATTCCTTTAGCACAAGAAATACGATCTTATTTCTCTGAGTTTGTAGCTTGCTTCTTGCTCCTCAAAAAAAAAAAAAAATAGTGTTCTGGGTTAGAAGAAGTGGAGAAAATCTGGTCTGTGATAATCTCTGCAAATGTCAGAGACTTCGAGTAAATGAGAGTTACTGTTTCTTTGATATACTTTTTTCATATACTTTGTTATTCTACATGGAAACTGTGGGGATACAAAAAAAACATCAGGAACTTTAAATAAAAAGAAAAACAAAAACTTCTAAAATAAAATAGTAAGTGCACATGAGTGGTTCCCAGAAATATAAAGAAATAGCCTCTGCCTATTTCTACCATAAAACACAACTATAAATCCTACGCGGAAAGTATGGAGAGTGATCTTTCACAAAAATTAAACCAAAGTGGCTCAAAGACCCAAATATAAAACAAAACTGCAAGATTTCTAAAATCTAAAATAGGAGAAAATCTAAGCGACCTGGGGTTTGGGGATGAATTTTTAGGTACAATGCCAAAAACATGATTCATGAAAGAAAAAATTGGTAAGTTGGACTTCATTAAAATAAAATTAAAAAAAAACAAACAAACAGCTGTGCTCTCTGAAAGTCACTGTTAAGACAACAGACAAGCCATAGACTGAGAAAGAATATTTGCACAACGTTGATCTGATAAAGGACTTAAATCCAAAAATATACAATGAGCTCTTAAAACTCTCAATAAGAAAGGAAACACTCGGTTTTAAAATGAGCAAGATACATATCACTGAAGATGTTGCCAAGAAGCATGTGAAAAACGTCCAACATCATTTGTCTCTAGGAGATATGCATTAAAATGACAATTCGATACCACTACTTACCTATTAGAAAGGCTAAAATAAAAAAAAATCTTTAAGAACAGATACACTAACCATTGGTGACGATGTAGAGCACCAAAATCTTTCTCTAATTGCTGGTGAGGACACAAAATGGGACAACTTGCAAGACGGAATGATGGCTTCTTAACAAACAGTCGTAACACACCATCTAGCAATCATGCTCCAAGTATTTGCCCAAATGGATTGAAGACTTAAGTCCACGCGAAAGCCAGAACACTAATATTTACAGCAGCTTGGTTTATAGAAGAAACAAAGAAACTCAAAGGAGCCAAGAAATCCTTCGATATGTGAACAGATTGCTAAACTGTGCTACATCCAAATGAGTGCTTTTCATCTATAGAAAAGGAATAAATTACCGATTCCCTCAAAGAAATTTAAGAATATCAGACTCGTGCTGTTAAGTGAAGGAAGCCAGTCTGAAAGGCTGCATACCGCATGGTTACTTCTAGGACCTAGTGGAAAAATCAAACCCAAAGGCATGCAAACAGATTCTGTGGTTGCCACGTATTTGGGGTGGGAGGGGACGTTTGAACAGGTGGAGCCTGGGGGTTTTTAGGGAAGTGAAACTATTCTATATGATCATGTAGTGTTGGACACATGTCCATATACATGGATCATAAACCCACTGAACTTTATATACAACGAATGAAAATGTGCACAGATATTTTAAAAAAATCACTTACGAGGTCAGGGGACCATAGGATGGAATAAAGAATGTGGCGGAAGCATGTAACTGTTAACGCATGTATGAAACAACCTCCGGGACGTAGGCGGGGGGAAGGTAACAATGGATACGAGCGGACTCTGCTGAGACTAAAGCCAAGGGAACTTTATATAAGCACTCTGGTAGGTGAAGTTGTTTCCCATGGGGAACAGAGTAGCGAGCCAGAAAACACTAAACGTGCATGCTGAAACTGAACGAGAAATACATGGATGGCTCGTGGTAGGAGCCAGGTTTTTCACTGATGGAGCGGGAGATTACAGACAGGCTGGAGGAATACGTTCGTACAGTCCACGTGACAGTGGATTAGAGCTGCAGACATCACTGTGAGTTCATGTGTAGCTTAGCGTACAGATAGATGTACAGATACAACAACGCGTACAAACACAGATGAGTATAGACGTGGATTTCCTTGCTCAGTCAACTGAGAGGAGCAATGGCCCTGTGGTAGTGAGTCCATCTAGCCCCAGAAAGGAACAGGACTCCTTAGAGAAACTCTTACTCTAGGGCTGGGGCAGGAAATACCCTGGATAACCCTGGAGGGACCCCTGGGTAGTTCAGTCAATTAAGCGTCTGACTCTTGATTTCAGCCTTCAGAAGATCCAAATGGAAGCCCCAAAATGGAGTTGCTTGTGCCAACCCCTACCTCACCAGAGACTTAACTCTTACAGTTTCAGCTTTTCGAGAGTGGAATCTTAAAGCAGTCAATGAGGATGTACCTGAGCAGCACTAGTTAGGGAGTCTGCCTGATGGACCACGGCCAGCCCCCAAAGGAGAGTAACCTTACAACAACCAGCCCACATTTTTGCCTAGTACCACTTCCTTGTTTCCTGCTCCCTTACGGTCATAAAACTCTTTTATTTTGTACAGCTCCTCAGAGTTCTTTTTATCTTCTGGATTGGATGTCACCCAACTCATGAATCATTGAATAAAGCCAATAAGATCTTTAAAATGTACTCAGTTGAATCTTATTTTGTAAGAACTACGCAGGTGGAGTAAGTAAATTCTAGGGATCTGCTGGATAACACTGTACTTGTGGTAAAAAAAAAAATACTGTATCGTACACTTAAACATTTGCCAAGAAGCTAGGTCTCATATGAAGTGTTTTAACCACAATATAAAACAATTAACAATAAAAGTTTAAAAGCTTATCAGAAACAAATCAGTCAATGGTAATGGGTAGATTGGGAAATAAGACCAGAATTAATGTGCCACAGAAATGACAGTAAATTCACTCTTTTTTCCCTTTGTGATATTGCCTGGCATTGTCTCAAAGAGAACCCCAAATCTGATACCGTGCACAATGGTAAAAGGAGCAGAAAGGAGGGACCTTATGGTTAGAATGTGAGGAAAATATTTTGCTTTCTTTAGTTCTTTCCCTCCTGCTTCAAACTCCAAGAGAGACCGTAGGGACCAGCCGAGAGCATAAAACTTTTTATTTTTTTGAGAGACAGAGGGAGACACGAGTGGGAGGGACAGAGAGAGGAGAGAGAGAGAGAGAGAGAGAGAGAGAGAGAGAGAGATTCCCAACCAGGCTCTACACTGAGAGCACAGAGCCAGATGAAGGGCTTGAACTCACGAACCCAGAGATCATGGTCTGAACCGAAGCTGGAGGCTTAACCGGCTGAGCCATCCAGGTGCCCCAGAGCCTAAATCTTCCAAAGAGTGAAAACTGGCCTAAGGATCTGTGGTTCCGAGTGTTTAGGGGCAAATATGGGGGGTGGGGGGTTCCTTTCTCTGTTTCCTCTTGCAGCTTGGTCCAGATGCAAACCCAGTCATTCATTGAAGAGGAGGGAGACTAAAGCCCTACCTCGCAACCCAGAAACACAGAAAGTAGCAGGGAGATCACGGAGATGAAGGGAAGGCGGGGTGTGACAATTAATTGCATAATTGTATGATTCCTTTTAAATGAAACATCGAGAAAAGGCAAATCTATAGAGAGAAAGTAGGTGGTGAACGGTTGCCTCCAGCCAGGGGTGGGAATGGGAAGTAACTAAAGTAACTAAGAGCAGGTACAAGGTTTGTTCTGGTATGATAACATGTTCTAAAATAAATCATGGCAATAATTAGATAATTCTCTAAATATACTAAAAAATTGAATTGTACCTTGAGAAGGGGTGAGTGTTATGGTATGTGAATCACATACATAATCATCATATTAAATAAATTATAAACAAATAACAAATAAAGCCGTTATTTAAAACAAAGGAACTAGGTAGCCTAATTTCTTAAGGAATAGCATTTCTCCTGACCATAGTGTTGCAGCAATAGGAAGAATTGGACCTTAAGAGATCCTAAGCTAAAACACCATCTGTCTTGGCTCATGTGGGATAAAAATCACCTAACATAATATGACTATGATTCATTATGCCCTGATCAAAAAGAAATCATTAATTTGGATATGAGAAACAAGAAGGAAAAATAACAGTGCAAACTATTTGAAAATTTGAACCAATATTGGAGCTACAGATCACAGAAACTCTCCAGGAATCTGTATTGTTTCTGGAACCTAATTTGGTATATTGCCTGCTAAAATAAAACAATGAACACATCGTAGGTATAAACAATAACAGAGTCTGAACACAGTATTCAAAATATCCAGGAGTATAATCTGAAATTACTTTATGTACAAAGAACCAGGAAAATTTTAACTCTCAAGAAAAGAAACAAGGCCCCCATGCTGAGTAGACACAAATGTTCAAATTATTAGGCAAAAGTGTCAAAGCAGCTATTAAAACCATGCTTTAAGAAATTACTTTGAAATTACTCTTTGAAATTACTAGAAAGACAGAAGTTCTAATCAGGGAAATAGAAAATGAGAAGAACCAAATGGGAATTCCAGAACTGAAAAGAATATTGGAATAAGAAGTTCACTGGGTGGGCTCCACAGAGAACAGAATTACAGGGGCATGAGTCAGTGCATTAAACGTGCAGATATATCAATAGAAATAATCAAATCTTGACAACAGAGACAGATATGAAAAATAAAGAACAAATTCTAGCAATCCATGGGACAATAGTAAGAGGTCTAAGAATTATATCTTAGAGTCTCATGGGAGGGGAGAAAGACCACAGCACAGAGCAAACATCTTAATAAATACTGTTTGAACACTTCCCAAATTTAGTGAAAGAGATAAACTTATAGACAAGGAGCTTGGCAAATCTTAAACAGGATGAACTAAGAAAACATCTATTTCTAGACACCTAAGGATAGAGCTGCTAAAAATTAAAGAAAAAGAAAAGAATCTGGAAGTCAGTCATAGACAAATGACATTTCATGTAGGAGAATAACAGTTGGAAGGACTGCAGATCTCTCATCAAAAGCATGGAAGCCAACGGCCATAGAACAGCTTTGGGAAGATTCAGAAGAAGAAGAATGAATCAATACTGAATTCTATATCCAGCAAAAATAACCTTCATGAATGAGGGTGAAATTAGATTTTCTCAAATGAAGGATACCAGGAGGATTTGTGGCTGGAAGGCAGGATCTACTGGAAGTGTTAGACTAAGTTCTCCATAAGAAAAGGATGACGGAGTCAATTGAGAACAGCAGGAATAAAGAAAAAGAAACATAGATCGTCAATATGGAAGTAAATATGATAATCTGTTATTATCCTCTTAAGGTCTATAAAATATGCTTGACAACTGAAGTGCAATTATAACATTGTCCAAGGGGGGATTCCGCGTATGTAGATATTACGACTATCGTATAAAGAAGGAAGGGTAAAGGAACCTATATGGGAAATGTCTCTATTCAACTTGAATGGTAAAAGTAGACCGTGGGAAGTTAAGTATATATATTGTAATTCCTTGTGCAACGCCTTCCCCAATATCCAAAAGCATATAGTCAAAATTGAATGGGTAAATGAAAATAGAATACTAAAATTTTCAAAGAATCCGAAAAGAAGGAAGGAAAGGAGAAACACAGGCAAAATACAACAACAGCAACTAAAGGGACCAAACAAAAAAATAAGTAATAAAATGATAAACTCGGGGCATCTGGGTGGCTCGGCTGGTGGAATGTCCGACTCTTGATTTTGGCTCAGGTCATGATCCAGGATTGTGGGATCGAGCCCAGTGATGGGCTCCAGCCCTGCATCTGGCTCTGTGCTGAATGTGGAGCCTCTCTCTCTCCATTTGCCCCTCTCCCTCATTCGCATGCATGCTCTCTCTCTAAAATAAAAATATAAATAAATAAATAAATAAATAAATAAATAAATAAATAATAAATAAGTTAAACTCATATCCAAGTATATTAATAATTTCATTAAAAAGAAGTGGCCTCATCACATGACTAAAAGGCAGAGAATGTCAGATGGACTGAAAATAATAACAAATGAATAGAAGACAGGAGCCAAATGTATGTTGCCATAACCATAGGTGTAATTTGAAAATCAAACAAAGTAATCCATCACACTAATGGACAAACTGAAGAGAAACGACATAATCCTTTCCATACGTGCAGACAAAAAATGGAAAATGCTCATTATTCACTTCATGACGATAACACCTGCAAGCTAGAGACAGAGGAGAGATTCTGGACGAGGTAAGAGGTAAAGGGTATCTAAAAGTCATGCAGTGAACACTATAGTAACTGGTGAAAAACTGAATGCTCACCACCTAGGATTGAGAGCGAGGCAAGGATGTCTCCTCTCACCAGTCTTATTCAATGTACGGGAAATTGTAGCCAATGCAACAGGCAAAACAACAACCACAACAAAAACCAAAACCGTGTACAGATTGGAAAGGAAGAAACAAAACTGTCCCTATTCATAGACCTGAGCGCATTTTAAAGAACATGAGTCCATTTTTATGTTTGATGATGGCTTTTAAGCACCGCCCCCTCACTTCCTCCCTTTTGCCCCACATCTGGTAAAGACAGTAAGAAAGCCCAGGGAACGGCCACCATGGAAGCCCTTAGCTGCATGCAGGAACCCGTACCCCAGCCCCACCTCACGACCACCACAAAAGCCCAAGTGGCCTCTCCTCTCTGCTCAAGGCATTTTTGGACCTACTTGGGAGCCTATCTCGCCTTCCACAGGGAGCTTCATTATGGGAATAACGAATGTTTTCATGCTGTCTTGGTGCATGTGTGGCATCATCAGTTTTGACTCCAACATCAAATTTGGGGTAGGGGGTCCACTCCGCTTCTATGGAGTGTGTGGAGTCTATGACTGTAACGATCACCTATGTACAAAATCTCCCGGCATCTACAAAACAAGGAAAAGCTCCTAGAACTGATCAGTGAGTTCATCAAGATCACTTCACAAAGATGAATTGCATTTCTATACATAAGCAATAAATGATTGGAAACCAAAATACCTTTAAAGCACATTTATTTTAAATCCGAGAGAAGAGGTAGACATATATAAAGCTAGCAAAATTTGAGTCGTATCTATAGGCTGGAAACAGACTCTGATGAAAGAAGGTAAGACATAAATAAAAGCAGAGACATCCTAACGTGTTCATGGTTGAAAGAGTATACTTAACAGGTCGATCTTCCCTAAATTGATCTAGAGCTTTTTAAAATTCCGATAAATACCCCAGAAGGATTTTTGTGGATACGGATTGATTCTATAATTTATATACAAAGGCAAAAGAAAGAGAATGCTCCAAACAATTTTTTTAAAAAGCAGACCAAATTTGAAGGACTTACGCTATCCAAATTTAAGAATTACTGGGGCACCTGGGTGGCTCAGTCGGTTGGGCAGCTGACTTCAGCTCAGGTCATGATCTCACGGTTTGTGAGTTCGAGCCCCACATCGGGCTCTGTGCTGACGGCTTGGAGCCTGGAGCCTGCTTTGGAATCTGTATCTCTCTCTCTCTCTGCCCTTCTCCTGCTCACACTCTGTCTCTATGTCTCAAAACTGAAATAAAAAAAAAAACACTAAAAAAAAAATTAAAAAAAAAAAAGAATTACTATGAAGTTACAGTCATCGAGAGAGAGTGGTATGGATGAAGAGATAGTCGCAGACTCGATGGAACAGAATAGAATTTAAAGTAGACCCAAACAAATCGATTCTTGACAACGGTGATACTTAGATTTAATTAATTTAATGAAAAGAGTAACAGTTTCAACAAATGATGCTGGAACAGCTGGACATCCATATGCAAAAAAATGGATCTCTACCTAAACATCACACTGTATACAAAAATTATTTAATAATGGAACATAGATGTAAATATAAAATGTAAAACTATAAATCTTCTAGAAGAAAAAAAAAACAGGAGAAAATCATTGTAGGCGGGGGTTCGTCAAAGAGTCCTTAGACATGACCTCAACATGACCCTGTGCCATTACAAAATAGTAACTTGGACTTCATCAAAATTAAACCCTTTTTCTCAGTAAGAGAGAATCCAAAGACAAGCTACAGGTTGGGAGAAAATTTTTGCAATTTGCATACCTGACAAAGGACTTATATTTAGAATATGCATAAAGAACTCTCAAACGCAACAGTAAGAAAGCAACTCGATTTAAAAACACGGGCAAAAGACGTTAACAAACACTTCACTAAAGAGCGTATACAGATGGTAGATAATCACATAAAAGATGTTCAATATCATTAGCTGTTAGGGAAATGCAAATTACAACCATTATGAGATACCACTCCACACCTATTAGAATAGCGAAAATTATAAAAAGGAATAATTATAATGACGACGCCAACGCAGGCGAGGGTGCAGAGCGACTGGGTGTCTCACACATTGCTGGTGGGGATGGAGAGTGGTTTCAAAAACAGTTTGGCTTTTCTTATAAAGTTTCATGCGCACCTAGCACAAAATCCGTAATCCCACACACGGGCATTTATCTCAGAAAAATGACAACTTTTGTGAGAGGAGAGGAGTTCCGTTCCTAATCATCAAAACCTGGAAACAGCCCAAATGTCCTTTACTGGGGGAATAAATAAACCGTGGCATATCTATATAATAAAATACTCTCCTGCCATTTAAAAAAAAGCACGTTATTGATACACACAAGCACTTGGATGACTAGCAAAAGCGTATGCTGCAGGGAAGAAGCAAATTTCAAAAGGTTACATATTCCTAGAAACTGTGTCTAAGACAACCTGTTTCTAGGTTGTTTCCAATTCCCTCAAAGACAGGAGTTGGGGAGAGGGGAGGAGGAGAAAAGATTTTGGAGTCAAGAAAGTTGTTAATTGTACACCAAAAATAAAAGTCATGTTTGCCCGTATGTTAATTTTAAAGATATAATAAAACAAACTCTTATGCTAGCTTCCAGTTTCTCCGGAAGCAGTATTTAGATGAAAGGTTTCTTTATTTCCTATATACTTGCCAGAACATGTATCTAACTCCCTATTCTGACCTTTTCAACAATTATTAATTAGGCCATGCAGGGCTAATCTATTAACAATCCATTGGTACTATGCCTGATCTTAGCCGAAGGCCTATGCACTGGTCGTGGGTGTGTACGATGGTACAACCACTATGGAAAACAACGTGGGAGTTTCTCAAACATGTTAACACTAGAACTATCATATGATCGAGGGTTCCTACCTTTGCGTATACATCCAGAAGAATCGAAGTCAGGATCTCGAAGAGATACCTGCACCCCCATGTTCACTGCAACATTATTCAAAATAGTCAAGATATGGAAACAATCCAGTGTCCACTGACGGATGACTGGATAAAGAAAATGTGTTTATGTGGTAGACGCATCCATTGAAATATTACCAGACTTAAAAAGAAGATCCGGGGCGCCTGGGTGGCTCAGTCGGTAGAGCCTCCGACTTCAGCTCAGGTCACGATTGCACAGTTTGTGGGTTCGAGCCCCACATGGGGCTCTGTGCTGACAGCTCAGAGCCTGGAGCCTGCTTCACATTCTGTGTCTCTCTGACTGCCCCTTCTCCACTTGTGCTCTCTCTCTCTTTCTCAAAAATGAATAAATAGACATTTAAAAAGAAAGAAGAAAAAAGATCTGGCCAACTGAGACAACATGGATGAAACTTGAAGACATTCTGCTGAGTGAAATAAGCTTGCCAGAGAAGGACAAATACTGTCTGAATCCACTTACATGAGGTATCTAAAATAGTCAAACTCACAGCGAAAGGTCCCGGACCAATTAATCAGGCTCCACACCTCAGCAGACCCTTGGACCAATCCTTAGAGCACCCGTACCCCCAAATAGAGACACCTGTTTCCCGCCTTGGAAACTAGAGACACCTGTTTCCCGCCTTGGAATTCGCGCCTAAATGTGCTTAAAAGGAGCCTGCGCACTCCTCTCGTGGCCACCATTTTACAGAGTGGCTGACCCCAGCATGCTGGAATCTCAATAACGCTCTTGCCTTTGCATATGTCTCGTGCTCTTTGGGGGACGATCCGAGGACCCAACAACAGAAGCATAGAACCGAATGATGGTTGACAGGGACTAAGGGGAGGAAGGAGTGGGGAATTACAGTAAAGCCTTAGTTTGTGAGCATAATTCCTTCTGGAAACATGTTTGTAATCCAAAGCACTCGTAAATCAAAGTGAATTTCAAGAACCCTTGGCTCAGTTGTGATCATGTGACATTCGGTGTCACGTACTACTCATATTGCAAGACATCCCTCGTTTGTCAAGTTAAAAGTTACTGGAATGTTTGCTCATCTTGCAGAACACAACGTTTTACTGTATTTCAAATGTGCATGAAGTTTCTGTCATGCAAGATGTGTAAGTTCTTGAGATCTGTTGGACAACATAGTGCCTATGGTTGTAACAGAATGGTTTCATGAACTTTAAGATACGTCAAGAAGAGATCTCATGTTAAATGTTCTTACTTAAAAAATACACAAAAGAGAGGCGCCGGGGTGGCTTAATGGATTAAGTGTCCGATTTCGGCTCAGGTCATGATCTTGCGGTTCATGAGTTCGGGCCCTGCATCGGGCTCTATGCTGACAGCTCAGAGCCTGGAGCCTGCTTCAGATTCTGTATCTCCCTCTCTACCTGCCCCTCCTCCACTCATGCTCTCTCTCTCTCTCTCTCTCTCTCTCTCTCTCAAATAAATAAACATTAAATTTTTTTTAAATACACAAAAGAACAAAAAGGAAATTTTTGGTGGTGATGGGTAAGTTTAATACCTTGGTTGTGATGGTGGTATCACAATTTTTGCATTTGTCCAAATTCATCAAGATGCGTACATTATATGTGTGCTATATTTCATATACCAAACCTACTTCAGTAAAGTTAAAACAAAACAAAACAGAAATCCATTGGTGCCAGGAAGTCCCACTTCCAGAGGGTTCTTATCATCCCAGATGATTTTACATTAAAACAAAGATGATTTCACATTAAAGCAGACTCTTCCCTCCGGGAAGAAACACCTTCCTTTGGCCCTGTGACACCACAAGCAGAGGACACAGAGGAGCCACACCGTGCTTTAACTTTTAACCCACTTTTTCAGCAGAAATAGTGAGGAAATAACAGGACGCTGTTTTGAACCCTATTCAATATGCACTAATTTGTTACAGCAGCAACAGGAAACTAATACGGCTATCATCACCAGCCCAAAGTCTGTATTATGGGGCGTCGCCCTGCCTTGCTCGGCCCTTGCTGGAGAAGTTATACAGACTGAAATGTGCTAATATTTGCGCAAGTATCTACAAAGCCTGGCAAATATTATCACTGGGCATGTCCGTTGAATAGATGAAGGGGTGGGAAATATTGGCTCTTCCGCATCTCCCTGGCCCGGCCCAGCCCAAGCAGCGAGGCTGGCACACTTTGTTTCTGGGCCCGACAAATAATCCCCACCTTTCCCCGCACCGAACTTCATCTGAGGCCATCGGATGTGGGTCCCGGAAGGAGTGGCCGTGGGCTCCTGTTCATTTCAGTGCCTGTCTAGTGTGTGGCCGGCACTGTGCTGGGTACTTTGCAAATATTTACCCATTTCATTCACACAACGATCTCGTAGGTAAGAACTAATATACTGCATTTAAACAGGCCCAAGTTCCCCAAGACAGTAAGAAGCAGAGTTGGGTACAAGCACACCCAGTCTGGTTCTAGAACTGCCTTTAACTTCTGCTCCAGGACTGAAAAAAAAAAACAACAACAACAACTCCAAAATATTAAGGGAAGCTCTGAACCAGGAATCAGCTCAAAAATCTGTGTTCCCTTTTCTTGGAACTCGAAAGACAGTCAGTTAGGACCAGAGAGGGTGAATGGCTTTCTGCGTCACGCAGCAGGAGGTAGCAGAGGTGGGCTCGGCACGGCCACCTCCTGTCCGCTGTCCTGTCTCCCCCATGCCACTGCCCTGTGGAGCCCCAGTTGGGGGGTCCTGCTTTAGAGACGTATGTGGCCTGTCACATACCTTTCTACTGTGTGCTGTCCTCACCGCCAATCCCTAGCCCCTCCCAAGGTCTGCGACCCCTCGGTCATTCTGCCAGTCTTGCTCCGGTATCCTGCAGACCGTCCGATGAGCCTCCAAGCTCCAGAAAAGATTACTCTGTTTTCAGTACAGCTGGGGTACGTTACGTTTAGTCGTATTTCATTTTTTTTATTCTATAAGAGCCTGTATGCAACAAATCGAATTAGAAAATTTGGAAGCCCAGAGAGAAGGATCTTTTTAGAGTTGACACTTTTATCGGAATTGAGGAATTAATGGTTGGGGGGGAAAAAACCACAAAACCCTGTGATAATAATTTTGTTAAATGTTGCAGTTTAGAATAGTGTCGCTAGATTGCATGTGTTGTTCATTATGTTTATGGCTAAAAGTGCTACCACCCTCCTAATTCTGGATGTTAAATAAGTGTTTAAATCTTTAAACAGCTGCACTGTAAAATTTTAGATACTTGCCTGAAGATAACATAATTATGTTTGCAGCTTTCCATCATCGAAGTGTCTGCTCCTGTTCAGAAGGTTGTATCTCCTGGAGGACCCTCTAATTAAGCTGGGAGCCTCTGTAGAAACTTCTCGGCGTTGCTGGACACAGAACCTTCATCACCCGGGAGTTGCTAATGGTGTTTCTTGAAAACGAGGCAAAGACATTTGCGATCGTGTAAACAAAAAACGTAAGGTCTTTGTCCACTGTTCCACAGTCCGCCAACAATGTGCTGACCTGACTATCTGAGTGAAGAGTCCCGTATCGATGAAGCAGATGGAACGTGTTAGGTTGGAGGGACACACGGAGGACCCCCCCCGCCGTTTATAGATGAGCTACGTGCGAAGAACTGAAATAGAAGATCAGGAAAGTGAAAATGATCTTGCTAAAATGAAATAATTACAGAATCGACTGCTCTGTGATGACGACTCTGTCTTTGAGTCTTCAGGGACTTCTTAGGATGTTTTAGAGAAGTTCAAGACACGTCATTATGTCTTTCACTGTTTGTCACCACACCTCTTTAATCATAAATTAAATTTCCTTTTTATGTTCCTTAACTCCTTGCTTCTCAGTCTCCCCCAGCTACATCTACTTAGGACGTCCATGTAATTGTGCTTTCGGCACGGTGATATTGGGGCAGGATTGGGGTTGAAGAAGAGAGAATGGATGACGTCTTTGGGTGAGAATCTTAATGCAGTGATTCGGTGTCGTGTATATGGCGCCTTGCCGCAGCTCAGGGCGTGAGGTGGAGAGAGTGGGGTGTTCCCCTTCACCAGAAACAGAGAGGAGCTTCCAGGGAACATGGCCAGGAACCTCAGGAGCACCACCTGGACTCTTGGGATGAAGAGACTGATGTTGGACCCACTCATGGAAAAACCTAAAGGCAAGACGCTCTCACTGGCTCTTCTAAGAGTGACACATGGAGAGAGATCAACACTGGAGGTGTTCTGTACCCCTGAGTCTATTGGCCTAAAGAGTGGCTGTGTTTCACCTGAGCCAGAGGTAGATCCTTCTGTGGGAAAGAAGCCATTGTAGGCACGATGTAGGCAACCTTGATTGAATTCCTTGCCTTTTGACTTTCAGTTGAGGGCAGCCAAGATGAGTCATCACAAGGTGTCGGTGCGTGGGATGAGAGAGTGCAGGCATTTGTTTCCTACTTTTCCTTTCTGGTCTCGGCAGTGGGTGTCTTTCTACTCGTATCCATATATCCAGTCAAGTATCCCCTTTTCTCAAAGTTTCGGCCCTTTCCAGATTCCGATGATATTCTTCCTCTCACTTTACTCCCTTACCCCCCTCATTGAGCTTCTTTTAACCCTTGAGTATGTCATTTTTTTCATTTCAAGACACTGACTGATGCATTTGGTTCACCTGGTATTATCCCATTGCTTCAAGAACATAAAAGGGTTGAAGTTAAAGAGAGAGAGAAAAAGGATTTATCTGGAGAAAGATAGAGTTCTATGTCTCCACCTCATAAGGGACATTTCCATCACCTCAAGTTTGGTGCGGGGGGACAAGAAGGCAGCTCAGACAGTTCAGTAGGCATCTGCTGGACGTCAGAGGACCCAGGAGATGGGAGCTGGTCCCGTACCTGGAGAGCCCGAGGGGCAGACACGTGGTGATTTGTCTGCCCCGATTTTGGCAGATTGAGGAAGCTGCACTTCAAAGAGGCTGCCCTTTCACGGTGACTCTAAAGGGCCATGTGAACTGTGGAAAGGATTTATCTTCATCTTTTGGTAAGGGATTTTGCCCAGAGAGAATTCCACCAGGGTCAAGATAACGTCCACCAAGAAGGATTAGAGGTACTATTGGATGCAGAGGCTGTGGTGGAGATAGTCAACAGCCAGTCAGATGGTTGTGCTTCGTTAGGGGAACTATGGCTGGAAGTTTCCAGTGGGGAAATACCAATGCACTCACCCTGCTTCCTAGGAAGAGACTTCCAGCTCTACATATCCCTTTAGCCCACAAAGCTGTGTTAGGTCTACATAGCATAGCTCACTTAGAAACTTTCTTGACTTGGAAATCTTTTCTCCTCCCTCCCCACCCCCCATGCTATTGGTGAGACAGTAAGAGATGTCAGGGAGGCATGAGGAAGAGGAAGAGGAAGAAGAAGAAGGAGGAGAAAGAGGAGAAGGAGGACGGAGAAGGAAGAGGAGGAAGAGGAAAAGACAAAGAAGGAAAAAGAGGGGAAGGAGAAGGAGGAGGAGGAGGAGGAGGAGAGGAGGAGAAGGAGACGGTAGTAGAGCAGAGATCTGATATGGTAAGTAGGGAGGCTTCGGCTTCAGTGATTATTAAGTTATCTGTGTGCTTTAACTACTAAACCGGGTTTCTCCTCAGAATCAAAGGTGATTGATTAGAGAATGTTTTATGATTTAATAGCATCCTAAAATTTTATGGGATTTGCTTGAGCCTTTCACCGAAAGGGAGGGAGGGAGCGAGCCATGAGTGGAGTTTTAGAAAACAATGCAAAGGGGAAAATAGTGTTTATTTTCTTGGACCCTTTCAAGATCTTTGTTGGCCGTGCTCTGGTTTCCATGTTCTTCTCCTCTTAGGTTATGGAATCCTGTCAGAGAAAAGTCCCTTTGCCATGGTAACTGGACCACTGTAATTCCATAGATTCCAATTTCACCTGGACGTTCAATGCTACTTGTCACTTTACTTGTCAGATTCCTCTCTCATTTATCATGAGAAGAGATCTAAATACGTAAGCGCAGTTGAATGACCCCTCCCCCATCACAGTTGCTCCTCTCAGTGTAAGCCACACACCTCGCCTTCTTGCCAGCCATGCAAACGCACCACTCACGTCTTCTGTTAGAAGTAACCCTTTAACTGGCATCCCCAATACTGCCCCTCAGGACACAATCCTGAGGTTGCCAGCCAACAACTAGCTATAACACAAGCCTGTTTCCATAAGACACAGGACTCTTAACGGCTTTGGCTCAAAGATTCCCTCTAGGAAATTTTTTTTTTAATTTTGCAACGTTTATTTATTTTTGAGAGACATAGAGAGAGAACGTGAGCAGGGGAAGGGCAGAGAGAGAGGGAGATACAGAATCCAAAACAGGCTCCGGGCTCTGAGCCATCAGCACAGAGCCTGACGCGGGGCTTGAACTCACAGACCGTGAGATCATGACCTGAGCTGAAGTCGGCCGCTTAACCCACTGAGCCACCCAGGCGCCCCTCTAGGAAACTTTCTTACGGCTGGGCCCAGGACTCCTTCTACCCAATCTTGTTTCCTTCTGCCTCCATCACAGGAGTTAGACCTGCCTTCTTGAGTCTTCAGAGTTAGAGGCAATCATTAGTCACCAGAACTTTCAACTATAAATCTTTAGGCTTTTAAAAAGAGTAATCTAAAATTTTAAAGGCATGAACTTCACCCCTGACTCACCTCTTCCTTACCCTTCAGGAATGTGGCTTTGTCTGCGAAGTACTCCATGCATGCAGGTGTTGCTGTGTTTTGTATTTACCATTTTGTTATTCAGACACACACTCATTCTCTATGCTACCTCTGGACTAAATCCACAGTAAGTACGTGGACCACATTTCACCGGGATCCGTCTTTGCACCCAGTACTGTACCTAGAATACAATAGACACCCAATGACTTCCTGTTCCTTCCGTGGGGCATGGCTGAATGACACCCGAAATAAACACTTAAAGCTCCAAAGCCTCGAGGTTGGCTCCACTTAACTTCCGTGTCTGTCACGTTCTCATGAGCCATGGCGTAAATAAAATCCGGACACGCTGCCCCAGGCTGCCCCAAGTCCCCATCTTAAAATGTTAGAATCGCCACAGGGAAGGATGGAAACAAAGAGCTAGGGACACGAGGCAGGTGTGGTTATTCCTTTTTCCTTTTTGATGAGGTGATTTTTCAAAAAAAAAAAAAAATCTAGTATTTACCACAAGAGCAATTATCTAGAGCTCATGCCTTGAGAAAGATTCTGGACAGTTTGAATATTATACCTTCTGATTTAATGCTTTAAAACTATCTCAGTTTTAAAATTGAACTATATGGGTGCCTGGGCAGCTCAGTCAGTTAAGCGTCTGACCCTTGATTTCGGTTCAGGTCATGATCTCACAGTTCATGAGTTTGAGCCCTGCATCAGGCTCTCTGCTGTCAGCACAGAGTCTGCTTTGGATCCTCTGTCTCCCTCTCTCTCTCTGCCCCTCCCCTCTCTCTTTCTCTCTCTCTCAAAAATAAATAAACATTTAAAAAGTTTTAAAAACTGAACTTAACTTTCTTTAAAAAAATTTGCTGATTTGAATACAAAATATCTTATTTGAAATATCTTTTTCTTACACATTTTTCTACACTAGATTATGGTCACTTAAAAATATTAGCATTTGATCAGAAATATACATATAACGTTTAGCGCTTCTCACATTTTTTTCAGGAGAGCGACGGAGCTATCCATCCACTTTCAGAAATGAAGCAAAACACGGAAATAGAAACAGAACTTCAGAGGTCAGAAGGAACTCTGTGACCCTCCTCCACTCCCTTGGCGGGTGAGGCACCCAGAGATCATGACTGATGCGGTTCATGGAGCTAGAATTTAGGTACACAAGATTCTACGAAGCTATAATGTTTTAGAATTAAGCCAAAATTCAGTCATTGGCATAATGTCCGTAGAAAAGTACACACAGCTTATCAATCTAGAAAGGAGAATTTGTGCATTCCATGAACAACTCAGAAGGCCACTCGGATTTCAGTGCAATTCTTTAATTAGAAAAGACGGAGAATTTTGATCATATATATATATATACGGATACTTAATGCTGATTAGATTCTCCTGGTTGGTGAACTATCTGCTAGCACAGAAGCTGCTTGAAAAAAGAGTCCCACTTCTTTGCTGGCTTGAGGCCAATCCATTTCACTCAACCAGAAATATGTTTCAATTTTGTTCGGGCACTTGGAATATGCCCTTCTATCTTGCACTGTAAGTGGTCACCTGAATAAGGAGAGTCAATGAGAGAATCCAATAAATAATTAAGTCTGCTACTTGAATCGCTCAGAAATATCCCTTCTTTAGATTTCCTTAAGAGGAGACTTTTAGAATTTTCTTGTCCCTCCCTCCCTCCCTCCCCTCCTTCCTTCCTTCCTTCTTTCCTTCCTTCCTTTCCCCATCTCTCCTTTCTTTTCTTTTTTCTTCGCTTCCTTTCTTCCTTCCTTCCTTTTCTTTTCTTCTCTTTTCTTTCCTCTTTCTTTCTTTCTTTCTTTCTTTCTTTCTTTCTTTCTTTCTTTCTTCCAACAGAATGCATGAATGGCTAAATTCTCTTCTCTTTCCTGATTCTCTATTTCCTGCTTAAATAGATGAAGTTTTTCTTGTGCATATGCAGAAGTGTTTTATTACCACTTAACAAATCCTTCGAAAGGTCTTAAGTGGGCAGATGGGGAGGGAAGGCAATGCGATTGACTTTAAGTGGCTAGAACACATATGGAGAGTAAAACGGTGCACGAAGCTACAGAAAATTGGGTGATCCAGGTTTACACGTTAGTATGTGCACTGAGCGCACATTAAACCTGCCAAAGTCATAGAAGCTTTCCTAATGTTGATTAGAATTTTCCTGGAAAAAACACCATCACATATTAAGAGACCTGTCATCTACAGGTATCTGACAGAATCTTGAGGAGCATCAGCAAAGTAAACTAATTTGGTGTTACGCCACAACACAGTCTCCAGAAAATCTACCATATGCTGGGAACAGATTGCTCAGCCTGGGCGGCAGGCATCGCACAACTAAGGGATAAAGGTTGATATTAGAAGCCAGCCAACACTCGGAGTTAATGCCACTTTCCTGGAAGCGTAATGGCCTCATGATGGCATTTTCCCAGGAGGCCGCGGTGACCTCACTGGGAACTTCCCTCCTAGGCTTGCTCCACTTGCTGGTGGTAATGTATTGGATTTTCTCTGAAAGTGTAATTCCTGCGGGAAAAGTCAAGGAGGCCGGGAAAAGTGTCTCTGCAAAGGCTGCTTGGTTGGGGAACCAGAACCCAGGAGACACGCACAAGTGACCGAGAGCAGAACGGGGGGCAGGGCCAACTAGCATTTTCCTGCTGGGATCCGGAGGGCACAGGAGCACTCGAAAGGGCACCAGGCCCTGTCCTCCCTGGAAAAGCTAGGCAAGTGTTGATGCAGGACAATTGTCCTGTGCACTCTGCCGTGAGGTGCTGACCCCCTCTCCCAGGGCAATTCCGGAGGGAAGAAGGGATGTGGCAGCAGCTTAGGAGGCCTCCTCAGTCTCCCCTCTCCTGGGTGAGGTGACTCCTAAGAGCAGCCGAGAGCCTCAGGTGAGAAGGCAGAGCACCGCGAAGGAACTCTAAGAACCCAGCGGAACGTCCACCCGAGCCCTGCACTAGGGCGCTCAGCCAACACCAGCATGGCTCCTGGCCCCCGAGGCTGCATCCTGCAATGGCCAGCTCCCCTTCGAGTTTCTATTTGCAAAAGCTCAAGATTATAAGAGATTAGACTGTTCTAGTTGACAGCTGAGACAAGACCCCAAGACCCCTCCCTTAGAATCTATACTAAAAGCTCACGATAGTCCATCTTTCTGCATCTCTTTGAGATAGAAATGCATGTATCCCCCACAGCCCGGGAGTGTCTTTCTCGAGGACCTGAAAGCCATTCCTTGGAAATGTCCTCATCAGAAAGGATGGGGCCCCTGTCCCCTAGGCTCTGGGAAGATAGAATCCCAACTTTGGGAGCTGCCGGCTAGCAGACTAGACTGGCCCAACCACATTCACACCGAAGGAGCTAACTCTCCTTCTGCTTTTTGTAGTTTTCACTCCCCTGACTCTACTTGAATGCACACTTACCCTTCCTCCCCAATCCCTCACCCCCGCCCCTGGAAAACAGCCCGTCACTCTGGGAAAATCGGCACAGAGCTCAGCTCTTCCCTCTACTGTCGGTAGTGACTGAAAAAGAATCAGCCCCATGACCAGCCTCCAGATGTGCCTCTTTGCCCCAGGATCGTTTGTGATATTTTTGGAAACATTTTTTTTTTTTTTGATGTTCTGAGACTCAGCTCAGAACAAAGGAAAGTAGCAAACATGTTTGAGGAATGTGCAGTTCTAAAAAAAAAAAAAAAGCACTATGTCTTCTAAGTCTATTTAGTTTTTTTAAATATTTATTTTGAGAGAGAGAAAAACTTCTAAGTTTATTTATTTTTTTAATGTTTATTTATTTGTTTTGAGAGAGAGGGAGAGAGAGAGTGCAAGCAGGGGAGGGGCAAAAAGGGAGAGCGAGAATTCTAAGTAGGTTCCACGCTGTCAGTGCAGAGCCTGACTCGGAGCTTGACCCCACGAACCTAGATCAGGGCCTGAGCTGAAATCAAGAGTCAGATGCTTGACCGACTGAGCCACCCAGGCATCCCTGTCTCCTAAACTTAAAATACACATTAATATCCCAAACTGGCAAATTACTAGCCATTGACTTCATTAACTCAATTCTCTTTCCATGACAGGAACTATATCCCCTCGTGCTATATACAGTTCCCAGGAAGGACCGGATGGATACGATCTAAATCGATTTGAAGATTTTATCTTATTAAAATATTTACAATTTTTGAAAATCATAAACATCTAAAGTTTTCCTAAATTTAATGAAAATATCGTTTTCCAAAGCTGAAAGTTTTCTTGATTTGGGGGAGGGGGGCGAGTAGAGGAACGGGAAGTCTTTCTTCAGCTTTACCTGTTCATGCAGGAAGCTCAGAGGGTATTCTGGGATACTGATCAGTCTGTTTTCATTACACACATAGACACACACATGCAGGCCTCCTATTGGCTGTTATTTTATTTAAGGAGTTAAACTGATTTGCAAGCTACCCGCGAGACCTCATATCTCCAGGTAAATATATTTGCATAAATTTTTTTAAATGGAGTCTTTTTTTTAAGTTTATTTATTTATTTTGAGAGAGAGCAGGGGAGGGGAAAACAGAGAGACAGAGCATCCCAAACAGGCTCCTCACTGTGGGCACAGAGCCCAACTCAGGGCTCGATCCCACGAACCACAAGATCATGACCTGAGCTGAAATCGAGAGTCAGACACTTAACCGACCGAGGCACCAAGGCACCCTGAAAAAATGGGGTTATTTTTAAATTAAGATACAAGTTTGATTTTTCTAAGTAAACGGACAAAAGTTCAGGAAAATAAAATTAGCTGCACCAAGTTATAGAGCAGGAGACTGAGTCCAGGGAGGGTGGTTACCTATCTCTGGGCCTGTGAGAGCACACCCGTTCAGTATTTCAATGTGTAATGCCAACAGTGTGTGTGTGTGTGTGTGTGTGTGTGTGTGTGTGTGTTCTTGGCTTCTCCTTTCCTTTTGTCACTGATTTCTTTTTTACGAGTTTCCAAGGTGATGGGAGAATTTTAGCTGCTCTGACCAGGTAGAGAAAAGACTACCAACCATGAATCACTACCGCCATCATTCACTGTCAGACCAGATCAGCTGAACACATGCAGGTCTTGCTTGAACGCTGGCTGGGTAGCTCATTGGACCCAGCGGTTGGGCTGGGCCATAATCTGAGTAGCAAAAGTTTTAGCTACTTATGTGTGGTCCAAAAGAAGGCCGTATACATTTTGCCTTATGTCTTCCAACCGAAAGAATGACAGGAGATTTGGGGGAAATTTCAAATCAACAACAGGTACACAGCTATTTCTGGAGACTCAGTGGGTGCCTCGCACCGGCCTGTGGGTGAGACAGTGATTCTCCAAGGTCCAGGAAGAATCCTGAGCGCTCAGGAAGTTCAAGTATATCGGGGAGACAATCACACGGAAATATTACTACTAACAATGCAGGTGTTACCTTCTTTTGGAAAGAGAAAGGAAGGACTAGATTCGTTATACCGACGAGAAAGTGGGGTAATCAGTCAGTGGTGAACTAATTAATACTCACTTGCTTGGACCCTGTGCGGGTTCCGAAAAGAGGCTTGAGTCAAATTCCCACTCCCATTGAATGAGGAGATGGTGAAGCCTTGAAGGATGAGAGCCCCCAGCCCTCCTGCTCCGCCCCCGCCCTGGCCGGGATGGAACTTGCCATGCCCTGGCCATTTCCCTTCACAGTGTGTGGGGTCTGTCTCCGTCAGGTGCTCTATCTGTGTATTTTGCCTCCAGTTCTTGCAGGAGTCAGTGTCCCTCACACTGCGCCTGGCCTCTGCTCTAAATATACATATGCCCTTGTTAGAATAATTCCCAGCTTGGCGCTGATGGTCCCCTGCCATGACTGTAGAATAACCATCGATTCATATTAATGGACCCGAAGACAAAATAGGAAAATCAGACAGCATAGAATGGGAATTTCTTAAAATACACATGTTTTGAGGAGACTTTTGTGGTCAGCCTTGTCATCCTTTTTTCTTCCCAATTAACTAAACAAAAAGCCAGGTTGAACCAATGTTGCTTTATCTTTACTATTCATGGCCATGGACTGACCAGGCCCCTATTAAAGACGCACTCACTTAAGCATATGCCCAGGGGTTCTAGATAAATGTAGAAAAAGATGTCTAAAAATGACAAAACAAATCAATTCAGTGTTGTGTGGGATGTAGTCCTCGATTTTATTTTTATATCTAATTAATGTGCGGTTTTTAAAAACATTTTTCTGTTGGATGTTCTGACTTTTCAGTGATACAGCTATAATTAAGAAACATTCTTCCCTTGATCCGTCTGGTGCGTGGGGAGAACCGGCCCCGCCCATTTCAATATGGCAGCCCGCGAGTTCTGGTTTCCTTAGGCATAAGGAAGGGAAAGTTTTATGGTGCCCTTTTCTTTCTGCCAGCTACAATATATCCTTTATTATAAAATGTCCTCGATGCCTGTAATGAAAGACCACTGGCCCCACAGGAGTTGGACCAGCTTATGTTATGTGGAGGAAATTCTGCAGAGCTGAGTTCTGCATTTTAGGGCACTTAGGATGTAACTGAATGAACCGAGGCAGAAGTTGCTCAGGACACCTCTGGGCCCGTTTTCCCAGCAAGGCACCAGGGGTAGAGTCCTAAAACCAACATTCAAGGGTAGGAGCTCCTGGATGGAAATTGGAGCCTCTCCCCCACAACACACCTCTTCCCCCTGACCTAAGAGCTCTTCAGTCCAAACTTCTGTCTGAATTTCTCACAGACAGAAGCCTCAGTTATCAGTGTTCTGCAACAGCAGCTCATGGTTTAACATAATGAGGACAACTGTCTCCCTGACAGAGGGCCCAGCCCTTTCTCTCATTACAGTCACCGGCTCTCTGGCCCTGTAGCTTTCTTGAGAGCCTATGGGCTCTCGAACTAGTCCTTTGGCTTAATCTGTGCTGATGATCTCAGATCTATTTATCTTCAGGAAACTCTAATAGAAAACACACCCGACAAAGAAGAGCCTATCACACTTGAGGAGAAAATGATCCTCGGGCCCTGCTATCGGAGTAAGTAGAACAGTATTTGTTTGGGGCTTAAGAGTGAATTTGAGCCTTGGGGGGCTTGTTTCCAATTGTTTTCTGATAACAGAACAGAATTTCCATAATGATTTACCCTTTTTCTTTCGGCTAGGTAAGTGGCTTTATCAAGATTATCATACCAAGTACAAACATTGTGCGAGGGTGTTATAGCTTCACATTCCTTTGTCTGAAGGCTGTAGCTTAGTTGAGTAAGATTGATGAGATGCATTTTAAGGAGCCCTATTACTGGATGACTGGTGATTTTTTAAAATTTTACCTTCACTTATTCCTTCTTCAAAGCTCTTCCCTTTCTTATATAGACCAACATTTCTGACCTATATCATTTTCCTCCTTTCTAACAGATTTTTTTTTTTTGGTAACGCTTTTTGGCAACAAATTCCTTCAAGTTTTGTTTGTTTGAGAAAGTATGTCTCCCTCACTTCTGAAGGAAAATTTCACAGGGCACAAAATTCTAGAGTTTTTTGCTTTTTGTTTTCCTCTCCTCTCAATACTTTAAATATTTCACTGCACTCTCTTCTTGCTGGTGTGCTTTCTGAGGAGATGTGGGCTGTAATTCTTAATTCTTTGGTCCTCTCCAGGTAAGGTATTTTCTTCCCCTGACTTTGTTCAGGATTTTTCCTTGATCTTTGATTTTCTGTAACCGAGAATGATATGCCTCGGCGTCATTTTTTGTTTGTCTGTTTTTTCATCTATCATGTTCGCTGTTCTCGGAGCTGCCTGGATCTGTGGTTGGGGTCTGACATTGATTTGGGGGAAATTCTCAGTCATTACTGTTTCAGATGCTTCTGTTCCTTTCTCTCTTTCTTCTCCTGGTATAAACCTTTTGGAGTCGTCCAAAAGTCCTTGGATATTCTGTTGTTGTTTTCTTCAGTGGCTGTTCTCCTTGCGTTTCGATTTTTTGTGGGTTCTGTGGAGTTATCCTCAAATTCAGCAATTCTTCTATCAGCCATGTCAGTCTGCTAATAAGCCCATCGTAAGGGAGGCAAATTTTTCCCTCTCCTTTCTTAGAGTTTTCTAGCTGTGCCTGAGAATTCAGCTGACACAAGAAAGATTAACAGGAGAAGAGCACACAAGTTTCACGTGACACAGAGCCCTCACAGGGAGCCAAGACCCAAAAGAAATGCGGGAGCCGCGTGTTTTTATAGCAGGTTGAACAAAGGGAGGCAATTGTGGGAAAATAACAACTCCGGCAAGGCTGCAGGGAGAGAAGTTATTTTAACAAGGTTATATAGAATTCTCTCAGTCTCAGCTTCCTGTCTTCGGTGATAACAAGGTTACTTTCCTAACTGTTCGGGGCGGTGATCTATCATACGGGACTTTCATCCCCTTCTTTTAAGGAAAAAAAAAAAAAAGCAGGGGGGAGGAAGGGAGGTCAGAGTGTTTCTCTTGCACTTGCTGCTGTTTCAGTGGCTTTCATTCAAAATAATCCTTATCCTAAAGTGGCATATTTTGGGGTACCACATTCTGGTACTCATGAATGTCAAGGGCATTCTCTCCATTTCTGTTCCAATGGTTCTGTGTTTGTCATTTGCTGTTTATTGATCTCTCGTGTTGCTTTTTGTGTTGTATTCCCAGGATTTCTGTCTCTCTGCTGTATTTCAAAATAGTTCTTTTACGCCTCCCCCTGCCAGAAGGGGGCTTTTGTCTGATATTTACCATGGAAACCTGCTAGAGCGCCTGGAGGTAAATCTCACCATGTAATGGAGGTTTCCCAATGAATAGGTCTCCCGGGAGTTTTTAACTCCCAGAGTTGCCTGCACTGACCCTCAGCGACTCATCAGTTATGGTTCTGGCTTTCTGACCTGGGTATTGTGTTCTGCAGTGGTTTCCACCTGCGGATCTCTGCTCCACAAACCAGGCGACTTGTATTCACCTGTCTGTACCCACCCCTGGGGGCAGTGGTTTGCCCCGTGTTCTCTCTTTGCTAAGGGATCCGAGAAGAGTTGTCGAGTTCTCAGTTTTTTCAGATTTTCGCTTGTTAGGATGGGTGATGATTTCCAAGCGCCTTGCGAAACCAGAAAATCGGGTTTTTAAAAATACGAATAATTCTCTAGTCTATATAGTAATTACTAAAGACTTGAGAAGAATGAAGCCCTTTCGGAGCTAGAGGTCATTTCAAAGAGTGAGATCTTCATGAATAGACAGCTCAGGAAATAAAATGACCTCTAAAACAATATACACTCTCCATCTTATTGAAAACTTCCTGCTCTAACTTAGAAAAAAAATCCAAAAGTTGCTCTAACTTAAATGTATTTTTTTCTTTTTATATTTCTTATACTGATTCTTGAATGTGCTATATTCATGTTCTGAGATTGTTGGAGTTAGCAAAAGATAATAGATGTCATCAGCCCACACAATGATCGGGTGTAAATATGCAGAATATTGGGGTAAAACTGTAAAAGATTGAGCAAAACAGGTTAAACAGTGGTCCCTCTGGAAGTGGCTCCTTATATTTTAGTACTTTCTAAATTCATTTATTGTGATAATACATCAGTCTGTGACTACGTCGCATAATTTTAAACTTCCGTTGTTTCTCCCCGCAACGGGAGATGACATGTTTAGTTCATCGGTTGGTAATGGGTTCTATTTCAGGTGGATGTTGTGCAGGTGGGCATGCCTGAGTTCTTTTATCTTTTCTGTTTTTAGACTTTTTACATCATGTTGTTCTAAATAGGAGTCCTAAAAGCCACACAGGTATCGTTTTAATTTGAAACTCAGAAAATTCTGGTCTTTTAATCGACTAGCCAAATAATTTAACATTTCACCAAGTAGCAAGATAGGTTCGTGTTTTTACTCCGTCACTGTTTTAACCAAGGTAATAAAGCCCCTGAAGAAGAGCAACAAAAGTTATATTTCTAAGCCCTTGCTCTTGAACTTGAGTACTTGTAACAATAACCGGGGAAGCTTTTATGGAGTACTAACATTTGATTGCCACCTCCAGAAATTCCGACGCGATGGCCTAGAGGGGTCTCCCTATGCAATTATAAGGCTCAGCATTTGAATTTTTGGAAGCTGGTCTCTCTTTTTTCCTGTCAACAAGTCAGAATAAAAGATTGATATTCGCATGGCAGATTTAGACATGACAAATTTCACTATATACGTTGCCAAGCTGGTAAGAGAAGTGTCCGATGATTTTCTAGGTGTAATGAAGATGCAAGAGGTGTCAAGTCCCTCTTCGTCCCCTTTCTCTTCATAGTGCTCTGAAGAATAACAAATGAGTTCAAAGAATTCCCAAATCATGGAGCTCTTACATAAATAAAGAGTTCAGACTCTCTCGATTTGATCTCCTTTATGCCAGCCTACCTTGAAGTTATCTAGTTGCTTATGTGAATTTCAGTGTTAGCTAAATGTACGGAGTCGGTGGTTACATACCATTTCTTTTATCTGGTGCTACACATCCATATCCCTGAACTGCTGTCGGAGTTACTTTGCTCTAAAATCCGATTGGACAGGACAGGACAGGAGAATTTGATTTTAAAGTCCTGAGTCAGAAAGTGAAGATAGAGGATTACTTCTTAGGGAGCTGCTCCAATTCCGGGATGATCGCTTTTACCATTTTCAAGAAGCCATGCCAGTCTTGAGAATCAATCAATCAGTCAATCAAAATTATTTCTCTAGTACCGATTTGCGTGAGGCACTCTGCTGGGAAGGGGGAGGGCATTAGAAGGCAAGTAGAAATCAGAGTCCTTAAGAGATCTCTGGTCAATTTGGGATTCATGGAAACACAGAAAGACAGCCAACACCCAACAGCACGTTATTGATGGCCCAAATGACTCCTAGAGACAATATACTCTGTGCGGTATTGATTTATTTCCTTCTTATCAGTATTATTTTTTGGTGGCCTGCTTTTGTAAGAAAAGTTCTTCAGAGACTTTAGTCAGGAAATAAATACAACTTTGAGAATGCCCTATTACCCAGAACTTTGAAAGAAAGCTTCTCTTTTGGACAACGGTCCAAACCCGGTTTCCTTTTGGAGGCCGACTTTGACGGGTTAGTCAATCTTCTAAGGAACAAAAGAGCTTCCAGAACCAGATGAAATAAGCATAAATGAGTAAACGCAATGTGAGTAACTGATGTTGTGAGTGCAAGTCAGATTCTGTATGTTTCAGCAACTAATGATATAAACGAAGTAAGATTAAGGTGGTATACAGTTTTACTAAAAGAAATCTACAAAATAAGTACAAGTACTAGACTTAAAAATAGCAGAATGCACGTCAGGTCTTTGGATCTTATGTTAACTCCCTATTCGTCAAAACCATCAATTAAAATAGTTCAGACACTAAAAAGCATTGGATTTTTTTCCTCCATAGTATGAACACACAGCATAAACATGAGCAAGCTGTAGTCTCTGGATTCTGAGTCTTCGGAGCCTATGCTGAGGACGGATACTGCTACTGATGGTACGGTTAGAAAGGGCTCTCCCGGCTTAGGACATAAGAAGATGAAAACACTGGGGATTTCCACAGTTTGCTGAGAAGATAATCAAAATTTCACACGGGAGATGAGAGGTGCTGGGATAAGACTGAGAGCGTGGGAGCACCTGGGTGGCTCAGTCTGTCAAGGGTCCGACTCTTGGTTTCGACTCAGGACATGATCTCATAGTTCGTGGGCTCAAGCCCCACATCAGACTCTGTGCTAAAATATGTAGCCTATTTGGGATTCTCCTTCTCTCCCCCTCTCTCTGCCTTTCCCCTGCTCATTCCCTCTGTCTCTCTCTGTCTCTGTCTCTCTCTTTTAAAATAAATAAATAAACTTAAAAAAACGTAGCACGAGTGTGGAAGAAGAAGGCTTTTCCTCGGCAGACAGACTGAGGCCAGAGCGTTGCCAAGAGCAGAAGCCGGTGTTGGCTTTGGCTTGGCCAGTCTTGACGTGTTTGTCTGGAAGGTAAAGCGACTGTGAGTCACCGGTCCCTCCAGGTAGGACGCCACAGCTCTGCAGAACTCCAGGGAGGCTCGAGACTCTTTTTCCTCTATGTAAACTAACAACGATACTGTCAACCCCAAATTCTGTGAAATTGGCAAAATAAAAAAAAAAAAAAGAAACAAGAAAAAGACCTGTAACAGTCTCTGAAGTACAATAGAAAGCCATGAATAAGCAGGCAGGAGTGATGAGTTTTTGCACTGGTAATTCTTTCACAGTTCTAATGAAATATAATTGACGCTCCATAAAATTCACCAATTACAAGTATATAACTCAACGATTTTAGTAAATATATAGAAATGTACACGGGCGCCTGGCTGGCTCAGTCGGTTGGGCATCCGACTTGGGCTCAGGTCATGATCTCACGGTTCGTGGGTTCGAGCCCCGCGTCGGGCTCTGTGCTGACAGCTCAGAGCCTGGAGCCTGCTTCGGATTCTGTGCCTCCCTCTCTCTCTGCCCTTCTCCTGCTCATGCTCTGTGTCCCTCTCTTTCAAAAATAACCAAACATTTAAAATTAAAAAAAAAAAAACAGAAAGGTACAACCATAATAATCCAGTATTAGAACATTCTCATCACCTTAAAAAGTTCCCTTGTGCCCCCTGGCAGTTACCTCGTGGTCCCATATCCTCCTTTCTAGGCTACAAATGATCTTTCTGCATCTATAAACGTGCCTTTTATAGACATTTCATATAAATGTAATCTTATAATACATGGTCTTTTGCATAAGGCATCTTTCATTAGCGTAATGTTTTTGAGGCTTTCCTAACTGCCGCGGGTTTCAGTGGCTCTTTTCTTTTGATTACAGATAGCACTCCGCTGTGTGGATATACCACATCTCGTTTCCCCATTTAGTCGTTAATAGGCATTTATGTTGTTTCTAGCTTTTAGGTTTTATGAATATTGTTGCTGTCATGAATATTCACATACACATCTTTCTATGAAAATGCGCTCTCGTTCATGTCTATAAAGTAAATACTGATAAGTAGGAAGCTGAATCTTATGGTCAGTGTATGTTTAACTTCGAGAAATTGTTTTACAAAGTGACCATACCATTTGGAAATTTTGCCAGCAATGTATAAAGGTTCCAGTTTCTCCACATCTTTGTGAACATTTGATAGTCTTGGTCTTGTTGTTTATAACCATTCTAAGAATGGGTGGTGGTATCTCATTATGGTTTTAATTTGCATTTCCTTAATGATGAATAATATTTAGCTTCATTTCATATACTTATTAGCCACTAATACATCTTCTTTGGCGAAATGTCTATTCAAATCTTTTACCCATTATTTAACTGGATTATTTGCTTTCTCATTATTGACTTATAAGAGTTCTTTATATACCTAAGATACTAGTCCTTTTTAAGATACATGACATGCACATATACTCTCTCTGTCTCCAGCTTGGCTTGCCAAGTCCTTAACAGATTTGATGAAGTACAAAAGTTTTTAATTTTGAGGAAGTGCAGTTGATCAAGGTTATCTTACATGAGGTCATGATTTGATGGTTTATATAAGAAATCTTTTACTAATTCAAAACCACAAAGAGTTTCATTTTGAGTTAATGTTTGTATACAATCTGAGGTAAGAGTCTAAGTTTATATTTTTTACGTGTGAATATCCCATTCACATGTAAATATTCCCTTTCCTAATTGAATCATCTTTGCATCTTTGTGAGACATCACACCTCATAAATGGAAGATTTTATTTCTTGACCTTTGGTTCTGATCCATTAACGTATATGCCTTGGTTACTGCAGCATTAGAGTAAGTTTGGAAATAAAATAATGTGAGTCCCTCAATTTTATTGTTTTTCAAAATTGGTTTGGCTATTCTAGGTTCTTTGCATCTGTAGATAAATTTTAAAATTTTTTTTAACGTTCATTTATTCTTAAGAGACACAGCAACAGAGCGTGAGCAGGAGAAGGGCAGAGAGAGAGGGAGATACAGAATCTGAAGCAGGCTCTAGGCTCTAATGAGCCATCAGCACAGAGCCCGACGTGGGGCTCGAACTCACAGACCGTGAGATCATGACCTGAGCTGAAGTTGGCTGCTCAACTGACTGAGCCACCCAAGTGCCCCAAATTTTAGGACTTCCGTATAAGTTCTCACAATAGACCTGATGGGATTTTGATAGAGATTGCCTTGACTTTATAGATTAATTTAGAGGGTATTGCCATGTGGACAATATTGAACCTTCCAATTTATGAACATGAAATGTCTATTATTTAGATCTTTAATATATATAGCAATGTTTTTAGTTTTAAATGTATGTATCTTTCATTTCTTTGTTATATTTATTCCCAATGATTCTACTTGAAGCTATTATGAATTAAATTATTTTCTTAATTTTACACTTGAATTGTTTGTTGCTACTATATAAGAATACAACTGATTTTTGTATATTGATTTTATATCCCGTGACCATGCTAATTTTATTAGTTCTATAATTGTTTTGTAAACTCCTTGAGGTTTTCTATTTACAGAGCCATGTAATCCAAAAATAAAGACATGCTTATTTTTTTTCTTTCCATTTTACGTGCTTTTGTTTTTTATTCTCCTTTAGCGCGTTAGTTAGCATTTCCACTACATTGTTAAACGGAAGTGGCAAAAACAGTCATTCTGGCATCGTATCAGTGTTAAGGAAAAATAATTCAATATTTCACAACTAAGTAAGACTTTTAGTATAGTTTTTGTATATTCTTTAAATCAAGTTGAAGTAGCTCCCTTCTTTTTTTTTTTTTTTTAAGTAGGTTTCATGCCCAGCATGGGGCCCCACGCAGAACTTGAGCTCATGACCCTGAGATCGAGACCTGAGCTGAGATCAAGAGTTGGATGTTTAACCGACCAAGCAACCCAGGCGCACCAAGGTGGTTCCCTTGTATCTTTAGTTTGTTGGAAACTTTCTTAAAAATCATAACTGGGTCTTGGATATCATCAAGTGTTTTTTTCTACTTTTATTGAAATAATGTGATTTTTTTTTCTCCTTCTTCTACTATTATAGTATATTACATTAGCAGGTTTTCAGATGTAACCCTAAACTCAAGAGAGTAAGTTTCGGTTGATCATGATGTGTACTCATTTTTAAATATGTTAATATTTTGTTAAGAATTTTTGCATTTATGAGGAATATCGGTCGGTAGACTGGTTTTGTTGCTATCACATTTTTGTGATATCATTATCTTTGATACAGGGTAATACTGGCTTCATAGAATGAGGTAGGAAATACTCCCTTTTTCTCTAACTTTCTGAGAGTTTGTAAAGGACTAAAATTATTTTCTTCTCTAAATATGTGTAGATTCCCTAGTAAAATCCTCAGGCTTGGACTTAATCCTTGCAGAAAGATTTTAACTTATCAACCCATTGTCTCTAACTGTTGTGGAACTATTAGCATTTTCTATTTTGTCTTGAGTATGCTTTGGTATTCCTTGTTTTGCAAAACAAAAATTGATCAGTTAATCTAAGCTGTCAAACTTATCGGCAAAATGGTGGCCATAATACTTCCTATAATCTTTAAAATTTCTGTAGACTGGGTAATGATGACCCTATCGCACTCCTGATTCTTGCATTTTTTGTCCTCTCTGTTTTATGGAAAGATTTGTTAATATTGTTGATATTTTCAAGGAACCGACTTTTAGTTTTATTGGTTTTTTTTCTATTATTTCTTTCTTTGACTTCTGGTTTAACCTTAATTATTTCATTTCTTCAACTTTACTTTGGTTCAGCTTTTTTCTCTTCTAATTCTTTAAGATGGAAACTTAGGTTATGTACTTAGACCCTTCTTTTCTCAAATAAGCCCTCTAAGTTATTTTAAAAATCTGTGTCCCGTGAATTTTGATATGTTGTATATTTGTTTTCCTTTAGTTTCAAAATATTTTCTAATTTCCTTCTTTATGTCTTCTTTGACCCATGGGTTATTTAGAAGTATGTTTTTAAATTTCCAATATATGGGGGTTGTAAGTCCCCAGTGGTTGATTTACAATTTACTTTCATTGTGCTCAGGGAACATTTCTTTCTCTGATTCCAATTCTTTTAAATATTAGGCTTTTAAACTTATCTAGCTCAAGAAATTTCTTGGATGATGCTCAAGGTGGTCTTGAAAAAAATACATCTTTTCAGCAGCCATTGGGTAGCATGTCCTATGTTGTTTCATTAGGTTGAGTTGACTGGTAATGTTCTTCAACTCTTCATTCTTCCTAATTTTCTGTCTGGCTGTTCTTTCAATTATTGAGAGTAGGTATTAGAATCGTTTTTCCATTTTATATAATTGTAGGCTTTGTCAGTAGGTACATAAAAATTTATCACTGTTAAACCTTCTTTGTTTTTCACTCTCTCTTTATCTAATGGTATTTCTCACCTTGAAGTCAACTTTCTCTGATATTAATATAGCTAGCTCTCTTATGATTACTGTTTGTATGATTCATCTACTACTAACTTTTACTTTCAAAATATTTGTATCTTTGAGTCTGTGTGTGTGTCTTATGACAGCACATACATAATACTGTTTTTTATATCCAGTCTGACAGTCTTTGTCTTTCTATTGCAGTAGTTAGACCGTCCACACTTAGTGTAATTATAGGCATGGCTGGCTTTACAGATGCTATGCTTTGCTATGTTTCCTTTATTCTCCTGTCTTTTTGTTGTTGGTGTTCCTTTGTCCACTTTGACTACTTTCTTTTACTGTAAATCAATATTTTTAGTCAACCACTTTAATTTTATTCTTATGTTTTTTTACTATGTTTGTTTCCTTAATGGTTGCTTTAGAGATTCGGTGTGAGTTGATTTATTAACATTCATCTGAGAATCACACTCTGATTTTAGGTTAGATTTGCCAGTTGCCTCCATGCTGGGTGTTCAGGAGAGCTATGGGAAACCTCTCTGCCAACACAGAAATTGTCCCAGTTCTGAGCTCTTGGGAACGGGGACATATACCAATTTTACTACTGACTTTCTGTGCATACCTCAGAGACTGGAATCTCCCTAATTTGTGACCTTCCGGGTCCTACTTTATAATAACTATGTCATTTATAGGGCTTACATAAGAACAAATTAAAAATAAAGTGATTTCTAGAGAGAAAAATCATGGATACCCAAATGAAGCTATCCTTCACATTTTCAAATGTATTTATGGCTGCATGCAACAGTCTAATAAGAAAGCATGCCCAGTTCTTACCAGTACAGTGAGTCACTCAGACAATTATTTGCTCTCTTTTGAGCCTGTGCTGTAACTCTAAAACCTCTGTAAGATTTGATAGACGTGACCTTGGAACGAATAGAACAATTCAAAAAATAATGTGATTTAGTGGTAGCACAAATCTCATATTTATAATGATTCACGTTTAGATTTTGAAGGGATTACTCAATTACTTTCTGCTGTGCTCAGACCAAGCTCTAATGTGGCCATTTTATATCCATCCTAATGAAATGGGCTCTGGCCAGATCCATGGGGAATCATTGGCATTAAAGCAACAAAGCAGATACATCTTTCTCTTCTGGTTTACACCATTACGGAACAGACAACGGCTCATACACAGCCAACAGAGGGAACCGAAAGGGCAGGTTTTAACCTCTATCACTCTCTAACCTCACTGCAGTCTTATTTTTCAAGAAATACCACTGCTATGTGTCTATCCCAAAGCTTACTCAGAAAACGCTAACACCTAATACTACCTAAGAAGCTACTTTATTAAAATCTAATTGTATATCTATTTAGGAAACATTTGTATTACAATTTTTGTAATTAATTATGCTTCAACATAATAGAAGCAAGAGTATGGATTTTCAATGAACTCTCAGTAGTCACATTGACTACAGCTAAATTAATGGTCTACTCATTAATGGCAGCATTGAATTTCACTGTTTGTTTCCCTACCATCATGAAAACAGTAACGCCAATGATCCCTAGACTAGTAATATGGAAGAAGGTGGATGTATGAATAAGAAAATTAAAGATGCTTTTCCTTTTGATGAGTAGTAAGCATTCCTATAACAATCACATAAACGCAACGTTTACCAAGATAATTGTGATTGTATTGTGTAGTATAGTCATTTTACTAATAATTGATTCTTTCAATATGTATATTTCAATATTTTGATCATGCATGCCAGGTGAAAAGTGGCTCTTCTTCTAGATAGTTGATCTGATTATATTATTTGATTTAGCCGTAAGAGAGTTTAGCGATGGTTGGCTCAAATATGGGGTGTCTGAAAGTTGTTAACATTATGGATGAGAAGTCGGAGGCCTGCCGGTTGCCTGACCACACAAGACAGTTCTAGAATGGCAAACTCTCCTCCACCCACAGGAGAGCTGCAGGCTGAGGTTTAGAGTTCAATGCCAAGTCAGACACAGAATCTAGCTCTGCCAAGTATTAGCTGTGTATCTTGGGAAAACAGTAAGCCCTCTCCACCCTTAATTTCCTCACAGTGCCTGGCTTTTAGAGTGCCCATAAAGACTAAATGACATGATTATACATAAAGTGCTACAGACCATGTGTGGAGTGTGGCAATGTTACCAGATACTATAATTATTACATGTGTTTCTAGGATGGAAATCCATCTCTAGCCTTGAGCGGTTGCATTATCTCCATGGGCCTGAGTTGCCTCATACATAAAATGCAGGGCTTGCATTGAATGACCTTTAATTTTACAGTTCCCTTCTGAGAACAAGAAAAAGTAGCCTCTGACACCCAGAAACTGATCTCACCTCATGGCTAGACGTCAAGGTTACTATAAACTGATCTAATGCTTATGACCGAGCCATGTTATTTGTGTGTGTGTGTGTGTGGTGTACACACACACACACACACATAAAATCTCACAATCCAGTCAAAAAAAGATTACCTGCAAACCCCAAAATATCCAACACTCCTTCTTTTGCTAAATGAGTGACTGCCATTCTTAATTACAGCTTTATCCTCACCATCATTTGTCCTCCCATGAGGTAAGATTTGTTGAGATAATCAGAGACTTGTCCTGTGATTTTTGACAACATCCAATCTAGAGCAAGTCCCTGTTTCCTTAGGCCTTCCCCCAGATGACCTAAAAAAAACCCCAATCATACGTTAGGTTCTTTCCAACACCCTCGTACTGAGACACCCCACATTCCTCCCTGGTGTGTGTTCTCCCTCACTACAACGACTAACAGACTCAACTCATCCAACTCAAGGTGTTCATGATGGTCTTGGCTGAAGACCATGGATCCTTACTTTTAAGCAATCACTTAGAGATCTCCACCATCTCACTCATCATCCCCCAGCCCCCATGAAGTCCTCCTCTCTGACACCCAAGTAGAGGTAACCCTTAGCTTTGTGGATATATAGGCCTGTCACCATCACAGTATTACTGGCCTTGGTGGGAAAAGGGAGGAGTCGCAGATGATCTCAACACTGCATCCCCAAAAAGAGCACAGACTGACTTCTGCTACATGGATCAGAGATCAAATCTGGCTTTGCCATTGTCCCCAGTTCCCAAGTTCCCACTCTTAGGAGCTCTCTTCTAACACTTCTGTATTTGTAAATAGATAATTATTGAAAAGCTAAACTTAAAAAAAAAAACCTCCAAAAATCAAACTCAAGAAAAAAAACAAAAAGGCACTGTAATATTCACTCTAGGACACGGCAGGCTGGTGGGACTGAAAGTCCTTCTCATTGGCTTATAGCTAGGAGAATGGGGCAAAAAAATCCATTGCCTTTCTCTATCCCGTGCCCCTTGACTTCAGGAAGTCTTCCTCTTCTCTCCCTGGTCTCTGTCCTCATCCCCATCCACAGTTCTTTCCTTGGCTTCCTTCCTCGGGTCTCACCCAGCAGGGCTCCTTCCTAGGCTGGGGTCTCAGTCACTGTTTGGGACATGCCACTCTCTGTTTGCTGGGCTCTGGCAGCACTGAAGGTCCAGAGTCCTGCAGAGATGGCAGGTCCCCCAGGCAGGTATGAAGGGACCAGTCAGTGAGCAACAGTGTTAGACCTCCACAAGGATTCCCAAGAGGTGGTGGGGAGGTAGAGGTAGATGGGAGACTGCAGTTTTCCAACAGACAGCAAAGCACTTTGAAGCTCTGGCGAGTTTCACATCTGAACAACCAAAGACTATTCCCCTGGCTTTCGCAGCAGCAGTAAGTGTGACCCCCTTCATTGTTCACCCTACTTATCTTTATCAGGAAGCACACAGATTTTATGGGAATTTGATCAGAGCGTCTGAAGCCACTTTTCGTTGTCCTTAGAACTACCTTCCAGCTATGTTCTAGGTGCCCTTATTAGGGCTCGGGCCTTGGCAGTTTCTCAGAGAGGCTTTCCCACACCCGCTGTAACCAGGATCTCAGCGCCATCCTCCCAGGGAACTTCTCATCCCCTGAGATGCTTCACTCGCTCACTAGACTTTGTTTTTCATGATCCCGCCAGAGAGTAAATGGAGAAGAGCCCAGCAGTGGGCACATGGAAGGGACTAGAAGGATAGGTCAGATGCTGAGATTGTATATTGGGGAGCATCTCATGCTGGCTTCACTCGGCTCCCCCATCCCTCCCCTGCCCCCTTCTCTGCAGGTGCTCATTTCTCTAGGATCTTGGTTAGTTTTATCAGGCTCAGCCTAATGCTCTACTCAGTGTTCTGCCCACCCACACTCTTCCACTCCATACCATTCTTGACCTGCCCTCTGCCCACTGGACGGACTACTCTGTGCCCATCTTTGGGAAATCAGTTGAGAGATCCACCACTCCCACGGCCCCAGAATCTTAGTCATTGCTGAACTGGAAGTCCTGAATGCCAATTTTTATTTCCCCAGCCATATGAGACTGCCAAATCTCTCAGGCCCAAGTTCTGCCTAACTTCTTGGCATCTCGCTGCTTACAACTGACGACTGCCTTGAGTGAAAAGGAGCGGAGAATGCTGACCTCACTGTAGCATACTTCTCTTTACTCTGAGTTTTAGGCCCTCGATACCTGGATGCTGTGGTTACTCTCCGACACTTTGGAGCAAATGCCTTTTAAGTTTTGTTTAGTTTTCATATTTTTCTTGAGGAGGAGCGATTTCATACAAGCTGCTCCACAGTACTTGGAAACAAATGCCAACATCCAGCAAGATACATGTCATTTTTCACCAGGGCACCCATCCGGCATTGGTACAAGCTGTGTCTTACACGTCTGTAAGCAACCAAAACTCTTCCTTACTTGATCATAAAAGAAATGTATTGAAGGAAGATTGCTTTACTGATGCCTTAAGAAATGGCTGGAAATCTTCCATTATTTTTATTTTTGTGTCACTTTATACTCAAGATGCAGATTCCAGGAAGATCGTATTTCCTCTGCTTGTCTAGATGAATGTGGGGACCCACCCATGAGTGGGTCAAGAGACAGCCCCCTAACGGAAGTGGGAAATTGAAGTGCTCTTACCGAAAGAAAGGCTGTGGGTACTTGGCAATCACAACACACCCACCCAGAGTATTAGGGAAACTGTCACCAAAACAATCCCCTCATACAGGGCAGCCACATTTATGATGCACTGCATAAATGAGAGACTCGGTGAAAGTTGCTAAGACCCAGGCTGCTCTGGGATGCCTAGCAAAACCGTTCTGGTATATTCTTTTTTCCCTTCTTCTACTGCCTTTAGTGGATTCGCTGGTCTGGAGGTGAGGATTATTCTTCCTCATCTTTGGACTCCTAGCAGGGACTCACAATGTAGGCACTCCAGTGAATAGTTATGGAAGTCATCAAAATCAGTGGTTAGAAGCAACACCAAATCCTCAGAACCAGAAGCTTTGTGGTAAAAATAAACAAACTGGTTTAGAGGCAAAGGAAACAAAGATCTAGAAAGCAGAAGGCCTTTCGGATGGAAAATGGACCTGACACCAGGTACACGCCATCTTCCTGAAGCCAAGTCAACTTCTGCGTCTTCCGTGTTGTGAGTGGGAAGACGGTCTGCAGGCCTGGCGGGAAAACCAGCCCCATGGTCATACTTAGGTCATGATTCAGGCGGGAATTTGGACCAAAGAGCCACGGCCTTTCGTAGGGTGATTCTACCTGACATGTCCCAGAGTATTAGGTACATTTTAGGTGAGCAGAGCGCCAATGTTTGAGCACTGTCCTAAACATTTTCTACTTAAGAATTCTCAGTAAGGGGCGCCTGGGTGGCTCAGTCGGTTAAGCGTCCGACTTCAGCTCAGGTCATGATCTCGCGGTCTGTGAGTTCGAGCCCCGCGTTGGGCTCTGTGCTGACAGCTCAGAGCCTGGAGCCTCCTTCAAGACTCTTTGTCTCCCCCCCTCTCTCCCCCTCCTATGCTCATGCTCTGTCTGTGTCTGTCTCTCAACAATAAATAAAAACGTTAAAAAAATTTTTTTAAAAAGAATTCTCAGTAAAGGCTGGAGTATCAACGTGCTTTGTGTTTGTGGAGTAAAAAATCACCAGAATCACAAAGCATAACCTCATATGATTTTCATTCCCTCTTACCTTAAATTCTCATGCGGCGTCGTGCTCCATATTAATTGATACGCTTTTAATTTAAATGCACAATCACTTTCTTACATTTTCTGTATATATTTGCTTATATATTCGTTTTAGAGATAAAATATTCAAACTATTCAAAAATCTTAAGTAAACTTCCAGTATTCCAATACTTAAAAACCCCAGTGGTAGCAAGAAGCAATTTATCATGTTTCCTCAACAATCCCATTGATCTCACATATCATTTAAGGCTTAATGATGATTAAGTGTATTTAGCAAATTCGGGAAGACTTTGAGAAATGGACCTTACTTTTCTGCTGCGTGTACTAAAAGACCCTATGATAAATAATTAAAACATGTGAAGTTTTCAATTTCCCCTGGTCAGGTCCCCAAGCCGTTTGTTTTCTAACACATATGGTAAAATATAAACATTTCCATTATGAGATCCTGGGGGACAGATGTAAACTGGGCAGATTTCAAAATTCCTTTTTTAATGTTTTTTTTTTTTTTTTTTTTTGAGAGAGAGATTGAGAGAGCAGGGGAGGGACAGAGAGAAGGAGAGAGAATCCCAAGTGACAAGGGGCTCAAACTCATGAACCAAGAAATCATGACCTGAGCCAAAACCAAGAGTTGGACGCTTAACCGACTGAGTCACTCAAGTGCTCCAGATTTCAATTTTCTACTAAGCTTAGAGCGGAGGAATCCTGATTTGAGCAGGAATGGAGAAGGTCAGACTGTATCTTAGTTCGAGCCAGTCATTTGAATCCCGCCACCATGAATCTAAGACAGTATATAGCATTCCCTTAATTCATGAAATTCGTGCCTGCGGATGGTCATGGAGGAGGAAGCACAGTGTGATCGGTGACGCGTGTCCTGCGTCGGGCTAAGCGCTTCGCCCGGATTATTGTGCGCAGCCTTCTCTCAGCCTGCCGAGGAGCGATCCCAATCCCATTTTTCAGACAGGGAACCGGGCCTAAGAAATATTACCTCCCTCCTTTTAGAAACGTGCAACCCCAGGTAAAGACAAACAGCTGAGGCCAGACCTGATAGGGCAGGGAATTTAACCTCTTCGGAGCTACAGCCCAGGGAATTTTTAACTGAGAAGGTGAACACGGGGCTCGAACCCACAGACTGCAAGATCATGACCTGAGCCGAAGTCAGATGCTTAACCGACTGAGCCACCCAGGCACTCTGTGCTGACAGCTCTGATCCAGAAGTCTGCTTGGGATTCTGTGTCTCCCTCTCTCTCTGCTCCTCCCCTGCTTGTGGTCTCTCTCTCTCTCTCTCTCTCTCAAAAATAAAAAAAAAAATTTTTTTTAATTTAAAAAATAAAGAAGGCAAACCAGGAAGAAATTGTCTCTCTCAGTCAAAACCACAAATTAGCTCCCAGAGGAGGCCTCCCACCTGTGTTCCTCAATTATTAGTGAGCAAGAGGCCTTCACCTGAGAAAGATCTGTTAATATTACTGTTACCCACATAATCTTCGATGGAGCTTTGAGAAATTCTTACTGTCCTTAAGGTGAAATAGAACAAGATGCAATGCCTGTCCTCACGGAGATGGGGACTAGCAGGGGTCCTGTGATATGCACAGAGCAATTAGGAAGCCAGGTAGAAAGCCACAGGCATCTTGAGAGGATACTGGGGAAGGAGGGGACTCCGTTATGGCGGATTCTAACATTATTTCTTTCTGGGTTGGGGAAAGGGTTTCTGGAGAAGGCCGCGCTGACCTGCACACACCGGTGTGAGCCAGCTTCAGTCTGCCTGATCCCAGGGGCAGAGGTGTGAAGCAGGACGTATATAAAAGAAACGATGTATAGGTCTGTTTCGCTGGGGGCCTGCAGACGACTAAAATAAATTAAGCCTGAAGAAAGGCACTGAAGCCAAATTTACGACGGCTTTGAAAGCAAAGATAAGAAAATGGAAAGTCATTGAAGGATCATAGCCAGGAAGAAGTATCGACTAGAAATTCTTTTACAACAAATGGATCCCTACTTGTCCTGTCCACCCAAATTTCCAAGATTTCCAAATTCAGAACGTTTGCCCCATCGGTAATGCTTCCCTAGTACCTTGTGCATAATTTTACCTCTGGCTCTGGACTTCAGTGTGTTAATATGACTCACCCCCTGCTCATCAGAAAAAGATAAAAACATAGTATGTCATCTTTCTTAACCCCAAGATTTCATCAGTGGGAATCATGAATGCTCAAGGCATTCAGAGTGGGGGCATGTAGAGATGAAAGAAAGAAAGAAAAGAGAGAGAGACAGAGGAGAGAGAAGAAAGAAAAAAGGGGGGAGGAAGGGAGGGAGGGAGGAAAGAAGGGAGGAAGGAAGGAAGGAAGGAAGGAGAGAAAGAAAGAAGGAAAGAGGGAGGGAAGGCAGAAGGAAGGAAGGGAGGAAGGAAGGAAGGAAGGAAGAAAGGAAGGAAGGAAGGAAGGAAGGAAGGAAAAATACAGAGAAAGCTGCTTTGCATCTGTAGGCATGGGGAGCAAAATGCATGGTGTCATTAGCAGGTAAGGTCAGGGCCAGTGTTTCACAGGGATTTGAGAGCCCCAGGCAGTGTACCCATGTTCGACCACCACACTGAGGCCCAGAATCCAGAAGATGAATGTCAAGAGGACCAGGGCCTCAGGGTTCTGATACTCCCGTCAGTTGTTGCAAGAAAAACATCACAATAACGAGACAGGGTAAGGAAAACTAATCATCTCTTTCCCTCATTTCAATGAGATGGATGCAGCAACACTTCCAAGACTTTGATACCTGCCAATTAGCTTTGCTCATTGTAACTGTAATGTAAGTACCTGACCCTGAGCTTCTGACCGCCGAGCATCCATTTCAAAGACATCGATCGCGAATAAACGCCTTGCCAGGTACACAACTAGATTAAGAGCCACGGAGAGCCTGCTTAACCTAGATTATTGACCACCCCTTGAGTGACCCCAGTTTTTCAAAGTTCCCTGTTGGTGTTCTGAGGCACATCCCACAATCATAACAAGAACCACAAGGGCAGCACCAGCCACAACATTGGTTCTGCTCAGGGAAATGTCTGGGAGGCTCCCTCCTAGCGATACGGGCTCTAGGACACTGCCCCAGGAATTTCCGGTCAAGAGCGTCACCATCTATAGATGGAGATGGACACAAAACAATATCTCTACATACAGTACAGATATGGGGAAACATACAATGTTACTAACCACTATTTCAGTTCGCGATGGACAAATCTTCTATCTCTAACCCTTTTTGGATCTTTGAATAGCACATTGCATATTCATGTTCTCAGAATGTACCTTTTGAGATACAATTCACGTACCATGCAATTTACTCATTAAAGTGTCCAGTTCAGGGGTCCCTGGGGGGCTCAGTCAGTTAAGCGTCCGACTTCGGCTCAGGTCATGATCTCATGGTTTGTGAGTTCAAGCCCTGCGTGCTAACAGCTCAGAGCCTGGAGCCTGCTTCGGATTCTGTGTCTCCCTCTCTTTTTCCCCTCCCCTGCTCATGCTCCATCTCTCTTGTCTCAAAATGAATAAACATTTTAAAAAATTAGAATATTTGTGTTACCTCAAGAATGAACCCTCTACCCCTCGGTGGTCACTCCCTCGTCCGTCTTCCTCTAGGCCATTATAGACACTATTCTACCTTCTGTCTCTGTCTGCCTGTCCTAGATCAGATAAATGAAATCAGGAATACATGGTCTTTTGTGACTGGCTTCTTTCACTTAACATGTTTTTCGAGATTCATCCATGTCCTAGGAACTGTCAGTAGTTCACCCCTTCTGATTGCTGATTTTATTCCAATACGTGGATATACTACAATTTGTCTGTTCCTTAGTGCCTGCACATTTGAGTTGTCCCATGTTTTGGCGATCAAGAATAATGTTGCTCTGATATTTGTGTTCAAGTTTTCGTGGGGACATGTTTTCGGTTCTCTTGGACATACACTTTGGGAGCAGAGTCACTGGCTCATACGGTAGCTCTGTGTTTACTTTTTGGAGAACCCCTTCTCTGTTTCCCAAAGATACGCTGGCATTTCAGGGACAGAGGAATTCAGCAAGCTCCCGATTCATATAGCATTGGAACTCCTATAACTTACATCACTGATATTTTAAATGAAACAAGGGACCTGTGAATGGGAGTCTGATCAAATTTGGGGACGCAAAGGTAAGGAAATCACGAGACCCGGACAACACGGGACAAATCTAGTAAAAGAAAGAAGTGTGTGACGCTGGCCCCTGGGAGGAGAAACCTCCTGTTTTCATCTTTCTCTTCTTGGAACTCTGCTACTGGCAAACTGTAATTTTTTTTGTTTGGTTGTTTTTTACCTGAGTACCTTGGGTATGATAACAAGCACCATAATGGGCACTGACAACTCATATACATAGCTCTAACCAAACTTTTCTTAAAAAGAACTCTGGGCATTTATGTAGGCAGAAGAAATACCTTCTGAGCACACTCGGAAGCTTAAAGAGAGGGTTCCAAGATGGTATGCTGTATCCTGCAGGGAGAACTAACACTTTTTGAGGGACTCATATGCAAATATAGACCAGACTGATTGACTGCCAGGAAGGAGGACTATAGAAGCACCGGCCCCGGGGCGCCCCCCTGTGGCCATTCAGCAGGCTGCGATGCCGGTGGCCACAGATTCCTGCTGGTTTATGCCTCTTCTGTGGCTCATTCCCAGCCGTGATCTCCTTACCTTTGGCTTCTTTTAGGAACTTCTGTTTCCCTTCGTTGGACTCGTCAGGAAGGTTAAATAGGTTTCCCTTTGGGAGACCTGTGTAGAGCACTTAAGGACACATGTGAATGGGCAGAGGGAGACTGCACAGTCTGTAGGGTAACAGCCATGTTTGGGGCAGATTGCAAGAAGCCTGATTTGTCTGTGGACCAATTATGAACAAAAATATCTAGTGACCTAGGAAGGATCCAGGGAGCAGAAAACCCGGCCATCTGCACATGTGATAGGGTAGGGGCTTGGCTCAGATGGGCTGGGGCTCAGCGCCCTTCTCTGCAAGGTGACGCGTTTGAACAGATAAGCCCTACCGATGTCCAGATAGAAATACTCCCTGATTCCTAATAGCAGCTCTTGTCTCTGAGCCCCTGATTGAGTCACCGATCTTTTTCTTTAAGTTTAATTATTTTTGAGAGAGAAAGAGACAGAGCATGAGTGGGGGAAGAGCGGAGAGAGAGGGAGACACAGAATCCAAAGCAGGCTCCAGGCTCCAAGCCGTTAGCACAGAACCCGATGCGGGGCTCAAACTCACAAACCACGAGATTGTGACCTGAGCCGAAATCGGATGCTTAACTGACCAGGCCACCTGGGCGCCCCAAGTCACTGACCTTAAAGATTGAGCCTCCCTCCCTGCACACTCAGGGTAAGAATGGCCATTTCATGAGTATTCAATACCTGAGACAGTTTGCTTCTTTGAACTAACTCTTGGATTCAAAAGTTTAGGAAGTCGGTCCTTTGTTCTTTATTATTTCTGTAAACATTTAACAAGAGAAATCAAACATATTCACTCAAAATATTCAGATAGGAGTAAGCTCTTTAAACTGAATAACTGGGTGTTTTTCACAGTGACCTGTTTCTTCTCCTGAGAGCCTTCCCTCGCTGCCACCTGGCCACATCCTAAATCCCACAGTCTGCAACTGGACCCACTCACACTCTTGTTCCTCTCTCACTTCTGGGCGCTCAGGCACAACCCTGGCTACCACCGACCTTCCACCCTTCTTGTGCCTGTCCCCCGGCAGCCACACCAGACAGAGAAGAATACACAAGGATGTTGAGGTGGATGACCTGAGACGTCGGTGGGCACCGGGCACTGTCGACCGCACACCACACTTCCGTGTCCGTTCACTTCTCTCTTCTCCTTGACCACTTTCCACACCTCCCTTGACTCATCGAATGTCTAGCATCTCCTTGCAAACCTCGCTCTCTGCTTCTTAATTCCCTTGCCTCTGTCTTCACAAGAAACATGAAGAAATCAGAAAAGAATTTGCATAAGCTCCCTGCCTCTCACTGACCTGCCTCCCAGCATCTGCCCCTGCACATCGGGGTCCCCGCCTTACGACGAGATGAAGTGTCTGTCTGTGCAGTGTTTAAGGACAAAGAGCCATTGACCATGATCTCTCTCTCCTCCTGGATTTTTTTCACTTTTTTCAAATTATTTCCATTAGAATCCAAGCGCACTATTCCATCTCCTGGTTTCCAGTGTATTAATAAAACCCTTCTTTGGTCTCACTTCCTCAGTTAACTAATGGCCCAAGTTGTTCCCCCCACACCAGCATTTCTTGAGTTGTCTGTACCGCCTGTCCCCAAATCTTATTTATCCATATTCTCTTTTTTTTTAATTTTTTTAATGTTTATTTATTTTTGAGACAGAGAGAGACAGAGCATGAGTGGCGGAGAGGCAGAGAGAGAGAGAGAGAGAGGGAGACACAGAATCCGAAGCAGGGTCCAGGCTTTGAGCTGTCAGCACAGAGCCCGACACGGGGCTTGAACTCACGGACCTCGAGATCATGACCTGAGCCGAAGTTGGACGCTCAACCGACTGAGCCACCCAGGCGCCCCTCTCTCTTTTTTATAAGTTTATTTATTTATTTATTTATTTAGAGACAGAACACCAGCCTGGGAGGGGCAGAGAGAGTCCCAAGCAGGCTGTGTGCTGTCAACATAGAGCTCGACGTGGGGCTTGAACTCATGAACCGTGAGATCTTGGCCTAAGCTGAGATGAAGAAACAGACGCTTCACTGACTGAGCCAGCCAGGCGCCCCTCCTCTCCATCTATCCTCTTAAACCCACTCCCATCGGAGTCCTGACACCCCTCGAGGAAAGGTCTTGTCAAAGCTACCGTCAGGGCACATTTCCAAAGCCAGTAGTCAGCTCATGGTGTCCCACATCTGCCACAGCTCATCACTCCCTGCCTCGATCACATCCTTCACTTATCTTCCGAAACTCTAGCCGCTCGAGTGTCCTCACAACACGGTGGAGTGGATAATCCAAGAGAGAAAAGAAGGAAGCAGCAGCAATGCCTTTTCGACTTATGCCGCGTGGCCAATGTCATTGTATTCTGCTGTTGTGTTGTGTTGTTGTATTCTGTTGGGGTGAATCACCAAGTCCAGCCCACACTCAAGGGATCAGGGGAACGAGGGGGAATTAGGCCCCACCTTTTGGAGTGTCTACATTTTTGTGGACGTATTTAAAAATGGCTGCATGTAATGACTCATGTAGTGATGAGCTCAGCAAACCTGGAGTCACTTAATCTGGACCATTCCTTCATTCCCATGGTGAGCCTACGAACCAATGGAGAAAGAAATGCAGGAGGAAGAGTGTGGAATGTCATGATATCATAAACTATACATTTCTTACCTGTGAAGGAGAAGTCATTAGGAAATCCCCTCAGAGGAATTTCCTATCAGAAAAACAATAACCCCTAATCGGAGGGTCAAGCCACTTCCTGTTATGGGCTGAAGCGTATCCCCGCCCTGCATCTGTTTATATGTGGAAGTCCCAGCCCCAAGTGCTGCCGAATGGGATTGTATTTGGAGAGAAGGCCTTTAAGCTGTTGATCAAGATGAGGCCGTTGGGGTGGGCTGAGACCAGTTTCCCTCATGAGAAGAGGAAATCTGGACACAGAGACACTGGGACATGCATACAGAGGACAGAGGGAGGGCGTGTGAGGACACAGCCGTGACGAGGCTGTCACATATGTGCCAAGGAGGGAGGCCTCGAAACAACCCTTCCCTTACAGGCCTCAGAGGAAACCAAACCTTCCAACACTTTGACCTTGGACTTCTAGCCTTCAGAACCATGAGGAAATAAGTGTGTTGTTTAAGGTGCCGAGTCTGGTGATTTGTTATGGCGGCCCTCGCACACTAACACATTGCCTAACACGAGATCTTTTGGTCTTCATTTCCAAACACTTTTCTTCTCTTATATGGCATTTATATATAAATACCTATAGATACGTTTATGTATTTGTCAGCACACAAAAAGAAGACCCACAACTGTGGGATTTTCTATGAACCACTTGCTGATTTTTTTCCCCCTCCCTTGACTGGTTCTATGGCCTAATAAATGACCCCAGTTTCTCTAAAATGTGCCCTTTATATTTATTTTCAGAACTACCAATCCATGATGTTTATGTGTCAACTTGACTGTGCCCCAGGGGGCCCAGATTTGGGGGTGACTACCACTCTGAGTGTTTCTGGATGAGATTAGCGTGTGATGGGTGAAGCAAACTGGCCTCTCCAATATGGTGGGCGTCGTCGGACCCACAACCTGCACGGAAAAACACAACAGTGGAGCGAGTGAGAATTTGATTCCCTTGCCTGGCTGCCTTCAAGCTGGGACATCACCCTTCCCCTGCCTTTGAATTTGCACTTGGACTGGACCTCACATCATCAGCCAGCCCCGTTTCTCAGGCCTTCAGACTCCGCCAAGAGCCACAGCGCCCACTCTTCCGGGCTTTTCGGCTGCTGACTGCAGAGCTTAGGAGTTCTTAGCCTCCATGACGGCTCAAGCCAATTTCTTATAATAAATCTCTTTATATGTCTTGGATTGACTCCGTTTCTCTGGAGAATCCAGACTAGTATACAGTCATTCATTATTGCAGTGAAAAATGGGGCTGTCACCATTGAGTACGAGGAGAGTAAATATCAGATAGTTAGAAATCCCATTTCCTTGCTGATTTAATCATACGACATGCCAAGCTCCTTTTCCCTCATTAAAATAACAAAGTGTTACACAGTCGCATTTCATAAACTTTCACGTGTCACAAAATAATCCCATTGTCTCACTGGAATCACTGATGGCCCTGATGCTCTAGAAAGTTTTAAATTATGGCCAAATCATAGAGAATCTCGCAATAAGCTTCGCTAAAAGAAAACCAAATTAGGATACTTGCATCGGCTAGTACTGAAAGATTAATTCCTTCAGAATCAAACTGCTTGAGTTCTAAGAAAATAGAAATTAATCAGATTAAAAATAGCCCAAGCTTCCCCCCACAGCACACGCCGACACCTGTCTTCCCTTCCGGGATGGTGGGTGAACCGTCCACGACCTTGTCAGGGCCTGCCCCCCAACCTGAGCAAGGCGCCCTCCTCTCTCGCCCCCTGGGAAGTTTCCCTCCCTCTCTGAATCTGTTTTCCTTCTCTGGGTCCAGGAAGAACACAGACAAGAAATCAAACATGTGTCCCTTCTAATCGTATCTTGTCACGTCCCCCTACAGCTCCTGTCCCATTTTCTTATGTCTCTTCCTTGACGGCAGAAGTGACAGAGGAATGCAAGTGATTATTGCTTCTAATCATTCCTGATCTTCGTCCTGCCCAGTCACTTCCCCTGAAGCTGTTCTCGTCAAGGTCACAGTGACCTCTGCATTGCTGAGTCCACAGATGGCTCTCAAAGCCTTATCCTCCCAGAATTACCAGCACCGTTTGGGGCGATGAGCACTGTCTCTTCGTGGGCGCTCTGTCCTCACTTGCACCCAGGACCCTTCTCTTAGCCTCCCCGCTGCCACGCTGGCCACTCGTTCTATTCTCTGTGCTGCTTTCCTCTCGTGTCCCTGACCACTAAGACCTAGACAGCCGAAGGCTCAGGCTTCCAACTGCTTCTTCCTTCTATTTTATTGACACCTGTTCTCTCAGTAAACTCAGCCAGTTTTGGGGTCCTGAAGATCATCTAAATACTGATAAGTTCCAAACGTGCACCTGCAGCGTGGACAGCTAGCCGAAGCTCCAGGCTTGCGTACACCACTGTCCACCCGACACATTCTCCGCTGTACTTTTAGGGCCCCGAGCAATGCTGAGGACATAATGGCCACTAGAGAGCTGTGAAATGAATAACCGAGCCAACAAAGAAATGAATGGATGAATGCATGAGCCTCGGCTTTCCACGTCACTGTTTTTGGGCAAATCTTAAAACTTAGAGCGAGATTTTCTCATACAAAGTTATAGATAACCAGCAAGACTTCTCCAGGTCAGCGTGAGAATTAAGCATGATGAGTGTGGACAGAGAGAGGCAGCCCGGGAGTGCAGGTAATCCCCACGGCTGCTTCCCCTTTCAGCTCAGGCTCCTGCCCCGGGCATGCCCCTGGGGGGGACTGGCCGGCCTTCTGGAGGTGACTGCTCACAGCCTTGCTGCAGGTGCAAGGGCACGTGTGCCAGAGGAACTGTGCCAGCTGTACTATCCCCAAAAGGGTGTCATATTCACAGCCTTCTTGAGAAGAACCCCACCCTACCTCTGGCCCCCGCCCGGCTTGCAACATAAAAGCTTCCTTGCTGCAAACCTGTCACAGGCATCCGCTGTCCCCTGACTGGCCCCGGAAACTCTACTCAGACCACAGGGCAGCCACCAAACGGACATGTACTCACCCTGGGCCACCCGAGCCCTCACAAACACAGGCTCCTTACAAACGAACGATTTCCCAGGGGACTCTTCCAATGAGGGGAAGACTGACTCTGGCTTCCGAGGTGACAGTGCTGATCCTTGCAGCCTGATTGAAGGCCAGAGGCCATTCTCCGCACCCCTCAGGACCTCAGACTGGAGGAGTCCCTGTCCAGAACATACACACACCCGTGCAGAGCAGCTACTAGAGAAGAGGAAAGAGGCAGTCCTGTGCTTGGTTGGAGCTTGGCCTAAGACGGGCTAAGAGAAAGCCTTCAAGGACCATGGGGTTTGAGTAAAGACATCTGAAAACACAGGATGCTTCTCTTCTACGAATGCCCGGGGTTTCCCATTCAGCCATCTGGACGCAGGTGACAGAAAACTTTCTCATACTCGTAATTTCCAGAATGTCCTTCTCTGCCTGGAAAGCCCCTGGCCCCTCTGGAGCCACCTCAGTTGCCATCCTCCCCCCAAGGCCATTCTCCCCCCTCCCCACAAGGACAAAGATCTGGCCTCTGGCAACACAGCGTGTTTCACTTAGCAGGGCCGTGACCTAGTACAAATGCCAGTTCCTCCTCCAGAGGAGGGGTCTTTCACAGGCTCCTTTTTTTTTTTTTTAACATTTTTTTTTTATTGTTGAGAGACATAGAGACAGAGCGTGAGCAAGGGAAGAGCAGAGCGAGAGGGAGACACAGAATCCGAAGCAGGCTCCAGGCTCCGAGTCATCAGCACAGAGCCCGACGCAGGGCTCAAACTCATAGACGGTGAGATCATGACCTGAGCTGAAGTTGGCCGCTTAACTGACTGAGCCACCCAGGCGCCCCTCAGAGGCTCCTTTTTATAGCAGCTTCTGTCCCGTTCTGGGACCCCCAGTGCACAGCTCACACCCAGGGGATGGGCTGACTTAGAGCACAGGACAGGGTAGGTGGGGCAGGAGGAGATCACTTCCTTTTTTTATAGCTACCATTGAAAAATTAAAAAAAAAATTTTTTGTAAGGCCAAAACAGGAGTACAAAAACTGGGATATATTTAAATGTTGACGTTTAAAACTGAACAATTAAACATGAATCGGTATATAACTGTGATGTTCACAAGGTAATTACAGCATGAATAAAACCTGTGGATCCTTAGTGTAAGGTAAGCATTCTGGGCCAGGCCTGGGTTATGAATGTCCAGTCAGTGATGACGAGGCCATCACTGCTCAGTCTCTTAAATATATTTCTAGGGGCCCCTGGGGGGGGTGGGGGCGAATATGACACCTAGGACTTTTCCGGAAGTCGATATGGGACACTGACTCCAAGGATTTATGAGATAAATCAGGATGAAGGACTCGGAGGAAAGTGAAGAATAAAGGGGCTGGGTTCTAAGCACTGTGCCCTCTCAAATAGACCAATCGTATAAACCCCTTTGTAGCTAAAAGGGAAGTACCTTAAGCAAGTGGTACTTAAAAAAAAATGTTTATTTTCAGAGAGAGCATGAGCAGGAGAAGGGCAGAGAGAGAGAGAGGGAGAGGGAGAAGCCCAAGCAGGCTCCAGGGTCAGCACAGAACCTGATGTGGGACTCAACCTCACCACTGAGAGATCCCGACCTGAGCCAATGTCAAGAGTAGGCCGCTCAACCAACTGAGCCACCGAGGCGCCCTGCAAGTAGTACTTTTAAAATCAAATGTTCAAATGACCAAACATGCCAACCTGGACCATAAAATTAAAGACCAAAGATAATTTCTTAATATAAAAGAATAGGCAGAAAAATATATAATCGTAAGAAAAGATAGCAGAATTTAGCAAACATGAGGACAATTGGTCTCACTCACAAACTTAGTCTTGAAACACTCAATGGACTCATGAACGCTTGGATTCATCCTCTGAGGAACGGTGTCATTGGCATGGCACAAGCTGGGGGGAGAAAAAGAAGACACAATAAGAAATCAGTCTATAGAAGACACCATCTTTAATAGATTTTTAGTAAACATGCCTGCTGACTTTTGAAATAATTGTGGCTGAATAATGGAAAGGTAAGGGCTTTCAGAAATTTCTTTGGGCGTCACAGCATGCAATGTAACATGAGGCGTGATGCGAGGCCACGAGTATCAATGCCTGATGATAATTAGACGTTGGAAGGAAGCCACAGCCTAATGCAGAGAAAAAGCTATTTTGACAAGCTCTAATTTCCTTGTGTTCAATACATCCAACACGTAAGGGAGTTAAAGAGTGAAATAAGATCTATATGTTAAAGAAATAGGAACACAGAATATGCAGAATGTTATTTTGGCTGCATGCCTGACTAGCAATTCTCAGGAGACAGTGAGTGAAAGTTCCGTCTTGACACATTTAGAACTTAAAGGGCCCTGAGAAACCATTCCGAGTACGGAGAGGAAGAATCTGAGGCCCAGAGAGTTTCAGAAGTCACCCAAAGCACATCAGTTAGTTACTGGTTCTGGGTCCAGGATAAAACACATGCAAGGGCCACTTACAAAGAATCTTCGAGATGTCCCTGTGCAAAGCAGGGACTCTGTGCGGGGCCGTTCCTGACAGGTGGCAGGTCAGGGAGACAGCGGCCAATGCCCTTGTGTGGACATCAGAGGCAGAGACAGCCAGCGTTGCTTGTGAGGACTGTCTCATGCTCAAGTTCAATGTCCCTAGCGGTGGAGTAGACAGAGGCAAGTTCGTGGATGGCGGCTCCCAGGAGAGCGAGTTGCAAGAGGATAGCTGTGATGGGTATCTTGGAGTCACAAGTCCTGCTCTGACCCAGCAGACTTCTCCTCTCCACTTTGAGCCCATCCACAGCTGAGTCGTCCTAAAGTGAAGTCATTTTCTCTCTATCGTTCCCATATACAATATTGTGGAAAAATCAATCAATTCCTGCCCTGTAGAATTAAAATAACTTTATGCATTTATTTTTTTTAATGTTTATTTTTGAGAGAGAGAGCACATGCGCGTGCAGGCAAGTGGGGGAGGGACAGAGCGAAACGGAGACAGAAGACCTAAAGCGGACTCTGTGCTGACAGCCGAAAACCCCATTTGGGGCTCGAACTCACAAATTGTGAGATCATGATCTGAGCCGAAGTCAGACGCTCAACTGACTGAGCCACCCAGGTACCACAATAACCTCATGCATTTAAAGTGAGTATCAGAGTGCCTGGGTGACTCAGTCGGTTAAGTGTCAGATTCTGGATTTCAGGCTCAGGTTTGTGAGTTCGAGCCCAGAATTGGGCTCTCTACTGTCAGTGTCAAGTTTGCTTGGGATTCCATCTCACTCTCTCTGCCCCTCTCCAACTTGTGCCCTCTCTCTCTCTCTCTCTCAAAATAAATAAATAGGGGGCACCTGGGTGGCTCCATTGGTTAACCATCCGACTTCAGTTCAGGTCATGATCTCACGGGTTGGTGAGTTCGAGCCCCGCATCAGGCTCTGTGCTGACAGTTCAGAGCCTGGAGCCGACTTCGGATTCTGTGTTTGCCTCTCTCTGCCTCTCCCCCATCACACCCTGTCTCTCTCTCTCAAAAATGAAATAAACATAAAATAATAATAATAAATAAACTTAAAAAATAAAGTGAAGATGATTCTATCTCAACATACCATATACACACTAATAACATTAAAGGAATTTAAACAAATTTAAACTGACAGTTAACTAGTTTTAAAAGATCAGAGTGAGGACATAGGAAGTAAGTCCAATTGTGACTGTGGGCTTCCAGTTCAGCTCTGAGTTTCCTTGAGAACTGAATGGAAAAGAAAAAGAATCAGGAAGGGGTTTCCAATTGCTTGCAATTTCATCTGCAAGATGAGAACAACAGTTGATCAAAGGAAACACAGTGTTTCCCAGCACAGACGTCTAAGATATATTGTGACACAGAAGGTCACGTATAAGTACCATTTTTGTGAGAAACTGTGTTGTGACATTCATAGGTTGTTATCGTGTCCCTCAGTTAGTGCCGTAAGCATGCCTGCTCTCCATAAATTAAAAATCGTTCATAATATGACTCTCGCAGTGTTCCAAACTGCCACTCTCCGTTCCAGGCTTGCATCCTCCCCAACCCAGGAGCACAACCTCCTGTGTGCTCACACTCCTGTGACAGACTACCCTCTACCCTTTCCAGTGCTCCACGTCGTTCAACTTCGAGGGAAAAAAGGAACAGACTATTGTAGGAAACACCATCTTTCCCCAGAATTCTTACCATGTTATTGTATTCAGCCAACCTCAACACACCAGGTGGAAGGATTCTTGACCCTAGTCGACTCTGCCGTTTAAACCTTTATATGGGTACTTTGGGCTTCTCTACTCTGATTTTCATCGAAAGCCTATCTACAATGAAAATATTCTTTAAGAATGAAGGGGATAGCAACACATTCTCATATGAAACAAAACTAAGAAAATTTGCTACCAGCAGACCTGCCCTGAAAAAATGTCAAATGAAGCTCTCGAAATAGAAAAGGAATGATAACGGATGGAACTTCGAAACACCAAGAAAAAAAGAGAGCGATACACAAAAATGTAAGTGCATACAAAAGGCTTTGCCTCTCCTCTTGAATTTTCTACATTATGTTCAATCGTTGATGGAAAAATTCTAAGATTGTGTGATTCTTCATACATACAGAAGGAATGTTTGACAATTGTAATATAAACAGAGGAGAAAGAGAGAATGTTTTCTACATTTCATCTGAACATATAAAATGGCAGCACCAGTAGGCTGTGAGGAGTCACATACATACATGTTATGTAACACCTAGAGCGACCCCTGAGAGGCTATGCAAAGAGATACAGTCAAAAACACTATAGATATATCAAAATAGACTCTAAAAACTATTCAGGTAAACCACAGGAGGGCAGGAAACAGAAAACATAAGAGCAAAAACAAACACAAAAAAATCAAAAGGCAGATTTTAACCCTCTTGTGTCAATAGGATATTACATATAAATGGTTATGAACACATCAATGGAAAGACAAAGATTGGCAGAGTGGATTAAAAAGCATGACTCAACTATATGCTGTCTACAGTAAACTCACCTTAAATGTAATGATGTAGGCACATGAAAATTAAAAGGCTATCTCATGCAAACATTAATCAAAGGAAAGGAGGGGATGCATTAGCATCAGTTAGAGCAGATTTAACAGGAAAGAAAATTTCTAGAGACAGGGATGTTAAATAATGATAAAAGGGCCAACCCACCAGGAAAATAGAAAGTCTAGACATGTATCCACTGAAAAACCACCTCAACATCCATGAAGGACAAACTGGTAGAGCTACAAGGAAATAGACAAATCCATATTCATCGTTGAGGATTTCAACAAAGTACTGTCAGCAATTCGATAGAACTTTTAGACAGAAAGGCCACAAGGATGTAGAAGAACTCAATGAGGACACCAACCAATGGGACCTAACCAGCACGTACATAACACTCTACCCAGAAACAGAATACACTTTGTTTTCCCCAACATCCCACAGGACATATACCAAGATAACCCGTATCTTACGACACAAAGCAAATCCCAACAACTCATAAATACCTGGCATTATTCAGAGTGTTTGCTCTATGGTAAAATCCATGACAAAAATTACAGACAATTACTTAAACACCTGTAAACTAAACAGTACACTTCTGCATTATACATAGATCAGAAAGGAAATCATGAAGGGATTAAAAAAATACATTTAACTGAATGAGGAGAAAAATATACTATCTCGAAATACGGGAGAGCAATCAAAGCAAAGTTGAGAGTCAGCATCCTAAGACTAAATGCGTGAGTTGGAAAAAGGAAAAGTCTCCAATCGATAATCAAAGGCTCATATCTCAAGAAGGTAAGAAAAGAAGAGCAAACAGGAAAAAGGAAATAAAGAACAGAAATTCATGCAGTTGGAAAGAGAGGAATTACAAAGAAAATCAATGAAATGAAGAGTTGGTTCTTTGAAAAGTTGAGTAAAATTGACAAACATCTAGCAAAGTGGACAATAAAAGAGAGAGAGAGAGATAAGGGACAATACAATATCAGGTATTAGTCAGGAGATACTCACTATAGACTTGGCAGACATTAAAAGGGCAATAATAAAGAAATAGAATGGACAACTCCACACAAATAAATTTGACAGATAAAATGAGTGAATTTCTCAAAAATATACAAACATAATTCACCTCATATACAAAGGATAATTTACATAGCTTAAAACTGCTAAATAAATCAGATTTGTGATATGATGCTCTCAAAAAAGAAATTTTCATAACCAAATGGCTTCACTGGAGAATGTCATCAAATATTGAGAAGTGAATTCAACATAATCCCTCCCAGGAAATAGAAGAAGAGGGGACACCCCAACGCATTTAATGAAGCCAGTGTTACTCTGAGTTTGAAACCAGAAAAAGACAGTCTAACAAAAGAAAACCGTAGACGAATATCCTCCCGAACATAGACACAAAAAGCCTAAAAGGCCACGCAGGATCTCTGTATTATGTTTCACAACAGCATGGGAACCTCCTCGATAGATTCATCAGATAACAAGGTTAATTTCAACAAAAATCTTCCATTAGTCTAAAGCACTAGGCCCTTGGAAAAATAGCTCATATCGTTTTGTCTTGTTTTACTTTGAAAACAGAGTCACGGATTATTATCTGTGTGTGTGCTTCTATCGGGTGAACTTAACAGGAAAATATATCAAAATGAAAGCTATTCCTACAGTTAAGTAAGTCTATGTTGTGTAATTGGAAACTAAATAATCGAAATTCAGAGAAAATAAGATAATCAGGTCGTTAATGCAGCACCAGTGGACACATTTGATTGAGTAATGCACCGTTGTCAGCTTTCCAAAAGGAAGTGTCGAAACCCTGGTGTGACAGAACTGTGACTGGTAATTAAGCAAAAACAACTGTATATTTATATTTATACCTCTATAAATATCCTCATTTGTAGATTGAGAAATATATACATGTATATGTATTTGAGAGAAATATATATATGTAAATACCCCCTTTTATAAATTGAGAAAAAATTCCCACACTCACACAGTGGTTGTGGGATTGTGTGAGGCAGTGTGTATGCCATAGACAGAATGACGCCCCTGACATGTTGTCCACGCACTAATCGCAGAAGCCCAACCCCATTCAGGTAGGGATCTTGAGCTGGAGAGATTTTCCTGGATTACTGCGGTGGGCCAGATCCAACAGGGAGCCCGGTGGGTCAGAGTTCTAAAACGGATATATGATGAGGGAATTGGAGGTTGTGATGAAGCTTTCTGAAGATGGAGGAAGGGACCACAAGCCAAAAAGTGCGGGTACCCTTTAGATGCTGGAAACGTCCAGGAAACAGATTCTCCCCCAAAGCTTCCGGAAGGAAAATAGTCCTACCAACCCCTTCTCCCTAACTGGAAGATTAACTGATTTGTGTTATTTTAAGTAACTAAGTCGATCTGTCATGGCCGCAGCAGGAAGACAATACAGTATATGAATACATTTAGGACCACGATGGAGTAACATGCAGTAGATTTATTCTCTCAGCCAAAATCAAAACAAGAGAAAATATATGAAACGACGGTACTTCAAAATGTTGAATATTAGGCAACAAAGGGCAGCGGTCACAGAGAGACAGGGTACAGAAAAGGTGAGCCACCCAGTGACCTCAGCTCGCTCCCTGCCTTGAGAGAGGTTGCAGATGTGAGGCAGGGCGGAGGAAGTAGGGCAGGGTCAGGGATGCCCAGAGTGGGCTTCCAGAGAGGAGACATGTGTATGGGTATGTCCCTTTGAGTCTCTGGGCACAACGCCTGCCCGCAGCGAATACCCCGTGTCACCCACAAAAGCCAACACGCCCATCGTCACAGTTTCTGGCAGGCACCATGGGAGACGCTTGGCCCACGGAGTTGTATTACATTATGAACAACAATCACTCGGGGCCTCACAATGATTTCTATCATGTAGCCCAGGACACCGATTTTAGGCACAAAAGCGACACACATTTCCCTCTTTGAATGGAAAGGATGTGTTAACCTTCACTTTAAGACAACAACAATAACAAAGCCAACTTTCTTTTAACCGTCAGGAAAAACACCATTCAGTGAAACTGCGAAGTTAATAAAGAAATACCACCTTTAAATTTACAACCGGCAGCAGTCAGGGTCCTTTGTCTTCAGGAAGGTGAGAAATCGTAGTTAGTTGCTTTCTTCTCCCTTTGAAAGAGCACCAAGTTCATAAATAATACGCTCGAGCGCAGCCAGCAAGTGCTCCAAATTTCTCGAGGCATCCGTCACTGCCAAAGCAATGCCGTGTTCCGGGTGTAGATTATTCCTGATGATTTATGCATATTCTGAAACTCCCTCTCAAAGAGTCTGAACCAAGGGTGACAAATGTCTCTGCTCCTTCTTGGAACAAAGGAATATGTGTCGTTTAACTGACTTCTACCATTGTTTCCTCTGACGCGAGCATCCTTTGGCCGGATATGATATTCTTAAAAACTAAACTATGGGATTCCACGAAGAAATGTAAGTGATAAAAATACAGAGCTCTGTGTTCATAAAGGGATCACTAAATATTTTGGAGAGAGAGAATTTCTGTCTATATATGTGTATACAGATATGCATGGGGTGGAGAGAGAGAGAGACAATACAGTTCCTTATTAAATCTGATAGATTCATGGAGAACAATTGCAGAGTCTGTTCTATTTAGTAAGTTCTTCAAGAGTACAAATTGGACCGAGCATAATTTTTACACTTTTCTGTTGTCAGTGTAAACGCAAAACATTATGGTAAAGCAGACTCCATGGCATTCGAGAAAAGAGGTATTTATAACCGCCTTTTACAAGTATGCTACAAGATGTCTAGATATAAGGCAAGCCTCCGGAACAATAAAACCATCAAGCGGATTAGCCCTCTCAACCTAGACAGAAATCACTTGCATTCCTAGAAGACACAATTCTGGAAAATAACATATAACTTCACAGAGTCTGGGCTCAACTCATACAGTAAGTACCAAAGCCAAACACATTCTTAGCACATTAAATCATCCTCGTATAGGAAAAATGTGGATTAAACAATGCTCTGATATAGCATTCAGCCTTATTTCAAGTGAATAGCGTGTCGTACTATTCATGTAAAATGTCACTATGAATAAACCTGTATCATAGTCAGCTTCGTAATGTGATGGAAACAAACAAACAAACCTGGTGAAAATCCTTAACGACCGGAGGACGATTACATCCTTTCGGACTTCTACTCCCGTGCTATTTGACTTATTTAAATTTATATGGAAAGGATTCCCCCTGTTCATCAATATTTGATTCTTGGTCTGAGATCACCTGTAAAATTATTGTCCTCCCCTCCCCAAGCTTTCATTCGGCTTAAGTCCACAAAGAACCAGCATGCTCAACCAGCCGCCCTTTCTAGAGTGTCCCCAGAAGCCAGAAGACCGAACCAATAGAAAAGCAGTAGCCGACTAAACCAAGGGGAGACCTTTCAAACAAGGGCAAGCAAATGGCCTGCTGGGAGCGTGTCTAGCCCGAGTCCCACTGCAGCTCTCCGGATCCCACAGCAGCTGGTTCCAGAGCACACGGTGAGTACTATAGTTAATGCGTGTGTAGAGCCGGGAATCCCATTGACACAGGGCTGGATATTCCAAATGGCATGATCCGTAGACATACGTAACCAGAAAAGTAGTTCCCAGCCCAGTGCAGAGACACAAAACAAAAAATTACTAATTGTTAAGTTTTACATTTATTTTATTTAAATCATGGGTAAATAATTAAAGTTTTGTTTTGTTTTTTAATGTTTATTTTTGAGAGAGAGAGAGAGAGCACAAGCAGGGGAGGGGCAGAGAGAGATGGAGACACAGAATCTGAAGCAGACTCCAGGCTCCGCACTGTCAGTAAAAAGCCCTACTCGGGGCCCGAACCCACAAACTGTGAGATCATGACCTGAGTCGAAGTTGGACACTTAACCGACTGAGCCACCCCTAAAGTTTTTTGGTTTTGTTTTTTCTTAACATAACATTAACCACTGAAGTTTCCATCATCTGAAACCAGGAGGGTGTTACTAAAATAGTGTGGGTTTCTTTTTTCTTGAAAACTTCTTTCAAGTTCTAAATGAGCCAGAACAAATCCCTTTGGTTCTTGCGGCCTCAATTTCTTGATTTCTTTAAAACCTTTTTATGCTGAATATGTTTATTTGAGGAAATGCACAGTTAACTAAAATACTATACAAAGATTGGTCACTATATTTAACTTCTGCCTTTAAGCCCAAACCACGTGAAGATGTCTGTGCTAAGAATCCATGATCATAACTTAAAGTTTTAAAAAAAAGCTATCAATCTTAAGAAAATAGATTCAGTTTGGGGCACGTGGGTGGCTCAGTTGATTAGGCGTCTGACTTCAGCTCAGGCTATGATCTTACCGCTCGTGAGTTCAAGCTCTGTGTTGGGCTCTGTGCTGACAGCTCGGAGCCTGGAGCCTGCTTCAGATTCTGTGTCTCCCTCTCTCTCTGCCCTCTCCTACTGATGCTCTGTCTCTTTCTCTCAAAAATAAATAAATGTTAAAAAAAAGTTTTTTAAAGAAAGAAAATATATTTAGGTTGCGTCATAAAAAAAAAACAACCCAATAGTTCATTTAAAGAGCAGGGCTTTTGGAAAGCGTGATCTGGAGACAGATTCTGATTACAAACCAAAGCGAGGCCCTTATACCTTCTTTTTTTTTTTTCCTTCAAGTTGTCATTTAACTGCTAGTTCCTGAACCTATAGTGTAATATTACCTTCAGGAGAAGAACTTAGTGATTTATCACTTACGTGTAGCACCCAGTGCTCATCAAGGCACTTGGCTTTCTTACCACTTCTGAAATATCTAGTATTTGCATACGGGATAAATGGCCACCGGAGAGAATTCTTGAAGCATGGATTTGGATGTCAAGAGCCAGTTTTACTACAGGGATCCCTGCCAAGCCCTGAACACAAGTGCTGTGGTTCAGGAAAGAAAGGGCAGCCTTGATGGGCTCAGAAGGTTCAGCCTGATTGGCTTACGTGGCCACTGACATGGCCACCAAATTAGCAATTAGCTTTTGTTCTTTATTTCTTTTAATTTTTTAATGTTTATCTATTTTTGAGAGAGAGAGAGACAGAGTGTGAGTGGGGGAGAGGCAGAAAGAGAAGGAGACACAGAATCTGAAGCAGGATCCAGCTCTGAGTGGTCAGCACAGAGCCCGATGTGGGGGCTCAAACCCACAAACCATGAGGTCATGACCAGAGCTGAAGCTGGACATTTAACGAACTGAGTCACCCAGGTGCCCCTAGCTTTTGTTGTCCTTATGTAACTCATTCCACAGATCATCTGATACAGGTTATTCCCTTGACCTCTAAGAGTCGTCCTCACCTAGGAAAAACACCCGTTCATGTGTTGCATTCTAAGCAAGGAGAAAACACGTGCGGTGAGCCAGCCCGGAGCTGTGCCCCTTCCTGTTTTCCAACAGGTTCTCAGGCAGCAAATATTTTTTTTCTTCCTTCTGCTTGATTTTGAGTATTCTTCTCTTCCTTCTCTAGTTGCCTAAGATTATTGATTAGAAATAATGATTACTGATTTGAGATAAAAGTTTAATACTATGTGTATTCCTGTCACCATTGCTTTGGTGGTGCCTCACAGATTTCAATATGTTGTATTTTCATTTTCGTAGAATTAAAAATATTTTCTAATTCCCTTTGAGAATTTGATTATTCTCATGGATTGTTTAGAAGTGCCTTGTTTAGGGACGCCTGGATGGCTCAGCTGGTTTAGCTTCCGATGTCCACTCAGGTCATGATCTCGCGATTTGTGGGTCCAAGCCCCACGTCAGGCTCTGTGCTGACAGCTTAGAGCCAGAAGCCTGGTTCAGATTCTGTGTCTCCCTCTCTCTTTGCCCTTCCCCTTCTTATGCCCTGTCTCTCTCTCTCTCTTGAAAATAAATACACATTAAAAAAAAATTTTTTTAAAGAAGCACCTTATTTAATTTCCAAAGAGACGTTACTGTCATCTTTCTGTTATTGACTTAGATGTCAGTTAGTTCAGAAGTTAGTTCAGAATATACAGAATATACTGAGAATATACTTCAGACGACCGCAATTTTTTAAATGCGTTAAAGTTTGATTTACAACACAGAAAATATGGTCTATATTGGCGAATATCCACGTACACTTTAAAAGAATGTGTCCTGCTGTTGTTAGGTGGAGTGTCCGATAAATGCCAGGTAAGTCCAGCTGGTTGATGGGTTGTCCAGTTATTTTATAACCAGCTGAGTTTTGTCTTCCAGCTCTGCTACGACAGAGAGAGGTGCGTGAAAGTCTCCACCTACAGTGTGGGTTTCTCTCCTTTCAGGCATGCATCTACATCAGGATTATGTCTTCTGAGGAACTGAAGACATAACTCTTGTAACTACATAATGTCCCTTTTCATCCTGGTAGCTGTCTCTGCTCTGTAATCTAGTAATCTACGTTAGCTGATATTAACGAAGCAACCCCAATGCTGGATACCACAATTTTCATTAGGGATCTATTTCTGGGTAAGAAATCATCCCAAATGTGGCAACTTAAAACAACAAACGTTTTAAATGGCACAATGGTCCTAGAGTCAGAAATCCGGGAGCAGCTTAGCTGGGTCTTCTGCCTCTGCCTTCGGGCAGGAACCCTGTTACCTGAAGAGCTAGTGGATCTGCTCTCAAGCTCGCTCATGTGGCTCGTGGCAGGAGGAGTTAGGTCCTTGCCATGTGGATGTGTCTATACGGTTGCTCACAGCCTGGCCGCTGGCTTCTCGCGGAGCATGTGATGAGGGGGAGAGAGAGAGAGAGAGAGAGAGAAGAGCTGCTGGGTCTTTCATTACAAAACGTTAATTTTGGAATGCATACTGTTGCATCTGCCATATTGGTCACATAGACTGGCCCTGGCACAATGAGTGGCCACCTGAGAGCGTGGAGACCAGATGACGGGGGTCACTGGGGACTGTCTTAGAAGCTGGTGACCATCGTAGTGGTCCTTCCCATATCTGGACTTTTCCTCTCTCTGTTTGTATGCATTATTTCATCGTTGAAGTCATCCATCGGGATTTTTCTTTCCGTACATATGTTTCGTTTTGTACTGTACACAGGACAGCATAGATAATGCATTGTAGAGACCCCAGATTGTGCTACTTTTCTCAAAAGAGTGTTGGGTTTAGTTCTGGAAGGCAGGAAAATCGTCACCAGATCACTGCGATCATAGGCTGACCAGGATTATGCTTTTTAATGGTAGGCTTATTTCAGTTTTGATTTTACTCCAAGTGTATAAAGATTTGTCCTAGACTGGAGTCTTTTTAGGGTCTCCACTGAATGCCAAAAGTTTTCACCAAAGCCTCTGCACTCAGGATAAACCCAAACCACAGAATGACTGCAGCTTTTCACTGGCATATCATTGTCCCAGCGCTCAGGTTACCTACTGCTAGTATCTATGAGTCCTTGAATTTTTCTCCAAACCCGTGCAGCCCAAGTGTTGGCCACAGACTTGAGTGGCATATCTGCATAGGTTTCTGAAGTTCCCTCTGCACCTCCAAGCCCCCTGGCACCACCCTCCCCAAACCCACCCACCCCGGCAGTCTCTCATTCTGAGAACTTTCCACTCTGCCAATGCCATAGCTGTCCCCCCCTAAGCTCCATCTCCTTGAGCCCACCAATAACATGTCCTCAGGAGCAAACCCGGATGGAAGAAGGGCTCACTTCAGCTCCTCCTCCTTTTAAGATCTATAATCTTGTATTATTTTTAATTTTTTTAATGTTTATTTATTTTTGACAGAGAGACACAGAGTGCGAGTGGGGGAGGGGCAGAGAGAGAGGGAGACACAGAATCTGAAGCAGGCTCCAGGCTCTGAGCTGTCAGCACAGAGCCCAACGCAGGGCTCGAACTCACAAACGGTGAGATCATGACCTGGGCCGAAGTCGGACTCTTAACCGACTGAGCCACCCAGTTGCCCCTATAATCTTGTATTTTTTATTGCACATAGTGGTTCTGCATATTTTTCTGAATTCTTTGGTTGGTCATGACAGCTAGCCTACCTAATATTTATTTTTTAAAGTCTTCTCAATCGTTTCAAAAATATCTCATGGCTTTAGGCATTGTCAGAATCTGAGCCCTCTAATTACCTTTTGGGAATGAAAGGCGAATCTTTTGAAGAGGGATCGATAAAATAGGAAACATCTCTCCACTTGTGTTAGCTATGCAGCGCAGTGGACAGTGATGGTGAGAGCTCCCCGCATAATGCTGCTACCTGGCATGGGGTTTTGTCATTTCTGTGTCATGTCCTATTCTTAAAGAAAACAAATTTTTAAGGAGACTTAGTTATTTTTCTTACATTGTAGCAAGACATAACAGTTCCAAAGTCACCTGGAATACACCAGGGGGTAATGATATAAAAGTTATATCATCACCCTATAACCCACAACATTAGGAACAGTTGCTAGGTTTTAAAAACGGATTTAAGAAGCGCCCCACCCCCTAGCTTGTCAATATTGTAAGTAGATTGGAGAAGACTTATCCCCACTTGTGTTTTGAGTATTTTACCTTTTATTCTGACTGATGTTTGCTATGGACAAAAAGACAGAGATTTCTTCATAAGAAAGAGAAATCACAACATCTGCACCATTTTCTTCCAACCTGTCCCCCTCCTCAAACTAAGTCACTTTGCAGCATGTTTACCATGAGGCCTAGCAACTGAAATTTTGGCTTCTAGAATCAAGGTTGAACCAGAAAATAGACTTTAGAAGGGCTGGAAATAACTCCATGACTGTATATGTGATTAGACATCCACACATTTAGAATCGCAGAAAACATCCTGTTAGGCTTCTGTGGACAAGACGTCACAGGACTGGGCCATCGGTAACTTCCGCTGGAAATTACCGTAATTGCGTAATGCAGTACAAATTAGAAATGAGTCCTCTTTGGGCATAAAGTGATTTTTATTCACTACGGACTCTATAAAAATAGAGATGGACATAAAAGAATGTCTATTTAAGGAAATGCTCATGACATCATCTTGAAAGAAAAACGAAAATATGCATAGGTTTGCATTTCATTCGTTAAAAAAAGTTTGTGAAAATTTAGTCCCGTATTTGCCAACCCAGGCTTTTCATTGATGGTCACTTTTTTTGGTCAAATTTAACTTTTTCCTGTGTTTCCAAATTACATACAATGACATGTATTTACTTTTCTTTTGATCCAAAGTGAGAGCGTTTTACTTCTAAAAGGGGGGGTGGTGCATTTTAAATAAAAACCGTTTTAAAGCATTGTGCTAAATGAAGAAGCCAGATACAAAAGGCAAGATACTATAAGATCCCATTTATATGGGTGTCCAGAATAGATGAATGCGTAGAGGAAGAAAGTGGATGAGTGGCTTCCTGGATCGGGGGGAGGGGGCATGGTGTCAGTAATTGCAGAGGGAATGCTATTCATGTGAATTATATCTTAATAAAAAAGTTCAAGTAAAATCTTTTACAGTAGGATAGTCATCATATATTGCTACTCATTTCTAATCTGTTTCTTTATTTCTAAAAAAAGCTTTATTAAGGTGTAATCTACATAATATAAAATTCAACCTTCAAAAATAGACAGTTCAGGGGGTTTTCACATATTCGCAGAGGTATACGTCCATCAACACTATCTAATTCTGGAATGTTTTCAATACCTCCCGAGAAATCCATACTCACTAGAGGCATGAACCATCCTCTCCCAACCCAACCACTCAGCCCTGGGCAGCTGCTTACTTTCTAATGCTTATAAATTTGCCTATTTGGGGCTTGCCAGCTAAATGGAATAATCTGAATGATGGATGTCTGTGATTGGATTCCTCCACCTACCGAGTTTTCCGCGTCTACCTATGCTGTAGCGTGTATCAGTCCTTCATTCCTTCTTACTGTCAAATAGATTCAAATGCATGAGTATCCCATGTATTGTTGAGCCATCCATCAGTTTACAGACATTTTGTTGTTTTCAGTATGGGGCCAAAATAAATGATGCTGCTATGAATATTCATGTATTGGTTTATAAGTGTCCTTTTTTTTTTTTAGTGGGGGGGCATACATCTAGATGTGGAATTCCTAGATCATATGGTACCTCTCTATTGCCAAATTGTTGTCCCAGACAATGGTACCACTTCCATTCCCCCCCAGCAATATAGGAGCATTCTCATTTCTCCACGTCATCACAAATACTTGTTTGTTGTCTGTCTTTTTAATTATAACCATCTTAGTGTCTATGAAGTCGTATGTCATTGCAGCTTTGATGTACATTTTCCAAATGAGTAATTGTGTTGAGCAACTTTACATGTGTTTATTTGCCACGTGTATATTTTCTGTGGAGAAATGCCTCCTCGGATCCTTAGCTCATTTTTATTTGATTTCATTTGGTTATTTGGGTTTTCTTTATTATTGAGTTGTGAAAGCTCTTCATATGTTTTGAAACGTTCTTTAGTATAAGTACCTTCTAAGATATGATTTGTAAATATTATCTCCTCTTCTTTGGGGTGTTTTCTCACCTTCTTGGTGATATTATGTACAGTGCAAAAGGGTTTAGCTTTAAAGCATTTCAATTTATCTGCTTTTTTTATTTTTCACTTACATATTGGTGTCATTTATAAGAAGTCAGTTCCTAACACAAGTCACAAGATTTACTCTCATGTGTCCTTTTAAGTGCTTTACGGTTTTAGCTTTTATATTTAGTTCTTTGATCTATTTAAGTTCATTTCAATACATTGTGTGAGATCCAAGTCCAACTTCGATCTCTTACATGTGGACATCCAGTTTTTCCTAAAACACATGTTAGAAAGACTATTGTTTTCCCCATTGAATTGTCTTGGCCCTTGGTTGAAAACCAATTTACCAGTAATGTGTTTATTTCTTTATACTCAATTCTATTCTATTGAACCAAAGGCTAGTATCATACTTGAGCATGTGTTTCTGTAGTAAGTTTTGAAAGCAGAAAGTGTGAATTCTTCCACTTTTACTTCTTTTTCATGATTATTTTGACTCTTCTGGGTCCACTGCATTGCTAGATGATCTTAGGATTAGGTTGTCAATCACAAAAGACAACTGTGATGATAGAAATTGTACTGAATCTGTAGGTCAGCTGGGGGAATATTTCTTAAGGTTTATTTATTTATTTTGAGAGGGGGGAGAGAGTAGAGAGAGCCCAAGCAGGCTCCGCACTGCCAGCACAGAGCCCCGCGCAGGACCCAAATCCATAAACCATGAGATAAACATAAACCATGACCTGAGATGAAATCAAGAGTCAGACACGTAACCAACCACTCAGGTGCCCTAGGGGGAATATTGTTATCTTAGAAATAGTAACCCTTTGACTGAGAAATATGGAATTTTCTTATATTTATTTAGGTATTTAATTTCTTTCAATGATGTTTTTATAGTTTTCAATTTGTTCATTCTTTTTACTCTTTGTGTGATGCTATTGTAAACGGAATTATTTTCTTAATCTAATTGCTAATGTGTGGAAATACAATTGATTTTGGTTTGTTGATCTTTTTTCCTCCAACCTTGGTGAGTTCATTCATTAATTCTAACGGATTTATACTGGACTGCTGGGATTTTTATGTATAAAAGGTCAAGTCTTTGCCAAAGAAAGGTAGATTTTTGTTTGTTTCCCCTTTCCGGTCAGGTTGCTTTGTATTTTTTCACTTGCTTAATTGTCCAGGATAGACCTGTAAACACAATATTGAATAGTGATAAGATCACTACTGTGCCCTGTTCCTCATCCTAGGAGGAAAGCACTTAGTTTTTCACCACTAAACTATGATATTTTCTTTGGATTTTTTTTTGTAGCTGTCCTTTATTAGCCTGAGGAAATTCTCTTTTATTTCTGGTTGGCAAAGCGTTTGCATCATGAAAGGGTGTTGATCTTGTCAAATTTCATTTTTGTGTGTGTCTACTGAGAGATACGTGTGGAATCCAACCTTCGTTCTAATGACAAAATGCATCATGATCAGCTGACTTACAGATATTTAACCACTGTTGTATTACTAGGATAGATCACACACGGTCATAGAGTCAAATCTTTTTTTTATATGTTTTTGGATCTGTTTTGCTAGTATTTTGTTGAGAAGTTTTGCCTCTATGTTTATAAGGTTTAAACATCTGTAGTTTTCTTCTGTTCTCTCTCTTGGTTCTTGGCATCAGGGAAATGCCAGCCTGATAGCACGTATGACAAGAGTGCCTTCTGCTCCTATTTCCTGGAAGAATTTGGGCAGGATTGACATGAAATCTTCCTTAATCATCTGCTGGAAATCACCAGTACAACCACTCAGATTTGGGTTTTCAACTCGCTTATGTATTATCACATTGTTCACATTGTCTGTTACTTAAAAAAAATTTTTTTAACATTTATTCATTTTTTGAGAGACAGAGGAGACAGAGCATGAGCGGGGGGAGGGAGGGGCAGAGAGAGAGAGAGACACACACACACACACACACACAGAATCCGAAGCAGGCTCCAGGCTCTGAGCTGTCAGCACAAAGCCCAACGCGGGGCTTGAACCCATGAACCATGACAGAGCTCATGGCGGAAGAGCTGGGGGTGGGTGGTAGTAAGTGGTGCCATGACCTGGTTGCCACCATTGTCAAGGATAGATCTTCCTGGACTGCAGCAGGGAGAATGGGTTCTGCCATGATTAACCAGCCATGGAGTACATGTACCTGGGAGGGGTCTTCCATTCTAGAACACGAGGGGAGCCATTAGCTGCCACTGCCCACCAAGCCCACCACCCCACAGCCGTCCTGGCTGCCACGGAGGAATCCGTGGCTGCTGTCTCCACCAGTGACTTTGTAGGAAATGGGCACTGCCCCCTAGCGGCCACCACCTGCCTTGCGTCAGCTGTGCACCGCGTGGAGCTGTGCTAAGTGCGGTTTTCCAACTTTCCAGGGCACTTAATCCAGTAGGAATAGTTCCTTCCTGCCGCGCCTCTGCTGGGGAGTAGGCGAGATAGAAACCACTGAGCCCGCTGGAAGGTTCTTCTGCAAGGCAGAACTGTGGGTGCAAGCGCCACCACCTGTCCTGGTCTGACTGTCCACAGACTGTGTAAAATAAATGTTTGTCTATTTGTTGTATCTCCTCTGATCAGTCTCCAGAGACTCTGAATGATTGTCTTTGCTAATTTTCACCAGTTCGACAAATGTCTGTCTGGAAGGGAGGCTTGCGTAAGCTCCTCACACTGTGACTCCAGAAGCCCTGCTCCACACTTACTCGTTCTGGGACTAAATCTTGAATTCATAGATATTTTATTGTGGTTTTACCTCCTCACACCTATTTCCAACAATGAACGTTTAGCTCTTTGAGGTCAGGAAAAAGACCTTAGATTTCTGTACTGACTAGATGTTAAGATATCATTAAATGTAACACACAGAAAAGCTTCAAAGTTAAAAAGATAACAGGAGACAACATCGCCTTAAAACAAAGACGTGTAAGAGCGCCTGGGTGGCTCAGTCAGGTGAGCATCTGACTCTTGATTTCAGCTCAGGTTATGATCTCACGGTTTGTGGGTTTGAGCCCCGAGTTGGACTCTGTGTTGACGGCAGAGCCTGCTTGGAATTCTCTCTCTCCCTCTCTATCGACGTCTAACCTCCTCCCCTCGCCTCTCTGCCACCTGTGCTCTCTTTCTCTCTTTCTTAAAATAAATAAATAAACTTTAAAAACATTAAGATGAAGACATTGGTTGAAAGATTATCCCTACCTGTTCAAACATTCTTTAAAATACATATATCTATTATAACATCAAGAATACAGTCTTTTTTCAACAAGCCAGTGGGTAGTACTTTCCAATGTCAAATTTCTTTTCTTTAAGTACCTGCACAGCAGAGTATATATTGCTAAAAGCTTCCTAACGTAACCATCTTGCTGCCTGTGCATGGATTTGTGAGCTCTGGGAAGGCAGGAGAAAATCCTTACTTTAAATTTTGTGACATGAGAGCCCCTGCTGGGTCAGGTTGGCGCGTGCGAACCACAGACCAGGCTACGGAAAGGGTTGTCCTGACAACTGGACTTGACTGACCCAGTTCTTCATCCCCGTTATGAATCTGCGACTAAAATTTCTTTTGTTCTAAGTCAATTAAGGGAAACATAAAATTTCAGTACATTTCTTTAAAAGTGAAACAAGCACAAAAGAAAAGCAGGGCCCAGAGCGCTGGGTTGCTCTGAATGCAAGTGAAACTCTTCAAAACTAGTTCAGATCGGCTGGTGGGGGAAACAGAGAACATCTGTTTTGCTCTAAATAAATAACTTTTGCTTGTTTCCATTTGGTTGAGGTGCCTTTATTTCCACATGATGAAACGAACGCCTTGGAGGCATCAAAAAAAGTAAAGTGTCAGTCCTCTGTTCTTCATTAATCCTGATTCCATTCAAAATGGTATGAGTTACACACATCACTGATGAAATAACAACCCATATTCACTTCTCGTCTTGTGTCTGTTTAATAAATTAGCCAGCCGCCTCTAAAACCACGTTGCGAGTTTGGTGAATAAAATCTATGTAAGTAGTATCCAGTCACAAAAATCTTCTTCAAAACTAAGCATTATTTTTGTATGAGGTAGTTCGTCATAACTCTTGAGCCCCTGAGTATTCCTTCTTGTGGGTTCTCTAAGGTAGACACTAGAAGGTTCTCAGTGAAGAGAAGGACAGTCGGCAGCTCTCTACCCTGGTGGAAGCTGAGCCTAAGCTTGAAAGATTGCTCGGGCGATCTCAGAACCACTTCATAGACTTGTGAAAATTGGGGGCCCAAGCCCAGAGAGAATATCCAACTTGTATTTGTATCATTTGTGTTACCCTTAACCCAAGACCGTATTCCTAAACACTGTTAAACATGTCATTAGAATTGTTCCGGAATAACGTCTCCTAGCCGGTCAACAGACAAGCGTAGCATCTAGCAGTGTCATTCCCTATGCATCCCCCATTTTCTGTCTCCATCCACCACACAGACACGCATGGACACTCACATATACATACACATACAACCACATGTCATGTACGAGGGTGAGGGTAGTGAGGCATTTATCTCAGACGCCAACTTTAAGCAGAGGAGGGGGGTCCGAACACTGAGCGATCAAGATTAGGAATATTTAATACAATATCTGTAAACCTAAACTTAGTGGAGGGGCCTGGGTGACTCAGTCGGTTAAGCATCCAACTCTGGCTCAGGTCATGATCTCGCAGTTCGTGAGTTCAAGCCCCGCGGTGGGCTCTGTGCTGAAAGCTCAGAGCCTGGAGCCTGCTTCAGATTCTGTGTCTCCTTCTCTCTCTGCCTCTCCCCCACTCACACTCTGTCCCTCTCTCTCTCTCAAAAAAAAAAAAAAAAAAAAAAAAAAAAAACCAACATTAAAAATTAAAAAAAAACTAAAATCAGTGGGAAAATCCACAATAAACAAAACACCTCAATTTCCAATAAAGTCAGGATTCCACCCTGCACGTGAACAACCATGCGGCCTCACCTACTTCCCCCTGGAAAACTTCATTTACAAAAATAGATGGTTCATATTCTTCAGAAATACGTTTCCTTCTTAAATAGTGGGAAGTATTATATCGGTGAAAATTGAGAAACGCATCGGTCTGCTCCACAAATTAATACCTAGACACCCTCGCAAAGTAATATTATCCATTTATCGACACTAGTCTGACAATATTTACCGATATAAAAATATGATACATGATAACAAAACTATAAATGTGACTGGTAAATTTGAAAGCAAGCGAATTTTTGAGGGTTTTGTCTATAGCATTTAAAATAGTTCTTCAGGAGTTCAAAGGTCAACCCATTGATCTGGGAGGAAGAAACCAGTCGGGTGGATAAAAACTTCACACTCTGCAAGGTTTTCTTAGCATTCATTTATTGCATGAGCGCATCTTTCCATTATATGCCCGTCCCCTCCTCTAGTCAAGTGCTGAGTACTGTATTTCAAGCTGTCATATCTAAGGCTAACTTCTGTTCTTTATTATATAGGATGGTCTCTTACCCACACGAGCTCGCTCTTAGGAAAGTGACACTGCCCTGCCTCAGGCATTTACTATACACTATGCCAGTGTCACCTGCAATTCTATTTCCCGCTCAATGCTGTTTGCTACTCTTCCAGTTCCAGAAGGAGCACCTGTTATCAGCTAGAGAACAGGCTTTTCGTATGTATGTCAACCTGTGTGAGCCTCATTCCCAGCCTCCTAAATTAGATCCATTCCTTATCTCTATTTTTCTTTTTCCTCCCTTCCCCGTCACCTCCCCCTAGCCCTCGCTCCCGCCCTGGCTTTTGTGTTTTCCCCTCCCATTCGTATCTTTCAAAACATGCTACCATAACCAAAAGAAAAAAAATAAATTATGTTTTTCTCTAAAATTATTAGAAAACGAAGTATCTCCGTGACTGCTGAGGTCTTTGAGCTTTACATTGTTAAGAAATTAAGACTTCAAGGGCCCCTGGGTGGCCCAGTCAGTTAAGCATCTGACTTCAGCTCAGGTCATGATCTCGTGGTTTGTGGGTTTGAACCCCGTGTGGGGCTCTGTGCTGACAGCTCAGAGCCTGGAGCCTGGTTCGGATTCTGTGTCTCCCTCTCTGTCTCTGCCCCTCTCCCGCTCTCTCTCTCTCTCTCTCTCAAATAAATAAACCTTAAAAAAATAAATTAATATTTCAAACAGAAAGAAAAAGACTGTGTTCACAACTTGTTACCTTTGCAGAGGAACTTCCTCACAAGCTTATAAACCCTTCAGGGTACAGTCTAGAAAATTCTACGTAACTCACTTCTCCTCTGGCACATTGCTAATTTCTACTTTTCTGAGTTTGACAAAGACTTGCAAAAAATCTATCAAAATCCCTAGCCAATGAGCTGTCCCCGCAATACTGAGCTTCCTCTTGTGAACCAGGAAGTTTGCCATGACTAATAGGGACTACGAAACCTAAAAGGAGTAAACTGCATTTGTATCGAATACAAAAAGTCGTGGTAAGAATCAGGACCTGTAAAGACTCAAGTAGTCCTGGGTCTGAAAGCCCCGATGCCCACCCCTCAGTCTTGACCTTCTTCCGTCCGTCCTGCTTTCTAGCTAGGTGACTCTTCCTCGGACATCTGTCACTTTTCTGCGCTCCTCAGAACTCTCAAAAACACCCCATTGTGCTCAAGGGTTAGAATTAAGTGTCTTTGCCTAACAGTCAAAGCCATGGGTTCCCAGGTCCTAATCCCTTTCCGGAGTTGTATGATGAAGCAGCCATGTCGGTAAGCATATGGCAAACCACAGGCAGGCGCAACCTCATATGAAGAGTATGAGAATCACGGGCATTTCAATATAACAGAACTTGTGCATAATTAAGCTACTTCATATTTTCTCTATCTACGGAGTTTTCAGAAAAGGAGCTCCCTTATCATAATTCTTTATCACTTCCTCCACCTCTGTAATTGTTTACCCCGCCAGATAGTTCGTTCTAAACATAGGATTATAGGAAGATATTTTTACATTGGGAATTACTGCCATTATACATAGATAGTAAATAAAAGTCCTTCAGATGCTGTGTGATTTGAAAATATTTTCTCCCACTCTGTGGCTTTTCTTTTAATGCCTTACCACTATCGATGGCAAGTAATAATTTCCAAATTTGTAAAAATTTTAATTTATTAACATTTTCTTTCATACATTATTTCTTCCTTGTACCTGAAAACTCACACAAAAGCCAAGGTGAGCAGACTTGCTCCTCTATTTTCTTCTACAGGATTTATAGTTTAACATTGTGCCTTAAAGCGTAGAATCCATTTACAGCTAAATTTGATATACAATGTCATGTATGTGTCAACATTTATTTCATTGCATGGCCACATTTTATTGCTCTAACAACATCCATTGAAAGAAATATCTTCCTCTATCGAATAATCTTTGAGCCTTTGTCAAAATGAGTTGACCAGATACATGTGGGTTTATTTGTAGACAGTCTATTCTGCCCCTTGATCTATGTGTGGATTTTTTGCCAATACCATTAATGTCTTAATTGTTGCAGCTTTAAAGTAAGTCTGGAAATCTAGTGATACAAGCTCTCCATCTTCTTTTTCATATTTTCGTAACTGTTTTGGCCTGTGCCTTTCCATTATTTTAAAATCAGCTTTTGAATATCTACAGTCTTGCCAGGATTTTGAATGGAATTTCATTGAACCAATAAATCAGGGTAGAGAAGATTAATATCCTAATAGCATTTAGTCTTCCAAACGTGACCCCAAATTATCTTGACAGATTTTAGGTCTTATTTGATTTCTGATTTCTGTACATATTTTGTTAGATTCAAATGTGATATATTTCATTTTTATTCTTCTATTGTAAGTGATATTCTTTTTAATTTAAAATTCCAATTATAAATTACAAGTATGTAGAAACATAACTGGATTTTTAAAATATGGATCTTGAGGCACCTGTATGGCTCAGTCAGTTAAGTGTCCTATTCTGGATTTTGGCTCAGGTCGTGATGTCACGGTTTGTGGTATCAAGTCCTGGGTCAGGCTCTGTGCTGACAGAACAGAGCCTGCTTGGGATCCCCTCTCCTCCTCTCTTTCTGCCCTTCCCCCCTCACTTACACACACACACACACACACACACACACACACACACACTTTCTCACTCAAAATAAATTTGATCTTGTATCCCACAACCTTTTTAAAATTATTCATTAGTGCTAGAAATATTTTTGTAGATTGTTTTAGATTTCATATGTGAAAACTATGTTTTATTTCATTCTTTCCAATGTGTGTGCCTTTTATTTCTTTTTTTTTTTTTTTTATTGCACTGGCTAACAATTGTAGCACTATGTTTCATGCAAGCAGTGAGAAACAACAATATTGCTTATCCTCAATGATGGGGAGAGAGAATTGAGTCACTCACCATCACAGAGGATGTCAGTTGTAAGTTTTTGTAGATGTCTTATTATTACTTTTATTAAGTTGCATCTATACTTAATTTCCTGAGAGGGTTTTTTATCATGAAGGGGTATCAGATTTTGCCCAATAATTTTTTTGCATCTATTGATATGATTATATGTTTTCTTATTTAGTCTGTTAAAAGGGTAAAGTGCATTTATTTGATAAATTGTTTTTAATGTTGAATAAGCCTGGCACTTTAGGAAAAAATTCTACTTGGTCATGAAAAAGGAGTGAGAATTAAATTTAATACTATATTGAGGCTTCAGACTGGATCTCTACATGCAAAACTGGCTAGAAATTATGGGATGTGCAGGAAATATTACATGATGAGAAAAGGAAATTCAACTAACATATGTGAAGACGGTGTGGGAAAAATAAAAGCGTTTCATGGTACACCTCATTGATGGAGTCAGGACCACTGCATAAAACAGTACAGTCATAGTACACAAACATCGGTACTTACACAGGTCAACACTCACATATGCACACTCATAGAACCATGTGGAAATGGAATACTACACAGCCGTTAAAAAGAATAAATATGTCCTTGTGGATAAATTATTTAGAGTAAGAAGAAGATTGTAGGATGAGGTAAATAGTATCCCACCACCTACACAAAGTTTAAATATGTATAAAATGATACCACTCTGTGTGTGTGTGTGTGTGTGTGTGTGTTAGGTTGGGAAAGTCTTTAGGGTCAAAGGAGGGCTCATGAACATGTGTACAGGCATGTAAATTTGGAAGAAGACTGAAGGTACAGGCTCCAAATTCATAATGAGGATTTGTATCCTGGAGGGAAGAGACTTAGATCAGGGTGGTCAAATGGACTACGGTTTATTTCCAATATATTTATTTTTTACAATAGGAAACTTTAGTATGTTACTTCTATGACTTTGAAAGTATATGTCTATTTAAAAAACACCTGCAAACATGTTAAAATGTTAACAGTGGTTAAGTCCCTATGGCCGAAGATGAATGCCTTGTCATTTTCTTAGTTTTAGACTTAAAATAAGAATCGTCATAAAATGGTGGCTTGCAAAAGAGAAGTATTACACAGTTCAAGTGATAACACACGATGATTTTTTCACAGGTGAATTTCACTGTGAAGTTAGTTGCTTGCACGGAGTACGGGATTGAGGAATGGTCCTCCACATAAAGCTCTCACTCTTCCTCTGGGTTTCGACCCTCAGGCGAGCAGTCCTCCTCAGCTGGGATTTTCTTTCCCTCCCGACCCCAAAATGGCACCCGCACCATTCCTTACTATGTGATAACTGACTATATGTTCTCCTGTATTGCTAAACACTATCTGATCCTGTAAATACATTTTGTTGCTTTTGTTTTCGAGCCTTTAAAAGCTAAGACCAGGAGGACAGAGATTTTGTATGTTTTCTTCATTGTTGTATGTTCTTTACCAGGAAGAGTAAATGGATCACGTAGATATGCAAGAAATATTTTTAAATGAATCGTAACTTTTTATTTCTGAAGCTGCCCACCTAAAACACTCGGTGTGCCACGGGGTGCCTCTGTCCCCTCCTTACGGGGCCTCTGACTACCCAAGTCATCAACAGTGTCCACAGATGATTAAAATGCTTCTCTAATTCACAGGCCTAATGCCACCCACCAGTGAGCTTAGTGTGACAATTACTGAAGGCAGCCCTCACCTCTTAAAAGAGTTTTCTCTCTTTGTTTTTTATCCAGAATTCAGTCATGCCTCCCAATTTTTGATATCTGGCATTTGAACTGGCTTCCTGTGAAGCAGGAAAGAATTCATAATTGACCCCCACGTCTTTAAAAAACCCCAGGTCGAGCAGCGATTCAAGGGAACGGACCCTGCTCACTGTGGTGGAACACATCGCCTTCCACCTGCTGTCACCTCAGCGTGACACTGACACAGAGACGACAGGTAATAGTCATCCATGATAGGAGACTTAATCCCATTCACCAGAGCAGGAAAAACATGGCCAAAGTTTTAATTTATTTATTAAGTGTCTCGGTTTACTCACATGTAATCAGAGCACCATTCATTCTTGGCTAATCAACTTTTGACCAACTGGCTCCCAAATGAGAAAATCTCGTTTACTGAACGCGACTCCAACCCTAATCACAGGCATGACTTCACAGAGATGACTTCGCTGCCAATTCTTCAAAAACTTTCTTCAAAATGTTCGGGGGTGGTGGGGGAAGATGTTACAGGAAACATGTGTAACTCCGAAACATGCAACACAACTGACAGAAGTTAAGTCCATTCTTCCACCACGATCCATAAGCCCGAGATGCCATTTTCAGAGCAAACAGCTTTACCAAAGCTGCTCCAATCATTGAACTTCTCATGGTAGTCACAAGACAAGAAGGCTTTCGTTTTGGACAAACCCAAGCGTGGCCAAGTTCTGATGTTTTCAAACTGGCCTTGGTCACAAACAAAGAAATAAACAAGCAAATGACACCTCTCTTGACCAACAATAACCAAACAGCAAAAACAGATCACACTTCTTTTCCTCCAGAACGAGCAGATAACATACTGACTCCGCTCTGCTTTCTGCTTCCGTTCGTATTCCTAGATGTATCTCTTCCCACTTGCCAAGGAAATCGCAACATGAAGTCTTTAAAGTATTTTTGTTTTCTTTTTTTTTTACATTTTATGACCCAAGGCGGGCTCCATACAAACAGGCATATGTAGACGGCCAAGAAAAAAGGAAAAGCTTTCCAACTTCAAAAGCTCATCGGCAGTGTCTCTCTGAGCTTCTCTCCCACCTCCAAGTGAAGAGTCTGTAGGGTCGGCTTTGATGTGCAGAGTTAGGAGAAGGGATAGGCGTGGATAAAAGCTTGCGACCAGCAAGACTCGATTGGTCCATTAAATTGCTTTGAAAAGCAACCAAAGGTCATTTTGCAGATTAACATTCTGAGATTCCAGAGGGGTCCTGTCCCAAACAGTGAGGGTGGCAGAGAGCTGCTGCTGTGCGGCAGGGCAGTTATTAGAGTTGAGAGTGGAATTACCACTGGAAGAATCGGAGGCGGCTGACTTGGGCTAGCAACAGGATCGCTGGGATATGGCCCAAAGGACCCCATGAACATTTGACGTTAGGGCTATATTCCCTGAAGTAACTCAGCCTTTAGGCAATGCAATTATACTTGTGTTAAGATCTCATGGCAGAGTCTGTTTTCTTTAAATAGCATCGATGATTCTAGACATCTCGGCACATCTCCTGGTGCTGCACAGAACCTCACCACCGTCCCCCACTAAGAGTCTATTGGAATAAAATGATAGTTCAATGATATGATATAAAACTTTTTTTCTTTTTTCTGCACAAAGATGATTTTCAAGGAGCAGCTAGAATGTGATGAAATGAAATTACCTGATTAGGTAGGTGCCTGGAAACCATCTGGACTGGAAAGTTAAAACCACATCTAAAATTTAATCTTCCTTGCTTCTACTCGTCACATGATTGCCTAAGCGGAATTTAGTATGAATAATTCTATTAATTTTTCACATGGCTACAGTTTGGCGAGGTCACTCTTGCCCAGCCTTTGCCCCACTTTTTTCTAATGCAGTCATCTTTAGAATTTTAGGCTCAGATTTTCAATACCTCATAGAGAATGCACTTGAAATATTTTGGCAACTGGAAGCTGAAAGAGAAAGCTATCTTGAATATAAATTATTTTCAGCGCACCTGGGTGGCTCAGTTGGTTAAGCATCCGACTTTAGCTCAGGTCATGATCTTGTGGTTCATGAGTTCGAGTTTGAGCCCCACATCAGGCTCTGTGCTGACAGCTCGAAGCTTGGAGCCTCTTTGCGATTCTGGGTCTCCCTCTCTCTCTGCCCCTCCACTCCCCAAAGATAAATAAACATTAAACAAAGTTTTAAATAAATTATTTTAAAACAAGCTAGCTATTTGTCTATTGACTGTCTTTAAACATTAAGTCTATTTCCTTTATGCAAAGTAAAATCAAATTCAGATCTTAAATTCTCTATTGTGTTCAGAATAAGTATTTGTAGCTAACAAATTTTATGAAAATTTTCATAACACAAACTTGGCTATTGCATAAATTTTATTTCATACTAGCCCACCTAAAGTTTCTTTTTTTTTTTTTTCATTCTGATTGCATTGGATTCCTATTGCTACTATAAGAAATCACCACAAATTCCGTGACTTAAATCAACACAAGGTTATTATCTTACAGTTCTTTAAGTCAGAAATCTGACATGGGTCTCTCTGGGCTAAAATCAACGTGTCAGCAGGGCATTCTTTTTTTTTTTGGAGATGGAAGAGGATGGTCCATTTCTTTACGTTTCTCAACTGGTAGAGGTCACAGTCATCTCTTGTCTCCTGGTCCCCTTCGATCTTCAAAGCCAGCGGCAGAAAGACAAGTCCTCACATTCCACTTCTCCAACCTTCTTCAGTCCCTTTCGTTCACATTAAAGACCTTTATGATGATATTGGGCACACCCAGAAAACCCAGAATCATCTCTCATTCTGAAGGTCAGTTGATTAGCAACCTTAATTCCATCAGCTACCTTAATTCCCCTTTTGTATGTAACCTAGCTTAGTCACGGATTTTGGGAATTTGGAGGTGGGTTTCTTCAGGGACCATTATTTGACTTACCACACTGCTAACCTTCAAATTTTCTTGTAATATCCAAAATGTGTGCACTTTTTTTCTGTTCCCTCCCCCCATTCCCCTGTGAACAATTGCTTTATATGCTTTTATTAGATTATTGCTTATTTTGTGGTGTTTCCGAATAAGTGTGATACACCATTTATTAATTTATGGTCCCAATTTTTGGTGACTATTGTGAGACGCACTGTTTATGAGCTATATCTCATTTTATAATTTAATTATGTTGAATAAGATTGTGACTTACAATCAGAAAAAAAAGTAAGTAACACTAAGGCATTTAAATAGCCATTAAAATTTTCATGAATATTATAATTGAAGTGACATAGAGTTTAAAATTCTGGTTGATATAACTGTTTCTCAAAGTTTGATGACTTTGAAATAGTTCCTCTTCTATTATTGCACTGCTCCATGAGCTAAGACAGAAAAGTTATATAAAGTGTATAAAAGATTTGACCAAAAAACTCAGAGAACGATCTACAAAACTGGAACGCCAATCAAGGGGTCAAGGGAGGCACGAAAAGTGGAACACAACTGGAGAATGTGCTCACAGTGTAATTTCCTGCAGTTTCACTCGTGTAGAAGAGCTAATTAGCTGAGTTAGAGAATGTATGGCTATGAATTTAGCAGTACATCTATTTATCCAAAATTATGAAGAAAGAAATGTCTCTTCCAAAAGAGTATGCTTTGCTAAATCAAACAAAGGGAGAAAAGAAAAAAGGAAAGTAGAAAGAAATTGTACGTACTGTATGTTCCTGATACTGAACTTACATATCCATTGAAAACATAATGTGGCAAAATCTGATTAAGTAAAATACAATTTTTATCATAGCATTGGCAAATTAGGCATTGCGTGGGTCTTATTTCAAAAAAACTAAGTTTGTATTACAGTGATAGATGCCTGCTGCTTTGCTTATCAAGCTAGAAAATCCATCATGCAGAGCCCATTTTTCAAGCAAATCTAAATCCTCTTTTTACATCACCAGCCATGTTCATGCTAATGCAATTCCCCGAGGCAAAACCATCAGGTCAGAAATGCCCAACACAGAGCAGAAATAAACAGCCTTGTAACAAACACACATTCCTCAACGCTAAAGATACTTATCTGGAGTTAAGTACAAAAGAAGTCTATTTATGTGTCTGAAACCTTCAAAACACAGATGCTTTCTATGGACAATTCTTGAATAAAAATTAAATTTGGCTGTTTAGCATGAGGTTTCCAACCCTTCTGCAAGCCATGTAAGACCTGACATTATACTCATCATAGGTGTCAACACAGAGTGGACTTTTATTCATGGCTCTCATTTACTTATGTTTTGATGGGCTGTCATTTGGTGCCTCCATTATTTCATCTGTTAATTTTCATTGGTCTAAATTTTATATAACCTCACTCAAAAGATCAATGGTAAGTCATGAATTTATCTTCAGTAAGTAAATCAGTTTGGAACCCAAAGATTTTTGTTGATACTGTTGTCATCTCAGCAGAGTTGATAAAGGAGCAATCCCTGCTGGTCTCCGGTCAGCAAACCAGGGACATATCTAAAATATTTTTCCTCTGAAGTGTAAAGAGAATGTCTTTAATATTTGTAGAAATAGTCATTTCTGCCCCCACCCCCACCCCAGGGGTGTTCCTTCTCCTAAGATGAATGAAGCTAGACAGCTGGGAAGAATAGCAAGATTTTTTTTTTTTTTGGTGAATATTAAAATGCTGATGTATAAAAAACAGTGCAAGTATCTTTGGAAATACTTGTAATAGAAAGACTGAAGCTATGGGGCACCTGGATGACTCAGTCAATTGAGTGTCTGACTGTCGATCCCACAGTCATGGGATTGAGCCCAGCATCAGGCTCCACACTGAGCGTGGAGCCTGCTTGGGATTCTCTCTCTCTTGCCCTCTGCCTCCTTCCCTGCTCACATGCTCTCTATCTTTCTCTAAAATTAATAAAAATGTTCTGGGGTGCCTGGGTGAAGCATCCAACTTGGGCTCAGGTCATGATCTCATGGTTCAAGCTCCAGGTTGGACTCTATGTTGATAGCTCAGAGCCTGGAGGCTGCTTCAGATTCTGTGTCTCCCTCTCTGTCCCTCCTCAGCATGTGCTCATTCTCTTTCTCTCTCTCTTTCTCTCAAAAGTAAATAAATAAACATTTGAAAAACATAAAATAAATTTAAAATTTTTGAAAAAAGAAAGATTAAGTTATGGCAACCACAGGCATGTGTATTTCTTACTAGTATTCCAGAGAGTTGATATAAATACGTTCAGGGTTGAGTGGGTTTTTCCTTTTGTTGTTGTTCATTGGCTTTAGAAGAGTGCAAAGGTATAAAAAAGAAAAAAATTTCTCCTTCTCATGGCCATTTATTCTATTTTTCCCCAAGAGGGTCCACACGTCTGGCAGGGGAAAGAGGAGGTAGGATGCTCAGTACTCAGTGGCTGAAAAGTCAATTCCATAATCTAAAACAGCTAGAAATTTATCTGAAACCATTCACAATTTTTAACAATTTTTACAGTGAGAAAGTAATAAATATTCATCACGTATTTTATGCAGAAAGATACATCAAAATTGGTCATCTAAAATAACCTCACAATGATAAGGTGTTCGTTCTCTCTTTTTCTATTTTCTACATGATATATATGTTTATTAACTTTATTGGCATGTGATTCACATAAAATAGAATCAACAGATTTTAATACTATATAGATCAATGATTTTTTGGCAAATGTATTTTTTTAATAAAGGAGATGACTTTTATTTGAATAAAATAGAAAAGACAAATGTGTGTGCTTCACATTGTCACCACTTAAAAAAACCAATACAACAAATATATCTACCGAAGGTAGAGTGAAGTTCAAGACCATGAGATAGAAGTGATTTTCCCCATTCAAGAAATCACCAGGAAAAGATCCTCCCCAGGTATGAAAACTCTCGAGACTTTGCTCAGGTTTGTGCCCTGCTCCTGATCATCTGGTCTGTAGGAAATGAAAGGTCTGAGAGGGAAAGACAGGGAGCATGAGAGGAAATTACAAACGAGGGCACTTTGGGCAACGTTAACAGACCTCATTGTACCACATTCATGATTTTAAAACACCCCTACCCAGCCCTGGGGTCGTTGTACGTAGTGGGGCAGTGGCAGGGAGGCAGAGTGGAGACAGAATGGCCATCCACTTTGACACAGAGAAGTAGAAAAGTACCCTCAGAGTCGAGCGGCATATCACTGGGATATATATATACACACACATATATACATATATATATATATACACACACACACATGTATATATATATACATACACTGTATATGATACATATATGCCCATGCAGCTATCACCCTAATCAAATATCAAACACTTCTGGGGGCTCCTGGGTGGTTCAGTCAGTTAAGTGTCCAACTCCTGATTTCAGCTCAGGTCATGATCTCACGGCTTGTGAGTTCAATCCCTGCATCTGGCTCTGCGCTGACAGCGCTGAGCCTGCTTGGGATTCTGTCTCCCTCTCTCTCTCTGCCCCTCCCCCACTTGCTATCTCTCTCTCTCTCAAAAATAAATTAAACATAAACATAAAAAAAGATATTCATTTTTCGAAAACAAAATGAAACATTTTTATCACCCCAAAAGTTCCCCAAGCCTCTTCTTAGTCTATGCCGGCATCCGCAACCCCAGGAGCCACTGATCTGATTCTTATCATCATAATTGGGTCCTGAATAGTCCGACTCCAAATAAATGAAATTATACGGTGCATATTCTTTTCTGTCTGGATCATTTCACTCAACATAATGTTTTTAAAGAAAAAAATAAGAGCCATTTATGCTGCCTACAAGAGACTCACTTTAGATATAAGGACACACTTAAACTGACAGAGAAGGGATATAAAGTTCCATTCTGGGCAAATGGAGACCAAAAGAAAACTGAAGTAGCTACACTTACATCAAATAAATAGACTTTAAAACAAAGATTTAGGGGCACCTGGGTGGCTCAGGGGGTTAAGCGTCGGACTTTGACTTGGGTGTTGATGTCCACGGCTCGGGAGCTGGAGCCCCACATCGGGCTCTGGGCTGACAGCTCAGAGCCTGGAGCCTGCTTCGGATTCTGTCTCCCTCTCTCTTCCCTTCCCCCATTCATGCACTGTCTCTCTCGCTCTCAAAAATAAATAAATATTAGAAAAAAGGGTTTTAAATCAAAAAATAAAGAAAGAAAAAAGAAATGAATGGAAAGAAATGTCGTTATAGACTCTAAGGGAAAAAAAAAAGACCAACTCATTTAAAATCTATTAATATAAATTTACCAACTGACGAGTATGATCCTCAGGGCTGGACCAACACTTCTGCCCACGAAACTCACATGAGAGGAGGAAAAATAAAAAAACGTAATTAATGATACTCTCAAGTAATAAGAATTTCCGTTTTCATACTAACAAAATATTTGGGGTGCAAAAAAAGGCAAAAGATCCCTATTCTAGGCTTCTACAGGTTACTTGGAAATAGGACAAATGTTGTAAAGTTTAGAAACCAATTATAAATTTAAAGCATAAAAATAGAAAAGAAAAGAAATTTGTGCTAAAGAATATGTACCGGTGAACGAGCTCTGTAATACCCACAGAATAATGCACGGTCTGGTTTTAATTAAGTTTAAATTAGCTTCACATGAAAATAAATTGGTTCTGAATCTACAAGATTAAAATGATAACAGTAATATCTAAAGGAAATGCAGCTTTTAAAGTCTTCTCAATCAAACCCAAAGTCCTACATGAAATAAAAATAGAAACGGTGGATTTTCAATTAATTTAAATTGCAGAGTTATTTATGTTCATTTGATTTGGGGAACATCTTTAATAGGCAATTTAAAATATTGAAAGCTATCAGTTGGTGTGTGTAATGAAAATTAATATTATAATCAAGAGAATTATTTGGAAGATGTTAAGTTTTTCCTATCTTGGAAAACTCGGTTCTGCTAAATCAATAAGAAGGTTTATATTCTATTGTTAACTGTAATATACTTCATAATTTATGTTAACAACAAGTTACCATTAAGTGTAATAACATCTACTTTTCCTGTTTTCCTTATTCTAACAAAATTAGATCAAGCTTTGACTTACGGAAAACAGCTCCCCACTGTCGGTTTTTCTTTCATCATTGTTCCCTGACACATTCAAATACCCCCTCATTCACATTTGTAAAGAATTTCCTAATACATCATCCTTGGTGACATATTAATGTTCCCAGAAATGGAGATAGGACAGGTTTCTCTCTGAAGGCATGAACCTAAAAGTCATGACAGATATTAAGTCTTCCAAATTTTTTTTAAGTATATTTATTTATTTTGAGAGAGAGAGTGTGTGTGTTGGGACGCACACGTGGAGGAGAGAGGCAGAGAGAGAGAAAGGGAGAGAGAGAGAATCCCAAGCAGGCTCTGAGCCGTCAGTATGGAGCCCAATCACACCGTGAGATCAGGACCTGAGCGGAGGAGAGCAAGAGTCGGAGGCTTAGCCAGCTGAGCCTCCCAGGAGGGACTCATGGTTCTGTTTCTCTCCCTTCTCCGTCGCTTTTCTAGAAAATGCACACTGGTGCCGATGACCTCACATGGTCAGGAGAACTCAGAATTTAAAATCTCACATTTCATCTACGAAGAAGGGAAAGCCCACGGCACCTGAACAATGTGCCCAAGGGCCAGTCATGTGCGTCTGACGCTGGCTTCTGCGACCCTCCAGCGAGACGTCCAAGGAACGGCCTTTCCCAAGGGAGCTCGTGAGCCCTGGAGGCACCCCTCCCAGCGACGTGGCTGGGGCAGAGTGGGACCATTCCTGAGCCGCAATGTCTTCCCTGGCGGCTGTCATGAGGATTGAAGAGACGAGCGAGTATGAAATTCTACCACGGCACCCGGCACCCAAAGAAATGAAGCGTTGGTCGAGATGATTTTTTTCGATTTCGAAGAAAGTGTTCATTCCCACTTCAATTCTGTTGTGGGGAAGATTAAATAAATTCTGTAAAGGGCGGTAGAGCAATCACACGTGCGTTAGCACTGAGCTCCACCCGGCGGGTAGCCACGGAGAAGGATTCGGTCAGCATCACGTTCTACATTTATCTTAGAAATACTCCCGGACTTCTCTGTTCAGGCCAAAGTAGCCTAAATAAACGAGTCTTAATGGAGTCAACTCCTTTCCCTGCCCCTCTTGGATTTCTCAGAATCCGTTCCCATCAAGGGTTCCTCTCCCTGACCGCAAATCCCATCTCTACTGGGTCTTGTGGTCTACCTTGTTCCTGCTGGTGGACTTCTTTCTGACCTCCATCCTTCTTCACCCATACCACCTGCCGCTTCCTCTAATAACCCCCTACGGACAAAGGACAGAATGGAAGCTGTAGAAGCATTTATCGAGAAGGTAGGTTCTGAGCTGTGTCATGAATGCTCCACAGTGTTTCAACATCAGCCTGATGAACCACCCTGCAAACACCTGTTTAAATAAAAAGATGCCCGGTAGTTCATTCGGAAGCATAACAAGGGTATTCTTAACCATCGACTGCCCAGATCTGCTCTATAAAGTACAGGTTTTCCCACATAAATTAGTATGAAATTCTTCTTTTATACTTCCAAATGGTTACTGTGGGCCATTTCTGACAACTGAATTCTTGAGACTCATTAAGTGGATTGTGATGCTTTGAGTGGAGGGGTAAGGGTAACCTGTCATGAACACTGGGAAAGTCAGGAGGGAGGGGACAAAGGCTGGGTGATCTACGGCCCCACATCCCTCCTGATAAGACTGCTATGAACAGACTGAGCACACTGATCTAGAGACCTCTCCACACACACTCCCTCCTCCCACTTTCCTGCCCCACGTCCTGCTTGCACTCCCTCTCCTTAAAACTCATGAAATGATGTTTAAACTCCTGAACCACCAGGGAAATGCAAATAAAGCCACAAGGAGATACCGTTACTCGATCACAGAAAGGGTTAAGTTCCCCCCAAAACAAATAATAACAAACAGACAAACAAAGAACAAAGGCAGGAAAATGCCAACTGGTAAGACCGTGGCGTCATATGAATGTTCGCGCACTGTTGGAGGATATGTAAATTATTACAGAGACTTCAAAAACCAATTGATAATATGTCTAAACTTGGAAATAACTGCACCCAGGAGCCAAAAATTTCTCTCCTGTGCATAGACTCAACAAAATGGGTCCAAGTACATGCCAACGAGCATGTCCAAAGGGAACCTGAGAACAACGCAAATGGACATGAACCAAAGAATGGATACATTTGGTATATGTTCATAGAATGTTATGTAGCAATAAATTGGAATGAATTATCTATGTCTGCAACAACATGGAAGAATCTTTGTATTGAAGACAATACAAGCAAAAGAAGGTGGATTCTGAGTACATTCTGCATGATTTTATCTGTATCAAGTGCAACAGGTGACAAACTGACTCCACTGTTAGGATTTAGAATGCTGGGTTATCTCAGTGAGAAGAGGAGCGTGGTTATTCGTAGAGGGCATGAGGAGAGCTTCAGAGATGCCGGCCATGCTCCCTCTTCTGACCGAGATGGGAGTCCCCGGAAGAGTGCACTCCGTGATGAGACATGGCGCTGTTTACCTCCTCTTAAAGGAAAAAAACGATTGTTTTTAAAGAAATGCAGTGAATAAGTAAGTACGTTGTACAGATAGGGGTACACACACCTACGGGACCAAACGGAAACAATGGCGGAACGCTCACTGAGTCCATGCATCGTCGCTAAGATGAAATTTTCACTGACAATGTCACATATAGCTTTCAAAAGTGCCATTTTCCAAGCCCGTAGAAGGAAACTCTAACGATGGAGAACTTCATTAGACTCGTCAAAAATATTCTCAAAAGTCGTAAAGACACGGTGCTGAATCCACCTCCCAATGTGAGCACAAAGGTTTTCTGAAACGCTGAAGTGGGGAAAAGGAAAAAATGTTATGCTAAGGAAAAAATAGGTAACTGTGACCCACCTCGCCCCCACACCCAGGGAAAAAAAACTCGAGTGTCAATACTGACCTCTGGAAATGAATGGAACTTGTTTTCCAACAAGAAGGAAAAAATATTTCTTTTTAAGTCATGGAACTCCCTTAAATTTTGCCTAAAGAAATCCTCTAAAGACCCAGCTGGTTTAACTCTATAAAAAATCACTTATAAGTTGTACACACACACACACGCACACCACAAATATGTCGATCAGCTGTCTGTAGAAGGCTATTTATTGAATTTCAGTAAATAAACTAATCTCCCCAGTCAAGTTCCCTGTCTTTTTTTTTTTCCTTAATCAGAGAACATAATTACTAAACTTAAGCCAAAATGTTGTTTTTCTCATATATTCACTTATTGGAAATAAAGCTACATAGTCATGATCTTGTCCTGTCCCGGACTCCAATAGTACAATAAGGCACATTGTGATGGTTGATTTTATATATCGGTTTGACTAAGCCGCAGGCACCCAGATATTCGGTTGAACGTTATTCTCGGCAGGCCCGTGAGTGTTTCTGGGCAAGGCTAACAATTGCATCAGTAGCCGAGTAAAGTAGATTCCCTCCCTGGAGAGGGCTCATCCAATCCCTTGAAGGCCTGACTAAAGCAAAAGGCTGAATAAGGGGGCGTCTGGGTGGCTCTGCTGGTAAAGCATCTGACTCTTGGTTTCAGCTCAAGTCATGACCTGATGTCTCGTGAGTTCGAGCCCCACATCAGGCTCTGTGCTGACAGCACAGAACCTTCTTGGGATTCTCTCCCTCTCTCCCTGCCCCTCCCCTGCTTGCTCATGGGCTCTCTCTCTCTCTCTCTCAAAATAAATAATTCTTTTTAAAAGCTGAGTAAGAAAGACCTCTCTCTCTCTCCCTCTCTCTCTCTCTCTCTCTCTCTCTCTCTCTGCCTGCCTGTCTCTGAGCTGGGACATTGGTCTTCACTTGGCCTCACTCTCCTGGGTCTCCAGCTTGCTGACTGCATATGGCAGGGCTCTCAGTCTCCATAATTATGACAGCCAATTCCCTATACCATCCTCTTGGCTCCGTTGCTCTGGAGAACCCAGGCTAAAACTCACACACAGAGCTTGTTCGCATTACCACGTTTCCCTCCGGCTGTGGCTCCAAGTCTCCCTAATCTCACTCCCATTGAGACCCACCTGCTCTGTGCTCTTTGCTAGAAACCCAGGCTACCCTTTCATTTACACATTCGAATAGCCGCTCCCCTCCTCGCTGAGCACACGTGAAGTGTTGCGTCTTGGCCAGGGTTGCAGAACAGGGTCGTAGGAAGGCATCCTCCCTCCCCTCCGGGAGCTCACATCTGGAGTTGAAGTGGAGATGGAGACGGCTGTCCAGCCAAGCTCCAGGGTTGCGACCGTACAGAGCAAGGGCAGGGGGCGAACAAGGCACGGTGTCCCAGGGAGGAGAGGGCTCTGGAGGTCCTTCATTTGAACCCGTCGCTCTTCAAAACCCTTTTCTTTCTTCCACCGTCACTTCTCTAACTCAATCTGTTTGTCATGGTATCTGAGTCTGGCCCCCCCCACCCCAGAAATGCCTTAATAGATATAATGTCATTAAAATAGTTCTTCTAGAACTCCAATAAAGAAGAAGATGGGGGCACCTGGGTGGCTCAGTTGGTTAAGCGTCCGACTTTAGCTCAGATTACGATTTTGTACTCTGTGGGTTCAGGCCCTGCATCGGGGTCTGTGCGGACAGCTCAGAGCCTGGAGTCTGCTTCAGATTCTGTGTGTGTCTCTCTCTGCCCTTCTCCAGCCTGTGCTCTGTCTCTCTGTCTCTCTCTCTGTCTCTCTCTCTCTCTCTCTCAAAAATAAATAAACTTAAAAAACAGAAGATAGATTAGCATACAAAGTACCTCAACTGACTTTATGCCATGCATCTAATTAAACAGAGAAGCTGTCACACATGTTTCTCACCCACCTCTTGTTAACACAAAGTGGACATTTCTCACGCAGGATAATTTTCCTTTTAGTCATCAGATACCATGGGAACACCCACGAGAACCTACAGGATCCCAGCATGGTGTTGGTGGTCTGATTAAGACCCATAGTTATGGTCTGATTTGTTATCTCTTTATTTATCATTGCCGAAGTGTGTCTTCTTCTCAAATCTGTTACACACAGACACACACACACACACACACACACACACACACATTTTTCTGAGAATAGTGATTCTGGAGAAGAAAATATGAGTCTCCTCACGGACACTGCAAGTGCAGCTCTGTTCTGTACCAATCTTAGGAACGCTTGTGAATTACTATAATATGTTAGCAAACCATGAGACCATTTCATGAGCAACGGAACTTAGGTTAGACTATTTCAACCCATAGCAAGAGGGGACAAAACCACAAGACCACAGATGTTGCTTCTTCTAGCCCTCAGGGCTGTAAACAGCAAGATGTATAGAATTTCCTTGGGGACAGACGGTAAGCTCACAGAAGGACTCCCAGTGAGCGCTTCTGTTCCTCTGAGACCTTACAACAGCAGGTGCGGTTACTTTCCATCCAGTGGCAATGACGGGCTAACTAAGGATGGTTTTCTGATCAAGGTCATCACCAAGTCCCCCGCGAAGTGATTCTTAATTATCCATTTTCCACCCCGAGGAAGATCGTTCTCTTGGCCTTGGAGATGAATTACACCCTCCCAATTCTCTTGGCATCCCAGAGGGCTCAAATGCTGCTGTTTCTCCCAGCAAGGTCTGTTCTCAGCGGTATCCTTCCCCTCGTCCCCACCCACGTGTCCGGGCACCATCGAGCAATAACAGGAATGATGCCAGTAATGCCCCAAAGCCCCATCCACTTTCCGGTCTTCTCCAATTTATTCTTTAAAAAGAGTTCTTAGAATATTATCCCACAGGTGTGACGTCAATGTCATAAACTGTGAATCTCAGTTCCATTATGTGTCCCGAAGTCCTCTCAAATCAAAGTGGAACATCTAATCCTGGTCTTAAGGGCAGTCAAGCAATTACAGGAGAGTTGGAAAGAGGAAGAGATTTAGAGCATCCCAAAAGAGTAAGTTTCACGGAAAGAACCGGTGGCTGTGGCCTCCCCTGCTCGAGTGATCCCGGAGACATTTCCTAGGGCACATGGAAGTATTATTTCAATTTCTGCCTTGGTAAGAAGGAAGCTCTAAAGTTCGCATTTCTCAGGATGCTTCCACCTGCTTCCGTACCATGTCGTATATAAATTCTTAAAACTCGGGATATAACGTGCTACAATCATTCCCTGATTCTTCCTCCAGTTAGAAAATAATTCTTCTGTTCCCTTCACTTAGGCTTTAAGCCCAGGCATCAGTAGACTCTCAGCACCGCCTACCCTCACAATGGGCAGGACCCAGCCCTCCCCCCGCCACGCTCCCCACCATCCCGTCCCATCCCCCATGGTGCTCCTTCATCTGGCATCTCTCCACATTCCTGGAATACTTTTCCAGAACACCCTCAGCTCCTGTTCTCCTTAGTTTTAAAGCAATGCCTCCAAATGATTCCCTGTGTGTAGGGAACCGAATGTTCTGACTTCTACTCCTGCATCAACTCTCATGACTTTTGTGTATGACAAACTTGGGTAGCAATTTTATATTTATTACCTATGCTTGCATAACCCTGTTCTTTCCTCCTCTTCTGTCTTTACATTTTTTTTATTTTTGAATTTTTATTTGTGTGCGATATCGTATTAGTGTCAGGTGCACGCCATGGCGGTCAGATGTTTAAACACCTTACGAAATGGTCCCCGCAATAAGTCTTGCTATCATGGTGTCACCATACCAAGTTGTCACAACAGTATTGACGGCATCCCCTGTGCTGAGCTTTTCATCCCTGTGACTTATTTATTCTATAACTAAAAGATTGTGCCTCTGAATCCCTTTTGCCTCTCCTCTGTCTCTTTAAATGTTTTATGCTGATATTCTATTTATCGTCGAGCTCCCAGACATCCTCAGAGAACTCTGTATATTATGCAAATTGTGGATACTGCTCGCCAACTTTATAATACCTCAGCTTTGCATCATTTTTCTATATTTCAATAAATATGTAAGTTTTTAATCATGCCCCTCTTTTATGTCAATCAAAATAAATATTTGTATTATCCTCCTAACAGCTTGTAAACAAGCTAGAGTTTTAAGTGGAGCCAGGCGCGATTCCGAAAACGTTCTCATCATTTCCCTAAAGAACTCGATCGGTAAGTTATTCAGATTCCTCTCACTTAGCAGCTGCTGTTAGTGCTGTTTCTTCATGAAAATATTTTTGTAATCCTTGCTCTTCTTCCAAAAGAAAGGCATTAGTGGCTCTTCACCCTTTCCTTCCTGTGAGGATCATGAGGAAGCTATAAGCCTGTCGATCCAAGAAGGTTTGGAGCCGATGTCTTGTGGCTCATTTAAAAGGTGTTAAGTTGAGTGCTGAGATTTTCGGTGAACTATGCCACTATATTCCTGCGTCGGCATCTATTTTGTGTGGCTGAGTGGCAGGCAGGGGCCTCGAGCCGACCCTGGCCCTCCCTGGAGACTCACACATGCCTTAAGTAACAGCTCACAGAGTCATGAGTAAGTGTTGAGTTCCTGATTTCCTGATATGACTTCCCCCACACGCTGGGTGACAAACAGTCTCCCCTGCCTCCCAGCTCCTTCCCTGTGAGCCCCTAGATAAAATGCCCACTCTTGCAGAGATTGCCAAAACCCTACTCTTTCGGATGTGAATTGACCAATCTGGCCTCAGCTCTGGAGGCCCCAAAGCATGCCACCCTCACACACGTGCCCCATGTCTGCTGGGCTCTCCACCTGCAGCCTGCCGTGGCCTGCCCAGGTGGCCCTTCCAAATGTGCCACGGAACTGCCCCAGGACCTGTGACCAATCGACAACTCCCCTGTGGTTTCGCTGAACTATGGCTCATCATCCAACACCCCACTCGGGGCTCTACTTAAATTAACAAGGTAATTTAACGAAATCACAACACTGAAAAATATGGCTTGAATTGCTTTGATACAGTTGAGGCTATATAATTTCCTAGAACATAAATTGTCCTTATTAATGTATTTTAAGTAAAGAGTCAAGATAGGCAATGAAGACTTTCACAAGGGGAAAAACTGCTGCTTTGACCTTGAAGTGTGGCCAAAAGGGCCCCTTGAGAGAGTCCGCGTGAAAATTCAAAGGTGGGTATGTGGCCGATTCTCCCACACATATAGTGAGTGTGTCTGCTGACGTATCCCCAGAGAAGGGAATTTGGAAGGACACTGCCGAAACCCACGTACCCTATGATGCAGGCATTTCATCGCTAGGATTTTATCTTGCAAAGCGATGTTCATAGAGGTGCCCAAGAGTGCCCACTACAGTAGATTTAATTTCGGAGTATAACTCCAGGGGCGCCCGTGCGGTTCAGTCAGTTCAGCGTGGGACTCTGGATTTTGTCTCATCATCTCAGGGTTCATGAGATCAAGCCCTGCATCAGGCTCTGCACTGACAGTGTGAAGCTTGCTTAGGGTTCTCTCTCTCTCTCTCTCTGTCCCTCTGTCTCTCTGTCCTTCCTCTACTCACACATACTCTCCCTCTCTCGCTCAAAATAAATAAGTAAACATTTTTAAAAAGAGTACAACTCTAGAGCAAAAGCTTATCCATCCATACGACACAACGTTTTCCCTTCGGCATACATTGTTTTAACCTAAACAAGCAATCGATGATATTATGAGTTGCTCTATTCTCCTACATTACAGCTTTACTATAATCTGCTCGCTTTTATTAAAATGTAAATATATATTATGGGATGATGGCATGGAAAAAATATACATGCGATACGGATGAAAACTCTGAAACCATTCATTGCCTTTGAAATTCCACATAGGTAAGAATTATGTAGCCAAACTAGAGCAAAGCTTATTAAAAATTGTTTCTTTTGTTTACTGTCAAGTGTTGTTTATGAAGAACCACAGGTTCCATTGTATTGAAAACTTACTTTGTCACCACAGAGTTTCTGCAGCAGAGCCCAACATTCTGCCTTTGATCAAGCCTGGAGGTTAATCTCAGGTGTTCTGGATTTTCCAAAGGTCCATTCTCTGGGTCTTTCCCAGACAGAGACTGAGGTGACACCAGCCAGGTCCTTAGGTCTGGAAAATGAACCCTAGCCAGGCCTGTGACACCCGCTCAGCTCCCTGACCCCAACTGCCCTCATGACCCAAAATGGAGACTAGCGGCATCAGAACCAGCGCCTTGAGTCTTTCCCTTCCCTGCCTCACATCTCCACATCAGCCAAAGGCAAGACACGAGGGCCGTACAAACCGGGGAAGGCCCTAAATTCTCAAACTGCAAAAATTGTGAAAATTGTGCCATTAGGACAACTGCAGCCCTTCGGTCCCTGACACCGACAAGAGTCTTCCCAAGATCCTGGAAAAGGACAGGTAGTGGCAGCCCCCGGGGTCAGGGTGGGGGCACCTGTGAACAGAGGTGTCTCTGGGAAATGCAAGTGCGTGTGTTCCTGGGTTGTGCTGTCTGGTTGCCCCTGAGGTCTCATGTCTGTGTGCTGTCTTCTGGCAGAGGCTGTCACGGCCACAGGAGAGCCGCTCCCCAGGGCCAGCGCTCGGTAGCCACCGGGGTATGGGTGCTCCTTCAATGCCTCACTCACCCTCTGTCTCTTGCAAAAAAAAATAAATAAATAAAAGCCTAAGACACTATACAAAAAAGACAAATATACCGGAATTATTTAAATGAATGTGGCTATTTGAAAATTAATTATGGGAGTGCCTGGTTGCTCAGTTGGTTAAGCATCCAACTCTTGACTTCAAGGCAGGTCATGATCTCACGGTCATGAGATCAAGCTGCATCGTGCTCTGCACTGAGCATGGAGCTTCCTTAGGATTCTCTCTCTCTCTCTCTCTCTCTCTCTCTCTCTCTCCTCTGTCCCCCCTCAACTCGTGTGTGTGCACATGCTCCCTCTCTGAAAATAAACATTCAAAATTAATTTAAAAACTTGATTATGAAGAACTAAACAAGGTTTAAACAAAGTAAAGCAATATGTTAAACCCTTGAGATGACTCGAGAGTTTAAAGCCTCATTCTAATTGACTTTCAGAGGCAATCGCATCAACCTTTCCGGGGAAGACTACGTTTTTCTTGGTTCCTAAAACATTAGAAATTTATCATAAGGGATTACATGCCCATTTTTTTCCCATCGACAGGAATCAGCACATCGGAATTCAGGCGGCATCCCCAGTTCACAGCATGACTCTGGGGCCCAGGGAGATGGACAGTGGCACCTGCATCAGGGAACGGAACACACGGGGTTCTTAGAGGGAGAGTGTCCATCCCGAGGCGTGGAAGCTCAGTGCGCGTGCGCCTGATGCTGGCGCTTGAAGGCTCCTCTGACCACATTCACAATTCGCCTTTGCAGCCCAAGCTGCCCCCAGAATGGTGGGCCTCCTCCTCTGTCTCATCACAGAAAATCCTGCTCCTTCTAGAAGTGGCTGCAGGCTTCACAGCCTCTCAGAGACGTGCTGGTCCCACAGAGACTTTGAAACAATCCTGCCAAAGAGGAATAATGTCTTCGCACCAAGCAGCAATGTTTCTTCGTTTAAACAAAACAAGTATCTTGTTATAATTGCACTCACAAGAATGAAGGTTTTTGAGAAAATGCTCACAGAACAGATTGGCCAGCTTCATTAGTTATGTCATTGCAACTCACTTGGCTGATGTAGAAATAGTTTTATATTATGCTCCTTTTAAAAAGTACCAATTGAATTAAGTGACATAAATGATTGGGTTTTTTAATGTTTATTTATTTATTCTGAGAGAGAGAGAGAGCTTGAGTGTGGGAGGGGCAGAGAGAGGGAGAGAGAGAATCCCAAACAGGCTCCACGCTGTCAGCACAGAGCCTGACTTGGGGCTCGAACTCACAAATCATGAGATCATGACCTGAGCTGAAATCGAGAGTCAGTCGCTTAACGACTGAGTCATCCAGGTGCCCCTAAATGACTGGTTTTAATTTCCAGAAAGGAATAGAAATAAGTAAGATGGAATCATAATAAATAGCAAATAGACATTAAACTTTAGGTTAAAATTATCGAGACCCTAGTTCTTCTTGAGTTGCTTGTATGTTCTCTGTGGTCCTTGACTACTCTCTCTCCAGTTCGGAAAACAGTATAGACATGGCTTACTGTGCCCGGGATACGCGTACGCCCAGGAGAAGTCACATGAATGGAGAAGAACGCAGAATACGTTGAAGCACAGTGAAAGTGGACATGCTCCTCAGAAATGTCTTACGTGTTCTATAATCCCACCAATGAGGATGTTTGAGACAATGCTTACCACCACGGCAGATGTGGCAGAAAAGTCCGGAACTTTTAAATTCGTTCACTGAGCTCGGTGTGCACACACAAGCATTGCAATTTTTTAAAAAAAGAGCTGGAAAACCAAGCTGATGTGGATCACGTGGAAACCGCAACACGACAAAAACACGAAAGCACTTGATAAATGGAAAAACCTCGAAAGACACTATCAAATGCCTTTTGTAACCAATATATGTGTGACTCCCCGTGGTCTAAGTTTCCTTAGGCAAATAGCAAATTTAAGTTATTTTGAAGAGCAGTTTTCAGGGTCGCTAATAGATCTGCAAGGGCAGACTCTACTTGGAGAAACAAAGTCAAGGGTGTAAAGAGAAAGCCCCGCGTGAGGTGAGGTGAGGTGAGGTGAGGTGAGGTGAGGTGAGGTGAGGCTGACCATGGCAGTATGGCCTGCGTGCCCTGGACAGCACCTGCTATATTCATCCCGTCGGACCCCAGGGCTGGCACGCCTGCCCTCGATCCCAGTAGGGGCTGGAGCCCGGCGGGAAGTGCTCTACCCTCAGGGTCGTAGTTTCTTTCCCTGGTCTCACGAGGGATGCCGCCAGATGCTGGCATGTCACCCCTGCGCTGCGATGCCGCTACAGCCTGTGCGGGAGTTCATCTCCCTGGGAATCCCTGCTCCAAGTCAGGCTGCTTCTCCAGGCGGCCAGCCTTGTTCGCTGCTTCTGTTTTCAGGGGACTTAGCAAATACCTATATTATTAAGTTTGAAAGTAAACCTGAAATGTTTAGGAATTTGCATCAAAGTCTTTTCCTCGGAATGGATTAAAGAGCTAAATGTGAGACCTAAAACCATAAACCTCCCGGGGAAAAAAAACATAAACAGTAATCTCTTTGGCATCAACCTTAGTAACAGTTTTCTAGACATGTCTGCTCAGGCAAAGGAAACAAAAGCAAACACAAAGTAATGGGACTACATTAAAATAAAAGGCTTTTCCCCAGTGAAAGAAACCCTCCACAAAAGGCAGTCTGCTAAATGGGAAAAGGTATTCACAAATGATATATTTAATAAGGGGTTAATATCCAAAATATATAAAGAACTTACACAACTTGACACCAGGAAAATAAAGAATCCAGTTAAAAATGGGCAGAGGACCTGAATAGACACTTTTAAAAAGAAGACCTATGGGTGACCAACAGACACATTAAAAGATGTTCAACATCACTGATCTTCAGGAAAATGCAAATCAAAACCACAATGAGATGTCACTTCACACCCGTCAGAGGGGCTAGAATCAAAAGGACAAGAGATAACAAGTGTCGGCGAGGATGTGGAGAAAAGAAAGACTCACACACTGTTGGTGGGAATGCTAACTGGTGCAGCCACTGTGGGAAACAATATGGAGGTTCCTCAAAAAATTAAAAATAGAAATACCCTATGATCCAGTAATTCCACTAATGGGTATTTACCCAAAGAAAACAAAACATTAGTTTGAAAAGATAGATGTATCTCTGTCTTTATCGCCAGCGTAAATGCTTTCAATGTGCATACCCCACATATTTTTAATAAACTGATAAACTATGATCTTTCACTCTGTAGGACTCTCTGTGCAATTATTGGACACAATAATTCAGTGACGCTGAACTCCTTGCCCGGGAAGCCAAACAAGACATTGGTGACAGCTGATTCATGACAATCTGAAATTCAGCGTACACAAGGCCGGTGGAATACAAGTATAGAACATTTGGAAATGCTGTCTGATGAAGGTCAGACATGGAAGGAAAAGGCTGTGAGTTGTCATGCGAGATCAAATCTCTAACAAGGCAACGGAACTCCCTTCCTAAGATCTTGATTAATCAAAAACTATGATCAAACAGCTCACGGCAAGACATACCACACACTACTTGCTGACCAAGTGCGGCAGAACCGCTGCTAGTTTCGGCTCAAGGTGGAAACCCCGCCTCCAATTTACACTGAAGCAGCAAGTAATTCATAAAAGAAAGATGTTCTTTTTACATCATCCCTAGCAGCCTTCCACTGCAATAAAAATGACAGTCTTTCTATATCAGTTGTGCTTTTAAATTTAGAACCCCTCCCCCCTTTTTTTTTTCTAATTCGCTGCCTATATCTGATTTTCTAGCAGTCAAGGTTCTGGAAGAGCAGACAGCTAATGCTGTGTTGTGCCGAAGAGATCTGCCCCCACCCCGCCCCTCCCAGTCCCGCGACTGCCCGAGCCTCGTGTCTGTCCTTAGTGCTAGTGCCATCTTGGACTGAAGAGTTGTGCCGGGGGCTGTCCTGTGAAGGGTAAGGTGGTTAGCAGCATAGTTGGTCCTTGCCCATTAGATGCCATCGGCATGCCCACCCCAACTGTGGGAACCAAAAATGTCTCTAGACTTTACCAAATGTCCATTCCATTGCCCTTAGTCTTGAGGCTGAAGACAGCAACCATGCTGGAGGCCATGCTCTCTTCCAACCGAGGAAAACTCCGAGGGCCCCCTTCCTCCCCAACCCCAGAGCTCCCTGTACCATTCAGGGTCTCCCTCCTCCCGGTCAGTCCTGCCTCCTTCAGTTCCACACAGCTGGAACCCCACGAGCTCACGCCGACAGCTAATTCTGGTCTCGGGGTCTGGTTCCCATGGAACCAAACGTGTAACAGGCATCGTATTTCCTCACGTCCCACAAGCACATTCTTTATCACATTTTCTCATCAGTGAAATCGGATTGCCGTTAAATCGATGGGATGCTGTAAGTTAATTGGCAGCAGGTTTTCACGCTTATGGTAAATAAAATAACAGACTGTTCAGATGAATCCTATTTCTTCAAATGAATCCTATTCCAGTTGATTAAATGTAATAGATAAAATTACAATTTGACATGAGAAAACAATACATTAGCCTCAGATTATTCATGTCTTTCATCAAAATGCTGGCTGGGGAGTAGGAGTGGAAATTACATACGGAAAAACCTTGGTTTGCGAGCATAATTTGTTCCAGGAACATGCCTGTCATCCAAAGCACTCGTGTATCAAAGCGAATTTCAAGAACCATTGGCTCCGTGGTGATCACGTGATGTTCAGAGTCACGTATGACATCACTCGTTTATCGAGTTAAGATTTATTAGAAATGTTTGGTCGTCTTGCGGAACACTCGCGGAACAAGTTACAGTCCAAGGTTTTGCTTTTTCTGTGCTATTTTTTCAGTTGCTAATGATATTTTGGGGTAATGATGATTTATTATTTTATATATTATATTTAAACTTATGAACCAGGAGATATATGTATATGCATGTGTCTGTGTGTATATACCTATGTTTTAGTAGATGATAAAGTGATAGATACAAACAAAGCTGCGTTATTTTTTTGAATCTCTATCTTCTCATTAAGTTGCTTTCTTGCAAATATATATGTAAGAACCAGTGTCCTCTGCCCCGTGTTGTATTTGTATCCCCTAGGTCATGACTTCTCTGCAACACAAAGCATCTAAACCTACAACTAACGTATATCGTGGCTTATATCGTCAATAGGTGGATGACGCAGAATTACATTTCGAAGTACGTGCCCTGAATACCAACTGCCTCTCTCCACCTTTAGAGATCCACGCTGTACTGATCCAAGCAGTTCAGTTAATTGCTCTTGGTATGTAATGGTCTATGATTTGACACTGAGCAGAGACTCTTTTTTTCTTTTCCCCAATCAGCAAAGTACAAATATAATGTGGATTTTTAGCTCTTAAACTGTCCTCTAATTAAAACAGATTTTTAATTATTTATGCACGAATGCTCCATTTATGTTTCCAAGATATTTAAAACATTTTGAGCAATAATGAAGCTTTTAATGTTAAACTCTATACAGGTTTTCAAAAGAGCCACGTGTATGTATTTCCAAAGGTAGCAATCATTCTCAGGAAAGATGGAAGTTTTAAAAGAATGTTGTGCAAAGTGTGGGCTCCTTGACAAAGCATGCATAGTAAAGAGTCATAGAAATGCATTTCCAGTATGAGGCTGACACCGCAGTTGATTTAGAACAAACTGTGAAGTCAAAGACTAGAAGTCAAAAGTCTAATTTCAATAATTGTATCTTGACAATCAAGTGATTGCCTAACCGTTTCCTTGTGTAAAAAGTAACAACCCTTTTATAATTTAATTGGTGGCTTACCTTGGACATGGGTAAGGCAGGCAACACGGTACTCTTAAATATTCAGGCAGCCCAGGTCTATCTAGGTAGGTGCGAAACTTCATCCTCCAAAACAAATGATACGTATACACCTGAGATTTCAGGACTTTTCAGGCACCAGACAAATGACGGCCTCCGGATCCTACAGTTCATTATCTAGCTACAATAACAACCCAATCGAATGTGACTTAATTATCTTCAGGTCACAATCGGTCCGTGCACATTACATGATCTTCTCAGCTGATTATGAAAAGCTGTCACAAGACAAGAGTGCTTGATCATCTTTTTTTTTTTTCCAGCCTGCAATTAAGGCACAATAATTCTTGCCACGAGGCATATTGATGGCAGCTGTGATGCTTAACTAACCTCCATAAAATACCACCCACGTCTGCTCTCAGGTCACAGCCCACTATTAGTGATGGCGGCACCAGGTACCTTTAAAACTGTTTTTATTGATGCTGCGGGTGGCCCTTGTTAGCTCTGTGATCATACTCGTTTAATTGAACCGTAAAATGAAATTAGCCCACGTTCCTAAAAAGTTTTCCCAGATCTGCTGACAAAGGGAAATATGAAGTGGGGAGAACATGGCATTTCGAGAGCAAGCAGACTTTCCTAAAATAAAATAGTTGGGTTGACTTAATGAGACAATCTTGAAAAAGTGAATAAACAGTCTTGGCATGTTACAGTTCGGTATATGCCCATTTCCTTGTATGACAAAAACAAAAGCAAAAACTCATCAGTATGCTTTTTTAAACAACTACCAAATTTTGTGTCTTCACCGGTTCCACTCACTTTACAAAGGAAAACAAAATGTAAGATTTCTTTCTTGTGGTTAAGAATTAAAGTTACACTAGCTCATTCATTTTGTTTCTCTCCTTTTTATTGAACAACAAAGGGCATTGGAAATACAACGGGTTGCTGTGAAATCCTTCACCGAATGATTTCTATTACAAAATGTAAACACACTCTACTGAGAAAAAAAACATACCCATGTTTCTTGATATAACAAATAGAGAAGGATATATATATATATCCTTTTAATGTTTAAAAAAGCATATATATATATATATATATAAAAATATACATATATTAGTGGTTAGAAATAAATTACATGATATTTGTCAGTTTATCTGTTTTGCTTGTGGAGCCTTTCTTCATCAGGTATTCCAAGAATAAGTGGTTTAAAGGAGCTATAACTGGCACCCAATAGAACAATGTAGAAAGCTGTTCCTGCTCTGACTCAGTTTCAATAAGCCACGGTGACAAGCCTCCATAGTTGAAAAGTAAAAATAAGAAGTGTGGGCAGGATCAAGCCGACTGATAAAAATTTCATTTTTATATTGGTCTTAGTATTTTTCTTTTCCTTTTCTTTCTCAATTATTGTTATTGTTGTTTGATCAGACTCATGCAACAAAGCCATATGCCTACCTGAGAACCTGGAATATTAGAGTGTTTTTTTCTAAGAACCATTAAAGGCATATTTAGATAATGATTAATAAGCTTTATCAGAAATAGGACCTCAAATTTCAAGTGTTTAACTGGCACTCTCCTCGCAAACTGCCTCGGGCTTTTGAAGTCCTTAAAAGGATTCTTAATTCAAACCCACTTGGATTATGATCATGACACCAAAGACAAATATTTTGGAAGTGTTAAAACGGCTGAGATTCTTGTTTTGTTTTTTAATTCCTTAGAAGGTAACATTTCCTTTGAAGGTGTTAGAAGAAAAGATCACCCCATGTAATAATGCAACAGAAAGGATTTCTGGAGACGGAAGGAATGTCTGGTTAAAATGTGTTAGGCTGGGGTCACACAGGCCCATAGCCACTGTGCATTTTCAACAGCAAATACGTAAGAACTGAAGACTCACTGGCAGCCAGAGCCCAGGCTATTCCTCCAGGGGCCCTGTTCCTGAGGTGGGCTCTCATGCAAAGCCCACAGCCGACCCACAGCTACTCTGTGGAAAGTGGCGTCAGCTCCCTTCCGTGAAAGAGGGAAAGTAGTATGGTGACGCTGGGTCCTTCTCTTGACCAACACCTTTTTATGATTGAGGTTAAATCCACACGAAGCTTTGACATCAAATGTGTTCGTGTCTTCACACGAACAGTCCACTAAAGTGTAAGAAATGAAAACTTGGGACACCTGGGTGGCTCAGTCGGTTACGCATCCGACTTCAGCTCAGGTCGTGAACTCGAGGTTCATGAGTTCGAGCCCCACATTGAGCTCTGTGCGGACAGCTCAGAGCCTGGAGCCTGCTTCAGATTCTGTGTCTCCCTCTCTCTCTCCACCTCTCCCCCCTCATGGTCTCTCTCTCCCTCTCTTCCCCTCTCTCTCTGTCTCAAAAATAAATAAACATTAAAAAAATCAAAAGCAAAGGCAACAAACACAAAAAAATTAAGTGGGACTACATTAAGCATCCACACACCATCAACAAAATGAAAAGGCACCCTATGGCATGGAAGAAAATAATTGCAAGTCACATATATGAAAAGGGATTAATGTAAAAAAATATATACAGAACTCATACAACTCAATATCAAAACACAATAGAATTAAATAATGAACAAAGGACACAGGTGCCTTCAGGGTAGCTCAATTGGTTGAGTGTCCAGCTCTTGACCTTGGGGTCGTGAGTTCAAGCCCCATGTTGGGCTCCATGCTGGGCATAAAGCCTACTTTAAAAAAAAAATGGGCAAAGGATCTAAACAGATTTTTTTTCAAAGAAGACATACAAACGACCAACAGGTACATGAAAATAAGCTCAATATGACTAATCATCAGAGAAATGTAAATCAAACCACAGTAACACATCACTTTGCACCTGTGAGAAAGACAAGAGATAGCCAGTGTTAGTAGGGAAGTGGAAAAAGGAGATCTTTGGCACTTTTGGTGGGACTGTAAATCGTACAGTCACTTTGGAAAATAATATGCAGGCTCCTCAAGAAATTAAAAATAGAACTGCCGTATGATCCGGCAATCCAACTCCTGGCTATATATCCAAAAACAATAAACTTCCTGTTTTGAAGAGATATCTGTATACTCGTGTTCATTGCAACATTATTCACAATAGCCAAGACATGGAAACAATCTAAGTGACCACTGACGGATAAACAGATAGATGAAATGTTTGTGTGCGCGTGTTTGTATAAAATATACACGGGGCGCCTGGGCGGCTCAGTCAGTTAAGAATTCGACTTCGGCTCAGGTCTTGATCTCTCACAGTTCGTGAGTTCAAGCCCCACGTGGGGCTCTGTGCTGACAGCTCAGAGCCTGGAGCCTGCTTTGGATTCTGTGTCTCCTTCTCTCTCTGTTCCTCCCCTACTTGCATTCTGTCTGTCTGTCTCTCTGTCTCAAAAATAAAGATTCAAAAAATTTTAAATATATATAATAAAATATAAATATGTATAATGTAAATATAAAAATAAATATATACTATATAATAAAATATATAAATATATATTTATATATAAATGCCTATAAAATGTATAAATATATATTTATATACACACACATATACAATGGAATATATTCAGCCTTAAAAAAGAAGGAAATCCTTCCATTTGCAACAACCTAAATAAAACTGGCAGGCATTATGCTAAGGGAAAGAATCCAGACAAAGAAAGACTATTACCGCATGCTATCACTTATATGTGGAATTTAAAAAAAAAAAAAAGGTCAAACTCATAGAAACAGAGAGTAAAATGGCGGCTGCCGGGGAGGGGGGGGGAGGGAATAGGGACAGGCTGATAAGAGTACAAACTTTCCATTATAGATGGTCCACGATTTATGATGTCTGGTTTTTTGACTTTAAGATGGCGTGACAGTGAAACACGTTCAGTAGAAACTGTACTTCAAACTTTTGGATAACTCCTTTTGCTCCCTATTTAAAGGGAACACAGATTTTGAATTCGATACTTTTCCTGGGCTCGTGACATGTCTGACGATCCTCCCTGGTGAATATTCTTTGTTGGACAACGTCAGTCCCTGGTCAGCCACAGGGCAAGGGTGGACAGCCCACCTGACACCCATCTGTACCCACACAACCCACACAGTACTGAATACATGACTTGAACCAGTCAACACTTCATTATAAAACGGGCTTTACATGAGATGACTTTGCCCAACCATAAGCTAATGTAAGCATTCTGGGCACCTTTGAGGTAGGCTGGACTAAGCGATGATGTTTGGTAGATCAGGAGTACCTAATGCATGTTTGACTTAAGATATTTTTCAACTTCTTTTTTAATGTTTATTTATTTATGAGGAGCGGGAGGAGACAGAACACAAGCAGGGAGGAGGGGCAGAGAGAGAGGGAGACACAGAATCCGAAGCGGGTTCTGTGCTGTCTGCATGAAGCCCGATGAGGGGCTCAATCTTATGCACCATGAGATTGTGACCTGAGCTGAAAACAGGAGCCAGATGCTTAGCCAGCTGAGCCACCCAGGCATTCCAATATTTTCAACTTCTGGTGACTTTATCGGGATGTAAGTCCATGGTCAGCTGAAGGAAATCTGTAGAAGATGAATGAGGTCTAAAGATCTAATTATAACATGCTGACTATAGTTGATAATACTTTATTACACAATTGAAACTTGAAAAGAAAGTAGAACTTCAGTGTTCTCACTGAAATAAATAAATAATAGATAAATAAATGCAAGCTAGATGGACGACAGACAATAGAGCGAGCTGATGCGTTAATTAACTTGATGGTGACAGTCCTTTTATATGTATATGTACACCAAGTCATGGCATTTTATACCTTAAATATATTATAATTTTATTTGCCAGTTACACCCCAGGAAAACTAAGATCGGAAATCAAAACCCCAGCAGCCTCAAATGCACATCTGTTGATAAAAATGAAGTAAAATATCTTTTATACTTGGATGGTATAAAATAAATGAAAAAGTGACTCAAACTTTTGGATACCACCTTTTGCTCCCTATTTAAAGGGAACACATTTGGGGCACCTGGGTGGCTCGGTCCGTTAAGAGTCCAACTCTTGATTTCGGCTCAAGTCAGGATCTTACATGGTTTGTGAGTTCGAGCCCCTCGTAAGCCTCCCTGCTGACAGTGCAGAGCCTGGTTGGGATTCTCTCTCCCTCTCTCTCTGCCCCTTCCCTGCTCACTCTCTCTCTCAAAAATAAATAAACTTTAAAAAATTAAAAAAATAAATCAATAAAAGGAACACATTTAATCCCGGTGTTTTAAATATAATTTAACATTTTACGAGAATAATATCAGCTAAAACATAGATTTATTTGTGGCTAAAAGTAACGAGGAAATGCTTTACCATTTAAAGAAACATATAGAAGGTATACGGCAGAATGATGGATAGACAAGCTGTTATCTAAGAGATGCCAGTTATAAAGATTTACTAAGGATCCCAGGGAATGAAACGAATCGGTCATTTATTGAATTGCGTCTATGTGTGAGATGCCTTACCTCCTCTATCTCCAATTCCGAAAACTACGCCTCGTTATCCCCGTTTCATAAATGAGATTGAGGGAGCATGTTCTCAAGGTCACAGTTAACTTTCCTCTTTCCTTGGCAGAAAAATGTATGCCTGGTGACCTAAATTACGAAGAGTAGCACAAAAGCTCTGTCCTGCAGGGCCTTTAGCTAGATGGATAGATGTGCCAAAGTAAATGGAAAAATCCATCTCAAATTTATATGTAATCAGAAAGGATTACCGAAACTGGCATTGCTGATAGAGATAAGTGTAGGGGGAGATTTCACTCGCGCCTCTGCTCGGTATTTCAGAGGGTTTAGTCTACTGAACAGCATTCTCTGCTACACAGAAAATCATCATATTTGCCTTTGGTGTAATTTACTGAGATTCCTGGTGCCTCTGTGGTTTGCTGAGGAGATTACGAAGCCGAAAAGAGTAATATCAGCATGATCTGGAGTGTGCCTTTCAGACTGCGTTGGTGATTTTTTTGGTATTTCCAGGGCTTCCTAAAACTTTAGATCAGGAACACAAAGGAAGCATGTCCTGTCTCATCTCATACAAATAGATTTTGAATCCCTGTCTGATTCCTCCATTCGGGACTATTTTGTTTGCTTTAATAAAAAATTATAAAGCAGAGAAAGAAAACTACCAAACAATGGTGAGCCACACTGGTGAAGGAAGATCTAACTAGGGAGGGGTCATCCCAAGATTCTGGCGAAGTCAGACACGATTGTGACTCAGAGTCACCACAGTCTTCCTACTCTGTTAAACAGGGAGTTGAGCCTCACAGATACCTACTTATCTTTATAATGTATTCTAACAGTACTGACCTATTCAAATTTCCTCCTCTGGGTAATGTTTATTATGTGTGTTCATATATTACGAGGCCGTTACATGTCCCTAAAAATTATATTTTATTGCCACAAAGTAGTCTTAATTCTTTCATTTCTGTCGCATTTCTTATTCTTATTAATTTTTAAAAATATTTTCCTCTCATCATGTTTTATTCACTAACAAAATCAGTTTTATTTACTTGCTAGATATTTTCAGAAATCCCTATTTTGGTTATAATTATTCTATTTTTGTTCTAGTTTCAGCTTTTACATGTATTTATATTCTCCTCTTATCTCCTTTTAATAAGATTTTTCTGTGGGGCACCTGCGTGGCTCAGTCGGTTGAGCATCTGACTCTTAATTTCAGCTCAGGTCATGATCCCATAGTTGTGAGATCACGCCAGTGTCCAGCTCTGAGCTGCTTGAGATTCTCTCTCTCTCTCTCTCTCTCTCTCTCTCTCTCTCTCCCTCTGCTCCTCTCTCCTGCTTGCTCTCTCACTCTTGCACGCTCTGTCAAAAAAGATTTTTCTTTGTATCAAGATAAATGCTGAATTTTTATAAATTCTCTGTGGACATACAAAGAACGTGTATTCTCTGTTAAAGGGCGGTAGACCTATTATATTTTCATTAGATATGACTTGCTGATTAAATGAGTTGAATCCTCAACATTGACGCTTATTTCTCCTCCTATTAGTTTATTTCTGAAAAACTGTGTTAACCTTTCATGTTATAATTATTTTTGTTGTTCTCATGATCTATTTGCACCTCAGGAAATACTATCTCCTCCATCATTTAGTTCATCATGTTTCGATACATCTTCTTTGTTGATTATGACTTTTCTTATTCTATGCCTCAGTTCATCAAAGCAATCTTCCTTCGGCAAATGTTAACGTTGAATGCTGTACTTTTTCATTTCCCGTTAAATGGTACATCTTTATCTTTCCATTTAATTTCAGTGCTGCTTTGTCCATTCTACGTGTGATTCCTATAGACAGCATCTTACCGCGTGGTGCTCTTTGTTTCTAAACCTTATTGGGCTCTTTCCCTTCCAAAAAGGAAATTCGGGATCTGGTGGCCCTCCCAGCCACCATGTGCAGAGAGATGGGGGGGCTTCTCCTGTCGATCGCTTCCATGCATTCGGAATGTCTGAGATCAGTGGATATCAGCTTCCCCCTTGGTTCCCAGTCCAAAGGTCATCTGGCCTCAGGAGGAGGTGGGGACGCAGCTCTCTCCCCTGGTGGGCTCTGTGGAAGTGCCCAGCACATGGTTTACAGGACTTCGCAGCTCAGGGGAAGATCCAGGCTGAGGACAGACACTTAAGAAATACCAGAGTATGTGAGACCATAAAGGTCACAGTAACACCAATGGGATGTGGAATCATGGAAGGCTTAAAGCAGAGAGGATTCTAGTAGGTAATGGTCAGTGCTATTAAATGCTACCTGGAGGTCATGAAACAAAACTATCTGTTGGATTAAGCTTCAGGGAAGCCATCAGTCACCTTGGGTAGAGCAGCTTCTGTGAAAAGGGAACAGAAAACAGATGGAGGTTATCCGAGGTGTGGATGACAGGGAAGAACTGGAGATAGAAGGGTCTCAGCTCCGACTATCACACCCAGTTCAACCTCCCGTGGCATGAAGTCAGCCATCTTTAGCATGGTTTCTGGCCTTTCCCACCACAGCTGCCAAGAAATCCGACACCAGAAGGCAGCATGGGGCGCTCTCTGCTTACTTTTTCCTTTACGCTTCCCTTTCCTCGTCCTGACTCCTTGGAACAACCTTCACCTTCTGTCTTCCATGTCAGGTCCCAGCATCCTGGGAGAGGCAAAGCCCTGATACTGGTATCAGGACCATGGGGAACCAATCTTATCAACAGATAAGAAGGGTTTATTTTATTCTATTTTTTAATGTATTTATTTTTGAGAGAGAGAGAGAGAGAGAGAGAGAGAGAGAGAGGGGAAGGGGCAAAGAGAGAGGGAGACACAGAATCCAGAGCAGGCTCCAGGCTCTGAGCTGTCAGCACAGAGCCCAATGCAGGGCTCGAACTCACAAACGAACTCACAAACCATGAGATCATGACCTGAGCTGAAGTTAGACACTGAACCCACTGAGCCACCCTGGCACCCCTATTTTATTCTATATTTGATGTTCTGCAGTACTGCCTCTGGGAGAAGGGGGGAATGCGGCACTTCGTTCACAATGGAAATCTCATCATTTACTATTTTTTTAAAACGCCCTACTTTTAAACTTTTACATTATTTACTTACGGCATATTTAGTGTTTTTCGCTTTTTTCGAATCTATCCCCTCACCAGAGAATGAGATCTCCGACCTCTAAGAAATTTCCTTTACGCGATTCCTAGCAGCGGTTATTTATTGGTGGGTTGCTGATGTCCTCGGAAACTTGCAGTGACACGAGGTAACTGGGCTCATTAGTCCCTGTCCTAGGGGCCCTCCTCCAGCTGGGGTCTGCCTTTCCACCCCACTTCACTATGAAGTCTTGATTTCCATTTGTCTCAAGATCAGAGCTCCGTGGGCTAGAGCTCCGTGCTGAATGCTCGAGAGGCTCGAGTCTAATTACTTAAAAAAAATCACTTTGAGAAATGAAATAGGATTCTAGGAATCATTCTATGAAAAAAATTAGTATTCATAAAAGTGCAGGGATTAGTATAAGGTGCTTTTTACCCAGAAGGAAAAGAATGTTATTTTGTAATATTTGCTTCCAGTTTTTAAATTATAGACATAAAGTAACACTGATGAAGTTGAAATCCTCTCTATACGCCTTTATTTTTTTTAATTTTATTTATTTATTTTGAGAGAGAGCGAGAGAGAGAGTATGCTAGCAGGGGCGGGACAGAGAGAGAGAGGAAAAGAGAGAATCCCCAACAGGCTCCACACTGGCAGTGCAGAGCCTGACAGGGGCTGGAACTCACAAACCGTGAGATCATGACCTGAGCCAAAACCAAGAGGCGGATGCTTAACCGACCGAGCCCCCCCACACCCCCTATTTTGGAGATGTGAGTGTACTGTAGAATCCCCTGGCTCGTGGTCCTCAGCATTTCTGTAGGTCTGCATATCCATCCACAGTACTGGTTTGTAATTCTGTTTTTTGTTTTAATTTTTTTTAATGTTTATTTTTGAGAGAGAGTGAGGGGGGAAGGGGCAGAAAGAGAGGGAGACACAGAATCTGAAGCAGGCTCCAGGCTCTGAGCTGTCAGCACAGAGCCCGACTCGGGGCTCGAACTCACAAACCGCGAGATCATGACCTGAGCCAAAGCTGGGCGCTTAACCCAGCCACCCAGGTGCCCCTGTTTTTGGTTTAAATGAAATCATACTGTGCAATACGATGCAACGTACTTTATTCCCCCCGACATTATCTTTTCAAGACCTACCAATGCTGATGAACACATATCTGGGATATTCAAGAAACGTGTACGATGCCATCATACGAACGGACCAGGCGCTGTCTGTCCGTCCCCGGCTTCCCTCTGGAAGCCCTAGCTGTTGTTAATCCAGGAAACCATGCTGTGGGCTTCCTTCCCATTGCATTCACCAAAGAGCTGGCCTGCCACCCTCTGCCTGGCAGGCGTCTCTGCTTTCTGGCAAGTATCATAACCCTCGAGGGCACTTGCTTTGTTCCGCTTTTGTTCAAACTACAGACTTCAGGAATGAGGTCTGTCTCAGCTGCAATAACCGTCTGTCAATTCCCTCATGTCCTCCTGACCCTCAGACCAGCACGGTTCGTGGCCGGGATGTGGTTCCTGCTGTCTAGTCGTTCCGGTGCCGCCTCCTCGTGACGACCGTTCAAACTCTGTAAGCTCTGCGAGAGGAGGAGTGCTTCCTTGGATGCATCTGTTTCTAGGAGGCAATTCCTATTGCTGAAACCGAACCTGCAGGTCTACAGACCACACCATCAAACACCTCCCCAGACCCAGTGATCCAGAGGCTTAATACTCCGTCTGCACTGTGCGAGCTACAAATACAATAAACATGGCAGACAAGGGTGCGAGCGATGCTGCCGGCCGCCGTCGCACAAGGAATTTATTGAGGCAAGGGGCTGAGAGCTAAAGCACGGGCAGGTTTTGACAGCTGGAGTGGAGACAGGGCTGGGGCTCCCAGGGGACGCAGCGGGTGCAGCCCAAGGAAAAAGGCAAGAGAGCGGTAGAGGAGCAAGAAGTTTTTTCTTGGGGGGATGGCGCCTGGGTGTCTCAGTCGGCTAAGCCTCTGACTCTTGGTTTCGGCTCAGGTCGTGATCTCACGGTTCGTAGGTTAGAGCCCTGTGTCCGGCTGTGTACTGAGGATGCAGAGCCTGCTTGAAATTCTTTCTCTTTCTCTTTCTGCCCCTCCCCTGCTCCCTCTCTCTCTCTCTCTCAAAATAAATAAATAAACATTTAAAAAAAAAAAAGCTTTTTTTCTCAGGAGAGGAGCCAAGTGCTACAGATAAGGAATATAGTACAAAACTTTGAATACCTATCTCGTTGAATGCGGAGAGGTCCCCAAGGGAGATGCTAAGCCAGAACCCTAGAGGGGCAGAAGGAATCCAATAGCAACACAAAGATAAGAGCAAATAAGTTACAAATCCAACTACAGATTCCAAGTTAATTAACCTCACCACTTCTATGTAAATTTGGAGCCTGATCTTCAAGATAAAAAAAGCTTAGTAAACAATGGAGCTGAAAATAATTTAAAAGAATTGTTTTTGTCAAGGATGATTGCTTTAAGAAACAGAAGTTGAATTCAGAGGCCGAGAGACCCAGTGTTCCCAGGGGGTGAGCGGTGACGCCCAGTGCGAACGGCCTGCCCATGAGGACAGCACCACCACCCACACGGCTGCCCACAACCTGTGTCCTGCCACACGGGTCCCTGCTGCTCTGGGTCGCCCGCTCAGGGAATGACCGAGCCTGCAGCCCTTGCCCCTGGGCAGGCAGGAAAGGGCTGCCGAGGGAGAGTCAGGCCTTGTGGGGTCAGAGCCCGAGGTGGGCTGGGCCTTCCACCCAAACTTACAAAGTAAGGCATTTCCAAACCATGTGGCCAAGACCACTAAAATATTTACATCTGGTCCTCCCGTCTACAAGTAAATCGGATATTTTTCCCTAAGAGAGTAATTAAAATAATTTCGGTGACATTCCTCTGGTATGATTTAAATGTTCTTGATTTTTGAGAGAAAGAGCATGACTGGAGGAGGAACAGAGAGAGAGAGAGAGAGAGAGAGAGAAAGAGAATCCCAAGCAGGCTCAGCATTGTCAGCAGAGCCCAATGCGGGGCTCAAACTCACAAACCTCGAGATCATGACCTGAGCAGAAGTCAGACGCTTAACCGACAGAGCCCCCCAGGCGCCCCTCCTCTGATGTGATTTAAACAGTGATGCTGACGCGGTCAGACACATGCACGCAGGCTGACGAACACACACCAAAGCAGACAGTCCCAGGAGTTGCTGGGACAGCCAGGTCTTTAGGTGACCTTGGCTTCCCATGGAGCCTGCAAACACCAGAGGGCTGCCCATCTCCCGCCCAGCCCCCGCCCAGCCCCCAGCATTCCCAGTCTCCTGCCCCATCTCTGGGCTCAGCCCCCCTCCAGCCCAGCTCCACCGGGTTGGGAAAGAGCTGCGGCCAGGAGCCCCGAGTGCCACCGCAGCTGTCTGTGAGTCCACAGCCCTGCTCAGATGCTGGCTCTCTTCTGTCCCCCCCCCTCACCGAGGGTGTGGCTGTGACCTCACTCTGCTCCCTGAACCCGCTAAACTGGATCTTCCTTCTCCAAGTTGCCAACTGGGGCCATTGGCCACATTCAGGCCACAGACGTGTCTTATTTGGTAAGTAGCACGCATATACGAATAATTTGAAAAGTCACTTAACTACCAGCATTCAGAAATAAGCAGAATACGCATCTGTTCAGTAAAGCATTTTCAGCTCCTCTTGAAATACTAGTAGACTCTCTAATGTTGAGCCCATTTTCCAGAATCCAGACATCGGAAAACGTAACAGGAGGTCTGTCCATCCCTGGCGGCCGTGGGGGTCTCCTGTGAGACATCATCACGCCAACGCGGGCATCAGACAAGGTCACTCCGAGACTATTATCATCAACACAGGTAGAAACAAAGCCCCCGCACAAGCCCCAAAACAGCTTCCGTCCGATGACTCCCCGACCGCCTCCAGGCTGCCGTCTCTGCAGGCGGGAGGTGTTGAGAAGCCCCATCGGAGAACCGCCCCCCTTTCGGACAGCACTGGTTCTGGAGCGGATCCTGGCTCGAGTCCCACGGTGGCTTCCCTCTTCCGGAGGGGCCCCACGGGTCCCGACCCCCCGGTGAGTAACGACCCCCCCCCACTTGTTCAGCTATAGGTGTGTTTGTCCCTGGTGGGCTTCGCCGGAGCACGTGATGCACTCGCCCCAAGCGTGGAGAAAAGCTGAAGTGTGGAATTTCCTGAAAGGGCTGAGCCAGTGCCGGGCCTTTGAGCCGTCGGCTGTTCTTCTGCCATCCCCCTTGGCGTCCTTCGTGCAGGCCACGATGACTGACGGTCTCTGCGCTGAGCTGAGCAATCCTCAAGCCCGGCGAGAACCTTGACCGTTCTGGAAGGGCAGACCCAGCTCGGCCGCTTCTGGAGCCTTGCACTGTCAGACGATCCTGCTTCCCTGAGACCCCACTGTTCGGTCAGGCAGACAGTTGCCTGCTGCGTCCCAGCAAATGGCTCTGGCCTAAATTTAAGTGACGTCGTGACCACAGGACAATTCTATTCTGACATTTGGCACCATACATGCATTTCACCAAAGCATTTTAAAAATGTCTTGGGACGCCTGGGGGGCTCAGTCGGTTAAGCGTCCGACTTCAGCTCAGGTCATGATCTCATGGTTCATGAGTTCGAGCCCCATGTCGGGCTCTGTTCTGACAGCTCAGAGCCAGGAGCCTGTTTTGGCTTCTGTGTCTCCCTCTCTCCCTCTCTGCTCCTCCCCCGCTCACTCTCTCTCTCAAAAATATATAAGCATTAAAAAAAAAAAACTTTAAATAAACATAAGATCTCAGACTTCACCACAGACCTGCTGACTGACTCCCTTCTGCACTTTCCCGAGGCACCAAGTGATTCGTACACACAGGAAAGGCAGAGAAGACCCCGCGGACCATTCTTCTACTTCTGTTTTTCCAGGTCACTCTCTCTAATGCTCCATCTTCAACAAGTCTTCTGACCCCACTGGGACTTCAGCTCCATTGACTGGACCAACCGTCACCCTCATGCACGCAATGTCCTCTCCCCTGCCTTCCCTGGAGGGGCACATACCAATCTTAACCACTCCATTGCACACACTCCTTCTGGTCCCTCACTCCCCTCTCATTCTTTTTGTCTGCTGGGTGACGGCTCAGGCCTCGTGGTCACTAAGCCTAACACTCTCCCTTTATTGCGCCTGCACGCAGGAAACCAAACACGGCTGGAGAAAACCCACGCGATCTCTGTGATGGGTCCCGTGGCAGCCGCGAGCACTTGGAGTGGCAACCACCCCGTGCTCCTCTGGCCCATGGAGCCTCCCGCTTTTCCCTACACAAATACCCCACAGCATCTCCTCCTTCCTCAGCCCCCGCACCTCCTCCCACATCGACGGCCCTCCTCACTACCTCGCGGAGAAAATGGAAACCATCAAAGGAGAACAGACCCCTACCTCACACCTCTGCTCATATCGGCGTCACTTCCACATGCGCCTTCCCTGCCGATCTCACAGGAAGCTGAGGCCAGAAGTAATCAGTACAGAGAATCACATGGCATAAAACCCTGAACGGATTAATAATGGCGGTCGGGAATCTGACTCCAGGTCTCCCAACAGTCAATACAAGTTATACACATGGACCACTCTGCCCATAAGTTACTCTGCACAGTCATTTCCCAATCTTCAAAGCGTAAGTTATGTGTAGGGTTTTTTTAACCTACCAACAGGTCTCTGTATCCAGTATCCCACTCATATTTTTTTCTGTGAAGGTGGATCTTGAAGACATATTTTTCTTGAATAGGGAGAACCTTCTCACATATGTCTTTTTTTTTTTATTTTTTATGTATTTTATTTTTGAGAGTGAGAGAGAGACAGACTGTGAGCAGGGAAGGGGCAGAGATGGAGGGAGACACAAGATCTGAAGCAGGCTCCAGGTTCTGAGCTGTCAGCACAGAGCCCGACACGGGGCTCGAACTCACAGACCGTGAGATCATGACCTGAGCCGAAGTTGGCACTCAACCGACTGATCCACCCCGGCACCCCTCGTATATTTCAAACCTTCATTCTTCACCAAGGAATAAAGGTGGTATTGATAATAGAGGAAAATCACTTTTAACATGAAGTTAATATTACACATGGCACGGATATTAAACATTTTGGCAGGCTTTATAACAGAGGTAGAAATTGGTTCCTAAAACCCTTATCTCAGTCATCCGCAGATCTCTGGAAGAATTTTGATTGCCACCGTGTCATTCTGTGTAGCTCCGAAAACCTAAAAGGCAGGCCTGCTGGGGCAGGGTTCACATAGGTGTGTGGTTCAGACTGAAGAATGAAGCGAGGCTGAAGAGCAGATTTAAGAATTTTTAAACTAATCATTCCAATACTGTGCTGTGTCCTCTGCGGATGTGTGTGCTGTGTAATGCTGTGGTCCTCTGCGGATATGTTTTAATTTCCTAAGAGACGATGATCAGCCTCACTTTTGGCTTCATCCTGAAGGGCTAATCATGTTTTCTTCTCTGACGTTTCAGAAGGAAGAACCACTTTTCCTCCCGTGTTAACTTTCTTTCTCCTCTGCACGTGGTCAACCCCTCTGCCTGCCTGGTTCCCAGAAGGCTTTCTGCAAACATTATACAGTGTTTGGGGGATTTTTTTTCTGTTTGTTTGTATGTTTGTTTTCATATTATGACAGAGGGCCACAATTTAAGCCATGCAAGATATAAAGATAGATGTGTGCTCGTGTGTGTGTACATACATATATACTTAAATCAAGAAGTCTTTCAGATGAGAAATTAAAAAGCCTCATTATAATTATTTCAATAGAAAATCTATTTTATCTTTTTTTTTAATTTTTTTAACATTTATTTACTTTTGAGAGGCAGAGAGAGAGCCAGAGCGTGAGCAGGAGATGGGGAGAGAGAGAGAGACACAGAATCCAGCAGGCTCCAGCCTCTGGGCTGTCAGCACAGAGTCCGACGCGGGACTCGAACTCACGAACCACGAGTTCATGACCTGAGCCAAAGTCAGACGCTTAACCGGCTGAGCCACCCAGGCGCCCCTCTATTTTATCTTTTATAAGGGACAACGGCTAATTCTGGAGCGGTTACTTATCTCTTGCCATGTATTATTACTTTTCTCCTTATTTTAAAAAGATCTCTTTCTCCCTGCTCAGGGCCCACAAAGCCCAGAAGCCCCTCGCACCGGTGTTCTCAGGTTGCGAGTCCTATTTCGAATGCCCTCTAGAAAACGTTTACGTTGTGTCCTTCACAGAGGACGGCAGGATCGATTAAAGCAGCCGTGTCTCCTCAATGGAGTTTTGAAATCAAGTGCGTAGAAAAATCCTATATCACATTCTGCCCCCAGGTCTTGTTCTAATTTAATCACATTCATAGGAAACAACAATATTGATTTCTATGGGCAGCTGGTAATAACTTCAGGTACATAACATCACGAGGACTTGCAAACCTAAGCAACGTTGTGTAACTAATGAATGCACAAAAATAAAACACTGTATGGACATGGTTAGAGATACGCCAAAATCTAAAAAGATTAAATTGCTTCCAAACGGACAACAAATGCTCACAGACCTACCGCCAATAAGTGCATCGGTTCTGAAAAGACGTGAGCAATGCCTTCCCTCAAGCAAAGTGATAAAATCGAATCTTTTGGGGGCCTATCAAGGATATTCCAAAACTTTATTAAAGAAGGCACATGTTTTAAAAATATTTTTAAAAATTAACCTGCAAGTTGGTTCCTCAATTCTGAATATGTATACCTGTATTTTTATTCCACTTGATCATAAAATCTTGCATGCATTTATTTATATTTATTTATTTTCTGAGCAATGTCTGTGTCGTGTAAAGGTAGCTGAATTAGGGACAAATCACATATTCAAAAAGTCTACTGGGACAAGGTTTACATGTGTGATTATCAAACAGGAACAATTCTGTCCTACAGGGGACCTTTGGCAATGTCTAAGAGACATTTGTTTTAAGTTTTTTTAAGTTTATTCACTTTGAGAGAGAGAGGAGGGCAGAGAGACAGGGAGAGAGAGAGAATTCTAAGCAGGCTCAGGACTATCAGCACAGAGCCCCATGGGGAGGTTGAACTCACAAACCACGAGCTCATGACCTGAGCCGAAATCAAGAGTTGGACGCTTAACTGACTGAACCACCCACGGGCCCCTAGAGACATTTTTTTGCTGCCACAACTGTGGTTCAGGAACAGGAAGTCAGTACTGGAATCCGGTGGGCAAAGGCCAGGGATGCTAACAGACAGCCTCCAGGGCACCGACAGCCCCCACAACAAAGAACTTGCTAACTCAACTCATCGACGGTGTGGAGATTGAGAAGGCCCGGTATAAGTATTTCATGTCTTGGCAGGGCGGAGCAGGATTCCGTGTTTTATTTATGCCATATTTTGCTTATCCGTCCATCTGCCAATGGACACTGGGATGTTTCCAGTGCGTGGTTATCATCAGGAAAGCTGCTATGCACCTTTGTGAGCAAGTCTTTGCACACATATACAATTTCATTCATGTTCACACACAAACACTTTAAATTTGATGAATTCCTACTTGTCAATTTTTTTTCTTTTATGGATTACGCTTCTGCCCATGCATCTACTTGCTCTCTGCCCAGCCTGAGCTCCAGACGATCTTCCCCCAAGTTTTCTTACAAACGCTGTACACTTCTAGTTCCTACAAATTTAAGTCTATTATCCGTTTAGGGTTCATTGTTAAGTGTGTTGTATGGCAAAGGGTCAAAGTTCAGTTTTGGTTGCATCATAGTATCCCATTTTCCCAGCATGATTTACTGAACTACCTTTTTCCCACTGAGTAGTTTTGGCACTCTGTCAAAAAAATCAATCATTTTTTTTATGATAACCATCATTTATATTTTGTAAGCGTATTTTTAATTTTACACATGTGAACTCATGTTTTGTCTCTCTTCAATTCTAAAACTTAGTAACATCCACCACTTAGAGACCACAGCGTAGACTGGCCCTGCATACGCTGCCGAGGGACAAATTAGAAGCAACATCAATCCTAATTCCAAATACTGAGAACTGGAAAATACACTTTAGCACTTGGCCTTTAACCTTTTGTTTAAAGTAAAATTATATTCTACTGTGGTGTACTTTCTTTAGATTTATAGTAGTATTTCCTGTGTTTAGTTTCCTGGAACTTAGAGAAACCCGACACATATTCTGTCTCCTAATGTATTCAACTTGTACTGAGTGCTTCTCTCACGGTGAACTAAAAGCACATGCACAAATGTCAGATGAATTTTGTTCAAAGCGGAAGTGAGAGCTAACTGCTGTATTGTCCCTGAGTTTGCCTTGAGTGACGTGGAACCGGAAACACGGGAAGAGGGCGTGACCGATGAGTGCGAACACGGGGGATAAAATCCCACAAACATCTTTCCATCGCAGGTGCTTAGACCTGGTCAAATCACTAACAAAAACCAAACCCAGTCAATTCATGCAAGTTCACTGAGATGTCCGTTTTTCTGGACTTCTGCTCTTGCTGGGTGAGTAGGATTACATTTAACGTCCATACCATGTCCTCAACGAATACCAGCATTGCTCGCTTTCCTGTCAACTCGTCACCGAACCACATCTAGGTCGAGAACAAGCTTGTGCGGTTTCTGGCTTTTTAAGGAAACAAAAAAAATCTTTCAACAACAATTTTGCTTTATTTCCCCTCCTACAAGTTACTACCTATACTCCCTTTTTATTCCTACATGTCTCCTCTCTCCATAGCTGTCCCTTTTAAAGCCACGTCCTGGTCTGGTTTTCGCAAACGCCAACAGAGCATCAGGTTAGAGACCACGACATGGGTGTCCTCATAAAGCAAAGCCCTCAAGTCCTCTAAAACAAAACTTGTGTCACATTTTTAAGGGACAAGGATTGTAGCTCAAAACCTCAGTCTTATTTAAAGCCTACGCTCATTGTGAAAATTTTATTTCGGTTTTAGGAGATCAGGTTGGAATACGGTAACTGACAAAAGGTGATTAGCGAGCACCTCTACGTCACACGGAACAAACATGAGACAGCGAGCAGAGTCCACGGCAGCACCTTCTGAGGCTGGGCGTGGGCAAGATAGACCCCACTGCCTTATCAGGAGGACAAGAGCAGGGATCTCACGCACTAGAACCCCTGGCTTAGCAAGAAATTCGCACTGTCAGGGTAATAACCCAACCAAAGCTGCCAATCAGAAGAAATACTCTTCCTGACGTCTATGGACTGTGTTTTGCATAGTGTTGAACTTACTTTTCATACTGGTCTTGGTATTATCTTCATTTTCTGACAATGCTTTGTACAAATTGATGTATTGATAAATACTTACAGCTATGACAGTTATATCGAGCAAATAAATATTATAACTGCGATCACACCAGTAAACAAAGAGAAAGGGAAAAGACAAAGAATATAAATGAGAATTTTTGACCCAAATAGAAACTGGGCAGACATCATTGCTTAATAAGCCAGGTGAAAATTATTTTCTACATAAACCAAGCATCTACTATGTCATAAATTAGAACCAACGAAATGTCAGGAATTTGGAAGGCAAGCGTGTTAGGAAACCGTTTACTTCTGGGTTCCTTCCATCTCCAATTACAGCAGTTATATGTGATTTTCCCTAGAGAATCCTTCTGTTCAAGGGATTATATTAAAAGTAAGAGAAAAGATGAATGTCAAATCTATGGTGATACAAATACATACGCAAGAAGAAGCAAAACAATTTTAACTGCTTATATCATAAATTGAAGATGATAAAACATGATGATCAGAATTCCACTTGTATCTTCAGAATGAAATGCAACTTACACTTATCTCTAAGACTGTGCACATATTTCAAGTTAATAAGAAGGCAGGCTTAAGTTAATTTAAAAGCATTATTTAGCACCATCGTAGAGTGGTTAACGGCTATTAATATGCAAATAAAAGAGTACACATTTCAATACATTTCTTTTTAAAAAAAAAAACTCTATGACAGACTTTTAAAATACAATTATGTGACATGGAGATTATCAATACTTATTGCCAAACTACTGAAGGAATATTTATCGTGTTAATTTATAAGGAACACAGAATGCCTGAAATCTGCCATTGTAAATGTTCTAGCATATTGATGCCATTAGTTCTGCTCCTGGTTCTCAGTTCTGGCTGCAGGTTGTCCAGTAGAACAGACTCTACAGGCAGGGGTCTGGGCATCAGCATTTTAAAACCCTTTCTAGGCAATTCTAATCTTTTTAAATTTAATTGATTTATATTTTTTGAGCGAGAAAGAGGGAGAGAGTGAGCAAGGGGCAGAGAGAGAGGGATGGAGAATCTCAAACATGGTCTGTGCTGTTGGCACAGAGCTGGGATGTGGGGCTCCAACTGTGAGGTCACGACCTGAGCTGAAAACCAAGAGGCGGACGCGTAACAGACTGAGCCACCCAGGTGCCCCACTTATTTTTTATTTAAACGTTTTCTTTTGAAATAATTATAGGTTCACGTGCAGCTTGAAAAACACGACAGAGTTCCCATCTGTGCGTCTACCCAGTTGCCCCCAATGGTAACATCTTGCATAATTACTTCTTAGCTCTTTGTTTTAGGCATCTTTTTTAAAAAATGTAGCTGTACAGAAAGTTGCAAAGATAGTACAGCAAAGCCCCACGCATTCTTGACCCCTTTGCCCGAAGGGTTACATTTCACAGAATTAGGTGATTCCAAGTCACAGGGGGTTGAGAGCTATCAAGGTACTCCACAGAAAAATACTTATTCAAAGACTCATATTGAAAAGATTGAATGCCAAATCTATGATAAGGCAAATATATACATAAAAATAACCCAAAATAAAGAACCATCCATTATCAATTGAAGGTGATTAATATACACATTAATTTATATCTACTCTTACTGATTTAGAAAATACTCATACTAGTAAAATATTCATGTGGACTAAAACTTGTGTTGTAAAAGTAGAGTTTCTCTTTCCACTCTAAGCAAGGCATATGCACCCTAGTGGATCCCAATAGACTCAAGCTCGTTTGAATGCAGTCAATCCCTTGGGTATTCCGGGCATGGCCACCTGAGCCAATGAACGCCGTGGTTTTGGGTCTGGCTGATTCTCTCTTCAAGAACACAGACTCTGCCTTAGGTAAGAGAAGGTAAAATTTTTTTAAATCTATTTTGGCTTATCTATCCTGTTTTTGAATGTATCGCTTTGTATAGACCTCTCAGATGTCACTTTGGGTGTTACATTTTACAGACACAACTCATTATTACAGACCTTTGGCGTAATGAGTGAAGGAGGAAATATGAAGTGGAGAAAAATTACTCTCTCCGCTTTATAATTTGTTTTAAATATTTCACCTACATACACTGAAAACTGCATTAGACAAGGCAGTCATTTTTGGCTTCAGTTGCCAAACACAACTTAGAAAAATTTGAGACAAAGAGGGTATTTATATTGGACTTAGTTGCATTTTTATTCTCTCGGATTTTCTTCTTCATTCCTGATGCTACAACTTTAATTCTGTTGTCATCTCGCTTCCGATTTAATAATATCCTTTAGTTGCTCTTAACTAGGCTTCTATGTCATTTCTTGAGCCTCCCCCAGAGAGTCCCCATCTGGCTCTGGGCTCTGCAGGGCACACAGACCATGGAAGGAAGCAGAGGGTTCTGCACTTGACCCAAGAACCACCCCAAGGCATTAGAGCTTCTGAAACAGGACAGGGTTTCATGGAAGTTGTTTCATAGGGATTATCTTTATCCATGAAGATTGAGATTTTGAATCATTATAAATCTGTGAAACCAACTGAAAGGTTGCATGGTGATTTCAGTGAATATTTAAGGTCTAAGCCAAAGTGGAGCAAGGGTGGGGCTGGGGAGTAAACAACACATTGAGGTAATCTAACAGGGAGGAAACCAGGGTCCACGCGGCATCGTGTGAACACACGCGCCGAAAGGGGAGAGACGCTAACGGGCTGCAGGGGTCGGCACAACTGTGCGAAGCAGAAGCATCGTTTACTTGTTTCTACCCATCCAGTCTCTTTGAGGTGTGAAATCAACATCAAATCCTCAAAATGTCTGGTCATAATAAACCGATTTCTTTCCACCTGAGATCTGCATTACCATGTATTGGCAATAATGTTCTGTTTTAAGGTGGTATCGCAGGGTACTTAGAGCACAGTCTGTGAGAAGACATGCCGGGAGAACTCGTTATGAATCACTATGGAATTTAGTTCAGCGGGTACCAAACCTCCGCCCCACCCCCCACCCCAGCACCGCGGCAAACAGCTGCGCACACGCTCCTGGAGCAGTCTGCACACAGCTCGCAGGAGGGGAGGCAAGAAGGTCCTTGCTTTCCAAATACCGAGGACCTGTGCTCTTATCGCTGACTGCTGCTTCCGATCAGAGGCCGGACAAGAGGCAGACGGTCACTACTGCAGCCCCTCCCCAAGGTACCGCCAGCTCTCTCCCCTCGGGGGAAGTGGGATTAAGGGATGGTGCCTTCCCCACATCCCTTCTTTGTCTTCTCCTCTTTCCTCCTTTGAGAGACAGACATTGAAGATTAGGACATTCAAAAGCAACTGCATACACAGGGAAAATTAGAAAGTCATTGCACGTGCCCAAGGAAAGGCGCAGGCTCAGAAGAGACTTGGGGAGACCTTAAGTTTACACCTCAGGCTGGTCCTCCGCACAGACAGCCTACGATGCTCTAAAAACAAACCACAAAAGGAAACAAAACAAAGCCGGCAAAGTGTGGGACCTGTGAGACAACATTAAGGGGACCATACTCCACCCTGCTCCTGGTGGTGGGGCCAGCAGGAGAAGGAAAAGGACGGAGAGAGAGAGAGAGAGAAGGAAGGAAGGAAGGGAGGGAGGAAGGGAGGAAAGGAGGAAGGAAGGGAGGGAGGGAGGGAGGGAGGGAGGAAGGGAGGAAGGAAGGAAGGAAGGGAGGGAGGGAGGGAGGGAGGGAGGGAGGAGGAGGGAGGGAGGGAGGGAGGGAGGAAGGAAGAGAAGGAAGGGAGGGAGGGAGGGAAGAAGGGAGGGAGGGAGGGAGGAAGGAAGGGAGGAAGGAAAGAAGGTAGGAAGGAAAGAAGGTAGGGAGGAAGGAAGGAAGGAAGGAAGAGAAGGAGGGAAAGGAGGAAAGGAGAGAGAATATTAGAGCAGTCAAATCCAGAGACAGAAAGTGGACTGTCGGGTTGGCGGGAGAGAGGAGCAGGGAGTTACTGTTTAACGAATGTAAGTTTTCTGTTTTGCAAGACAAGAAGTCCTGGAGATGGATGGTGGGATGGTTGCAGGACAATATGAATGAGCTTAATGTCAGTGTGCCCTGCTGCTAAAAATGGTTAAGATGATCAATTTAATGTTATGCGCATTTTACCACAATTTTGAAAATTGAAAAAGAATTATATAATGTAAGCGATGACTTCCTGTTAAATTTTTTCATGTTCCCGTAAGAATGATATCAAATATTTATCACCTCCTGTTTTCATTTCAGCTGTACTTTCCCTCTGTGTGCGTGCCGATTTCTCTCACGGTCAAATACGATTAGAAAAGATACATGTTGAGATTATGTGCCCACAGACTCATGATGTAATATAGTAGGAGTGAAGTCTTTTTAATTAAAATTATCTAATGCCGTATCAGCTTCTAGAGTCCAGTCACCCGGGCGCCCCGTAGCCTGGAAGTTTTTCATGGCTTCTCTGCTAAATGTTCATAAGACAAATTTGACACCCTTATTAGCTTTCCATACTCCTAACGCGACGAAACAAAAAAATGGGGGGGGGGTGGAGAGAAGGTGAGAAAGATACAAATGCGATTGAAGCTCTTGAAATACTTCTGACTCACGCTGCCTACGAAGATTAGAATATAATGAGATCAAAGGACTTACTGCAATTTAAAATTCGGGAAGAACAAGATGGTCTTGTGAGGGCATTAGCTCGCTGTGCTCACGAAGAGTCTGTGAGCTTGCCTCTAGTACTTTGAATTCCCATCGCCACTTCCTCCCCTCTTCATCACGTTCTCTTCAGACGTTTTGTACTCCAAAATTTCCATGGGAAACTTCTAACAACGGACCGGTCATTTTCTTGCACACTACCCTTGCTTTCTTGCAAAGGGTCTCGCCTCTCGTATGAATGGAGTATAAAGAGACTTTCTAGAACACTAAATGAGGCCTTGAGTTCACCAAGCAGGGGCCGTTTTGTGTCACTCTGCCCACAGACAGGTTGCAGCCCGGCGAAAGAAAGCCGGTGCAACCGTACACTTCTTATCATCGGGGGTCGGTCACCGCGCGAGACTCCGTGTCACCTGGAGTAGAGAAGGAATCCCAGAAGTCTCCCTCAAGGGAAGAGAAGGGAGGAGCTGAGCGACGTCATGTCCGTACAGCTGCTCTTCTGAAGAGTTGGACTAGGAAACAGAGTATGAGGTATTTTTTCTCTCCATTGAAATCATGCCTTCCGTCATACAATTTGAAAGAGCCAAGCCAGGGCAGAACCATGGTGCATTCCCCGAAGCACGCAACAGGTGCTTTTCACAGTCGGCGAGAGAGCGGACACGCTGGAGTGGCCCACTGATGTGCCCCCCATCCTTTCTTATTGGTGAAAAGAGAGGTCTTAAAGAGCTTTAAGGGGCCTGCACAACGAAAAGGATTGTGTTTGATGTTCACTGTCCTTTGAGTCATTGGACTATGTGTGGCGAGACGGATGACAACAATGGCTAAGTGCGGGCGAGGCTTCTATGGTGCGGCCGGGTTAGACTCCCTCAGAATTTGTTTATTGGGACTCACCGGAGCCTGTTTCATTAGCCTATGAGCAGAGTAATTATTAGTTGACCCTCATCCGTCTTCTAAAGCTCAGTCGGAAAAATGCACAGTCCGGTAAATCAAACTAATTTAACTTCACCATCTGATTGGGTTAGCAGGAGGCATATAAGAAAATTGACTCATAATATTCTAAAACTCCCTCTAGTTTTTTGTGACATTATGTCCATTTTTCAATTCCGCGACATCTATTTATACTTTACAAAAGTATTTCTGGAGTCCGCAGCGGCTCTTTGACAACCCATCCCTCATGCGAGAGAAAAAAAGTTTTAATGGGAAAGAAAACAGACCTTGATTTTTCACAGAAGGTAAAAAAAAAAAAAAAAAAAAAAATCAGAAACACATCGGCTGTGCTGGTTCTCATGTGCCCAAGAGGAGAAACAAAATGTCAGGAAAACTATGGCCACTGTGGGGTCTGCCATTCGTGATTTGTAAAGGTATCTCCGGCAAAGTGAGGGCGAAGTCCCCTCTCTCCCAGCGGCCTATAAATAATTCCCGTGTTCGTCGAAAGTCTCTCCTTTAAGAAACGCAGGAAATTGATTCTGATGGGAAAAGGAAATATAACTCATGAGGGGACGGAGGAGGAAATACTCGGAGATGATTTATACTGTCGCGTTTTACGCCTCGGTACCCAGTGCGTCACAGAGATGCACGCCTGAGGAAGAATAAGTCGGACCCGTGAGAACGCGGACATCTGCGTGGGTGCCTGAACCAGGACTCTGAGAACTTCGCCCACGTCAGATGTCCCCCCGTTCACGATCCTGAGACATGCGCACTGATTACAGCCTAAGTTTTGTCTAGACAGACCCTCTTGCATACAGATGGGTAAACTGAGCCCTAGAGAAAGGAACTCACCCGAATTTACAGAACCCCCTAACTCTGTCACGTGGACGGGTGGAGATTCCCAAAGATTACCGAACAATCGTGTGACACGAATGTTTGAGGCTTACTGACTAAGTGATGCAAGATGCCCAACTCCTCTCCCATATTTCGAGTGAGAAATCCCAACGGGAACCGAGCCCGGATACATGCACGAGGGCTGGGGGTGCCACCCGAGCACTCCCCTGGGCAGGTTTCTTTGTTGCTCACGGCCACAGGCCCAGCGTCTTACCACAGCCTGTCCGGTCTCTGCCCCAGGTCTCAGACGCGCTGGGTCCCTGGGTGTCCCCACTGAGCGAGTCATCCTCAGGAAGTCTCCCCTCCTCAGGGTCTGATCGAATGCAACGGTCTCGAGACGTGGCGCCTGACCCGCTCCCGGCTGAGACGGAGCCGGCCCTTCGCACTCCCCGGCCCTTTCCTTTGTTTTGCTCCATAACCTTGATGACTTGCGACGTTCTACAGTTTTACTTATCGTGACCTGCGTGGTTTCCACGCAGAAAGGCAAGCTTCCTGAGGACAGGATTTCCTTTTCTATGCCTTTGTTGATGGCCCGGTGCCCGGTCCCTAGGAAAGGGGCTGCCTACCCCGTACGCGTTGCACACGTTTTTGCTGAACGATGCCGAGTGCTGGGGGAACTTCGTCTGTGACTCGAACGTGGAAGTTTCGTCTCGTCCGTCCGGGAAGGTACCCTCAGCACCCTCAGCCGCCCCCATTCAAGGCCATGGAACGCATGTGTGCATGACGTCGCCAGTGTCACTTCTGTCCCGGCCCGTTCTGAAGCTCCTCCTATGCTCCTCATGTCGTCAGGCATTTTCCCCACTTTATTAAAGCTCAAAACATGCACCTTTGCGTTTCTGCTAAAACAACTCCCACTTTGTTTTGTTTATTTATTTGAAGAGAGAAAGAGAGAGATAGACGGAGACAGAGAGAGCACAGAGGAGGGGCAGAGAGAGAGAGAGAGAGAGAGAGAGAAAGAATCCCAAGCAGGCTCCAAGCTGTCAGCTCAGCGCCTGATGCGGGGCTCGGACCCATGAACCATGAGATCATGACCTGAGCCGAAGTCAGACACTTAACCGACTGAGCCCCCCAGGCGCCCCTGACAGCTCCCGCTTTGAAGGAGTAGATGGCCGAGCCTGAACGGGAGAGAATTTAGTAGGCAACAGAGAACAGGGGGTGAAACTCACACTGGTTAAGCTAACAAAGTATTCTATGTCTACACAAGGCAGTGCAAAATGAAGTGCTGCTGAGGCAGCCGTGCGCTCCGGGGGCTCTCCGTCAGTAAGCACGGCCTGACGGCCACGGCCACGCCTCCACCACGCGGTCTCTATCATGCTTCACCAAACACCTAACACAAAACTGGGGCCTTTCCTGCAGACAGCCAGCTTGCAGTTACTCTTTTGGAGGAAATGCCTTTGTAAACTTGACCTCGCTATTACCAAACAAAAAAACAAATCAGAACTTAATCCAGAGAATGTTCATTCAAAAGGATCGTTGCTTTTGAGGAAAGAAGCAATTGCCATAATGGCAGGAGACTCTCCAAACAGGCAGCCCTCTGGCCAGAAGATCTGAAAACATCTTCTCCAGGGGTAGGACCCACCCCCGCCGCCCGCCCGGCTTCAAGTGAGTTTTCTCACGTTGGGAGGAGAGAGCAGGCCAGAAAGAAACGGGCATGGGGAGCGGGATAAAAGGTGCCGTGATCAGACGGCAGATCGGAGGGCATGTGTTTCCAGCACACTCTCAGGAGAGGTGGTGCAGAGGCTGGGGGAAGGAGAAGAGGGTCACCACGTTTGACTAGTTAGCATTTTGTTCTGACTGATTGGTGGGGACAAGCGCTTCAGCCAAATATTTATGAACAAAGAATGGGAACTTGGAGGGTCTGCATGTGGCCCTGTCACAGGAACAAGGGGGCGTCCGCAAGTGGGTCCCGTCTAAGCCCTAAGGGGAAGGGGTGGGGGTCTTCGCAATGAGCTCTTTCCGGAACACAAAGAGCAAGAGCCTCTTCACTCCTGCTGTTTTCCAAGATCTCAGGCTCCGTGACGTTCTCCGTCGTCAGAATCAATAATACCTGATCAGAAATCACACACGAGACAGCGAAAGCCTCCAAACGCTTCCCCAAACGAATCTAGGTCTGTTTCCAATTTTCTGTGGACTAAGGAATTTTTTTAGGGACGTGATATCCTGTATCGTGAGTGCAGCCCATGTGGCGTCAGACTAAAATGAATCCCTCAAACACAAGACTACGCCAAGTGGACTCTCTAAAAAACTGCAGAATGCCCTAAGCTACGGGGATAATTAGGAATCCAAGTCATAAAAAGAACGTGTCACTGAAATGCCTAGGGCCACCTTATGAGTCCTTGTTCGGGCCACCGTCTCCAAGCCGGCGACAGGTGCAAACCAGCAGAAGGTGAGCGAGCCACGAAGCCCTGTGAATAGATCAAAGATTAAAGATCTTCCATCGAAACTGAAGATTTCCTATAGGAAACCTATGGGTTCAACCCTCGGCTTTCTGATCCTCAATCTAAAAGAAAGTCTATGTGATCATACTGTAAAGTTGTTCTCAGTGTCCGTGACGAAACGCTTGTCCAAGTCGCAGCCAGGGGGCCCCACGGACGACGGCAACACCCTGAGCTCGTGGGCGTAAGTTGCCTGTCGCTTTCACCAGACTACTTCCGGCAGCCTCCCAGGACTCCCTCAGACACGCTCGGCTGTACGTCGCCTAAGGAGGAGATTGTAAGGAAATAAACTTCCTGACGATTTCTAAGTTATTCACTAACTCCAATCGTAAATCTCTCCACGGAAGTTTCTTTTGTGGGGGGGAATTGCATTCCTGTTTGGGCCCCCAAAGAGATCTGGCAGGATGCCCACCGTGGCCAATGCCTGCTCAAGAGGATTTCTTCTCAACATCACCTCAGAGGTTGGCGAAGTAAAACATTTTTTAAAATTTTTATTTCTTTTTTATTTATTTTAAGAGAGAGAGAGAGCACGCAAGCAGGAGAGGAGCAGAGAGAGAGACGGAGGGAGAGAATCCCAAGCAGCAGCTCTGCACTGTCAGCATGGAGCCCAGTGTGGGGTTTGAAACCACGAACCGTGAGATCGTGACAGGAGTCGACATCGAGAGTCGGGCGTTTAACCAACTGAGCCACCCAGGCACGCCAACATTTTAAAAAAATTAATACGCTATCTGTCCACTGCCACTGGAGAAAACTGCTATTTTTAAGCCACCAATAAGACACAGAAAGAGTTCGACTGAAGAAGCATCGTTTCTTTGTGTTAGGTGATAATATCATTATTCGAGGACTTCCACGGTTACGGATCTAATCTCATCAAGGAAACGCAGTGAAACGTTTTCTTTCAGATTATTACGGAAAGGATGGTCTCAGACGATTCCCAAAGCTAACATGTGCCCAGCGAAGAATAACTTAATTTGGGATCATTACCATTGGACTCTGTTTTGAAGGGAACGTGTAACACTTCTACTGAAGAATCACACAACGATCGCCGGGCATGTCTAACAGAGTGCAAACAGGTGGCCCGTCTGCCTGGGTTACTGTGCTGCTGTGCGTGAGAAGGATCTATTCTGTAGATGCTGGAACATGAACGCTTGTCACAGCCCCTGTGATGCTGGAACACCCAGGAAACGACCCCAGGGGCCACGTCTTTCTGCTCGGGCAGAGGGAAGTTCAAAGGGTTTCAGCTGTGCTCTCGGCTTCTTTGGAGACGTGTCGAGTAAGAAATTGGTGCGTCTTAGGTCAAAGAGGCTTTTTCCTGTTTTCTCCTCTAGGATTTTGACGGTTTCCTGTCTCACATTCAGATCTTTTATCCATTTAGAATTTATTTTTGTGAGTGGTGTAAGAAAGTGGTCTAGTTTCATTCTTTTGCATGTTGCTGTCCAATTCTCCCAGCACCATTTGTTAAAGAGGCTGTCTTTTTTCCATTGGATACATTTTCCCGCTTTGTCAAAGATTAGTTGGCCATATACTTGCGGGTCCATTTCTGAGTTTTCTATTCTATTCCATTGGTCTATGTGTCTGTTTTTGTGCCAATACCATACAGTCTTGATGACCACCGCTTTGTAGTAGAGGTTAAAGTCTGGGATTGTGATGCCCAAATTTGTAAAACAACTAATTACAAACATTAGCAACCTCATCGATAAAAATGTCCTAATAGTAGGGGATCTCAACACTCCACTCTCAGAATTGGATAGATCCACAAAACAGAAAATCTCCGCAGAAACAATGGCCCTGAATGACACATTAGGACAGATGGGCCTCACAGACATCTTTAGGGTCCTTCATCCAGAAGCCAAGGAATTTACGTTCTTCTCATCTGCACACGGTACATTTTCCAAGATAGACCACATTCTGGGGCACAGGGAAGCTCTGAATAAATATAAAAGAATTGAGATCATACCATGTACACTGTCAGACCACAATGCTTTGAAACTTGAAATCAACCACAGGAGAAAGCCTGGAAAATATCCAAGAACATGGCGGCTAAGAAATAACCTACTAAAAGATGACTGGGTCAACCAAGCCATCAGAGAAGAAATTTAAAAATACATGGAAACAAATGAAAATGAAAATATAACAATCCAAACGCTCTGGGACGCAGCAAAGGCAGTCCTGAGAGGGAAATATATTGCAATCCAGGCCCATCTCAAGAAACAAGAAAAATCAATAACACAAATTCTAACAGCACGCCTAAAGGAACTAGAAGCAGATCAACTAAAACAACCCAAGCCCAGCAGAAAGAGAGAAATAACAAAGATCAGAGCACAAATTAACCATATGGAGACAGAAAAGGTAGTGGAACAGATCAATGAAACTAAAAGCTGGTTCTTTGAAAAAATAAACAAAATAGACGAACCTCTAGCCAGGCTTCTCAAAAAGAAAAGAGAGAGAACTCAAATAGATAAAATCGTGAATGAAAAGGGAGAAATTACAACCAATCCCTCAGAGATACAAGCAATCATCAGAGAATACTATGAAAAATTATATGCCACCAAACTTGGCAATCTGAAGAAATGGACAGCTTCCTAAATAGCCACACGCTACCAAAACGGGAAGAAACAGAAAATTTGAACAGACCCATAACTAGTGAAGAAATAGAATCAGTTATTAAAAACCTCCCAGCAAATAAAAGCCCTGGACCAGATGGCTTTCCTGCGGAATTTTACCAGACATTTAAAACAGAGTTAATTCCTATCCTCCTCAAGCTGTTCCAAAAAACTGAAACGGAAGGAAAACTCCCGGACTCATTCTATGAAGCCAGCATCACTTTGATTCCCAAACCAGATAGAGACCCAGCAAAGAAAGAAAATTACAGGCCAATATCCCTGATGAATATGGATGCAAAAATTCTCAACAAGATACTAGCAAATCGAATCCAACAGCATATAAAGAGAATTATCCACCATGATCAAGTAGGATTCATCCCTGGGTTGCAGGGCTGGCTCTGGGCTTCTCAGAGGCTCACACAGAGCTGCCAATGAACCCGGCTCATCGGAAACGGAATGGAATCGCATGAACCCTGTAATATTTTTATTAATTAGGACCGGAAAAGATTCCGTTGAACTACTACTCTGCGGCATAGATCAATCATAATTTTTTTTCATTAATGTGTATGAAACTAGATTTGATCTGGATGAAAGGGGGGAAAAGAGGGGGTTTTTTTTGTGTTTGTTTTGTTTTGTTTTACTCAGGAAAATTTATTTTCTTACCAGAGTGGTATGACATTGCCCATTCAAAATTAGAATTTGCTGTATGTTTACATTATGAGGAAGAAGGAAACAATATTCAGTGTTTAAAAATGAATGAAGGCGTGTGACAAGCATACTGTAAACAACTTTGCTAGCAAATGTCATTTGGCAAAGTCCTTGTATTTTCTCTGTAACTATTCGTTCTTTCTTTCAAATTAGGGCAGGGGAGGAGGACTCTAAAGGGTAGAGTAAATCCCAAGAGATAGCATTGAAAAACCTGTAGATCTGAATCTTACCTGCGATACAATCACAAGATGCTTTTCCAAGTCTTGGTGTCCGGAATTCATCACCAACCCCTATAATTAAATAAGAAATTCCGAATCACGGGAACAGAATATCTGAAGGACATTAGTTCGATCTCCCTAAAAGGTCTGTTACTATCTAAATATTTGTGCTATAATCGATTTTTAAATTATACACGAATTATCCTCTTAGCTTGCTTAAAGCCACGGTACAAATAATGTTTTCAATCAGTGGACATTATTTTGCAAACCAGCATCTCGTCCTCATTAGAAAATTTAAAGTTGGCTTAAAAACTGTTTCCCACAAATGTTCTACAAACAAGAATTCAATTCAGTGTGATTGAAGTTCAAAAAAGGGGAGCCCAAATGACCAGACATACCTAACTCACTCTCTCCTAGCGTCCACACCAACAGGGCTGAAGTGAGTACCAGCAGGGAGGATGGGCTCATTCAGAATCAAGGGCTACATACTGGGAGGGAGGGAGAGATGTACGTCTAATATTGCCTAAGGTTGATTTTTACACTGACTCAATTATAGCATTTTAGGGGTGCCTGGGTGGCTCAGATGGTTAAGCGTTCAACTTCAGCTCAGGTCATAATCTCGCGGTCCATGGGTTCGAGCCCCATGTCGGGCTCTGTGCTGACAGCTCAGAGCCTGGAGCCTGCTTTAGATTCTGTGTCTCCCTCTCTCTCTGCCCCTCCCCTGCTTGCACTCTGTCTCTTTCTCTCTCAAAAATAAATAACCGTTAAAATTTAATTAAAAATACTTTATATTATAATTTTAATAATTTATTATTTTACTTTGTAAGACATTCATTACTTTTTTTCCAATATTTAAAACAAATCCAGCGATGAGTATGGAAATAGGGGTTTTTCTTTCCTCCTTTCACAGACCAGATAATTTAAAGGAATGTTTCATCACACAAGGGAATTGCAGAAGCGAACAGCCACGTGCTGATATGGCAAAATGTCAAAAGAGAGTGGTTTCACCCTAAATCGCTCACATCAGGCCGTAGGAGGTCATATGTAGTGTGCATTGGTTCTTTAAAGATTTTTAATGTCATTCATGGATATATTTGTATACACACGTATCATGCTCATGAAATCATTGAAAATGTCTGGATTTTGGGACGTCTGGGTGGCTCGGTCAGCTGGGCATCCGACTCACAATTGGTGGGATCGAGCCCCAAGTTCAGTGCAGAGCCTGCTTGGGGTTCTCTCTCTCCCGCTCTCTCTTTGCCCCTTCCCCACTCCCTCTCTCTCTCTTTCTCAAAATAATAAAGAAAAAAAAAGAAAATGAAAATGTTTGGATATTAATCACAGCGGATGGGGCCTGGGATTGGACTGGACCAAGGACCGAGGAGGCAGCTTTGCTTTCCTGTATTGTTTGCATTTTTACACAATGATAGACAACACATCATTTGCATAAATGTCTAAAACTAGGTCCTACCGTCCCTAGATCTGCCAGCCTCACCTGCCTCCCCATCAGTTACTGTTGTTTGGCAAAATTTCACATCTATTTACTTTACCTCTTTCGGATCAAGTTGTGGGTCACGGTGGAAACAGTCTTTTTAATCTTCTAAACGTTTTCAGAGTTGTCGTTTGATTGCAGCTTCTGGTCACGCTTCAGCATGAATAATTCACCAGTGAGGATGTCTGACACTCTGAAGCGCGGTGGTGGAGGGAGGGGAGGGACAGCGTCCTTCCCTGCACCTGCTCTGAGACCCGGGTGTCGTCGGGCTCCGGCTTCCGAGGCTCCCGGGCCCCCGGGGGAAGGTTCTGCAAAGGCAGCCTCTGTTGCACACAAAACCCTGCCGAGCGCTGACAGTGGAGGCGCAGGACCCCGTCATCTCTCCGGAGGACTGGGTGGGGTCACCGGCTCTCTCCCTCCGCCTGGTCCTTGGGCTTCACAGGCTCCTCTGCCAACCCAGACACAGGTCCCCAGACGCAGCCAACATGAGCATAAAGTGGGGTGCAGCTTCTCCGCATAGCACCCAGGTGTGAAGTGGTGATGACTTTGAAAGAACTCCTTTCCCTAAAGCCCCGGGGTCCTGGGAGAGAGATGGAAAAAAAAAAAAAAAAAGACAAAAATGTAAACAAAAAAACAAATAGAAAACCATAGGGATTTCAGGCCTTCTGTTATGTGTTTTTTTTTTTCAGTTTTAAGCTCTCTTTTCACCCAACATGGGTCCTGAACTTACAACCCTGAGACCAAGAGTCACATGCTCCACCAACTGAGCCAGGCAGGTGCACCTGCCATGTGCTTCCAATAGGAGATTACAGGTCAGTAGGGTGTCAAGGGCTTTCAAAAACCAGAAAACTCCTTAGCACAGCTCTGCACTATGTGATGCTGGGGGGGTGGGGGGGGGACAGCAAGACTGGGCTGTGTTTCCGGCTGCATTGGCATCTCTGGGGAAGGCTTCACCTCCATCTTCTGGTTGACTTCTCTTCGACACTATGTATTCAACCCTGGAAGCTGTTTGAACACTCCTAAGAAATAAGGGGATGACAAATACACTAAAAATTACTTGGTTGCTACAATATAGCCGATCCTCATTTTCCCCGATTTCACATGTGTGAATCCGCCTACTCGCTCAAGTTCATTTGTAACACAGAAATCACTACTCGCAACATTCTTGTGGTCATTTGTGGACATGCACAGAGCAGCAAAAACTTCGAGTGCCCTGGTACACATGCCCTCAGCAGAAGCTGAACACCACAGTGTTCTGTCTGGTCTGGCCTCTCATGCAGAGGTGACGATGGATGGAGTCAGAAGGGGACACTACAGTGAGAGCAGGAAGCCTCAGTGCTGGGGCCAGGTGGGGGGAGTTCAAATCCCACTCTGGCACCTGCTTCGTGGAGCGGCCTTGGATGAGCTTTCTGAACAGTTTTCTCTGTTGTAAATTTTTTAAAAAAAGAATCTACCAAGAGGAACGTTTTAAAGTTTTAGATGGTGCTCCACATGACGTCTGTACACACACTCCTGAGGAGTATATTAGTCTGTATTCACTAATTTGCTACTTGACGTGATGTTATGGAGTGGACATAACGAGGTATCGACTATGCTTGGATAACAAGAATCAACTGTCCTTCTGTTTCCCCACGTGGTTGCAAATGCACGGATTCATATACGCATCCAGGTAATGAAACCAGAACAAGGAGGCAACACAGAGGACTATGAGTTCTGCTTATAGCAGGACCCTCCTTGGGACCAAGGTCTGCCTAGATACACACCATACTAAGGTGTATACACGTGAGTATCACCCTCGCCTCCACCAACCAAAGGGGACAGTGAGGGGAGGTGTGAGATGAGAGCCCGTAAGCCAATGCTGTGACCCCTAGTCTCCTCTCTCTCTATTCTGGAAAACCTTGTACCACACAGTTAGAATCATTTCCTTTATCTGGTCATACTGAGCAGCAGCGGAGGCCGAGGCGCAGGAAAGGAACTGACAAGATGAAGGTTGACGGGCGCCTCCAGGGGCCTACATTCACCCAGCTGGGACTCCCCGGGAAGAGGCAACGATCCGGAACCTTCCCTGGCCTGCCCAAACCCTAACACCCCACCATCATCAAACCCTATGTAAGCCACAACCAAGAGCCTTGGGTCCACACACAAGGGTGATGTGAGCTGGGTCCACCTTCAGAGAAGCGCAGTGTCCTCGTCTGGGGGCTGTGGCCCCACACACGCCTTGAGAGAGATACTTCCACATTCGAGGAAGGCTTTGGTTAACGGCATGGAGTGAGCGCACAGCACCATGGGTAGTGCCAGGTATTGAAATCAAGAAGTAGGAAGGTAGCAGGTCCCCGAGATCACAACTGTTCAAATACCTGAAGGACCACGGTGCGGTAAGGTGTGTGGGCTGCGGGCTCACGGGGGCAGGCAGGGACCATCAGTGAGAGCGTGGGTCACTAAGTCGGGGAAAAGGGGCCACCTGGCACGCAGGAAGGCCCAGCCCCTTGTCGTTTTTTTTTGTTTGTTTGTTTTTGTTTTTTTTTTTTGACAAAAGCAACTGTTCTTCTTGTTACATCACTAAAATCGTTTGGGTCACATGCGACTCCATGTGTTTTTCAAATATGTTAAGTTATCCTTACATAACAGCAAGGGGATTGTCTATCTTTACCTGAAAGTGTCTTAGGAAAATGTTTTTAAGAATTTATGGAGAGTTTATGATTATTGTCCCTTAGATATACTGTCAACTATTTTTTAAGACCTTTAAATATAGTACCAGATATTGTTGGGGACACGGGAGTCAGTGCAGGTAAGGGAGTGAGCTGGTGGACAGTGGGGCATCGGAGTCCCCGCCTGACCCACGTGTGGGGCCAGCGCCTTCCGACCTCCCTGTGAGCCCTGAGAGCTCCTGGACAGCTTGGTCATATGAGAGTTAAAACCGAGAGTCTGGGAGTGCCTGGGGGACTCAGTCTGTTAAGCATCCAACTCTTGATTTCAGCTCAGGTCATAATCTCAAGATTTGGGATTCAAGCCCCGAGTCAGGCTCTATGCTGCTGGTGCGGAGCCTGCTCCAGAGTCTCTCTCTCCCCTGCTATCTGTGCCCCTCCCCCACACACATGTGCTCTCTCTGTCATAAATAAACATTTAAAAAATAAGTAAATAAAAATAAAACCTAGAGTCTGAAACATACTCCGCTGTCCTGTCTTTAGGACCGTGTCCCCAGGAGGACGTGGCTGTTTCCTGATAAGCATCAGCTGTAGCTACAGGAAGAGCACACTTTTTAGTTGATTCATGCGGTTCAAATTTGTGGTTCTTTCTATATCTCAAAATTCAAACATAATTTTTTAAATTTTTTTTAATGTTTATTTATTGTTGAGAGAGACAGAGAGTGAGACAGAGCATGAACGGGAGACGGGCAGAGAGAGAGAGGGAGAAACAGAATCTGAAGCAGGCTCCAGGCTCTGAGCTGTCAGCACAGAGCCTGATGCGGGGCTCAAACCCATGAGCCATGAGATCATGACCTGAGCTGAAGTGGGACAGCTCAGCCGACTGAGCCATCTGGGTGCCCCAAAGTGACTTTAGAAGTTAAATCAATCCCAGTATAAAAGAACCACTTTTGGGGGGCACCTGGGTGGCTCAGTCAATTAAGCGTCGGACTTGGTTGCAGCTCAGGTCGTGATCTCACGGTTTGTGACTTTGACCCCTGCCCGAGGCTCTGCGCTGACAACTCAGACCCTGCTTGGGATTCCCTCTCTCCCTCTCTCTCTGCCCCTCCTCTCTCTCTCTCCAAATAAATAAACTTAAAATAAAATAGCCGCTTTTTCCAAGTCTGTCTGCCATCCAGAGGACCTGTAGCTATTTTTCATAGCTGACACTTTTGTTCAATAAATAAATAAATAAACCACTTAACACCCAGGTCTATCCCTCAACTGGTAAATATCTCTGAAACTCCACGTTAGGCTTGATACTTAAATGACATATATATATGTATATATATTTAGAAATATATATATATATTTCTATTTTTTTCATTGTAATCCTTTTTTTATCGCTTTTATAAGAGCTACATGAACAAAGTGGGAGATATGGATTCCTTATGTTAAAAAAATACAGCTTTATCCCATAACCTTTCAGCAAAAATATCGTGAATAAACAAGAGATGAAGCCCAAAATCAAAGTGATGTCCACGCAGGTAAAATCAGCAGCTGAGACGACAGCTTAAGTTGCTCCTGCCACGAGTGGACCAAAATCTCCCTTAGTCCAACGACAGCTGAGTGTGGGCGGCCCTGCCCTGTGAGCCGGCAGACGGCTGGATGCCTTCCCAATGCCTTCTCCATCTCGAAGGAAGGTCCTGGGGTTCTGGACTCGGTTTTGGGGGTGACAAATGAATGCAGCAAGGGTCTGTGCCCGGAAGCCAAGGTTGAGGGTTAGGATGTGAATTGTGACTTGACACATCGCTCATCTTTCCATCGATATCTTTTAATGTGAATTAACAGAATACGCTCACGAGGGAAAATTATTTATGCTTAAGAAATACAGTTCACATAAGCAAAGGTTTTTCTTGGAGGAAATCACATATTTTTAATTTTTTTTACTATTTATTTATTTTTGAGAGACAGAGAGAGACAGAGCACAAGGGGGGCAGGGGCAGAGAGAGAGGGAGACACAGAATCTGAAGCAGGCTCCAGGCCCCGAGCTGTCAGCACAGAGCCCGATACTGGGTTCAAACCCACAGACCAGGAGGTCATGACTGAGCTGAAGTCGGATGCTTAACCGACGGAGCCACCCTGGCGCCTCCACATTTTTAATATATGTGATTTGCAAGCTATAACTAGTTTAGCTAAACGTGGTAATTTTTCAATAAATGTTAAAAAATAGAGTTACTTAATTCATAGAAAACTTCTGCGATCTGTGTAGAAAATAAAACATTCAAGGGCACCTGGGTGGCTCGGTAAGCTGAATATCCAACTCTTGATTTCGACTCAGGTCATGATCCCAGGGTAGTGGGATCAAGCTTGCATCAGGCTCTGCACTGAGCATGGAGCCTGCTTAAGATACTCCCTCTCTCTCTCTCACTCTGCCCCCCTCACTCATGCTCTCTCTCTAAAATAAAAAACTAAACTAAAACATTCATTCCATGTGTTTTCAAATATATTTAAATATTTGAATGTCAGTGTACTTCTATCTAAACAAGTCGTGCCTTTATTCCTCAAGGATACAGAAGTTCAGTGGAATAGTTTTGGCAAAGAGGACTTCCCTGACGCGGTGTTTAGGAGTTACTACTGAAATGGCCTCATGGTTTTTACTCGAATGACGTTTCCTTTTAAAAAGAGTGGTGTCATCTGTTATTCGGTTTATGCAACGCTGCTTTGAGTGTTGAGACGTGAGTGTTTAGACCTCGTCTATCACAACAATGAAAGAAGGACACCAAGGCCCACGCCTGTCTGGTTCCATCAAATCTGAAAATGAGGACCGTGCAGGAAGGGGAGGAAACAGCTTCCACCAAAGTATAGCTGAAGGCAGCCCCCCAGCGGCTGCGACTTTACAATATAGGCGTGTGTGCTGCTCTTTTGTTTGCTTTCATTACCGCATGATGATTTGTGAGTTTTTTCAAGACTCATTCTGGTTCCTTTACAAAAATGTTATGCAGCGGCGCCTGGGTGGCTCAGTCGGTTAAGCGTCCGACTCTTGACTTCGGCTCACGGCACGGTCTCATGGCTCACGAGTTCGAGCCCTGCCTCAGGCTCTGCACTGACATCGAGGAGCCTGCTTGGGTTTCTGTCTCCGTCTCTCTCGCTGTCCTTCCCCGCTAGCTTGTGCTCTCTCAAAAAAAAATTAAAAAAAAACAACCGTAAAAAAATAAAAATGGTATGTGTTTCATTGTCCATCTGTTCCTGAATAGAAAAGAAAAAAGAAAAACAGCAAAGTGTGGGCCAGTGTCTCACTAGTTAGAAAACTCTGGAACGTACACACGATACATTAGTACACTGGCGTGCTGCGGGAGAAAATTTAAATAGCACGAACTAGTCCTCGAAAAGTGGAAGCTGTCCTCTTCCCCCTCCATATTTCCCTGTTTCTAAATGTTTAATGTGATTGTCCTTTTTCCCTGCATTGGCTGGGTCCATCTCAACACTTTTATCTTTGCCAGTAATTGTTTTCCACTGCATCTGTATGTTCATTCTTTACTATAATTTATTAGTTGTGTGGTGGTTTTTAGCTGTCCAGTCTTAACTGAAAATTCTGCCAACTGTCTCTCTTCATCTCATTGATTTTGTCAGCTCACCTTTGTGCCCCTTACTCATTAAATCTATCTTTTCTCTAAATTGACGATGACCTAAAACATTTGCAAGCAATTCTTTTCTTCTTCAGTTGCATGTGCTTCTAGAATGTTCTCATGGTGGTCACTTACCCCTTCTCCCTGCAGTGTGTTTGCACGGAGGCTGTGGTTTTCCACAGTTGCTCTCCCTGCATCTCTCGGGAAGTTCCCTTGGGGCCTTTCCTTTGTTCTTCTGGGGTGTGTGAGCACTCCTTGCTTTTCCCCCTCAAGCTCTCCCGAGGTGAGCCTGTGATCTGCAGCTGGGGGAGGGGTGCAGGTGGAGGGCTGTGTGCAGCCCTGTGGTATATGTCACTTCTGGTGCCTTCAGCACAGGGGTCCCCCCAGGGTGTCGGCCCGCAGCCGGCCTGTGCAGTGCCAGGCACCCCCTTCTCCCTGCAGCCAAGTTCTCCCCCAGGTTGAGGACACAGACCCTGAGAGCATCAGGATCCTCCAGGTAGGGGGGCCAACCGCACCCCCGGAGTCCTGGGTGCCTTTTCCAAGGACTCTGGCTCCTTTGAGCCACCACGTTTGACTGAATCACTCCTGTTGGCCAGAGAAACGTAGACTTGTCTGCGTCTTCTTTCTTTTTTTAAGTTTCAGTGCAGTTGCCGAGATAGCCTAACTCGGGGGCCTTCTTCTGGAACTGAGTTCCTGCGGGAAGAGCCTCTGCTCTCGAGGACAGGTACAAATGTCTTCCCTGGAGTGCTCCGTCCTTCCTCCTTTTGCATCTCCCCATTGTGGTGGAGAACAGTGAGATTTTCAGGATCTGACGCCCTCCTCACATGTCCCCGCTCACCCAGGATTCCCCAGAATTCGTGCGGACGGAGCTTAGTGGGTGCAGGACCCGTGTGTCGGTCATGTGTGGAGGACACGCAGCAGGGGGAGCTCCAGGAAACCAGGATGGGGGGCAGCAGGGTCAGGGCAGGATGCAGACAGAGTCAGGCTGACAGCTGCGGTATAACTTCCGCCTTGTCCTTTCCACGGGCCATCCGGAGAGGACATGGCCGAGTCTCCGTTTCTGTGGGCGGGCTGAGATGACACGGCCGGTCCTTCAACTGCTCGTGATACATGGCCAGCCCCCTGGCGGGATCCGGTGAGCAAGCCTTCCAGGGTCGCCTCTTGTTCCCTTTCACTCTTACCTACGTCTCCTCCTGGCCAGGCTCGATGGCAACTCGCTTCCAGAATGCAAAACTGGAGCCTGCAATTCTAAGTATGTTCTCAGCCCTCATTAGGAGAGACCTTTTCCCCTAATATTTCATGTAAAGCAGTGGGATCGAGGCCTACGGTGACTCTGAACCACATCCCAGAGCGAGGCAGAGGCAGCCACGGAATACTGAACCCCCAACTGCTTTTGTGTGTCCCCTGGGGCAGGACTCCTTTTATCTGGTCACAGATCACTGAGATTCGCGGCCACAGCTGTCTTTCTGCCATTCGGCTCTGTAACCTTTAAAAAATCCATTATGTCGAATCATTCGCCCAAAACACAAGCTGTTAGCTCACGGTCCAAAGCTTTGCTTCCACCGGTCTTACCCTGAAACCCATCCTCAGACCTGGCACTTCTAAAGATAAATGATCTTATTTGGGCCTGTCTTCGGGGAGAGAATTATAACACCCTGTGATGGGGGCTGCTCCACAAGAAGCATTACTGTTCAAAAGTAAAGGGTTTCTCAGTAGGATATACGTACGAAACAGCATCGAGCACCATTGCGAATGACTTCCAGAAGGGAAAACACAAGTGTTGGCTGGGAAAGAATTCGGGGGCCTGTATCTGGAGGAGTTCCGCGAAGAACTACATCTTCTGCGATCATTTATTTTGAAGTTATGTGTTCATGGTCATTAATAATCAACACGAGGCCAAAGAAAAAAGCATCTTATAAACACACGCACGCCTGGGGAGTGTCAGAATGTCGCTGTCCCCCAGAGCACTTGGAGGTTGAGACGTGCCCTCTCCCGACATCCAACGTGACAGACGCCAGTCATACGTGGCCAGAGGACACCCGAAATGTGTCTCATGCAAACTTTTCATTTCATCCAGTGGCTACGGTATTGGATGTTTTGCTAAGTAAAAAATATTTTGGTGTTGTTGTTGTTGTTGTTTTTAAAAAAGACAATTATAAACCACAATATTCGGAGATACGGAAGAACCAATTTTTCCATTAAAAAAAGCCCCTTTGTACTGTTGATTTTCTTTCCAAAACTGTCTTTTTTCCCGTTTGATTTAGTGAAGACAATGTTAAAAGAGTGTCTCGTTCATTTATAATTAAGAAACCATTAGGTAACATATATTATAAAATTTGGATTATTTAAATCCAAAGATAATATTAACTGTTTTTCAACTAACCAGACACCTGGTAAACATCAGAAAACCATGGATGTTTCTTTTAGTTCATGTGTCTTCATTTTTACTATTAACATGGCTTTCATAGAGGCTAATTTTGGCTTCAATGTACTTTCTCCTCAACTGGGAATTCAGTAGCCATCTTACAAAGTTCTCAAGCGAAAGCCAGCATTTCATATCCTCTCCAGAATATGTTACTTACAACTGGTATTGCTTTCACCAATACCAGAATCTCCATCACTCCATTCACAGTGAGCCTCAAAACTTGTTACCTGCTTTGTGTTCAATCGCCAAATAGGATAAAGCACTGCTTTCAAAAAAAAAAAAAAAAAAGTCACATTCCGCATACACAGAGGCTGTCAAGATCCAACCCACAGCCTCATGTGCGGGTTTTCTGAGATGCATGAGCACCAAGGAGGTTTCTCACGAAGAGTTACAGGTTCTTAGCAATTCTCCCAATGGCCCATCCGCCCTGGGGCACCCCCTCCATCGATGTGACCCCCAAGACTCCGCCTGGCCCCACTTCTCCCTAGCCATTCCACTCCATGACCTTCTCACTCAGTCGCTTAGCTCTGCCTCGCATGACCTTTCTTCTTCTGCCTTAATGACATTGTGCTTGTCCCTGGCTCCTGGCACTTAAGACTTAACCCTCATTCTTGCTCATAAAGCTCCTCCCCAGCTGTTCCCTGACTGGCTCCTTTCGCCACTCAGGTTTATACCAAATGGCACCTCCCCTGTGTGGCCCTCCCTGATTCCCCGGCTATCACTCTGTCACCACCCCAAGAGCCACGCTGCTCGGTCCCTCCTGGTTGCTAAGACTGGGCCATCCACTCGGCAGTGTGACCGTACACTGTGTTTGTCCTGTTTACTGACCATCTCCCCCCAGAGTCGCCTGCCTGCTGCCCACTCAATACCTAACCTAGCATGATAACCGTTATGCCCTGGGCACTCTGGAAAATACTCAATTAAATTAAGATGCATCCGTTCAATTGTAACTGATAATTAGGCTTATTAACATAAGTACAATTTTCCAAATCCATTTCTCAAATATGTTCTACGTATCATGTGAAAGAAACCTCTGGCTGGAATTTTGGGGGATGCGCGTGCGTGGGGTGCGGGATCACGGCACACAGACCCGTCTGGGAGGATGGAAAGAGGCCGCCATCACCTCCGGCCTGCCCGCTGTGGATGAGCAAGCCCCACATCTAAGCACTTACGACATGCGGGCTCGAACGTTTTCCCGGTTCATAGAGTTTCTTACTAAAAATGCAGATGCCCGGGGCGCCAGAGTGGCTCAGTCAGTTAAGCACAACTTCAGCTCAGGTCACGATCTCGTAGTTCGTGAGCTTAAGCCCCACACCGGGTGAGTTCGAGTCCCGCCTCCACGAGCACGAGCCCCTCTTCGGTGAGCCCTGATTCTCTCTCTCTCCGTCTCTACCTCTTGCTCGCTTGCACTCTCTCTCTCTCTCAAAACTTAATTAATAAAATAAAATAAAACTAAACAAAATAAAACTAAACAAAATAAAACTAAACTAAACTAAACTAATAATGCAGATGCCTTTTCACAGCGATTCTTCTCAAACACCAAGGTCACCTCTGGAAACCAGATGACGCAAAAGATGAGACACAGTCTCTGTCCTTGGGGAGCCGACATTTTAGCCTCACTGGCTTCTAATTGAGAACCGTACATACAGCACGGAGTTTTTAAACACATGGGGAGGAGGAAAAAAAGGAAAAAGGAAGGGAGAAATTGCAAGAGACTAATTTTGCCCACTTCACTATTTTTGTCTCAAATTGGCCCTGTATAACATAAAGCATGCGTAAAGACTGTGCCAAAGTAAATGGCTCATCTAGCGAGCATTTCTAAGAGAGTGTTATGGCTCACTCTGTCAATTTTATTGTATAACTGTCTGCTTCCAGTACATTTCGGAGACAAATCGAGAGCAGGCGGTGTGATCAGAAGGGCATTTTGATCTATAAGATCCTCTAGTTCTATAGATCTGTAAGATCTACAGTTACCCTCCCGGGGTCTTAGCCATTTCACACTGTCCGTGGCGAGCCTGTTAGGCGTCAGATTGATTCAAGGCGGTGTACCATCTCTCTTCTCGGTGTTTCTGCAGAAGACTATTTTTCTTAAAAACCGTACAGCTATGTAAGCAGAAACTCTCAATGAAAACTCCGAAATGGCTTTCGCTGTTTTTCAACATTAAATACTCCACGCGGAGCTGAAGTATTGAGAGAGAATTTCTCTGTTGTTCCCTGGCTACCTAAAGAGCTTTTTCTCTTGCAAATTTTGAGTTCCGGATTTATCTGCAACGTCTTAATTATGTTTAAGAAAATGTTTCTTATTCACAACCTGAATTGATCTAGGAAGCCCAGAAACTGGGACATTCATTCCCAGCTCCACACTGTACCTCAACATCCCATTAGGAACAGAAATTCCATTAAGACCCTCTGTTGCAGGGCTTGGACACTCAAAGAAAGTTTACAGGCGAAGGGAGAACCTTGGTGGCTCCTGGCTTTTGAGCCGGACCTATTCCAGGAGGCCTGGTAGCCACTGAGCTGGGCCTGGGAGTCTTACGACCCCTGCATGCTTAGTCACGGAAAAAGCCAAGGGCGAAGAGAATTCCCAGACTCTTCCATGCGCCATGCTTCCTTCCCACGACCGTGCCCTGCGCGCTTTCTGCATACCCCGGAGTGGCTGGGCCGGGGTGACTCTCTGGTGGTGAGCCTTTAGGACCCTTCTGCCCAATTCTGATGGACTCATTTGCTTAGGAAACAGAAGGAGATTCGGGGAGGACCCGGGGGATTAATAGTTTTTTAGCTGAAACTTCTAGATCAGACTTCCTGCCCTGTCACTTCCAACTCCAGGAAGAATCTACTTCATCTTTTTGGACTTCTAGTTCACTGATAATGGAGAGAGTGAGGATGGTTCCAAGTCCTTTATCTAAGAGAATACATGTACTCTGTACCACAACACTCCCGAAGATCGCAAGCGATTTTCTCCTCAAATTGGTTCAGAATGAGGCAAGGTGGAAAGAAGAAGAATAGGGAAGGAAAAAATCTTGCATTATTATTTATTGTGTTCTAAAGATGTCTCCAGATTAAAAGGTGAAAAGTACCATTTGTTTTATGGACAAACCTCCCATATGTCTATAGACATCCCGGAAACCTCAGCAAAACGCCACACTCTGAAAACACTCGGTCACCGTGCACTAATACTAAGGAGGGAACACCCCATTTTTCTCCCTTTAACTCTCCATGAACTAAAAGACTCTGTACTTTGAAATTATCGTGGGCACCAAACTGAAAGCCTGCATTTCTTACTCTGAGGAAGGAAAACAAGAATGAGAATGGGGTGACATCGGCAGACGATGGATTTATTTTTGGTGCCAAACGTAAGGAGTTCAGGGAAGCACAATGTCTCTTCAGTGTCTCTTTCTGGAAGGTTTCTCTGGATCATAGAAAGTCACCAGAGAATCCATTTCCTGGTTATTTGTCCCTGACCGCTCACAGTCTCTCCATGCTTATCTTTAATGTAACCCCGAAATTAACCCTAACATGAAATTTGGATCTCAGGTGTGTTATTTCCCATCAGCCATAGCTTATTATTACTGAAATTATATCGTGGAAGAGGCATTAGAAGGAAGACCTTGGGGACGGGGGCGCCCGGGGGGCTCAGTCGGGTAAGCAGCCCACTCTTGGTTTCTGTTCAGGTCATGGTCTCACAGTGCACGGGTCTGAGCCCCAAGCTGGATTCTGGGCTGAGAGCACAGAGCTTGCTTGGGATTCTTTCTTCCTCTCTCTCTGTCCCTTCTGTTTCTGTCTCTGTTGGCACTCTCTCTCCTCTCTCTCTCTCTCTCTCAAAAATAAATAAACATTTTTAGAAAATAAATTTCTAAAAAGAAAGAATCCCTTGAACAACACATTTAAGCAAAATAAATATATATATTTATATAAGAATATATACGTATATATATATTTATTTATAGTTGTGTGGGCATTTATATATATACATTTTTATATGTTATAGCTAAAAATATATATTTATTTATAGTAGTGATCTGAGAATATTATTTTGAAGGTGCGGGATAGGGACGACGAAATTTCTATTGTTCCAGATGCAGAGAATTATGGGAAAGAACATAGTTCTATACGGCCTGGTGCACTTTTTAAATGATAAATTAATCTTTGAAAAACAGGAAAATAAAAATAAAACAGTACATAACAATACATAAATAGTATGTGTTATATATATATATATACGTAAGTATATATATATATATATATATATAATATTTTTTTAAGTACTTTTTAAAGCATACGCTACCTGATGCCAGCCACGCGCAGACACGAGCGCAGAGGCGCACGGACTCACACGTCGTGCGGACACGTCCCGTCGGCAGTCACAGTGGAGACCAGCCGGCGCTGGGCACAGGGCAGCGGGGGCCGGCGCCGGGCTCCCAGCGGCGCGCGGGCTGGTGACGCAGGCGGGGAAGCGGCACCACGCAGTTCTGGAGGCTTCTCCCGGGCCCGCGGGGAGACGCGGCGGGGGCGTTCGCTGGGAAGCGAGGCAACGCTCCCTGGCGGAGGAGGCCGCAGGTGAGGGGCGTCCGGAGGCGGGAGTTCAGACAGAGGCCCGTGGGAAGAGCGGCGGGGGCAGCGCCCCCGCCGGCGAAGGCGCGGAGCCGGAAGGAGGCCGCGGCGGGACGACGTGCAGGAAACCGGTTCGTGAGGGGACGAGGCCGGGAGCCGGGTCAGCACGCGCCGTGAGGGGCCCCGAGTGTCCGAGCTAGGAAGGGCGACCGTGGTGCCAGGCGAGGGGCACCCGGGGAGGCTTTGGGGCACAGACGCCCACCTGCTCTGGTGACGACGACCCCGCAGGGCCCGGAGTTGTGGGGGTGGGGAGGGGAGGTTGCTTCGGAACCCAGACCAGGAATCTTTTTTTTTAAATAATATTTATTCATTTTTGAGAGAGAGACAGAGTGTGAGTTGGGGAGGGTCAGAGAAAGAGCGGGACACAAGCTCCAGGCTCTGAGCCGTCAGCGCAGAGCCCGACGCGGGGCTTGAACTCGCAGACCTTGAGATCATGACCTGAGCCGAAGTCGGATGCTTAACCGACTGGGCCCCCCGGGCGCCCCAAGGAATCTATTTTTACAGACCGTATCCCAAGTGGAGATAATCAGGCATCGGGAGAGAGTTAAAATAGAGCCCATCTCCTCGCAATTAGAAGAGTTCTCGAGCCAGGCTTGTCCACCTCCCGGAGCACCGTCAGCCTTGCTTTGATTCGGTCGCCTTCCCCCGCTTTCCTAACCAGCCGCCGTGACGTCAGGGTCAGGCAGAGTTCCAGGAAGAGTCGCCCTGGCAGGTGGGGGGCGCAGGAAGCGGGGTCCCCGTGTCCTCATGTGGACGCGGCTCATCCAGGGCTCCCCGGGAGGAGGGCCGGCGCCCTGAGAGAGCCCATGGACCCCGAGTCCTCACCACCCCCAGCCCGAGGTCGGGGAGGTGGGCTGTCCCTCCTTCCCCTGGAGGGGGAGCCCTGGGGGGCGGGGCTTGTCATTTTGCTTGTTATTATTATGGGATGTAAGGATAGAAGAAATGTCGCCGTAGTCATTTTGCATGGAGTTTGGAGGATTTTTTTTTTTTTGTAGCTCTCCTCGGACTTGCTTGTATGAGCCTTTCCCTGTATCTAAATGTTCCCTCCGTGGGAACTTCAGTAATAAAAAGGTTGCTGGAAACCAGCCTGAAAGCTCTCTGAGGATCTCTTCCCACTGCTCAGGAATTTTTTTTCCCCTCTTTAAAAAAAATGATGTTGAGTTTGAAGTGCCAAGCAGAAGCTAAGCCTGGCAGTTTGAATGATTAATAAGGATATTAAAGAACAGAAAAGGGAGGACAGAGTTCAAACCCGAATGAAATTTCCATTGGCACGATGCAGGTCGAATTAGGCTCTTCTGAACTTCTCTTTCTGCTTTATAGACGCCTGGTGTTTTCACCCCATTGTTCTTTTTTTATGCTCTCACTACTTCCCGGCGACTTTCCTGACCCTCGAATCTTCTTTCGAAATTTAGCTCTAACATAGTCGCCGAGGGATCCCTGCACAAGCATCGTATCTGTGTGTTACGGCCTAAAAAAGGCCCCCAACGGATGCCTTAACCCTCTCTGCAAGCTTCTTTTCATTTTCTTCCTTCAAGATATTTAGCAATAGTCTGTGGCTTTCACTATTTTATTCTTATTCTCCTGCAATGTCAGCATAAGGCAAAGATCTTAATATGCGAAATTTTTTTAAAAAATGACAAGGTAAGGGGCGCCTGGGTGGCTCAGTCGGTTGGGCGGCCGACTTCAGCTCAGGTCATGATCTCGCGGTCTGTGAGTTCGAGCCCCGCGTCGGGCTCTGTGCTGACAGCTCAGAGCCTGGAGCCTGCTTCAGATTCTGTGTCTCCCTCTCTCTCTGCCCTTCCCCTGTTCACGCTGTGCCTCTATGTCTCTCAAAAATAAATAAACATTAAAAAAAATTAAAAAAAAATAACAAGGTAAGTATGGGGACTGCTAATGAATCTTACTACACATTAGGGAATTAGGGATCGGCTATCGTGGGGAACCTTCGGAAATCCCCTTTGTGTAAATCAAGTTGGTTGCATATTGGTGATCTCCTAGGGCTCAGCCTCCAGTCAACCTCGGATCCCACTTCCGCCTCTCCTTCTATAATCAAGGGGGGAAAAGGAAGCTCACAGATGTGAACTACCTTACTCGTGGTCACATGACTTATTGGGAGGCAACTTGAGAACCAGGTCCGCTTGTGCCTCAGCCAATGACTCTTCCCACCACGCCGTAAGATGGTCCTAGACACAGGACTACCCCCACTCTCCCCCTCACTCGTGGAGACCAGTCCTCCTCATCTGGGACAGTGGCCCGTGTTCCCTAGTGCCGAGTTTACCATCTGGCCACCATCCCATCAGGAATGATGCAGGATGAGTGCAGGACCCAGGATTTTGTCCTAGTTACGAATTAGCAAGCTACCCTGCTACTGTTGGTGGATGCTGCTAGAAGACACGAGACTCCTGGATCAGAGACACGTAACTTGCCTACTCACGGCAAAAGAGTCGCCAGAGCTTAATGCTGGCTTGCGCAGGTTCCCCATGAGTCCCACCATTCCCGGGGGGCCGTGCTGAGGGTCCAGAAGGCACGCCGGGGCATGCACGGAATGTGGGGATTCCCGACTTCCACAGCGAGCAGAAACAAGTGTGCTCTTTTTCTGGGAGGAGGCAGCACCTCAGCTCTCAGGATGGCTGCCGCACACATATCCGGCCTGGGTAGAGCTCAGCCGAGCCTTGCATTCTTGGCCCGCCGGGCGAGAAGATGCAGGCTTGCAGGGTCCGTGGAGGATTGGCTCTCCTTACAAATCTGGAGGGTGCTTCAGTGAGTGGGGAACCGAACAAAGCACTATTATTTTTGTTTTTTGTTTTTTTTTTTTTCAATTCTTGCAAAACCTAGAGTTGAATTGAAAAGTAATTCATACACGTGGTTTAAAAATTGCTCTTGTTTAATAATTTTAGGCTCCAGCCCCTTACCCAGAGGGCAAAAATGCTATTAATGGTTTCTTGTATATCCTTCCAGGAATATTCCATTCACAGAGGTGTGTATTCATTTCGGGGATTTCAAAGAGGAGCGGAATATGCCTACTGTTATTACCTTGCCTTTGCAAAAGACTGTCTCTTAAATGTGTTCTATACAATACTAGATTATTCCATAAAATGGAGGTATCATAACTTATCCATGTGCTCACCCGCTGGCAGAGAACTGTACACTTCCGTGTGTGCCCGTGGGATTCATTCCCAGAAATGGCATTTCTTCTTGGTGTAGACGGTGCATTGAGGGGACTTCAGGTGCTGCTTTTTTTAGATTGTCACCTTCAGAGTTCTGAATAGCAGGTGTTTTAGACGCTTTTCTTTAAATTTATGGAAATCACCCTCTGTGCTACTGCTTCCCACACCCTCGGGAAGGAGTTTTCTCCGTCTTTCGAGTTTTATCTATACAACTTCATCTCAGACCTGAGTCCCCTAGACTGTGGTGAGCCGGTGTGTGTGGGTCCCACAGCCAGATCACCTGGGCTCCAGCCCTGCGACATCATAACTAGCCCTGAGATGTGGAGGTAGTGGACACCTCATGGCTCAGCTCCCTTATCTGTGAACGTGAGGACGAGTTGAATAAACGCGTAGAAAGCACGTGAGGTCGTGTTCGCCCTTACTAAGCACTCAGCTTAGATGAGCTCTCCTTATCGGTTTCATATTCGTGTTTAAATCTGTTCTATTTTTAAATTTAGTTTTACGCTAAGTGGTGTGCAATGATATAGATCTGATGCACTTTCAGCATCTTATGCCGCAAGATAGTATATACATAACTATAACATCAAAGAAATAAGGGTTATGTTCTGCCGCAGTTGGGAAAGTTACTGTCATGAGAAAGAGCATTAGCAGCAATGCCTTGAGCTGCTCAAATCAGATAGGCTAAGTAGTATCTCATAGATGTTATGATGTCCATTTCTTCAAATATAAGCGATGTTGCGCATTTCTCCTGTGTTCATCTGTCATTTTATTTTCTTTTTGTAAACTGGCTGTTATTTTTTTTTGCCAGATTTTATATGAAGTTTTGGCCTTTGTAAGAGGGTTTTATAAATGTAAGAGATTAGTTCTTTGTCACACATACTACCAACTTGTTGCCGTTCGTGTCTGAAGTATTCTGAGAGCAATTTTTTTTTCATCCCACTTCTTTCAGTTGATGTAATTGATCTGTCTTCTGCTGTGGCACCCGGATTTGGGTCTTGCTTAGAACTACATGCCCCCCCGGCACACTATATGCACATTCTCCCCTGACTTTGTCTCATCCTTTCTCTGGGTCTGTTTTACTTCCAACCTTCATTCCATCATAGATCTATTTAAATGTAAGGCGTGAAGAATGCACCAGACTTGATTTATTTCTAGATGGCTATTTGCACCAGTACCATTTATTGAATAATTCAGTTTTCCTCGCTGAATTGAATTGCCACATTCCTTTGCTAAATTCAAATTTGCCAAATTTGTTTCGTTTGATGATTAAATCCGTATATGTCTTTGTTATTGGACCCTATTACGTTTCTTCATTAACACCTGTATTAATATGCTAGTATCTAAGGGCGAGAGTCAAGCTTTATATGTTATTTCCCTGGTCTCGGAGAACTAATTCCTATTACTACTCTTTTTACTAATTGCCTTCACTATTCTTGCATGTAATATTTCAAAGTAAAAAATGAATTATCTATTTTACTTAGCAATTAATTTAGCAAGGACTAATATCTTTATAGTATCGAGTCCTGGAATCCAAGCACAGGGATTTATTTCCATCTTCTATTATGCCCTCCGGTGGTTCTGAATATTTATTCATAGAGATGTTGGAACATTTCTTATTAATTTTTTATTTCAGATTCCATTAAAATTGGGGTCGATTTTTCCTTATTTTATATGTGTGAGAAAAATCATTGATTTTTGAAATTACTTTCATACGGAGAGAGTTTATGAATTTTCTTACAATTTATTATTGTTTCTCATGATGCCGTCTTGTTTTCAAGAAGCAAATAATGACAATTTTGTTTTATCTCTAATGTTTATGTTTCTTCTTTTATTCCTTTTTTGCTGAATGTACTTGACAACTTAGGAAGGTAAGAATAGAGTCCTAGGAGGGAGGTTTGAAATATTGAAATAAGGGTTTAAAAAGGAAGTTATTGCCACCAAAATACACGAAACTCCCAAATTTATCCTCTCTGGGTGCAAGTTAGGAGAAAAGTCAGAAATAGAAGTCTAGGACCTTAGAGAGGTATGAAGGAATGAAGGAAAAAGGCTCTGAAGCATTACATTGCTATTAGTATGTGAGAGAAGTTTTAAGACATTTTATCATCTCTGAATGACGAATGCCATCAGGTTGTTTGGTGTGTATATATTCATTGGAAGGTATCAAACGTAATTTCGTGTTTACTTTTACTTTTTCCTCCATACACGCCTTTTTGATTTGCTTTTTCAAGACTAATAGATTTGGAGAAAATGAGGCAAGGTCAGCCACTTACATTAGTTTCATTGAATGATGTTTACATTTATGTTACGGAATTGTATACGCACAAACGAAACTGGATAGAGATAATTTAGACCAACCGCTTGTTAAGAAAATATGGCCACGTTTCGATAGCATAAGCGTGTGAACAATGAAGGAGATAGATAATAATAATTATTATAATTAATGAAAGAGGGACAACAAGAACACTGGAAACTTCCTGTGTGCCGAGCACTGAGCTCGGTGATATAAATGGATTTTCTCGTTTAATCCCCACAAAAATTAAGTTTGCAAAAGCTTAATTGCCCAAATCCACAGTTTATGACTTGTTATTTTCAAAGCCAGCTCTGTAGACTCTAAAATCCCAGCCCAGGCTCTAATGTAGTCCAAAAACACTGTTCATTTACTTTTCAATGATACTTAAGAAATCACAAATACTGGTCCCAAATCAAATTATTATTTTTTTTAAAAAACCCGTCAATAAATGCAAGCTGCTAAAAGATTAACTTCAATAAAACACTCGGTAAAGATTAAAAACGGGCTAATCTAATCAAAGGAGATGTCTGGCGTGCCCACGGGGGCATTCTCTGCCGATGTACACAGAGTATTTCTATCGGAAAAAGAAAACGATCCTTCGGGGAGCCTTCTTAAGAAACTCAAGCATCTCCTGCCTTTCCTGTAGGAAGCTCGCTAAGAAATGTTTCAGATGAAAGCCGGCATCAGAATCTGAGAGTTCGTGGCCCGAAGGCAGGCGCACCGGGCCAGCTTCTGGGCCCTGCTTCCGCCTAAGGCCTGAGGCGGATGGAGCCCCGGGGGGGGGGGGCATCAGGGTGGGACTGTCAGGATGCGTGACTGTATCTCTGCCTCGGCTGGGGCCCGGGAGACACCCGGCAGGTGTGAGTCTGAAAGAACACACCTGAGAGGCCCCGGTACCCGGAGGAGACAGCTCCACAGCTGTTTCTTTCCACTGGAGAAAACGGGGGTGGTTTTTTTTCCAGCCGGTGACAGGGAGAAGTTGTCAGATTATAGTACAGAAAGGCTCTTTATTACTGCAACTCCTGGTGGGACTTAGCTAAGAAGTCACGCGCAAGCCCACGGGGTTCCTGTGGCCGTTCAGATCAGAACAGTGAGGCACACGCTTCCACGTAACCAATATCGGTTTTTAAAAATTGAAGTATAGTTGATGTAAAATGTTGTGTTAAAGTCAGGTGTGCAACATATGATGGACATTTGTACACATTACGAAATGCTCCCCGCGGTAAGCGCGGTCACCAGTGGTCACCACACAGACTCATCCCGGCGCGGATGCTGTTCCCTATGCTGTGCTTTGAATCTCTGTGACTCATTTATTTCATAACTGGAGGTAACTGACTCCGTTTACCCTTCGAGCCCATCCCCCAACTCCCTTCCCTCTGGCAATGACCAGTTTGTTCTCTGTATTTAAGAGTCCGTTTTGTTTTTTTTAGATTCCACGTATAAGTAAAATCATATGGTATTCGACTTTTTTTATTTAGCATAGTACCCTCCAGGTCCCCCCATGTTGTCACATATGGCATTTTCCCTCCGTTTTTTGGTTGATATTCCATAAATATTTGGAATATATATATATACACATATATTTACATATATATCACATATACATACACATATATGTACATATATATCACATCTTCATCTATCAATGGACACGTGCTTTTTATATCTTAGCTATTGTAAATAACGCTGCAGTAAACATAGGAGTGTACATGTATCTTTTCAAATTAGTGTTTTTGTATTCTTTGGGTAAATACCCAGTAGTGGAATTACTGGATCATATGGTAGCTCTCTTTTTAATTTTGTGAGGAACCCCTCTAGTGTTGTCCACAGTGGCTGCACCAGTTTACATTCCCACCAACAGTGCCCCGGGGTTCCTTCCTCTCCATCTCCTCTCCAACACTTGGTACTTCTTGTCTTTCTGATCCTAGCCATTCAGACAGGTGTAACGTGATAGTTCAGTGTGGTTTTGATTTGCTTTTCCCTGATGCTGAGTGATGTTGAGCATCTTTCCATGTGTCTCTTGCCATCTGTATGTCTTCTTTAGAAAAATGTCTGTTCAGGTCTTCTGCCCATTTTTAAATCAGATTGGTTTTTTGGTGTTGAGTGCTATTAAGTTATTTAGACATTCCGGATATTAACTCCTATCAGACATATCATTTGCAAATATCTTCTCCCCTTCAGTGGGTTCCCTTTTCATTTTAGTGATGGATTCCTTCACTGTGCAAAAGCTTTTTAGTTTGGTGTAGTCCCAATAGTTTATTCTTGTTTTTATTTCTCTTGCCTCAGGAGACATACCGAGAAAACCGTTGTGAAGGCTGATTATCAAGAAATTACTGCTTATGTTTTCTTCTAGGATTTGTATGGTTTTAGGTCTTTAATCCATTTTGAGTTTATTTTTGTGTATGGTGTAAGAAAGTGGCCCAGTTTTATTCTCTTGCATGTTGACCATATACACGTGGGTTTATTTCTGAAGTCTCTATTCTCTTCTCTTGATCTGTGGTCTAAGTTTGTGTCAGAACTGTACTGCTTTGAGGACTACAGCTTTGTAGTACACCTGGATATCTGGGATTATGATACCTCAGCTTTGTTTTTTCTCAAGATTGCTTTGGCTACTCGGGGTCTTCTGTGGTTCCAGACAAGCTGTATGATTATTCTGTTCTAGTTCTGTGAAAAATGCTGTTGATATTTTGATAGGGATTGACCTAAATCTGTAGATTGCTTTGGACATGTTAGCAATATTGGTTCTCCCAGTACATGAGCAGGCAATATCGTTCTTTTGTTTGTGTCATCTTCCATCCATGTTTTGTAGTTTTCGGAGCACAGGTCTTTCACCTCCTTGGTTAAGTTTATTCCTAGGTATTTTATTATTTTTGATGTAATTGTAAGTGGGATTTTTTTCTTAATTTCTCTGTCTGGTACCTTATTATTAGTGTACAGAAATGCAACAAATTTCTGTATATTAATTTTGTATCCTGCAACTTTACTGAATTAACTTATCAGTTCTAATAGTTTTTTCCCCTTTTTTAGTGGAGGCTTTAGGGTTTTCTGTTCATGGTACCATGCCATCTGCAAATAGTGACAAGTTTACTTCTTCCTCATCAATTTGGATGTCTTTTATTTCTTTTTCTTGTCTGACTGCTGCAGCTAGGGCTTCCAGTGCTATGCTGAATAAAGGTGGTGAGAGTGGACATCCTTGTTTTGTCCCTGATCTTAGGGAAAAAGCTCTCAGATTTTCATCATTGATATAATGTTAACTGTGGGTTTTTTTAATATATATATTATATGGCTTTTTAACATACATATATGTTAATATTATATGGCTTTTAAAATATATATATTTAATATATCTATGGCTTTTTTTATGTTGATGTAAATTCCTTCTACACCTACTTTGTTGAGAGTTTTTATCATGGATGGATGTTGTATTATATCGAATGATTTTTCTGTATCTATTGAGATGATCATATGGTTTTTATCCTTTCTCTTGTTAATGTGATATATCACACTAACATATATTACATATAACATATATATTATATGTAATAGGGCTTTTAAAAATATATATTAATATTAATATATATAATATGGCTTTTTAATATATTGCTTTTTTTACATTGAAGTAAGTTCCTTCTACACCTACTTTGTTGAGAGTTTTTATCATGAATGGGTGTTGTATTATATCAAATGATTTTTCTGTGTCTATTGAGACGATCATATGCTTTTTATCCTTTCTCTTGTTAATTTGATATATCACACTGATTGATTTGTGAGTATTGAACCACACTGACATCCTGGAATAAATCGTACTTGATCATAGTGAATGATTTTTTAATGTATTATTGCATTTGTTTTGCTGATATTCTGTTGAGAATTTTTGCATCTATGTTCATCAGAGACATTGATCTGTGGTTCTTTTTGGTAGTGTCTTTGGTTTTGGTATCAGGATAATGCTGGTGTCATAGAATGAATTTGGAAGTTTTCTTTCTTTTCTGTTTTTTGGAACAGTTTGAGAAGAATAGGTGTTAACTCATCTTTAAGTGCTTGGTAGAATTCACCAGAGAATTCATCTGGTTATGGACTTTTGTTTGTTGAAAGTCTTTTTGATTATCAATTAAATTTCATTACTAGTAATCAGATTGTTCAGATTTCCTATTTCTTCCTAATCCAGTTTTGGAAGATTGTATGTTTATAGGAATTTATTCATTTCTTTTAGGTTTCTTAACTTGTTGGGAAATAGTTTTTCATAATATTTTCTTATAATCCTTTGTATTTCCGTAGTGTTGTTTGTTATTTCTTCCCCTTCCTTTGTAATTCTATTTACTTGAGTCCTCTCTCTTTTTTTCTTGATGAGTCTGACTAAAGGTTTATCAATTTTGTTTATATTTACAAAAAAATAGCTCCTGGTTTCATCAATCTTCTCTATTTTTTTAGTATCTGTGTCATTTATTTCTGCTCTAATCTTTATTATTTCCTCCCTTGTACTAGTTTTGGGCTTTTTTTTCCTTGGCTTTTTTAGATGTAATTTTAGGTTGTTTATTGGTGATTTTTCTTGTTTCTTGAAGTAGGTCTGTATTGCTATAATCTTCCCTTTCAGAACTGCTTTTGCTGCATCCCAAAGATTTTGGACTCTGGTGTTTTCATTTTCATTTGCTTCCGTGTATTTTTTTATTTCGCCTGATTTCTTGGCTGACCCATTCATTGTTTTAGAGCGCGTTGGTTAGCCTCCATATATTTGTGTTCTTTCCAGATTTTTTCTTGTAATTGATTTCTAGTTTAACACCATTGTAGTCAGAAAAGATGCTTGATATGAGTTTAGTCTTCTTAAATTTACTGAAACTCATTTTGTGGCCTAACATGTGATCTGTCCTGGAGAGACATACTTGAAAACAATGTGTGTTCTATTTTTGAGTGGAATGTTCTATATATATATATGTTGGGTCCATATGGTCTAATGTCTCATCCAAAGCCACTGGTGCATTGTGGATTTTCTGTCTGGATGATCTATTCATTATGTAGGTGGGTTGTTAGAGTCCCATATTATTATTATTGTCAATTTTTCCCTTTATGTCTCTTAACAATTACTTTATATATTTAGTTGCTCCTATGATGGGTACGTATATATTTCTAATTATTGTATCCTCTTGTCAAGTTGCTCCCTTTACTGTAATTAATGCCTTTCTTTGTGTCTTGCTACAGCCTTTGTTTTAAAGTCTGTTTTATCTGATATGGATATTGCTACCCTGGCTTTTTTTTTTTTTTTTACTTCCATTTGCATGATATATATTTTTCTACCTTTTCACTTTAGGTCTGTATGTGGCTTTAGATTTGAAATAAATCTCTTGTAGGCAACCTATAGATGGATTTTGGGTTTGTTTTGTTTTGTTTTTTAATTTTTTAATGTTTTTATTTATTTTTGAGACAGAGAGAGACAGAGAGAGACAGAGACAGAATATGAGCAGGGGAGAGGCAGAGAGAGGGAGACACAGATCTGAAATAGGTTCCAGGCTCTGAGCTGTCAACACAGAGCCCGACACGGGGCTTGAACTCGTGAACTGTGAGACCATGAACTGAGCCAAAGTCAGACACTCAACAGACTGAGCCACTCAGGTGCCCCTGGATTTTGTTTTTTTGTTTTGTTTTGTTTTGTTTTTTAACATTTATTTATTTTTGAGACATAGAGACAGAGTGTGAGCAGGAGAAGGGCAGAGAGAGAGGGAGACACAGAATCTGAAGCAGGCTCCAGGCTCTGAGCTGTCAGCACAGAGCTCGACGTGGGACTCGAACTCACAGACCATGAGATCACGACCTGAGCTGAAGTCGGCCACTTAACCGACTGAGCCACCCAGGTGCCCCTGGATTTTTTTTTTTATTCCTTCTGTCACCCTATGTCTGTTGATTGGAACATTTGGTCCATTTATATTTAAAGTAATTGTTGACAGGTACGTACTTACTGCTATTTTATTCATTGATTTTGGTTGTGTTTGTAATTCTTCTCTATTCCTTTCTTCTCTTCTTGCTCTTTTCCCTTACGGTTTAATGACTTTCTCTAGTGTTATGCTTGGATCCCTTTCTCTTTACGTTTTGTATATCTATATAGATTTTTTATTTGCAGTTACCATTAGACACATATATATCACACCTTATGCATATAGCATTCTATAGTAAGTTGTTAGCCACTTAAGTTGGAATGTATCCTAAATAAACTACATTTTTACTCCCCTTCCATGTTTTATGTATATGATGTCATATTTTATATCTTTTTATTTTGTGTATTCCTTGGTTGATTTTTGTAGATATAATTAATTTTACTATGTTTGTGTTTTTACCTCTGTACTGGTTTTATGGTTTCCTTATTAGTAGCCAGTAAACTGGCTTTATTAGTCTACTATTTTTATTATATGTTTGCTTTTACTTGTGAATTTCTTTCCTTTCATAATTTCTTTCTTCTAGTTATGGCCTTTTCTTTCCACTCAAAGAATTCCCTCTAACATTTCTTGTGAGGCTGGTTTAGTGTAATGAACTCCTTTAAATTAAAGAAAATCTTTAAATGAAACATTTTTTGTACTAAAACTTAAATGTATTTAAAGTAATTTCTTTATTTTCAAGTATATTTTTCCAACCTGTTCTTAGAAAAGAAATCTTTTTCTTACATATAGAGACTACATGATAAGAAAATCCACTAAAATTTTAAGCTGTCAACGTATTCAGAATAATAAGTCTCATCTTGAATTCGTAAGAGCTGTAATAACCTTTTAAATTAGAGTTCTGATGAGTTTTTAATGAAAATGACAAAACCCTAATTATTGCAGAGCATACAGATTAAGGATTAAATGATGGCCCTCCAAACTCTCCAACATCTGGTTGTTATTTATTGATTTCTCTCAGCCCTGGGTTCCAGACCAATGCCTGCCAGGTGGACACGTGGCCCCGGCCGCCACCCCTCATATGAGTGCTGCTTTAGGAAGGTTCTTTAGGTCAACTGCAGTGAGAGTCCCGTGCTCGGGCTGGCAGATGGACTTCCTAAAGCAGGCGGCATCATTCTTATGATTCCAGGCAGCAAGCAGGAGAATTATAGGGGCAGAATTTGATTTAAATATTTTTGGTAGCCTAGATGTATTCTGTTGGAGAAGAAAGAGAAGAGGGAGGAAAAGAAAGATATGTATTTGAGGAAGGAAAACACAGGAGAAGAAAAGAGAGGCAGGGACAGGAAGAGAGAGAGAGAGAGAAAAGAGCACGGATGATGCGAGGCCGTTGCCTCCCAGCACCCAGCATCTGTGGCTAGAACTGCAGACTGTCGGTAGAAATTTGGGTGTTGAGGGTGCTGGTGGCGGAGGCTCTAACGGAAGTGAGGAGCATGTTATTGGAAACTGAAAGAGGGGAGAGCTTTGTGATGTAGTGTCAAGAGTTTGCAGAAATCGTCTCCTGCAGTAGGTTGAGAAGCAGCAGGGCTTGTAAGGGATGAACTTGGTTTTATAGCTAAAAAGATTTCCCGGGAAAGATGGGGGTACCTTCTGGCTTGTGGTATTGGCAGTGAAGTACTGCACACAGTAAACTCGCGACTTAGGTGAAACGCAAGAGGAGAGAGCTAAATTGGGGGAAGCTCTGTTTGAACCAAAGGATCCAGGTTTTGATTATTTTGAAATTTTCCAACAGTCTATCCACATGGCAGACAGAAAAAGCCAAGAGCATGACTGCACGAATTTTGTTAAAGTCTCAGAAAGATCAAATGACCAGAGTGTTCAAAAGGCCTTCCAGACGGTAAGGATGTCCTCACAGAACCTCCTGGCCGTGCCAAAGGGCCTTTAAGAAGCTGGGGGGCCTGAGGGACACCTGGATGCTCAGTCGGTTAAGCGTCCCACTCGTTTCAGCTAGGGTCATGATCTCACAGTTTCGGGGGTTCGACCCCTGTGTCGGGCTCTGTGCTGACAGCGTGGAACCTGCTTGGGATTCTCTGTCTCCCTCTCTTTATACCCCTCCACCACTCATGCTGTCTCTGTCTCTCAAAATAAACAAATAAAATTAAAAAAAAAAAAAAGAAGCTGGACCATTTGGTTTGCTCAGTCGGTTAAGCATCTGACTCTGGGTTGCAGCTCAGGTCATGATCTCATGGGTCATGGGTTCAAGCCCTGCATCAGGCTCCACTCTGGCGTCAACCTGCTTGGGATTCTCTCTCTTCCTCTCTCTGCCCCTCTCCAGCTCTGTCTTTCTCTCTCTCACTCTAAGAAAAAAAAAAGAAGCAGCAGCAGCTAACAGTGTTGTCCCTCAGCCCTCACAGCAGGAACCCCAGGTAGAAAGGACTTATCCAGAAAAGACCTTGGGGCTTTTGTCTAGAAATGTGAGCCCCTCTCCAGAAAATTCATGGGAGACCCACAAGTTCCTGATCAAATTATACCAGTAAAAACTTTGCCACCTTAGACTGAAGGAGATAGAGTACGAAAGGAAAGGAGGATATCAGAATCCTAGAATTGTGCCATCAAGAAGCAGACTAATGAAATTCCTCAACTGCAAATACATACTACCCCATGAAGAAAGAAAGACAACTCACATGGCTAAAACAGTAGTCCATAGGCTGGAGCCAGAGCTATGGAAGGTTATTCTCATTCTTGGAAACCTAGTCGAGAAACTTGCAACATCTGGCTGGCTGGGCTTCAGATCTGTTAAGGGCCAGCAACCCTTTTGTTCTTTCCTTTTCCTCCTTTTTGGAATGGGGACACCCATACCTGTTGTTGATGTCTGTCCCACCACTGCACGTTGGATGCATGAGGAAGGGACAGGTAACTTAATTAAAGCTGGATACCGGTTCTAGAGATTTCCAGATCAACCAGGCAGGAGGAGCTTCACACAAGAGTCTCATTCTCACCTGGAACTGACTTAGACGAGGAGATTCTAGACTTTGAGCAGATGTTATCATGAGATGAGGCTCTTGGAGACCTTGGGATGGATGAATGTATTTTCCATTCAGGAAGGACATGTATCGTTGGGAGCCCCAATAACTGGCAATCTTGTAAGGAGGTCCCCATGATCCCTGTCCCCTGGTGCGCCCTAACATAATCCTTCCTTTTGAGTGTGGACAGGACCTGTGACTTGCTTCTGATCTCTATAATCCAGCAAAGGTGATGGACATAGTGAACCATGTCTGCAGAATTAAGTTACATAACATGGCTACCTGTCTTGCTGGAGACTCGCTTGCAGGCAGTGATGAAGCCTGCAGCTATTTGGGGGAGGCCCACCTGGTGAGGAGCTGAAGCAGCCCCTAGGACCCTAAGACAGCTTCTGGCTGATGAGCAGCTCAAAGCCAAAGCCCTCAGTTCTCCAGCTGTGAGGAAATGAATTCTGCCAACAAAATGAGCGAGCCTGGAAGTGGGACTCTTCCCCAGTCTGGCACCCGTGTGAGAACCCAGCCCTGCCAGGCACCTCGAGCGTGCCCTTGTACAGAACCCAGCTAAACAGTGCCTGTGCCCCTGACTCACAGGGACAGTGAAATAATAAATGTGTTTTGGGTTAAGCTGCTAAGTTTGTGGCAATATTGTTATGCAGCAATATTATCTAGTGTAGCAAGTGAGAGAGAGAAAAATATATAAAGAAGAGAGGGAATATAAAATAGAAGAGGGGCATACGGGTGGCTCAGTCAGTTAAGCGTCTGACTCTCGATTTCAGCTCAGGTCATGATCTCAGTTGGTGAGTTCGAGCTCCGCATCAGGCTGTGCGCTGACTGCGTGGAACCTGCTTGGGATTCTCTCTTTCCCTCTCTCCGTCTGTCCCTCCCTCCCCTCATTCTTTCAATCAATCAATCAATCAATCAATAACAAGAAAAGATAACCAAGGGTCATTAGAAGACACTCCCCAGGGAGGTTGGAGCCTCAATACAGTGGAGGCCACCAACATGTCCTCCCTGCCAGACGGGTCTTTGATCGTCAGCTCACTGGGTCTGGGGAGGAGGAGAAAGCAGTTCGGAGCATGTGGCCTCTAACTAGTAAGCCCTGCAACGGTCCCCAGCACCGTGAGAAAAACAGGGGCTCAGGAGGACATGCAGGGACTGGAGGATTCTGCCCTCTTCAGGACACCGTCAGTACGTGGTCCGACAGGTGCCTCTACAGCTGCCAAAAGCCAAAGCTCTCTGCCAAGCTGTTTCGGCAGCTGCCAGCCTTCTTAGCAGGGCAGACACGCTATCTGATGACAGTTTTAAGGCTCTGCGGGGGGAGCTCAGACCAGAGCTCACAATAGTCCCTTTCAAAATGGAAAGTAATGAGCTTAGCTTTAAATCTGCTGGTTTACAGGGCAGCCTCGAGAAATTTTCACAGCGAATCGCAAGTCATATATTTCTTTTGAGATTCTGGTTCTTAATTCTCACAGAAAAAAAGCAGAAACTAGACGTCAGGGAAAGTGACTGACTTGTCAGCGACCATCAGGCTACTGCTTTGGTCAGTAGAACGTCATCACATAATAATCCCTTAGCCTGCCTCCAGAATGTTCGCACGGCACTGTTGGGCTGGATTTCTGAGTCATCTTTTCCCCTGACCCTGCTCCTGAGCATTTGGTCTTATTAGGCAAGCGGTTCCTCAGACAAGCAAGCAGCAGGCAGAAACACAATGGGCCACAACTCCCATACATCTGCTGTGTTTCTTAGCTTTCACAGTAGTCCCATCCCGTTCGAATAATGGCATGAACGATGCTTAAGTCAGGTTATTTACCATGCGGTGTCATAAAAATAAGGTGTTACCTGGAGGTAATGCTGTGGCCTCAAGGTGTAACAGAGAGTGAGACTTCCTGAGTAATTAAGAAAACACACGCGCGCACACACACACGTTTAATACATGGGCCTCTCTTTTGAAAACAGCATTCATAACTGGAGACTTCACTAACTGTTTTAATGGCAGTTAATATAAAGTGTTTATTAAAAAGTGATGGAGGCTAAAATATAAACCTTTTGAACAGCCGACTTTCGGAGACTGGTAGGTTATTCCACAGTCCCCGATCTCAAGTCCTTGGTGCCAGAGGTGATTCGGAATTCAGGCTTTTTCACGTGTTGGAAAGGTCATATTGTGTCTCTGCCATATAGTGATAATCGTATGCATTATGATTTTGCAAAAGAAAAAACTCATATGCATATTAAATAAGATAAAGACTTTATAAATGTCAGGTTAGGCTTTACTGCTTATGAGTTCAGATCCAGCCAGATATTTTTCGTGACAGTCCTTGTTTCTTTTAGGATATTTTGTAATTCAGAAGTGCAGATAAGGGATGTGGACCTTTATTGATAGTCAACATTAACATGGCTAGTGGATAGGTCCTGACAGCCAAATCCCTTCAGTCCTTTAGCCAAAGGACTAAAGCCATTTACAAATAAAAGATAATATCGAGAGTCTGCTATAGTCTGTGGGTTCCCAACTATGACCAAATAACAGGACGTCCCCTGGGGCCATTAGTTCCTACCAGGGAAGAGTTGTGTCCCTCAACATGCTTGTTCATTTACTCTACATTTAAATGTCTGGTGTCTTTTAGAATTTCCAGATTACATCAGGAAGTGAAAAAAAAAAGTAAATTTTACTAGTGTAAAGAAATTCAGAGGCCATCCCAAAGGCTATGTAACTGAACAACACAAAAATAGATGATAGTGACTGTTGGTGTCTTAGACACACACACCACATTCCCATTCAGAAAATGTTTTTACCTCCCCCACCCCAAATTGTACAAGTGCAATGCATTTATATTTTTGAATATAATTTATTGTCAAGTTAGCTAACATACAGTGTATACAGTGTGCTCTTAGTTTTGGGGGTAGATTCCTGTGATTCATCACTTACATACAACACCCAGTGCTCATCCCAACAAGTACCCTCCTCAGTGCCCATCACCCATTGTCCCCTCTCCCCCACCTCCTCTTCAACCCTTAGTTTGTTCTCTGTATTTACGAGTCTCTTATGGTTTGCCCACCTCTCTCTTTGAAACTATTTTCCCCCTCCCCTTCCCCCATGGTCTCGTGTTAAGTTTCTCAAATTCCACATATGAATGAAAACATATATCTGTCGTTCTCTGACTGACTTATTTCACTCAGAATGATACCCTCCAGTTCCATCCACGTTGTTGCAAATGGCAGGATTTCATTTTTTCCCATTGCCAAGCAGTAGTCCGTTGTGTATGTAAACCACATCTTCTTTATCCATTCGTCGATTGCTAGGAATTCATCAAGTGCAATGCATTTAAAGTGCAATATGGACCTTACTGTCTCTTGGAAAATATTTTCAAGATAAGTTGGTAGATTTGGTTTCTCTACTCAATATAGGTTACAATAACACGGGTGCCTTTAAATAAAGAAACATACCAGATGCTCCATCTCACCGATAATGCTTCCAATTCCTCCCGCTGTCACTGAACATCAGGACGTAGCTGGTCACCCAGTGAGAGCTCCCGTGCCCTCCCTGGATGGCCACAGCTGTGACCTCTCTTCTCCCTCTAAATTCAGTCTGCAGCCACTGGTATTTATTTGACATAAGTGGAGACCAGCCACCAGCATCTTTTTTATAGAAACAATAAAAGGAGAAAATAAAAACAACAGGAAGAAATGGTTAAGATCTTTGCTAATAGAATAAAAACACCTGTGGGACTGTGTACATACATATAATTTAAGGAAATAACAGTTCTCCAATCCATAAGACACGACTTCTCATAATTACAGAAAGAAATCATAAAAACACGAATTGAGTGTAAAGGAATAGGACTTAGATTAACTACTTGACATTCTAGAGGGAAGACCTTCCATGAACATATGAGGCGATTAATATAAGAAGAGGCCCCCAGACATGCCACACTTGTGTCACCTCTCAGAAGTGAGGGACCTGCTACCTGCTGATTCTTGAGCATGACTTGCTAAGAGTTCTGCTGTCAAAATGCTTTCTCTTCTGCTGTGCATAAGAAAATAAGTTCACATTGCAGAAATTCTCAAAAATGTTTCAGAGCACTGAAGAGGATAAAAGATAAAATGTTGGAAGCTGACTCAAAGAAAGTTGCGTGATAATTCCTCCACGGCGCGGAAAAGATGGTCACTCCATATCGTCAGTCGTGTGCTGGAAGGAAGGCAGGCACGGTTCAAAATACTCTTGCTAAGTATTTTACGAAGAAATGAGACACTTTAATTTTAAGTGTTTCCAGTGTTTCAAATTACAGCGTACTAAATAAATACGATTGCCATCTGGCATAGCTAGACCCAGCTTAACTTCATGACCAAAGTGGCATAAGAGCCCACTGAGGCCGTCTGCTTTGGGCTCTCGAAGTCGAGATGCGTCGTGCAGATGTGGTGGTGCGATCCGGAAGGCAGTCTGTACCTGCGAATAAGAGCCCCGGGGAGCTGGGGGGCTCGGAGCCCGCAGCGATTTCCCATCCTGTCTTCTCGCGCCACCTTCTATTCTTTTCCTTTAAATTAAAACATTCCATGAGTGTGCTCTATGGAGCCCCGTGTGTCCTCTCAAATATACCAAGTTGAGAAATCTTTGCGTTTACTGAGTACATATACAGCCTTGCAAGAGACATTGTTATGACTCCGAGATTTAGAACGTGACTAGAGATGGCATCGCTAAAGTGAACTTCTCTAAATACAATTATGCATATTTCTGATGCCGTATATCCAACAATATGAAAGTAATAAAAAGAAAAAGGGAGAACACTCTCGTCTCTTTATGCAAATATTTCTTAGAGTAACGTGGCTCACTAAATCTGTTGTATTGGAAGACAGCAACATTTTCTGACTTTAGCATCTTTCTCTTACAGACATGTTTTGTGCTCGGAAAATAGATGTCTGGGTTGGCTCCAATTAAATAATTTGAGAATGCAGCCTGAAGTATTTTAAAATGTGTTGAAATCTATTAAAACTAGTAGGCGTTTACGGAGTACCTATTCTTAAGGAATAAGGACTGTATCCAGCCGATGTCGTCAAGTACGTCACCATGAAAAATGCCTTGTGTTTACTGCAGACACCAAGATCAGAATGTGGATAAAATGCTTATGATATTTTTTAAGAAGGGACTTTGGGAAGAGAGAGGACATGGATAGGGGCTTGAAATTCAGCCTTCATTTAATGTCATGGCAGGAAAGTGGGATGGAGGACCATTGGTCCCTTTCACCCTGTATGACCTAGGACTAGCGAGTGAGTCCCTCTTCTTCAGGGTCCCCACTCAGCATATGCATGGCTCTGACATCTCTAAACTCTGTTCCTGTTCTATGAATCTGATGCATCACTGAATCACTGCCTTACTTTGTTCAGCAAAACTCCCCTAATCTTCATCGAATCATTCGAGTTCTTGGACATGGGTCTTTCTCTGTCATCAGAGCTCTAGGAAACTATATCAATTGGTGAAAGTTTTAAGAAAAGATGATAGCAAGTATCTTAGTGAGCAGTCTCTGGTTCTATTGCTAGGTTTATTAGTCAAGCTATGATTGAACTCATTCAGTTTACCAAAACACAATTTCAAAAACTCAAATGTGTTATATAAAAGTGTTGAATGGTTTCCATTCAGTATTTCAAAACTTCATTAAATCTGTTTTGTTAAGATGTCAGTCTTTCAGGAAATATTTGTTTATGATACTATTTTGCAAATGAGGTAAAGGACTCATTCTATGTTTTAAGTTGTCTTTTGAATACTTCAGCCTCCAATAATGTTAACGATATTTGTCTAAAATTTTATGTTCTAAAAGGATGATTGATAAAGTAACTCAACAAATTGGATATCTGCTCTTCCATTGTTGTTCATGGGCAATTAGTTTTAATAGGAAATCAATGAATTTTTTGGTGGAAGAATGGACCCCATTGCTGTATTTTTATTGCACATTTGGTTGGGAAGACTTTGCACCCCTTCTAAGACGGGACACGTAGGGTCGTGCTTGAATTCACAAAACAAGAGCCACTTTCAGCTTCCCCAGAAAATAATAAACTAAGAAGATACACACCTTAAGACTCCAGTGGTTACACTTTTCTTTTAATCTTGAGAATCCTTTCCATCCAAAGAAACCAAGTTGAACTGAAATAAATCACAAATTATCATTGTTTAACTTTATGAAATGGAAGATTCTTTCAAAGAGATAACTTTGGAGGATTCAATAGTAGAATACAGGGGTGCTTTATAATAACTCAACATTTAAAAATTGTTTAATTAGTAGATGTAATTTCACTGCAAGCATGTAGGGTCATTTAAATTTTACTCAAAGGAGATGCCTGAGTGACTCAGTAGGTTGAGCGTCCGACTTCAGCTCAGGTCATGATCTCCTGATTCATGAGTTCAAGCCCCATGTGGGGCTCTGTGCTGACAACTCAGAGCCTGGAGCCTGCTTCGGATTCTGTGTCTCCCTCTCTCTCTGCCCATCTGCTGCTTCTGCTCTGTCTCTCTCTCTCAAAAATAAATAAATATTTAAAAATTTTTTTGAATAAATAAATAAATTATACTCAAAAGTCTTCCAAATCAATAGCACTGGATGAAATAGGAGACACTATGAGAAATCAATAATTTGTTGGGTGTTGTTTTGAAATTCTCTGAAGTCGTAACTGTATTTTGTATTGTCGTGGCTTATTGTGGTAGGTATTGCTCCCGTGTCACGGGACCTATGAGGATTTTGTGGAATTGACCCTATTCGTAGTCCCTTTCAGATAGGCTTGACTGTTTGTCTTTACCGTTGTCCCAGTGAATTGATCGTGATCAGGTGTGCAGCCTACAGAGGTCCATTCAGAGTAACAACTAGGAGTTTATTTAATGTGTGAATAAAACAATGACCCTTTTCTCTGGGTCTGGTCGTGCAGCTTAGGGGTGTTCTACTGCTCTTGACCACGAGGGTCCACAAGGAACCATGAGGGACCAAGAGGGACTACAAGGACAAAGTCAGAACAAGCAGAGGGAGCGCCCAGGGACAGAGCTGGAACTCAGTGTCTGAAATTGGCAAAGTCCACACTGCAGACTTGCACGACTTTGTAAGTTCTTTTTACTTTTTAGTCATGTTGCACATTATGAATGTGATAGACTTTCGATGGCTAAATCAGAATAACAACCAGTGTTCAGAATATTGCTCTTAATTGGACAAAGGGATTGTGCATTTAAAGTCATTGACTTGGAGCCATTTTGAATAACCTTCTTATGCAGACTTGGAAATAGGAAGTGATATGTGTGTAAAGAAGTAGCTGCTTTCTAATCTCCAATCTGGATCCGACTTCTCTTTTTTAAAAAAAAACTTGCTGGGGGCGCCTGGGTGGCTCAGTTGGTTAAGTGTCCAACTTTGGCTCAGGTCATGATCTCGCGGTTTATGAGTTCAAACCCCGCATCAGGCTCCATGCTGACAGCTCGGAACCTGGAGCCTGCTTCAGATTCTGTGTCTCCCTCTCTCTCTGCTTCTCCCCCACTTAAGCCCTCTCTCTCTCTCAAAAATAAATAAAACATTAAAAAATTAAAAAAAAAAAACTTGTTTAACAGCATCCTGTATCTTTTGCACTAATACCATTGGCTGTCAAGTAAATGCTGGAAAAGAAAGACGTCCTAAAGAAATATTTGCATATAGTTTAATCTTTATTTTAATGTCACAGTATAGAGACACAAAATGCATCACAACAAACACTTCCACTTTTTTTTTAATCTTTGTATTTCTTGTACTCAACACAGACCATACTAGAGATGCTAACTAAATTCCTTCTGAATAAATGAAGGATAAAGTGCCTAAATATTGCATTGCTTTGTTTTTGGAGAGAGACAGTCCGGCAGGAAGTTAAACCATGGGGTTGAAGGTCAGACCTGAACTCAAGTCTGGCTGGGCCAATTTCTGGCGGAGTCATTGAGGACGTTGAATGTAATCTCTGTAATCTCCTAATCTCTGTTAGGAGCATAGTTTCAAGCCTTACCTTCCAGAACCCTCTTAATGCTTTGTATTGATTTTCTATATTTTCTCTAGACAAAGGCTTTTGGGGCTTAAAGAGCAACATGTCATAGTCTTCATTAGAGACCACATCTGTAGGTAAAAGTATATCTAAAACTAAAGACCAAATCAAAATTATAAAAATCTCTAAGTATCAGGAGTTCTATCACCGTATGTCTAAATATCTATCAGAGGACTTGGCCTTTCGTGGTTACTCAGTTTTCTTTATATTTAAATCAAGTGGGAAGATGAGATGAAATCAGTTATGCCATATACTAAAGATTGCAGCAACGTTGGAAAATATTGAAGCAATTAATTCACTTGCAGGACAAAATTATCCTGTTTCCAAAATTTATGGATCTTATGCAATGCAAAGTACGTGTAATCTGTCATATGACCCAGCTCCATTTAGTGCCCTAGAAGGTTGCTGATCTAGCATTTAATTCTGGCAGAGCTATCGTCAGGAACCTCTCAAGTCATAAAACTGGTATTATAGTCTTCAGATTCCATACCTCCAAGCATGAGGGTGAGTCTGGTACAGGAAATAGATTACAATCGATGCATATATATTTTCTTAATTTATCCGTTCCTTCTCTAATAGTTCAGAGACACATTCACTGAACACACTATCAAAATCATTTTCACATTTCCTGATTGGCCCCGTCCCGCGAGATGCGGTCACAGGTGGGGTATCCACGTGCGGCAGTCACAGGAGTGGGAACTGACTGCTGCCAGTGTCCTGTAGTAATCCCTGTGGGGTCACCTCTTCCCCTTCCCGGCATATCTACTAAGTGAAGACTCTGTTTTTCAATAAGACACACAGTCAATTTTTCATAGGTTATAGAAAATGAGTTTTTTTTTTCTTTTTAATAGGCTGATGCTCTGATCATTCTAGTTGGTCTCATCCTCATATAATTTCCTCCTCGCTTTCATGTGCTGCACGGACAGCTGAATTGTCATTCTGGACCACCAATCTGATTGCACAGGCACCTCTGGAGACTCCCCCGACCCCACTCCTTCCCGCCAAGGCCAGGCCTACTTATCAGTGGGGTCCCGTGTCTTGCCACAGATCCCCAAATCCTGTGGTCTTTCCCTCTGTTCCCCCAATTTTCCATCCCTTACCGAGGGTCTACCCTCTACCCTTGCTCTACCCAAAGTCGTCCTATAGTTTTGCAAAAATAGAGGCTTCTTTCCTATAAACTTCTCTTTTCACCTGCTTTATAGATGCTGTTTTTTCTTCACTCTCCGCTCGCCCTTTGATGCCTTTTCACCTTATTTTGCAACCACAAAATTCAGGACCATTGTTTCCTCAGCCCAGTGCCTTCACACACCCTCAGTTTCTCAAAGCACTACTGACATAAAGAAGAGTGATTGTAACCTGCATCCTTGGTGGTGTGGGGGTGGATAGCCAAAGGGACCTGGGATGTGGCCCAACAAAGCTCGAAACCAGGTATAAACTTGCCTGTGTCCAGATCTCATGTGAGGAAACGTGACCTTCCCATGGTCTCCCCTTGCCAATCTGGCTCTTCTTCCTGGAGATTCACTGATTTCCTGCCCCTGAGAGTCAAACTTACCTTTATGAAAACCCAAACCTCTTCCTGTGGGCATTGCTCTAAGCCTAGAATATATATCTTGCTCCAACAATGACCATCCACTGGACACATTAATTCTCCGCCCTTGCCTTCTTGCAGTCTGAGATTTTCACTCTAAAACTGTCCCAGGGGCACCGGGGAGGCTCAGTCGGCTAAGATTCAGAGTCTTGATTTCTACTCGGGTCATGATCTCACCATTGGTGAGATCGAACCCCACGTGGGGCTCTATGCTGCCAATGCAGGGCCCGCTTGGGATGCTCTTCCTCCCTCTCTCGCTGCCCCTCCCCAGCTCGTGCATGCTCTCTTTCTGTCTCTCTCAAAATAAATAAATAAACATTTAAAAGATACATTAAATAAATAAATGACGCTGTCCCAGAGCTGTGCTCTTGCAGGGCGACCAAGGGCTGAAGTGCCCAGGCCTGGCAGGCAACTCCAGGGGGGGCCCTGACCCTGACGCTCCGCTCCGGGGCCTCTTCGAGTTCTTCCCCACAGAGGGCGTGCCCTTCCACTCTTCCCTCAGTGTTCCCGCCTTCTGTGGGTCACTCCGGAAAGAGTACCTATGCAGATACACACACACAGACATGCACACTGCACACGCATGCACACAGAGCCGTGTACAACACACACATACATGGGCATGTGTGTACACACGTGTAGACATGCGTACACACACGTGCAACTTGCGCACACATGTACACACGCAGACATGCACATTACACACATTCGTTCTTTCAGCAAACAGTGACTGAACCAGATGTGAAGAATACAATAATGAGCAGAAAGCGGTCATTGCCCTCATGGAGCTTTATGGTCAAGAGAGAGTGACGACAAATCTCTGCAAGATAAAATCTCTCTCTGTGGTCTGTGGTAATGGAAATGAAGGCTTTGGCCTCAGAAAATGCCCAACATAGGCGCTTACAAGGGGATGAGAGCAGTTAAGAAATGTTCTTGGAAAAATGAGGAGATCTAATTAGGTATTGAAGGAGAGGAGAGGGAAGGGCATTTCAGGGAAAGGGAATAGCACATGCAAAGGCCCAGGAGTATGAGGAAGTATTTATTAAGCTCTCAGAATTGGTTCTGAAGGAAAGATCTGGGAGACGAATCAAGACTCCATACCCTACAAAAAAGTAAATTAAAATATACTTACTTGTGATGTAGAGTTAAAATAAAATTCCCCTTCATACACAAGATTCTGTTTATTTTTATTTCAACATGACGAGATTTGAAAAAGTGCACACTTCTTTTTTTTCCATTCGAAAAACTCTCCTTCAATGTTTAAGTGCCTGCAAGTCCCCGAGTTATCGCTCTGCTGTTTTTCTTTGATCACATGAACTTCAACTGCACTTGGCTTTCTGGCAAACACATAACAGATTGATGGCCTGCGTTAGCTTTAACCTTCTCAAATTCTGGGAAAGAGCACATCCTGATATATACGTGTGGATGGCCGATGAACTGAAATGTCACTTGCAGACTCAGTTCAGTGAACAACCTTTAGAAACACGTAAATGAAAAGTACAATTGCTCTAAGTTTTACGGCTTTCAAAGGCTCTCTTTTTTATGCAATCTGATTCTGAGTGGGTCTGACAGAAAAATGTGAGACATTTGCAGTATCTTTCCCCCCCCTTGGAACAAATAATCCATAGTTATTTTTAAACTATGGATTTAGTAATCCTTTAAAAAAAATTGTAAAAGTGATGAATGTCGAAGGAAAATAATCCAAAGAAAAGAGGCAATGTGGGCTGGAAACAGGGGTTTGATAAAGAAAGTCAAAGACACTGAGGGTTAATAGCACTGGGACTTGCCAATCAAATAGATAGACAGCTATTGAGGGAGAAGGCAGAGGTTTTCTTTGATTTTCCCCAAACCCAAATCTAGTTCCTGGATAAAAGAAATAAACTCAATGCCTGGTTATGTCTTTGACAGCCGCCATAATTAAATAATCTAAGGATGCCTGTGTCCCTAGTTGGTCCCTCAGAATACCTTGTCTTCTTTCCTCCAGTGTGGGTCACCCCATGACCAGCCTGGGAACTTCTGCGGTGGCCCTATGCTGGAAGAGACTGCCTGCCCTCTGGGCAGTCATGCCAGGTCTGTCCCTGATTCTGAGGCCTGACCTTCAATTTCTTATATTCTTTCTAGGTTCTCAATCCCTGTAGCTTCATCTCCAGGTACCACCCCTCACTTCCTGCTTGGACGACCCTGCCCCCTGGTCTGCAAGCATCTTTGCCTTACTTTATCAGGTCTTTTGTCAGACAGCACTGTTCATCACAGACTTCAGTTCACCTCTTCAGACCTGGCCTCTTGTCCATTCCCTTGGGTTCTGAGGGCATCCTGACAGTAGTCCCATCTTCTAAATGTGGATTTTCCTCTCTCTATAGTAAGTTCTCTGTGACTGAGACTTCTGCTGTCGCTTACTTGGGTCTCTCATAGATCCTAGACCCAACCTACTTTGGCAATGGACATATTTGACAGGCCTGTCCTTGATAAGACGTCTTGCCCTGGCTCCATTTCTCAGCAGAGCTGGTAGTAACTACATTAGAATGCACACCTGTCTGCTCTCTTGTGCCATTAGCTGACACGGATACAGCCATCTCTAGTAACACATTTCACTGCCAATAACTATGCGTTGCCTTATATGATTTCAAGTCTGTTCCCTCATCAAGCGCTTTCCTCGTCAGTTTTGAAGAGCAGGTGCCTGGGGCCCGCTTACTGACTGGTCTGACCCTGGGGCCCGCTTACTGACTGGTCTGACCCTGGGGCCCGCTTACTGACTGGTCTGACCCTGGGGCCCGCTTACTGACTGGTCTGACCCTGGGGCCCGCTTACTGACTGGTCTGACCCTGGGGCCCTGCGAGGGGCAGGCTGAGTTGATCTGCAATCCCAGCCAAGTGGAATTGGCCCACGGGCCGATGTCCGAGCTCCGGAAGATGGGAGACAACAGAGCCAATGGAGGAACCGGGTCCAGCCTGACTGCCCTTCTGATTCATGCCACAGGGGGCTGGCGTGAGAGAAGGGGCAACGGAAGAGAGTCCAGGCAGGTCGGAGGCCAGCACGGAGGTTCTTAGCTGAGGCCAGGAAGCAAAGCGCTGAGACCAAGCACTCCGACTGGCAGAGGTGGGCCACTGGGAGTCTCCGAGACCCAGGACTTTCAGACCGGGACGGAACTGTGCTGGGGTCCAGCACACCATCCCCCCGTCCCCCAAATGCCATCTACATGATATGGAACCACGGAGCGTTAGCAGTGACGGTGCCAGAGGGGAGACGAGCACACCCCCGCTTCACAGCGTGAGGAGACCCTGGAGCCTGTGCAGGAGCCTCCTTTGTTCTGTTTTTGTTGTTTTTCCTTAACATTCCCAACCCCCCAGTGTGATCACTCCCATCTTAATTACCCTGCAAAGTGTAGACACTTCCCGTGTTCCTTTCACCCAGTTATATCCTTCCTTCCATGATCCCTAACATTGTGTGTGTGCCTCCGGGTGCTATGCATTGTATTCTCTTTCATACTTATTCATCAACATGATGGTTTTTAAGCTTCTTTCTAGAACTGCCTGACTTCTAATGGCTTTCAGACATTCCAGGGCATTCATGGATCATTTGAAGTTTCAAGTTCCTGATGATGGATGTGTGGCCCTTTGCTGTCACTGAGGCCCACTCTGGGGACCATCACGGACCTGATGAAGAACTTGTTAATGTGAGGGAGACATACTTTTAACCAAGTGAGTGGTACAAGATAGCGCAAGGAATCTATTCATTTTGAATCTACCACACTGGGTTCGACAAGCGGAGCCGAGCTGTTCTGACAGCAGAATGCGATGTCTCGTGCGTGGCGAGCACTCAGTGAGTCGTAAACTGCCTCGGCTCACATGTGTAAACCCTAAAGCACAGCTTCAAAATCCTCTGCTTGGGCGCCTTTATCCACGAGACATCATAAAGGGATCAAAGCTGCTCCAGCGAACCCCAGATGTCCACATCTTGTAGACTTGACCGCACAAAAGAGCATTAGGCTTTAGAGAGCTGGGGGCTGAGTGGATTCGTTCTGAACCTCAGAGGACACTTAATTGACACACTTTAGTCAGATAACATGCGTGTGTTTGGAAAGGTATTTACTTCTGGAGGGGTCATTAACGTCCAAGAACTTTGGGTCTCTAGTTGAGGGATTCTAAGAATACAGACTCGTAAAAGTAACGGGTTAGGGTCAGGACCTCTGCATTCCAGAAAGTGGAGTTTCCTCAGGACTCAGAAGAGCTCAGGTCCTCCAACATCACCTGCAGGAACTGGCGTGTGCCCCTGGGGGGTCCTCACGCGGGCCAACCCACCACGGTTCCGTGCTCTCCATTCTCTGCTGGAACCAAACGTCACTCCCGAACTTGACATTTGGTAGCCCAGAGACTGAATCCATTCCATGTTTTGTCCTGTTCTTGTTCTTCACGATGAATTTGCTGTCTGCATTTAAAAATGAAATTTTGGGGGCGCCTGGGTGACTCAGTCAGTTAAGCCTCTGACTTCGGCTCAAGTCATGATCTTGCAGTCTATGAGTTCAAGCCCCACGTCGGGCTCTGTGCTGACAGCTCAGAGCCTGGAGCCTGCTTCAGATTCTGTGTCTTCCTCTCTCTCTGCCCCTCCCACACTCATTCTCTGTCTCTCTCTCAAAAAAAATAAACATTTAAAAAATAAATAAATAATAAAAATGAAATTTTTAATAAAAATGTAGATGGCTAACTTCCATAATTTCGCTGCTGTAAACAATGCTGGTATAAACACTGGAGTGCATGTATCCCTTTGAATTAGTGTGTTTTTTTTTTTTATCCTTTGGGTAAATACCTAGCAGTGCAGTTGCTGGACTGTAGGGATAGTTCTCTTTTTAACATCTTGAGGAACCCCCATACTGTTCTCCACAGGGGCTGCACCAGGTCGCATTCCCACCAGCAGCGTAAGAGGGTTCCCCTTTCTCCACATCCTCACCCACACCTGTTCTTTCTTGTGTTGTTGATTTTAGCCATTCTGACAGGTGTGAGGTGTATCTCATTGTGGCTTTGATTTGTATTTCCCTGATGATGAGTGATGTTGAGCATCTTTTCTTGTATCTGTTTGCCACTTGGATGTCTTCTTTGGAAAAATGTCTATTCATGTCTTTTGCCCATTCTTAATTGGATTATTCATTTTGGGGGTATTCATTTGGGGGTATTTTAGATACTAACCCCTTATAAGATATATCATTTGCAAATATCTTCTCCTGTTCCACAGGCTGCCTTTTAGTTTCGTTGATTGTTTCCTTCACTGTGCAGAAGCTTTTTATTTTGATGAGGTCCCAATAGTTCATTTCTGCTTTTGTTTCCCTTACCTCCAGAGAAATACCTAGCAAGAAGTTGCTACAGCCAGTGTCAAAGCAGTTACAGCCTGTATTCTACTCTAGGATTTTTATGGGTTGAGGTCTTTAATCCATTTTGAATTTATTTTTGTGTTTTGTGTAAGAAAGTGGTATAGTTTCATTCTTTTGCATGTAACTGTCCAGTTTTCCCAACCCCAGAGGGGAGATGGGTGGGGGATGGGTGAAATAGGTGATGGGGATTAAGGAGTGCATTTGTCATGATGAGCTTTGCGTGTCATACAGAAGTGTTGAATCACTATGTTGCACTCCTGAAACTAATATTACACTGCATGTTAACTAACAGGAATTTAAATCGAAACTTTTTTAAAATATAGATCACCAACTTCTTATTTTAAAAAATTAAGATCAGGGGCGGCTGGGTGGCTCAGTTGGTTAAGTGTCTGACTTCGGCTCAGGTCATGATCTCACGGTTCATGAGTTTGAGCCCTGAATTGGGCTCTGTGCTGACAGCTCGGAGTCTGGAGCCTGCTTTGGATTCTGTGTCTCCCTCTCTCTCTACCCCTTCCCGACTCGTGCTCTGTCTCTCTCTCCCTCTCTCTTTCTCAAAATTAAATGGATGTTAAAAAAATTTTTTTAATACAAAATAAAAAAATTAAGATCTGCCAAACTTGGCAGCAGCTGGTTAAAACTGGAAAGCGACTGCTTCTGTAGGATGGAGTATGAGACTCTCCACCTTGCCGCATCTGTACCCTCCCTCTCTCTGTGTAGCCAATACGGAGGTTGGGCGTCTTGTGTTTGTTATATTTATCATCTGCATTGTCTCCCTGATGTTACCCGTCGTTCGCCGGGTAGTAATATCAGTGTCTGATGCGGAGGCTATCTCAAATAAGAAGGTGTACCATGAAGAAGGGGCCATGGGCAACGATTAAGTCCAGAGACGCAGGCTTGTGCATCAGGACCTACAGTAATGCGCTCGGCGACCTCAGATGAGTTACTTCCCTCCTCCAGCATTGGCAGGCTGTGGTAGAATAAAGGGATTGGACTGTTCAGCATTTTTCAAATCCAACATTGCTGCTCACAAGAAACTAATAGGTATCCCATAAATAAAAAAGACAAGAACAGTGAAATTTTTTCTTCTCAAATGCATTTTTAAATATATTGGCTTAGGAAAACATAAATTTTGCAAAATAAGCTTATTTTTCAGACTTTATCCTGCCAACTTTATCCTGCCACTTCCCTAATTTGTATCTGTAAGTTGAACTCTGTAAGAATTAACACGTCTAAATCCACACCTTCGATCCCCCTGGTCCTGTGCAGACTCGCATTTCCAGATGTTAAAACCATCAACCCAGCCACTCAAGCAGAAACTTCTGTAACACATTTGGCTTATTATTTTCCCAGATGTATCCACCCTATCATCTAATTCTGTCTCAGTGTATGTTACCTAGCTGTGTAAAAATTGACCCCAAAACTTAGTAGCTTAAAAAACAAATATTTGATTAGCTCGCAGTTCTGCAGCTCAGCAATCTGGGTTAGATACAAATATATGGCTCTTCTCTTGGTCCTTCTGAATGCACTTAGGTGGCGGCATTAGCTGGTGGGTTGGCCGGTGCCTGGTGGCTTGGAGGCCTCAGCCGTGACCACCCGTATTGCTACAGATGGCCTAATCGGCTGTGAAGCTGGCCTAGGCTTCTTCACGTGGCGGTCTAAGGGCAACGAGAAAGGGTAAACACCATGGTGAGGGCACATTTCAAGTTCTCATCTGACCACATTTGCTAATGTCTTGTTAGTCAAAGTCAAGTCGAGTCAGTGAGAGGGATCACGCAAATGTGGATCAGAGGTGAGGCGTCGGTCGTTGGGGACCACTGGTGTGACAGTCTTTCTCTAATCCAAAGCAAATCCCAAATCCTTCAGCACTTTCCATAGCCATTGGCTCACCCAGTATCCAAGTCACTTTTGTCTCTCACTAAGAAATCGCAGTGGACTCCTAACTTGTCTGTCTAGTTTTTCTTTCATAGGCTCCTCCAAGGACAACAGATAGATTATTTAAAATGTAAATAAAGTGGTTTCGTTCCCTGTCAAGAACCCTTCAAATATGTATCATTTAATGGAGAATATGCTACAGATGCCTTCCTTGGGCTAAAACACCCTTGTGGTTTGCTTTCCATCTACCCGTGGTATTCATCTTCCTATCCCTTTGTTGTCGTCACAGATGCCAGAGAAATCAGACTCTTCCCGATGATGCATCTTTCCATTACCATTCATGCAGAATGTTCTTCCAGAATGTTCTTCCCTCAGCCTTTGCATGACTTGGCTCCCTCTTGGATCTCATTAAAGTGGGATCCTTCATGGCCCCTGGGTGACTCAGTTGGTTGAGTATCCACCTCTTGATTTTGGCACAAGTCATGATACCAGGGTAGTGGGATTGAGCCCCATGTTGGGCTCTATGCCGAGTGTGGAGCCTGCTTGAGATTCTCTCTCTCTCTCCCTCTGCCCGTATCCCCCACTCATTCCTCTCCCTCTCTCTCTCTCTCTCTCTCTCTCTCTCTCTCAAATAAGAATAAATAAAGTGGGATCCTTCAATTATTCTCTTTCAAACCTTGTTTGTTTCTTTTGAAGCACTCTGAGGGTCATAATTTTTTGTTTGTGTGTACGTATATTCCTTTTTCACTTACGTGTTAGCTCTAGTTTATAGACCCATGAGGTTGCTCACTGTTTTATTTGTCATGCTTAATACATAGTAAAAACTCGAGAAATCTCTACACATTGATCTCTCCAAATTCAGAGCAGATTATCCACAGAGCTAAGAAGTGGAAATGACCCAAATGGCCATAAACTAAGGAATGGATAAATAAAATGTGGTACACTCATACAGAGAAATATTATTCTACAATAAAAAGCACTAAAGTACTGATAAGGTTACAATATGGATGAACCTTGCAAACATTATGCTCAATGAAAGATGCTAGACCAAAGGAAAAAAAAAATACCACATATTATATGACTCCATATACATGAAAACTCTAGAACAAGCAAATCTGTAGAAACAGAAAGTAGATTAGTGTTTGCCAAACACCGCCTGGTGCTAGTGGTGGGAGATCGGGAATGACGGCTCATTTATATGAAGCTTCTTTTTGGTGTGATGAAAATATTCCAAAATTATATAATTGTTACGGATGCACAACTCTGCTAATACACTAAAAATTTAAATGTGCGCTTTATATGGGAGAATTTTATGATATGTGAATTATATCCCAACAAAAAATTGTTAAAAAAAAATTCTTAAAGAGGGGCGCCTGGGTGGCTCAGTCGGTTAAGCATTTGACTTCAGCTCAGGTCATGATCTCACGGTTCATGAATTCGAGGCCCACGTCAAGCCCTGCGCTGACAGCTCAGAGCCTGGAGCCTGCTTCGGATTCTGTGTCTCCCTCTCTCTCTGCCTCTCCCCCACTCAAGCTGTATCTGTCTGTCTGTCTGTCTGTCTCTCTCTCTCTCTCTCTCTCTCTCTCTCGGTCTCAACAATAAACATTTTTTAAAAATTTTAAATAATTCTTAGAGAATGGAATGAAACCAGGTGTAACCATATTCACATTGATTCTGATTGGGAGGGGTTGGTACAGCTGTTTCAAAACTTCTCTAATTTCTGTTTGTTATCTTTTTCATTTAAGAGGTAAAACGGTTTAGGGGCACCTGGGTGGCTCAGTCACTTAAGCATCCAACTCTTGATTTCAGCTCAGGTTCATAGGATCCTGCCCCGACTCTCAGTGCAGAGCCTGCTTGTGATTCTCTCTCCCTCTCTCTCTCTGCCCTCCCCTGTTTGTACCTACAATGCTGTCTCAAAGTAAATAAGTAAACTTAAAAAAAAAAAAGTAAAACTGTAAAAACAATAAGTGTTATAAAGCTAAAACAGAAGTCAGCTCAAAACCTCCTCTGGTAAAGAAGCTTCAGTTAAAGGAAAGGTAAAAAATCATGAAATTTTAAACCTCGAATTTACCCTGAAAAATATTTCATCATAAAATACCATGTCCTGTCAGCTACAGACACACACACACACACACACACACACACACACACACACACTTCTAAATTCATTTTGGTTTTGCAAGTACCAGGCAAGAAAGACCCAGTCAACTATTTCGACTCCCGACTTAGATGTGGAAATGAGTTTTCTCTGTTATTGTAAAAATTTACCTTGGCTGTCAAAGAATTATCAATTGTTTATTTTAACCTGCCCGAAACTTAAAATTATTTGAGTGTGCAAACTGAATCTACTCTAATTCCCTTATTAGTCAAATGAGGAAAATCAGTCAGTATGTTTAAAGAGACTTCCCTAAGATAATATAGCTAGCAACAAAACTCCAGTCTACTGATTTAATTTTCCTTACTCTTTCTCCTAAATTTTATCACCATAATTTGTCATTTCAGATATATAATGTGTTGCTAATAATACCCTCTTTTGGAATGTGCTGGGCTGCCCCAGAGAACTTTTTGGGGCAGCAGAAAAAGAATTATTTATCATCTGGTTCTCTCATTAACGTCACATTTTTGTTCAGACCTGCTGTTGTCAAAGCTCTTCTTAGACAGCATCCGGCACCTTGCCACTCAAGAAAAATAGCCCCCAATCCACACAATTCCTCTTTTATCAAAAAATGCTTTTCCTAAGAGGTGTGGCAATATTATTTTCTACTACCTATAGCCTTATATGCATTCTATCTTATGCTTTGGAATTAAAAAAAACACATATATACCAAAAAAAAACAAAAAACAAAACAAACAAACACACACACACACACACACACACACACACAACGACAGAAAAAAAAAAACCTGAGATAAAAATCTGCTTTAGCCTATCACACCATCTACCGTGTATTGTATGCTGAGTGAGTAGCCTTGGATTGAACAATCATGCTAATAGTTTGTTATAGGACTATGTGTCAGTTGAAGGAGACGATGAGATACCTTAGCCTTTCAAGTTGTGCTGGATCCCCACAGTTCCCTATTTTAACAAAGATCCTCTCTGCCTACAGGACAACCGATCCTGGGGCACATGGGTCCCAACAACAAATGCCCACTGACCTAGTAAGACCGACTTGGCTCTTTACAGTTCAGACAGCCCGCCTGAATCAGAGTTAGATGTATAAGGCACTGTGTAACTTAAGACTGAGATCTATTAGTGAAATACTGAATTTGGAATATGAATGTAAAAACACTTGAATGCAAAACTGAATTGAGGTTTATCTAAATAAGGAATTAATGAACTGGCTTTGGTTCACAATTCTTATTGGAAGGAAGACAAGTGATAGTCAAATAGTATTTGATATGCCAAGTGTCTTACAAATAGTGTTCTATTTAATATCCACATTAAATGTATGAGGTGAGAGTTAAACAGATGAAGAACAAGAGGATAAAAAAGTTGCAATAATTTATTGAGATCATATAATTTGTGAGATATAGAATTACTTTTTTAAATGTTTACTTATTTTTGAGAGAGAGAGAACAAGTGCGAGAGGGGCAGAGAGAGAGGGAGACACAGAATCCGAAGCAGAATCCCAAGCAGGCTCCAGGCTCTGAGCTGTCAGCACAGAGCCCGATGAAGGGCTCGAACTCACAAACCACGAGACCATGACCTGAGCTGAAATCAGATGCTTAACCTACTAAGCCACTCAGCTGAGTGCCCCTAGAATTACTTTTTAAAATCATTCTGATCTTGTCATTTCTGTAATACCAAATTATCCTCCTAGACTTCTTCAAATTTAGGGGAACACACAGAACTTTAGAAGCTGAGACCAATCCACGTAATTTATTGAAGATAGAAGATAATATAGGTCTTTTTAAAAGAATCAGAAAAGATTGGTAAAGGAAAGAAAATTGGTAGTGTATCTTTTTTCCGAAACAAAATGCTTCTCTCTTCCTCAGCCCTAGGTATAGGGTTCAAAAGCAAGTAGGTGTATTATCTGCCTCTTTGCTTCTGAGAGAATGAAAGCCTTTCAAAATTTAAGCAAAGGACCAGAAAACCTGATGTTACAAGATTTCTTGACTCCATAGTTTCGTTACTGCCATTTTGATGCAGTTCGTGTGTTGACCTTGCCTCTTCCACATTTATCAAAAGAATACAAAACTTTAATGAAAAGCATCTCAAAATTAAGAAAGTCTGATTAAAATATTCACTCATTTAATTCACTTAATTCACTTCCTTGACACTATAGATAAAACCTATATTCAATATAGTATATTCTATATCAATTTCTACAGCTTTTTTCATTAACTGTATTTTCAGTGGTTCCAGTTCCTTAATTAATATTGTAGGGAAAAAAGTTGATTTACTGATCAAAGTTTACTAAGTCTATCTTAGGTGAGTGCGTATTTTGTTTTACACACAGTTGTTAACTAAACGCAATTATTCAAGATCTTGAACATTTCAACTTTGTAAAAAATGCTTTAATTATCGGTCCATATTTTACCAAATAAAACATCTTACCAAGTAAAGTTCTTCCTGCTGTCAATATGTTTGTACCGATTATTTCTACCAAGTTTTTGTATTTTATTATTGCTGTTTTCAGTATTTCCAAGCCATATGATTCTTCAATAATATTTTTACTTATAACTATCAGTTTGGGGTTTTGTTGATTACTTCAATCATAATATTTACTAAGAAATGGATAAAATTTTAGTTGTAATTATCATGTTTTCATGATAGACACTTCGAACTTTTTAAAAATGATTATCATTTGGCTTAATAAAAGAAAAACTAATCCTGGTTTCATTTCCAGAAAAAAAAATTCTTACAGCTCTAATAATTACAAAATAGGAATGCTAATTTCAAGAAACATTACAAACACCAGCATTATTTGGTCTATTGTGCAAGACTAATCATTCAGGTAAATAAAATAAAATAATAGATTATCCAGGGTGGCTCAATCGTTTGAGCGCGTGACTTCAGCTCAGGTCTTGATCTCACAGTTCATCAGTTCGAACCCCACATCGGGCTCTCTGCTGTCTGCACAGAGCCTGCTTGAGATATTCTGTCCCCTTTTCTCTCTGCCCCTCTCTGCTGGTTCTCTTTCTCTCAAAATAAATAAATAAACTTAAAAGATAAAATAATAGATATCAATTTTGCTTGACTTTAGTAGAAATGTAAATCCTATATATTTTTTACCAAATTATGTATTTATTTTATTAAAGACAAACATGTACTCTTTTACCATTTACCATAATAGTTACCATTGTAACCATTTTTAATTGTACAGTTTAGAAGCATTAACATTTACAATGCTAATCACCACTACCCATTTCCAGAACTTTCTCATCATTGAAGACACTCTATAACTGCTAAACAATAACTCATCATTTCCCCTTTCCCTCATCCTCAGGTAACCTCTAGTCTGCTTTCTGTCTCTATGCATTGGACTGGTCTGTGTACATCACATAAGTAGATTCATATAATATTTGTTCTTTTGCGTTTGGCTTATTACACTTAGCAGAATAATATCTTTAGTGTTCATATATATGGAGCATGTGCCAAATCCTATTCTTTTTTTAAGGCTGAATAATATTCTGTTGTATGTATATACCACAGTTGTTTATCCATTCATCTGTTGATGGGCATATGTGTTGTTTTCACCTTTTGACTACTGTGAATAATGCTGCCATGGATGTTAGTGTACAAGTACCTGTGTGAGTCATTGCTTTCAATCTGGGAGGTGGGGGGTAGAAAATACCTAGAAATGGAATTGCTAGATCTTATCATCTAGCTTTTTGAGGAACCGCCAAAGTATTTTCCACAAGAGCTGCACCAGTTAAAAATGTACATGAATTTCCATTCTTCCATGTCCTTACCAACACTTGTTGTTTTCAGCTTTTTTTAAACTTATTTTTATTAAAAAAAAATTTTTTTTAATGTTTATTTATTTCTGAGAGAGACAGAGCATGAGCAGGGGAGGAGCAAAGAGAAAGAGAGACACAGAATCTGAAGCAGGCTCCAGGCTCCGAGCTGTCAGTCCAGAGCCTGACGCGGGGCTCAAACTCACAAACCGTGAGAGCATGACCTGAACTGAAATCAGATGCTTAACCGACTGAGCCACCCAGGCGCCCCTCAGCTTTTTTGATAATAGCCATCCTACAGGGTGTGAAATACTATCTCATTGGGGTTTGCCTTTCATTTCCCCAGTGGTGAGTAATACTGAGCCTTTATTGTGTGCTTTTTGGCTATTTGTGTATCTTCATTGGTGAAGTGTCTGTTCAAGTCGTTTGCCCTTTTTTTTTTATTTGAGCTCTTTGTTTTTTTGTTCCTGAGTTGTAGTATTTGTATATTCTGAATATTAGCCCCAAATCAAATACATAATTTTCAAATATTATCTCCCATTTTATGGGACAAGTCCCACGAGTCTCTTCTACTCTTTTTCTATTCTTTATTTTCTTCGTGTCATACTTTGGACATTTTCTATCTTACTCTATCCAATCTTCTCTTAAGCCTATCCATTCTGTTCTTAATTCCACATACATATTTTTGTTATAAGCTATTTTTACATGATGTCTAATTTTTTGGAAAAAAATTCTCCATCTGTTCATTTTTAGGTCTATATTTCTGTATTTTCTCCAGCATATTAATCATAATTATTATAATGTCTTGTGTGCAGAGGTTATTTTCTGGATCATCTGTCAGACTTTTTTTTAGAGTTTTATTATTTTGCTTTTTTTTCTTGTTGATTTTAGCTATACCATATTACCTCTTTACATGTCTTGTAATTTTTAATTGCACGAAGCATATTTTGGCCAAAAGAAACTTTGAGGGCCCAGATAGTATCTTTCATGCCTTATCTATCTCTTCTATCAGGCAAAAACAGTAAGTTGGTAACTCTCATCTGATTACTAAATTTCAGGTTGCATAAGATTTAGATTAGCTCTCCCTCATCCTTCCTCTAGGGTGGGACCCTCAATAGCTTTTAATTCAAATATTGGTAGGTCTTCCAAATACCATAGCCCTAAAGTGGCTATTCTAGAATTAAAAAGCACAATATCTAAAATTAAAACACAGCAGGTGGGTTTAAGAGATCCACTTTTGTCCTTTAAGGATTTTACAGCTTAGTCCTTTAGTCTACCGGCCAACAGCTTCAAAATTTGACAACTGGAATTCTGATGTTTTAGATTGGTTTTATAGTGAGTGAGAAAGAGCATCACTCCGATCCTTAAAGTAAGAAAAAAGCTAGAAAGCTGGACGTTGACTAATTTTTATGAGACCAAAAAAGAACTGAAGTGGTGGCTACAGAGACAGGTGCCTGTGGGGAGAAGAGCTCCAGCACGTTTGCTTACCTGAGACAGAAGGGGCCAAAAGTTGGGAGCACCTGGATTCTGTGTCTCCCCCTTTCTCTGCCCCTTCCCTGCTCATGCTCTGTCTGTCTCTCTCTCTCTCTCAAAAATAAATAAACAAATAAACATTAAAATATTTTTAATAAAAAAAAGAGTGGCCAAAAGTCGTATGAACAGGTAGAAATATCAAACAAGAAATTTTAACAAGATGTTTAAGCATGGATTTATTGAAAGTGTGAAACTCCTGGAAACCACTGATATAGAAGGAGGGATTTCACCCTCTCGCAGGTTTTTCCTCTAAGAACCCCACCAGATAATGACAGGGAAGATGGGGAGAATCCCGAGAAAGGTAATGGCTGGCAGAGGGAACAGCAGCCATTGCCAAAACTCCACCCAGACCCACACCGCCATATATTCCCTAAAAACCAAAAGTCTTAATCTACAGAAGGAAGATCAATTAAACCATAGTCTGGGGCCCTGGGGACAGGGAATGGAGACCGCCACTGAAATCTACCCAGATCCTTCTCCCCTATCTTTCAAGTGAATAAAAGCCTCAATCTGCAGAGAGGATAGTGGCAAAACCACAGGCTGGGATAGAAATGGAAACCCACTCCACATGAAGGAGGGGAGAATTAAGTTCTATTTCTGGAGGAGGAGGAGGAACACTACCTTGGTCTTTAGACCAAGGTTTGGAGTGAGTGCCCAAGACTGAGGTTGGAAAATCAGAAAATTCCACCATCGCCAGACTTCATCCCCGGCACCATGCTAACTAGACTGGAATAAGAATATCAATGGAGTAAAAAACATGTATCAATGGAATATAGCAGAGAGCTCCACATTATTGGTCTTTAGGGAAATTCAAATTAAAGACACAACGAGATACCACAATTAGAATTGCTCAAATGAGAACAATGCATGTTTTACATGAATATAATTGCCATTCACAGTTGGCAAAGACCATAAACAGCCAAGATGTCCTTGAGCAGATGAGAAGAGAAACACGCTGTATACCTGTACGATGGAATTCTGAGACAGTGAGCTATTGATTCACAAAATAGCATGGCCAAATCTTAAATGCATTTTTCTAAGTGTTAAAATCTCTCCCAATTTCTCTGTCCCCCAGCAGATGCTCTCTGATAACAGCACAAATTATATCCAAGTAAAACGTAGCTATGTTCCTCAGTGCCAATTCACCACTCTCTCTAGAACTTTCCTCTCAGGTCTGTTTTATTTTCTGGCCCTCTTTACCTTCACCAGGCTGGGGAGTGGGGGTGGGGTGATGCTCGCTTCCTAAGGATTGTGAGGTTAGTGGAGATTTTACTGCTTTCAGAAGATTCTGGAATATGCCTTTTACTCTCTCACATAGAAATTGGAAAGTTCTTTCTGGGGTCCCCTTGGAGTCTCCAATTTTGTGATTCCAATTGCATGTGACTACTAAAAGTTTTGTTAGTTTTCCTTTTTTCTATTTGCAGCCCAGCCCTCTGCTTGGTCAAACTCTCCTATTTCAGTAGGAGAGATAACAAGAGCTTACCAGTAATTCACTGTGAAAGGTTTGCCCTCTTGGAAATTTTAGTTCTTTCAGTTCTGCTGTTTCCCCATATACCTTATGCCTTCAAACACATAATGTTGTATAATTCATTCCACCTTCCCTAGTTGTTAGTGAGGGCATTGGTCTGCCATGAATAACTCTCTCCCCCAGGAACATACATTTCTATCCTAATTATCTTCAAGAAGGGCTAAATTTTATATCAAAACACAGAAACTGTGTTTTCATTCCAGTATTGAGATTCCACATTTGTCCAATGATCCGTAGCTACTAATCTTCTTAAAACACACTAAAGAAACTCTCCCTCATTCTGAAATATTTTTGAGGTTATTCTAAATTTTGATTGTTCTTCATTGCAATGGGTCTCTAACAGTTTACCTCCTCGGCCTCCCATGTTTCTCTCCCATTGCAGAACTTCTGTCCTGGCCACAGGCAAGAAGAGAGATTTGAGAGTGTCAAAACCGACTCCTCCTGGACATAGTTTCAAAGTCACTGCCAAATCACACTCCTTGGCATCTTCTCATCCTCAGATTCTTGTTTTATAAGCATATTATTACTACTTTTCTTACGACTTGTGAACAACAACAGCATAGTTGCTTTCATTTTATGAGAAGTACATAGAAATTGGGGCGCCTGGGTGGCTCAGTCAGTTGAGCATCCAACTCTTGATTTTGGCTCAGGTCATGATCTCATGGTTTGTGGGTTTGAGCCCCGCGTCGTGCTCTGCGCGGTCAGTGTAGATCCTTCTTGGGATTCTCTGTCTCCCTCTCTCTCTGCCCCTCCTCTTCGCGCTCTCTCTCAAAATAAATAAACTTAAAAAAAAAGAAATACATAGAAATTTTGAAATGTGAAAATAACTCCCAAATGTATTGAGCTTTCTGTTTGTATTCTTTTACTCGAGTGAGTAAGTTCAATGCATGGTGGATAACAGTGTGGAAAACCTAAATGTTTAGTACAGCAAGTTATATGCATATACACCGCTATACATGAAAAATAGATTGCACAAAACGCACACTGAAATGTAAAGAAAAACTTTTTAAAAAATGAATAGTAATAAAGTTTTTGAAAAGTTGACTATTCAGCACTATAGTTTCCCAGGATCATTAATCAGCTTATTTATTCACACAACAAATATTTATTGAATGCTTTTTTCAGAACCTTGGTTCATGCCACATGATTCCGAAGCCCCTGTTAATGGAGTTTACAGTTGGTGGAAAAAGTGATTAGCAGTCCTTTATTAATGCATTTTGAAAATAACATAAAAAATTATTTAAATTAGTTAAAGAATCAGAAATTGGATTCTCTGAGTCAGAAAAAAATAGGATAGTAAAAGTATGGTATGAGCTGCTCACAACTCCAATTATCTCTATTAACGTGCGAGAGAATATAAGCCAAAAACGGTTTATCTGTTTTATGTATCATCTACATCGATTCATGAACAACTGCTCAGTTAAAAGCAAGTATCATAAATAACAGGAAGCAGGATCAATGACACCAATATCTAGTTGTCTGCTCTACGCTAACATTTTTATGCTATGAAGTGTAGACAAAATGTCTTTATATTTACTGTAAGAAACACCATAAAATCTTTAGCAAATGGGAAAATGAAATCTTTTGTGTGTTCATTATTTAGAACCACAGCCAGGCGGGAGCCCCGTGGGTGAGGGGCCGGAACGTTCCCCCGGTTGGAAGAAATCGAGGAGGCGGCAGGGCGCTGATGAATGGAGTCGTGCTCCGGCCGCCGCAAACATGAGGGAGATTCCAAACTGCGAGGCGGGCTGTGTCTCCCCACAGGGCGATCGATGCGGAGCAGTTCCCCTTCCAGCTGCAGTCTTCCTGTAACACCAGCACCGCCTGACTGTCACTTGTTCCGGCCCAGAAACGCCCGTGGCCGCAGGTACCTGCGTGAGGTGGGTGACGGGAAAGCCCCGCCACCCGTACTTTTTTTTAATGTTTATTTATTTCTGAGAGAGAGAGAGTACGAGCAGGGAAGGGACAGAGAGAGAGGGATACAGAGGATCTGAAGCAGGCTCTGTGCGGACAGCAGAGACCCCGATGTGGGGCTCGAACTCACCACCCGTAGATCGTAACCTGAGCCAAAGTTGAAAGCTTAACAGCCGGAGCCGCTCAGGTGCCCCTGGTCCACCACAAGTACCTCTAATCAGCCTATTCCCGCCAGTGAATAAAGCGTATTCAGGTGAAGATACAAACGCTGACTCCGGAAAACCCACCAAACGGGGACTGGAATCCAGAGATGGGGTTGAAGTTTCAGTTCTGCAGGAGGCTGGTGCTGGTGTCTTGGACACTGTAGTCCGGGACCACCAACCAAAACTCAGCAAACGCTGGACCTCGCACTCATTCAGTCCTGGGTGGGAACTTGATCCCAGCAGTCTAATTTGGCAGTTTCTCTCTCTCTCTCTCTCTCTCTCTCTCTCTCTCTCTCTCTCTCTCTCTCTCCCCCTCTCTTCCCCCCCCCTCCTCCTCCTCTCCCTCTCCCTCTCTTTTAGATAGAGTGTGAGTCGGGGAGAGGGCCAGAAGGAGAGAGAGAATCTTAAATAGACAGGGCTCCAACCCACAGCCCTGGGATCATGACCTGAGCTGAAATCAAGGGTCAGATGGTCAACTGACTGAGCCACCCAGGCGCTCCTTGGCAGTTTCTCTTTTTGCTAAAAAAATCAAGAAATCTGAAACAATGTAGAATTTCCTTGTCTACTTATTTAAAAAACTTTTTTCTCTGATTATAAAAGTAATTCACGGTTATTAGGAAATATTTGGGAAACACAAAATGATATACATCTTTCAAAACCCCAGCTCCCATAAGTGAGGAGTTAATGTTTTAGTGTGCTTACTTCCAGAGGGCTGTGAGTTCATCTCTTTACCATTTTAGCATAGCTTTCTACATCGGACATATTTGTAGTCAACAACACCAAAGTCTGAACGTGACAGCATTTGAAAGTGGGATCGGTGATTCGATTTTGTTCAGGTGGGCCTCTCTGTTAGCTGGAGGAGCTAAGGAGGCTACCGGGACCATCTGCCCGCACCCAGGCCTGCCGAGTGCCTTGGTCCAGGTCGGGCTCCTGGAGCACACTGATCCCTCAGTGAGCAGGGAAGTGGGCTGGGCCACTGCACCCCTGCACTCCTGGTTCTCAAGCTCTGGGCTTCCCTCCGTCCCCCGGGTGGGCACTTCCTGCCACCAACCTGACCTTGCTGATGCCTCTGCCTCACTTGTCTATTGAAGGGAAAACTAGCAGGTGGGTCACAGCACAGTACTCTAATTAGGGGGTTCCAGGCAGTGCAGCAAATGTTGAGTCAGCAAGCAGGGTCTTAAAATTCCTCCTTCATAAAAATTGAGGCCGCGACCACTGTGCCCCACGGAGTCGTTTCCTTCGTTCCTACCTGCTTCTTCACCCTCACCACTGCTCCTGCCCCTGAGGGGGCTTTCCTCGCCACGGATGCAGCGCCCCCCCCCCCTCCCCAGGGCTGGCTCCCTTCCAGAAGCTCTCCTCTCCAGGTCAACTTACATCCAAGGACACTCAGTGCAATGTGTCTTAGGTACGGCAGGACGCATTCAGTACAGCGTCTTTGTCTTAGAAGAAACATAGAAATCATACCTTCACGATTGGGGAAGGCAATGACTTCTTAGATAAGGCGCACAGAAAAAATTGAAAACATGGATCAGTTTGACTTCATCAAAATTAAAAACCCTTGTGCTGCTGTCTACCAAATAATTAGCACTATAAACAATAGAGACAAACCACAGAATGGGAGAAAATATTTACTAAGCATATATCTCACAAGAGACTTCTATCCAGAATATATAAAGGTCTCATACAACTCAATAATAAGATAACTAACCCAATGGGGAAAATGGGCAAAGGACTTCTATAGAAATTTCTCCAAAGAAAATTACTAGTGGTAACTAGCTCACACACAAAAATGCTTAAAATCTTTAGTCGTTAGGGAAATGCAAACCCAAACCATGAGAAGATACACTTGAGACTCACTAGGAAACCTAAAATAAGAAGATAGCCAAGAGCAGGGGTTGCTGAGGACGTGAAGAAATGCAGACCCTCAGACACTGCAGGCGGGAATGTAAAATGAAGCCTCTGCTTCAGAAAACAATCACCCGGGTGGCTCAGTCGGGTAAGCCCCCCCACCTGGGCTCCGCTCGTGTTCTCGCGGTGTGTGGATCAGAGCCCCAAAATGGGCTCTCGGTTGTCAGCACAGAGCCTGTTTCAGATCCTCTGTCCCCCTCTCCCTCCACCCTTCTCTGTCTCTCTCTCCATCTCTCTCTCTCTCTCTCTCTCAAAAACAAATAAAGACATTTTTGGCAGTTCCTCAAGATGCTAACCAGAGTTGTCATAGAATCCAGCAATCCCACTCAGAAATACAGCCCAAGAGAAGTGAGGACCGAGGTCCACAGAGAAACTTGCATGTGAGTGTCCAGCATTAGTTATAAGAGCCAAAAAGTGGAAACAATCAAATGTCCGTCAACTGACGAAGGGATACAATGAAATACTCAGCGTAAGAAGTACTGATAAATCCTGCAGCACGGCTGAACCCTTGCAAATCCTTCACTGAGTAGAAGAATCCAGTCACAAAAGAGCACATATGCTGTGATCCAGTCACGTTACATTTCCAGAAGAGGCAAATGTCTAGAGGCAAAAAGCGTTTTAGCAATGTTACTGATGAGTTGTAGTTAGCACGGGGCGGGGTGGAGCATGGGGGACGGGGACTGTCGGCTGAGGAGTGTCAGTTTCCTTGGGAGAGGACCGAAAATGCTCTAAAATCAGATCGTCATGATAGTTCTGCACCCTGTTGCTCTAGTTGAATAACACCATACACTTTAAATGGGTGAATTTTATGGTATGTGAAACTTCTCTCAGTGAAGCTGGTAAAAAGCCCTACCCTTCGCACACAATGGATATTACAGTCTTAATCTCGCTTTTCCCACCGGCACCTAATACTTAAAAGAGGTGTTCTTTCCACCTGTCAATTTAGCAAATCGAGTCTCAAGAATTTTGTGATTCTTAGGAACAATTCATTATAGGGTTACTACGCAACCTCGGCACTGTCAGCAATAGCTTATGTCTTGGGGAGCCATGGATTTATGGTTAAACCCATAAAAATTAAGGAGATAAAATAAGATGAATGAAGGGACATCAATAGTTTTACAATTATCAACAGAGCTGCAGTATAATTATATTCGAGACATCCACACCCTTAATGAACTTCTGATAAGAAGCTATGGATTAATAGTCCACATTACCTTAGGCCGAGTTGCAGGAGAAAATCTGCATTTATAACTGTGTCACTTTTGCCTGTTTTGCAGAATTCTATTCTAGACTTGTGCTATAAAAAGATACATCTGTAATCAACGACCATTGAGAAGAAATGGGAAAGAAACTACCTCATTTACATAACAAGATCGATAACAAATCAAAAGATATGACAAGAATGTACAAACCTACATGAGGAAAACTTCTGTTTGATACAAGGTAGGTATTTTTTGTTCTATTTATTTGATTTATTTTTAGTAATGATACCTATTGCTTTGAAATTCCAAGTGATATTTAGTAACTTCAAAGAAGGACATACAATCTCCATCTGTAACAAACATGACATACGTTTAGACATAGAGCTCTCAGGGCGCCTGGACGTCTCCACGGTTAAGCCTCCCACTCTTGATTGCAGCTCAGGTCATGGCCTCAGAGTTCATGGGCTCATGAGATGAAGCCCCACCACCGGCTCTGTGCGGACAGTGCGGAGCCTGCTTGGGATTCTCTGTCCCCCTCGCTCTCTGCCCCCTCCCTGTTTGCACACCCCCTTTCTCTCTTCCTCTCTATCGCTAAATAAACATTTTTTTAAAAAAAGACTTACAGCTCTCACAGTACATTTTAATAAATATATTTCCTTCATGGGCTGTGTCCATCGTGAGAGACTCAGTGAACTTTAGATCCGGAGTGTATCGGAAGAGGCAGTTCAATTTAAAGGGCATGCATTATTTAATAGATGTTTTATGAAGAATATTTCTTTTCATCTCCATAAGACTCTGAAAAGAAGATACAAGTATTTCCATGAGGCAGTCAAGAAAGCTGATTCCAAAATTCGAAGGAAATTCCCTTACCGGAGCTCTGCTCCCAGGCAGTAGATTAAGGTCTGCCTGTTCCAAAGTCCATGTCCTTCCCCCTTGCCACCGCCCATTGATCTAATAAATCTAATTAATCTAATAAATAGTCCCGTAAATAGGAAAGGGGAATGGAGATCGTTCACCTTTGCTTCTAGGCTCTTGAGATCCTGAAGCGGGGTTTCTGGTTTTCTTGGATTCTTACTACTTTATCTCCTAGATTTGAATTATAAATGCAGACACCTTACCTTTATTATGAAACTAGAGACAGCTGTGAGCAGAGTCACTAATTCTACATTGATTCTTTTAAAATAACCTGGAACCGAGATGACAACGAAATAGACTTGACACATACACAGAGAGGCAGTGCAAGGAATACGGGTGGAAGGGAAAAGGAATCGATAGTGATCTGGCCAAGTAAATCTGTCTTGAACACTAGTTTTGAGTAGATGGACTGAGTGTAATTAAAACATTAGCTGTTCCTAAGTTGATTTATACATTTAATGTGACCTCAATTAGAACCCCAACAGTTTTTGCTTTCCTTTTTTTGTTTTAGTGAGTGGCGTTCACACCTGTGTCTTTGGAGTCCTTCTTCCTTGTTCCTGAAGGACAGCCCGTGTTTGTCACCAAGTCGTTCAGCAAGCCCATTTCCTGTTTATAGAATCCCGGAAGCTTGACAGCCTCCCCTTCATGCCTTCCTGTCTCTGTTTCTTCAGGCAGAGCTGGGAGTGTCTCTGCTGAGGCAACATTCTCAAGAACCTTGGTGGTCGGTGGTGTATGTCACAGGACCCACGACATTAGATCACTCCTACAAACCCCATCTCTCTTCCTGTCTTTGCTGAGATGGCTGAGTGGGTCTGGGGGGCCCCCAGACTCGCCCTGGCCTCCTCTCTTGAGCACAATTCCCCATAGCGAATGGCCTCATCTTCCCATCCTTTGTTGTCAGGTTTGGCCTGGAACCTTCCAAACAATCAAGTGCTGGTTCCTCTTTGCCGAGCAATCCCCTCCTCGAATTATCTCTTTCCTCACAAAATTGTGCTGAAGGCAAAAGGAGTTTAGCTCGGAAATCTCGTCAGCTAAATACCCAAGTCTATCACTTGTAAATTCTATTTTCTGCCAAACAAAAGAACACAATTCAGGCAAGTTTTCTACCAGTTTATAACAAAGATGACCTTTTCTCCAATTCCCGATAACATGCTCCTCATTTCTTTCTAAGATCTCACTAGAAGCACCTTTGACATTTGTATTTCTGCCAAGATTCCGTTCATGAACAACTGAATGTTCACAATGCCAGTGGCCTCTGGCTTCTTTCTGAGCTGTCACCAGAACCGCCCTTAACATCCGTGCTTTTGCCTTCTCTTCAAGACAGTCAGGCCTCGGGGCGCTCAGTGGGTTGAGTGTCTGACTCTTGATTTCAGCTCGGGTCATGATCTCACAGTACGTGGGGTCGAGCCCCGAGTCACCTGCTTGGGATTCTCTCTCTCCCTCTCTCTCCACCCCTCCCCTGCTCATTCTCTCTCTCTCTCTCTCTCTCTCTCTCTCTCTCTCTCTCAATATATATATATTTTTTAAGGCAATCATGCCTTTCCTGTCATTGGCCTCAAAACTCTTTGTCTTTACCCAATTCTGAAGCCACTTTCCTCATGAGCCCCCATAAAACAAATTGTGGCAAACTTGGTGGCTTAAAACGACAGAAATGTATTCTCTCCACAGTCCTGGAGGCGTGGGATCCAGAATCAAGATTGTGGCAGGGTTAGGGCAGGGTCCTCCTTCTGGAGCCTCTGAGATGACTGCTTGCTCCGTCCCTCTCGCCTGGTTTCCAGAGCAGCCAGCAACCGCTGGCATTTCTCCAACTATAGACGCATTGCTCCAGTCTCTGCCTCTGTCCTCGAATGCCATTCTCCTTGGTGTCTCTGTGTCCTTTCCCACCTCTTATTAGGACAACCTCCTCTGATTTTGTGCCCGTGCTAATCTAATGGGATTCTCATCTTGATCTTTACCTTAAATCCATCTGCAAAGACCTTATTGTCAATAAGGTCACATTCTGATGTTCTGGGAGGACGTACATTTGGGGGACACTATCCAACCCTCTATCCAGTTAATTATTCTTCAAGCCAACTATTAGTGAAAAACAAACCAACATAAACCTTGTCTAGAGTTTTCCCATACAAGATGGTATTAGGGATTTTTTTCTCCTGTAAAATTTTTGAGTAAGCTCATTTAGCCTGATTTGTCTCCATTTAAAGTCATGTTATCCACACAGTGATTTCAACTCAGTTGTGACTCACAGTTTGTGGGTTCAAGCCCTGCGTCAGGCTCTGTGCTGATAGCTTAGAGCCTGGACCCTGCTTAGGATTCTATCTCCCTCTCTCTCTCTCTTTCTCTCTGCCCCTCCTCTGTTCATACTCTGTCTCTCTCTCTTCCTCAAAAATAAATTTAAAAAAGGAGGGGGAGGGTGGACTCTAGGATGAGGACAGGGAAACAGTTTTAAAGGATGACAGAGAGTGTGGTGTGCAGCGGGTGTTAACCTAAATGTCCTCCACAAAGGTTAAGATCAAAATCCAGGGCAGAAGAGAGACCGTACTTCCCCAGAGAATGCACTTGCAGGAGGAAACCCAGCAACACATACTCTCTGAGTGATTCAAAACGAAAAGAGAAGAGTTGGAATCCATTGGCTAGGATCGCATACGACCAAGATGGAACAGGCAGGGCCAGGGAAGTGGTTGACGACCCTTATGGTGAAGCAAATAAGGAGGACAGAGGTCCATCCTGAGAATTAGGACTTGCATGGAGGTTTCCAACTGTGTAGAGAAGGAGAGGGAAGTTTATGCTGTGGCACCAAAGCTCCAAAAATCTTAGCAGATGAAGAACAGAAGTAATTTCTTATTCACACGTCAAATGCAGTTTGGCAGAGGAAGGAGGCAAGACTTCATTCAACTGATAAGAAAATTTTTAATGTCCAGTGATAGTTTTTTTACATTGTCTGTCATTGAGAAGGGTGGCATTGGTCTAAAAATCGTTCTCTGAGAGCTTCGTCCTTCAATATATGAAGCCGTGTAATATATCAATAGCAGTAAAGTGAGTGCTTCAACATGAAATTGGTTTGAATATTTAGATAAAGACAACAGAGTTTTTTGTTTTGTTTTGTTTTGTTTGCTTCTGCCTGTAATAATTAATTTTAAATTCGAATCAGTTAACACAGTGTGCAATATTGGTTTCAGAAGTAGAATTCAGCAGTTCATCACTTACACACAATACTCAGTGCTCATCTCAACAAGGGCCACCAACCTTCCGTTTGTTCTCTGTCATTAAGAGCCTCTTGTGGTTTGTTTCCCTCTCTTCCGCCCCCCCCCACCACTTCCCATATGTTCATCTGTTTTGTTTCTTAAATTCCACGTATGAGTGAAATAATATGGTATCTGTCTTTCTCAGATTGACTTGTTTCACTTCGCATAATACATTCTAACACCATCCACATCATTGCAAATGGCAAGATTTCATTGTTTTTGATGGCTGAGTCATATTCCATTGTATATATATATATATATGTATATATACACCACATCTTCTTTATCAGCCAGTGGACACCTGGGCTCTCTCCATAGTTTGGCTATTATTGATGATGCTGCTGCACACACTGGGGTGCACGCGCCCCTTCAAATCTGTGGTTTTGTATCTTTGGGGTAAATACCTAACAGTGCAGTTGCGAGAGGGTAGGGTGATTCTATTTTTAGTCTTTTGGAGGTTTCACAGTTTGTTTTAAGACTTGGAGTGAACACATCCTATCTATGAAAAGAGGGGTGGGGGACCCAATGGACTTTTACTACAACTATAGTCTTGGAATTAGAAATCTGTCAGGTAATAATTTTTTTTAAAAAATTCTAGAAATCCAAGTTTAATGTCCTAAATCAAAGAAAACAATAATTTTTCTCTTTTCTCTGCTTTCTTCTGCAAGTGTGCTTTCTTATTATGCCTCTGGGTGGAATAGTGTTTTCATTCCTTCAGTGAATGTGGCCAGCTAAGTTTATGATTTTCGTTCAGGGGATGAACCGGATGGGAGTGGGGAAGTGAAATATTTTCGCCCTGTTTCAAATTACTCAGGGAGAGTTCTGGCCCTCCCACCTGGAGTCAGGTGTCGACCAAGAACACGCCATCTCCTGGGGCGCCGGGGGGGCTCAGTCAGTTGAACATCTGACTTCAACTCAGGTCATGATCTCACAGTTCATGAGTTCGAGCCCCACGTCAGGCTCTGTGCTGACATCTCAGAGCCTGGAGCCTGCTTCGGATTCTGGGTCTCCCTCTCTCTCTGCTCCTCCCCTGCTCACACTCTGTCTCTCTCTCAAAAGTTAATAAACATTTAAAAAAAGAAGAACATGGCATCTCCTGTGAAGATCATGGGGTTGGAAGGGGTTGCAGAGAGTTAACAGAAAATTCACAGATGAAGGGGGTGGAAAGTTTCCCCCAGAAAGAGAACACAGGGACAGATAGAACAATAAATATCCAGGAAAAAAAAAAAAAAGAAGAAGACAGTCCCACCACCCAGAAGAGAGGGTGAGTTCCGCACTACAGCAATTCGCCAGGTCCTTGGAAGGTTCCCTGCCATAGACCTAGGGGTGGAGAGCAGGGATCACGGGTCACCGCGAGACCCAGGGGCTCCTCTTCCTCTCCCACGGGGATCTAGAGACCTAATTTCATGAGCGCTTCTTGCAAGGACATGGACACCCCTTCCCCGTATTACTCTCCCCTCCGTCCTGCTCCAAAAGGGCCACGGTGACCTGAATTTCGCCCATTGCTTCCCACCGTGGTGTAACTTCTTCTTGCCTTCACTTTCTTGATTTTTTATATTCAGAGTGTCTTTTCTTGCCTCTTAAAATCACAGATGATCCCAGGGTTTATCTAAATAAGTCAGAAAGAAGACTTTCATCAACTCGGGAATTTTCTCGTTGGCATCCAGCACCCTCATGGCTTATTCTGAAATCTGCAGAACGTGACCACATCTAGCCTTTGTCTAGCAGGGAGCTAAGTAACTGCAAGGAACCAAAATTCTAGGTGTCTAGCATTACTGTTCTTGTTAAAATTGTTTTCAGAACTGGGTTTTACTGGTGCGTTCTTACTACTTTACCCCCATTCTAGCAGAGGAGTGTTCGTTAATGATGAAAAGGAGCAGGCGTGAGGCTTGGAGGAGAAACTCAAGAATACATAAAGCAAGCAAAATATTTGCTTTCTTGGTTTTTTTGTCCCATTTTGTTTTTTCCATTCACTATTTAAAACACACTTCTTACGGAGAGAAGGGCAGCAAAATGCAACCATTTCTACAGCTAATTTGCAAGTGGAAAGTGTTAATTAAAATTTGAGGCTCTCAAAGTTTCTAATTAGCCTGTAAAATTCATTCTGCTATTGGGATTTCGGTTTTTATTTCTTTTCCTGGTTGTATCTCTAATTATAGGCTATAAGCTAAAAGGATATTTTTTTATATTTCACAAGAGCATTATAAAAGAAAACTACCAAAGTTTTAAAAATATAAATGGCTTCCTAAGATTCAGTGGCTGGAAATACTATTAAATAATTTGGTCCCACTGCAAAGTGAAAACTCCTAACAGAAATGATTGAGCTTTTATTTTATGGATTAGAATTTAGGGAAAATAATCTGAAATGTTGATAAGGTTTAGTTAAATCATGGGCATAATTGCATCTGTTGGTGATGATATCATACAATTTTCATATTCATTTTTTTATCTAAATGTCACAAGACAATGACAAAAAGTGTGGGTTAGCACTCCATTTCTTTAATACATCCGCAGGATTGGTCTTTTAGGATAAAAATCTTGCATAATAGTTACGAAGTTGAAATAATGGCAGAGTCAGAAATTAAGACAACAGCAATTTATTGACTAGCCCCTATATACCGAGCACTTAAACTCTATTTATCACAGCAATACCGAAGGTCACAGTGACTGAAGGTCGCTATTTTATTCTTTACCACGTACACATGTACATAGCTAATATGGTATTATATAGACTGTATACTGTATGTGTACTATATATTACATGCATGGTGTGATATATACATATATATACATACACTTAGCTAATACGGTATACAAAGTATATATACCATAAAGTCACCCGCTTTTTTTTAGTGCACAATTCAGTAATTTCTAGTAAATTTGTAGTGTCGTGCAACTGTTCCCACAGTCCGATTTTAGAACATTTCCATCACCATGTAAAGATGCCTCGCGCTCATGTGCCATAGCCCATTGTCCCCACTCCAGGCCAAAGTGATCACTAACGTACTTCCTGCCTCTGTAGGTTTGTCTTTTATGGACATTTCATATAAGTGAGATTTCACAATCTGTGCTTTTTTTAAATGCACTTGGCATAATACGCTGGAGGCTTATCTTTGTTGTAGCATGGATGGTATTTGGGTTATTTCTACATTTTGGCTGTTACAAATCACGCTGCCGTGGACGGTCATGCCCGAGTCTCTGCACAGACACATGGTCTCATTTGTCTTGGATGGATATTCAAGAAAATTGCTGGGTTATATGGTAAATTTATGTCTTAATTTTTAGATAAGGGGCAGGTTGTTTTCCACAGCGGCTGCATCTTCTTATGTTCCCATGAGCGATGGGTGAATGTTCCAGTTTCTCCACGGCCTCTCTGACACTTGTCGTGGACCGTCCTTCTTTCTCTAGTCGTCCCAGCATTCGTGAATGGCGTCTCACTGTGGTTTTTGTTGGCATTTCTCTGATGGCTAATAATAGAGACAAACATGCCGTGTTTGTTATTGGCCATTCGATAGACATCTTCTTTGATGAAATGTCTATTCAGAATTTTAGCTTAAGTTTTACTGCAGTTTTTGTGCCCGTAATTGAGCTGTAAGCATTTAAGATATGCTTTGGATACAAGTAATTTATCCATATGTATGTTTTGAAAATTTTGGGTCCTGCTCTGGGGCTTGTTTTCTCATTTATTAACGGTGTTCTTGAAGTTCAAAATGTTTGCATTTTTACGAACACAAATTTATCTTTAATTATGTGTGTTTTGGGTGTTGTATTAAGACCGTCTAACCTAAGGTCCCCACTTTACCAAAAGAGGAAACTGAGGCCTCCTAAGGCCAAGGACACACTCGAAAGCAAGAGTGTGTTCAAGTGCAGGATATTGGCCCGACGGCACCTTTGCCCTGCACTCACTGCTATCAGGGAGGAATTGAAGTGAGCTCAGGGGCGTGACATCTGACCCTGGAGCCGCGATTTCCGGGGCAGTGTAGCTACTGAGATCGAAGAAGGAGCAGACGAGTCTTCCCAGACAACTCTCCCCTAGCTTCTTGCGTATAACTTGAAAGAAAAGTTTTATAAGCAAATACGGACTATAAGGAAGTTTCTGATGATCATTTAATCACCTCAAAGTAAAATGGACAATGATTTCTCTTATTTTAAGGTCTAAGAAGTATACGTTTAAGTACAAAATTGGCTTTTCAACTGTTTTTTATCTTCTACATAAAACAAGTTCTATAGGAAAACCAAGGAACAAATGATTAAATTTAAAGTGATCAAAAATTTCAATGGTGTTGCCCGAATTGGAAACAGTGACTATTATAATGTGCCCAAAATTAAGGCTAGTCACAGTGTGTGTTGGTTTAAGGTTAAAAACTGACTGGAGAAATTTTATGAAGAATAAATCGAGGAGGCGAGCTCATGTTGTGAATTTAGAGAACATTTCAAAAATGTGCTGGCGGGAAGCAGCCTCTAAGGTGACCCCAAAGACCCCTGTCTGCTCGGTTCCCCACCTGTGTAATCTTCCTACCTCTGAAGTATGGGCTAGAATTATTCACCTGCCTCTTACAAATAGCTTTTGGCAGAAGCAAATACAGAGACATAACTTCCAAAGTTAGGTGACAAAATGATTGTCATATATATATGACTCAGGGGCTCCATGCCACCACTTACAGTTGATGGTGTTACTTTTTTTAATTGTGTCCAACTTGGGGGTTGACAAATGGTCTCTGTGTTTTAATCTGCATTTCCTTAATTACCAAGGCAGCAAAGAAAGAAAAATGATTGTAGCTAGACAAACCAAGGAGGAAAAGAGAGGGAAGGGCTACCTCAGCTGAAGGATAGGAAGGAATGGGGAGTGTCCCCTGTGGAAGGTCGTCTGTACAGATGTGAGTGGCGACACGGGCGGTGCCAGGTAGCCATCTGTGGGCGGGAGGCTGCAGAGAGCCGCAATGGTTTCTAGCTGTCCTACGAGGCAAAACCTTCCCTTTTAAGTGCTGTAACTAAGTATTCTTAGCTAATGAGTTAGAGACCTGGCCAGAAGGTTCTCAGCTAGATTAGGAGACCAAACAGATGGTGCTGGAGAGGAAACGACACTTAGGGTATAAGAGGGGGTAGGTCAGGAGATATGCATGGTGCCTGTTTATTCTCTTAATTTGGATCCGAATTACTTTGCGTCGTAAGAAAAGGAAAATCACACGTAAAAGCAAATTTTGAAAATCCTTGAGAAGAATTAACCTGGCATGAATCATGCAAATACTTTAAGCTTAAAAGAACCATTAAGGTCTTTCTAGATTTGGAGAATTTAAAAAATATATATACATTTTGGTCTGTCGAATTTAAGATCTGCACGGTTTTGTGAGGCAATGCCTTCCTTGCCTGTGCTCATCTCGAGGAAGCGTTTCCAGCCCTCGGGAGACGCCTCCTGTCGTTCCCCGAGTTCTATGATGTGCCGCTGCAGTGGATCCCTCGCTCTCTGGGGTGGAAACCAATCCTCGTTTTCCTGCCTCGAATGTTAAGCTGAGCTGAGTACCGCCACTCATTCCCGGGAAAGGACCCACCTGCTGTTGACCAGGGGCGTCCAGAAGAGCCCGAGGGAAAACTTTCTTTGTGGGTCACTTTGGATTCTGTTGGAAACAGATACCAAGATGGAATCAGACACGCAAGCGATTTGCCCGGGAAATGCCCGTGGCGAATAAAGAATCAGGAGTAGAAGGGGAGAGGCGCTCCACCTGCGACGCAGGTCTGACACTTGAGAGAGGAGACAAGGGAAGAGGCAGGATGGAGCAAGAAGAGCCTGAGACTTCAGTGCAGCTCGGAGAAAGCCTTGGCCAGGCCGATGGGGAACTCCAGAGCAAAGGCCGCCCGCCGGGGGACCCCGCACGGGGCCGGGAGGGCCCTGCTGCCATCCCGTCACTGGCTGGGGGAAGCCTGGGGAGAGCATGGCCCCAGTTCAGAGGCTGGGGAGGGATCCCAGAGGTGCAGCGGCCGAGGCTGTCCCTCCTGTCCCTCTTACCCCTCACAACAGGCCATAGTACGTTCTTTGGAAAAGGAGAGCTGAACGGCCTACCTCCCCAGCTGCCTCACTAAGAAATAGAATCTAGTAAACTCGCCACACCAAGAGGCTTACAGTCTTCCGTGTCTGCATAACAATGAGGTATCACGAACACATCCGGGCTTCGAATCTCTGCGCCGGCCTGTCAGTCAGGTTATGTAAGAGTACCTCACTGGGGTTCCAGTGACTGACATCAAGTAAGGGTTATGTGTCTCGCTCCAGGGATTTTTTTTTTTTAACTTTTCCTTGTTTACAAACAAGTTAAAAATTTCACCTCGGGAAGCCTGGGTGACTCAGTTGATTGAGCGTCTGACTCGATTTTGGCTCAGGTCATGATCTCACAGTCGTGGGATCGAGCCCCGAGTCGAGCTCCGCACTGAGCGTGGAGCCTGCTGGGGATTCTCTCTCTCTCCCTCTGCTCCTCTCTCCTGCTTGCACTCTTTCTCTCTCAAAATAAAATTTTAAAGATGTTTTAAACTTTACATTTTTTAAATTTACAAATTAAGCCGATAGAGACCATATGTCAGTATTCTGTTCTCTCCTTTGTCTGTAAGTACGGTGAGTCTCCTTTGTGTTCCCATCCTAGGGCGTCCTTAATTGGCTTACGGTAAATAGAATTTCTTCTGCGTGAACACATACTCATTATTTATTTGTAGTTCACATAAAATGATTGCTACCCCTGACCCAGCAGTCCCAAACCACTCATGTGTGTCTAGAACATTCTGTGCCTAGTGATGCTGACATCCAATTGTGGAAATCAGCCCTCCTTCAGTGTTTATTATGTGATGTTCAGACCTCTCAGACCCATTGCCTCATTACCTTATTCCTATTAACAGCACATCCCGTTAAAGCAGAAAGACGACTGGATTCAGATAAAAGTGGCCAAGCTTAACCAAGAGACTGGTTCTTTATCCCTCCCTTTGCAATGTTCAGAGTTTACATAAATTACAACAGGAAAGGAGTGGAATGGCTCACTCATTGTTGTACTCGAAGGGCACAACATCCATATTAGGTTGGCCATCTGTGAAGGAAAAATAGAAATATGAATCCCTACAGGAGGTTTTTCTAACAGAGGTCACACAGTGCAAGGAGCTGCCGAGAATTCTAGAAATGACATGCATCTGTGATGTCTACCATGTGACATCCCTTTATCCAAACCTCTTTCTGTCCCACTAGAACCTCTAGTTCTAGCATGGTTTTCTGTTTAGTCCCATGGCCACAGTAAACCTTCTGGAAAGAGAACAGCTTTCCAGTTGGAACATCAGTATTCTTTCCTCTCCCTATGGCCTCACCCTCCAGGCCCCTGACTCAATGCCTATGCACTTTTGCCATTGAATGACTCTTACTGACGACAAGACCTTCCTTTGTTCCTGTCAAGACGCCTCTGCCCCCCCCCTTTAAAAAAAATAGTGTGCAATGAAAGTTGCAAGAAGACTCATTGAAAATAGAACCCAAGTCACTATTAGAAGGCTCACTACAAGATCTCAAAACCAAATTCTCAAAATCAAAATTCACATTAGAAGCCAGATCTCCTAAAGCCGAAGAAACTCCTTGACTGACAAATATATTAATATAGCCACTTTCCGAGGAAACTCTTCCTCTACCTCCACACTCTGTCCCCTGCTCAACCTTCTGTAGAGACAGAAACTTAACTGACCTAAAACACAACAGCTGCCAAGACATGAGGCTGAAAAGCCCATTGGAAGGATGAGGCGGGATGTTTTGCCACTCAGAGGGGTTTTGGAGACATCCAGATTGGCCACCGGGTCTCTTCCTGGCACTTTGCCCAAAATTTAGTCCACAGCCTTCGTAAGATCTCAAAGATCTCCTCCACAAATAGTAATGGCAATGAGGTCAAGCGGCTCTTTCGCACAACCAGAAACACGGATCTTGTGCTTTTCTGTGCTTTTGTCTGATGCACGGCTGAAGTTTTAGAATTCAGGCTCTCTGTTTGTGTCTGTCTGTGTGTTTTCATGTCTGTGAATATGTAATAGTTTCCTACCTTTGGATGGTATTACAAAATTACAACATAAGTTCCTGAAAAGGACTTCTATTCTGATCGCTCTAAAGATAAATAAACACTTCACACTAAAGTTCTGAGAAATTCAGGGAACTAAACTTCGATATTTTCATATACTTTAAAAAAAAGCGTTCTTATGGAAACTAACTCAAAACCTTTTTAAAATTCAAGTTCGTATAATTTATGTAAATCTTTAGCAAACGGGACTAGTTTGATATTGGTGGTTGAATAAAAATGGCTATGTTTTCAGTGTCATATGTTTTTATTCTATTTGGATCTATTTCTCCTAAGCTTACAAAGGTTTCCTGATTCGGGGTGTCTCGGTGGCTCAGTCAGTTGAGTATCCCACTCTTGATTTCCGCTCAGATCATCGGGCTCTGTGGTGAACATGGAGCCTGCTTGAAATTCTTTCTCTCTCTCTCTCCACCCTGCTCCTCTCCTCTGCTCACACTCTGTCTAAAATAAAATAAAATAACAATAATAATAACAACAAGTATTTTAAAAACAACAATAGACAAAGTTTTCCTGGTTAAATAAACTAGCTACCAGGTGCTTCAGATTATTAAAACTTTGCACTGGTGTTTAACCAAGTTGAACTATTCTTCTGACCAAACTTATTTCAACAGTACTTACGCTGTCAGTGCAGAGCCAGTTTGGGAATCTTTCTCTCCCTCTCTCTCAGCCCCTTCTCTGCTCCCTTCTCTCTCTCAAAATAAATAAAGAAAACTTAAAAAAAATAGTATTCTTTGGATACCCAGGTCACTTATAAAATAAGATAAAATACTTAAAATTAATCACTAAGCATAATTTTAATTTTATGTGCTTTCGTCTCTAATGTTTTATGTGGTACAGAGAGGCTACAGTCTCTTTATTTACCATAACATTTGATATTTGTATTTCTCTTTTTCGTCTATGGCACCCCTCTTTTCAGATGCCTGACCTCCAGGTCTCTGTAACAACCAATCTGAAAACTGAGGTCAAGAGATGCACCATCAATTTATTTAAGAGTCAATTTCATACTTAAGCAGTTATACTTAAGGAACATATTGAATGCCTACTATTTGGGGGGATAACTTTAGAACACTAGCAAAAATGCAGGAAAATGCACACAATTCCCTGTATCAAGTTCCCAATTTCCCCTAATATTTCTATTTTAGCTCCTAACTTATGATATAATTTATAATTCCTTCTTTATAGGTTTTGTGATTGCCCTTGAGTTTACGATGTGTGTTTTTAAGTCGTCTACGGCCACCTGGCAATAGCATTACACCACTTCACGTGTAGCACAGGAACCTTATAACAGAGTATTGCCAGTTCTTCCCCCCCCCTCCCTGGGACATCCCTGTCATTCATTTCACTGACCCAGTTTCCATAACTACATAACACGTTGTTACTATTGCCATTTTAAACAGTTATCTTTTAGAAATCAGCTAAGAATCAGAAAACTCAAGGATTCCATTTTACCTTCATTCCTTCTTTCCTGGAAGCTCCTCCTTTGCAGATCCAACTTTCTAACCTTTATCAGTTGGGCCATGTTTAATGTTTATGGTAATGTAGGTGCCAGAGGTTTCGAATGCCTCTAGTTTTCTTCGTTTTGTCTCCCCTCTTGACTTTGGGCTTCCCTAAGTACTCCTCTTCAGAAAGACTCTTTGTCTTCCAGTTCTTCTGGCTATAATCCACTCTTACTAGATTTATGTCATGGCAGGCTGCTGGTGTCATGGTAGACTGTCAGAGGGAGAAAGCATTCTATAACTTGCCCGTGAGTCCCAGTCTATAGTGGGCCTCTCTCTGGGGCTGTGACCTTCACAGGTTTCTGGGGCTCTGCTGCAGGGACATACCGCTCCCCCTGTGCCCCTGCACCTTTCCGTAACTGCAGCATTCCCTATCCATTTCTTGAAGCTCTATCGCCTGTTGATGTGTTTCACCCACCCATTCCCCCTACTCGAGAAAGGAAGGATGCAGGGGGCTGACGTGGAGGATTATTTAGTTACCAACTGGGTGAAGATTTCAGAATTGCACTCTGGCCAAGTTCTTTCTCCCGGAGAGTATCCTTCTGCTCTATCGAAATCTCTGGGCATGTTTCCAAATAATTCCTACCCCCACTACCTCCTCCTTGTGTTCACCCCCCTTCAGAGCCCCCAGGGCATCTCAGTCTTCACCATGAGAACCTACAAGGGTCCTGATGGGGAGGCCTGAGACTGCGGCCTCCAGGATTTCCTCATTCTCCAGGAGTCACACAGCCTCCGGCAATTTGTCATAACATTATTTGTGTCTTCCTACCAGCCCAGGGCTACAGTGGCGCCTGCTACAGATCTCAGGAGGCAGGAAGCAGGCCTCGGCTCCGAGCTTTCCGGATGCACCTGCCTCTCCAACCTCGTGAGTGGCAATTAGCCTCGAAGCCTTGGTTTTCTGATGAGTCCAAGAAAAGCTATTGATTTCCAATCTGTCAAGATTTTTCTTATTGTAAGGAAAAAAGTGATGACTTCTAGGGGCACCTGGGTGGCTCAGTTGGTTAGGCATCCAACTTCAGCTCAGGTCATGATCTTGCAGTTCATGAGTTCAAGCCCCACGTCGGGGCTGTACTCCCAGCTCAGAGCCTGCAGCCTGCTTCTGACTCTGTGTCTCCCTCTTTCTCTGCCGCTCCCTTGCTTATGTTCTGCCCTCCCTCAAAAATAAATTAAAACATTAAAAAAAATTAAAAAAAAAATGATGACTTCTAGAAGTTGCTTCCCTTAATATTAGCATCTTATATAACCATGGTACGTCTGTTATACTACGAAATGAACATTGGGCCTATACTGTTAACTAAACTATGGATTTTATTCTGATTCATGAGTTTTTTCCACTACTGTCCTTTTTCTCTCTCAGAATCCAAATAAGGATAACACACAGAATTTAGTTATGTCTGAGCTTAGTCGTCCTCAATCTGTGCTACTCTCGTAGCCCTTCCTTGTTTTTTGTGACTTTTTCCATCTTGAAGTTCTCTCATTTTAGATTTTTCTGAGGTTATGGTTTGGGTGAAGTGTAGCACGAAGGTAAGAACCCTCAAGGGGCACGTGACATCAACCTAACTAGTCACCAGGGATGTGAGCTTGATCGTTGCTTTAGGTGGCACCTGCCAGATTTCTCTACTGTAAGGTTACATTTTTTTTTCCTCTCAAATCTCTGTCAGTTAGAAGCCAGTCACTAAATCCAGTGAACACTCAAGGGGAAGGGAATCAAACTCTACTTCCTTGAGGCAGGAATATCTGCATCTGTATTATTAATACTTTTTCTATTACTTATTTTTATTCTGTTATTTATTTTATTTATTTTTCTGTTATTTATATTCTGTTATTTTTATCAATAATTTATATTCACATGGACTCATGGACATTTGTTTTATTCTCTGGGATATGATCCAGTACTTGCTTGTTTCTTTTGTTGCTCAATTTGTTAAAATTTTTCTAGTTTAACCTTTGGGCTTATAACTTATTCAGTCTGTGTCTGTCTTAAGTAAAGGACTGAGCTCTTTATTTCTTCCATTGGGTGCCTGTCACTTTTTAGATTTCATGTTGCTTGTTTTTCTGTAACCTCAGTTCTCTGATGGGTTCACAAAAAGTAATTAATTTCCAGCAATGCTCTTTCCAGCTCTCTATGCCTCCGAAGTCATTTGCTAGACTGATATCTGTCAAAAACACCTTTCCATTTATCCATAAAGATGTCTCAGAAAAATCTCTGAGAAATCATGATCCCAGAGCTCACATGAGAATAATGGGCGTATAATTACAATATAATTTCTGACTCATTGGTTCTGTGTGCTTTGAAATGTTTTGATCCAGGCTGGTGCCATTAAAGAAGATAAAAATAGAGAGATTATTTCTTAGCGTCACTTCAATTCCCTCCCTTTGCCTCCCTCCCATCCCTGCCTCACTCACAGAACCTATTACACACACAAGGACCGTGACTCTTGGCTTGTTTTACATCCACACTATCAATCACGCTCTTTGGCCTCACAGCAATATGCTCACTCCCTACTTTGTCCTCAGTGGAGAATGTAGTAAATTACCAACAATGGAAAGCTCACATTACTCCCATAAAGTGTAGTTAACAAGCTGGGGGAATGTTCACGCAACACCCGCATCAATCAGCCCCATGCCAAGGCATAACAGTAAATATCAATGGCAAAAAAAATAAAGTCTTGGAAAATGGGCACACTCCCAGTATCTTAGGAAGAAAGGCAGCATGCATTTAGGACTCAAGAGAGGTTGAAAGGTTGAAACAGGTCAGGAAGGTAAAACTAACACTATATCATAGATATGAACAAGAACCTTAGGGAAAACCCATTACATAATATACCCGATAGATGCTGATGAATTTGTAGGGAAAACTGTCTTGTATGATAGAAAGACACTATAAAAGCATTGGGGCACCCGGGTGGCTCAGTTGGTTAAGCACCCAACTCTTGGTTTCAGCTCAGGTCATGATCTCAGAGGTCGTGGGGTTGAGTCCCACATCGGGCTCAATGCTGACAGCATGGAGCCAGCCTGGAATTCTCCGTCTCCCTCTCTCTCTGCCTCTCTCTCTCTCTCTCTCTCTCTCTCTCTCTCTCTCTCAAAAAGAAACAAACATTTTTAAAGAAAAAGACACTATAAAAATTTCTGGAAAGGGATCCAATATGGCAGCAAAGGAAGCCCCTAAACTGATCTCCCACAGACACACCAAATCTACAGCTTTGTATGGACCATTGCTCTGCGAAGAAGATGCGAAATCTAGATGAACTGCTTCCCCACAACAAAGGATAAGAGAATCTTGAGACACGTAGGAGAGGCAGAGATGTGGTCTTCACAAAAAACCTCAACCCCCAGTGTCCCAACACACAATAGGGAGGGATCTCACCAGTCTAGTGCTTCTTCTGGAAGAGTGAGGGGTTGGTGCCTTACATCAGGCACCCCAACCCTTGTGATCTGCAGGAGAGAGATGAGCTCCCAAAGATGCCTGGCTTAAAAAACCAGGAACTAACTGGCTGCCGTCCCAGGAACCCCAAGTGCTATACGAAACAGAGATTCCCCTTTTAAAGGGCTCATGTTTGGTCTCACTCACCAGGGGATCCTATTCAAAAGCACCAATTTTAAAAGTGCCTAGGCTGTATGTCAAGGTAATTCATTTGCTCATCTAAGGGTACCTGCGAGAGGGGCAGGGGAGAGTCTGGGGCCTCTCTGGAGGCTCTGGAAGATACCATTTGTGGGCTCTCCACCTACCTTGCTAGCACAGGTAGGCACACCTGTGCCCAACTAGGGCTAGTCCACTCCCTGACTAGGGCAGGCAAGTGGGAACAGTCGTGGCATTTTCCTGAGACAGGGCGAGCTCTCGCAGCATTGCTGAAAGCCATGAGTGCGTGCATTCAAGGCACCTGTTCTCTTTCTGAAGCCAGAGAGCATGCTTTGCCCCCCGCACATACCAGCTGCCTCGCTAAAGCCAGTAGGCATGTGCAAACCACACGGGAGATGCCCCTTGTTTGTGTGTCCCTGGTGGCCAAGAGGATTGGCATTGCTGAGCTCCATGGGACTATAACAGTTGGGAAGACACTTCTTGGCAGGCCAACAGCCCCAAAGCACTGCACAGACAGCAGACAGAAACACACCCCAGTCTTCCTGTTACAAAGACCTATTTACTTACCCTTCAACCTGAGGTGTCTCAGGCTCCCAGAGAATGTAAGCAGAGAGTCACCATCCTTGGGTACATCCTTGGCCTCATTATAGCTCTACCAAACATCCCAGAAAGGACCTTATCCATTTATCGAGGGCCCTGAGTTTTTAAACCGTCACCCAGGGACACCTCTAGGTCTCCCAATCTGGAGTCCAGCTGGGTTTATGATTGTGGCCCCACAGTGCACACTTTAAAAGCTTCCTCCTGAGGGTCTGGCTTCCAATCAGCCTGAAACTAAGTGTTAAATTAGTTCCTTTCCTTGGAACATTGCCAGATCTTGGCACACCCTCAACAGTGGGGGCATATCAAAATAAATCAGCCTGTTTAGGCAACAACAAAAGGTAGGAAACAACCAAGAACTAGGACAAGGGTGAGCAAGAAAACTCACCTCTACTCATTGCAACTCCTTCAAGACTGAAAGTTGTTGTTTTGCCAAATTTAGAGAATTACAGAAAGTCCAGCAAAATGAGGAAATGGAAAAATACGTTCCAAATAAGAGAATAAGACAAAACTTCAGAAAAACTTTAATGATATGGAGATAAGTAATCTACATATAATAAATTCAATTTGCTGGTCAAAAAGATGCTCACCGAACCTGGGAGAAAAATGCATGAACACAATGGGAACTTCAACAGAAACAGGAAGTATGAGAAAGTACCAACCAGAAGTCACAGAGCTGAAGAATACAATAATTAAACTGTAAAGTACACTAGAGAGGTTCAGCAGTAGACTGGATGAAACAGAAGATGGGGTCTAAGAGCTGGAAGACAAAGCATTGAAATTCACCCAGATAGCATGGTAAAAATAAAAACGAATTTAAAATATTAAAGATAACTGGGCACCTGGGTGGCTCAGTTGGTTAAGCATCTGACTTTGGCTCAGGTCATGATCTTGCAGTTCATGAGTTCGAGCCCTGCATCGGGCTCTATGCTGACAGCTTAGAGCCTGGAGCCTGCTTCGGATTCTGTGTCTCCCTCTCTCTCTGTCCCTCCCCTGCTCACATTCTCAATCTCTCTCTCTCTCTCTCTCAAAAATAAACATTAAAAATATAAAGATAATTTAAGAAACCTATGGGACAATATCAAGCAGAATAATGTTCAAATTAAAGGGTCCCAAAAGGAGAAGAGAGAAAGGTGCAGAAAACTCATTTGAAGAAATAATGGCTGAAAACTTTCCTAACTTGGAGGAGAAAACACACATCCAGGTCCAGGAACCACAGGGACTTTCAAATATAAAAAAAAGAGACCAACACCAAAACACATTATAATTACAATGTCAAAAGTTAAAGAGAGAATATAAAAAGCAGCAAAAAAAAAAAAAAAGCAATTTGTTTCTGCACCATGGAAACCCCATAGTTACACTATCAGCAAATTATTCAGCACAAATTTTCTAGGCCAGAAGAGAGTAGCATGACATATTCAAAGTGCAGAAAGAAAAACATCTTCCAACCAAGAATACCTTACCCAGCAAGGTTATTATTCAGAATTAATAGGAAGATTAAGAGTTTTCCAAATAAAGTTCATTGCTACTAAACTGGCCTTACAAGAGATGTTTAAGGGACTTTTATTTAAACTGAAAAGAAATGGCATACTTAACAACAAGAAAATATATAAAAGTAAAGTCTTAACAGAAAAGGTAATATATAGTATATACACAGCAAAGATAGTGGTAAATTACTTACAAAGCTAGTATGAAGGTTAAAAGACAAAAATAGTAAAATTAACTAGAACTACAATAATTATTTAAGGGATCCATAAAATAAAAAGATGTAAATGTGACATCAAAAACATTAAATTTATGGGGAAAGAAGTAAAAATGCAGACGTTTAAAATATGTTCATATTTAAGTTAGTGGCAACATAAAACAGACCGTTATATACATAAGGGATGTGTGACACTCACAGTAACCACAGGAAAAAAATTACAGTAAATATATAAAAGAAAGTGAGAACAGAATCTAAACATAGCACTAAAGACAGACATCATATCACAAGGGAAGAGAGAAAAAGAAAAAAAGGAACAGAGAGGAAGTACAGAAAGACCCAGGAAAACAACAAAATGGCAATAGTATATACCTATCAACAATTACTTTGATATAAATGTGTTTAATTCTCTAATCGAAAGACATAGTGGCAGAATAGATTAAAAAAAAAAAACAGGACTCATCTACATACTGCCTATAAAAGTCACTTCAGAAACCAGGACACACACAGACTAAATGTGAAAGAATGGAAAAAGATGTTCCATGCAAATGGAAGTGAAAAGAAGACTTGTGTGGCTGTACTCTTATCAGACAAAATAGACTTTAAAAGAAAGACAATATTTAGAAAACAAAGAAAGGCATTCCATAATGATAAGAGGCACAATTCAGCAAGAAGGCATAACACAAATATGGGGCCCCTGGGAGGCTCAGTCAGTTAAGCATCTGACTCTTGGTTTCAGCTCAAGTCATGATCTCACGGTTTGTGAGATCGAGCCCCACTCTGGCTCTGTGCTGACAGCGTGGAGCCTGTTTGAGATTCTCTCTCTCCTTCTCTCTGCCCCTCCCTGCTTTCTCTCTCAAAATAAATAAACTTGAGAATAAAAATTTTTTAAAGCACAGATACATATTGACATACCTCGGAAGCACCAAAATATATAAAGCAAATATTTACAGACCTAAAGAGGGAAATGGACAGCGATACAATACTAGTACAGGACTTGAACACGCCATTTACATCAATGGATAGGTCATCCACACAGAAAATCAGTATGAAAACATGGGCCTTAACCGACCCATATATATTGGGATGAACAGATAAAGATGTCACGCACACACACACATGCACACGTGCGCACACACATACTAGTATACTATTCAGCCATAAAAAATAATGGAATCTTGCCATTTGGGACAACATGGATGGACCTAAAGAGTATTCTGCTCAATGAAATAAGACAGACAAAGATAAATACCACACGATTTCACTTATATGTGGAATCGAAAACCAAAACAAACAAACAAACAAACAAAACAAAACAAAACTCAGACTCGTAGATGCAGAGTAGAGACTGGTGTCTGCCAAGGGGAGGAGCATGGTGGGGGGTGGGGAGGGAGCTACAGGGCTGGGTGGTGGGGGAGGGGCTGCGGTCCAGCCTGCTCCTCTTCTATCCCCTCCCCCTCCCTCAGGAGCCCTTTGTGACAAGGTCATGGCTCTGTGATGTGGGCCTGGGGCTCTTGTCCCCAAGTACAAGCTCAGTGCTCAGTTGCGTGAGGGCAGCAGCGGGACCAGGCACTAATGCTTCTCAGAGGAAAGAGATGAGGAATATTCTTTTGGCTCTGAAAAGCATTAGTGCTGATTGGCTGAGCTCCAGCTCCAGCCCCACCCCCTGGACAATTAAGATCGTCTTCGCCTTCCTGTGTGGACTGTGGCTCTTCCTCCTGCTAATCTCCTACTCCCAGACTGATCCATCATCCTCACCACCACGTAGGAAACACAGAAACAGCAGAAAGGTAAGGAGCCTTGGCCCGGACCCAGCCGGGCATGATTCCATTTTCTTTTCTTTTGTTTTTTCTTTTGAAATCTCTATTTATTTTGAGACAGAGATAGAGAGAGCACATGATGTGTGTAAGCAAGGGAGAGGCAGAGAGAGAGAGGGAGAGAGAGAATCCCAAGCAGGTTCCGCACCGTCAACGCAGAGCCCGATGTGGGGCTTGATTCCAAGAACCATGAGATCATGAGCTGAGCTGAAATCCCGAGTAAGACGCTCAACCAACTGAGCGCCCCAGGCGCCCCTCTATCTTCTTCTCCATTATTATTTCCACTCTTCCGAGTCACTGGAGACCCTGAGATGGGAAAGAACAGAACGTGTGATCTCGGGAAAGAAGAGAACACCAGCCTTCCAGGGACGAGCCAGACCAGGCAGGGGCAGAGGGGCAGGAGGGTTTCTCCCCGGAGATCTCAGGCCAGGAGGCCAAGTGTGGTGGAGGGCTGCAGGGCCAGATCCCAAACACAGTGACCAGAGGACTGGAGGCCAAGGGTTCCTTCCCCAGGGGGGTGGGGGGGACAGGCCCCTGGGCACTGGGTCCGCGGCCGCCTTCCCAGGGCAGGTGTCTCAGGAGAACTCGCCTCTGCTGAGGCTGGCGGAGGGCAGAGCCGGGCCAGGGAGCCCCGAGCAGGGGCAGGGGTGCGACTCTGGCCTCGGGAAGCAGGGTCCTCCACGAAGGAGCCCAGATGCACCCGCCCTCTGGCAATGTTTCTTGAGCAGAGGAACAGCGACAAAGAAATTTCTCACACAGAAAATCCTTGTGTACATTCTTCCAAGTGGAAAAACTGAAAATACCCCCTTTGAAAGTGAGTAAGAGGAAAGAAAGCCACCCCCCCCATTAGTTGAATGTAGGAAGTCACGCTCATGACCACGGAGCCTCCGAAGCCCGAGAGGAGAGAGAGATGGGGGTCCCAGCCCCCCCAACCCTGTGTTCTCTCTTCTCAGCAGCAGGTGGAGCCTCGGCGAAGGAGCCCCAGAGGCAAGAAGAAAAGTGACCTTCTGAAAGGTAAGCGGCCACCACTCAGCCCTGCGCTCCTGGTTAGTGTCCCTCCCGCCCTGAGCGCCCAGCCCCACCGTCTCCAGGACGCCCGAGTCCGTCCCTCAGGAAACAGAGCCCTGGGGAGGCTCCCGGGAGGGAGGGCGGAACCCCGAGGCCTCCAGATTCTGGGCCGGGGCAGGCCCAAGGGGCCGGACCCGGGTGCCGCCCAGCAGGGGCCCGGGAGCCCCAGCTCCAGCCGCGATGGTCCTGGAACTTGGCTCAAGTTCCTCTGGGAGGCACTGCGGTCCTTTCTCCCCTGACAAGGTCATGAATGGGGAAGCTCTTTGTAAAGGACGAAGCTGTCCCCACCAGGAGTCTTGTTGTCACTGTGAGACCACGTGGCCTTGGACACTGATGCTTGAGGTTCCCGAGCCCAATCCCCCAAAGGTCTCCCCTAAAGGGACGTTGCGCCCAGCCTCCTGTATGGCCCCCGAGGCCCTGCCCGCGCCTCTGTGACCGGGTCTCCTGTCTCCAGGCTGCAGAGACTGCCTGCAGGAACTGGATGGGGTTCGGGACCTGGTCTCCCTTCTGCAGAGGTAAGCGGTCTGCCCCCTTCTTTCCCGGGGAGGGAGGCCTCTCAGAGCCTCTGGCGGGACCCTAGGGCTGCAGGGAGCTGGCAGGGGGGACAGAGCGTGGACACGGCCCCGGAGGGGGCGGGAGGGACAGCGGGAGCACTGCGGAGCGGGTGCGGGGGCCCGGAGGGCCGTGATGCCCACCCCCGGCCCCGGCTGCTCCCGGCTGCAGCGCGTGCGTCCTGTCTCCCGCAGCCACCTGGGGCGGCTCTCTGACCAGGGAGGCCTCCGTCAGCTCTCAGGGCAAGAAGTCCCTGGAGACGAGCACAAAGCAGCAGCTGCCGGCACCCACCAGCCCTGCGGGGGGCCCGTGAAAGATGCCGCGCCCGCCACGGCCCCCACGTCGGCTTCCCCTACTCCTGCCCAACACCTTCCACTTCTGGCCTCCATCCTACCTGCAGAACCTCAAGAAGACCAATCTAACCTAAAGAGAATCGCACTGGACACACTCACAAAGAGCTCACCTCCAGGTAATTCCTATTTGGCATCTCTCATTCCAGCGATCTCAGGCCTTGGCCATGCAAGCTGCCCCATCTTGTCCTTTTCCTGGTGGTGGGAGAGTACCAAGTCCTGGTTCTTCCCCACCCAGGCACGGTGGGAGTGCCACCAAGAACACCTGACCCGCCACCCAAAAGAGGCCTTGTTCTGGGGTGGCCCCACCAGCAGGCAGATAGAGACTCAGAGCCCCTCATTTGTCAACCCGGACGTCCAGAAGCTGCTGGAGACGCTCATGAACAAAAGGGCAGAGCTGAAGATTTGGAAGGAGAAAGAAAAGGATGCGTCAGTGACACGGCTGTGCCCAGACAACCCCCTGCACTCTGAGGGGATTTCGTGGAAGTTGCTGGGTGCCGAGCAGGACGCCACAACTCCACAGTCCCTCTGGAATGTGAAAGACCAACTTGAGAAGCCGGCATTCCCCACGGTCTTGGAGGACAGCTTGCAGCAGAAATGCAGCCAGTTCTTCTGGGGTCTCCCCTCGCTGCACAGCGAGTCCCTGGTGGCCACTGCCGTGGTCTCGAGTTCTCAGCTACAGGTTCCCTCTGTTTTGTTCAACAGTATCTCGAATTGCTTGCCACTTCTAATTCAGCATGAAATATCTTCACCGTTTCCCCCTGCCCCACCCTTGCTCTGCCTTGAGATCCAACCCCAGCCCTCCACGCCAACCTCGTCCCAGCCTCAGGCCCACCCCGCACCCTCTGTCCCCACCAGGCCTGCCTTCTCTTCCGCCTCAGATGAGGACCTGGGGGATGTCTGGCCCTCCATCCCAGAAGACACCACCTTTCCTCCCAACTGAAATTCAACACCTGGAACAGCCCTTGTTGCAGAAGCAACCAGAGAGGGAAAGGACTTCACCCTGGGTGCTGAAAAGATTTCCCGAATTCTTTAGCTGCGTCCCTCCCAAGCTTCCCCAGGACAGCCAGGGCTCCGAGGCCCAGGAATCTGTTTCCATCTCTCGTGGGGACTTTGTCATCTTTAATATCCAGAAGCTACACCTTCAAAGGAGGATCGGCAAGGGGAAACACCGAGGCAGGCCGCCCCACAGGATCCAAGTGTCTCTGGACCTGCATTCACCTCCGGGTGAATTCCCAGGGATGAGTCAGGCACAGGGCAAGCAGGGTCTCTCAAGGTCCTTTGTATATAAATCCAAAAGCAGCCAGACTACACAGAGGACCAGGTCCAGATACTGTAGAAGTTCCCATAGGAAGGGCCAAGCAAGCTTCTCGTTCGAGACCATATTTGGTATGGTTCTGCGGCAGTGCCTGAAGATGGTCCCGACAGACCTCTCCAGCGTCTCAGCCAGCTTCCCAGTGGAGCTTCCTGAAACTAACTCTGAGGAGGATTTAGAAAGATACTTGATGAGGATCTGGAAGAGTGACTCAGGAAAATACTTGGCCAGGGCCCCAGATAAGAAACATCTAGAAAAAGCCTTGAGAGTTCATTTGCACAGGAAATGGGGACAGATCAGTGAAGGTTTGATCCCTGTGAGTGTACGTCGATCCTGGCTTATGGCCAACCATGTTTTGCCCAAGTACCACACCCACACGGAAGTCAGAAATTTAGCACCCTCAAAGGGGCAGAAACCCTGCATAAACACCTCCCATGAGCTGCTCTTCCTTAATTCACTCACTCAGCAGATGCTGGAAGCACACATCATAAGGTTCAGGGTGAAGCATAGGTGGGGCCTATCCCTCCAAGCCTTTGAGCCCGTAAACCTCGAGCTATATGAAGCTCAAGCCTTGCCCCTTTCCCGGCCCCCCTCTCCCTGCTCGGCCCCCTGTGTCTCTGGGGCCCACGCGAAAGCCAGGTTCTACAAGTTCCTGGGAAAACCTCCTCAGCCCTATCCAGGAGAAGAGGGGATAACAGAAGAGTCTGTTTCCACCTCGGGGGGTCCCCTGCCTGCCCCCTCACCCCTATCTGAGGGAAGCCAGAAGGCCCTGGAAGGGACCTCATCAAGTGACAGCCATGAGCCCTCGGAGGCCTCTCTACCTGAGCAGGAGGGCGGGCCGCCTTCTCCGGCCTTCACGCTCAGCCTCGAAAACAGAACCCTGCAGAGTAAGACTGTCGCGAAGCCGAGAGAGGCGGTCTGGAGCCAAGTCTCAGTTCGGAAATTGCCAGAAATGAGCTAAAGGGGACGACTGGGGCTCAGGCTTCACAAGACAAGGTAACGATACTGGAGATGAAGTTCGGGTCCCAATCTGCAAGAGCTGAAGAGGCCAGAGAGGCCATGGAGGCCGAGAAGGCCCCTGCTTGGAAAGTCATCTTAGGACCCAGTATGCTGGCCGACAGCCCAACCATTTATGTGGATCTGAAGAGATCAGGGGCTCCAAGGGCTAGTAGAAGCCCCTCTCCACTGGCAGAGTTGGCTCCCCAAGAGCCAAAAGAGCCAAGCCTTAAAACAAAGGTTGCTGGTAAGTTTGAGCTCCAGGAGAAGGCAGAGTCAGAGACCCAGCCTCCAGGCTGTGCCACTGGGGCGGCTCTTCAAGATTCTCCCAGTGACATCGCCCTTCAGGACGTTGCCACCGGCAATCTTGTCCAAGACGGTGACACCAATGTGCTCCTGCAAGACTCTCACGCTGACGTTCCCCTTGCCAAAGACATCTCGAAGACACTCTCCAGTTCCCAGACCCAATATCCCAGTAGCGACACGCTGACTTCCCCAGTGCTAGAAAGTGACCTGGTATCCAGCGGACCAAGCAGCCCAGTACAGGAGCCCAGTACGCCAGAAGCTGATGAGCCAGGGAGCAGCCAGAGCAAGACGACTGTCTCCACTGATGAGATAAAAGACCAGAAGTGTCCCAAACTAGAAGAGGACGAAAAAGGATTTGTAGAACTGAGGATTTCCCAAGCCAGTAGGCTGAGTCACCCTCTCCCGGTGAGAGGAACCGGAGACAACGTTGGGAGCAAATACCTCCAGTTCGTGCCAGAAAAGGGACAGATTTCTCCAGAAGGCGACTTTAGAAAAAGGATGAGGCACTTTCTGCATTGTATTAATCTCAATAAAAAAGGCAAAGGACCGGAAGATCCCCTTCCAAAAGGCAAGCCTGCATCGAGCACCGCCCAGGGCAGGGGACCAGTCAGAAGCAGAGCGGTTGTGGACGGCAGAGCCGTTGAGGCTCAGACGATCGTGACAGCGGTGGGACGGATCCTGGTGGAGAAACTGGGACTTCATGCCTCGGACACAAGTCAGCACAGAGAAATCCGGGGCCCGGTGGGCGGGCGCTCCTGCTGCCACAGGCTTCTCTCCTACCCAGACCAGAGGGGGGTGAAGAGAGAGACAGCCTCCAATCACCAGGCCACCCCCAAGGCCTACAGCTGTCCTAACAAGAGCCAGCAAACCAGAGACAGGGACGGCAGGTGGGTCTTCCCACCCAGGGAGCCGGGGTCCCCTAGCAGGCCCTGCCACCATGAACTGACGGCGGCCGGAGCCTCAGACTATGTCCACCATCATCCGGCGTGCAGTCTTCGAAACTGTGTCTCATCCCACCAGGCGGTGGGTGCTTGCCGTGCCTTTCCTGGTGGGAAAGCTTTTCTTCAAGAGAAAATTGAATATATGCAGAGAAAGCCCGTTTTTTCTCAGGTTAGCACATCCTCTATGTGCTAATGGCCTCTTCGTATGATTTTTATTTTTCCAAAATATATATATTTTTTAACTTTTTTCTCATGAGAGGAGCTGGCCTCTGTCTGCACCCCTCGGGGGAGCTGGGGAGGGAGGGGAGGGTCAGGCACGCTCTCCCCCAGTGCCTGCTTTGGCTCCCAGAAGGGATGGGGCCCTGGAAGGAGGGTGACCACGGGGTGTACTTCAGAACCCCTCCCTCACACACCTTCGGTTTCCATAACAAAGGAAAGAGGACCGCGACCTGGAAGACCCCACCCCAGGATCTGGCTTCGCCCATCCCATCCTCTCTGTCTGTACCTTGAACTTGGGCGGCTGTGGGGGAGGGTCTGCAGGGGCAGAAACCCCTCGGCTTCACCATCAGAGCGGGGAGCGGAGTTTGGAGGCCAGGTTGGCCCTGAGGGCAGCGGCCAGAGAAATCCTGCCCCCCCATCGCCTGCCCCAGGACCCCTGCTGGAGCTGGGGTGCAGGTCGGCCAGGAGGCCCCCTTAGCTCAGCGTCACCCCTCTGCTTTCTCACACTCCGGACCAGCGTGGGACGAGGACGCGCTCTCAGCCCTGGGGGTGAGCGGGTGGGGGGCACAGAGGCCACGTGGGACCTCAAGCCCCGCCCCGGGGTGCGTTGACCCAGGAGCACCACCGGCAGGCCCGGAGGAGAGGAGCCGGTGCGGCCGCTGGGGCTCCGCAGGCGGCCCAGCCGGGCAGGTGCACTTCCGCACAGGCTGAGGAGGGCCGACTTAGACTTAACTCGGGGCCCAAGGATGGCTCCCAGAGGACCGGCGGGGCTCGGGGTGGGGACTCAGTGGCGGTGGAGAGTCCCGCCCCAGGAGAGGCCCTGAAGACGGCAGCAGGGATGGTCCTGCCCCCACGCGGGTCAGGACCCCGCATGTGGCCCGGGCACAGGCCTGTCCCCTAAGGCAGCCCCCAGGGTGGGGGGCCAGCAGTGACAGTGCAGCCAGGACCTGGGGGGTGGGGACCCAGCAGTGACAGTGCAGCCAGGACCTGGGGGGTGGGGACCCAGCAGTGACAGTGCAGCCAGGACCTGGGGAGGGGGAGTGGTGGGCCGGGACAGAGACCACCCTGGGTTCTGAGGAGCTCAGGACAACCTGGCCCAGAGCAGGGACCCTGAGTCTGGCTGCTGCTGGGTCCTCTCAGGGGCACCGGGAGGTGGGCGCGGACCCCACAGGCCCCTCAGGAGAAGGGCCACAGGCAGGATGCTGAGGGAGCAGCAGGAAACAGGAAGGAGCAAGTCCCCGTGCCCTCCACCTGCCCCATGAGCAGTAAGGCGGGAAAGGGACAGCTCCCAGAGAGACCCCACAGAGACCCCACAGATACCTCCCACAGAGACAGGCCCCCACACACAGAGACCTCCATAGGGACCTTACATAGAGACCTCCCACAGAGACCCACACCAAGACCCCACACAGAGACCTCTGACGGAGACTCCCACGGAGCCCGCACAGACCTCTCAGAGGGCTCTGACGGAGGCCCGCATCCAGGGACCACAAAGACCGCCCAGACCTCTCCCAGAGACCTCCTGCAGAAACACCTCCGAGGTCACAAGTCTTCCCGCAGAGACCACATAGTCCACCCCAGTGCGCCGCAGACCCCACGGACGGACCACTATCCTTACCAGGCTCACCCCCATCCTTACCCCGCTGAGTAGCCCCTCGGCGATGGGCCCTCTGAGTGGATCTGAAGCCACTCAGCACGTTGGCGGCACGGAGGAGTATCAGCAGCCCCTCCCCCCACGGGGAAAATGCTTGGGTGTTTTTTTCGTTCTGAAAAAAAAGCCTCAGATTGCCCATGTAAACCCCCCAATCCTTTCCTTCACAGATTTTTCATTAGCTGGAGCTCTGACCCACAGTTTAAAGAATCACAAACTGAAAACGAGCAAAACCCTGCCAGCACCTAATGAGGGAACTTGTTTGTCCGTTTTTGGTTCTCGTTTAGTGAAATGGCATCAGGGATCACATTTTTATTTTGTTAGGGACAAGTCCCCGCACTCCAAACGACTTCTTCACCTTGGAAACGCTGTAGGGAGGCCTCCGGCAACTGGGATGCAGCACGGAGTGAGCCGGCAAAGAGGCGTGGGACTCGCGCGGTGCACACAGCGCATTGTCTGTGTTAGGTTTGTGCGGTTTGCTTTATTTTTACATTAAGCAATCCACAGTATCAAACACATAAAGCTGTGTGACAAATGAGACCAGAGGTTTGACAATATTTCTATTGTATCCTCTAGCTTGTTTATATTTGTTGTCAATGACACGAAATACTTATACCTTTTTCTTTTTGTTCTTTTTATGGGGCGCCGGGGTGGCTCAGTCGGTGAAGCATCCGACTTCGGCTCAGGTCATGATCTCATGGTTCGTGGGTTTGAGCCCCACGTTGGGCTCGTGCTGACAGCTCAGAGCCTGGAGCCTGCTTTAGATTCTGTGTCTCCCTCTCTCTCTGCCCGTCCCCTGCTCATGCTCTCTCTCTCTCTCTCTCTCTCTCAAAAATAAACATTAAAAATAAAATAAAATACAGTAATATCCTTAGATGATATCATGTATATCTCCAGAATATTAGAAAAAAAAAGTCCTAATGCTCGGCTAAGATAGCTTTAACTTCTGGACTGTTTTAGAAGGACTCGCATTTTATGTAATTCTAAAGAATGCGCATTTTTTACAACTCGAGAGGTCAGCTATGTTTTACATTACAGGGCTCCCACAGAGACACGTTGCTTAGAATAATTTTGAAATCATAGAAAATACTTCACTTAACTGGTGCTTGAAATATACATTACGTCAATTAAATGACTTGGGAATTGGCATTTTCAAATCTGTTATAAGAAAGTATACATTTAATCAGCATTTCTGTTATAATAATGAAGGTCTCACCATCTATGTAACATTTTCCAAATTGAAAGACTCCGTATTTGTAATTGGTCATAATTCTGTTGCCCTGGACACGAGGTAAGGCTGGATAAACAAATGTCAAGTATATGGTTGTCTCTCAGGTCACCTGCTGGGGTAACCATGTCACAATCCTTTCTCTCAGAAGAGAGGAAGGAGCTGATATGAACTCTGTGGCTATCTGTATTTTTTAATTAACAAAAGAACATTCTCAGGCAGTAAAGTATTTTATAAAAAATCATAGCCATTAATGCTTTGAAATTTGCTCCCTTGGCGATACTTTCTCATGTTACTGGATCACGGAACTCTGGCAGGTGGCCAGGGATGCCCCGTAATGTCCAATCAATAGTGTTTAATAACTAGAATAACCCATCATTTCCCTATAGATGCCCGCATCCACAATATTCCACAGTCATAAAAATGATACTTTCTTTTCAGAAGTTTAAGCCGCTTCTAACCATGTTCTTAATTAGAATAAAACTAAATTGCTGTAAGAGGTATAAAATAACGTAACTGCCAACAAAACAGATGAGGATTTAGGAAGTGCTCCCATCTTTCACAGGAAAACACAACGGCCTCACCCCATCCTGAAACGGGATGACCCAAGAAATGTGGGTGACACAGCTCTCTGCTCTGAGCGTTTTTATGCATGCGCTTTAGCTGGTCCTGTGGGTCGAAGGCATTGCTTTTTTTTTTTTTTTTTTTAGATTTGTGGGACAATATTTTTGCAGGAGCGATAAATAATATATGTGTTCTGTAAGTTAGCTCCTATAGCCATTCCTAGTCCCCTAGGAATGGAACAGAGAGAGCAAAAGGGCGAGCAGAGCAACCGATACAAATATTTCTGGGAAGTGATTCCATTACCTCGAACCTTTCTCAGTGTTCTGAAGAAAAGATGGAGGCTTCAGGTAGGAAGCTGAGATATACCCTCCCCTCACAAATAAGGACATACTTACAGCCTGTTAAAACTGGAAGGGTCACCACAAGGCTGTTTGCTGGAAGGATTTGCAGGGAGCAGGTCAAGAAGCAGAAGGAAAGTTCAGGGTCTGTTGGCCATGGCCAGGACACTTTTGCAAAATGCATCCATAATTTAAGCAGGAAACCTGTCTTGATAACAGTCAGTTGTTTGGGTTGTTTCGTTTTTTGTTTTTTTAAGTTTATTTTTTGACAGAGCATGCATGAGCGAGGGAGGGGCAGAGAGAGAGGGAGAGAGAGAATCCCAAACAGGCCCCACTTGCTATCAAGAGTCGGACGCTTAACCTACTGAGCCCCCCAGGCACCCCTCGACAGTAGCTTTTTTTCTGATACCTCCTACGGAGACACTTGGTGGTTTCCATGGTGCGTGCCATCTCTCACTGCGATGAGAAACCCAACGCGACCAGGATAAATCTTGTTCATGGGGTGTTCCTGGGCTCGGGGTGTTCCTGGGCTCGGGGTGTTCCTGGGCATGGGGTGTTCCTGGGCATGGGTGTCGGAATGATCTCATCTTAACCCACCAACTCGGCCTCCCCAGCACGCCCACTTCCTTCAGCCCTCTCTCCAAACACCACTTACTCCAGAACACTTCTCTACTTCCCCAGCTAAATCAAGCCCACCCCTGTGCAGTGTTCCCCAGACCCCTCGCACGGCCTTCTGGGACAGCCACCTGGGTATCTTGGCAGGTTTCTGACAAGTGCACCAAATCTCCTTGCAGGCCGAGAAAGGAATCTGATCACATTCCCAGTTCTTAATCTAGTGCCTAATTAATCACAGTTTGCTGATTAATGGGTACGTGAATTAAAGCTTTCTAATCTACCTTATGTATAAATCACAACAGTGTAATCACATCTTTAAAAGGTTTCCAACTCTTTCAAGTAGCCAATATGTTTTGAGAGGAATGGGCAAGATAAAATAGCATTAACGATTGAAATTTAATGATGCAAAGAAAATTCCAAATTAGTGAATCTGAGTCTTTAATTTTTTTTAATGTTTGTTTATTTATTTTGAGAGAGAGTGCATGAGCAGAGGAAGGGCAGAGAGAGAGAGGGAGAGAGAGAATCCCAGGAAGTCTCTGCCCTGTCGGTGCAGAGCCCGTCACAGGGCTCAGTCCCACAAATGGTGAGATCATGACCTGAGCCAAAACCCAGAGTTGGACGCTCAGCCACTGAGCCACCCAGGTGCCCCTAAGTCTTTTGTTTTATACGTCAAATGTGAATATCCTTGTAGCTTTTGAAATTAATCACAAATTTAAGTGTTTACCGACCATAATTTAAAAAGCACTTTTACCTTGAGGTATTGTTTCGATTATGACAAAAAATTCATTTAAAAAGCTATTACCAAAAAGCATACTTAAAATCATTTCCACATGCAACTTGCAACAGCTACATATACTGTAAACCTACTATTCTAAAAAAGAAAGAAACAATTATTCTTGTTTAACACAATGTGCGAAAATCTGGAGAACCGTTGATTTATTAACAAACACATGTAAAAGGGGGGAGTGAAAAATAACACTGCATGCAATTTTCCCCTTTGGAAATTAGTTTTGAATTATTGAAAATGTTTCAAGACGTTATTTGAAAGATGTGTAAGAGAAAAAGAGTAGGCGAAATATGTTTGCCTGCTTGTTACCTAAAATCTCACTTTGCATCACAAATGTACAGAGGGTACAGACTTTCCGTTATTAGGTGAATAAGTTCTAGAGATGTGATGTGCAGCACGGTGGTTGTAGTTAATAAGAATGTATTGCGGGGGCGCCTGGGCGGCTCAGGCAGTGAAGCGTCCGACTTCGGCTCGGGTCATGATCTCGCGGTCTGTGGGATCGGGCCCCCCATATGTATGTGTACATGTATGTGTACATATATGGGGGCCTGTTTTAGCACACTTAAATTTGTAGTATCCCAGTTTTTACTGGAAAATACTGTTTTCATTATTCTACGTAACACGGCACACTGAGTTTGATCAGCAGATCTGAAGCCCAAGTAACTACTCTCTCTCTCTAGCTGTTTCTGCTGGGTCAGCCCGTCCTTGGGTTTGGAGAATTCCCTCCCAGCTCCCACGCTGACACTCACAGCCTCCCCAGCTCACTCCCGACCCCCTGGTTCCACCTCTAATCCTCAAAAAGTTTCGGGGCACCTGGGGGGCTCAGTCAGTTAAGCATCTGATTTCAGCTCAGGTCATGATCTCATAGTTCATGGGTTTGAGCCCCGAGTCAGGTTCTGTGCTGACAGCTCAGAGCCTGGAGCCTGCTTTAGATTCTGTGTCTCCCTCTCTCTCTGTGCCCCTCCCCTGCTCTCTCTCTCTCTCTCTCTCTCTCAAAATGAATAAAAACAATAAATAAAATAAAATGTTTAAAAAGTTTCGTGAGCATTAAGAGGTTTTTCCTCAGGAAGATGCTGGATGGCTCTACTATTGACCAGCTATGGGTTCATAATGAGCGATCAGTCTGTGTGGTTTGTCTGTAAACCTGGAAGCACAAACAAGTGCTTTTCCTCTTTTCTCACAGTAACTAAAGGTACACACAAAGCTATTATTGAAAATAAAATTTCAGGGACATCTGGGTGGCTTAGTCGGTGAAGCCTCTGACTCTCGGTCTCATTTCAGGTCATGATCTCACGGTTTGTGAATTTGAGCCCCACACGTCAGGCTCCTCGCTGACAGTGCAGAGCCTGCTTGGGATTCTCTCTCTCCCTCTCTCTCTGCCCCTCCCCTGCTCATGCTCGTTCTCTCTCTCTCTCTGTCTCTCTCTCTTTCTCTCTCAAAATAAACTTAAAAAAAAGAAAATTTCATTAAAAGGTACTCCTAAAAAGAGAAACGAGAGCCTGCCCTTGCATCCAAAAAGCCCTCTCCCAAGATAAGTTTGAAGAGTTTTATAATATTACATTTTGTATCTATGCTTGTGATCCATTTTGAGTTAATTTGTGTGACTGGTGTGAAGTTTCGGTTGAGATATTTTTTGGCCTCTGGATGTCCATTTTTTCCAGTATCATTTGTTTAAAAGACGAGTTTTCTTCTTTCAGAAAAAAAGTGATCAAAGACTGTATTTAGTGAGTGGGGGAAAAAAAGTTAAAACTGAAAGTGAAGTTTCGTATTGTCTTTGTGGGAAAAAAATGCTTTTAGATTTTCCCGTTTATAGCGGTGCCTGGGTGGCTCAGCGGGTTAAGCATCTGACTTCGGCTCAGATCACAATGTCACAGTTGGTGAGTTCAAGCCCCGTGTCAGGTTCTGTGCTCACAGCTCAGCTCTCTTGTTCTCCCTCTCCTCTCTCTCTCTCTCTCTCTCTCTCTCTCTCACTCTCTCAAAAATAAACGTTAAAAAAATATTTAAAGATATTCCCATTTATAAACAGCAATTTACGGATGGAGTTACACTAAACAATAATTGTGAAATTGAATCGTGTTCAAAATTAAGCCAGCAGGTTTGAGAGAAAAGACCTCACTAATCGTGTCCATTGCTATGAGACCGTCACAACTTCCCGGTGTATCGGTACATCTGAGATACCACTCGATCTCACGTGGCCCAGGCTTACTTGGCTGAATGCCACCTGCACAGCCTCAAATGACCTAGTTCTGAAACTCACCTGGATCCCAGCAAAGGAACTATAAAGGCCTATGTATTCATTTCCTGTTGCATAACAAATTTCCACAAACGCAGCGGCTTCAAACAATACCCACTTATTAACATAGTTTCCAACACAGCTGGATTCTCTGTTCGGAGCGTCACAAGGCTGAAAGGAAGGTGCTACCCAGAAGATTCCTTGCCTGGAGGCTCTAAGGAGAAATCTGTACCTAGGCTCATCTGGGTTATCAGAGTTCTGTTCCTTACGGTTGTAGGACTGAGGTCCCTTCTTTGCTGTCTGTCATTCTGGGTCCTCGCTCAGCATCTGAAGCCACGCCACACTCCTCCTCACGTGTCTTCCTTTATCTTCAACCGACGGTCGACGTGTCAAATCCCCCGTGCTTTAAATCTCTCTGACCTCCCCTTCTATGACCAGTCAGACAAACCCTGTGTGTAAAGAGCTCACCTGATTAGGTCAGGCCCATCTGGATCATCTCTATGTCGTAGGGTCAACTGACTCAGTTCTAATTACATCTGCAAAAGTCTCTTCACAGCAGTAGCTAGATTAGTGTGTTTAGTTGAATAATCAGAGGACAGGAATCTTAGAGGACTGTGTTTAGAATCATTCCAACCACAACCTCTATCCATCAGTCTGTAATGAGTGAAGTACACACGTGGACACTTCTGGGAATCCCAGGAAGGTCTCGTACTTGGTGATAAAACATTTTTGTCAGTTATACATATTAAGAGGTGAATCCTAGAGTCTTTCATATGCTCATCCACGTTCATCGAGTTCTATAAACCTCCCCAGGTTTATATATCTGAAAATTGAGTTCTATAAACCTCCCCAGCTGGTATGTCTGAAAATTACATCAGTGGCAAAGCAGGAGACTCTTTGAGGGGTCTCTCAGTGACAGGTGGGGTAGAGGACACGGTCTCCCTTCCCTCTTTTGTATACAAGCTTCGGTTAATCATCCAACTCTTGGTTTTGGCTCAGGTCATGATCTCACAGTTAATTAGTTAGTGAGTTCAAGCCTCACGTCGGGCTCCATGCTGACCGTGCAGAACCTGCTTGGAATTCTCTCTTCCCTCTCTCTCTGCCCCTTCCGCGGCTTTCTCTCTCTCTCTCTCTCTCTCTCTCTTTCCCAAAATAAACTTTAAAAAAATTTAAAGTGTCAAGGTCTCAGAGCTTTTAGAACAGTTCTTTTATTTTGACTTGTAACACTCTGTCCCTCCTCCATGGGGCTCAGGTATCAATTAATGGAATTGGTCCAGGTGATGGATCCAGTTAGCGGGAACTATGAGGATTTGATCTGGACCAGACCTTCACTGGGATGTCAAAGCTTGGTCTCACTTTAACTCATGATCAGTAACTTCACAAGGGTCCTCATTGTTGTCCAACAGTCCTAATCTATTTCTTCTCTTTACTCTTCCTAGCTCCTAAATTATTTTACATTTCATGCTTTCTCTTTCTGATAACCTCCAGTGCCCACTCTTAGCTGATGAATTGCTTCCCATGGGATTGAAAAAATAGAAGCAATCAAAAGACGCTTTCCCTACATTCCCCACATCTGTACTTGGCCTTCCTTCTGGACACGGCAGGCTTGCTATCATGCCTGTTTCAGGGACCAAACCCTCCATTTCGCACTAGAACCTAACTGCTCCCCCCAGACACACGGACACAAGAGTGGATCGCCCCAGACATTGACCTACTTCCTCTTATGAACCAACAATGACAATTTTATTTAATCATTATAGTCAGCATGCAATCACACCATAGTTTTTGCATATTATAAGATAAAAACGTAATACCTCCTTTTGACCTCATGTACACCTTTAGCTACTCATCCATTTCTCCAACTTACAGCCATATTTGAATTGTTTAAATTGACATACAACGTTGTATTCGTTTCAGGTGTACAACATAATGATTCGATATTTGTAAATATTGCAAAATGCTCATCACCACCGTAAGTCTGGTTAACATCCATCACCATACATAGTTATAGATTTTTTTCTTGTGATGAGAATTTTTAAGGTCTACTATCTTGACAACTTTCAAATATGCAATACAATGTTATTAACTACAGTCAGTCACTATGTTGTCTGTTACATTCTCATGACATCCCTATTTTTCTGTTTCTGTTTTTATTGATCATTAAATTCTCTTTCTTATTTTTATTTTCTTCATTATGATAAGTGTCCTCCTTAATTTCCATCATTTATTTCCCCCATCTCCCCACCCACCTCCCCTCTGGTGACCATCAGTTTGTTCTCTATAGTTAAGAGTCTGTTTCTTGGTTTGTCTCTCTCTCTCTCCCCCCTTTTTTTCTCCTTTGTTCATTTGTTTTATTTCTTAAATTCTACAAATGAGATCACATGGTATTCATCTTTCTCTGACTGATTTATTTCACTTTGCATTATACTCTCTAGCTCCATCCCTGTCACTGCGAACGGCAAAATGACTCATCTATTTTATAACTGGAAGTTTACATCTTTTGATTCCCTGCACCCATTTGGACCGCTTCCCCATCCCCACCTCTGGCAACCACCAATCTGTTCTCTATATCTTTAGGCGTGGGGTTTTGGGTTTTATTTTTGTGTTAAATTCTGCATAGAAGGGAGATTTTACAACACGTGTCTTTCTCTGTCTGACTTCTTTCACTTAGCATAAGCCCCTCAAGGTCCACTCATGTTACTGAGAATGGCGGGATTTCTTCAGGTTGTTTTTTAATGGCTGAATAATATTGTATTATATATCACATTTTCTTTATCCATTCATTTGCCCATGGATACTTACCCATTTCCATACCTTGGCTATTGTAAATAGTGTGGCAATGAACATGGAGGTGTATATATCTTTTTGAGTTCATGTTTTCATTTTCTTTGAATAAATACTGAGAAGTGGAATTGTTGGATCATATGGTAGTTCTCTTTTTAATTTTTTGAGGATCTTCCATACCGTTTTCCATACTGGCTTCACTAATTTACATTCCTATCAACAGTGCACAAGTGTTCTCTTTTCTCCACATCCTCGCCAACACCTGTTATTTCTTGTCTTTTTGACATTAGCCATTCTAACATGTGTGAGGTGATATCTCATTGTAGTTTTGATTTGCAATTTGCCCAATGATTACTGATGTCGAGCGTCTTTTTTTTTTTGTACCTCTTGGCCGTCTCTATATATCTGTTATATCTGGAGGTTTATTCTAAATCTGTCTGTTTCTGCATGTACCTGTTGGCCATTCTTCTCTTCCAATTCTGTCTAGAACTCACTCAAGCAAGCTTCATCCCCTACCAAAATTGCCTTTCTTGGTCATCATCGATCGCATTCTACATCCAAGGTTTGGTTGCTAATCTTTACCTTAACGAATATTGGAGCAACAATTGATGACCACCAATACCTCCTCACGGGGAAGATGTCTTCATCTGACTCCTAGGCACCACATTCTACCCCAGGAGCCACTGCTTCTGTGTCTCCTTTGTTTAATTTATCCTTATCTTCTCATTCTGCTTTTCCCTAATTCGCTCCTTACGGGAGTTCATATATCTCATGACTTTAAGTAGCGTTGGTACGCTGATGACTCACAAGTTTATTTTCCAGCCTGGACCCGTTCCCCTGAACTCCTTCTTGTGTGTCTAACTGTGTATGGGTTGACTCAGCCCACGTGTCTAGAAGTTATTGGACCTTACCTCGTCTCTGTCCTTGTTCTCTTGAGTCTGTTCCCACCTGTCTTTCTGTTCCCAGCTAATGGCAGTTCCATCCTCCTAGCAGCTCGAGCAAAACTGTTTTGGTGTCATCCTTCATTTCTAACTCATTTAACCCCGTATCTCCCATATCAAGCAATCCCACTGGCCCTGCTTCAAAATTTTAATGAATGTCTAGTGATGTCTCACTACTACCTCTCCTCCTGCTCTTGCCCAAACCGCTATCCTCTTTTGCTGGGGTTTTTGCCAGTTTCCTAATCCAGATGGTTTCTTCTGCTTCAGATCTTGTGCTTCTACAGTTTATTATTATTATTATTATTATTAGAAGAAGAAGAAGAAGAAGAAGGAGAAGAAGAAGGAGAAGAAGAAGGAAGAAGAAGAAGAAGAAGAAGAAGAAGAAGAAGAAGAAGAAGAAGAGGAAGAGGAAGAGGAAGAAGAAGAAAAAGAAACCAGAAAGAGTGAGACTTCTAAAACACAAAGCCAACAGTTCTACCACTCTGCTGAAGACATCAGAAAAACTTCCCAATTCACACAGTAAATTCTGAAGTGTTTACCATGGTACTAACCAGGCTCTCCACCCTCCCTAGCACTCCCCCTTCCCTCACCCCTACTCTTTTCTGCATTGTGTAAAGGCATGGCCTGGCCTCACTTCCATTTTATTTGCTGTTTGCTCTGTCCTCAGGCATTTCCCCCAGACATTTACATGGCCCAGTCCTCACTTGCTGCTGCTCTTCTAAAAAGACGCCACGACAGTTAAAACTTCTCTAATTTTTATATACACATATATCTGTATGATATATATATATATATTAGAGCTGGTTCAAGATGGTGGTGTAGAAAGATCCTGAACTTACCTCCTTCCACAAGCACAGCAAATCTATAGCTGCATATGGAATAATCTCTGGAAAAAAATCCTGAAAATTAGATAAACAGTGCCTCCCCCACAAATGGCAAAAGAGCCACGCTGAGATGAGCAGAAGCAGCAGAGACCATGCTCTCACCTCACGCTCTCACCAAACCTCACGCTCTGCAGAGCGGCCCACGGTCAGGAGGGATCTCACAGACATGCAACTTTCCCCTGAGGGGCAAGGCGCTTGGCTTCTATATCAGACACTCCAACCAGAGAAACAAGCCCCAAAAACACTTGCTTTACAACCCAACAGGAAGTACGTCCGGGACAACCACAGAACTGTAAGGAAGAGCCAGTCCATTCTTAAAGGGCTCACATGCAGATTCACTCACCCTGGGACCCAGCACAAAAGCAGCATTTGGAAAAGGACCTAGACCATATGTGGAAGAGACTCACCTACTAATCCTAACGTGACTTCCAAAGAGACAGAAATGTGTTGTGACTCATTCCGGGAACAAAAGTGAAGGCGAGCACCATTTTTGTAATCCCATTCTACCTGTTAATGCTGATGCCGGCAGGTACCACTAACCTTTTAGTGCCGCTGGACATACTCCACCCGCCCACCTGCCACAGCCACACCACAGCCAGCCGGCAAGCACCCTGTCCCCCTGTACTGCAACTGTGCTATACTCAGATAGCTCATCTATAAACCGCCTGTAAGAGACTTGCTTCAAAGTAAGGACACACTCACTACTGAGAGTAAAGCCCTGTAATAAGATATTTGAGACAAATGAAAACCAAAATAGACCTGTATTGTATTGTAGCTATACCAATACCAGATAAAATATACCTTATTTTATTTTAAAGTTTATTTATTTCTCTTGAGAAAGAGAGAAAGAGAGAGCAAGCAGGAGAGGGGCAGAGAGAATCACAAGCAGTGTCTGCGCCACAGTGCAGAGATCATGACCTGAGCCAAAATCGAGAGTTAGATACTTAACCAACTTAGCCACCCACGTGCCAAAGGATAAAATAGACTTTTAAAACAAAGATTGTAATAATAGACAAAGAAAGGCATTACATAATGCTAAAGTCAATCCAGTAAGAAGATACAACATTTATAAATATATACACACAAACCATAAGAGCGCTATGATGTATAAAGCAAATATTAACAGGCCTAAAAAGAGAAATTGACACAGTAAACACAATATACTGCAGTACAAGTAGGCAACTTGAACACCCCATTTACGTCAGTGTATATGTCATCCTAGTAGAGATTGCATTGGGAAACATCAGCCTTATACAACACATTAGGCCAGATGGACTTAATAGATATGTACAGAACATTCCATCCAAAAGCAGCAGAATATACATTCTTCTCAGGCGCACATGGAACATTCTTCAGGATAGGTCGCATGGGAGGCCACAAAATAAGTCTCAACAAATTCAAGAAGATTGAAATCATATCAAGCATCTTTTCCAACCACAATGGTATGAAATTAGAAATCAATTAGAAAACTGGAAAAAAACCCTAATATGTGGAGATTAAACCACATGTTACTGAACAACCAATAGGTCACTAAAGAAAGGAGAAATCAAAAAATAGTTCGAGAAAAATGAAAATAGAAATGTGACCTATCAAAATCTATGAGATGCAGGAAAAGCTATTCTAATGATAAATGTGGCAATGCTCCAAGAAGACATAGCAAACTTAAATGTGTATGCACCTAACAAAAGAGCTTCAAAATACATGAGACAAAAGCTGAAAAAATGTGAAGGGAGAAATATACAAATACAAGGAAGACTTAAGTACTCCTCACTTAATAATGATAGGATAAGTAGGCAGAAAATCATGTGAATCATCATGACTTTAAATAAAGTCATGTGACTTCAAAACCATGATTTCCAAAACTCAACTAGAGATTATAAATTAATGTACCATTACCAAAACTCAACTAGAGATGATAAATTAATGTACCATTAGCATGCTTTTTGGGCCATTTCTCTATCTAAAGGGCAAATGCAGTTAAGCCAGAGTCTAGAGCTGTGTGCCATCTATAAGGATTTATCTTTTGCAAGGAACATCGGGAAAAAGAACTAGTGAAAATGAAAGGAAGACTAACATGGAGACAGTGGTATAGTACATTTGGATTGAGCTAATTGTGTATGTTCGTGTGACAAGACTCCTAATACGATCCATTATGTAAGCACATGCATAACATTCCTTTTGTTCAACCCTATTAGTGCTGTGAGCCCCCTCATTAGCAAGTTTTCCCACTAGGGTAAAAGTTTTGGTTCTGATTTTTGTTTCTAAACTAGAGCTGAAAACAATTTCGATCCAATTTTGCATTCACAAAATAATAAGCAACTGTTCAGTGTCTCCAGTGAAGTATGGTAATGTTTGCATGTTGAAGTGGGAAAAGCAAAATGGAGAGAAAAGAAGATGACAGGGAATAGAAATTAATCAGTCTCCTTAAAAAAAAAATCTAAGCATGCTGGTAGGTTAAGCAAAATTCAAAATTAGAATTACATAAAAATCCTTACACATGTCACTCTGCAGAAGAGTTTGAGAAAATGACAATACTAATAAAATGCGAATCTATTTATCAAGAGATCATGGAGCTTCTGGGACCACAGAGCTCCCGACCTATTAGCAGTTGAACAGAAGTGGAGAGTCAGCATCAAATCGCAGTCTCCTGGATCCATAATAACTAAAATAATATGTATATAATTGTGAACATACACACCGCAGGAGAGAAACATTGGCTTGGGTTTATTAAGCAATTAAAATTCTAGTATAACTCTAGGGAAAAAAAACCCATTCCCTTAGGACTCATTAGGGCAAGATAGTTGTACTTCACATAATTTACCTTTTAGTACATTATTACAAACGTACTGAAAATACCAGAGGAATGTATCAAATTTGTTCATCCCTCCCAAGGAATTGTTAATTATAAGAGACATCATCAATATTTTAAGAGGACTAAAGGAGGAAAAAAATACTAGATTAAATATGCACTTTAATTTTAAAAATTATACTAACTAGAAATATTAAGTATGAACAACATGTCTAGTCATGGAAGGAACACAGCAAGTCTCAACTGACCAATAATTCGACTATTTTAGTAACCTCAATCAGGTGGACACACTAACATAGGAATGTTAATGACTAGATTTAGCACTAGAGGAAAACAAACAGAAGATGAGGATTCTGAAAGCACATTCTTGGAACACAGTAGAAAAGTCCAAGATTTGCTGAAAGTATAAAACCTGGAGTAGAGAGTGACATATGGAAGTGAGCTCTAACTTGCTAAAAGAGATAGTTCAAGAACACTGGCATTGTTTTCAAAGAGGGACATATGTGATGAATCTAGACTTTTCTAACCTGCCTGGAGCCCTCTCCCGGGAGCTAGCTTGGCAACAGCTGTAGAAGGTTGCTATACAAAGAACACCTGTGAGAGCAGGAAGTTGAACCCAGTGATTGAAATGTGTGAGACCATGACAGGTGCATTTAGGATGGACTTTAGGGATATCTAGTCTAATGCCCCAATTCTACAGATGAGTTAACCAAGGTCCAGAAAAGAGAGTACTGAGGCAGCTTGAGCTTTGATGTATTCCAGCTTTGCAAACTTAGTGATAAGACACTAAAATTCTTGAGGGTCACCTGTTTCCATTCGGAGAGACTTTTGAACTCAAAGTTGTTTGCTCTCAGGAGATACGTTTCTAGACAGCTGGTTTCTTGGAGACGTATACTGCTAATAAATGGACCAATACACAATTAGGCATTCTAACAATCCTTGTTTATTTGGGTTACATCCTCCCAGCCCCTTTTAATGTTTTTAGACCCCATCAAGTTTTATAATCCTAATCCAGTATAAACTTTAAAACACACATGCATGGGGCACCTGAGTGGTCGGTTAAGCATCTGACTTTGGCTCGGATCATGATCTCACTGTTTCCATGTTCCAGCCCTGCATTGGGCTGTGTACTGACAGCTCAGAGCCTGGAGCCTGTTTCAGATTCTGTGTCTATCTCTCTGCCCCTCCCCTGCTTGCACTCTGTCTCTCTCTCTCTCTCTCTCTCTCTCTCAAAAATAAACATTTAAAAAAAATTTAATGCATATACATAGATTAAGCCTCCGAAAGAAGCATCATAATTGTCCAGGGTCTTCATTATAAAATTATATCCCGTGAAATGCACAGCTTGAGAAGTTGATGGCATTTCCTTTCTCAATCCCTCTTTGTTAAGTCATGCCCTTAGGTGCAATTATATCACCAAAGTCAGAGCTATAAAAAGTAAATTTTTAATTTTTTCACACTGAAATCTATAATTACTTTTTTTTTGTTGTTATGGTGATAGTCTCCAAAAATTTGAAGTCATTTGAGCTGATTGTTCCCAGGAGGCACTGGTTCTATTCCTAAATATTAATGCCAAGAAGAGGTAAATTGCTCTCCTTAAGGGCCTTTATACTTTTATAATTATTTCACACTCTGCAATAGTCAGTAATGGCAAAGAAAGGTTATTTCAATTACACCACAAAGTGGTACTAGAGTGACATATGGATGCCTGATTGACTAGGATATTAGTGCAATGTAATTTTCTGATTAATCAAAACGTCTAGGATTTTTAAAGTCATTATTTTCCAGATAGTCAATAGGATAGGTCATAGAAACTTTAAGTTTAATGAAAAATTTAAAAGTTAGAAATATCCAATATTAGAACATTAGAATATCCCATGCATGGAAGCCAATAAGGTTAAATACGTATTTATACTTTGCTGTTAAGACGGATCCTCAGGGGAATGAAGGAAGAAAAGAGAGTGACATTGGAGGCCCCAGGCATCCAATTGCTGGACAATTGTCCTAGCAGAAAGTATCTCAAGTGAGTATTTTGGAATGCTGTAGCTGACTTGAGCACTTATAATGTCCAGGGGAGAGCCTGGCTGGGAAATTTCAGTTACCTTGGTTTATTCCAGGTATGAAGGTGGTGACAGATATCCAGTCCTATATCAGGCGGCTGTGAGAAATATGATCTGTGTTTCTGAGACAGCTTACTGAACCAGGGTGGCCAATCAGGACCTTGTCATCCAACTATTAGGGTCTTGGATTCTCATTGTAATAAAATAAATTTATTTTTAAAAATAACTGAAAAGAAATTCTGAAGTTGAAATGTACAATAACTTAAATGAAAAATACATTAAAGGGATTCAAAAGCAGATTTGTGCAAGCAGAAGAAAGAACTGGTGGGCTTAAAGAAAGAGCAATTGAAATGATGATCAAGTCTGAAGAACAGAAAGTACAAAGAATGAAGAAAAATGAACAGAGCCTAAGGGACCTGTAAAACACCTTCAAGTGGACCAACATAGGCATTGTGGGAACGCCAGCAGGAGAAGAGTGATAGAAAGGGGCAGAAAAAAATATTTGAAGAAATAATACCTGAAAACTTTCCAAATTTAAAGGATTGAAATTGCAATAAATTAATCTACACATTTGAGAAGCTTAACAAACTCGAAATAGGATAAATCAAAGATATTCACCCGGAGACACATTGTAATCTAAGTGTTGAAACATAAAGCCAAAAAGAGAATCTTAAAGACAGCAAGAGAAAAATGACTCAACACATACAAGAGATTCCCAGTAAGATTGTCAGTCAATTTCTCATCAGAAACCTTGGAGGCCAGAAGTCAGTGGGCTGATATATCCAATATGCTTAAAGGAAGAAAAATAAATAAATAAATAAACAAAACTGTCAGTGGACAACTTAATATCCAGCAAAACTGTCCTTCAGAAATAATGAAGAAATGGCACTCTCAGATTTTAAAAAGATTTTACCACTACACCTTCCCTGCAAGAAATGCTAAAAAGAGTCCTTCAGGTTGAAAAGAAAAAAAAAATTAATTGAAGCCCTATAAAGAAAGAGGGTAAAGGTAATACATGGGCAATTGCAAAAGCAATTATTATTGTAATTTTTGGTTTATAACCCAACTTTATATTTTCTTCAGGGTTTGAATAAATGCATAGAAAATAATTATTAATTTATATCATTTGGCACACAAAGTATAATCTATGGCAATAGTAACAGTAAGCAAGATTGGAGCTATATAGTAGAGGATTTTTTTGTATGCTATTGAAGTTAAGTTGCCATCCATTCAAATTAGATTTTTTAAATTTTAGGATATTAAATGTAACATTCATGATAACTACCAAGAAACTATCTGTACAATATACATACAAGGAATTGAGAAGAGATTCAAAACATTTCACCACAAAAAAATAAAATCAACTGAAAGGAAGATAGTAATGGAGAAAAATGAGGGATGAAAAGACTATAGACATGCAGAAAACATAATTGTTTTCTGGAAAATAGCAGAAGTAAAGTCCTCCTGATCAGTGATTAAGTGTAAATAGATTAAACTCTCCAATCAAAAAGTAGAGATTGGCAGAATGGATAAAAATATATGATCCAACTATGTGCCATCCACCAGAAACTCACATTATTTCTAAGACAAAAGTAGGTTGAAAGTAAAAGGATGAAAAAATATATTCCATACAAATACTGGGTGAAGTGGCTATACTAATATCGAACAATGTAGACTTTCACTCTAAAAAGTTCAAAAGAGACAAAGGAGGAAATTACACATTAACAAAAGGTAAAATATTTCAAGGAAAGAAAAGCTATAAACATTTATGCAACTGATAACAAAACCTCAAAATCTATGAAGCAAAAAATTAATAGAATGGAAGGGAGGAAATACAGAGTTTTACAATAGTAGTTGGCAACTTCAGTGCCCCACTTTCAATAACTGATTGATCAGATAGACATTAGAAGAATTAAGAAAATAAAGGACTTGAACAACCCAATAAATCAATAAATCAGTCTACCCAACAATAGCGGAAGAGAGATTCTCTTTCAGTGCCCATGGGATGTTCCACAGGACAGGTCACATGTTAAACCACAAAACAAGTCTCCATGAGTTTTAAAAGGCAGGTATTCTACAAAGTACTTTCTCCAGCCACAACAGGATGAAGGTAAAAATATGTAACTGAAGGAAGACTGGAAAATTCACAGGCATGTTGAAACTCCAACAATACATGCTTAAGGAAGCAATCACAAGGGAAATTGAAAACACTTACAGACCAGTGAAAAGGAAACACAACTTATCAAAACTGAAGGGATGCAGTGAAAGAAGTACTCAGAAGGAAATCTACAGGCATATATGCCAGTATTAAAAAAGAAGTAAGGTCTCAAATCAATAATGTAACTTCCCAACATAAGGAATTGGATAAGGAAAAGCAAAGCAACTCAAAGCTAGCGGATGGAAGGAAATAATAAAGTTTAGAGCAGAAAATAAACAAAATAGAGAAATGAAATAATGGAAAAAAATCAATGTAACTGAAAATTGTTTCTTAGAAAAGACCAACGAATTTGACAAACATTTAGCTGGGCTGACAAAGTAGTAAAGAGAAAACATAAATTACTAAAATCAATCAGAACAACAGTGGAGGAATTGCTACTAATCTTATAGAGGTGAACATGAATTGTAAGAGAATACTGTGTACAATTGTGTGGTAACAAATTAGGTAATGGTTAGAGAAGTGGATAAACTCCTGGAAACACAAATGGCCTAAACTAACTCATGAAGAAATAGAAAATCTCAACAGACTTAGAACAAGTGAAGACATTTTGAGTTCTGCAATCTGAAGAAACTTAATCAAGAGAGGTAAGTCTGCTTTACCTGGAGAGTCTATCCTCACCTCCACCCAGTATGTGACAAGAAGAAAAGCTTATCAAACACCAAAATAGACTCTGACAATTAATTAAGTTTTAGTCATTGGTCTTCTTAACTGAAGAATTTAAAGTGCTTTATGAAAAACTAATGGCCATGTCCACAACAGAGGTCAATAAAATGTGAGTAGGCACCCTCTGGGACCCCTCCTTATATTTCTGTTTTGGCGAAAGGGATATATTTACTCCGCCTTCATGCTGATTTAATATTAATAGTAAGTAACAATAATGTCAACTACAAAAATAAACTATCTTTTATTGAGTGCTTACATTTTGTCAGACATGAGACGCTAGGTGTTTTACACGTAATTTCTTATGTACTTCAAGCTGTAATCCTAATATGTTGGAAACAGTATCTTTATTTTTATGTTTTTTTAATTTTTTTATGTTTTATTTATTTTTGAGAGAGAGAGAGAGAGACAGAGCATGAGTGGGGGAGGGGCAGAGAGAGAGACACACACAGAGTCTGAAGCAGGCTCCAGGCATCGAGCTGTCAGCACACAGCCTGACGCGGGGCTCGAATCCACGAACCATGAGATCATGATCTGAGCTGAAGTTGGATGTTTAACTGACTGAGCCACCCAGGTGCCCCAATGCCATCTTTATTTTATGGATGGTGAAACCCAGGCTAACAGACGTATAATAACAAAGTTAGGTATCCACCAAGTGATATATCCATAGTTCAAACCAGTTCATTATGACTCCAAAATCAAATTATTTTGCAGGCAAAATAACATGTATACAAATTTCAAGAGCATCTTTAAAGAGAAGAAGGGGTCACCGAAGAGTAATGATAAGGACAGTAGCATGGCCGGATTTGGTGATGACATGCAGAGAAAGCAGGGCTTCCAGTCACATTCCACCATCCACATGTGTTTTCCCTGAGGGAGAAGCATAATTTGTTGTAATGGGCAGGCATCCTCTCTTCCACAAGTTTCTTTCTGAGTACAAACCTCATAGGCAAGAATACACACACTAGGGCTAAAAGGATCCTGAAAGAAAGTGGGGGTGGAATACAAAGAGACATGGGGGGGCCTAAGGGCAGTGGTTCCCAGTGGGGGAGGACTGAACCCCCCCAGGGTCATTTGGAAAAGTTGTGAAATTATCTGTGTTTGGCTCAATGGTAGGCAATGCGTGGGTCATGGTCAGGGACACTGCACATGCGAGGTTACCACGGTCAAGTTCCGATGGTCCGAACAGACATTCATATGGGTAGGAACACTGTTTACATATACGCTTGTGTTGGTCCCACAACCGCTGTCCAGAGCGATGTTCTCAGATGGGTATGCCTGGACCACTCACATGGCCTATATCGCTAGTAGCGAGCCCCACAGACATTTCCCTGACCAGAGCCGACCTTGTCTTCTTTAAACTGGCCCTTGTGGTCCTTACTATGGTTGGAGGATGCACCTCAGCAAAACCCATCGGGGAATTTTATGGGACAAGATCATATATTTTAACATTTCCTTTAAACATGATAGATACTTATACGTGCATGGCTTGTGTGTAAAATGGTTAAGGGTAATGGAAGTCTGGGCCAGTTACCAATTTAATGATTCTCCACACCAAATGTGTACTTTTTTTGCCTAATCCATGACCATAGAGCTGGACATTTTAAATGTTTCCCTTGCCGGCTGGAATGACGTGAAACCTGGGGAGACGAGAATGCTCTGGAGAGACATCGCAAGGTTTTCCTTCTTGGTACCTGTAAGCTCCTTCACCAGCCTGACTCCAAACGTGCCTGGAGTAGTGCCCCCAACCCAACCCCCTCCACGTGTCCGCCCACAAGCTGCAGCTCTGAGCCCCAGAATCATTGCTGCTTCCCCAGGGGTGATGGATCACCCTCTGTGCCCACCCCTTATCCAACAAGGTCCAGATTCCCCTTCCAAGTCTGTCCCTCCTTGAGTCCTCTCCCTGAAGCCCTAAGGTACCCTTTAGAGGACTCCTTCCACGTCCCAAGTTCTTTTCCTGTATATAACAGCTTAACACTTCTTAATAGTTTCCCAGTTGGGTCTCCTCAATGGGACCCAACTTCATAGCAAGAGTCGTTCCAGAAGACGGGCCCGTAAGGATGGATCTGGAAGTTTATTTTCTCATGCCGTTGGGCCCAGCATGGTGTTCATCTCCTGCTTCATGGAAGGCGAGATGCTAGAAATCCATGGCGTGCGTGACGTGAAATTTAACCAAACCACACTGACCGTCTGTGCTGAACTGTGATAAAGACCAACTGACACACACACTTTGGGAGCCCAGGTGGCCGCTGCCCTTGACCATTACAGCAGCGTCGATGACTGCGGTGTGGGATGAATTATTTTTAGTGTAATTAAGTTTTTGCAGCGAGAAAAAAACAAGCTTAAGTCTTTTAATTCTCAGCTCAGATGATGGCCTGAGAACCAGTGGGCCTCCGTGTCATCCTGGAAAAAAAATCTCCAATTTCTTGTAGCCGCAGGACTGACATTGCTGAAAACTAAACCTGAGGGCTAATTTTGCACTGAATTGCACAATAGTGTGATTCGCAGTCTCACTTAGATCCCCCCACCAAGTAATAAGAACAAACATCACCTTGTTCCTGATCTGATGGGGAAAATAACAGTCTGTCCCCACTAAGAGTGATGGTATCTGTGGGTCTTTTTATAGATGCTCTTTTTTTTTAAGTTTCTTTATTTTGAGAGAGACAGAGACAGCATGAGCAAGGGAGGGGCAGAGAGAGAGGGAGAGAGAGAATCCCAAGCAGGCTCCACGCTGCCAGCGCAGAACCCAACATGGGACTCAAACCCACGAACCAGTAAGATCATGACATGAGCCGAGACCAAGAGTCAGACATTTAACCGACTGAGCCACCCAGGTGCCCCTGTAGATGCTTTTTATCAGGTCGAGATGTTACCTTGTCTTCCTAGTACTTTTTACAGATTTGGTGTCAATTGTTGTCAAATGGTTGTTCTGCATCAGTTGATATAATCATCTAGGTTTTGTTTCTTACAGTGTTAACTTAGTAGATGACATTGTCCAGCTGTGTAAGCATGAGAGGGAACGGATAAACCAAAAGAAGAAAGAAGGACAAATTAATAAAAATAAGAGAGAAATCAATGAAGGAGAAAACACACATACAGTTTTGACACTGTTAAAAGCTAGTGCTTACGAAGACTAGAACATAAATGAATCCAGTGGTATTTGATAAATTTTTCTTATAATCTCTAAACCTTCTACCAAGGGCCAGATTGAGTCTGACTCTGAATCTGATCTCAGACCCTATCATATTCGGGGCTCACAAAACTATGCACTGCCCCTCACTTCATACCATTTTCCATTGCACAACATATATTTTAGAATCCATTCATTATAGAAAAATTAAGATGCAACTAATTCATTCTGGGCCTATAAATATGAGTTAGAATGTTTCGCCCATTCAGAATAACTAGTTGTAAAGCTAGAAATAGAATTCATTCCTCTAACGCTGGCCAGCATACATCATAGTACTGTGGACATTCTCTTAGCTCACGACCTGTATACCCAGGGGCATTTTCCTCTAGTTGTAGTTTCAGCAGCCAAGGCATAAAAGCTCTTTAACTATCTCAGAAGACTCCAACTCTCTAGAAAAAATGCGTCACTTAACATAAAGACTCCACCAACACAACAAAAGAAGTAAACGAAAACATGAATTCAGCATATCAATAAAGCTTGTAAGTATGAAGATATTATATTTCCCCATCCTGAACTTATAATGCTATTTCAAATCAGTATGGTTTTTAGAATGAAAATGAAGTTTTCTGAAGCCACTTAACTAATGAAAGAAAAAGGGGAAAAATGACATTTAAGTCAATAGGAGCCGTCAACAAACAGAATGCTGCTAGTCACGTGTATGAATAAGAGTGCTTGTTTTGCAACTTTATTTCTGTCCATGAACATGGTGTAGGAAGTCGAGGTTATAGTGTTCTGAAAACACAAACATGAAAACTTTGCTACCGTGATAGCTGTCACATTGGTCACATTGGTCACATTGGGTGTATATGCTGTAAAACAAAAAGAGTTACAGACACACATGGGGCACCTGGATGGCTCAGTTGGTTGAGCGTCCAGCTTCATCTCAGGTCATGACCTGTGGTTTGTGAGTTCGAGTCCGGCATCAGGCTTGCTGCTGTGAGCACAGAGCCCGCTTTAGATCCTCTGTCCCTCTCTCTCTCTGCCCCTCCCCTGCTCATGCACACGCATGCTCTCTCTCTCTCTCTATCTCAAAAATGAATAAAAACATTTAAAAAATTAAAAAAAGAAAAAGAAAAAAAGAATTCCAGACGCACACACACATATCCACAAACACACTTACACATACACACTCACGTATGCATAGATACACCTGCAAATACACATATAAACACAAAACGGAAACATACCCGTGCACATCACAGACACATACACACATGTATACACACAGACGTACCTGCTTACACACATAAACCCCCATTTATACACATGCACACGTGTACACACCAACTTACATACATACATGCATGCATACACATACTTACACAAACACACACACCTACACGCACACATACACACGCTGCACACACATACCCAATCATACTATAGCGTGTGTGTATAGATGTCCAAAAATAATTTTAAAAATTATTGGGGCTTAGAAAATATGAAAGTATCCTAATAAACGCTGCATTAAAAACCAAGCAAAATGTGTACCTTGCTTCTTTGGGCAACAGAACCTTTAGCAAAAGAAATGCCCTTGAAAATATTCTGATTATTCTGAACCATGAGTACAAATGTCCCCTATTATAGATAGCTCGAATATTCTCATTCGTAAAGCTGTTCCATTTTCTCTCGGCCCCTTTTCCTATTTCGTCTCTGCTCTAATTTTCTCTCCTCCTCCCATCATGTGATGCTCCAGCCCCGACTTGAAAGTAACATAAGTTTAATGCTAAAGGTAACCAGCATTTTACAGGCTGATTGGAATTGCTGGGCTATTAGTAGGAATAAAATTGGCTCAATAAATTCTAGTATTCTAGTCTTGTTAACGTCATCCCAGGTGTAGGGAGAGATAAAGAATATTCGATACCTTCACTGTAATGATATTGAAACAAACTACTGTGCTGTGATTCCTGCTTGGAAACGAGCAGACACCGTGGTTAGAAGCAAGCTCGAGAAACATTGGGAAGAGGGAGGACATTTCTAAGGGAGAGGGCTCTGTATAGGGAAACGGGCTGCCTGAGTCCCATCTTGACCTAGGAAAAGACCATCACTGGCCTCCCGTGATTCTCCTCTACTCCACAGAGGAAACACAGACGGCATGGAGAGGAGACGCAGAGGGCGCCAGGCTGGGCCGCTCCGTGCCACCACTGGGCAAGCAGTGATCGGGAGAAAAGGCTAATTCCTCTATTAATCAGCAACCAGTAGTCATTTGTGTTTCAGTCACGCTTCGCCATGAGAACGGAAACGCGGCCAGGAAATTCACAATATTAGACTCCTTAAGAGGGATGTCCTTGGACCTGGACAAGTGCGCACTGTCTTGTGTCATTTTGTGTTTATCCACAGAACTTAGAGCAGAATGCTGAACAGGTAACAGACACAGCTGATCCTGGGGCTCTGGGCTGGCTCAGTCAGTTGAGCCTCAGGTCATGATCTCCTGGCTCATGAGTTCAAGCCCAGCTTCAGACTCTCTGCTGTCAGTCCAGAGCCCATGTGGGATCCGCTGTACGCCGCTCTCTCTGCCCCTCCCCAATTAGCGCCCATACTTGCTCATGCTCTCTCGCTCTCAAATAAATAAACGTTCGAAAAAAATAAAAAAAAAGACACAGGCACCTGGGTGGCTCAGTCAGTAAAGCATCCGACTTCTGCTCAGGTCATGATCTCACAGTTCCTGAGTTCTACCTCCGTGTCAGGCTCTGTGCTGACTGCTCAGAGCCTGGAGCTTGCTTCGGATTCTGTGTCTCCCTCTCTCTCTACCCCTCCCCAACTTGCTCTCTCTCTCTCTCTCTCAAAAACTGAATAAAACATTTAAAAATATTTTTTTAAAAGACACAACTCATTTTATTTTTCATTAAAGATTCTTACATTCTACTCCAGCAGCATGGCTAAAAAACTGGAAAGACAAACATATATATTCTTTTCTTTTTTTCAAATACCACAATGCTCTATAATAATTTTTAAAAGCAAAATTCCTCCCTCTTTGGAATCTGAAATAGATGATTACCCTCCTATAACCATTCGTTACCATGTAAATTGACAAATCATTGGTTATCAGCTTGAGTTGAAATAACAATCTGCTCTAAATCCAGAATTAAATACAGGTGAAAAGCTCAACGTGGGGGGCCATTCGTTTGGGAGATTGAATTAAAGTAGAGCAGACAGAGAGGTGGCAGACATGGGGTTGGGGGGAGGGCGGAAGTGAGGAATAAATCCTGGCAACGGAGAGGAAGACAAGGTTCACACCTGTCCGGCCCCGCCCCCTCCACGGCTCCTCCAACCTCCCTGGACCGCCCGTTGAGGACTACTGTTTTGTGCCGGGATGACTCATCAGTCCCGCCACAGCCTCCTTAGTTGATGCTTTGTTCCACCGCTCTTGCGGCCATCAGAGTCACGGGTACACTCTGCTTTATGTGATCCTTTTGTATTCTCAGCATGCAAATCCATTTACTAACAATTTAGGATGAACGTGAAATTTGGTAACCGCTCCACAAATTCTAGGGATAATTCATGTTCTTAGGTGTCTGTATATATCATTTCTATGAACTCTCTATGTTCTGGGAAAAAATGGAAACAATGCCGTAGCCCTTTGCTAGCTGTCTGACGGTCTCCACCAAGGACTGGTCTGCAGACATCTGCTTGGCGGGGGTCTCAGGGCTCCCGTCTCCACAGGCCACCATCCAGGCAGAGACACGATCACACCAGTTGCAGAGAGGCTCTGGCGCTCTTCAGACACCTTTCCTTCTGACAGTTCAAGATTGGTAGTCAGTGCTCAGAATGAAAGAAGTGTTGATGATCGTGGCTTTTTTTTTTTAGAACTGAATTAAATGTCTTGCAACAACAAATATTTGGGACATAAAAGAAACAGCTCAAAATATTAACCAGGCGATTGTTGGGAAATATGAGCGTTTTGCAGTTGCTGTCAAATTATGTTGCTTCAGGTTCCTCGATTTGTGTTTCCTTCTCTTGCTGGATCATATGGTAGTTCTAGTTTTTAAATTTTCAAGGACCCTCTATACTGCTTTCCATAGTGGCTGTACCAGTTTACGCTCCAATCCACGGTGCACAAGGATTCTCTTTTTCTCCACGCCCTCACCTTCTGGGACTTTAAAGCAATCCAGAAACATCATCCCTGCCTGTGTGTGTGTCGTTAGGGTAGGGGCGTTAGGGAAGGGAGAGGGCAACCGTCTCCTCCAGTGGGTGTCTCCATCTGGAAAGTGTGAGGGGAGTTTCACTTGCTATTATTTTATTTAAAGGGCAATAAAATTGCTTGTCATCCACAGGTTCCCGGGATGCTTACAGCAAACCCTGCGTGTAGACTAGGAAGGAGGAGGCTTCGCCTGGCACCGCGTGGAATTTTCCACAAAGGGCGTCCTTCCTAACCTGGCAAGCCCAGGGCCAGTTACACGAAGCAGATTAGCTATCTCCTGCCTTACTCCTCTGCTTTCCGTTAAGCAAAAGCCCTCTCTGCGTGGAAAAGCTCCCTAAGTGAAAGAATTTATTCTAAGATGACTTTCCTTGTCTTATAAATGGGATGTCAACATGGGATCAATCTGTCAAATAAACAACACGGATGGGAAGCGGTTTCCATATAGTTACAGGAGTATAGTCATCCTTTAAAACATGATGAAGGGAGGATAGGTTCTTCTCCATCTACAACGCGCACCGTCATCCTTCCGGCAGCTCCCGCCCTGACCACAGTCCCAGAGCCCAAGCAGTCCCGTCCAGAGTCAGACTGATTTCCATCAGTTTTCCTGCTGCCACACTTCATTCAGCCATTTCTTGGCTGAGCCCTTCCGAAGGCTGAACCATGCAGTTCGAAGAAGGACTAGCGCCAGCAACCAAAATTATAGTTTATTTGAGGTCACCAAGTTTTGCCTCCAACATCTTAAGCAAAAGTATTTTCACAAAGAACATTTATGAACTCTTTCATTCTTTGAAAGTGCTCTGTGCAAACGAAATGGTCTCTGGCTTCACTGAAATAGTGTTCAGTTATGGCTGCCGTGGAGTCATCGTTGAGAACCGGGGCAAACCATGCCCTGGAGAGAAGAGGAGAGTTTGGGGAGGAGAGGGAAGGGGGGTGGGGAGGAGAGGGAAGAGGAAAGGAGAGGAGAGGAGAGGAAGAGGAAGGGGAAAGGGGAGGAAGAGGAAGAGGAAAGGGGAGGGGAGGGGAGAGGAGGGAAGGGAAGGGGAGGGGAGGGGAGGGGAGGGAAGAAAAACATTTGTAGGGTACAGCAGAATGAAACTGAGGTAGCATTGTCGTCATATTAATGTTCCTGCATTTTTCTAGCAGTGTTTTTTTTTATAACTTGAAGCATTTCAGGATCTTGCTGCAGAAAGACCATGAGATACAGTTTATGAAGGAAGACATCAGTCATCCTAACCCCAAAATTCTGCCTAAGCTTTGGCTCCTGTTCTCCTGAGAGACAACTGTGTGAGAAGGAAAGAGGGAGCAGCCATGCGCTGAGCGCCTCAGAAGCCCACGCGTTCCCTCCAGAGTCACCTCAGGTAACCTCTACCCTGTGGGGCAGCTGCTAGCGACATTCGATAGAGGTTCCCATGGACCAGGAAAATGGCCCAGGGCATTCTGTCTTGTGGATGTTGGGAGAGTAGTGAGCTCTATGTCAATGCATGTTTCCTTCTTCATCCGTGCTCACCCCTCAAACGAAGTTTGAGGTGCGGAACTGCTATTTGGGAAGGGAGAGGGCAGGCAGGCCCAGAAATGCAACACTCTTGGCATTACAAAAAGTGGTGAGTTGTAAGACAAACAATATTCTGAAGCGGATGCCAATTCCAGAAGACTCAGAAGGAAGTGAGTGAGCACCCAGACTGATCTGTGCAAGGTAACCTGGTCATCTGTGTGCCAGGGGACAATGTGGGAAAATGGTATCACAACGGCGAGACATGAAATCAATAGCAGAGGCCAGCAAGGCGTGGACCGGGGTCTCCATCCCACCCCGCACCAGCTCCGCAGGCCATGACGCCCATAAGCCCCTCACGCGACAGCAGTCGTAGATAGAACTTGCAGAGCTTTGCCTGGATGGAAATTTCACCAGTGAGTTGAGAAATCTGGAATTGACTAGAAGTATTTACTTTCAAGCAGAAATGAGATTTTATGGTGGAAAAGGAAATATTTAAAAAATACAATTTTGCCGTCTTTCGTAGTTTTTTCAGATTGCAGCTATGAAACGTAGACGTGGTTTTAGACTTTTTTCTGAAAACACGAATGTTTTTACAGCATTATTGAAGTAGGATTGGTTTTTGCCAGCTGCCAAAGGAACGTGTATAATCCCTTTATCCCTTTGTTTTTCTAGCGACCTGTTTTCTGTTTTCACCTTGAAAACTGGAGCCCCCTCCCCGCTAAGACAACAACCTCTCACTGTCCAAAGCAGGAATCATTAAAAAACAAACAAACAAACAAAAAAACCTCATCCCTTTTAATACTTTAAGCTTGTGATTGTTACAACTTCTTTTCCTCCTTAGAAAGCCTTCCCAAGCTATTCAAGGTCCACAGTATGGGAATGGAGTCCTGTATCAAACAGCCTCGCAAGGAGACGGGACATTAATTACAGAGACAGGAAAAACCATGGCCTAATTAACAATTAATACAAGTCCATCTCCATTCTAGAAAAGCAGAGGTCTGTGAAGGGCAGAGAGCAGGGGTATTCGTACCATTGTGTCCCTGCTAAGCTAATGTTAAAGTCTCCCTCTGAATATTCACCCCAAGCCCGACTAAAAGGAGCCTGCTTTCCTTTGTCTGGGGAGTCATGGCTTTGGAAATTATTCCAGAGATCTCCTTGTGTATACAAACAAAAGTGACCTTGTGAGGCAACCCCACCTGGTAAAGTCTCATCCATGGTTCACCAGGGAGCAGGCCCACCCTGGCCCTTGGTCCCGGGACCAGAGGCTCGGGAACCGCACGGAGCGTTACAGGACACTGGTGAGCCTCAGGGCTCCCACGAGAGGCTCTGCCCGCAGCCGCCGCGTTGCCAAGCATTTCTGTTTGCTCCAACACTTAGAGCGGCTCTGGCCTGGTTGATTTTTAGGAGGTCTTTTTATTCTCTATACCCCTGAGGGAGACAGAGTTTCTGGGCAAGTGAGATAAAAGGGGGTGCGGGGGATGGGAGCCTTCTGTCTCCTGAGAAACTGCGATCCCCGGGAGAACCCAGTCACCGAGGGCACATCGCAGAGTCACGCGCCCGGTTTTGCAGAAACATTCTCAAGTTTTCCCGTCTAGCCTCCCTTCTGCTCACCTACACCCCCGGGATGTCTGTGTCCCAGAGCCCCGGGTCCCGAAGGGGAAGCCAGGGGAGCGACCCCGCTGTGTGCACAGCACTGCAGTCCGGCCCAGATGAACCCCCTCGGATGAAGACCACCAATCACCCCCCCCTTGTTCACCTTAATCCTGATTGAAGCCACGCCTCGACTTCCAGAATTGTTTCCTCTTTTCCTCCGTGAAGCTTTCCTTCAAATCCCTAAGTGTTTAGGGTGTCTTTGTTTTATGCTTATTTCATCTTTTTAATAATCTTAACACCCAACATGGGGCTCGAACCCGCCACCCCGAGATCAAGAGTCGCTCGCTCTTCTACCCAGCCGGGCGCCCCTAGAGTTTCTCCTTATCAGCGCCTTGTTCCTTTCCTATCTGCATCGCACACTTCCGCAAGGAAAAGCAATTCTTTCGCGATTACTGTGTGGCAGCCTCTTTGCACTGCTTTTGTTGATGGTGTTTAACTCATACCAACCCTCCAAGACAAATGTTATTATTTCCGTTTTAAATATGCAGAGGCTAAGATGCAGGGAAATTAAGGAAGGTAAGGAAATTAAGAAGAGAACCAGGCCTGCTCAATTCTAAAAACCCCCGACCTTTCACTACCCCAAGCTGTCTCTAAGGGCAGGGGGGTGCATGCGTTTAACAAGTAAATCTACGAAGTGATCTGTAACACAGCACAATTAAGCCAGGACAGGAAAGAGTTTATAAATGGACTAAGCAAATACCTCATTTGTATCATATGGTCGTAATTGGTACAGAAATATTTTTAAAGTCACAGGGAAAGAACTTCCAAAACTTAGAAACTCATAAGGCCAAGTGAGAACTTTAAGAAAAAGGAGCGCCTGGGTGGCTCCGGTTCATGGTTTTGGCCCAGGTCAAGGTCACGATCTCACTGTTCATGAGTTTAAGTTCCCCCTCTCCCATCCGGCTCCACACAGCCTGCTTAACGCCTGCTTAGGATTCTCTCTCTCTCTCTCTCTCTGCCCCTGCCCCTCCTCTCTCTCTCTCCCTCTCTTTCCCTCTCAAAATAAATAAACTTTTAAAAAAGGGGCTGAGAGTGCCTGGGTGGCTCAGTCGGTAAAGCATCAAACTCTGGCTCAGGTCTCACGGTTTAAGGGTTCGAGCCCCACATCAGACTCTGTGCTCACAGCTCAGGGCCCGAAGCCTACTTTGAGTTCTGTGCCTCCCTCTCTCTCTTCCCCTCCCCTGCTTGCACTCTGTCTCTCTCTCTCTCGAAAATAAACATTAAAAAAAAGAGTTTTCCTACAAAAAGTACACTGATATTTGGATATTTTTCCCCTGAAGAAATGTTATTCGGTCTCTTCATTAGTAGCAAACAACATAAAAAAATAATGAGAAAGCCATTTACATCATCCACCCTGTCCCTTCAAACTGTAAATCCAGAAGTGTTTTTTATCTTCCAATTAAATAAGAAGAGACTATCATGCTGATGTTCTTAGTTACATTGAAGGAAGGGAAGGCAAATAGATTAATTAGCTTAAGACTTTTATCTACGTTAGACTCAATAAAATAATATGAAATAATTAATAAAATCATCTAAAGCATTCTTTTATGTTTATTTATTTTCGAGAGAGAGCGAGCAAGTGGGGGAGGGGCAGAGAGAGTGAGCGAGAATCCCAAGCGGGCGCTGCACTGACAGCAGTGAGCCCGATGCGGGCCTCAAACTCACGAACTTCGAGATCGTGACCTGAGCCGAAACCGGATGCTCAACCCACGGAGCCCCCCAGGTGCCCCCATCTAAAGCATTTTTAAGGTGCTAAAGAAGTAGAGACATAAATGGCCGGCACTAGCAGAAAGATGCCCATGGCCTCCATCCTCTGGACCTCCACGTGAATCTAGAGTCGAAGATGCCGATTGGCCCGGATAAGGGCACTCCGTACAGTAATCTGAGAAAGTACAGACTCGGCAGTTCTCGGGACAAGCAAAAAGGAAAGAAAACACCATGGCTTAGCAAGTCCTAAGATAGTTATTGAGGGAGATCTTTTATTTCAGCAGCATTCCATAATTATCTAGTCCATAAGTCTCTGCTACATCTATTAACTCCAGAGAAGGTAAAATCCTAATTGCGACAGAGGAATCAGTGAAGACGAGACCTCGATTCTGGCCTCCGACATCCCGATGCCTTGGAGGGGCAGACAGCTGCACGTCAACCTACTTTCAGATGGAAAGACAGGTGGTTGCTTGCTAAGGAGTGTTAAGAGTCTCTCCTTTGAGGAGATTCTACGTTAGAAAGAATAGCTCATGGATCACAGCTGTGTCCAAGGCTCCGGGTCACTCGGACTAATCGCCCGTGGTATCAACTGCTATCAGTCGATCCTTTGATAGCCACCAGCACCGACAGACACAGATAGAGATACTCGCCGTGAGACATATCAGAATTTTTACTGCAGAACGATTTGGAATAGGCCCAAACTGGAAACCATGAAACGCCCATCAAAAGCCTAAAGGCAAATAAATTGTGAATGTGAGGCGGAAAACAACACAGCAGTTAGCATATAGGTTCTACTGTTACATATAATGACATAGCTGACCCCACAAACATAATATTGTGTGAACGGTGCCGGCGACATGAGAGTACACGCTGTCCAATGTCGCTCATACGGGACAAGAACAGGAACTGCCAAGCTATGTACCGCCCGGGGACAAACGGAAAGCTATCGCAAGATGAGCAAAGGACTTGAATAGATACTGTTCCAGAGAAGCTACCCGAAGGGCCCCCAGGCACAGGAAAAGATGATCCACATCTCGTCCATTAGGGAGTACAAATCAAACCACAATGAGATGCCGCTTCACGCCCACTACGATGGCTATCCTCAAAACAACGGAAAGTGACAACCGTTGGCAAGGATGTCAAGAAATCAGAACCGCCATCCATCGCTGGCGGGAACGTTAAATGGTTCAGCCAGTGCGGAAAACGGTTTGGCGGTGCCTCAAAAATCTGAGTGTAGCATCACTGTGGTTCTGTTCCTGAGGCGCAGATCCCAAACGACTAGAAACAGGTGTGTAAATAAAAACTTTCATATGGATGCTAAGAGCAACACTATTTACAACAGCCAAGAGGTGGGAACAACCCCAGGAAAAGTTTGGAAGGACTAGTCTTAATATGGGCCCAGATACCCATATTACACCTGGGCGATTTGGAAATCTGGTCTGCTCCCAGCAAGCGAGGGGGGGGGCAGCAAACTGGATTTCCCCAAAACTCTTAGATCGTGATGCTTACTGCCTCAGCACGTATCGAAATTAGGACATCCAGAACCCTTGTAATTGTCCTATTTCAGACACCTAGGTCTCACACCCCGAGTGAGCCTGACAATGTAGTTTAGGCTTTGGGTTAGACTGATCTCGTAAAAGGGATGTTTTTACATCTCAGAGGTGGCCTGTCTCCAAATCCCTCTTTCACTGGCCTGAAGCTGATGAATCAGGTATGTGGGTTTAGCTTTTTAGGGGGTCGCCAGACCACGTGCTAACCCTCAGAGAGAGCATCTGCTTCTAGGGCCTTACAAAGTCTCCCCCACCTACACCTTTACCTCAACCCCAAAGGTTCAACTGCATAAATTATGTGACCCCCTAATGGACCTGTGGGCAGTCTATACGACACATGTCACTCACTGTCCTCTCTTCTTCAAAATGAAGCACGGTTTTGTCTCTTAAAAACCTAACAGAGAAGGGGCGCCTGGGTGTGGCTCAGGCGGTTAAGTGCCTGACTCTTGATCTCAGCTCAGCTCATGATGTTGCGATTTGTGGGATTGAGCCCCACATTGGGCTCTGTGCTGGCAGCGTGGAGCCTGCTTGGGATTCTGTCTCCCTCTCTCTCTGCCCCTCCCCTGCTCTCTCTCTCTCTCTCTCAAAATATATAAAGAAACTTTAAAAATGTTTTTAAAAATTTAAAAACCTAATACAGAATTTAAGAATGCCTGGCAGGATTTCGTTGAGCACAACCCGAAAATGTGTAGGCTGGGAGAGCCTTGCCGCTTTGGCCCTACTGCTCAGCTGTGCGTCTGCTCGCGTTCGGAGCTGAAGCACGGCAACGTACCCCCACATCTCCCCCAGAGCCCTTCCGGTCTGCGCCGCTGTCAGCTTCTTAAAGCCCCCGTCCTTCTATGGAACGGGAGGGATGTTGACGAGTGCTAAGCACAGCATGAACTGTCGGGGACCATCCATTTAACAAAGGGCGGGAAGCACTCGCTTTCGTAAGATGGAGCCCACTTGCATGCATGTATCACTTTTAAATAGTATGCGGAAGCCGAGGGTTTTAAAAGGTAACTTACATGTATCTGTCTCTGCAACGATGCCCCCCCACCTTCTCACCCAAGAAGGCTTCGGGTGCTTGCAGTCACTTTACCATTCCGCATGCGGAGGCCTGAGCTCGGGATTCATCGACGGTGATAGATTCACACTGCACTTTTTTGGCTCCCACAAAAGCAAAATCATTTATTTTTATATACAGCTTTTCTCCACTTTTTCCTGACAGAGATTAGAGAAATACGCAAAAGGCATCCGTCAGTTCCCAAGCACGGATCGATTACCTGCCACGGACCAGGCAGTTATCTGGATCCCGGAGTCGGAGGATGAGTTACCTGCCAGCCAAGACCGTGGTCTCTGGCGCGAGCACAACAAAGATGTACCCAGTCAATCAATAATCACCCACCGAACGCCGTATGTGGGAAGCACCGTGCAGAGAACTGGAGATCCAAAGGCCAACAAAGGATGGACCCTTAAGATTCTCAGTCTGCAAAGAGAGGGCGCCAGGCTGGAATGGGAGGTACCATCAAATACGGGAGACTATGGGAACCCTAGAGCGGAACTGGCTACTATCAAGATGCCTTAAGAACAGCCCATTGTAGGGGCGCCTGGGTGATTCAGTTGGTTACGCGTCTGACTTTGGCTCAGGTTATGATCTCACGGTTGTGAGTTCGAGCCCCATGTCTGGCTCTCTGCTGTCAGCACGCAGAGCCTACTTCGGATCCTTTTAAGAGACTAAAAAACCCAAGATCGCAAATCCTCAGTCCTTTTACTAGACTTTATACCCTGCACGCTGGCATTTGGAACAATTGCGTTGTTAGTTATCATCTGTCACCGCCTAAGAAAATACCCCAAAACCAAGTGGCCTAAAATGACAGTGGCATTTGCTCATAGTTCTACTTGGGCCCAGCCTGGAAGTTCTTTCTGCTCGTCTCATCCGTGATTATTTATGTGGCTGTTCGAGAAGGGTCTGGTGGACTCCTCTGGGGGAGGGGCCCCCGATTGGAAGAGCCTGTCAGTCCCCGGGTCCCAGGAGGCCATTCCGAGCTTCCTGCACGAAGGCAGCGGCTTTCAAACAGGAAGAGGAAGCTGCGGTGAATGCCTCTTAAGGTCTAGGATCGGCTGTCAAAACTATTACTCAACCCACGTTCTTCTGGTCTCAGGCAGTCATGAGGCCATTCCGAGTACACGAATGGGGAAAAGGGAGACTCCACCTCTTAAAAAGGGTCGGCAAAGCCATGCATGGCACACAGGTGTGTGTATGAGAAATGAGGAATTATCTTAGCATCTACGAATCTAACCCACAGGACTCCAACTATCTAATTTTCTTAGTGTCTGAAATATCCCTTCCTTCTACTTTCACTTGACACGGTCTAAATATTCCTAACTTCATGTAGAAATCGCCAAACTCCAAACATGCTGGTTTTATCAATAAAACATGTTTATAATAGCACCTGGATTGATAGCATAACTTTTTTCACCTCACAGGCTCAGTACAATTCTCTCCACATGTGGATTATTAAAATACGTAATAAGGGGCATCTGGGTGGCTTGGTGGGTTGAATCTCTGACTCTTGATGGGAGCTCAGGTCATTGATCCCAGAATCGTGGGATCGAGTCCCTCGTCAGGCTCCACACTAAATATGGAAACTGCTTAAGATTCTCTCTCTCTCCAGCCCTGTCCCCACTTGCTCCTCTCTCTTTCTCTAAAATAAATAAACATTAAAAAATAAAACGGAAATAAAATACATAATGATGAGGATAACGGGAGGCATATTCCTTGTTTCAAGGTTGCCCCCCCCACTGGGACCAGCACGGGAGGACTTGTGATGGGCATCAGCACTTTTTTATATTTGACATCCATTTCAAAGGCATCAATTGTAATCAGGAACCCTGGGGCGCCTGGGTGGCTCTGTCGGTTAAGCGTCTGACTTCCGCTCAGGTCATGATCTCACGTTCCATGGGTTCAAGCCCGGTGTTGGGCTCTGTGCTGACAGCTCAGAGCCTGGAGCCTGCTTCTGATTCTGTGTCTCCGTCTCTCTCCTCCCCTCCCCTACTTGTACTCTGTCTCTCTCTCTCTCTCTCTCTCTCTCAAAAAAAATTTTTAATTATGAATCCTGTATGTGTACATCAAGTTGAAACAACTTCGTGAAACATGCAATTCCTCATGGAAACCCTCCTCGTCAGATAATTGGTGAGTGACCAAGGGGACAATCAGTAATTCTGATTTTTCCAGGACAGTGTGCAGTCTGGGTTTCCTCAACAAGAGAGATGGAAGAAAAAACATTGGAATGAGGACTTTTTAAATCTCCTAATTAAAGAAAATCTATTTTGCCTTTATTTATAACTCAGAGTGACTATATTTCAAGTATAGCGACATTCACTTACTGTTGGACAAGAGATGATTAGCCTAAAAACACAAATAAACGAACCAACAAACAATCTTCAAATGCTCTCCCAAAGTCATTGGATCGCAACTGTTTCTGCTAGAAAAGAAGCAAAATCGAGGTGATGCCCTCAAAACTTTCATCAGGAGGGACAGGCTGAGGAGTATGCTGCTGTCCCGTGATGTCCATGACGGCCCCTTTGCCAGTTAACCCACCACAAGGTCACTTGGCAAGGTTCTGAGACAGCCTTCCCTGATTTCCCTTGGCAGACCGAGGCAGTATTTCTACTCTGTGATTGATTGCAGCGTTACCCGGATATTCTTAGTCCAAACTCTCTGTGAAAGTCTTGAATAATTTGCAACTCCTGCCATGAGCCTGGCACCTGATTTATTACACACCATCATTGCAGCTGCCTGTCTGTGCACCCAGGCAACGGGTAGAGGAGCACACGGAGGGCAGGGAAGAAGACCGCCCCATCCCCGCGCAGAGTCCCCAACGCGACAGACAGTGCAATTAGATCCTAGGTTACAAAAACTCCAAACTAAACCCAGAAGCTTCCCTGTTAACGACTTAGTGCTGACTCAGCCAAGACTTCGCTCTTCCTTTCCCCAAGCTCCTCCCTCTTCTTCATAACCTTCCTCTCATTTCTGTTCTCCCAAATGCTTGAACCACAGTAAAATTCTCCCCACTTTGTTCTATCGCAGATAACCCCGCTTTGAAATGCACTCAACCACCCAAAACAACAGAGAGGCGCAAATGGTCACGACCTGGATTTAAACCGATGAAGAACGACAGCCGGCACTCGTTCAGAACTATCTACGAAGCATTTCTCACCAAATACTTAGATGTCTCGCTCACAGTATAAACGTTCCTCTTCTTAAGCTAGTGATGTCACGGCCGCTAATCAACTCCCACTGTGTGTGGAAGATCACGGTTTCTCCTTGCTCCCATTTTTGTTTATTTTGGAATAGCCTTCCCGCAAAACTTGCAAAGAGTTTCTTCCTCTGAGTTGTACTCTTGAAATGGATTAATTGCATGGCATGTGAGTTATATGTCAAAGAAGGTGAGAAAGAAAGAGAGAAAATAGGATTCCTGCCTGCTATGTTTTCTCTCGGGGCTACTGAATACAGATTCCCAGAGGGAGGTGGTTCAGGCTCTCCCCAGTGTGCAGAAATACACATACCTAGGAGGCTAGGGAAGTGGGCTCTCTGATGATCTAAAAGTCCAATGAGAAATGTGGAAGTTCACCTGTTATGTATTGAATGTTTGCATACTACCCCAAACTCGTACGTTGAGTCCTAAAGCCCAATGTGATGCTATTCGGTGGTATGGTCTTCAGCGGGTCATTCAGTTTAGATGAGGTCCTAAGGTTGGAGCCGCCATGATGGAATTAGTGTCCTTACAACAAGAGATCAAAGTTCTCTCTCTCTCTCCGCCACGTGAAGACATAGGAAGAAGGTAACCAGTGGAAAGCCGGGAAGAGTCCCCACCAGGAAACGAACCTGCCAGCACCTTGATCTTCGACTTCTCAGGCTCCAGAATTATTACAGATAAATATTTGTTCTTGCAGCCATCCAATCTACGGTATTTTGTTAAAGCAACCCGAGCGGTTTGATACATCATTCCCAGACATTTTCAAAGCCTGTAACTTCCTTCTCGCCCAGGCACCTTTACCTCAGTCGTCAGGCATCAGGTTGTTAGTAAAGCTCTTAGCACTTGAAAACCTTTAGCCCAAAGAACAAACAGAAAGCCCCTCTATCTCTAAAGTCTGCGCTATTTCAGGATCCGCCGAGACAGACTTTGCAGGGAGAAAATGACCAGGCTTTGAAGATGTCCTGAGCAGACGCAGAGGAAAAGTCGCTGAAGGTCAAGTTAATGAAGAAAAAGTTCCTGGGGAGATTTTAACTCAATTTCACTAAACACAGGCAGTCACAAAGTGTTTAATTAGCTCCTGCACCTTGATACGCCCGCCCTCCCCACTAACACCAAATAGCACACTCGAAATATTCTCTGAGGTGATTCTGAAGACGGCAGATAAATTTGAGACTGGCTTAGAGCCTGACTCCAATTTCGGTCTGCAGACTAATGGGTTACAATCCTATCCGTACGGATTTAATGAATACAAAGTTATCTGTTAAATTCGGTGTCTCTGAAGTGGTTTTTTTTTTTTTTTCTCTTTTTGTCTACCAAGTAAAACCATTCTCAAACTTTATAAAAAGAAGTTGCCGCGTCTACACCAAAACTAGTCAGGATTCTTGCTATTTTTTGAAGAGGACATTCACTGCCCAGGACCTTACACCACTCCCTCATGTTTCTTATTTTCGAGACAATTTAAATGATTACTTGTAACAGCTAAGGCCCTTTACAAAGAACAAAACAGTCCGCATAGTTTAAATCGTGAGAAACAAAGGATGCTATATCTAAAAGGCCACAGTGATGGCCAAAGGAAGAAAATGCGGCCATGTTTCTCTCCATGGTTCACTTTAACAGTGCCGGGCACTCCGGAGCTCCCTTAGCGAGGTGCTGGGCACATAGGAATTCCTTAACAAAGACAAGGAGGAAGGAATAGGAGAGAATGACCAGATGCCTAAAGAAATATCTAAAGGAATACAGCCATCTAAAGTGATCATTACAACCAGCACGAATCTCCCTAGAAAATCCTCATCACAAAGAGCTACTCTTGGATGCAGGAGAGAAAAGGAGTTTGGGCTCGAAGCCACAAGAGATGGTAGTGGGAACTCCCTGAGAGGAGGGCGATGGGAGTTAAAGGCAGCATAACACGGCAAGAATATGCAGGGTGTCGAGCAAGTGCCTGTATCGGTAGGAAAGGAGGGATTCCCTGGTGGAAAAGGCCAGAGAAGCTGGCTGGCGTAGGATGTGAGGGGTGTTGGAGGCCATGCTCATCCCGCACTTTGGACAAGCGCCTCGGAGGTGGGGAGCCTGAGCGGCGCATCGCCCCATGCAGCGGACTCGTCTATACAAACGAGGCTCTAGTAAAGCATCTCTGGAGAAAAAACATAGGATCAGACACGTGCTTTAGAAAGACGACTCTCCTAACAAAGCATAGGATGACAGAGCACAGAAGGCACCGAAAATTGTAGTGGCAATAATCGTCCAGGGTCCCCCCAGAGAATTTGTGGTCCCTCCAAAGAGTCAAATGTCAGGCAGTCCTTAAAAATCATGATCTAAAAAAAAAAAAAAATCATGATCTTAAAAAAAAAAAAACATAATGCTACTTAGGAAAAGAACATGTATATGATACTAACAGAAAGAGAAAGCAGAATTCTAAATTCTGTTGTAATGTTTCCAATTTTATTTTTTTAATTATTCAAGATAAACATAAGAAAAAAGTGAGTCATAAATACACCATCTGGAGTTCCACTTCCAGGATGACAGTGTGAGAAGCTCCATGGACCCGCTCCCCGGTGTAACCAGCAAAGTTGGTGGAAGCTAGATTTAAGAAGTAAAAGTATCTAGAAATTGTCCTAAGAGCTGGTAGCAAATGAAGAAACATTTATTCAAGAAAACCTTCTAGAACTGTGTATGAATCATGTGGCATTTGAGCCACAAACTATTCCCTCCTTCACCAGCAGTTCCCAGATCGGCTTGAAGGAAGCTCTCTCTACTCCAGGTGGGCATGACCAAGATGACGGGGACTCTTCTTCCCTCCGCTCTCAATCAAGACTTAGAGTATCTCACCAAGAGGAAGAGGTCACCCGCATTTCTCATTTCCTTCAACCCCAAGTTAAAGAAGTTAAACTCCCGCTAAGTGTGGCCAAGACTTCAGGGCTTTCCTCCTAGGATACAGCCCCTACGCACAAAATGGAGGTTCCGCTGAAGGCATGGCGGACTGAGAAGCCTGGGGCTCTGGCCACCCTCATTGTGGCTCACTCGTGGACTGGCCCTCAACCCTCTGAGAATACCAGTCTACTGTTCCTACTGGGTGCCCAGAGTGTGGCTCAGGGAGTTTGCCCTGGAGGAGCATGAGTTCATAAGACAAGGGAGCTCCAGAATTCTCCACAAAAGGTGTGGGGAAATTCAAGTTGAACACAACAATAGCTCCTCTTAATGGAGATTGACAAGCTGAGTCATCAGCCAGCTAGTTCACGGGAGAGACCTGGGGAAAGAGACTGTTCAGAGCCCTCCTAGGGTTTGAACGAAGCTTAAAGATCGGCCTAAGAGCTGCCCCAAATTTAATTGGATTGGACTGTTGAACGATCGATGCCCAGCATGCGGTGGAAAACAATGGAGAGATCACAAGGTAATTAGTGGAGCCAAATGAACATGAATGGGTAGAAGGACTAAGCCCAAAATGCAGCAGACAGTTTAACAGAGACATAGTGGAAAGACGAAACTATTGCCATCGCAGGGCAACTGTACACATGCCTGGACTGCATGCTCTGAGGGCACACACTGCTTCATACTGTGGAAGAAATAGATCATCGGGCACCTGGGTGACTCAGTTGGTTTAGTATCTGACTCTTGATTTCAGCTCAGATCATGATCTCATGGTTCATGGGTTTGAATTTCACATCAGGCTCTGTGCTGACAGCTCAGAGCGTGGAACCTGCTTTGGATCCTGTGTCTCCCCTCTCTCTCTGCCCCTCCCCTGCTTGCACTCTGTCTCTCTCAAAAGTAAATATTTTTATAAAAATTAAAGAAAAAAAGAAATAAACTTCACAAAAATTGCCTAGCCAAGTCACACAACAAATAAGCAATCTGGTAACAACAAGACTGGACAGCAGGGAAGGGAATCAGTATCTAGAGTTGCTACAGTATAGTCCCTAAAATGTTCAGTTTCCAACAACAACAAAATATGAGAAGGCAAAGAAAGAGGGTTAGGAACACATACCCAGGCAAAAAAGCAGGCAACAGAAATTGCCTTTGAGTAGGACCAGATGTCAGATCAATAGACAAAATCTTGAAAATAGCCATTAAAAAATATTTTCAAAACTTGAAGTAAATCATGCTTAAAGAAGACAATGTCTCACCAGATAGAGAGTGTCAATAAATAGGCAGAAATTCTTTTTAAAAAAGAAAAAAGAAAGAAAGAATGAGGGGCACCTGGGTGGCTCAGTCGGTTAAGCCTCTGACTTTGGCTCAGGTCATGATCTCATGGTTCATGAGTTCGAGCCCCGCATTGGGCTCTGTGCTGACAGCTCAGTGCCTGGAGCCTGCTTCAGATCCTGTGTCTCCCTCCCTCTCTGCCCTCTCTTTCTCTTTCTCTCTCTCTCTCTCGAAAATAAATGAACATTTAAAAAAATTAAGAAAAATAAATAAAAAAAAGAACAAAATGAAAATTCTGGAGTTGAAAAGTAGCATAAATAAATTATAAATTCATTGGGTGGGTTCAACAGTAGATTCAAACTGGTAGGAGGAGTAATCAGTAATCAAAAAAAAAAAAAACAGAGCAAATACTGAATGCAGAAAAATGAACAGAGCCTCAGAGAAACTTGGGACGCCGTTAAGTATGCCAACATACGTGTGGCAGAGTGCTAGGAGAAGAAACAAAGGAGTAGAAAAATTATTCTAAGGGAAATTAATGACTGAAATCGTCCCAAATTGGCTGAAAAGCATTAATCTGCACATCCAAGAAGATCAACCAAATCCAAATAGGATAAACCATAGTGAAAATGCTGGAAGTCAAACATAAAGAGAAAATCTTGAAAAGCAGCAAGACAAACCCGCTATAGCATATACATTGAATGGGGTTTTCTGTGATGGGAAAGGCCATGGGTGTAATTTAGATTATTTCTTATGGTTTTCTTTATTTTCTACATTTGAAAATTTAACATGCATTGCTTTTGAATTAAAAAATCTTGTTAAAATGCATTCTTGATTGAAAATGAATGATTATTTCAGTATTCTGAATGTGAGATAGAGAGAAGGTGGTTGAGTGAACTAGGAAATGAAATTGGTGATGAAACCAGTGTGCTCCTTTTTAGTCTGGTAAGCCAGGCTAAGGCCACGTGGAATGTGCTGTGTTCTCTTGGTCTGGCTGGATGTCTGTCCAAGTGCTACTAACTTGCTCCGACTTTAAGATAAGAACAGTATTGTGTACTTGAATTACAGCATGCTAAAAATAAAAACCAGCTAGTGAAAGCAAATTCTGCAAAGATGATGATGACTGGAAGGAAATATAAACTAGACAATGTATAGGAAGTTAAATACTATTGCCTTTACGAAGCTCTCTGCTTTTTCATGCCGGCGTCCACATGGAAGTAGGTTCCTACTAAGCCAATCTGTGATTTCCTTCTCTCGTCCTTCTCTAGCTTATCGCACCATTATTGCTTTGATGCTATAGCTTTACTCAGTCTCTCCATGGAAGAGAGTTTCCATCAGTTTGAGGCGCCCCAATGTCTGCCTCCACTAAGCTTTGCATTCTTAATTTGCACTGTTCCCATTGCTTTTATTACACAGAAGGTTGCCTCATAAAATGGTTTCGAATATTATTCTATCAGGCTCTTGTGACTAAGTAGTGACGTCAGTATTCTCCACTATTATTGTGTGTGCTCCAATGTTTCCATTGAAACAGAGACTAAAATCTCAAGAGCATAAAAGAAAAATCAAGTAGACCCACAGACATCACTAATTCATTTTGTTATAGGGTCTGCCTCTCAACACATGTGATCCTTCTCAGAGATTCCAACACAAGCTTGTGGATCAGATTCAAGAGGTTGGAAAACCTGGGGAGTTTCGTGTGCAATTGGAGGTGACTGTGTGTGGCTGAATGAGGTTCATTTTTACGTAACACATTCCATGATTTTCATCTGATCCTCAAAAATATTCATAACCTGAAAAAGCCAAGAATTACTGTTCTATAATGACCTCAACTCGGTTATTTCTTCTCTTCGGCTCAAATCGTTTTTATAATTCCCGAATAGACAAAAAATGGTGGTATGAAAAGTGTAGAGAGTTCTCAGAGATTCAAGAGTAGAGGTCAATTAAATATAAAATAATCCACAAAAATGATCCAGGATATATTCTACAGTCAAAGAATTCAGAATTCAAGAAATTGATTTCAACAGGATCAACCAGGATTGTATAAATATAAACGTGGAACAAAGTTTCTTTCCAAAATTTTCTTTTAGATTAAGGAGAACTTTAATGGGCACTGTGGTCAGGGCCAGTCTCTACACAGTGAGGAAGAAGGTGCCAGGTGAAACAAGATGGTTTCAAAGAAACCTCATATGAAACAAGCACCTAAAGGTGGTGCTGAGAAGATGGATGGTAGAGAAGGAAAGGCGTTCAGCATATGGGGCAAGGAAAGACTGGAAGAAGGATTTCACTCCCTTAGTCCGTCTGGGCTTCTATAACAGAGTATCATGGACTAGGTGGCTTATAAACAACAGAAATTTATTTCTCATAACTCTGGATGCCAAGAAGTCTACGATCAAGGTGCCAACAGAGTCAGTGTCTGGTGAGATCCCCCTTCTTGGTTCATGGAGGACTTTTTTGGTTGTCCTCACATGACAGAAGGGGTGAAGGAGCTCTCTGGGGCCTTTTATAAGGACCCTAATTCCACTCGTGAGGGCTCCATCCCCATGACCAAATCATTTCTAAAAGGGCCCACCTCTAAATATAATCACACTGGGGATTAGGCTTTAACAGATGAATTCTGGGGAGACACGAATGCCCAGTCTACAGCACTCGCCAAGGAGAAGAAAGGGACACTGTACAAGGAGATGGTTAATGTTCCCTTACTCTCTCCGCATGCCAGAGACTAATCTTGGTATCTATGAATATCATCTACATTCTTCACCTTTCTCCTCAGCTTGATTAACTTCTATTTTCAAACACATCAAGTTGTTTAGAAATACACAGTGGATGAATTTCTCATTTAGAAGTGTCTTAGAAAACAATTTGACTCTCCTTTTAGTTTTATGGAAGGAATCTAATTTTCTTTGTAGGATGTTCCAATGATTAGCATAAAGTGAGGACCTGAGGGCCCTCAGATAATAAACGATTGGCTATCTTGAGAGCAATAGAGGACCATAATGGTGGTCTTAGTTCTCTCGTGGTGACTAAGACCAAACTATCATCGGCACAACTCCATGATCTGTAGTCACTTGAATTCTTTAATATCTTCTCTAAAATGGTTCGGAACTGGTACTTTGAGGGCAGTGAATGATTGTCATGGAGTTTTATGACATTTCCTCCCTTGATTTGCTCATTATGAACCCGGTTTTATTTCTGGTCTTTGCAGATGTCTTATTTCTCTCCATTGTCCCTGATCGTGTGTCCTAAATGTAGGCCGTTCTATTTTTCTCTTGGTACACGTGCCACCTGTGATTCTTCCTTTTCTCATTTCCCCAATCAGCGTCCCTCCTGCCTTGATCACGAGATCTGGTACTCACAAGAGAGTTTAGGCATCTTCTCTTTTGTTCTGTCTGAAGGCTGGCAGAGGCTCTTAGGTTTTTTTTTTGCCAAAATGCAAAGGCACAGAATGAGAGTCTAGAAGGAAGTCTGTGAAACTCTGTGCTTGTTTACATTTTGTAAGAATTATCTTCTCGGGCGTCTCTGTGATTTTTTTTCCAGTTTAGAAATCACCAAGGACGAGTCCATCCTCCCTAACACGCTTTCCAAGACTGCAGGAGTTGAGTAAGTGTTTGTTGAGTGGCTTACTGATCCTTTAAGAGCACTCTTGGTAACAGAAAATTTGTCTTGATGTCTAACCTAGAATTGTTTCTACTTCAACTTTTTTCCCTCTAATGACTTTGAGTGCTTTCCTTCTCAACGATCTAGTAGGTGGAGCTCAAAATTCCCCTTTGTCACTTTCTCCTTCATTTCTACTCAGTTAAATATTTAAATACCTCAGAAGCCCATCATGGGATTGATGTTCTTTTACTTTTTATCTTTATGCTGATCTATGTTCTGAAGACTTGTAAACTGTAATGTCTCTGGTTCCCCGGGATCAGCTGACATGCTAACATGGTACTGGGGATTGAAATCTCAAGGAAGCAGACAAGAGAGCATTGCTCATCAGACCAACACGTAGCAGCAAGTGTAGCCAATTACTCAATCACACAGGGTAATTTTAGAGATAGCAATTATGCCAACGCTTCTCAGGACAGTATGGGGGGGTGCAGGAGGAAAAAGAAAAGAATTTATGTGCTGACGTCTTACTATTTTCTTTCTCTCCCATTGGTGTTGACTCACCCACGCTTTTCCGGTTACATCATCCAGACGCTTCAGGCAACCACGGGAGCTCAGAGCCCCCGTGGCTATTGATTCAGCCCTGCTGGCACTCAGCGAAGTGATCTCTCTTGCCAGCTGGCACCACAGTGCAGAGCCTCTCCATCTCTGGTGATCGATGATAGTGACAACATCGGCAACCTGGCCCATCGCCCTGGGGGCTGTGGGAGCCATTTTGAGCCAATTTCCTCAGCGAGCAGAACCACTGCCCATTAACTGGGTCCCATGTAAGACCCTTTATAGAGAAAGATAGTGTATTAGAGCCTCACATGGTTGTGTGTGTCATTTTCCACGTGGAGCCCAACTCATTCTTCGGTATCAATTTTGCGCTTTTGTTTTTTAGCCTCACTCATCCACCTCTCTCCAGTGAGGACCCTTTTCCCTTCATAACCCTGGCTGTGTCCCTAACTCTCAAAATCATCTCCTTTGAAGTCCATGGTCTTCGCTTACACTTTCCTCTCACCATTTAATCTGTGCTTTCTCTGACCAAATGCTGAAACGTTTTGCTGTATTTCCGTCTTTTGCCAGCTCCTCCACATTCTTCCCCCCCTGTGCCCTTGCTGTGCCCCTGACGGATCCGACTAGCCACCTCGTCTGATTGATTGCGTGTCCAACACTCCACAAATCAGCCTGCAACTGTTGGACATTTGGGATCGATTACCATATTTCAGTATTATAAATAATACCTAATATTCGCAGGTATCTATGGTTGCCTCCTTAGGATATGTTCCTAAAAGAGAAACTTCTCTGCAACTGGAAGGTTTAATTGATATTGAATTTTCTCTCAAAGAGCACTAAAGCACATCTTTATTGGCATCCTTAAGACTATGAACGATCTTGTCCAAAGTATTTAATAAAATAGAAAGATAATATATAATATGATGATGTATATTCAATGCTATGTAGTGCAAAAGTATAAGAAATTTTATTCAGTCATTCACGTTATCACATGGCCTTTATTTTTCAGATTTTTCTATAATAAACATAACTAAGAGGAGGCCTATTTTGTAAATGACATTCAGATACACTCGCAGCAAGCTGGCTCTGTGTTTAAAATTTAATATCATATTTACACTTCACAGAAGCACTGATGTTTGCATCATAAGCAAGTAAAACAGTGAACTTCACATCACTGAAGGGGATTCAGAACATTATCAACTCTCTATTAGGAGAGAAAAGTTTTGTGACCTGATTTTCCTTTTTGGTGCTTAAGAAAAGTCCATAAAAATTCTCCTTCGTGGAGATTTACTCTTTTGGGGTCATGAAGCTACCTTCTGTGTAATTTCAGAATTCTCCTGATAAACTATGTTTACTATATGTATCATCCAACAGATGTGCCAGTACTTAAAAGCTGGCAATGAATATGTATCCCGTGGATTTAAATTCTTAAGTTTTTAAATATAGGATTTTTAGTTTATGTTTACCTTCCAGCGCGGAGGTATATACCAGATGTTTGCCATAATTCCATTTTATTTTGCTTTCTCTAATCTCTACCAATATTTTAGCACCAAATTGCATCTAACTAATTTGGAAATACCTTAATTATATTAGACCTATTTGCTAACAAAAAAAAAAAAACCCTAAGTCATAAAAAATAAAAGTGCTCTCCAAGACGTAGTAATGAATACATAAGTGTAAATATGCCAACTATGAAGGCTTCTATATCAAACGGGTCATAATACAATCACGTAAGTTCTTGGACAATTTCCAAAAGGCATTCCATCAGGAATTATTTTTAAAATTTGCTAGCAACTTCTCATTTTACCCAAAACTTTAATGTTTGATAATAAACTGTTCGTCCTCTCTTCTTCCCTTCTGAACCACCGTATTATCTCAGACTAACTTTCTTTCAAATTTTCTGAATACACGTAAAAACTAAAAGCTTTTACAGAGGTAAAGCTTATATTTTTAGAATTTATTTAATAACATAAAATAAAGGATTTGTAGCAAATTATTCCAGCAGTAAGTTGGTGAGTGTGGTTGCCAACAGACTCTCTCCTTCCTAATGATGGGAATATATTAATGGTTCTACCCAATGGATTAAGTAAATGTGCACCAAAACTATGCCAAAAGCTCTGGTCTTAGAGAGGTAGAGTATATCCCACAAATATATCCCATATAAAAGGGAATAGGATCTATAGAGTATGATGCCAAGTGAAATAAGTCAGACAAACAAAGACAAACACCTATGCTTTCACTTGTATGTGGGATCTATTAAAGAAAACAAATAAACAAACAAACAAAACACAGAATCTGTTCTACAAATACAGAGAACAAACGGATGGTTGCCAGAGGGAAGGGGGTAGGGAGATGGGTAAAATGGGTGAAGGTTTCCAGTTATGGAATGGGTGAAAGTCATGAGAATGAAAGGAACGGTGTAGGGAAAAGAGTCAATGATATTGTCATCGCATTGTATGGTGACGGGTGGTAGCTACACCTGCGGTGAGCATAGCCTAACACATAGGCTTGGTGATCACTATGCTGTGCACTTGACACTAATGTAACATTGTATGACAACTATACCTAAATTTAATAAAAGGAATAAGAAGCAGAAATACAAATCTATATTTAATCAAAAAATAAATCCATTTAAACAGAAACACGAAACATGAGGACTAGCTACCGCATGTAGTAAAATCAAGCAAGAGAAAAGAAAGAGCGTTCACCTCTGTGCTATAGCATTTGAAAGCTATTGCTCCATTCTTAACAAGACAAAAACCTAAACAAACTGTAAGTTGACGACTTTTCTTGACCACCTCAGAAAACTACATTTACACAGCAAGCAGCAACTCAAAAGCCGATCACGTGAAGACCATGACCGCTGCCAAGGACAGAGGTCTACAGCTGAGAGAGATGCAAAAAGACCTCCTCTTTAGTCCACAGAGAGGACCCAAAGTCAAAGATAGAGACAAAAGCAAGGTCATTCAAGGAATATGTCTCAGGGGGTGCCTGGGTGGCTCAGTCAGTTAAGCAGCCGACTTCAGCTCAGGTCATGATCTCACGGTCTGTGGGTTCGAGCCCCGCGTCAGGCTCTGTGCTGATGGCTCAGAGCCTGGAGCCTGCTTCGGATTCTGTCACCCTCTCTCTCTCTCTCTCTCTCTGCCCTTCCCCTGCTCACGCTCTGTCTCTCAAAAGTAAATAAACGTTAAAAAAAAAAAAGGAATATGTCTCAGGTGTTCGTAAGAACAACCACCATCAACTCTGGCAACCATAGCAACAACAAACATCAAACCAAACCCAACTTCTCACTCTTTAACAAAACTCCCCACTCTAAAGGATTAAGAAGAGATTAAAAAGGAAATGTGTACTCTTCTCCAAACATAAAAAAACAAAACAAAACAAAACTCAATATCTGCTGTTCTGTATATCATGAACAGATTTCAAAACAGCAAAACGAAGAGGAGGGATGATGAAAGGTACTGTCCGAAGAGACAAAGCAAACATCAGAACTAGACTAACACATGACACAATGCTGGCACTTTCAGACAGGCTATTTAAAATAACCATGATTAATATGGAAAAGTCTCTAATGACAAAGATAATACAAAAACAAGGTTGGAAATTTTATCAGAGAGATGTAAGATATAAGAAAGAATGCAATAGAAATGCTAGAAGTCAAAAACACTTGACAAAAGTAAAGAATGTCTTCAACGGTCTCATCAACAGACTCAACATGGCCAAGGTAAGAATCAAGGTTAATAGAAATTTCCCATATTTAAATGAATAGATTAAAAAAGAGTGGGAGAAAATGGAAAAATACGGTAAATAAAAAATTCTATATCTGGCAAAACTGTCCTAAAAAGTGAAGAAGAAATTAAAACATTTCTACATAAACAAATACCAAGGGAATTGTTGCTGGATTACCTACCTACTCTAAGAAACGCTAAAGAGAATCCTTCAGGCTGAAATGAGTACTCAAAGCCATACAAATAAATAACTCTGGTAAAGGTAACTACATAGGTAAAAATAAAAGTCAGCAGGATTATACTTTTAGTTTGTAACTCCTCATTTCAATTCCCACATGATTTTTTTGTCTTTGTTGTTGTTGCCTAATTCCTATATGATTTACAAGACATATGCATAAAACAATGATTTGAAGATAAATCTATCTTCATCAGTGCACAATGTAAAAAAATGTGATTTTAGACAATACCATCTTAAAGGAGGAGACAGAGCTATCCTGTTGAAGCTAAACTGGTATCAATTCAAATTAGATTGTTATATGTCTATAGTGTTAATTGTCATTCCAGCGGCAACCACTAAGAAATCATCCAAAAATATATACAAGAGGAAATGGGAAGGAAATCACTATGGCACACTACAAAAAATCAATTAAAAACCAAAAAACAGCAGTCATAGGAAATGAGATACAATAAAGGTAGAAGGCAGGGAGAAAATAAAAAACAAAATGGTAGGAGTAAGTTTTGTATTAAGATAAATATAAATGGATTAAATTCTCTAATCAGGGGCATCTGAGTGGCTCAGTCGGTTGGGCATCCAACTTCATGTCAGGTCATGATCTCACAGTCCACGGGTTTGAGCTTGGCAAGGGGCTCTGTGCTGACAGCTCAGAGCCTAGAGCCTTCTTTGGATTCCGTGTCTCCCTCTCTCTCTACCCCTCCCCCACTCATGCTCTCTCTCTGTCTCTCGAAAATAAATAAACATAGTAAAATGTTTTTTAATTCTCTTATCAAAAGTTAGACATTGGCTGAATGCATTTTTTAAATTATTAAGTATATGTCACTTACCACAGACCCACTTTATATTCAAAGATACAAATATATTGAAAATGAAAAATGGAAAATATATTTCATGCAAATAGTAACCACAAACAGAGGTTAATGAAGTACAGGATAGAAAACAGAGAATTAATAAAACCAGAATTTGATTCCTCGAAAGATCAAGCAGACTCCAGGCTGTCAGCACAGAGCCCGACGTGGGGCTCGAACCCACGAACTTCGAGATCATGACCTGAGCCGGAGTCAGTCGCTTAAGACTGAGCCACCCGGGTGCCCCCCCAAGCTTCCTAAGAATTAATTTCTACCTTGACAGTGACGGACACACCTTGACTGGGGAGCAAGATACTTGTGATTTTTTGCGACCCTCCTGTCTCCTTCCCCTCCCACAACCATCTCCAGGATCATCCTTGAGTCATCTCCTTAGATGTCCCCACTGCTGACATCTTCATTCGTTGCATCCTCTCAAAACCCGGCAAAATTCAACCCCCAGATAATGTAGATAAAGCTCCAGATGGTATATACATGCCTGTTTCCCTGCCAGCCTCCGTTTGCTCCGGCTCAGCTCATCTCGCCTCCGTAAAGTGGGAATCGATTAAATAAACGCCATATACCCAGACCACAGAACATCTTGTAGCCATTATTAAAATAAACGAATTACGTTAATCTACAAAACGGGCAAGGGGTGGTAAGTGTCAAAAGTAAGTGGCAAGGGGTCTAATCCAGTTATGCTGCATACATATGAATGTTTAGAAAGCTAAGTAACTGGGATGCCTGGGTGGCTCAGTCAGTTAAGCATCTGACTTCAGCTCAGGTCATGATCTCACAGTTCATGGATTTGAGCCTCATGTCTGGCTCTGTGCTGACAGCTCAGAGCCTGCAGCCTGCTTCAGATTCTATGTCTCCCTCTCTCTCTGTCCCTCCCCTGCTCTCGTACTCTCTCTCTCTCTAAAATAAATTAACATAAAAAAAAGCTAGGTAACAAACTGTCACATATAGTTCATCTCCATGGGTGGATTGAAAATGAACATGAATTTATTTATGATTTATTATTATTTAATTTCTGTTTGAATTTTGTACCAGTGTATTTTCTACTCATAAACAGTAGAAAACAAATAAATTTATTTTATAAGAAATAAATGTGCTATAATTTGGTGATACAAAAAGGGAGCATACCAAAATGAAAGTTGGTTAGATTATGAGATTATTTCCTCTAAAAATGGATTCTTTTTTATTTTCGACAATTTAGTTATCAGAGTTTATCTTTTAAGTGTGACTAATGTTGATGCATCTTTATATGGGCATGAACACAAGCTCCTTGCTTGACGGTCCTAGGAAAAACAGCAACAAAAATAATGCAAAATTAAAATGTTAGAAGATGCTGCCAATCCAGATTCTAACCAAAATTAATGCAAAATTTCTCTAAAACTATAACGTGCCGGTGAACACAGCCCACCTACAAAAAATTCACTTAAGCAGAAGTTGTATGAAATTGCATCTAATGTTGCTTGTAAGGTAAGATTCACCTGTATTTGTGCCTGATCAGGGGCTAGCACCTCTATTTTCAAGTCAGCTCGGCACACCACACCAAGTCACACCAAGTCAGCCTCTGCAGGGAAATGGCCCTTTCTTACACCTGCCAGGCATCTGCACAGAGGGGCGGGTGGGAGAGGTCTGGGCTTTGGGGGCAGACCCTCCTGCTCTCTTCAATATTGCTTCATTGTTTAACAGATCTTTTTGCATCTTCTGAGTTTAGGGCCCCCTCTTCTGGACAATCTGTTTCACTGCTCCAGTTTTCGTGGGTAAAAGCCTAGCACATGGATGACCAAGTGTGCTAGGCAAAATGAAATCAAAAACATCACCTCTAACAGTTCAAGGCAGTCCTGTTTCTAAAGCCTCAGGTAAGTTGTTTGCTGAGTTTCCACAGGAATCAGAGGCGGTCTTGTGTACTTTAAAAACAAGCGCCTCTGGAATTACGGCATGCTCTTTCAGCCCAGATCTGTGAGGACATCGCTTGAGGCTCTCCGTGGCTAAGCCTTCCACTGTAAGTAACACAGGGACACTGCAAAAGGGCTGCAAAATCAGTACGTCTGTTGGGAGCCGTTTTGGGCTTGCAGGTTGAGACCCCTCTCGGTGTGGAAAAGGTTGAAGCAAAGCTCCCACCAGCCAAACTGGCGCCTAATCTTACTTCCTTCTAGATAATCTTTCAGGCCTGGATTTCTTGAACTGCTTTCGCTGGCCTAAGGGACATAATGCTCTTTGGGTTTATGGCATATGGAAAAGGGGACCCAGAGTGCGATGTCTTGATGGATAAAATCTGAATGGGAGTAACCTGGCCAGAAGTAACCTCAGGGTTGCCTCTTGGGGATAGGTTACACAAATTGATCATATAGAATAGCAGTTATGAGTTGGCTAGAAATTAGCAGACATTAGGCCCCAAGACTCTTTGAGCCAAACTAGATTTTCCCTGCAGGTATCGCATTGTGTTAATCATCCCCTCAGCCCCACCATAAAACCTCAAGGCACATCTCTAAAGCTTCTCTCAGTATTTGGTTAACAGACTGATAGGAGAGATTGTAAAGAGACTTGGGACCTTCTCCGGAGGTTGGCTTTGCCCAGAAGTTAGGAGCACTGTTTACAGATAAGGTACAAACAATAGCCAAATAAAAGTAGCTGCACATATCTTCACTGATCGACAACAAACATTGAGCACCTTCCTGAGGTTAACGTTTCACGAATCCTTTTGCTATTCCCAGCCCCACGCTCCTTTATAATAAAAAGGCAATAACAAAATACTTTTACAGAAACTGCTGTTTGTATAAAGAACAGATAATCATGAGCCCTTACGATATAGGCTCACTCACTCATAAAGGAAAAGAACTTAGAGATCATGTCTCTACCTCCTCCATCATGGTTAAAGATTATGGATAGAATGTCTCCTAATCTACCTATAGATGGTTAACATAGGTCTTAAGGCAACAATGTATGCGCCCTCTGTTTACCGAGGGCTGCGACAATCCTGCTCTCTTCCTAAAATCTTTATCTTGTTATTTCCTCTGCTCTGCCTCAAAAACAATGCGTAACTTTGGAACAAAGTCATAAAAACAGTTACTGCCTAATCTAAGTCTGAGGGATTCGCAAATATGCCAACCTAAGAAAAATTGTAAATGTATTGTCACTCGCTACCTTTAAAAATAAAGACACTGAGACCAGCAGGTCAGAGATGCCAGAATTGCCAGGGCTGCCTGCTTGGTCATCAGATTCCATCTCACTCGTGGCTCTCTCACCTCATTTCACCTGACCGTCCGTCCTTCGTGGACCCCTAGATTCGCCGGAACAAGGACCCCGGCTTGTGTCCAGCATAGCTGCTCTTCAGGGACGTGAGGTCTGCTGATGTAAACCGGGCCACGGTGAAATTCAAGTTCACCAGAGCACTCAGGCCTGTTGAGGCTCCGTAACTTGCACTCAGTTATTTGTACAATCATCACCCATGGGCTTCCCGGTATGCCCAAGCAAGGAAGGGGGTCATGTCTGAAATGCCAGGATAAGGAGGCTTCAGAGAAATGGCTGGGGGCGGGGTGCGTCCTGGGGTACTGCAGGTAGAGCTCTGGTCCCCAGGTCTGGGGGCTTGATCCTCTTTTAGACTAGATGCTGACAGATCTGTGCTTCTCCGTGTGTAACACGAGACACCGGCGTCAGGAGTGGTACCTTGGGCTCCTGCTGGCTCGGGCCGGCTCCAGGCTGCTCAAGCAGACGGCCAAGATAGAATGAGTTCCTCTGTCTGAGAAGCGGGGCTGTAACAAATGTCTGTCCCGTTTTCAGATGGCTCCCAGTGACGGCGTACATCTGTAGCAACAGGCTGAAAGCAACACAAGCAAACGGGACATCTCACTGCAGGATGAAAATCGCTGATCACCAAACTCTTAGTGATGACTCTAAAAGTTTGGTTTAAGTATTGGGTGGGAAAGCAAGTTTTGTTAACAGGGTTAGAAGAGGCCGGAACTACACTTTGGTTTTTCCAATTTGGGCAGATGTTCCCAGACGTCCGAAGTCCCACAGGGATGTGGTAAAGTCAACACCAAAGCAGGCTCACTGTTCTTGACCATGGATGGTGGCCATTGTAACAGGTGTGAGGTATATTTTATTGGAGTTTTGGTTTGCATTTCCCAAATAGTGATATTGAGCAACTTTTCATGTACTTATTGGTGATTCACAGATATTCTTTGGGGGGAAAATGCCTATTCAGGTCCTTTGTCAATTTTTAAATTTGATTATTTCTTTTGGTATTTTGTTTTGTGGGGTTTTTTTTCCTTGCTCTATTTCAATGCTATTTCTATTTTCATTAAGAAAGCTTTACAGTATAGCTTGAAATCAGAAAATGTGATTTCACTCTGTTCTTTGTCAGGATTGCTCTTTTTATTCAGGATCTATACAGGATTCCATATACATTTTAGGATTTTTTTTTTTTTTACTTCTGTAAGAAATGCTATTGGAACATTGACAGTGATCGCATTGAATCTATAGATGGCTTTTGGCGCTATTGACATTTTAACAATATTAATTCTTCCAACCTATGAACATGGGGTAATTCTCCCTTCGTTTGAATCTTCTTCTATTTCTTTCATCGCTGTCTTATAGTTTGCAGAACGGGCATCTTTTACTTCCTTGATTAACTTTATTCCTGAGTGTTTCATTGGTTTTGATGCTATTATAAATGAGATCATTTTCTTTATTTCCTTTTCAGATAATTTGTTGTTAGTGTATAGAAACGCTACTAATTTGTGTGTGTTAGCTTTTGCATCTTACAGCTTTACTGAATTTGTTGATTAGATCTAACGGCGTTTTGGTGGAATCTTCAGGATTTTCTGTATGTAAAATCATGTCATGGACAAGTAGAGACAAGTTTACTTCTTCCCTTTCATATTTGATGTCTTTTATTTCTTTTTCTTTTCTGGTTGCTCTGGCTAGGACTTCTAGTACTATGTTTGATAGGAGAGATGAGAGTGGGCACCTTTGTCTTGTTCCTAATCTTAAAGGAAAAGCTTTCAACTTTTCAGCATCAAGTATGAATTTAACTATAGGCTTGTCAAATATGGCCTTCATGGTGTCGAGATATGTGCTCTCTATGCCCGCTTTGTTGAGTTTTTGTCATGAACGAATGTTGAATTCTGTCAAATGCTTTTTTTGTGTATCGGAATAATCCTATGATTTTTTTACATTCATTTCATGCAATATATTATTGATCGATTTATATTTGTCGAATCATCCTTGAGTTCCAGGCATAAATCCCACTTGGTCATGGTAAACGATCCTTTTAATGTGCTGCTAAATTTGATTTGCTAGTATTTCACTGAGAATTTTTGCATTTATATTCATAAGGGACATTGGCCTATGGTTTATTTTCTGGTGGTGTCCTTTTCTGACTTTGTTATCAGGGTAATGTTGGCCTTGGAAAATGAGTCTGGAAGTTTTCCCTACCCTTAATTTTTTTTAAGAATATGAGAAGAATTGACATTAATTCTTTTTTAGATGTTTGGTAAAATTCACTAAAGAAGCCATTTGGGCCTACTAGGGTTTTCTTTTTGGGGAGATTAGTGATGACTGATTCAATCTCCTTATTAACAATTGTTCTATTCAGATTTTCTATTGCTTCCTGCCTCAGTCTTGGTAGGTTGTATGTTTCTAAGAATTTTTCCATTTCTTTTAGATTTTCTATTTTGTTGATGTACAGTTGTTCACAGTAGACTCTTATGATCCTGTGTATTTCTGTGATATCTGTTGTAATGTTAATTCTCCTTTATAATTTTATTGATTTGAATCCTCCCTTTTTCCTACATTCCCTTAGTTAAAGGTTTATCACTTTTGTTCCTCTTTTCAAAGAATTAACTCTTAGTTCTTTGATCCATTGATTGTTCAATACAGTGTTGTTCAATTTCCATGTATTTGTGAATTTTCCAGTTTTCTTCTTGTAATTTATTTCTAGTTTAGTGCCATTGTGGTCACAAAGGATAATTGTTAGATTTCAATCTTCTTGAATTTGTTAAGACTTGTTTCATATAGTCCATCCTAGACAATGTTTCATGCATACTCGATAAGAATGCATATTCTACTATTGTCAAGATATTTTGTATATATCTATTGGGTCCATTTGCTCTATAGTCTTGTTCAAATCTGTTACTTCCTTATTGATTCTCTGTCTGGATGATGTACCCATTGTTGAGAGTGGGGTATTAAAGTCTCCAATTACTGTTGTTTTGCTGTTTATTTCTCCTTTTTAGTTCTGTTATGTTTGCTTTATATATTTAGATCCTCCAAATTGGGGTACATAAATATTTGTGACTGTTATATCTGCTTTAGTATTGAATAAGGCTAATAGGACACTCCCAAATGAAACTAATAAAGCTCTAATAACTGACCTTATAGAAATGGAGATCTATGAACTGCTACATAAAGAATTCAAAATAATTCTCTTAAATAGGTTTAGTAAACTACAAGAACACATAGAGACAACTAACTGAAATGAGAAAAATAACATATGAACAAAACAAAAAGTTCAGCAAAGAAATAGAAACCATTAAAACAAAAAACCAAACAAATTCTACTGCTGAAAAATACAATGATTGAGCTGAAGAATTCAATAGACAGCTTGTCTATTTGTCTTATATAAATACAGTTAACTATGCTTTTTTTTTGTTATTACTGGTTATTATTTTTTTTGGTTATGAAAAATATCTTTTTTCATCCCTTTTCTCTCACTCTATGTGTGTTTTTAAGGCTAAAATGAGTCTTCTTTAGGCAGCAAATCATTAGATCTTCTTTTTTAAACATCATCTGTTCTATATATTTGAATGGAGAATACTCTATATGTAAAGTAATTATTAATTGATAAGGACTTACTATTGCCATTTTGTTAATTGCTTTCTGGTTGTTTTGTAGATCTATTGTTCTTTGTTTCTTACCCTACTGTCTTTTTTGTGTTGTGTTTTGTGTTTTTTGAGGTCTTTAGGTATCACTATACTTGACATCTTTATCATGGATTTTGGATTTTCTGGGCAGTTATAGGTTTTTCATGGTTACCCTGAGTCTTACATAAAAATCTTAAAACTGCAACATCCTATTTTAAACTAATAATAATTTAACTTCAATAAAATTTCTAAGCTTTACGCTTCTACTCCTTCCCTTCACATTTTAGGTTACTGATGTTACAATTTGCATATTTTTTATATTGCGTAACTAATAACGGATTATTGCAGTAATGGCTTTTTTTGCTATGTTTGTTTTTTAAGTTTTAAACTAGAGCTGTGAGTGATTTACACACCATCATTATCACGTTACGAATTCTAACTTTGATTGTATATTTACCATTACCAGGAGTTTGACACTAGCTTCTAATGTTTTTACGATGTTAATTAGCATGATTTTACTTCCAGTCAAACAAATCCCTTTAGCATTTCTTGTAAGGCAGGTCTAAAAATGTTGAACTCCCTCAGCTTTCGTTTATTTGAAAAAGTTTGTCTCCCTCCTTCATTTCTAACGGGCTGCCTCACTGAGCGTACAGTTCTTGGTTGAAAGGGTTTTTATTTCAGTATTTTGAAGATGTCATGCCATTCTCTCCTGGCTTGAATAGTTTCTGTTGAAAAATTCACCCATAGTGTTAAGGAGGTTCCCCTGTCTGTAACTTCTCTCTTTTGTTGCCTTCAAAATTCTTTCTTTGTATTGACAACAAAGAAATTTACAATTTAGTAATTGTACATTACAATTTAGTTCTAATGTGTATCTGGGTAGCGCTATCCAGGTCCAACTCATTTGGACCTCATGGATCCGGATGTCTATTTCTCTCCCCAGGTTTGGGAAGTTTTCAGCTATAACTGCCTATAGTTTCTATTCCTTTATCTCTGCTCTTTCTGGAATCTCCATAGTGCAAATATTGTTTCTTTTTTTTTCATTGTGCCCAATAAATCCCAGATTTTCTTCACTCTTTTTCATTCTTTTTCCCTCTGACTGGAAATTTCAAATATCCTATCTTCCAGGACAGGGATTCTTTCTCCGGCATGGTTCAGTCTGTGTTTGAAGCTGTCTACTGAATTCTTCAGTTTGATCATTGTACTTTTCAACTGTAGAATTTCCGTTTTTGTTTTTCATGGTTTCTATTTCTTTGTTGAGCTTTTTGTCTTGTTCATGCATTATTTTCCTCATTTCACTTAGTTGTCTCTCTGTGTGTTCTTGTAGCTTACTAAACCTATCTAAGAAGATTATTTTGAACTCTTTGTCAAGCAGTTCATAGATCTCCATTTCTATAAGGTCGGTTATTAGAGCCTTATTAGTTTCATTTGGGAGTGTCCTGTTTGCCTAATCTTTTTGATCCTCGATTCCTTATGTTGGTATCTGTGCGTTTGAGAAAATGGGCTCCTCTTCCAGAATTTATAGGTTGTTTTCTGGCTGTTTTGCAGATATAGTTCTTCACCAGTCAACTCAGTTTAGATTTCTGGACATGTCTGCTGGTAACATTCTTGGACAGGTGGGGTCTGCTCTTAAGGTCTATTTTGGGATAAGATAACTGTTCAAGCTCATTTGGGGGGCGATTTGTGCCATTGGCTGATAACAGCTAGATTAGACTTGCTGACTTGGTTGCCTGCCCATGTGAGGTGATAGAATGGCTTCCAAGGCTGGCTGGATTTGTAGGTCGGAACTGGGTACCCTATTCAGCAACAGGTGGGGCTACGACTTAATTTCCCTGGTCTGGCAGGGTAGCAGGATGAAACCAGGACCTGCAGAGCTTTTGTCTGGGGACCTGAATCAGGCAAGAGTGTGCCCTGAATCCCCTGGTCAGATGATGCCACAAGTTTTGCCCTGCAGAAAGAGAAAGCCACAGGTTTTGCCCTCTGTTCGAGTGTAACTATAAGCAGGGCTGACGGATGGGCTGTGCAGCTTCCCATAGGCCCTGGTTAGGTTCCGGAGTCAGGCAAGCCGAAGGCTATCCTCAGCAATGAGTGGGTCTACGGATTAGTTTCTCTGCCCAGGTGCAGTGAGAGAAGCAGCTCCAAGGCTGGTAAGACTCTTTGCTCGTGGTCTTAACTCAACCTGAGCTATGACCCAAGTTCCCTGGCCAAAAAGGGCCACTACCTTTGCTCTGGGGGTGGTCAGCTTTGCCCATCCACCTCTTGGCTCAAGCTTTAGTGGGTTATACAGCTTTCAAGTGTTTTTAACACCTCTCCTCTTTAGATGGGGCCAGGAGCCATGCCCCTACAGCAAGTGGATCTATGACTCAGATCCCTTACCTGGGCAGGAGCAGACCTGTTCCAGGCCAGCGAACTCCTCGTTCAAGGACCTGAATCAGGCAGACCCACACCCCACTGGCTCCCGGTCACACTGTACTACTGACTGGTTCTGCAGGGGAGCAAAGCCCCTGGATGGAACTACCCTTTAGGCTCTGTAGGTAGGAACTCAGTCTGCCAACAGCTAAGTGCTCGTTGTTGGAAGACTGACTGTCCCCCTTCTGTGTCACGGTCAGATTCCCAGTTGTGAGCCCTGCAATTCCTGTGGGGCCAGGCCAGAGTAGGGGTCCCCAGAAAGTGATCCACAACACCGAAGGGGCTGGATATCAGTCCTGGGCTCTCTTTTCCCACTGGAGGTGTAGGCTTAGAAGAGACCTCTGTGCCTGGCGCTGCACCAGTCTGGGGGGGGGGGCAGCACGTGTATGTGTCCATGTCCTTTACCCCTCTGCCACAGTCCGTCTTAGTCTCTGTCGTACCAGGGGTTCTTTAGCCTCACTCCCATATTCTAGAATTCTCTCAATAGCCTCTTATTCATGAATAGTTGTTACTCATTCTTCCTGTGAGAGGGAGTGAAGTCAGAAATGACCTTTGTCATCATCCTGGTGACATCGCTCTGCTGGTTAGGAATTCTTAACAGAAATTGGTTTTCTTCCTATTTAACACCAAGTTGAATATATACATGGTCTGTTCTGTCCCCTTCTGTGCAGTAAATTTAATTCTTGCGCACATTAAATTTTCCTTTTTTATGTGGGGGTGTCATTTTAGACTCCCCGCATTTACTATGCCCTAGATTTTATATTTTGTATTTCCCATATTTCCCATATTTTATTTTACTAGGAAGATTATTCAGACTGTGAGTCTGATTTTCATATGTTTATTTAGGCACATTAAACATATATTTTTTCTATGTGATATTCCCATTATCTATAATTCCAATAGTGTAATATCTGCTCTAATTCTGCTATTGTTTTTATCTTAACTTTCATCATAGAGGTTTGTTTCATGGTTATGTTTTCTAGAATTTGATTGTCAAAACAAATCCCTTGGAATTTTATCTCTGAAAATTCTTTCAGTATTGCTTTTAAATTGTTGTGCAAAGGAATTTCATTCATCTTTTACCAGCCTCCTGGTGAACAGATTTGGAGTCTGTTTGTTGGCACCATGGATGTTGTGTGAATTATACTCATAGGTCCGTATAATAGTGGCTTTGTGGTTTGGAATGCTCTTGAGACAAATTAGGCTGAAATATCTATGTGTGTACTGTATGGGAGAGAGTAGTTTCCATTTTCCAACCGCTAAAGCTATTTTCTTTAAGAGCGGTCTTGAATCTACAAAGAATCTCATATTGAATGGCTCACCGTTTGGGAACACCACCAGGCTTTACCTTCTATCTTCCTCAAACATATGACCATGAACTTTAAACTCCAGCACCCCAGACATTTGCAAATTCTCTCCATAGCGAAAGTGGCTTCTAAGCTTATTAACTGTCTTATATTCATTCTTTTTCGTGTCAGTTTTCAATTAATTAGCGTCTAGCTTCCAAATAATTTCGGGAGTAAATTTTATTTTATCTAAATTTCTTTTATGGCTGCTGTATTTGGAGAATATCTCTGAATACATAAATTCTGTCATGATTTATGAGAGTAGAATTTATGTGGGGAGTGGAATCCAAAATAATGTTTTAGATTTTAAAACATGTTCCTCCAAAAATTGTCCACCTGTACATATATTTTAAATTCTTGGCATAACGTGGTCTACATTACTGTTATTAGCTTTGAATCTATAGTGATCATAAAATTTTATCACTTTATGTTATTAATATTGTTTGTTCTTTTCTATTTTTCTTAGTCTTATAAAAGACCTTCTTATTCAATTAAATTTTATCGATAAACACTATTCGATTTTAAGTTTGCTTTATTTATCCATAAGAAAGTTTTCTCGTGCAGCTACTCTGGAAAAAAGTATGGAGTTTCATCAAAAAGTTAAAAGTAGAACTGCCCTATTATCCAGCAATTGCCCTACTAGGTATTTACCCAAAGGATGAAAAATACAATTCAAATGGATACATGCCCCTGATGTTTAGAGCAGCATTATCTACAATAGCCAAATTATGGACGTGTCCATCAATTGATGAATGGATGTCTTCTGTCTACACACACACACACACACACACACACACACACACACACATACACACACAATGGAATATTACTCAGCCAGAAAAAGGAATGAAATCTTACCATTTGCAATGACACGGATGGAGCTAGAAAGTATTATGCTAAGTGAAATAAGTCAGCCAGAGAGACAAATACTCTATGATTTCACTCATATGTGGAATTTAAGAAACAAATGAGCAAAGAGGGCAAAAAAAGAGAGAGAGGCAAACCAAGAAACAGACTCTTAGCTATAGAGAACAAACTGATGGTTACCAGAGGGGAGGTTGGCGGAGGGGTGGGTAAAATCGGTGATGGGGATTAAGGAGCGCACTTGTGATGAGCAACGGGTGTTGTACGGATGTGCTGAATCACTATATTGTACACCTAAAACTAATATAACACTATATGTTGACTAGAATTTAAATAGAAACTTTTAAAAAAGAAAAGTTTATTAATATCTCCGTTAAAATGTTTGGGGTATGGGAATTTTTATTACTTTACTGTTTAAAATATTTTGAATGCATATTCTTTTTTTTTTAATGTTTATTTTCGAGACAGAGAGAGACACAGAGTATGAGCTGGGAAGGGGCAAAGAGAGAGGGAGACACAGAATCTGAAGTAGGCTCCAGACTCCAAGCTATCAGCACAGAGCCTGATGTGGGGCTTGAACCCACGAACCACGAGATCACTAACCTGAGCCAAAGTCACTTCACCGACTAAGTCACCCAGGCAGTCCAAGTGATTCTCTTTCTAAGGTGAGTCACACTAAGACAAGACTCTGGAATTTGAAAAGCAGGGAGGAAGAAGGTACTGTCCGGGATCACTTAATCTCCCTTCTTTTTCTCAGCTCCCCACAAGCAACAATTGTTAGGAAAACTGCAAAGCCCTTGAAATTGTTGAAAATGTACCAGTTATAAGTAATCCTAACCAGTGAGCCTTGAGTGTCTAACTTCCCAGGCAAAGGGCTCAGAGCACAAACGTGAAAGCATATACACAACACGAATGCAGACATATGTTTACCCAAGAAATGGTCAAGAGTATTCTCAGCACCATTATTCGTAATAGCCCAAAATTGGAAACAACAGAGCGATCAGTTCACGGTAAAGCTTTCAAGTTCAAAGCAGCAATGAATATTGCTCCTCCGTATCGATGAATTTAAGGATGTGCACTCAAGGGGCTCTTGTGTTCTGTCTCTGTCTCTCAAAAATGAATTAAGGTTAAAAACAAATTTAAAAAGGGGGGGTGACTTCTCGCCTATTTATCTACTTACCTCCCCCTATCGCTCTACATCCATCAGGAGAGTGAAATCTTAGCAGTTCACAGAGGAACCGACCTTCTCCAGAAACAGACTGCACCAGGCATCCCGATCCTTCGGAATCTTGCCAGATAGTAAAGACCAGGGCCGTGTGGCACATTGGAGAGTGGATTCTGCATTAATCATGTGATTTCTTTCTTGTATCTTAAAATGCTTTGACATCTGGTGGCCTGGAAAGACTGCCTGTCCCAGGACCAGCTATTTCCTAGAAGGAGTAAACAGCTTCTCTGGGGTGTACTTTTCCTATGCAAACCCACAAATCCAAAGACCCTGTCCCCAGCTACTTCCTTTATCTCATTTTCACACAGTAAGACAATATTTCCTGTCCCCTGGGGCACTTGGGTGGCTCAGTTGGTTGAGCACGTGGGATTCCAGTGCGTGTCACAATCCCGGGATTGTGGGATTGAGACCTACCTGCATCAGGCTCTGCTTGGAGCTTGGAACCTGCTTGGGATTCTCTCTCTCCCTCTGCCCATCTCCCCCACTCACACTTTCTCTCTCTCTCTCTAAAAAAGAAAAATATATATATGTGTGTGTGCCTGTCCTAAAATCACAGTAGGGTTAGGTAGTAGGCAGCTAAACAATCCCTATAGCCTAGAGCACAATGAAACTGTCAAACTATTCAGTTCAATTTGACAAAACTGTCAAATGCTCAGACTTGCCTACCCTGCCTTGCCCATTCCTTCCCAAGGAAACTACAATAGAGGCTCTGGGCCATGCTCTCTCTTTGCTCTTTCTGCCTCCCAAGTGACCCTGATACTTATTGATTTAACCTTGCATGACGTAGTATGCTCCGCCTCTTGGAAATACAGGTAATAAACTCCTCTTTCAGAGGCAGCTGTCTCCTTGTCTGTCACCTTACTATCGCTGAATAAAACCAACAACAGGCATACATTAAAACAGATTCTTAGGATGTTAGACTTGAAAGGATAAAATATACTTGGATCAAGTCGTATTTATGGTTATGACCACCCCAGCTGTGGATTCAGGAATTAATGTGTTACCTTGAGTCTGTGGGAGTAGCTCTAACAGGTTGCCAGATTAGTTTATTGAATCAAGGATTAAATGTTGGTCTACAGTATATATGACTGAGATTCCAGAAGGTCCAACATACAACTAAAGGAGTGAAATGAAGGTTCATGGTGATGGGAATGAAAGAGTGAATATATTATTTATGTCGCCCAGCGCTCCTCAAACAGGTCCCCGAGAGGCCTGGAGAACACTCCCTTAATCAACATCAAATGCATTGAAGAGAGAGACACTTGAGACCTTGACCATAGTTTTAGGTGAAACTGATGGCAACAAAGACGTCTATTGAAATAGGTCCCTGGGAAAGGAAAAAAAAAGACACAGAGAAGGAGGGAGATAAAACATAAGAGACTCTCAAAGACTAAAAACAAACTGAGGGTGAGGGGGTGAGGGAGGGGGGAGAGGGGGTGACGGGCATTAAAGAGGGCACGTGTTGGGATGAACACTGGGTGTTATACGTAAACCAATTTGAAAATAAACTATTATAAAAAAATAAATAAATTATAAAATATTTGCACTCTAAAAAAAAAAAAAAGAAAGAAAGAAATAGGTCCCTGGATTTCACTGGGAACTGAGCTCATTAGGATTGGAGGAGCCCTACTGACAGCATTCAACTCTCAGTGCAAGATGAGTGCAATTAACACAATCGGCAGCAGAGGCAGAGTGTCTATCGGTGATGTGAGCGAGAGTGATGGTTCTCAAGTAGGCTTTTACGTTAGTATTCCTTAGGGCAAGCCAGGAAAATCCTACTGGCAAGGCTTCATTTCCTATCAATGAAATAAATCTCTCTCCAATAGAACCAAAACATGATTTTTTTTAACTCACTGGATATAATCAATTCATAGCAAATTTTAAGAACCAAAAGACTTGCAGGGATTTGTCTCGGTGGTTACTTGATTATTAGCTCCACTGAAATGAATTAGATACTAATTTTTCCATGGTACTTCAAAGTATATATTATATACATATATTTTCAGGACAAATGAGGAATAAAATAACAGAAGTCGCCATAACAGCATTTATAACGTCTTTCCCATTTTTCTGATACAATCCAGTTTATAGACTGGGAAAAGCCTGGAATCCTTAAAGTTTACTATATCATAGACACACATATATAGAAGGAGTCTTTCCCTAAGCATTCCATTTGGTCATATACCAAAGTGTCTGCATTTTTCTGGAGAGGGGAGGAGGTATCTAAGTATTATTTTTGTTGTTCTTATATACTGACTGTGGAGTGATACTACTCCCTAAAGATCTAATATGTGACCATATTCCCCCAGTTAGAGTAGAGAATCTTGCTGGAAACTATTTCACTTTGAAGTGAGTACAGTTTGTGGCTATTTCCACAGGCCCAGAATGTATAGTGACTACATATACTCTATAATGTCACCCTATCATGAGCTGATCTCTGTATAAGTTTTCTCACCAATGAAGTAGAGTTAATGAGCTAGGAAGGTCTAAGAAGAAGGTCGTGGACATCCACCACAGCGCTGCAATATTTTGGAGGGAATAGAAGAGATTAGAGACACCAAAAAAATTCAAAATTTTCTAGAGTGATAGTTTCTCTATATCCCCATTTATTTCAACTCCATGGCTGTTGTAAGCCAGATGATTTTAGAAAGTAACTCAAGAACCATGAACTTAATCTGGCGATAGTGTAAGGGCAAATCGGGACTGACTCCATTTTGTTTAAGGGCAAACTGAGACTGACTCCATTTTGAGTCCCCAGCGCCTGCGCAGAAGCTTGACCTATGGAACAGGACCCTGATCCTTCCTCAGCCAATCGGCTAGGGCCATGACCATCACCCCTCCCACTACCATAGACTCCTTTAAAACTCTCGTGCCTTTGGAACTCTCTCTCTCTCTCTCTTTCTCTCTCTCTCTCTCTCTCTCTTGACCCACCACTGTGTAGGTGCAGGTAGGAGATTGAGCTTGAGCTAGCTCGAATAAAGGCTCTTTGTTCTTGCATCGGACTCGGCTCCCTGGAGGTTTTTGGGGTCCCCAAATTCTGGGCATAACCATAGGGCCTTTCATGGTTATGATTCCAGATGTGGTATCTTTAGGCAATTCAGCATTTTACCCACCAAGCTACTCCTTAGCAAGTGTTTATTCCTCTGTCTTCAACAACATGGAAAACCAGAAGCTGCTTTGCTTCTGTAAAGGACAACTGAGCACGATCACTGTCTGGAGGACTCTATCACCTCTCCTACTTTATTGTGATGCAGTTTATTGTACTACTCTAAAATTTCACTGGTCTATAACAGATGACATTATGTTAATTGGAAAACTGGTGAACAGGAAATAGAAGCATATTAGATTTCTAAGCAAAAAGCATTCATAACAACCAGTGGAAAATAGTATGTAAAAATAAAAGAACTGTTATAAAAATGAAGTCCCTAGAGGTTTAGTAGTCTGGAGTACATTCGAATAGCTCCTCAAAAGTGTGAAACAAGGGGCACCTGGGTGGCTCAGTCGGTTAAGTGGCTGACTGCAGCTCAGGTCGTGATCTCACAGTCTGTGAGTTCGAGCCCCGCGTCCAGCTCTGTACTGACAGCTCAGAGCCTGGAGCCTGCTTCAGATTCTGTGTCTCCTTCTCTCTCTGCCCTTCCTTTGCTCACTCTCTGTCTCTATGTCTCTCAAAAATAAAATAAATAAAAACACTAAAAAAATTTTTAAAAAAAGTGTGAAACAATTAGTTGCATCATCTTTGCTCTCCACCGCATCGACAATGCAAGAGGTTGGATGGATATTGTTCAGTTCTGGCGGCGAGTTACGACACTTTGGACAAGCTACTCTGACCTATTTGTCGGAGCAACAGGAAGTCCTGCAGGTGATCGAGAACATGATGTAAGTTGTGTTGTCCTGTGAGCCTTATGACCCACTAGACCCAATGGCATTATAGAGGTCCTTGTGGTCCAAGATCAGATTGAGCCTCTGGTAACCTCCACAGAAAGAACACAGTCCAGGACCCTAGAGTTCTGGAGTGAGCCATGCTTTCTGCTGCTGCTAAGTATCCTTCACTGAAACCAGCACCTTCTATCTTGATACTGTGCCCTGCTACACACCAAATTACTGATTACGGGATGGTGAGAGACTATGTGACCAAAAGTGTCCATCATTAACTGCAATAATCTGTGTGTTGGGCCAGCACTCTGGCAAAAGGAATTGTAAATACAAGCCTGACCAAAACAGGACCAGAGGATGGAAGTGACCTGCAGGAGCAAACGGTTTGCGTCCGAGTGATAACTAGTCCCACTCCTCGACTCCCTGTCTGTCGACTCTTCTTATGGCCCTATAGGGAGTTCGCCATACCGAGTTAACAAGGGAGGGAAAAAACTGGTTTATAGATGTGTCTGCATGGTGTGGGTGACATCAGCTGGAAGTGAAAATCTACTCACTTACGGCCACACTCAGTGGCCACCCTGCAAGGGTGTGGTGAGGGCAAATCCTCCCGGTGCACAGAATTTGGGGAGGTATTTTAGCTGCCTGTATTTGTTGAAGAAAGGTTGTCTTGACTTTAATGCTGATTTAGGGTCAATGGTTCCTTACTCAATGGTAATAGAGGACTAGGAAAGAACAGGCTGGAAAGTTGGTGGGGTCGGGAGTAGAGGTCTGTGGACGGACTTCTAGGAACAGGCGCAGAATGGAGAAAGAGAAACGGGCACCAAGGGAGAGGAGATTCGAAGGTGGAGGAGAATGAGATTTGCTCCTGCCTCCCACTGCGCTGAGCCGTCAGTGAGCTACGGCAGAGGTCTTCGACGAAAGACCATTGCTCTGCTCGGGGGCGCCTTTACTGCCACGTTCTGTTAAGCTTGTCTTTTCCTTCAGGCCAGGGGGATGGCGAGGTCTTCCTCTTGTCACCAGTTGGTACTTCACCATCTCCTCTTCGTTTCCTTTAACCCTTCCTATGGTTTGTGAAAAGTGGCTTTATTAAATTTTCTCAATTGTCCTGTGTAATGGTAACCCTTATTTGTTGCTCAGATCCTGATTAATAGATTCTCTTCACCAACAACAATCAGAAATTCCAGAGGCAGGGACTTTTATTCTGGCATGTAGAATGTGTGTCACCTGTTAGATTTCCAATAAATATGTTGAATGAATGTACGTATTGACCACTTTCCACTAGTGATCTGGATGTTAGCTCTATTATGACTAATTTATATAGCCCACCGGGCTTTTTGTGCTTAACTATTTTTAATTCATTAAAGAGTGAGAAATAGCGTGCCTGGGTGGCTCAGTCAGTAAGCATCTGACTTTGTTTCAGGTCATGATCTCCCAGTTCATGAGTTCAAGTCCCACCTCAGGTGAGAGGGAGCCCCACTTCAGGTAAAACACGAGCCCTGCTTTGGATGAGCCCCACTTCTCTCTCTCTCTCTCTCTCTCTCCCCCCTCTCCATCCCTCTGCTACTCCTGGAATTCTGTCTCTCTCTCTCTCCCTCTCTCTACCCCTCACTCGCTGGCAACACCTCTCTCTCTCAAAAAAAAAAAAATAGAAAAGAAAAAAAAGAAAAAAGAATGACAAATAATCATAAATATTGGGGAAAAACAGGCAAATTTGTCATATGTGCATGAAATCCAAGATAGACAGAAAATCAAGTGAAACAATCGAATTCTACAAGAAATAATGTTAAAGTATAAAAAATAAACAGCTATCCTATATGTAAATAAGTGTACATGTTAGAATATATTTGAAAAGTTCCATTTGTAATCATATCAAAATCAAACTGAAAATAGTAAACTTAGTTGAGAATGTTTACATCAAAACTAATAAATATTAAATCTCAAAATGGATTAATAGCTTTTCTAAATTTTTTTGAATGTTTATTTTTGAGAGAGAGAGAGGTGCAGAGTGCAAGCGGGGGCGTGATAGAGAGAGAGGGAGACACAGAATCAGAAATAGGCTCCAGGGTCCAAGCTGTCAGCACAGAGCCCGACACAGGCTGGAAATCATGAACGGTGAGATTGAGACCCGAGCTGAAGTCCGACACTTAACCGACTGAGCCACCCAGGTGCCCCAAGCCATGTTGAGATTTAAAGAAGATAACAAATATAATGGTGAAAATTATACTCATCTTAGATTGGAAGATGTCAGCGCTATTATAAAAAATATCATATCTAACAAATTAACTCATAAATGTAGTTTGATGCTAATTAAAACCTCAACATAAGTTTTTAAGAAGTTGGACCCTAAAAATTAATTTAGATGACTAGCATTTGACAGCAGTTAGGAAAATCCTGAAAAGTACTAGTCACAGGAGGGGATTAGCTTTACTTAATAGTAAGTCATAATAAGGCTACAGTAATTCACACAGTGTAATATATGGTACAATGATAGACCAAGGGAATAGAACATAAAATCCATAAAAATATCCGAGTAAATATGAGTTATAAAAGGTAATACAAATATAAAAATACAAATGTAAAAAGTAATACATTTCATGTTAATATGGAAATGTCGAATAATGAAATTATGTCCTACCTTGTATCATACTTAATTGGGGGGATAAATCTACATCTGTTTTTCAATTTTTATTTCAAAATCAATCAAAGAATTCAAAGATTTAGATAAAAAAATAGATGAATTTCTTGAAAAGAAAATTGGGACAGGTGTCCCAAGACATGACACAAGTCTAAAGGCCAAACAATAAGACTGGCAAACCTGACTGTGTAAAACTAATTCAACCTCATGGCCCAAAACAAGGGTTTGGGGGGTCCTCTTGCTATTGAGCATCAAGGTCAAGACAGGGCAGAGGATCGACGTTCTCTGAGAAAGGAGTTGAAGTTATAGATAGATAGATAGATACAGCATTTCCATAAAGAACTTAGAAATGGTAATATTTTGGGAGCACCTGGGTGGCTCAGTTAAGCGACTGACTTGAGCTCAGGTCACGATCTCATAGTTCGTGGGTTCAAGCCCCATGTCGGGCTCTGTGCTGACAGCTCAGAGCCTGGAGCCTGCTTTGGATTCTGTGTCTCCTTCTCACTCTGTCCCTCCCCTGCTTGTGCTCTGTCTCTGTCTCTCTCTCAAAAATAAATAAACATTTTTTAATGTTCATATTTTGAGTCCCTGTAAAAGTTATTGGTGATGTCTGAGCTATAGGTGTAGCCTTGCTTTTATTCCAGATGCCTTACGCCAAGTCCCAAGGAGGCTAATTGAATATTCCACTCTTCTCAATTGCTTTGCAACACGGTTCCTCCTACATGGAAGTTCTCAGGTTTTCTTGTTGTCTGCCTGTGCATGTATCCTGGAAAGTCCTTTCTGAAAAATGGATGATTCATATCTCCCTGAACATCTGCTTGATCATTTTTATTTTGGTTTGTGTAATTTTTTATGTATTAATTACTTTTGAAAAGTGAGCTTGCATTTACCCCCTTTGTTTCTTCCCTTTGGTTAAAAGATTGTTAGTCTTCTATTAGATTTCTGTCCTCCATTTCCTAGTAACAAGCCTAATCCTAAGAGAAATTTTTATGTCCCTTGACTTCTCTTGGCCATTTTGAGTTCAGTAAGCACACTGGTGAAGAAAATCCCATTTAGAGTTTTGTTCTCCACTTTGTACTACTTTCCACACAGAAAATTAGAATATAGCAAAATAGCACCCATTCTTTGATTTTAAAAGTTTTCTTTGCCATATATGCTGATTTTCCTTAAAGCAAGTAAAGCCAATTTACAAACGTATAGTTTCAATGCTAAACACTTCACTATTCGTGCGTTTAAATATATTCGTATATTTCCTATGTGATTTTTTTATTATTTTCACACCCAACAAGAGGAATCATGTGTTCCTTAATATTTCTAATTCCCAGTCCGTGTTCATATTTTTCAAATTGTTCCCATAGTCTGTGGCACCTGCTGTTTTTACAATCGGGATCTAATCCAAGGGCAAGCATTGCATTGGATTACAAAGGTCACATTGAATCTAGAACATCTGGGGGTTCTAAAAGAACGTGGGCAGAATATTTTCCCCCACAATATTTTCCCCCAGGGTGAAAATACTGCAAGACAATAGCTTCCCCTTTGGGGGAAAAGCAATATCAAGTCAAGAAGCGAGGGCAGAGAACTATGGGAAATGTAGTCGAATCCAGACGGATCACCGCGCAGCACTCTGGGAACGGGTCTTCTCGGTCTCCTTCTGCGCATGTGCGGGCTCAGCCCCGCCGCCTCCTTACGCACCTCGGGACTCCCGAGGGGGAGGTCCCAGAACTTTCTCGGTCTGGGAGGTCGACGGGTGCACACCTGGGGTGAGAGCGCTTGAGGGCGCGGCTCAGGGTGTCTGGGGAACCGGCGCGGAGAGTTGGGCTTCTCTGGAAGCCACTGGCGGGAACTCCGGAGCCGGAGGCGCGCGCCCGGGCACGCGCTCACCGTGGGCAGGTCTGGCCGAGCCCCGTGTGCAGCCGGTGCTCGGTGCGAGCCGAGGTGTGCGGGGCCGTGTGCCGGGCACTGCCTGCAACCCTACCCGGACAAGCCTCTTCCCGCAGCGGGAAGGGACAGCGCGTTCCTGACGTTGGCAGCGAATGTGCTGGCAGCGGGGGAGGGAGGAGGGCGGTGGAGCCCGAGTGTGCGAGCCGCAGACGCCAGGTAGACTCCAGGTCTGTCCCCTGTAACCGGGGGCGGCGAGACGTAACCTGGGAAAGAGTCAGGGCTTCCGGAAATGTTGGTAGTAATGACAATGCCTGCTCGTCGGCGCGTCTCTGTTAGGGAAGAGCCCACCTGAGAAGCGTTTAGCCTCACGCAGGTGCAGGTGCCAGCCCACGCTTTGTTCCTGTGCGAAATCCGAGTCTCAAGTCGGTGAGACCGTGCAGTCCGGGAGCGCCAGCAAGGTGTCCAGGGCCCTGGCCCTTTCACTTCGCTCTCTGGCTTCGCTAACGCAAGGGGTAAAATAATATTCTGAGGACACTGGATCAAGATGGAGCCTGCGTCTTTTTTCTGTGCTAATTTTAGTGAAAGAGCCACGCTTTATCCTTTCCTATACTCTGATCATTAGTTGTTTTTTTTTTTTAACGTTTATTTATTTTTGAGAGACATAGAGACAGAACGTGAGCTGGGAAGGGCAGAGAGATTGGGAGAAACAGAATCCGAAGCAGGCTCCAGGCTCTGAGCTGTCAGCACAGAGCCCCAGGCGGAGCTCGAACTCATAGACCGCGAGATCACGCCCTGAGCTGAAGTTGGCCGCTTAACCGACTGAGCCACCCAGCCGCCCCTAGTTGATGTTTTTTAACTTGGTAGAAAGAAGTTTAGAAACCTGCAGGCTTACGCCCCAATAATCACTCTAGGGACTCCTATGGACAGTCTTGGTTGGCTCTGCACAGCCGTTCCCATCTCGTTTCCAGGGTCCAACCGCCCTGTTCCTGGAGGGAGCCTGCTCCCCGTCCGGGATGCCGAGACTTTGTGGCCGCGAATTCAGAAGCCGTGAGGCAGGCCAGATCCTTCTCAGTCTCCCTGGAGGGGCCGGAAATGAACACACCTCAGGTGAGCCTTCAGTTCTTCCTCACTTGGTGTCACGATGGATTTAAGTTTATAAAGAGACCTTTATACCTTCAGAAAAGTAGACACAGACTAACATGAGGTTAAGGTTTACTTTTTAACCCAGTTTTATACTGTTTCCCATTAGGTCTGATTTTTTAAAATTTATTTATTATTTTCAGAGAGCGAGCGAGCGGGGCAGGGGTAGAGAGAGAGAGAGATCCCAGGGAGGCGCCAGGCTGTCAGCACAGAGCCAGATGCGGGACTGAATTCATGAACCGTGAGATCGTGACCTGAGCTGAAACCACCAGTCGGGTGCTGAACTGACTGAGTCCCCCAGTCCTCCGTTAATTCTGATTTTTAGTGTTCGAATGTAAGTAGGCCGCTCTTACCAGTTTAGAGTCCCTCCCCCACCGCTGAGATGTTATGGTAGTCGCAAACATGCAGAAGTTATGTTTAGTTGGCCCAAATGTGAAACTAGAATTTCAGGGTCCGAGGGCGGGCTCGGATTTTGTGCCGACGGTGACACTGAATACTGTGAGTTAAGAGAAAATATATTCAACCTTTTCGTCGTTCAGCTTCTGCATATCCAGCTGTCAGTTTTTTTTTTTTGGACAAATAATGGATTCATATAGCTCTAAGATACATACCGAGACGCCCCACTGCTGCTAGCATCTCTGTTCCTGTCTTTGTTTTTTTTTAGCTTAGTTTATTTATTTTTTATTTTTTTTAATTTCTGTTCCTATCTGCGTGATGTCCTCTATTTTCACAGTAAGCTTATCACACGTTTCCATTTTTTATCTCCAAAGCGACAGTTAAATATGAATGTATTTTCATTTCCTTCCATTCTTTAATTTTTTTAACGTTTATTTATTTTTAAGAGAGAGAGACCGAGCCATTGAGCACAATCGGGGAAGGGGCAGAAAGAGAGGGAGACAGAATCCGAAGCAGGCTCCAGGCTCTGAGCCCTCAGCACAGAGCCCAGCTCGGGCTGGAGTCCACAAACTGAGATGGTGACCTGAGCTGGAGTCGGAGCCGTAACCGCCTGAGCCACCCAGGCGCCCCTCCTTCCGTTATTAACCAACAGTTACAGCACACCATATATTCTTGCTTTAAAGTTGTTTTCACAAAGAGGACATTTTTCCATATTGATACTTAAAAAGCATCCTCATTTTTTTATAGAGCATCACAGTAGTCTATTATGTAAAAGTCCTGTAGGTAATTCAGTCAGCCTTCTGTTGAAAGACATTTGGGTTGTTTATAATTGCACATTCGTCGGGGTGAAACCATACGCTAAAATGGTCAAAGGCTAAATGCAGTTTCGTTTGGTTAAATTCCGTGACTGCTGTCCTGCACAGTGGTTGTTATATTTGTGCCCCTGCACGCGAAGTGTTTATTCCTCACTGACCTCGACCTCCTTGTGCTCCATGTACTCTTGTCATTACCTCGCAAACAGCCCACAGATTTCGGCCCTCATGTAGCTTACGTTCAGGTGATGGGAGACCGTTGAAAGACTCTGTTATTTGATAATTGACATAGAAGAAATGAAACAGGGAACGTTGCGAAGGATCAATTTTAGTTTTAAATAAGTTGACCAGATAGGCTTCTCTGAGAAAATATTTGGAGAGAGCGTGTGACAAGTGTGGGAAAGAAGGCTTGCTGGTGTCTACGGAACACGTCGCGCTGAGGAAACCGCCAGCGCGGGGACCCCGAGGCTGGGTGACACCAGAGGTGTCCTGCCCACGGCAAGAACAGCGGGCCGGTGCGGCCGGATGGGTACGAGGGCAGGTCACGTGGGGCGTTGAAGGCCATCCCAGTCCTCACGCGCAGAATACGCGTTTGAGATCCGTCCGGGCTGCTGCGTCTGTCAGTTCCGCTGACTGGCTCTGTCACAGTTGGTTGGTCCCCGTGTACCCGTGGACTTTTGTGTTGTTCCCAGCTTCCGGCCTTGTGAATAAAGCTGCTACGAATGTTCAGTGTTTAGTCTTTTTGCGTGGACTCATGTCTTCATTTCTCTTGAGAAAAGGCTTACGAGCGTGGGGTGGTGGTACCATTGTAGTTGGAGAAGATGCTTGATGTGATTTCAGTCTTCTCAGATTTATTAAGATTTGTTTCGTGGCCTGGAGATGTATTCTGGAGAATGTTTCAAGTCTACTTAAGAAGAATGTGTATTTTGCTGCTTTGGGATGGACAGTTTTGTAAATGTCTATTAAATTCGTCTGGTGTAACATGTAGTTTAAATCTTATGTTTCCGTATTGATTTTCTTTCTAGATGATCTATCCGTTGTCGCCAGTGGTGTATTGCAGTGCTAAACTCCTACTGTATTCCTATCTGTTCCTACCTTCCATCTGTTGATTTCTGGACATTATTAGGTGCTCCAATGTTGAGCAGCATAAATACCTACAAATGTTACATCCTGGGGCACCTGGGTGGCTCAGTTGGTTAAGCAGCCAACTCAGCTCAGGTCACAATCTCACAGTCTGTGAGTTCGAGCCCCGCGTCGGGCTCTGTGCTGACAGCTCAGGGCCTGGAGCCTGCTTCGGATTCTGTGTTTTTTTTGAACATTCATTTTTGAGAGACGGAGCATGAATGGGGGCGGGGCACAGAGAGCGACACAGAACCTGAAGCAGGCTCCAGGGTCCAAGCTGGCAGCACAGAACCTGACATGGGGCTCGAACCCACGGACCGCAGGATCATGACCTGAGCTGACCTGAGCTGAAGTCTAATGCTTACCCAACTGAGCCCCCCAGGCGCCCCTGTCCTTATTTTCTTTTTAATTCAATTTACATGGAATCTCTTTTTGTAGCCCTTCACTGTGAGTCTGTGTCCTTAAAGACGAAGTGAGGCTTTTGTAGGCAGCATGTAGTTGTAACTTTAAGAAAGAAAAATCAATTTAGCCTCTCTCTCTTGATTAGAGAATTTAGTCCATTTACATTAAAATAATTTATGATAGTTAATGTCTTTTCTGTTGCCATTTGTTAGTTGTTTTCTGGGTTTTGGTAATTCCTTTGTTTCTTTCTTCTCTTTGTCCCTTCCTTGTGATTTGGTGATATTCTGTGGTGGTCTACTTTGATTTATCTTTTGATTTTCTACTAAAAGTGGAAAATAATTTTGGCTAGTGTTGATAGTGCTGCTATGAACATTGGGGTGCATGTGCCCCTTTGAAGCAGCACTCCTGTATCCTTTGGATAAATTCCTAGTAGTGCTATTGCTGGGTCGTAGGATAGTTCTATTTTTAATTTTTTGAGGAACTTCCATACTATTTTCCAGAGTGGCTGCATCAGTTTGCATTCCCACCAACGGTGCAAGAGGATTCCCCTTTCTCCACATCCTCGCCAATTTCTGTTGTTCCTGAGTTGTTAATGTTAGCCTTTCTGACAGGTGTGAGGTGGTATCTTATCGTGATTTTGACTTGTACTTCCCTGATGATGAATGATGTTGAGCATCTTTTCATGTGTCCGGTAGCTATCTGGATGTCTTCTTTTGAAAAGTCCTATTTATGTCTTCTGCCAATTTCTTTACTGGATTATTTGTTGTTTGGGTATTGAGTTTGGTAAATTCTTTATAGATTTTGGATACTGATCCTTTACCAGATAATGTCATTTGCAAATATCTTCTCCCATTCAGTCGGTTGCCTTTTAGTTTTGCTGATTGTTCTCCGCTGTGCAGAAGCTTTTTATCTTGATGAGGTCCCAGTAGTTCATTTTTGCCTTTGTTACCCTTGCCTCTGCATATGGGTCAAGTAAGAAGTTGCTGTGGCTGAGGTCAAAGAGATTGTTGCCCGTCTTCTCTAGGATTTTGATGGCTTCCTATCTTACATGTAGGTCTTTAATCCATTTTGAGTTTATTTTCGTGTATGGTGTAAGAGAGTGGTCCAGGTTCATTTTTCTGCATGTCGGTGTCCAGTTTTCCCAACACCATTTGCTAAAGAAACTGTGTTTTTTCCATTGGATATTCTTTCCTGCTTTGTCCAAGATTAGTTGGTCATACGTTTGTGGGTCCATTTCTGGGTTCTCTATTCTGTTCCATTGATCTGAGTGTCTGTTCTTGTGCCAATACCATACTGTCTTGATGATTACAGCTTTGTAATGCAGCTTGAAGTTCGGGAGTGTGATGCTTCCAGGTTTAGTTTTCTTTTTCAGATTGTTTTGGCTATTCAGTGTCTTTTCTAGTTCCATACAAATTTTAGGATTGTTTGTTCTAGTGGAAAATGCTGGTAATATTTTGATAGGAATTGCATTGAATATGTAGATTGCTTTTAGTAGTATGAACTACCCATGGATTCTTCCAATCCATGAGCATGGAATGGTTTTCCTTTTTTGTGTGTGTGTCTTCAATGTCTTTCATAAGCTTCTATAGTTTTCAGCATACAGATCTTTTACCTGTTTGGTTAGGTTTATTCCTAGGTATTTTATGGGCTTCGGTGCAATTGTAAATGGGATCGATTCCTTGATTTCTCTTTCTGCTGCTTCATTATTGGTGTGTAGAAATGCAAATGATTTCCGTACATTGATTTTACATCCTGCAGCTTTGCTGAGTTCATAGATCAGTTCTAGCAGTTTTTGCGTGGAGTCTTTTGGGATTTCCACATAGACTATCATGTTGTTGCTGAAGGAATACTGTCTATTCTTTGCCTTCAAGAATTCAGTTGGATTTCCCGGTCTCGACGGCAGTGTTCCCTGTCTTCCTTTGTTGTACATTTATAGTTTTACTGCCGAATGTGTTTAGGAGACGATATGTAAATGCATAGGTTTCATGCATTGTCTTGAACTAGAGCAATCATGTATGCCTGAAACGGTCTCTTAATTTCAAATAGTCTACTTTGTCCATTTTCTCTTATCACCAGTAATAAACTTTTTCTCTGACTTCTTGGTTTATTCTTTTTCTGGTAAATATTGGTATTCTCTGAAATTTAGTTTTGGACCTTTTCTCCCCCGCCAGTTTGTATGTCCTATCTGAGCCAGCAGATTCTGTTTCATGATTTCAGTTATCACCTTAATAATGGCTAATGTCTCTTAAATCCTTATCTTCCTTGTAGACTTCATGGCCTTCAAAACCATGTAACCAGCTATGCAGTGGATAGTTTTTCTGTGTGTCCACACATGTTTTGAGTGCGAGTGAACAAGATGTGCCTCGCTGTGATCCTTTACCCAGCCTCTCTTTCCAGTTTCAGTATGTGGAATCAGCACCCGCCCTTCTGTTAAGCTCCTTCTCTGCGTAACTGACCCAAAAGTTAGTGTTTCTTTGTCTCCAAGAATGGTTTTCGGTGCCTCATCCCCATTGCTCTGCCTTAGTATAGGTGGACGGCTCTTAAATTGATCTCTTCTGTTTGCTGTTTAAAACAGACTCCACTCTTCCTCTAGATCATATTTTCTAAAATAAATATGTAGTTATGTGTGGATATAACCAGGACTTACACTGGTCTCTTCATTGGTTCCCCATTACCCCAGCAGAAGGCTCTGACTAGGAGTGTTGTATACCGTAGAGAGGCTCAGGACAAAACCTTGGGTATAGGATAAAATATAGGAAGATCTTCTTTTAGTTACTTTATCTAAAAGAAAAAAAACTAAGCATTAGAATTATCAAATTAACAGATGGTGCATGTGTAACTTGTAAGTAATTACAGGTGAGTCAGGGCACAAGATAGCATTGTGTGATATCTCCAAAATGGAAGACAGTTAGGGCCCTGACAGGCATCTTTTGTAACATTTTGTTTTAAACTCTACTGTAATTAGTTCCAAAAGGTATTTTCCATGTCACCTCTTTCCAAACTGTTTAGATTGAACAGAAATGTGCTGTTACAGGCATCAGTGTCATTCAAGGACAGTGGCTGCGGAGTTTACCCAGGAAGAATGGCAGAAAGTCGGCCCCACGCAGAGGACTCTGTACAGAGACGTGATGCTGGATAACCATAGCACCTCATCTCAGTGGGTGAGTTTACCCCGTGCGTCTGGCTCTCAAATGCAACCTTTTTCCTTCCTTTTTTTAGATTCACTTTATTGGAGGGTAATTAACAAAAAAATAAGACTCAGCCGGTTTCTAGATATAATTTTTTTTTTTTTTTTTTTACTTTTTAAAAAACTTTTTATTTATTATTATTCTAGATATAATTTGATATTCACCACCCAAATCATGAGACAGGACATTTGCACCACCCTAAAATGTTTTGTTTCCTGATGCAGCCATTTCCCTCCATCCTCCCTTAAACCCCTGATCTGTTCTCTATTGTAATTGTTTTTGCCTTTTCTAGACTCTCATGTAAATGGAATCATACAATGTATATCATTTTTTCCTTCACTTCTTTCACTGAAGATAATTATTTTAAGATTCACACATGTCTTGGGTGCCAGTTTATTCTTTATATTAGTGTGCGGTTTCCTTTCGAATAGATCCTGTGGTTTCAAATTTGATGCTATTGTTTCAAGTTTTTGTGCAGACATATGTTTTCATTTCTCTTGTGTGAAGAGCTAGGAGTGGTTTTCCTAGGTATTATGGCAAAGGTATTTGTAACTTTTATAAGCAGCTGCCAAATGTTTCCAGAGTGACTGTGCTCTTTCATGCCCATTAGCAACATACAAGAGTTCCAGCTGATCCACATTCTCACCTACACTTGGTTTTGTAAGTCTGACTAATTTTAACCAGTTCTTTGGGGCCAGGTTATATCTTACCAGACTTCAATTTACAATTCCTCGGCAAAAAAATGATGGACGTCTTTTCGTGTGCATTTTGGCTATTTGTATATCTTTCTCTTCAAACCTTCAGCTCATTTTCTTTTTTTATCATTTTTTTTTGGTCTTATTGGGTTGAAAGAATACATAATAGAGATGACCATTATAAGATAAATGTTTTCCAAACTTTTTTTTCCACATCCGTGGCTTGCGCTTTTCTTAACAGTGCCTTTTGGAAGACCAGAGATTTCACCTTGGAATCCTGTCATTTTTGTCTTCTTTTATATCTTATGCTCTTTTCCCTCCTATTTAAGACATCTTTGCCTAACAAAAGGTCAGTGAGGTTTTCTGCTATGTTTAGGCTTTGTGTTTCCCAGTTAGTTTTTCTATATCGTGTTAATTACGATTGTGCTGCTTTTATGCATCTCGTGGTCCCTCCAGCAGCACTGTTGGCTGCAGACATTATTCTTCCCCTGCCGAATTGCCTTGACGGCTTGGCCAAATTAAATTGACCATATGTACTTATGTTTATTTCTGGAATACATTCTGTTTCATTGAACCTACTCTCTATGGTAACACCACGGTCTTTTCATTAAGATATCTGTGTATTAACTCTTGACATAAATTAAGGTGAATGTCATATAGTTACAACATGTAACTATAACTTTTTTTCAAAATTGATAGTTATTTGTTCTTTGCCTTGACATGTAACTTTTAGAAGCACCTGTCATTTTCTCTTGAAGCATTGCTGAGCCTGAACCTCTCTTCATTCATTTGACTTTTAAAAATTTCCTCTGCAGTATTTCTTTTCATCTTAACAATTATGTGATTAGATTTATCCATAGCTTTCATGATTTTAATATTATTTTAAATGATGGGTTTTTTTATATCAATTTCTAATGGGGAAAGTATCAAACTGCAAGTAGTTTATTTGTATTAGCATCATATCTTATGACATCATTAATCCCATTATTTGTAGTATGTTTTGAAAATTCCTAAATGTGTTTTATATATACAATAATGCCATCTATGAATAGAGATTTTTTTCCTTTTTTTCTTTGCAGTCTTTATGCTCTTTCCTTTTCTTTATGAAACTTGTTAGGACTTCCAGTATAATGTACACTGAGTATAAATGATGAGAGAAGACAACTTTGTCTTGTTTCATATCTGAAGGGCACTTCAGGAGACCTAGCAGAAAACCATGGAGGAGGGGAAGAGAGGAAGGGGAAAAATAAAAAAGCCACAGAGAGGAAGGAAGACATGACATGAGAGACTCTCAAAGAATAAGAACAAACTGAGGGGAGGTGGGGTGGGGGGGGAGCATGGGTGATGGGCACAGAGGAGGGCACTTGTTGGGTTGAGCACTGGGTGTTGTATGGAAACCAATTTGACAATAAGTTATTATTAAAAAAATGTTAAAAAAAATCTGAAGGGCAAACATTCAGTCATTTACAAAGTTTTCTTTTTATTATGCTTTCTTTTTTTGTTGTTCCCCCAATCACTTCAGCTTTTTTTAAAATTTTTCAAATATTTAATGCCCCATTTATCCATTTCTCACACCCACTCCCCCCCATCCCCTGCTACTGACAACCACCAGTCTGTTCTTTGTATCTATTAACTTGGGTTTTTTGTTTGTTTGTGGAGATTTATTTGTTGGTTTTTAAGATTCCACATATACGTGAGATCATATGGTATTTGTCTTTCTCTGACTGCCTAATTTCACTTAGCTATAGCACCCTTGAGGTCCGACCATGCTGTTCCAAGTGGCAAGATTTCATTTGTTTTTCTGGCTGAATCATATTCTGTTGTGTAGGTCTGTCATGATTTCCTTAACCATTTATCCGTCAGTGAACACTCAGGGTTTTTTCCGTATCTTGATTGTTATAAATAATGCCTCAAGGAACAATGGGGTGCATGTATCTTTTTGAGGTAGTTTTCTTATTTTTTCCATATAAATACCCAGAAGTGGAAGTAGCTGGATCTCGCGGTAGTTGTATTTTCAGTTTGTTGAGACCTTCATACAGTTTCCCACCATGGCTGCAGCAGGCTCCCTGCCCGACACCGGCGCGCAGGCGCTCCCCTTCTTACAGCCCTTGTTCGTCCCTGTCTTTTTGATCATGTATTTTGATTTTATATATTTCCTTTTCTTATGTATTTTGGATATTAACACCTTATCATATATATATATTTTCACATTCAGTACATGGCGTTTTCATTCTGCTGCTGATTTCCTTTGTTGTGCAGAAATCTTTTAGTTTGATGTAATTCCACTCTTTCTGTTTTTGTTGCCTTTGGCTTTGGTGTCATATCAAAATAAATCTTCACCAAATCTGTGTCAAGGAGCTTACTGTGTGCAAGGAGTTTTATGATTTCAGTTCTTACATTAAGTCTTTGATCCATTTAGTGTTAATTTCTGGGTATGGTATAAGATAGTGGTTCCATTTCATTCTTTTGCATGCGGCTGTCCAGTTTTCCCAACACCATATATTAAAGAGATTGTCCTACTCCTGGTCTATATTCTTGGTTGCATTGTCTTACGTTAATTGACCATATATGTATTTGTAGGTATATTTCTGGGATCTCTGTCCTGTTCCATTTTCTGTGTCTGTTTTTATGCCATTACCATACCATTTTGATTACCGTAACTCTGTGATATAGTTTTGGAAAAGGAAGTGTTATGCCTTCGGCTTCGTTTTTCTCCCTCTAGGCTGCTTGGGATGTTGGGGATCTTCCGTGTCTCCATGCAAACTGTCGGGTTCTTTGCTGCATTTCTGTGAAGAATGCCATTGGGCGCATGTAAAACTCCCCCTGGGAGACACAGGTGCTCTGGAGAATGACAGAGAAAGATTGCGAAGATCGCGTGTGGCCCCCTGCCCGAAGTTTCTGGAAAGGAGTAGTCAGCCCTAGCTGTGTGTTTAACTAGAAGCCTGCCTCTCCTGTCACAGCCATGATGATTAGCTAATAAGCCTCTTTCACAGAAAGGTGGAGCTTCTGGGCGTGTTGCCTCATGCCGTGCCCTGGGGGCAGTAACTGTTTAAGACCTCTTTGGGGTTACAGTCTGTGGGACCCACGAGCTTAAGCCTCACTGCACCTGAGCCAGGCGATGAGAGGTGTCCTCCAGTGGCAGCCGCACGGTTTAGTGCGCCGGCAATGGTCTGAGCTCCTTTCTGGAGCTCCATGGGACCAGGAACCCCTGCAGAGGCGGGTGCCACCCTTGTGTGGCAGCTGTAAAACCTGGGGCCACAGGTGCATGTCGAAGTTCCATTCAGCAAGATACTGGTGTACCGGAGCACCATCCCGGGAGAAGGCAAAGGTGATTCCTGTCCGGCTCCCTTCCCAGAGAGAGCTCCAGCAGGCCCCAAGATGTGTGTGTTAAGTTAGGTGTCTGCCCATCAGGCCAGGCTTTAATATACGTAGGTGAGCCTCCTTCACTTTAAGTGTGGGGGCCTTCGCTGCCTCTGTGATGGGCCTGGGCTGGGTGAATCCTGCACGAGAGCCCTTTATAAAGAGCCATTTCTCAGGTCAGCTGTGGGTCTCTGGAATCCTCCATTGATTTTCAAAGTTACATGTATTCAGGGCTCACCTCCCTGGTGCAGGACTTAAAAGTTGGGGTTCCTCTTGCAGGCTTTGGACCCTTTGCTCCACAGAGAGCAGCTCTAGGTTGTGAGTTCCCTCTCACTTGGGGGTCGCCACACTGGGGGTGGGGTTTACGACCAGATTGTGTCCCAGCCTCTCCTACCCGCTTTAATGTGGTTTTCTTCTCTTTGTCCCATTTCTATGCATCACTCCGCCAGCCCTGGGATTCTTTTAAGAGCAAATTGTTCTGTTTGTAGCTGTAGACTCCGTGCGTCCTTAGGAGGAGGTGAGAAAGGTCTTCCTTCTTCACCGTCTTAAACCGGAGTCCACAAAGTTCCATGTTAGTGTAAGTTTTTCAGACCTCTCCTTTACCAGGTTAAGGAAGTTCCCCTCCCTCGTTTTAATTTAATCAATAGGTGTTAAGTTTTTCAAACTCTTTCTTTATATTGATGATATTACTTTATGGCTTTTTCAGTTAATATTATGAATTATATTCCTTTTGGAATGACATCCTTTTTACATTTCGCTAGATTTAGTTTACTGACATTTTCTTAGAGATCATTTACCTTTTTGTAAAAAAAAAAAATTGATAGATTTCTTTTCTCCTAGCGGGATAAAGCTTGCCTCTTCTGTCTTCTAGAAGAGTTTGCGTGTATTTACTCTCATCTAGTGCCTAGCCCTTCGGTGGTTTTTACCACAGAAGAACCTCGCGTTCTCTTTGCATCCCCGCTGGCAGTAGATGAGAGTCCTTGCTGCTCCACATCCACACCAGCGCTGAGTGTTGCCATCGGTTTCGATTCTGGCCACTCTGACAGGTAGGGAGTAACGATCTCATTATTCTTTTAATTGCAACTTCCAAATGGTGTAGGATATTGAACGTCATTTCATATGCTGGTGTGCTATTTGCATATCTTCTTTGGTGAGGTCTGTTAAGTTCTTTTGCCCATTTTGTTATCGGATTGGTTGTTTTCTTATTGTTGAGTTTTAAGAGTTCTTTGTGGAGGCTTATTCGGTTAAGCATCCAACTTCAGCTCAGGTCATGATCTTGCAGTTTGTGGGTTCCAGCCCCACGTCAGGCTCTGTGCTGACAGCTCGGAGCCTAGAGCCTGCTTCAGATTCTGTGTCTCCCTCCCTCTCTCTCTTCTCTCTCTGCCCCTCCCCTGCTGTCTCTCTCAAAAATAAACAACATTAAAAAAAAAAAAGAGTTCTTTGTATTTTTTGGATAATAGCCATTTATCAGATGTATCTTTTGCAAGTATTTTCTCTCAATCTATGGCTTATCTTCTCATTCTGTTAATCTTGTCTTTTGCAGACCAGATGTATTTAATAAAGTCCAATTTATCTTTTTTTTTTTTTTAGACTGTTCCGTGATGTTGTATTTAGCTAAAAAGTTTATTGCCACACCCAAGGGTCAATTAAGTTTTCTTCTATGTTATTTCCTAGGAATTTCTTTTTACATTAGGGTCTCGTGATTCATTTTGAATAACGTTTTGTGAAGGATGTATGTATGTCCGTGTCTAGAGTCACTTAACTGCATGTGGAGGTCCAGTTGTTCCTCCGCCAGGTTTTGAAAAGACCGTCTCCGTTGTATTGCCTTTGCACCTCTGTCAGAGAGCAGTTGAGTGTGTATTTGTGGGTCTGTTTTGAGCTCTTTATACTGTTCTCTTGACCTATTTGTCCCCTTTCCCCCATGTCACATTGTCAAGGTTACTTAGATTTATACTAAGTCTTAAAGTTAGGGAGTGTCAGTCTGACTTTTTTCTTTTTCAGTGTTACATTGGTATTCTGTGTCTTTTGCCTCTCAGTATAAGCAGACTCACTTAATAGATATCCATTAAATAACTTTCTGTTTCTTATACTGTCTTTGTATGGTTTTTTTGGTTTTAGGGGACGTTGTTTTCATACAGTGAGGAAGTATTACCTCTGCTTCTGTCTTCGGGAAGAACTTGTAGAGAATTGACATAATTTATTTCTTAAATGTTTGATGGAATTCACCAGTGAACTCATCTGGGCTAGACTTCTCTTTGAAAAGTGGTCATTTCTTGACTGAATTTCTTTTGTACATACAGGCCTATTGATACTATTGTCTTCTTGTGTAGATTCGGCAGACTGTGTCTTTTAAGGAATTGGTCCATTTCATCTAGGTTATCGAATTTGTGGGCATAGAGTTATGGATAGTATTCTTTATTATATTTTAATGCTCACAAGATCTGTTGTCCCCTCTCTGATTTTTGATGAAACAAAGGGACGTCTTCTCCCTCCTTTTCATTTAGCCTGGCTAGAGGCTCGTTGATTTTATAGATCTTTTCAAAGGTTCAACTTTTAGTGTCATCGTTTTTTCTCCACTGATTTCCTGTTTTCATTTTCATTGATTTCTGTACTAATTTTTAAATTTATTTTCTTCTGTTTGGATTTAACATTGTCATCTTTTTCTGGTCTCTTATAGTATAATCTTAGGGTTTTTATTTTAGAGCTTTCTGTTTATGCATTCACTGCTATAAATTTCCCTCTAAGTAGTGTTTTCACTTATCCCAAAATTTTGAATAATTTGTATTTTCATATAAGTGAAAATATTTTCTAATTTGTCTTAAGATTTCTTCTTTGACCATGTGTTATTTAGAGGTGTGTTGGGGGCACCAGAGTGGCTCAGTTGGTTAAGTGTCCAAAGCCCTATGTCAGGCTCTGTGCTGTGCCCCCGATTCTGTGTCTCCCTCCCTCTCTCTGCCCCTCTCCTGCTTGTGTGCTGTCTCTCAAAAATAAACATTAAATAATTTTTTTTAAGTATGTTGTTTAATCTCCTAAGTAGTTTTTTTTTTTCCATATATCTTTTTGTTGAATTCTAGTTTAATTCCATTATGGTTAGAGAGCATACGTTGAATGGTTTCTGTTTTCTTAAACGTTTGTTAACATGTGATCTATTGCCCAGAGTGTGGTCTGTCTTGGAGATTATTCCGTAGGAACTTGAGAAGAATGTGTAATTTGCTGTTGTTGAATGAGAGAGTCTATGGATGTCATTTATATCCAGTGGGTTGATGGTGCTCTTGGATTCAGCTGTGTCCCTGTTGGTTTTCTGCCTGGTGGACCCATCCATTTGTGACATAGGGGTGCTGAAGTCCCTGCCTGTATTAAATAGACACGATTCTGTCTGTTTAAATTAGTGCTATTTTGTGTATTTTTATCCATCTCTGTACTTTTAATCTATATGTTGAAAGTGGGTGTCTTCAAAAAACTAAAGTGAGTTTCTTGAAGACAACATATGTTCGGGTCTTGTTTTTTGATCCACCTTGCCAGTCTCTGTCTTTTAGTTGGTATATTTAGACCATTGACATTCAGACTGATTTTTTTTGTATAGTTGGATTAATACCTACCATATTTGTTACTGTTTTCTATTTTTTTGCCATCACCCTTTATTTCTATTTTTGTCTCACAAATAACCTAAGTCTGCTTCAAGTAACATTCTGCAATTTCTCAGGTAGTATGGATACCTTAATAAAATGTTGCCAGTTCTTCTCTTTCATTCCTTTTAACAGGACTGTCACTAATTCTACTTATATGTATATATGTATATAGGCATATGTAATAGGATATGTTCTTATTTAGAGCAGACTTTCTGTTGGATCAACTCAGAGTAAAAATATTAAAAGCTTTTATTCTGTCTTCACTTACGCATTCTCCACTGTTCTTTCTTTTTTTTGTGTAGATCTGAATTTAACCTGTACCATTTTCCTTTTATCCAAAGAACTTCTTTTAATACTTCTTGCAAGGCAGGTCTAACAAGTTCCATCAATTTTTGTTTTCCTGAGAAAGTATTTCTTCTTCACTTTCGAAGGATAATTTTCAAGGTACAGAATTCAGCATTGGTGGAGGTTTTTTTTTCCCCCAACACTCTAAATATTTCACTTCACTCTCCTTACTACCTGGTTTCTGAGAAAAGAAAAAATTGGATGTAATTCTATCTTTGCTCATTTGTAGGTAAGAGTTTTTTTCTCTCTGACTTCTTTCAAGATTTTTTCTTTACTTTTGGTATTGTGAAGGTTTTTTTGTTTTGTTTTGTTTTTTAATTTTTCTTTTAACATTTTTATTTTATTTTTGAGAGACATAGAGACAGAGCATGAGCAAGGGAAGGGCAGAGAGAGAGGGAGACACAGAATCCGAAGGAGGCTCCAGGCTCTGAGCTGTCAACACAGAGCCCGATGCGGGGCTCGAACTCACAGACCGTGAGATCATGACCTGAGACGAAGTCGGCCACTTAACCGACTGATTCACCCAGGCGCCCCGGTATTGTGAAGTTTTAATACAACATTCCTAAGCATAGTTTTGTTGTTTGTTGTTTGCATTTGTTATGCTTGGTGTTCTCTGTGCTTCCCAAATCTATGGTATTGTGTCTGATATCAATTTGAAGGAAATTTGCAGTCGTTATTCCTTCAAATATTGCTCCGTTCCCCGCTTTCTCCTCTTTCAAGCATTTCCATTATATGTATGTTATACTTTCATGGTTGTCCCATCATTCTTGGGTATTCTGTTAATCGTTTTTTAGTCTTTTTTTTTCTCTTTGTTTTTCAGTTTTAAAAATTTCAGTGTCAGGTTCTTAAGCTCAGTGCTCCTTCCCTCAGCCGTGTACAGTCTACTAATGTGCCCATCAAAGGCATTCTTCGCTTGTTAGTGGTTTTCTTCCTCTGTCATTTCTTCTTCCTCTTCTGTTAGACTGTCCAACTCTTCACTTCGTTACCTCTTTGTTCTTGTATGGTATCTAATTTTCTTTTTTTTTTTTTTAACGTTTTTATTTTATTTTGAGAGACATAGGTTTAATTAATTCGCTACAGCAGCTCACAGAATGCGGGGTAGCACTTAGGTTTCCTACTTTATTAAAGGATATGACAGAGTATGTGAACCAACCAGGAGATGAAGAGATACATAGAGCGAGGTCCCAAAGGAGCATCTGACTTCGAGGAGCTTGGAGCCTGGCTCAGTGGCTCCCGCTCCCCATGGGGAAGACTAGAGAGAACCGGAATCAGGAATTCCCTCTCTCCCAGTTTGCTTAGGCTCTGATAACGCCCCCAGCAGGCTGGGCTCTAGGGCAGGCTTTGTTGAGAATAGAATGTTCTGGCATGCTTCAGATGGTTTCTTTTCTCTTCCCTGTGCTGGGTGCATGAGAGGATTTTTCTCTGTTTTTCACTATAAACACTTGGTAGACCTTCTGCACGCAAAACTCACAAACACAGGGACGCCCCCCGCCCCTGCCATGTCACCCCCTGGACTCTCTACCTCTCGGTGTGGCCCACGCTGAGCCTCTCACCGTTCGCCAGTTACCGTCCAGATTTTCACATCTGGCCTTGGCTCCGTGCAGGTTTCTGCTCTGGGAGGTTCTGATTCTGTGTTTCTACCTGTTTCCAATTTTTGGCACCCTGGTTTGCCCTGTGACCTGATTTCTGTGATAGATCTAAGAAGTTTCATTAACTTTTCAGTTTATTTGGCTTTTATGTGTTGTTAGGATGAAATGGCAACTTCTAAGTTTCTTCCTTACATATTGGACCAGAAATCAGCTGTCAACATGTTATAGATTTTTAATTTAACACTTCTTGTTTGGAGACCATACCCGCCATTGTCAGTCCTTCTTAATTTCTGGAGACTTCTATTAAGAACCAGTGTATAATCCTGGTCACTGTTCCACGTGTACATGAAAAGATGTATTTTCTCTTGTTTTTGGACTTAGCGTCCTGTAGGTGAGGATTAGCTCAAGTGGCTGTTACTGCTACAAGTCTTCTGTGTCCACAGCATCGTGTTTCATCTCCGCGTACTGTTAGCGATCGAGAAAGAAGTGTCGTGTCCAACTGTAACTGTGTACTCGCCTGTTCTTTTCAGGGTTCTACTCCTGTATTATGGGTGCTAGGTTTTTTCTGTGTCTTAAATTTGGGGACACTTTTCTCAGATTCCATAAATTCCTTCCATGTAGTTTGATACTTCCAAGACTCACTTTTAAGTTTTGTTGTTGTTGCCGTTGTTTTAACTGGGTCCAGGACACACTTCAGGATACTTTTTACCCCACTGTTAGGACAACACACACTTCCAAGGGCAGAGAACCTAGTCTCCCGTGCAGTAGGACATCCTCTTCCGTTTACAAACTTCCCATCTCCCGTGTACTTCAGACATTGTTCGACCTACTGTTTTCACGTGGTTCTTTCTGTAGCTTCAGGTAGTTTTCCTGCATGTACCGTCTCCAGCCAAAGACTCAGAACTCAAAAGCTCACCATCTCTTTCGGTCAGCTCTGTCTCTAGTATCTTACACCACAAATGGTAGTTGCATTGGCCTCTGGTTGTCTCCTCAAGTTACTGAGGCTTCTGCGTTTTGTTTTGGTACCGTATTCTGGTCTGAAACTCTGTTATTTTCTTCTCTTTCTGGGACCCTTACCCGGAAGTGCCTGTACCTGATGCTGCTGCATCATGGCGAGAAGTGGAGGTCCCATGCAGCAGATCCCTGTTAAGTCCATCGTTATGTATGCTTGTGATTTAGCTCAAGGAGATTCATGCTTTTTGAGTATCAGGGGGGAAAAAAAGTGTTTTTGTTGTCAGCTCTGCAAAGAAAGCTTCCAGTGAGCACCGTCTTGTGCCATCCCTGAAAATGTGTCTTCTTTCACATTCACAATCGTAGAAGCCCATGCAGCAGGCCCAAGTCTTAAATTATTTCCCATTTACAGAGTATTGCTATACAAAACCAGAAGTGATCTTAAGGTCGAAGCAAGCAGAACACCCATGTTCGTTAGAGAAAGAATTTCTAACCAGGAGATCTTCAGGTGAGTTATTAAGTACCAGTAGAAAGTGTTTAGGGTAAATTAGACTCAGTGGTCAGTGAGAGATGTCTACTATGAAGTCATCTCAACACTTTCTTATGGAGCCCTATGTCTGTGGGTATTGGAAGAAGGTATCATACTCAGCATATGGGAGGAGAAGGTCTAAGACAAGGGATGGATGCAGTTGTGATCATTTTCTTATCTTTAAAAGCTGGGAGCCTGAGTATAGATCATTTAAAACTGGGGCCCCTGGGTGGCTCAGTCAGTTAAGCATCCAGCTTCGGCTCAGGTCATGATCTCACAGCTCATGAGTTCAAGCCCCGCATCGTGTTCTGTGCTGACAGCTCAGAGCCTGGAGCTTGCTTCGGATTCTCTTTCTCCCTCACTCTCTGCCCCTTCCCCGCTCATGTTCTGTCTCTCCTCTTTCTGTCTCAAAAATAAACATTAAAAAAATTTTTGAAATTGACAGATCAAGTAATAGAGTTATATGGAACAATTAAAAAAAGGACAAAAACTAAGAAATATTAGAAAAGCATATAAAACTGGAGGTTAATAAATGGGAAGAGAGAAGAAACTAATTTTATTATTGATTATGTATTAGGGAATTACTAGATACTGTCTTAAGAGGCAGATGATTAAGGAATTACCTTAGATTATAAAGATAACCATGAGGAGCAAAATACACCCTTCTTGCTTATTAGAAGAAAAAATCACTTAACAAAACAAACATGCCTATTGCCGAATACACTTTTTATAAAGCTTTGTTAAGCACGCAGTACAACATGAAGTAACAGAAAACTAGCTGCTATAGCAACTAACGAAAGTGGGTTAGAGCCGACAACTGTGAGAATATATTGTCATATTTTATCAGAGACAACTGAAGGATAATTTGGAAAGTTCGATGTTAAAAAATGGTAAATCACTGTGCCAAAAACAAAGTGTATGCTGGGATCATTTATCTGAATTTTAAGCAAGGTTGATTTCAGGTTAAAAACTATGAAATGAGGAAAAAGCTACTTTTATCATATTAAAGAAGACAGTGAAGAAGGAGATGAAAGTTTTAATATCTGTGTTCTAAAAAATTATCAAGATTCACTAAAAAAGAAAAAAAATACTGTAAGAGATGTAACGTGATATTGAAGCCCGTTAGAGAAGTAACCACAGTGTATCCTCTGATTTCATAACAGATCCATTGGGAAACACCTGAGGCTGCAGGACACAGAAGTAACACAGTTTATGAAAAGAAACTAAGGTACAATTGTAAATATGTTTCACACTCTGAAAACAGAGTAAGCCCTTTGTCCGTGGAAGAATCACAAAATATGAAAGAACTCAAGGGAAAAGAAAACATCATTAAATCTCAAAACAATAGAAAAATCAGAGTTCAAGAAAACTAGAAACTGCAGACAATATAAGGACGTTGAAACCTCTCTCTGGAAGTAAAAATTGCAGTTTATCCAGAAAATGTAACAATAAACACGGTATCAGAACCGCTGGGCTTACAGGGAAATCTGTATTTGTATATACTTATTTTAAAAAACAAAGTTTAAAAAAGACTAAGCAAAGTGGAAGAAATAATTTAATGAAGATTAAAGTAGCAATTAGTGAGTTGGAAAACTACAGGGGTGTAAATAAGAACTATCCAAACGGCGGTTCTCAAAGAGACCGTGCTTTCTGAGAAATAACTGTGCAAACGCCAGTAGAGTAGGTGAACATTTGGAGATACGCATAGGATAGGCAGACAGAAACTTAGAAAAACTCAGAGATACTGAATAGGCTTTAATTGGAAAGATATTCCGTGTTCATAGATTGGGTAAACAATTTTAAAGTTCTTCATATCCTTACTGTATGTAAAGATGCATTAGAATACCAAGTGAACTCATTTGGTTTTGTTTGTTTTTGTGAAACTTGGCAAGCTGCTTTGTTTATATATAAATAAACCATACAAAACCATATAAAATTTATATGGAAATTAAATACATAAGTAAAAATAAAATCTATATGGAAATAACAAAGGCCCAATAATAATTTAAAACATCTTTGAAAAACAATGTTGTGAGACTTTTCTCCAGCTGGTACTGACTGAAGCTCTTGTCAGTACGATTGATTGTACTCCTGTAACTGTAATAGACAAGTCATTGAAATGTAATAGCCCAGGAATAAACACATTTTAAACAATTGCTTTCTTGTCCCTGTACTTTACACATACAGCAAAAATCAACTTGGGGTGGAATTATGTAAGGTGAAATAAAGTATTTTAGAAAATAATATAGAAAATCTTTATCACTGTTGGTGGGGAAAAACTTAAGACCAAAAAACACTTAACCATGTAGGAAAAATTGATACATTTGACTACATTAAAATTCCCAATTCCTGGATGTTAAAAGATTATGTAAAAAAAACTCTGAGAAGACAAGCCACAGAATAGCAGAATTTGTGATGCATGTAACTAAGATAAAACTAGTAACTAGAATCTATAAAGTGCTTCTACAAGTCCGAGGAAAAAGACAGGTAGCTTAGTAAAATATTGGGCAAGAGACTTAATCAGTCTTCCCCAGAAAGGAAATCCAATTACTTAGTAAACGTGGGAGGAAGTATTTAATCTGATTAGTTTTGAAAAAAATAAGAAAACAGTATCATGTTGCCACCATACATTTAGAAACTGGCAGAAAATAAGACTGCTGACCGTATCGAGTGGCGGGGAGCAGTGCCCACGGTCACGGCAGCGTGAACTGGTGAGCTGCTTTTGCCAATGGCGGGCATGATATAGAAAATGTAAACGAGCCAAACGCCCACCAGCAGACGAGCGCTGAAATACATTACACTGATTTTACGGAGTGTTACACATCACAGACAGTGTACGAACATAACTATAGCAAAATCATGGGCCAATCTTGCACACAATATTGAACAAAAGAATAAGACAAAAGCGATTATAGCAAGCTGTATGATTCAGTTTTTATAAAGCAGCTGGTAAAATTAAATTGTATATTTTTAGGGATATATGCGCAGTTTGTAAACTATAAAGAAAAATAAGGAAGGTATTGCTGAGAATTTTATGAGTGACGTGACGTGGAGGCGTGAAGGAAGTTGTGCTCCAGAAAGAGTGCATTGGTGTCCCTGATGTAGTCAGGGTCTCTGTCCCTTGACGTGGATGGTGACTCCAGAGGCATTCACGCCCTGTCATTCTATTAAACCGCATAGAAAATTTTACGGTTTCGGAGAGCTCGACAGTTACGAGGTAAACAATGGGAGGTAATACTTGCTACAAATATTCATCACAGATGGTTTGCTTCAGTGAATAAGGAATCCAGGTCTTAAGTGCCTCTTCAGAGTGGCTGCCCGTGACTGTGCGGAACTCAGGCAGTCCACCGCTCCCCCCTTTTTTCCCTTCAGAGCCCCCATTACCTAACACACCATGTATCAAGGATGCATTATGTTTTGTTGACTGTCTGCCTCTTTCTCCTAGAAAATATGCTTTCTGAGAAGCGGTGTTTTTTTATTGTGCTTACTGGCTCATCTCCTGGTATGTAATTTGGCATTCAAATTGGCTTATATTATTGAACTTCTAAGAATTGTGAATATAAAGTCATTCATTAGAAAGAAGGGACAAAGAGGGTGTAAAAATGGCTAATAAACATGAGAAGTATGTAACATTATTGGCGATCTCAGGAATGCGAATTCAGACCACAGTACAGTGATTTCGGACACGTCCCACTAGTACCAAGAATAATTAAGAGATAATGCAAGAGAAGCTTCCACAAGGTGGGCAGTGGTGTAAATTGGCACTATTTCTGGGAAAAGTTTGAACGTATAAACACAAATCTAGAGTTATTTCTATGAGTTTATTTATGAGTAAACTTAAAGGTATAGTCAAACCATGGACCCTTATATAGCTGTAGTGTGTAATGTGGACGGATCTGAAACCTGGCATGGAGAAGCACATTCCAGAAATCTCAACATAGAAAATGTATTCATAATATTTGGATATACTGAAAACTAAATATAAATACATAATCCGTGTGTGTGTGTCTGTGTGTGTCTGTGTGTATATGGTATTCTACCAAAAAAATATTCTTTCCTACTCTTCCCTATTCTGGAATGTGATACGTGATACTTTATAATTACATTGTGATTGACACCAAAGCTGTTTAGGGGAAAGGTACTTTACGTTGAATGCAAATGCCCTAGCCACATTTCTGGGACTGGCGAATCATCAGGTGTACATTGGTGACACGTCTGAGCTGATGGGTCACAAAGCGGTCTAGGTAGCTCCAGGCACATTGTATTTCAAGGGCCCTCTCTGTATCCCAGAGGAGTGTAAGGAGAATCAGGATATCAGGGTTCTGTTTTCGATAAAGGAAAGCAGAGCTGCACAAAATGAATTTCGTAGCATTTAAAATACCATCAGTTAAAAGATAAAATAATATTTTAGATATGGCTAAGAAAGAAAATGGACAGGTGTCATCAATTTTAAGCTGCGTCGTGATCGCAGTAATGGTAATTAACTTGAAAAAATTGTGTCCCAGTATATGTAACTGCTCTTCATGTATCTAATGTTCAAGTGGATGCAGTCTATCTAATTGCTTTCAGGTTTAAAATAAATGGTGTTTAAATTCATGGAGCAATATAAGGTTTTTGTTTGTTTGTTTTTTAACTTGAGAAGTTAGTCTTGCCCCGAAGGATGTGTAGAGTTTGAGCTAAAAAAGGAATGCATGGTAAAACTTAGAGAAATAACATGGGGCAAGCTTTTTGCTGGAATGAATTCACGTGAGGGGTGTCAAATAGCCTAGCCAGACTACACACAGGAAATACCGTGGACTCCGTCATACTAGCTTGAGCAGCTGATGTTCCTGAATTGGTGCAAAACTCTGTTTTCCAGAATGTCTCCTGACTCTTGTCTGATGGGACCTGGGGCAGTGGTTTCAGGACCATCTTAAATTTTCAGTACAGGCCTGAAATTGTTGCTGGAATTGTTGTGGGTAACAACTGAGTAATAACAGTCAAGCATACCATGGATCAAAGTAAAGTCTTTTATGATAAATGAACATAAAGAATGTCTGAAGTCTAGAAACAAGGTAAAACACAATCCTTAAGGTTCTAGAAACCCGTAGAAACTATGTATGTTGAAACGATGGAATGCTGACTTACAGATTACTCTTGGATGGGCTTCTTTCAAGAGCATAAGCACATTGAAAGAAAACTTAAAATTTGATGGTCCAGAGGGCATTGTTATTGAACAATCCTGGTATCATGTACCGAAGCACCAGAGCCAACGTAGGGCAGGAAACGCACTCCAGGCTGAGAGATGGCTTTTCTTCTCAGTTTTATACTTCTTCCTTGTGTGTTTATCTTCCTGTGACTAACAGCCAGGAGACTTTGAGTTTGAGGTAGAGGCCTGTTTTTTTATATTGAAAGGAAATTGTGCTATTATTTGTGTATTTTGGTGTTAATGTATAAACTAGGGGGAAAAAAGAAAGAAAATTCCAAATAGAAGCATGGAGACTAGTGAGTTTCCTGCCCCGTCATCTGTATTTAGCAGCGTAATGCAGGATCCCTGATTCTAACCCTGTCTCTTACCCACTAATACTCCTTGCCCACACTTACTGTCCATAATCTTTGCCAAATTGATCCTATTCTTTGATTTGTCGAGTTCCCGAACTCAACTATTCTCATGTGTTTATTGTCCCTTTCCTGTACTTCTCTTCCATGTAAGTTTTGAAAATCATATTTTTAAAATGTCACTATGTATATATATATATATTCATTGTCAGTTTGTTTTCCTTTTTTTCCCCCTCCAGCCAGTTTATTTTCAAATGAAAGCAATATAGAAAATACATACTTCAAATTACTTAATCTCGTGTGACTGGACTAGAACCAAAGAATCAAATACATAACAGACTCTATGTACATAGGCTCCCTCCCCTAAGAAACGTGTCTTAAGATTCATAAGGTATTTTTAATTCTCTCATTTTTAGAAGACGGCCAACAGGATGACCTCGTAGAGGAGAGCCAAGGAATCCAAGACAGAGATTTGTAGCAAGTTTCGTTTACTCATTTTCAGAGAACTGACACAGGAGGGAAGTTTCAGCCAGGGGTCACACCTAAGAGCAAACCAGAGGCGGCACCCTGTGACCGTGGACGAAACTCCAGCCGTAATCCAGCTCACGCAACAGAGAAACCCGCGATTGTAATAAATGCAGGGGAGTCCTCTGCCCCCCGTCAGCCTTCAGCGTACGTCAGAGAACTCACAAGAGGTCGAAACGCTGTGAGTGTAGAGGATGTGGGAAATCCTTCTGTGAGGAAGCGTACCTCCTCCTGCACCAGAGAACCCACACAGGGGAGAAGCCGTACAGGCGTGATGACTGGGCGGAAGATTTCAGCCACAAGTCAAGCCTACAGAAACATCAGAGAACTCACACAGGGGAGAGGCCGTACGAATGCATGGAATGTGGGAAAACTTCCAGCTGGCAGTCAGGCCTGAGAGTCCACCAGAGGACTCACACAGGGGAGAAGCCCTCGGAGTGTAGTGAATGTGGAAGAACTTCCGTGCAGAAGTCAACTCTCAAAACCCATCAGGCCTCCACAGAGGGGAGAAGCCTCATGAATGCAATGAATGTGGGAAGACCTTTGCCCAGAATTTAACCCTCAGAACACATCAGACGATTCACATAGGGGAGAAACCCTGTGAATGTGAGGAGGGTGGGAAGGCCTTCAACCAGAAGTCAAGCCTAGCAATGCCCCAGAGAACACACACAGGGGAGAAGCCGTACAAATGTGAGATGTGTGGGAAGGAGTTCAGTCAGAAGTCAAGCCTAGGAAAACAGTGGAGAACTCACACGGGAAAAACCCTGTAAGTGTAATGAGTGTGGCAGAGCCTTCACCTACAAATCAGTCCTCAGAGGACATCAGGAGACTCATAAAAGGGAGAAACTCTCTATGTGTGATGAATGTGAGAAAGCTTAAGCGAGAAATCTGGCTTACGATTGCTGCAGGGAACTATCCCAGGGGAGGAACTGTATGAATGCAGAGAGCATGGCCAAGCCTTCACCTACAGATCAGTCCTCAGAGGACATCAGGAAGCTTCTACAGAGGAGGCTTGTAGTAATGTGACGAATGTGAGGAAGCGTTCAGCCATAACTCAGCTTCAAAAAACATCAAGGACTCACACGGTAAAAGGAACACTCTGAATGGAATGAATGTGGGAGAACGTGCCTCAGGGATCACACACACAGGAAAGCGTACTGAGGGAAGAAGACATTGATTGCAAATCAGATACACAAGAGAACTCTAGCTGTTCTGTGTTACGGACTTCAAACTGCTTACCTGTAAGTTTCCCAGGGCCTGTCATTTGCCTGAGTATTTGCCCGGGTTGGCCTGCTTCTGCTCACACGTGTGTGTGTGTGTGTCTGGCCCCACGTAACCTCTGACGTGGTGCAGCCGATACAAGAATGCTTTTTGAATTACCAAACGATTGAGCCCTTCCAGGGTGTGTGTAACCATCAGCCTTCCCCAGGTCCCATAATGCTGATAGAGAAACAGGAGGAGTTCAGTGGATCCGTGCAAACGTGTAGACCTGGGTGTAGACCTGACTCAGGTGCTTACTAGACCAGCGACCTCCTTGCCCTGAGTCTCCACACCCTTTGTGAACTGTACTGCAGGGTTGTTGCGAGGGTTAAAGGGAGCAGGGCAGAGCAAAGCAGTGTCCGTTCCCTTCTGTCTCACATAATTCACACCTCCTAAGAGATGCTTCCAGGTAAAGTTAGGGGAAAGAACAGGCAAGAGTACGGAGGTGACAGGAACTTGAAGGGAAAGCGAGAGGTCTGAAGGAGGGGTGGGAGTCGGAGCTAGAGGCGTCCGGTGCCTGGTGGCGCTCACGTGCCTGGTGGCGCTCACGGCTCCACTCTTGGCCTTGGGCGCTTCCCATCCAGGACGGCCCAGATCTCACTCCTTCGTGGCTCGACTCCCCCTGGACAACCACAGTGGTGGCAGACTGTCCTCAGAGACCTGCTTCTCGGGTTTTCACAGACAAGCTCAGGGCCACAGCAACCATCTTGAGATTTCTGTGGACTGGAAATGGGTAAAAATGGGAGTTCTCTTGCCAGAACTAAGGATCTGGGTGAGGTCCAGGTTTCTCCACTAAGCCTCGTCTGCAGTTTCTTTATAATCTAAAATATGTGGGGCCCAACTACATTAATCTATTTTTATTTAAAGCAGCTTGTAATTTGATTTATAAACATATTTCTCTTTAAAAGAAAAATTTATATTAATAATAAATGAGACCAGTTTATAACTCGCCATCTGTAGAAACTAATTGAAAAAATATTTACAGAAACAGAACAGCAGTTTAAAAATTTTTAAATAGATGATGCAGTCAATTTCAGAAATCATCTCTGACATTAGAACAGTGACTTGAGGGAACCTCTCAGGTACAGGAAAGACTGTCCGCACCTGGGGTCTTCCGGTGACTGACTAGCTCACCGGTCTTGAAGTTCAAAAGCCTGAGATGGCCTTTGCTGCTTCCCGTAAGGCGGAAGGAAGGACGCAGCCCACACTGGTTGTGGTGGAGGCACAGAAATGAAACTTCGTGGGGATGATCACGGGCAAGAAGCTGCAGATGGGCACTTACAGTGCAAAGCAAACAGTTTCCCACGGGAGAAGTGGGGTTTGGGAAACCCCGTTTGTTTGGAACGTGGCCTCTGCACCATTTCCGAAAGCTCCCAACCTGAGGAGAGCATGCTCATGGTTGGCTTTAGGGGCCCAAATCTGGCAAACTGGCCCCGAGTCCCCCAGACTTACCATGGACAAACCAAGTTGTGAAGAAGAAGCAAGGTAGAATTCCTTCATACAGTGTCCTTTCCGTGCCCACTCAGCAGACTTGTGGTTGAGACTCTTGCTTCTGGAACACAAAAATGTTCTACCTGTAGAGACCGTGTGAGAAATGCGGGTCGTGGAGCACAGGATGCAGTCTGTGAACCCACCGCCTCGCTGAGGAGTAATGGCATTGGCCATGCAAGTGCGACAGTGTATCCACTGGGATACTCTTTCCCCATCTGTCCCTTCCTGCCCAGAGACCACAGCTATTCACAGTTGCGTGTGTTGCGTGTGTGTGTGTGCACACGTGTGTGTATCACTGATTTGCCTTTTAAAAATAATATTGTGACTTGTGAATCTGTAAACAACAATTGTGTGGTTCTACTTATTTTGAAATTAATTAGAATGGTCATGTGTCCTGCTTTTGTGACATGGCTTTTTTTGATTCAATGGGATGTACCTAACATTCCCACATACTGGTTCGGACGGTTGTACTTCCTTCAGTCTCACTTATGTACAGCTTGATATTAAAATGTATTCATCCATGATTTTGGGCAGATATTTTGGAATAAAATAGAGGAAATGTGTTTCTAAATTCTAACTTCTTAAAGGAAGAGAAAAAAAGGAAAATGGAAAGGTTGGGTTGCAACCTGATGCCAGGACATTGATATGAAATTCCTGACTCAGTTTCCCGGGGCCACAGGATCTCAGCTGTAACTGTCCCGTATTCCAAAAAATGGTGTCCAGTTACCGAGCGAGACTGTGAAGAAGTGTCCAAAAGCTACTCTGTGACCGATGAGTCCCAGAAAACATGATTGGGTAGTTCTGAAGTGTTTTCTTATCGATACTTGTTGGTACCTTTTTTATTCTTAATTTTTCATTAAGATAAAGTATGCATAACATAAATTTTACCATTTTCATTATTTTTCCAAGTACCTTTTACGTGGGTTTAAATACATTCACAGTTCTGTGCAACCATTTACCACCATTCATCTCCAGAACTCTCTGCATCTTCCCAAACTGAAACCCCACAGCCATTAAACACTAACTCCTCAGTCTGCCACACCCCCACACGCTGGCGAACACCATTCTGCTTTCTGTCTCTACCAGTTTGACTACTATAGGCTCATCATATAAATGGAATTATGCAATGTTCATCCCCTTGTGACTGACTGATTTATCTTAACAAAATGCCTTTGGGTTTCATGAGTGCTATAGCATTTGTAAGAATCTCCTTCATTTTTTAAGCCTGAATAGTATTCCATCGTAGGCATATGCCAGATCTTGTCTGTCCATTCATCTGTCAGTGGGCACTTGGACTGCATCCACCTCTTGGATATTGTGGATGTTGGTGCTGTTGAGATAGGTGTACAGGTATTTCTTCAAGATCCTGCTTTCAGCTCTTTTGAGTATCTACCCAGGGGTAGAACTTCTGTGTCATATGGTAATTCAACTTTTAGTTTTTTGAGGAACCATTCTACCATTTTCTGTAGCAGCTGCACCATTTTACATTCCTTCTAGCAGTACACAGCGGTTTTGATTTGTTTTCATATCCTTGCCAACACTTGTTATTTTATTTTGATAACAGCCTTACTAATCCTAACAATTAGTGATGTTGAACATATTTTCTTGTACTTATTGGCATTTGAGCATCTTCTTGGAAAACTCTGTATTCAGGTTTTTGCTCCTTTTTAATCAAGTAGTTTGTTTTATTGTTGTTGAATTGTAGAAGTTCTTTGTATATTTAGGACATTACTCTCTTGATGGATATGTGGTTTCCAAGTATTTTCCCCACTCTGTGGCTTGCCTGTCTATTCATTCTCTTGATAGAATGAATCTTCCCTGTGTGTCATTTTATCTATTTTTTATTTTGTTACCTGTGCTTTGGGCATATTCAGGAAATCATTGCTAACTCTAATTTCATAAAGCTTTTCTCCTACATTTTCTTCAAAGAGTTTTATAGTTTTAGCTCTTAATGTGTAGATCTTTGATCAATTAATTTTTTAAATGTGGTGTAAGGTAGGAGTCCAACTTCATTCTTCTCCACATTTCCCAGTGTCGTTCATTGAAAAGACTTTCCTCTCGCCACTGAATGTTCTTGGTATCCTTGTCAAAAATCATTTCACCTTATATTAAGTGAGGATTTATTTCTGGTTTCTCTCTCCCATTGATCTGTATATGTCTGTCTTTTTGTCCTTACACTATTTTGATGATTGTGGCTTTTTAGTAACAAACACTAAATCTGTAGATTGCTTTAGGTAGTATGGGTTTTAACAATATCAATTCTTACAATCCATGAACATAGAATATCTTCTCATTTATTCGTACCTTCAGTTTCTTTCATCAAAGTCTAATAGTTTTCAATGTATAGATGTTTCATCATCAAGGCTAGATTTCTTTCTTCCTAAGTATTTTTTTTTTATTTTGATGCTATTGTAAATAGTATTATCTTCTTAAGTCTCTTTCTGGTAGTTGTTATCTGTAGAAACACAACTAATACTTGAATGTTGATTTTGTGTCCTGCAGTTGTACTAAATTCATTTATTTATTTTAACATGTTTTTAGTGGATTTTTTGTAGAATTTATATTTAAGATCCCATAATCTGCAAACAGACAGTTTCACTTTTTCCTTTTGGGTTTGGGTGCTCTTTATTTCTTTTACCCGCCTTACTGCTTTGAGTAAGACTTCCAGTACTGCATTGAATAGAAGTAGGCACCCTTGTCTTTGTACCTAATCTTAAAGGAAAATCATTCAGTTTTTCACCATCAAGTATGATGTTAGTTATGGACTTGACAAATAGGGCCTTTATTAAGTTGAAGTACTTTGTTGAACCATTTATCATGAAAGGATGTTGAATTTTGCCAAATGCTTTTTCTGTCTCTATTGAGGTGATTGTATGAGTTTTTTCTTTCATTCTATTAATGTAGCGCCTTGCCCTTATTGATTTGCATATGTTAAACCATCCTTGCATCCCAGGGATAAATTCCCCTTTGATCGTGGTGTATGCTCCTTTTAATAATGCCTTTGAATGCAGTTTGCTGGTATTTTGTTGAGAATGTTCACACCTATGTCTGTCATGTTTGTAACTTTTTTTCTTGGAGTGTCCTTATTTGGTTTTGGTATGAGGATGATGCCGACCTCATAAAATGAGTTTGAGAGTCTTCCCTTAACTTCAATTTTTTTGGAAGAGTTTGAGAAGAGCTGGCATTATTTTTCTTTAAATGTTTGGTAGACTGCACTGATGAAGCCATCTAGTCTTTTACATGTTTCTTCGTTGGGAGGATTTTGATGATTGCTTTAATCTTTTTACTCATTATTGGCCTATTGAGATTTTCTTTCTCATAGTTCAGTCTTGTTAGGTTGTATGATTCTATGAATTTACCCATTTCCTCTAGGTCATTCAATTTGTTGGTTTTTAATTGCTAACAGTTGTCTCCTGTGATTCTTTTTATTTCTGTGGTATCAGTTGTAAAGAGGAGTCTTTCATTTATAATTTTATTTACATGAGTTCTTGTTTTTTCTTGGTTAATCTAGCTAAAGATTTGTCAGTTTATCATTGTTAAAAATCGCTCTTGGTTTTATTGATCTTCTTTTCATTGTTTTTCTTGTCTTTATTTGATATGCTTCTGCTCTAATTTTTATTCTGCTAATTTTGGATTTAGCTTTTTCTTCTTTTTCTAGTTCTTTGACACGTAAAGTTTGATTGTTAATTGTTTATCTTTCTTTTTTTGTGATTTAGGCATTTGTCACTATAAACTCTTCCTTAATATTGTTTTTGCTGCATTGCATAGGTTTCCGTATACTATTTTTTCCAATTTGTCCCCAGGTACTTTTTTATTTTTCTTTTTATTTCTTCTTTGACCTGTTGGTTGTTCAAGAGTGTGTTCAATTTCCATATATTTGTTACTCTCCAGCATTCTTCCTGTTACTGATTTCTAGATTCAAACCATTGTGGTTGAGAAAGACACTTGATATGAATTCAGTCTACTTAAAGTTAAGACTTGTTTTGTAGTCTAACATATTATCTACCCTAGGGAGTGTTCCATGTGCAATTGAGAAGAAGGTGCATTCTGCGAATAGTGGGTGGAATATTTCCAGAATATGCCTGTTAGGCCCATTTGCTCTATAGTGTTATTCAAGTCCAGGGTATCCTCGTTGGTTTTCTGCCTAGATGATCTATCCACTAATATAAGTGTGGGATAGAAGTACCCTACTATTATTATATTGCTATCTGTTTCTTCTATCACTGTTGGTAATATTGTATGATTCAATGTTTGTATGAATAGATGTCTCAATTGTTAGGCATGTATATACTTAAAATTGTTATATCCTCTTAATGAGTTGACCTCTTAATCTTTATTTAGTGTGTTTACCTCTGGCCACATGGACTAGTGTGTCTCCTGGTAAGTCCCTGGTTTTACAGTTTCCACTGGAGCCCAAAACTCCTACAGAGGCACTTTTGTACTCTGCCAAATTACTGTTAGCGAGGGGTGACAGGAGTAGACGACCTCCTATTCTGCCGTCTTACCAATGTGTCTCTTCACTTGGGAATTCTTCAGGCAGTAAGTTTTGAAATAAGATAGTGCAAGACTTCAGCTTTGTTCTTTTTCAAGATCATTGTGTCTTCAGAGTCCCAGGAGCTACATACAAATTTTTTTTCAACTTTATTTTTTAATAAAAATGGTTTTATTTTATGGGTTTAATTTTTTTTATTGTTTTTAATGTTTGTTTATTTTGGGGAGGGGGGGGCAGAGAGAGAGAGGGAGACACAGAATCCAAAGCAGGCTCCAGGCCCTGAGCTATTGGCACAGAGCTCAATACAGGGCTCGAACCCACAAACCGCGAGATTATGACCTGGGCTGAAGTTGGACGCTTAACCAACTGAGCCACCCAGGTGCCCCTAATATTTTTATTTTAATTTTAGTTAACATACAGTGCAATATTGGTTTCAGGAGTAGAATTCAGTGATTCATCAGTTACATACAACACCCAGTGCTTATCACATGTGCCCTCCTTAGTACCACCCATCTAGCCTATCCCCCGCCCACCTCCTTCCATCAACCCACAGTTTGTTCTTTACCATTAAATGTCTTGTGGTTTGTTTCCCTCTCCCCTCCTTTTTTTCCCCCTTCTGATATGTTCATCTGTTTTGTTTCTTAATTCTACATATAAATGAAATCATATGGCATTTGTCATTCTAGTTCCATTGACATTGTTGCAGATGGCAAGATTTCATAATATTTTATGGCTAATATTCCATTGTGTGTGTGTGTGTGTGTATGTATGTATGTGTGTAGATGTGTGTGTATATATATATACATTGGTAGTGCTGCTGTAAACATCAGGGTGCATGTACCCCTTCAAATCTGTATTTTTGTATCCTTTGGGTAAATACCTACTGGTGCAATTCCTGGATACTAGAGTAGTTCTATTTTTAGTTTTTTGAGGCACCTCCACACAGTCCTCCAGAGCAGCTGCAGCAGTTTGCATTCCCACCAACAGCGTAAGAGCCTCACCTCTCCACGTCTCACGAACACCTGTTGTTTCTTGCGTTGTTAATTTTAGTCATTCTGACAGATGCGAGGTGGTATTGCATCGTGGCTTTGATTTGTATTTCCCGTTTTGATTTGTATTTTCCCGGTGATGATTGATGTTGAGCATCTTTTCATGTGGTTGTTAACCATCTGTCTTCTTTGGAAAAACGTTCACGTCTTCTGCCCATTTCTTAACCAGGCTATTTGTTTTTTGGGTGTTGAGTTTGATAAGTTCTTTATAGATTTTGGATACTGACCATTTATCAGATAATGTCATTTGCAGATATCTTCTCCCATTCCATAGGTTGTCTTTTAGTTTTGTTGATTGTTTCCTTCTTTATGCAGGAGCTTATCTTGATGAGGTCCCAGTAGTTCATTTTTGCTTGTTTTTTCCCTTGCCTCTGGCAACGTGTCTAGTAAGAAGTTGCTCTGGCCAGGGTCAAAGAGGTTGCTGCCTGTGTTCTCCTCACATTTAGGTCTTTGATCCATTTTTAATCTATTTTTGTGTATGGAGTGTCCAGTGTCATTCTTCTGCATGTTGCTGTCCAGTTTTCCCAACACCATTTGTTGAAGAGACTGCCTTTTTTCAATTAGATATTCTTTCCTGCTTTGTTGAAGATTAGTTGACCATATTGTTGTCCATACAAACTTTATAATAGGATTTTCTATTTCTCTTTTTAAAAAATTGCCTTTGCAATGAGAAAAAATGAAATTTGGCCATGTGTAGCAACATGGATGGAACTGGAGGGTATTATGTTAAGTGAAATAAGTCAGTCAGAAAAAGACAGATACCAATGTTTCCACGAATAGGTGGATTTTGTGAGACTAAGCAAAAACCAGGGGGAGGGGAAGAGGGGAAAGAAAAAAAAAGACACAGAGAGGGAGGGAGATAAAACATAAGAGACTCAAAGACTAGGAAAAAACTGAGGGTGAGGGAGATGAGGGAGGGGGGAGAGGGGGTGATGGGCAATAAAAAGGGCACATGTTGGGATGAACACTGGGTGTTATATGTAAACCAATTTGAAAATAAACTATTATAAATTTTAAAAAATTGCCTTTGGGCTTTTGATAAGTACTGCATTAAATCCTATAGATCTGCTTTGGATAGTATTGATATCTTAACAATTTTCAGTCTTATTTGTATCTTTAATTTCTTTCAGCAATGTTTTATAGTTTTCAGTATATAAGTCTTTGACCTCTTTAGTTAAATTTATTTCTTGCGCTTTATTCTTTTAAATTCCATTGTAAATTTTTCTTTTTAATTTTATTTTCTGATTTTGCATTGTTGATGTTTAGAAAGACAGCTGATTTTTTGTTATTGATTTTTGTATCTTACAACTTGTCTCAATTTGTTTATTATTCTAACAGATTGTGTGTGTGTGTGTGTATATATAGAATCTTAAGGGTTTCCTATATTTAAGATCATGCCTTCTAAACAGAAATAATATTGCTTCTTCCTTTCCAAATTGGCTGTTTTTTATTTCTTTTTCTTACCTAATTGCTCTGGCTAGGACTTCCAATATTGTGTCGAATAAATGTTGCATGAGCAGCCACCTTTGTTTTATTCCTGACCTTAGTGGAAAAAGCGTCAGTCTTTCCGTGTCTAGTATAATGTTAGCTGTGGATTTTTCATAGATAGTTTTTATTATTTTGAGATTCTTCCCTAGATTTGTTTTTCCTTGAGGAGGTATTGAATTTTGTCAAATGCTTTTTCTGCATCAAGGTAGATGATTGCTTTTCATTTTATTATGTTAACATTGCATATTACATTGATTAATTGTCATATATTGAATTATCCTCATGGGAACCAATTTCACTTGGTCACAGTGTATGATCCTTTTAATATGCTGTTGAATTTTTTAGGCTCGTATTTTGTTGAGTAGTTTTAACTCCAGTTTTCCTAAGTGATATGGTATATAGTTTGTCTTGTACCGTTTTTTCCTATATTTTGTATCACAGGAATTCTGGCCTCAGAGAAAAACTTAAAAATTGTTCCTTCTTTATTACAAGGAAAAGATTGAGAAGAATTGGTGTCTTCTTCAAATTATAGAATTGACAGAATTCACTAATGAATTCATCTGGTCCTGGGATTTTCTTTTACGGATGATTTTTGATTACTGATTTCATGCACTTACTGGTATTAGATCAATTAAGATTTTCTGTTTCTTTGTGTTTTAGTCTTGGTATGTTATTTCTAAGAATGTATTAATTTTATCTTTGTTATCCAACTTGCTGGCATATGATTGTTTATCGTGCTTTTATATAATCCTTTTTATTTTTGTAAAATTGGCAGTAGTTTTCCTCTTATTTCTGATCTTAGTTATTTGAATTTTTTCTCTTTTGTTCTTATTTATTCTAACTAAAGAAAGGTTGTCTATCTTCTGGATATTTGTGAGAGTAAACTTTTGGTTATGTTGTTTTTTTCCTATTGTTTTTCTAAAATCTCTGTTTTATTTATCTTGACTCTAATTATTGTTTTCTTCCTTCTAGATTTGGATTTTTTGTTTTTCTTATTAAAGTTTAAGTTTAGGTTCTTGATCTGAAATCTTCTTTTTTTAATGTGTTTACAACTCTAGATTTCTCTCAGCACTGTGGTGCTTCTGCCAAGGAGTCTCTCGATAATCTTACTGAGGATCCCTACATTTGATGAGTAACCTTTCATTTGCTTCATTCAATATTCTCTCTGTGCTTTGGCTTTCAACACTTTGATTAGAATGTGGCTCAGTGTGAAATAAAATATCCTTTGTATATATAACATTGTCTATGCAGAAAACTCTAAAGAAGCTGCAGAAAAACCTCTGAGAATTAATACAGGAAACTCTCCAAATTAATACACAAACTTGCAGCATATAAATTCAGTATCCAGGGGCGTCTGGGTGGCTCAGTCGGTTAAGCATCTGACTTCGGCTCAGGTCATGATCTCGTGGTTGGTGAGTTTGAGCCCCGCATCGGGCTCTGTGCTGACAGTCAGCTCAGAGCCTGGAGCTGCTTAGGATTCTGTGTCTCCCTCTCTCTCTGCCCCTTCACTGCTCACACACTCTCCCTCTCTTAAAAAGTAAATAAACATTAAAAAATTTTAAAAAAATAAAAATAAAAAAATAAATTCAGTATCCAAACATCACTTTTCTGTATACCAAATTCAAAGGCCAATTGAAATTTGAAATTTAAGAGAATGGACGCCTAAGTGGCTTAGTCGGTTGAGTGTCTGACTTCAGCTTAGATCATGATCTCACAGTTCATGGGATTGAGCCCCACATTGGGGTTCTCTCGCACTCCCTGTCCTTCCCCTGCCCACACCCTCCCTCGCTCTCAAAATAAAAAAATGAACTTAAAAAAAAAAATGACACAGTCCAGGAAACTAAAGGCTCACATAAAACCCAAAAGCTCATAGTGCAAAAGCCGCCCAGCTGGGATGTGCGACACAGTCACCCACAACCTCCAGAGAAAGCAGGGAGCAGTGAGCGCACGGGGCTCACAGGGAAGTACACCTGCTCATTTTCTGCCCCCTGGGGCCGTCAGGGGTCTCCGGCTCTGTCTTCAGACACCAGAACTTTTAAAAGATAAACTGACGCATATTAAAATGTTAAGAGTTTATTTGAAGGCAAACCTATTCAAATTGGGCAGCATCCCTCTAGCAGATAGAAAGACATTCTGAGGAACTCTGCAAACGGAAGAGCTTTGGTAGCCGGAAGGAACAGGATTAAGGAAGCTCTACAAGGGCAAAGAAGTAGGTTGGTTACTGCAAGGTTCCTTTCCTTCCGGGAAGACCGGGGTCTGTCGGGCAGATTGCCTGACTAGTGCTGGCCAGGTGATCCTGAATGGCTGCTTGAAGATTCCATTTCAGGGAGACCCAAGCTGTAATTAAGTGGTCTTATTTGGGGACATGGGGCTTAGCATAAGCAACTCCATTTTGGGCCTATTGTCTTGTTTTTAATGTGCATGATGGGGTGAGGGCGGCAGATCAGCAAGGCCTCAGATGAGGGGTCCCAACTACAACTCACAGGACCAGGAGCAGAGTGCCGCACATGGCGGAGGAGAAGGGGGCTGTCGTTAATACAGTGGGTTGGGAGGTCTGGCCACGCTGTCCTTCCGCTCACATCCAGTTCCCAGCCTTCCTTACTTCAGTGTCACTGGAAACATGTGTTTCTCCCACAGTTCCCAGGGCCAGGGAACAAGAGTAGGTGGCAGTTTCTTTATCCACCCAGACTCCCTCTCTCCTCCCTGATCTCTGCTCCCCTAGATGCTGTGGAGGTGTCCTGTGTCCCATCCCGTGGCCTCTCCACCAGCTGACTTCCTGCAGACCTGGAGCTGATGGTGTCTGTGGGCAGAAAACTTACTGAGTGCCTGGGCAGTGATCTTGTTTTCTCTGTGTGGGCTTCTTAATTATGATTGGCTTGAGATTTGGTTTATTTATATATTCATTTATTTGTAGTTTTTCCTAAACTCTGCCTTTAGAGACTCTTGTAACATGTATTACATTTGTAATTATTTCCTTAATAGGTATTTAATGGACTAACAACTGCCCCATTTTAAACATATCCGACCTGGTCATTAGTGATTCAGATAATCTTCTTCAACCTGAGGTACCCATGCATCTGTATAATAAACTCACTTATTAATCTGAGCTAGGATGAGTTAAATGAAAGTTAAGTGGAAGCAAAAGAATTGTGTAATGGTGGAGCTGAGGCCCCAAGCGGCTAGGATCACATCAGCATGAAGCAGATACGTGCCCACAGGGGACAGGCATCACCTGGGGAATGGTGACGTGAGGGGTGGAGACACCCACGTCTGGACAGACACCGGCGTACGAGCCAACAGCAGCAGGGCCGTGGCTCGGGTACCTTCCACTCTTTCTTCGTCAGTTATGCTCGTTTGTGAACCTGTCTGATCACCCTCTGTGTAAATGACAGCAAATTAGTGCATTAATTCGTTCACGCATTCATTCTAAAATGTTTCTTGAGTAAGTACTATGCACTAGGACTATTCCAGGCGCTGCAGATACATCAGTGAATAACAAAACAGTGGTGCTGTTCACACCTTACCAGAGCATCGACTGGGCTGGCGTAGGGAACCCGCCCCTACCTGCTGGAATGTCAGTGTGCGCAGACCTGAGAGTTAAAAGCTCCAGGGGGACACAGTTGGGTGGGGGTGATCTAATGAATCACCCACTTCTATGAGGTGATCACAATGGATATTGCAGAAAAATCCCCTCGTGCTTCAGGCAGGGCAAGGGCAAAAGGAACCATATTGAAATATGCCACAGCATTCCATTCTTCAAAAGGACTGTCCTAAGGAGAAAGTGCTTAACCAAGTTTAAAACCCCCTAGAGCTTTTTCAGAGCTTGACACAGGGAAAGGGAAAATCCCAAATTCAACGGATTCTAGCCTTCTTTGGTGGGAAGAAAAGGGACTTCCAGTCCCCTCTAGCTTTCCATGTGGGTGAATAGAAGTAGCCAGCTACAGCCCATTCTAGCCATCCTGTCCCACTAAGGAGAGGCGGAACAGAAGTACATGTGTGTTCCCAATCCAGAGGCACAGGCTCACGAAGTAACTCTGAGACCTAGCCATAGGACTGTAGAACACTTCTTCCCTCCGTGCCTTGCCACCAAATTGCTAAAGGCCCATTGACAGCAGTTTACTTTATGAAATTCATCACCTCCACCTACCCAGAAAAATGTACAAAGCCCACTGTGTAAAAAATTTGAAGACATAGAGCAAGTATTATATATGGCCGGGTTGTTAGAATCATCAGACCAGGAATATAAAATAATGATAAATATGCTAAGCATGCTAATGGATAAAGTAGACAGCATGAAAGAACAAATGGGCAGTGCAACAGAAATTCTAAGAACCAAACAGAAATGCTAAATATCAAAAACACTGACAGAAATGAAGACTGCCCTCAATGGGCCTTCTAGTAACTGGACATGACTGAGAAAGACTCTCTGAACTTCAGGATATATTCGTAAAAACCTCCAAAACTGAAAAGCAAAGAAAGAAAAAAAGACCAACAGAATGTCTTAAGAATGTGAGACAATTATGAAAAGGGTAACATAGAATTCACAGAAGTATCAGAAGGAGAAGAAAATTAACTGAAGCGAATTTTGAAATAAAAATGGCTGAGAATTACCCTGTATTCCTGCCAGCCTCTTGTCAAACCACTGATCCAGGAAACTCAGAGAACAACCAAGATAAATGCTAAAACTATGATAAAAAGGCATATCATTTTCAAACCATAGAAAATCAAAAACAAAGAAAAAGTCCTGAAAGAATTTTTTTAAACACTTTACCTATAGTGAGACAAAGATAAAATCTATGTCTGAGTTCTTGGAAACCATGCCAGCAAAAAGAGAAGGAAGTGAAATATTTAGTGTTGATAGAAAAAAAAAAAAGATAACAATAACAAAAAACTGGTACCTAGAATTCCATACCCTGTGAAAATATCCTTCAGAGTGAGGGAGAAATGCTTTCTCAGACAAAGATACACTCTTCAGGAGTAGAACCCAGTGATTCATCTCTTACATATGACCCCCAGTGCTCATCCCAACAAGCGCCCTCCTTAATGCCTCCTTCAGCACCCCTCAGTTTGTTCTCTGTATTTAAGAGTCTCCTATGGTTTGCCTCCCTCTCTGTTTTTATCTTATTTTTCCTTCCCTTTCCCTATGTTCATCTGTTGAGTTTCTCAAATTTTACATGAGCGACATCATGATATCTTCCTCTGACTTATTTCACTTAGCATAATTACTCCAGGTCCATCCACGTTGTTGCAAGCAGCATGATTTGATTCTCCTTCATCACTGAGTAGTATTCCATTGTGTATATATACCACATCTCCTTAATCCATTCATCAGATGGTGGACATTTGGGCTTTTTCCATAATTTGGCTATTGTTAATAGCACTGCTGTAAACATTGGGGTGCGTGTGTCCTTTCGAATCAGCATTTTTGCATCCTTTGTATAAATTCCTAGTAATGCAATTGCTGGGTCATGGGGTAGTTCTATTTTTAATTTTTTGAGGAACCTCCTGGGTGTTTTCCAGAGTGGCTGCACCAGTTTGCGTTGCCACCAACAGCACAAAAGGGTTCCTCTTTCTCCACATCTTCACGAATAGCTGTTGTTTACTGAGTTGTTAATTTTAGCCATTCTGACAGGTGTGAGATGATATCTTACTGTGATTTTGATTTGTATTTCCCTCTCAATGAGTGATGTTGAGCATCTTCATGTGTCCGGTAGCTATCTGGATGTCTTCTTTGGAAAAGTGTCTATTCCTGTCTTCTGCCCATTTCTTAACTGGATTATTTGTTTTTCAGGTATTGAGTTTGGTAAATTCTTTGTAGATTTTGGATACTAATCTTTTATCTGATATGTCATTTGCAAATATCTTCTCCCATTCGATCGGCTGCCTTTTAGTTTTGCTGACTGTTTCCTTCACTGTGCAGAAGCTTTTATCTTGATGGGGTTCCAGTAGTTCATTTTTGCTTTTATTTTCCTGCATTTTGGAGACATGTCAAGTAAGAAATTGCTGGGGCGTAGGTCAAAGAGGTTGCTTCCTGTTTTCTCCTGTAGGATTTTGATTGTTTCCTATCTCACATTTATGTCTTTCATCCATTTTGAATTTATTTTTGTGTATGGTGTAAGACAGTGGTCCAGGTTCATTCTTCTTCATGTTGCTGTCCAGTTCTCCCAGCACCATTTTGTTAAAGAGACTCTTTTTTCCATTGGATACTCTTTCCTGCTTTGTCGAAGATTAGTTAGCCATATATTTGTGGGTCCATTTCTGGGTTCTCTGTTCTATTCCATTGGTCTGTGTGTCTGTTTTTGTGCCAATACTATACTATCTTAATGATCACAGCTTTGTAATACAGGTTAATGTCCAGGATTGTGATGCCTCCAGCTTTGGTTTTCTTTTTCAACATAACTTTGACTATTCAGTGTATTTTCTGGTTTCATACAAATTTTAGGATTGTTTGTTCTATCTCTGTGAGGAATGCTGGTGTTGTTTCCATAGCGATTACATTGAATGTGTAGATTGCTTCGGGTAGTACCAACATTTTAACAATATTTCTTCTTCCAATCCATGAGCATAAGCTCTCTATAGCCTTCAGGCTACAGATCTTTTAGCTCTTTGGTTAGGTTTATTTCCAGGTATTTTATGGGTTTTGGTGCAGTTGTAAATGACTTTGATTCCTTGATATCTCTTTCTGTTGCTTCATTTTGGTATACAGAAATGGAGCTGATTTCTGTACATTGATTTTATATCCTGTGACTTTGCTGAATTCATGGATCAGCTCTAGCAGTTTTTTGGTGGAGTCTTTCGAGTTTTCCATGCAGGGCAAACTTCTGAGCAAGGAAGTTTGTCAGGGATAAAGAGCGCCATTGTATTATAATATAAAGGGTCAGTTGTTCGAGAGGATGTAACAGTTTTTAATGTGTGTGAACCTAAATACAGAATGTCAAAATATGTGAGGGGAGAACTGATAGAATTGCCAGAAGAGATCAATTCACTCGCTATGGGAGCTGGGAACTTAAGCACTTGCCTCCGAAATGCACAGAAAATCACTGAAGATTTGGTCAAAGTCAACAGCCCTATCAATGGGCTAATTCATCCAACAGCATCACATTACAGATTTGTCTCAATTTCACATGGAGCTATTTAATAGTCCACAGTCAGCCACAAAACACACCATAAGAAATAAAAGAATATTCATTGTGCAGTATCTGCTCTCAAGCCACATGGATTAAACTAGAAATCAATAACGAGAAAGATGGTTGAAAATTCCCAAAGCACTTGAGGATTTAAAGTATACTTCTAAATGAGACATGAGACAAAAAAGAAATCTTGAGGAAGATTTTAGAATTATTTTCAAGTAAATGAAAATGAAAACACAACTAATCAAAATTTGTGGGACGCAGTGAAAACAGTGTTTAGAAGAAAATTTAGAGCAGTGAATGCATATATTGAGAAAGATCTAATATCTATCATTTAAACCTTAAGAAACTAGAAAGAGAACATTAAATTCAAAATAAGCAGAAGGAAGTAAATAATAAAAATTAGAGCATAAATAATAAAATTAAAAACAGGAAATCAAGAAAGAAAATAGATGACACTAAAAGGCTTGTTTTTGAGAAGATCAATAAAACCAATAAACCCTTAGCCAAGCTAAGAGAGAACACACAAGTTACTAATTCTTTAGTAACTAATTAGAAGTTAAAGAGGGCTCATCACTTCAGATCCCATGTACATTACAAGGATAATCAAGGCATACTGTGCCCACAAACTTGACAGCCTAGATTAAATAGACCAACTCCTTCAAAGACATAGTCTGCCAAAATTCGCACAAGAAAAAACAGACGATGTAAAGAGACCTATAGCTACTTCAGAAATCGAATCAATTAATAATCTTCCAAAACAAAAAGCCCCAGGCCCCAATGACTTCTCTAATGAATTTTATCACACAGTTTAAGAAGAAATTCTAGGGGCGCCTGGGTGGCTCAGTCAGTTGAGCATTCAGACTTCGACTCGGGTCATGATCTCGCTCATGGGTTCGGGTCCCACGTCAGGCTCTGTGCTGACAGCTCAGAGCCTGGAGCCTGCTTCGGATTCTGTGTCTCCCTCTTTCTCTGCCCTTCCGCTGCTCATGCTCTCTCTCTCTCCCTCTCAAAATAAATAAATGCCAAAATGCCAAAAAAAAAAAAATTAAAAAAGAAGAAATTCTAATTCTCTACAATCCCTTCAGAAGATTAAAGCAGAGGGAATACTTCTAACTCATTTTATAGGGCCAGCGTATTTTTTTAAGTTTATTTTTTTTTATTTTGAGAGAGAGAGAGAGAGAGAGAGCAAGCAGGGGAGGGGACAAAGGTTGAGAGAGAGAATCCCAAGCAGGCTTTGTTCTGTCAGTACAGAACCCAGTGTCAGGCTTGAACTCACGAACTGTGAGATCATGACCTGAGCCGAAGTCAAGAGTCGGATGCTTAACCGACTGAACCACCCAGGCGCCCGCCAGCATACTTCTAATACCAGAAACAAAGATATTACATGAAGAGAAAACTACAGATAAAATCTCTCAAGAACAAAGAGGAAAAATCTTAAACAAAATATTAGCAAGCCAAATTGAGCAACCACATATAGAAAAAATTAGTATACCACCACCAAATGGGATTTTTGTAGGCATACAAGTCTGACTCAATATTTGGAAATCGGTTAATGTACCCCGTCACATTAACAGGCTAAATAAGAAGAATCACATGACTGTATCAATATGTGTAGAAAAGCATTTGACAAAATATAGAAACTCTCAGTAAACTTAGAGGGGAACTTCTTAAACTTGATACAAGAGCATCTACAACTGCCAACAGCTAACCTTCTTAGTGGTGAGAAACTCAGGCTTTTCCCACTAAAATTAGGAATAGTGCAGCTATGTTCTCTTTCACCCATACTGGAAGTACTGGCTAATAGATTAAGAAAGTGTATGTATACATAAAAAAAGAAGAAGAAATAATATGGTCTTTTTTTCAAACATGGTATATGTAGAAGATCTAAAATAAAACTGGATTATAGGGCACCTGGGTGGCCCAGTCAGTTGGGCGTCCGACTTCGGCTCAGGTCGTGGTCTCATGGTTTGTGAGTTCGAGCCCTGCGTCTGGCTCTGTGCTGACAGGCTCAGAACCTGGAGCCTGCTTCAGATTCTGTGTCTCCCTCTCTCCTTGCCCCTTCCCCATTCACAGTATCTCTCTCTCTCTCTCTCTCTCTCTCTCAAAAATAAAGATTAAAAAAAAATTTTAAATAATAAAATAAAACTGGACTAATTATAGCAAGGTCGCAGGATACAAGGTTAATATACAAAAGTCAGTCCCTTTCTTCTAAACCTTTAATGAGCTCGTGGAACTTGAAATTAAACACCATACCATTTGCAAAAATAAAATGCTTAGGTACAAATCTAATTAGATATATACAAGACTATATGTGGAAAACTACAAAACTCCGATTAAAGATATTAAAAAACAACTAAATAAATGAAATACTTCATGAAAAGGAACACCCAATATGATCAAGATTTCACTGTTCCCCAACTTGATCTATGGATTTAATCCAATTCTAAGAAAAATTCCAGGGGCGCCTGGGTGGCTCAGTCGGTTAAGCGGCCGACTTCGGCTCAGGTCATGATCTCATGGTCTGTGAGTTCGAGCCCCGCATCGGGCTCTGTGCTGATGGCTCGGAGCCTGGAGCCTGCTTCAGATTCTGTGTCTCCCTCTTTCTCTGCCCTTCCCCTGTTCACACTCTGTCTCTATGTCTCTCAAAAATAAAATAAAAACATTTAAAAAATTTTTTTTAAAAATTCCAGAATCTTTCTTGTGGATATCAACTGATTCTAAAGTTTACTTCTCTAGAGAAGTAAAAGACCCTGAATAGCCAACACAAGTTTGAGACAGAATAACAAAGACAACTGATAGTACCTAACTTCAAGAATTAAGTCAAAAGATACAATAATCAGTGTTGTATTAGAGAAAGAATAGACAGATCAATGGAACAGTCTAGAGAACCCACAACAGTATAAAGACCCGCAAGAATGCAGTCAAGTGATATATAGGAGCAAAGGCAGCACAGTGGAGAAGATAGTTTTTCCACCGGTGATAGAGCAACTAAACATCTACGTGCAAGAAATTAATCTAGACTTTATACCTTTCACACAAATTAACTCAAAGTAGGTCACAAATCTATAAAATGCAGGGGCGCCTGGGGGGCTCAGTCGGTTAAGTGGCCGACTTCGGCTCAGGTCATGATCTCACGGTCTGTGAGTTTGAGCCCCGCGTGGGCTCTGTGCTGACAGCTCGGAGCCTGGAACCTGCTTCAGATTCTGTGTCGCCCTCTCTCTCTGCCCTTCCCTTAATCACACTCTGTCTCTATGTCTCTCAAAAATAAATAAACGTTAAAAAACATTAAAAATAAATATAAAATGCAAATCTATAAATCTTCTAAAAAATAGAAAACTTCTATGACATTGGGTTTGGCAATGACCTTTTAAATAAGACAACAAAGGCACGTTCACAAAAGAAATAATTTTCTGGACTTTATTAAAACGTTTTGTTCTGCTAAAACAACGCAAAGAGAATGAGACAAGCCACAGACTGGAGAAAATATTTGCAAAAGACTTATCCGTTAAAGAACTGTTACATAAATATGTAAAGCACTCTTAAAACTCAGCTGGAAAATTCCATCTAAAATGGCAAAAAATCTCGGGGCCCCTGGGTATCTCAGTCAGTTAAGCATCTGACTCGATTTCAGCTCAGGTCATGATCTCATGGTTTGTGAGATTAGATTTCACACTGAGAGCACAGAGTCTCCTTGGGATTCTCCCTCTCTCTCTCTCTCTCTCTCTCTCTCTCTCTCTCTCAAGTAAAATAAACTTTAAAATGGCAAAGAATAGTGCTTGCTTCGGCAGCACATATACTAAAATTGGAACAATGCAGAGAAGATTCGCATGGCCCCTTGCTCAAGGATGACCCACAAAGTCATGAAGTGTTGCATATAAAAATAAAATGACCAAAAGTCTTATCACACCTCAGCAAAAAGATAACATAGATGGAAAATAAGCACACGGAAAGTCGCTTTGCATCATATATTATCAGGGAAATTTAAGGCAACAGTGAGATACAACTACACACCCGTGAGAATGGTCAAAATCCCAAACACTGACAACGCCAAGTGGACGTGGAGTAACAGAAACTCTCATTCATTGCTGGTGGGAATGAAAAACGGTACGACCACTTTGAAGACAGTTGGCTATTTTATTAGAAAACTACACATACTCTTACCATCTGACAAATTGTGCTCCTTGCTATTTACCTAGAGTTGAAAATATCTCCACACAAAAACCTGTAAGCAGACACAGGAATTTTATTCATGGTCACCAACATTTGGAAGCAACCAGGATGTCCTTAAATAGGTAAAGAGATAAATAAACTAGGATACACCCAGAAAATGGAATATTATTCAGTGCTAAAAAGAAATGAGCTCTCAAGCCATGAAAAGGCATGGAAGAATCTTAAACGTGTATTACTAAGTGAAAGAAGCCAATCTGAAAAGGGCACATATTGTATGATTCCAATGATATGACATTCTGTGATTCCAACTATATAGTTATTAATGTATATGATGACTGTAGAAAGGTCAGTGGTTGCCCAGAGTTATGGTGAATGGAAGGACATTTAGGGGGAACACTGAAACCTCTCTGTATAATACTGTAATGATAGACGTATGTCATTGTACATTCATCCAAACCTGTAGATTGTATGACACCGAGATTGAGCCCAAACATAAACTATAGACTTTGGCTGATTATGATGTGTCAATATAGGTTCATAAATGAGACGAATGTACCACTCCAGTGGAGAATGTAGACGCTGGTGGAAGTTAATCATGTGTGAAGACAGGGGTATGTGCGATAAATCTAGACCTTTCTCTCAACCTTGCTGTGAACCTAGAATTCTGCTCTAAAAATAAAGTTTATTAAAAACTAAAAAGCTCTGCCTTTCCGGACCTTCTTTCTCAGGGAGACTGAATGCAATCAAGAAGATAGAGAAAAACTGAATAAATATTTCACATCTTTCCATTATTGTTAGGGGAGCATCTTCCTCCTTTGAGGAGCTCCACTTCTTACTCTAGTGTTTCACTATAATGGGCCTCCTCCCCTCCTTCGTTTTGGTGGTTTCATCAGCTGTCAGTCCCTTGGGATCTGTGGCATCTCTTGGGTTTTCATACTTTCTGTAGGGCTTGGACGGAAAAAGGCCAGACCCCCATACCACTATCAGTGTTTGTCAGATTCATGGAGGAGAGGAGACAAGTAGGAGCCGGTCTTGGCATTTCCAGTTCGTGCATAGAACCCAGCCGGGGACTCAGCCACCCGCTGGTGCCCCGGCCCCATCCTCCCTCTGCCCTGCCAGGCTGGCCATGACATTGGCTAGAATCACCGTGGAGAGTTCCTTTTTATATCCATGTGATTCTTTCTCAGGATGAGGCCTCAGTTCTCAGTTGTTTCTCCAACTGGACCTGCCCAGCATCTCCTCCTGACCTGCCCCCATAAGCTTCCGCCCATAGATAGGTAAAACCACGGGGACGGGATTGTTCTGGGCAACCAAGGACAGAAACATACAGCTTTCGCGAGGACTTGACGCTCTTAAAAATAAAGGATGGAATTGATTCCATTTAATGGAGTATTAAAGATTCCCAGAGCAATCAGGATCTGACCCATTCAGTGAATAATGGGCATGAAGTAAACCTTGACCATCTCAGTAGTTGGGAAAGGGCGTATGTAATTATTCTCTGCTTTTCCCGCGGATGGTTTGGCCTGGCGAGGCAGGCTAAGACGGACTTTAGCCTCTTCCGTCTAAGAGGGAAGGGCAACCATCTTCCCCACTTTATTCAGCCAAGCAAGAAAGGAGGAAGGTGGGATTCATCCCTAGGCATGACCACTGGGGAGGCCAACCCCGGACCTTACAATGACAAATCAGAATGTGCTGCGTGGGATTATCTGGGAACGAGCCCGTGACTATGCCGAACATCTCCTTGCAGACAGCTGTAAATCCTCGGACACACACAACCCGACCGGTGCTTTCAGGAGGTGACGGTATCTGCACAGGTGCAGGGGCCCTGGATTAGCCGGGCTCTCCTTCCTCCTGGATCTCTCCTGGGCGGCACGGGGTACCTGGGATCGGAGGCCAGACAGTGTGGGGCGAACTAATATAGCCCGTGGAGGAGACTGAGACCGAAGACTCTGACTTTTGTTGGCACTTTTTATTAGATGGCATCCGCCCCGGCTGTCAGGCCTGGGCTGAGCCTCCCTCTCCTCAGGTCCGTCCCTGCAGGCCGTCCTGTATATCACTCCCCAAACCGTTTCTGTGCCATTTCTCTGTTCCTTCCTTTCTTTGTCCTCCCGTCACCGTGGGCCCTATGCAGAACGAGCAACTGGTCCAAAGAATGAGATTTTGGTCCTTCCCGTCCTGCCGTGTCATGCAAGTCTTCTGGACGCTTTGGCCATCCACTCAGTGGCCAGGACGGCAGAACTTTCTCCTGGAAATGGCAGGAAAATAGAACCTTCCATCTATCAGTATAAATCTTGTGTTGTCTCCTCTCAGAATTCCACAATTTTGGGACGCCTGCGTGGCTCAGTCAGTGGAGCGTCCGACTCTTAGTTTCAGCTCAGGTCACGATCTCAGGGTTTATGGGCTTGAGCCCAACATACAGGCTCTGCTGGCAGCACAGAGCCTACTTGGGATTCTCTCCCTTCTCTCTCTCTTTCTCTCTGTCTCTCTGCCCCTCCCCTGCTCTGTCTCTCAAGATAAACAAACATTTTTACAAAAAAAGACTCACACGATTTTTATCACCACCTCAGGCTGGGTCTGGCCCACCCAAGTCCCTGGCTCTGGTTCAACTAAGGGACAAGCACTCTCTGCACTGTGACAGCTGCAGGGCAGAGCCCTGGGGCTGGGGAGGAGGCTGAGCAGGAGCCTGTGTTATTGAGAAGGCAGGTCAGCAGAGGCAGCAGAATTCAGGCTGATACTAGACGTCACAGTCAGCAAGGCCGCAGCGCAGGTGAATGTGGGGGCTTTTCTGTGATGCTGAAAGTCGGGAGATCTGGCTGTCATTTCCCGTTAGCACTGGTAGGGGTGGGGCGCCCGGGTGGCTCAGTCGGTTAAGCCTCCGACTTCAGCTCAGGTGTCGACCTCATAGTTCATGGGTTCGAGCCCTGCATCGGGCTCTGTGCTGACGGCTCAGAGTCTGCAGCCTGCTTCAGATTCTTGTCTCCCTCTCTCTCTGCCCCTCCCCGGCTTGTGCTTTGTCTCTCTCTTGCAGAAATAAACATGAAGAAAATAATTATTACTGGTAGGAAGGTGAGGAGATCTCCAGGATTCATCACAGATATATTTCTTCTAAATCTGGAGCAGAATCCCATGATTTGGGGGAAGAAGAGGTGTCTGTGAATTAGAGCGGCTTATTATGAGCCGGGGGAGGTGCGAGCACGGGATATTGCAGAGGTCACTTCCTGGCAGGCAGGGCTCAGGCTTCCGCTCCGTCAGGCCAGTCCGGTCTATGAGCTTCAAGAAGACAGTTGCACCAGAGGTGCCGGAGTTTGGGCTAGACTGGCTGGACTCTTTACCTTCTGAAAGTCGTGCGTAAGAGTGCCCCGGCCTCGGTGCAGAACGTCACGCCGCTGGAGGCACAGGACATGGAAGCGAAGGTCGACAAGACCTATGCGCAGGAGCACTTCCTCCTGCACAGAGACCTCACGTGTCCAGTGATGAGCACTGAGCTGGGAGTCTCGCGTGCTTTTCCAGGGGGAGCCAGGGCTGTTCGGGGGGTGTGTCGGGCCTCATAACTGCGGTCTCTGACGTGTGTTTACCAGGCTGGGTTGGCTCTCTTTTTCCCCCGAAGATCCCAGCCTCAGGTCTCTTTACGGCCTGACTTCTTTGCCAGGAACTCTCGTCTTTGTCGCCTGCAGTGAAGCGTTGGAAGGTAAAGGGCCGGGAGTTTAGCTTCTGTCCCCGACATCACACGGACCCATGAGCTGACATAATCTTGCCCCGGGGAGAGGGGGGGACGGGGACAGAGCTACCAGAACCAGGTGTCACACTGCGTCCCCCTGAAGAGGTGCAGAGAGACACCTGCCGCGTGGAATGCCGAGGGCTAAACACAACACTTGCTGTGACCTCTCGTGAGGCGCTAAGGAAACCACGGGGTGCGAGGGCTCAGACCTTGGAGGCCGATACGGATTGATGCCGATAAGGATTAGAATCAAGTTCCCACGCAGCACTACGGCCAGCGCCTGGAGCAGAGGACGCAGTCAAAGCTGCCGCGTTTGTCAGTGTGATACGTGCACTTTGGGAGAAACACATCATACCGAGACGTTTGTCCAGGTGAGGAGCAGAGCTTGGTGGGGGCGACGGGGAAGAGGCCGTGCGCCTGGCCTGCTTAGGGAGCAGCGGGCTCAGTCATCTCCCAACACGCCCCTGCAGCCGATGGGCTTTCTTCCCGCTCACCGACAGGCGCTGCGGTGGCCCTGGAGAACCCGGGAGCCGTCCTGCGCCTTCCTCCTCTGGCCCCCCTCGCAGCCAGAGAGACCGCTCGGTGCTCTGATGTTCAGGCCCCTCCTTGCCTCTCGCACCACAGACCATCAGAGGAGAAGTGCGCGGCTGCAAACACCGCTAAACCCAGAGATCTGGGCCGGAAACCAGAAATCAGACTTGGAGTCACTGCACCTCTTGAGGCCTTATTTCCATCGTCCGTGCATCCTCGATGTGCGCACGCGCCCTGTTCCTCATCGGGTGTTCCGGAAGCTCCCAGAGGTCGGCGTGGACGGAAGGCTGCGGCAGGGAGGGCTTTGCCGGCGTCTGCCTTTCCAGCCTCCAGGCTCCGTCTCCTCTCTGTCCTGCTCTCAGCCGGTCCCTCACTAGACGTGACGCTGCAGAACCGCCAGAGGGCGCTAGGAACATTCCGCGCCGATGAACCTGTCCATGAACTGGGGAAAGGGGAGCCGCGTGTGCTTAAGGCACACGATGGAGTGCCACCCGGCCGCCCCGGGGACCAACTCCAGACGTGCTACCTCGTGGTGAACCTCCGAACACCTTGCTCAGTGAAAAAAGCCAGACACGAGACACCAGTCCGAACCCATTTCTACGAAAAAAAAAAAAAAACATTTTTTTTTTTCAGGAAAGGCAAATCTCCAGAGACAGGCATTGGTTGCCTGGAGTAGGAGTGGGAATGAGGATTCGCAGTAAATGGGACCGAGGGACGGATCTTATGGGGGTGATGAAACTGATTTAAGATGATTTAAAGTGATGGTTGCATCTAAGTACGTTCACCAGTGATCAACTGTATACTTGAAGTCGGTGAATTTTGTATGTACGATATACCTCAATAAAGTTGTTTAAGAAAAAGAAAAGTCTGCAACCTAGTCTCCTGGCCTCTAAGATAGGGCATCTGAAGGCTTTTGACTCCACTTTTGCAGCGTTCCTGCACGCTCGGAGCCTGTCGTCAAATGACGTCTTCTGTCCTTCCCCCGCCCCCGGTTCTCCATGGCTGCTTCCTCGTCTTTTTATTCTGACTAGAGACTCACCCTGCAGTCACCATAATCTATTCTGCATATTCTTCGTCTCATTCTCTCCCTCCTTCGTCCCCAACCTTCCCTGTGTCTTACGTGCTCATGGAGAGGCTAGAACGTCTCCTATCTGCTGAGCAGGAGCGACAGCATCAAATGGCCATGTAAGTCCTTCCTCGCTTCCCTCCCCCTCATGAGAACAGCGAACTGTCCTGGGACGAGACACCCCTGAAAAAAGTCTCCGTATATGGGGACGAGGCTGAAGCATCCTGCCTGCGCTGCAGGTGGAGACCAAGACACTACGTTACACTAACCATGCAGCGCCTCCCCCAGGCTGGGGCGGCACTGCACCCAGGGAGAGCGGTCTCCCCTAAGCCTACACTCCTTCCACGGTAGGAGAAGAGAGCCCAGAGTGGGTATCTGGCGCCCCCAGCATTGTAACTCACGTCCCCACTCTGGTCTTGCTTCATGGGGGTCACGGGGAATCCGCAGGGCTTGAGCACTGGGAATCAGATTGTGAGAAGTGTGGAGGAGCTTAAAGCTACCAGTGCTTCAGCTCGGGGAGACTGAGTCCCTGCTCGCAGCACCCAAGTGGTACTCCCAAGCAGTAGCTTCGCTAAACTACAGAGCCAAGACCGTGGTGCAGTATGACCAGGGAACTCAGTGGGGCACAAGCGTGCCTGAATCAAGACCTCAAAGACCCCTCTCCGGCCCCGGATCTTGGCCTGTCCCCCTCTTCTGCCCAGTTCGGGGAGCTGCGCCATGGCCCTGTCCACCGCCGAGCATAGTTCTAAGCCCTACCCAATCAGAAAGTCTGGCCTGATCGCCTGGAAGTTTTACAACCCAGCAACGCTCAAGCAGAGGCCAGATCATCTGCAGAGCAAACCCGGGGGCCCCATTTGGCCAGGGAATGTGGGGAGAGAGCCGACTTGAGTCAGGACCACAAAGAGCTTTGTCAGCCTTGGACCCGTTCCCCCTGCTCTGCCCAGGCAGGGTCGCTAATTCACAGCCTCCAACTCTGCGAACCAGGAAACCTAACCAGAGCTCCTGGGATGCTTAGCTCCTGGGATCCTTCAGCTCCAGTTGCAGCAGCCCTGGAGCGAAGACCGTGACCAGCAGCTCGGCAGCTGCAGAGCCAAAACAGTGACTTCGTCCGTCGAGGGAGCTTAGCGTGCGTGTTTCTCTGACTTGATTCCCGAAGAGCCTTGCCGATCCCGGAGCCTGTTCTGCAGCCCCAAGCGAGCAGGGAAGCTAATTCATATTTTAATACCCAGTCCCGACCATCTAGAAAGCTTGAGCAGAGAACCCAGCCAACTGTGAAATCCACCCTACGCTCTTGCTCGAGCAGGGAACCACGGCGATCTCCAGGGACAGAGGTCAGACACAATTTCTGTGCTTTCCCTCTGCTTCCCCCCAGTTCACTGATCCCTGCAGTGAGCGAGCTTCTACCCTCGTCTGCTGCCCCAGTTTTTGTGGCTGCCACTAGGGGACATCTCTACATCGTCTAGCTCTGGTGACCAGTGCGGACTTGTGCTCATGGGCCCCATAGGACTATACAAACATGGAGAAAGAGTTCTTAACTGGCTACTAACCCAAGGCACAGCAAGAGTCAACAGACCCTATAACCCAGTCTTTCTGTGAAAAGGCATTCGCTTATCGTTATACCTACAGCCTGAGGAGCAGGCTTCTGATCCTTCCGGAGACCTCAGTGTGCAGGTGTTACCTTCGTGCTCTCCCTCCGCTGTGCTCCAGAATGACAGTATTTCCCAGAGGGGAGCTTATATGTGCGTGTCGCGCCCCGATGGTTACAGCTGGTGCGATGGCTTTCTCATTTACCACCCAGAGGATACCCTTGGATTTCCTGGCTCTGGCAGCCAAGGAGGCTCATGTTCCTGGATCCTATGGGACCGTAACTATCGGAGAGACAGTTCTTGGCAGGATACCATCATAGAGCACTGCATGGAAAACAGACTAAGACCTACCCCGTCTTTTTGTGAAAAACTATTTGATTGTCTTGGAGCTTTAGCCCGAAGGGCAGGCTTCTGGTATGGCACACATCTAAGGACCTACAGACATGTTCTCAGAGTATGTAGACTGCTGGGCACCATGTTTGCACTCTCCCTCTGCCTTGCTACAACTCAACAGTAACCCCCCACAAGCTTAAACACTTGTCTGGAGCCTGTATTTTTGCAGCCACCACCCAGGGGACATCTCCAGATCACCTGGCTGTGGGGTCAATGACGATTATGCTTCTGGTGCCACAGGACCAAATATTTACATACTTTAAAAGCTGCTGCCTGAGTGTCTAGCTTCCAATTAGCCTCATTGCAGATGCTGAGATCCCCCCAACCTTTGGGCAGGTTGGCATACCCTCAACTATTGGGAGCCATTAAATAAAGACTAGACTACTTAGATAATCACAGTGGCTTGAGAGACAACCAAGAGTTAGGGCAGAGTTGAATGACAAGGTTCATCTCTTAAATGAGGCCATTCCCTCGAGACTGGAAGAGATGGCCCTAAATGATATGTTAGACCAGAGGGACTAAACACATATACAGAATATACCATCCAAAAGCAAGAGACTACACATCTTCTCACAGGCACATAGAACATTCTCCAGGTAAGAACGTACGACAGGCCACATTGCAAGTCCTTTTTAATTTAAAATTTTTTAATGTTTATTTTTGAGAAGGAGAGAGACAGAGTGTGAGCGGAGGAGGGGCAGAGGGGCAGACTGAGGGAGACACAGAATCTGAAGCAGGCTCCAGACTCTGAGCTGCCAACACAGAGCCTGGTGCGGGGCTCGAACCCACGAACCACAAGACCATGACCTGAGCCAAAGTCAGATGCTCACCCGACGGAGCCACCCAGGTGCCCCACAAGTCCTTAGTAGTTTAAGATTGAAATCCTATCAAATATCTTTTCTGACCACAGCTGGGAACCAATTAGAGGAAGAAAATGAAAATTTGCCAATAAGTGGAGATTATACTGAATAACCTGTGGGTCAAAGAAAAAATCAAAAGAGAAATTAAAAAAAAGACATAACATAAAAAAATAAGACCCAGATATATGCTACCCAGAAGAGACTCATTTCAGACTTAAAGACACGTGCAGATTAAAAGTAAAGGGATGGAAAAGCATTTATCATGCAAATGGAAGTAAAAAGATAGCTGAGGTAGCAATACTTACATTCCACAAAATTGACTTTAAAACAAAGACTATAATAAAAGACAAACAAAGGACACTACATAATCATAAAGGGGACAATCCAACAAGAAGACAAAACAGTTGTAAATATTTATGCACCCAACATGAAAGCACCCAAATACATAAAGCAGCTGTTAACAAAGGAATAAATTGATAGTAACATGATAATAGTAGGGAATTTTAACACCCCACTTACGCCATTGGATAGATCATCCAAACAGCAAGTCAACAAGGAAATGGTGGCTTTGACTGACACATTATGCTTTGGATTCTGTGTCTCCCTCTCTCTCTGCCCGTCCCCTGCTCATGCTTTGTCTCTCCTGCTCTCAAAAATAAATAAAAAACATTTAAAAAAATTTTGATTGACACATTGGACCAGATGGATCTAATGGATATATTCAGAACATTTCATCCTAAAACAGCAGAATACACATTCTTTTCAAGTGCACATGGAACATTCTCCAGAATAGATCATATGTTAAGCCACAAAACAAGCCTCCACAAATTCAGAAAGACTGAAATTATATCATGCATCTTTTTTGACCACAAAGGTATGAAACTAGAAGCTGATCACAAGAAAAAATCTGGAGAGAACACAAATAAATGAAGGTTAAATAACATGCTACTAAATAATAAATGGGTCAAGCAAGGAATCAAGGAGGAAATAAAAATTACATGCAGACAAATGAAAATGAAAACACAACAGTCCAAAACTAGTGGGATGCAGCAAAAGCTATTTGAAGAGGGAAGATTCTAGCATTACAGGCCTATCTCAAAAAGCAAGAAAAATCTCAAACAACCTAAAGGAGCTAGAAAAAGAAGAACAAACAAAGCTGAAAACCAGTGGAAGAAAGGAAATAACAAAGAATAGAGCAGAAATAAATAGAGACAAAAAAAATAATAATAATAGATCAATGAAACCAGTAGCTACTTCTTTAAAAACATAAAGTAGGGGCGCCTGGGTGGTTCAGTCGGTTGAACGTCTGACTTTGGCTCGGGTTCTGATCTCCCGGTTTGTGGGTTTGAGCCCTGCATCGGGCTCTGTGCTGACGGCTCAGAGCCTGGAGCCTGCTTCGGATTCTGCGTCTCCCTCTCTCTCTGCCCTCCCCCACTCACACTCTGTCTCTCTCTCTCTCTCTCTCTCTCAAAAATGAATAAACATTTTTTTAAAAAAAAAAAAAACCTTTTTTAAAAAAAGAAATAGAACTCTCTGATGGTAAGATGGGGGGCGGGGTGCGGAGGGCAGCTGGAACCAGGGAAGCCTACTGACCGGGTGCAGTGAGCTTTTGGGCACTGTGATGAGGGCCCAACTTAGGTGCTGTCTGGAAGAGAGAGGGGAATGAAGAGATGAAAACCTTCTTTCAAAAAAAAAAAAGTGAGCAAAACTTTGTGAGAATTCAGAGTTAGGGAAAGAAAAGGAGGAACACCAACAGAACTTTGGGGTTCGTATCTGGAAAGAGCTTCCTCCTGAAATACCTCCCCTTCCATGCCTTTCTCCTCTTTTTAGGAGTCTTTTAGGAGTCATTTCAAAGCTGCTACCGCTAACGCCACATAATCCTTTATCCTTAATTCTACAGTCCTGTAAGGTCTCTTCATTGAAATCTTTTTCATATACTCATTCGGTGACAAAACTTCACATACTTTTTTTTTTAATTTTTTTAACGTTTATTTATTCTTAAGAGACATAGAGACAGAGCGTGAGCTGGAGAAGGGCAGAGAGAGAGGGAGACACAGAATCCGAAGCAGGCTCTAGGCTCCGAGCCGTCAGCACAGAGCCCGACGCGGGGCTCGAACTCACAGACCGTGAGATCATGACCTGAGCCGAAGTTGGCCACCCAACCAACTGAGCCACCCAGGTGCCCCAAAACTTCACATACTTATTTGGTGATAAAACATAACTGGTAAAAGGACATTCATACTCTTCATCGGTCCCACTGAATATTCACATAGCTCACTGCGGAACGTGGATGCGTGTGATGAAGGCCTGTGGCCGGTACCACTGGGTGCATAGGGCCCGCGCATGTATGGTACGTGCATCTGCCCTCAGCACCCCTCCTCGGATGGCCAACTCGGGGGAAACAGGACCCACGGTCCCCACGCTGGAGCTCCTAGGCAGTTCTAGAAGCACATGATGGAGCAGCCAGCCCTACTCCCAGACCCCCACCAGACCCAGTGCCAACTCAGCCAGGTCACCATCGGCCTGGGTGTCAGTCTACACTGCAGCTTTGAATCCACACGGTAAAACTGGTAGCTTCCTAGATGCCACCTCAGGCTTAGCCGAGCGCCTCATATTGTCATTCTTTTAGGATCTCCAAAGTATGGCGACCTCACTCTAGATACACTGCCCCATTTTGTCATCCTAACAGCCTCTCCGGGCGACCGGGGCTAACGGCCAGGCCAAGCCCGTTGAAAGTCTGGTGTAAAGCAAACCCACGATCGTTGGCACGTGGCTTTTGCGCAAACGCCTACGCTGTGTCTCACGGTGCTCTAGAATGAGCGTATGTGCGTCTAAATGTATGACACATATTCGTATGTGTGGTTATAGTCATATGTTGATGGCCAACGGATCTCTGGGGGAGAGGATCCATTAGAGGAAATGAAACAGTCTTTTCGGTGGCTGTGAGTGCAAAATGCGTATGAAGAAATAAACATTTTTTGTTCGCCTGCTTTGTTTCCAATTCTGGCGCCAGTCCCTGGCCAGCTGCTTGAGAGCAGGAAAGATACACTGTCATGAAGAAGCTCAGAGTCTAATGCTTGAAATCTGCGTTTAAACGAATACATTTTTCCTTCTTTGTCATTTTATAAGATTCCGCAGTCAGAAAAGAAGAAAGAGCGGTTCTTAGATTTGGGCAGACTTGGAATCGGAGGTGGAGAAGCCACTTCCTGGGCTCCAGCCCCAAGAGATTTAGTTGCTGTCAAGACTTAGAATGTGCATGTTTGACATAAACACCCAGGCAATTCTAATGCAGGTGGGCTGCAGACCACAGTTCACAGAACATTGTTCCACACATTGAATCAAATCTGTAAATGGGGGTGCCCGGGGGGCTCAGTCAGTTAAGCGCCCGACTGCGGCTCAGGTCATGATCTCACAGTCTGTGAGTTTGAGCCCCGCATCGGGCTCTGTGCTGATGGCTCAGAGCCTGGAGCCTGCTTCGGATTCTGTGTCTCCCTCCCTCCCTCTCTCTCTTTTCTCTCTCTCTCTTGCTCGCTCTCTCTCTATCCCTCCCCTGCTCATGCTCTGTCTCTCTCTCTCTCAAAACTAAACATTAAAAATAACTGTAAAGAAATTTGTTTTACTTTGAGAACCTGGAATTGAAAAGTATACAAGTCATTTCGTAAATCTCGACATAAAGATCTTCAAATATTCCTTGGGGAAAGTCCTTACTTACGCCCTTTGCCTTCTGGCACTAAAATAAAACTCACTCCACAGTTACGTACTAGACATAATTGAAAATTTAAAACAACAAGAATAAAAACAACTCAACCACTGTCACCACCACCACCGCCAAACAGATCTGCCAGCGGACGCCTGCCTGGGGTGCAGACACGCCCCACTTTCATGATGGACGGAGTGGCCTCAACAGCCACGTTCACACTCGGTGGTTTCAGTTGCTCCATGAGGGTGTTTGCCTGTCCATACGGAGGAGCTCACTGGAGAATCAGCAGAATGGGTGAAAAGTCAGTAGAGCCATAAAATATTATTTAAAGACCAAGGAGCCAGATGCTTATTCAAGCATCCAGAAATTTTTCCTTCATCCAGAAGGATGAAGCCAGGGCTGGTAGGCGTTGAGAATATATAATCAGTAACCAATGATAAACTCATACATTGCTTCTAAGACATCCATTTTATGGGCACGACATTTATGAAGGCAACAACAGATGGTGTAAATCTCAGATCTGCTCAGGATCCAGTTACTAATCTCTTTTGGGGAAAAGACTTTTAAAACCATCCTTGCATTCCACTCTCTGTGCAATATTGAAAAGTAGCTCTGTGCCCTAATAAAACTAGTTGCAAATAAAAAGTTTCTCTGAGAGGAGGATACCCCCTTCTTTTACTTTCTGTATGTTATATTCTTTCCCACTACGTAACAGAAACAGAGCCCATTCTTTTTTTTTTTTTTAATGTTTTATTTATTTTTGAGAGAGAGTGTGAGCAGGGAAGGGACAGAAAGAGGTGGGGACAGAGGATTCAGAGCAGGCTCCACGCTGACAGCAGTGAGCCTGATGCGGGGCTCAAACTCATGCACTGTGAGAGCATGACCTGAGCCAAAGTCGGACCTCAACCAACTGAGGCACCAGGGTGCCCCGAAACAGAGCCCATTCTTCAAAACAAAACAAAACAAACTGCATGACCACCCATGTCTTCCAACGTGTATAATTCACATAAGAACCATGTTGAGCCCTATGTAGGGAACAAGGTGCAATCCTACGGAAAAGGATGGAAAAGAAGAGGAGGCAAGTACCTAAGGTAACACTTAAACAGGTAAAAGTAGCTCTCCGGCTGACAATCTGCAGAAGGTACGAGGTTTGTTACACCAGCAGATGTTATTACTGCTCGAGCGAAGGAGCTGGACACTTGTGTTGGCTTCTGCTGCTGTCCTAACAAGTTACCGTAAACTTAGTGGCTTAGAAGAACACGTGTTTATTACCTCACGGTTCTATGGGTTAGGAGTCCGCCAAGGATCTCGCTGGACTGAAATCAACATGTCACCCGGGCTGCCTTCCTTTCTGGAGGCTCTAGGGGACAATCTGTTTCCTTGCCCTTTCTAGTCTTCCGAGTGCCCCCCTCCCCCACTTCCCCTGCATATTCCTTGGCTCCTGGCCCCTTCCTGTCTTCAGCACTGGCAACAGCAGGTGCAGTCCCCCTCACCCAGCATCATTCTGACCTCCTTTTCTTCCCTTCCAGTCTTAAATCCTCGTATAGTTACATGGGGCCACCGGAACCACCCGGGATCACCTCCTCATCTCAAGGTCTTTAACATAACACGTCTGCGAGGTCCCTTCTGCTATGTGACATATCCGCAGGTTCTGGGGACTGGAATGGGGACCTCCTAGGCAGGAACGCGGTGTCACTCTGCCTACCACCGCACTGTTAACTCAGGTGCCAACTAATAAATATTGAAACTAAAAACGTACCTTTTCTGATTTTGACAGTTTAGGAAAATCAGGACACTACGCTAGGGCACAATCTAGAAGGGCAAATGAAGACAAAGCAAAATTACAACCTTACAAGTGCTCCGTTGATGACCATAAAAATCGCACCAGTACGAGTCTCTTTGGAGTCATGGTTTTGTTTTCCAGATGTGGCTTTTATTCCACCCCCCCCCCGCCCGCAAAGACAGACTGATGTTGGAAATCTCGTCCAAGGCGAAGAGTGCAGTGGTGGAGGAAGGGAAGGCCGTGGCAGAGTCCGTGTGCCTGGGACCACACTCTCAGCTAGATCCAAAGGGGGCCGGTGGGATGGTTTTCTTTGGACTTGCCCTTGCCCGAGCTCCAGGATCCCTGTGCACCTCCCCCAGACGGCCACCAGGGGGCGCGGCGGTCCTTCCCTTGGAACCCCCAGCCTGGTAAACAAGCGGGGGGGGGGGGGGCCCCCGGATGACCGGTGTGGCGGAATCTCGCGGGGCCGGGGCCGCCTGAGTGTGCAGAGGTTGCTGACGTGTGATCACGCCCCCCCCTCACCCCCCGGGGCTGGCCCTCGCAGGCCCGGGGATGGGGTGGCGGTGCAGGCTGAGCGCCTCGGGCAAAGCCATCTTCTTCGGTCTGCTCCGAACCAGGCGCCAACCGGAAAGAGACGTATCCGCGCTTCCCCGGGGGCGGGAAATCTCTTAACTTCGCGGACGCGGCAGCCCCTCCTGTGTCCGCCGCTCTGTGTGTGTGCGTGTGCACGCATGCGTGTGTGCATTGCGCGTGTGTGCGTGTGTGCGTGCGCCGGGCAGGGGCTGGGGGCAGAAGTTGCAGGGAGAGGGAGGAGAGTCCGGGGAGGAGGCTGGGAGGACCAGAGCCGGCACACCCACGTGGGAGGGCAGCCGGGCGTGGGGGCGAGAGGAAATCCCCCGGTTTATGAGGTTACAGTTCTTAGTGGTGGGTTTATTCCTTCCTCTTGAGAATTGCGTGCCTCCGTGGGGTTTTTTCCAGATGCTTGAAACCTGACTGCACCACTTCAGGCTGAGTCCACCTTTACGGTGGATGTGTAAGTAGAGGCAGCTGGGCTTGCACAGAGGTCTTAATGCTTCTGGATGCTTCGGGAAGGAGCCGGTGAGTGGAGCCCCTTCCGGGGCCTCCTCTGGACCAGCACAGTGAGGTGTCTGGGAATCTTGGCGCCTCCCTCCAGTGCTTGGGTTGCAGCCCATCCGTTTGCAAAGCTGCCGCCTCTTGCTCGCTTCCCAGGGGAGAGAAGTCAGCCTGAGCCCAGCGTTCCCCAGAGACACCCAACAAACAGCCTCTAAAACCTCAGACAAAGTGGGGACTTCCCATCAGGGCGCTTTGTGGTGGTGTTAAGACTTCCTTTGGAAGAATTTTGAGAGACTAGAAATGATTGTGTCTTAAAAGAATGCCTTTTAAAGAGGAATGTCCTCTGGCAAAGAGCCTGTTTTCACCCCCAGACCTCACAGGAACACCCGCTCAGCGCTTGGACATGGGGACCCGGGGCTTCTTGGAATCCCAGACAGAGTCGAGCAAAAACTGCACTTAGAACTGGCTCCATGCTTTTTAGATACAAGCTCGAAGGGTTTTCTTCCTTCAGGGGTTCGCCCTGGCTGCGGCTGTCTTCTCTGTTGTGTAAAAGTCTCTACTCAGAACCTACATCCGTGTTTTACCACCTGGATTTTAAAATCGGGGAGTCCCAGCACTTCCGAGTCCTAGGCACTGGATTTGCTCTCCTGCCCACAACAAGAAAGCATCACAAAGGAAACCAGACAAGATACGTGAAATGCGGATTTTTCAAGACACCGAGCAGCAGGCAGAAGACGCCGGCGATGCCCCCCGAGGATGGGACACAAACAGGTGGGCCCCGCGGTTGCTTCCGTTTACTGCCGGAGAGGAGAAACTGAAGAGGAGCCCAGTGGACCTCGAGTTGAGGACACTGAGTGAGAGGCCGGGGAGGCCACAGGACAGAGCACCAGAGAGACGGGAGCTGCAGCAAGTCCATCAGGATCGTCTGTCTAGGGGGGCCCTCCAGCGTGCGACACAGGGCTGCTCAGTGCGCACGTGTGAGGCAGGCCGCCTGGCACTCACGCAGGGCTGGGAACGATGCTTGTTCCCAGCAGATAGACCGGAAGGAAAAAACACGCTCATAATTCATGGGGAGGGGCTGGAGTGCTCAAGGAGGGCTTTCCTCAGCGGCGGGAAACTCATCCGCCCCAGACCGAGCACTGCCCCGGGCCAGTTAGCAAATCCTGAAAGCAAGACCTGAAATGATCAAACTGTTTCCAAGCAGGTGCACCCTGAACAAAGCTCAGAATCCATACGACACAGAAATACCCGGCAACCAACAAGGTCAAACTCAGAACATCTGGCATTCCATCAAAGACTTCAAGGTACGCAAAGAGGCAGGGAAATGGCCCCTAATAAGGAGGCCGATCAATCATCTGAACGTGACCCGGAGCCGGCACACATGTCAGAATCACCAGAGAAGGACATTAAACCATGCATTAAAACGGTAGTCCATGCGTTCCAGACCTTAAGCAGACAAATGGAAAATATATAAATGACCCAGTCTAACTTTAAGAGATGCCAATCACAGTGTCCGAAAGGAACTGTGCTGTAATAAGAGATTGATAGCGATTAGAAAATGCAGCAGAGGGGCGCCTGGGTGGCTCAGCCGGTTCAGCATCTGACTCTTGGTCTCGGCTCAGGTCATGGTCTCACGGTTTGTGAGTTCAAGCCCCACATCAGGCTCTATGCTGACGGCATGGAGCCTGCTTGGGATTCTCTCTCCCTCCCTCTCTCTCTGCCCCTCCCCTGCTTGTACACACACTCTCTCTCTCAAAAGAAATAAATAAACTTAAAAAAATAAAGAACTATATATTAAAAAAAGAAAATACAGAAGAAAAACAATTGCAAGGACCTGTATTGAGACTGTCGATCCCTCTGGGTGGTGTTGCACCTTTTCCTCCATGAAATCTCCCGGTCCAGGAGCACAGAACACCTTTCCATTTCTCGTCTTCTCCAACCTCTTGTAGCAACATCATGGAGTTTTCAGTGGACAAGCCTTTTGCTTCCTTGACTAGATTTATTCACGGACATTTTATTGTTTCAGGTGCTATTGTAAATGAAACTTTTCTTAATTTCCTTTCCAGATAGTTCTTTGCTGGTGTACAGAAACAGCCGGTTTTTCTCTACCTTGTTTCCTACACCTTTACAGAATTAGTTTATCGACTGTGTTAATTTTCGTGTGTGGTGTAGTTGGGAATTTTCTGCTTAGAGGAGCATGTCGTCCCCAAAGAGAGAGAGTTTCATTTCTTCCTTTCCACACTATTTTTGCTTACCTCCAGTTTTAAAAAATATTTGGGGGGCACCTGGGTGGCTCAGTCGGTTAAGCGGCCGACTTCAGCTCAGGTCATGATCTCACGGTCTGTGAGTTTGAGCCCCACGTCAGGCTCTGTGCTGATGGCTCATCAGAGCCTGGAGCCTGCTTCAGTTTCTGTATCTCCATCTCTCTCTGCCCTTCCCCTGCCGTGCTCTGTCTCTATGTCTCTCAAAAATAAATAAATGTTAAAAAAAATTAAAAAAAAAAAAGATATTTGGGCTGGGTATAGAAGCCTATGCGCCACCGCAGGCCACCCGTGGACTTTGCAGGGCCGAGAGGAGCAGTGACAGGCAGGAGCCTCCTCGTTTCGGGTCACCTCAGCCCGGGAGTCTTGGCCAGGGACACAGATCCGGGAGTCCTTATTCTTGGCAAACCCAGCTCCAACTGGAGGGACCACAGCGGCCCTTGGAGGCTCCTACAGGGATGGCTCATGGCCTGGGTGCTGCCAGGATGACAGAAGTCAGAAAAAGACGAATCCCAAAATACCCAGCCCAAAGGCCCTGCGTGGACATAGGAGAAGGTTAACAGAAACCCAGGCACTTCTTTAATGGGCTTGCGAGCCTCAGCATGGGTGCAGGTGGGGGGACTGCTGACTCCAGACCTTGGGGGTCTCTGGGGTTGGGGTCCAGAGGCTGCAGAATGGGACTCTTCCAGGGCACTGAGCCCCACGGGCCACCTCGCTCTCCTGCTCACCCGGAAGGTGACACAGTGGAGTCCCAAAGGGAGAACCAACCACGGGCTCCTGCGTGGGGAGTCCTTTCTCTGTTAGAATTCAGATTAGGGCCCCAGCGGCAAGCTTCCAACCCCGCAGCAGTCACGCCGTGAGCACTCCACTGCACGAACGACCGTGGCGCTGTGGTGGGGTCTCACATTTGAGGTGAGGGTCAGAGCCGGGAGAGCCGAAGCCCTCTCCCTCCCTCTCTGCCTCCTCCCCTCACCTCCAGGTCACCTACCTTCACCTCCTTTCTCCAGTTCAGCTTTCCGCATGCACCCCTCTTCCTGCGCGAGCATCCCAAGACCGAGGCCACCCGTTGGCCACCGGTGGGGACACGGCTGGTTCGTGTGCTTCCCAATGCCCGCCCGCACCCTGGCCCGCAGGCATCTGCAGCGAACAGAACAGGCCGTCTTTCCAGGCAGCACAGTGCAGGGGGCGCCGCTTTCTGGCATCACGCAACCCACCTCACTCCTGCTGGGTGTGGAGAGAGCCCAGCCCCCCCCACATCACCTTGAGGCCGCAGCCACAAGCTGATGATGATCAGCCCCAGCAGAGCCGGCCGGCGGCCCCGCCCTGCCCCCGGGCAGTCCAGGATCTTCCAGCTCTGGCTTCGAGGGAATCGGTGCGGACATCCCACCTTGTCCTCGGACGGCCACGACCGGCGTCTGTAGACCCTTGCTGTCTTCGAGATCCCGGGTGTGGACTCAGGTAAAACTTCTGGACGTGAAAAACTCCATCTTGAGAAGAGCTCCATTTTCCTTTCTGAAACACATAGTACTGAACTCAAACTGGGCAGAAAGACATTTGAACTGGGCCAGAAGTGACCACTGTCTCACGAGCAGTTTGCTTTTTAAAATTCAGCAGGTTGACTGGCGTCTGGACCGTAAATATGTTGGCGTGAACGAGAATGCCCTCTCCCCTTCAAGGTCCTTCTAGCTGGACTAAGAATCAAGTGGACATGAGATGGATTCACAGGAGAAAATCAAATTTAACAGCATACATATTGGAGTGCCCGGGCGGCCCAGTCGGTTAAGCTCCAACTTTGGCTCAGGTCATGATCTCATGGTTCATGGGTTCGAGCCACACGTCGGGCTCTGTGCTGACAGCTCAGAGCCTGGAGCCTGCTTCGGATTCTGTGTCTCCCTATCCCTCTGCCCTTCCCCCGCTCATTCTCTGTCTCTCTCTCCTCCAAAAATAAACATTAAAAAAATTTTTTTAATTAAAAAAATAAATAACAGCATATATATGAACATGAGGAACCCACACCAACATGGAAATTCCAAAGACACTCAGGCACAATGACGTGTTTGCCATCCTGAAGTCAGGAGAAGGGGGCAGGGGTCCGGGACTTCACAGGGAAGGAATGCGGTCCTCAGGAAGGATAAAAAAGAATGCGCGTTTGGTAAACAAATGTCTGCCGAGCCACGTGGGTCAAAGAGAGGACTTTGACCCAACAGGCTAGGTTCCTCTCTGTCTACTGCCCCTTGTTCACGTCATACTGTAGTTATCTATGGTGACGGCTCTCTTCCTGGAGCAGGCCCTCTGTCTAAATTCTTTTAGGCAGTTCTGGGGAGAGATAAAGAGCTTTTCCTGCATCTGCTGGGTTTTGATTGCCTTTTAAGTCAAAAAATCCCCCTGCCGCGGGCAGCCCGCCCTTGGCCCCTACGCCGCGAATGGCTCCCTTTATTTCCACCAACAGGGTACTTGATCAGAGGAGCCCAAACCGGCTCAGCTGGTTAGTACCAACTGGCAGCTTCTTTTCCCCTTTTATTGAAGTCAGATAATTGCCCCCTTTCCTCTTTCGTGTAAAAACCCCTTGCTTTCCCTGCATGGGGGAGGGGAGAGGAATGTTTCTTTCCATCCTTGCCAGAGTCTGTGCTCCCTGAATTGGAATTCTCAGACCCTAAATAAAAAGGCCTTTTCTTTTTTCGGTTTCACCGGCTTTTCTCAGTGGGCAGCGGCCGCCCACAGAGCTCTGCCGCACGTGCGCAGAACGCACACGTCGGGCGGACGGGGCATGGACGCGAAGGGCTGCAGAGGCTCCAGGACGGTGGAGGCCCACCCCCCGGAAGTCAGTCTCATCTGGCAGCTGCACATGGGCAAGTCGGCCCCCGTTTGGTCCTGCTGCCTCATCTGGTCCCAGGCTTCTCCCAAGCGAAGGGCACCCGGGTGACTCTCCCCGGAGGATGCGCCAGCTAGCGGCTCTGCCCTGCCACGGCCGATCTGGGCGTGATCCTCCTCCCGAGTCTTCAGAGGGAATGTGCACAATGACGCAGACTCGGGTTTGAGAGCAGACACACTCCCAAGAGCCATCTCCGGTCACCCAGCGTCTGCAAGCCTAGCCCTGTCCGCATAGCCGGAAACCCTGAACCGTGACGTCCCCTCTCCCCGCCCGATGCCCAGGACACACTCCTTCCGCCAGCCTTGGGTGGCAGGAGCCCTCTAGGCCTGGGGAGCTGGCGTATGGCCCCAAAGAATTGCAGAGTCTCCAGGGAGGTAGAAGCCCACCCCCAAAAAAAATTACAGGAGAGTCCAAGAGCAGCTTGCCCCAAGATGAGCCACTGGGACATTATTTCGAGTGGAAAGCAATCAAACTCCAGCAGATTCGGGAAAAGCTCTTTACGTCCCCCTCAACTGCCTGCCGGCACCAGAAAGAGAGCTACTAATAGAACCCCCTCCACCTAAGAAACTCGTCTGCCTAATAGGGCAACCTTCATTTTCCAAACACGTTCCCCTTCCTGTGAATGGTCTTCCTCCCCTTTGTATCCTCAGACCCCTACCCCTCTCCTGAGTTCATAGAAACCTCCTATTGCCTGACCAGCTCTCAAGTTTCAGGTCCGCGTGGAGCCCCCTTACCTACGAAAGCACATTTTATCTTCTCCTGTTAACCTGTCTCATGTCAGTGTGACTCTTTGTCCAGCTAGAAGGACCTTGAAGGGCGGAGAAAAATCCTCTCCCCCCAACATCAGCGAGAGGCAAAAACGGCATGTTTGTGATCGTCAATCCACAGTTGACCTGCTCTCTGATCAGGTCCAAGGTCTCTCCCAAAACAGGGGCCCCCAGTGTCTCTAACTGGAGGAACCGCCAGCCAGCAGCCCTGGCCTGCTCTGGCTTCAGTCCCAGCGTGTGTGTTCAGGGCTTGCTGTGAGGCTCGTCTCGTGTCCCCAAGGGCCGTCCCCCGTGACCTGGCATCTGTAGACCCTCGCCACCTTCCAGATTCCTGGAAACCCAGAGCTATACATTACGCCCTCCTTCAGCAGGCCTTGGAGAGGAGGCTCTCTGAGCCTGTGGAGCGTGGGCCAGCCGGGCCAGACACCCAAAGACTGCAGCTTCCGAGGTGGGTGGAGTCTACCCTCCTGCTAACCACCCTGGGGCAGCACATTCAAGGTGGTGACAGCCCGTCCCCAGTGTGAACCCGCTGCCCGGTCTGGTTGTCAGCTTCTCCCGTATCAAGTTTCACGAACATGTTTTCTTGGAGGGTACCCAGGCAGCCCTGCCAGGCCCCACCCTGACGAAGCATTCCAGTTTCTTCCAGCTCTGCCTTCAGGGTGAATATGCCTGTTTGTGGCGGAGAGTGCTTGCGATCAAAGAGATGCCTCGTCCGCACAAGCACCCGCTCCTGTGACCTCACCGTCCCCATTTCAGGCCTTTGTCCGGGCCCCTGGCTGACTCGCTTGAGAGGCCGGTGTACGTGCACACACACACACCGTCAGCCCTACGGGGCCGCTGGAGAGGGAGGCTGGGCCGCAGGAGCCGCCCACATCGAGGACCTGGCCTGTGCCTAATTCTAAAACTTACCGTATCCCATAAAAGATGCCCATGTCAAAATGTAGCCTCAGGGGCACCTGGGTGGCTCAGTCGGTTAAGCGGCCGACTTCGGCTCAGGTCATGATCTCACAGTCTGTGAGTTCGAGCCCCGTGTCAGGCTCTGTGCTGATGGCTCAGAGCCTAGAGCCTGCTTCGGATTCTGTGTCTCCCTCTCTCTCTGCCCCTCCCCTGCTCATGCTCTGTCTCTATGTCTCTCAAAAATAAATAAACGTTAAAAAAAAAAAACTTTAAAAAAAATAAAATGTAGCCTCAGAAAAATATTCAGGGTACAGGCATCCAGCACCCCGAGCCCCGAGCCCATTTGGGTGCTTGTGGTCAAGCTAGAGCTCCACGGACTGGGGGCCCACGTAGCAGCCCAAGGCCAACTGGCAGGGTACTGACCGCACATCGATGGGGCCCCTGAGCCAGGGCGACTGGGGACGTGGGAAAGGACAGGTGGCTGAAGAGGAACGGTCACCGCGGCTGGTCGTTAAAGAAACACCTTCGAGCCGTGAGCAGAGGAAGGGCCGTGCAGGGTGGGTGGGAGGACCCTCCAAGAAGAGAGAGCCCGGGAAGCCCCGATTGCCGGAGAGGCCCCAGTCCCCAGGGAGGCCTGGCAGTCCTTAGTGTAAGATGCACCTTCAGCAAGATATTCAGAGGGCGGGCTCCTTCCACCCTGACGGCTGTGCGGGTGTTCGGGGACGGGCCCGCCCTCCACAGACCGGGCTCGCCAAGGCCACCTTGCACGGTCGGCCTGAGAATATAGCCAGATAAGCTCAGGGACCCAGCCGTCTAAATGAGGGAAGCTGTAGGGAGAGACCCAGTCATAGGAGCAGGTGCTCGGGGGACACACGGCATCTGCCTCATGTCAGTCCAAACCCACGCAAAGGCACGTATCCTGCTGGATGGCCGAGTGGAGAAATGCGGACGGACAAGGCACAGGGTGCCGGCCGCCTGGAAGAGGGCGTGGGGAGGGAGACGCCAGGTCCCGGGAGCAGGCTATGTGAGGGTGCGTGGCATCTGCCCCATTAAAAGCCTCAGTTAACACAAATGCACGCTTTCTCCCTGAAGGGCCATCTGGAGGCCACTGCCGAGCCAGCACCGGGAGGGGGCCGGCTGGGGGCCGGCTGGCAGGGGTAACCCTCGCGCAGAAAGCCCCTGGGAGCCGTGATGGCTGGAGACGCCGGAGACCCCACCAGGCAAGCAGTCCAAATGGGGACTGACGGTCACCACACTCAAGCCGTCACCTCCGACGGACTCCCTCCGGCCGGGAGGCTATCCCAGTGCTTCGGGACCGGCCTGAGCTCCACAGGCCAGGAGACTCCCCAAAATGGGCTCAGCAGGTACGTACTGAGCATGCACAATCCTTCAAGGTCCAGGGAGCTAGGGACTCCGAACAGGGCATACGTGTGGGGAGCAGGCCTGACATGGCCCAAGCCCTATCCTACACAAACGCGTGTCTTTCTCCCCCGAAGGTAGCGCTGGGGAGTCCGGACCGCCTTGCCTGCGGGGACATGTGTGGCCAGGGTATCCTTCACAAGAGACACCTGAGGGAGGCTTGATTTCTAACTTAGGACGCAATTAGACAGGTAGCCAGCCGCAGTCGGACCTGCCTGTCACCATTCCAAGCTGCCACCTGAGAAAATGTTTGGAGAGAGGATTTCCTCCACGCTGGAGGCTTTTGGGGTGACTTGGGGTGTTCGGGTGAACACTGGCGTGGAGGTCCCCCCACTGGCTGACAGGGTGTGCAGCTGCCCAGGACAGGGGAGGCAGGGACCTGGGACAGGGCAGGCGTTGGGGGTGGCTATGTCTCAGGGACTGGTTTTTGGGGGTACGTGAAATCTACCCACGTCCAAGCCTGAACCTACACAAATAGGTATGTTTCCCTTTAAGCCTGAGCTGGAGGAAACAGAACTATCTTGCCAGGTGGGTCTGGTTATCCTCCTATAAGAGACACCTGGCTGCCTCGAGTTCTGCAGAAGGCAGGGCTTCGCCCGACAGCCAGTCCAAACTGGGGCAGCTGATCACTAGTTTAAAGCTGCTGCCTAGACGTATTTGTGGGGTTTTGATCCCAGCAGGCCCGCTGGCTGGGCAGACAGTTCAGGACTGGCTCACTCTCCACCGGTGGGCTGATGGGGCGCTTCCTGCACGTAGGTGAGCTAGGAGGTCCATGCAGCCAGTGGCTCGGAACAGGGCAAGTGGCTTGGGGGGCCGGGTCTCCAGAGCAGTCTGTCAGGGTTACAGTGCCCCCGCCTCCTCCAAGTCCGACCCTCCTTGATTGTGCCTGGTCTGTCTGAAGGCACCGGCGGGGATTCGGGACTGCCTTGCCAGACGTGGCTGGTTGGGCTGCAGGAATACCCTTCAGGAAGGGACGCCTGGGAGCCTTGCTTACTGGGAAGCCTGGGACCCACCAGGCAGCCATTCCAAATGGGGCCTGAGCTTGGCCGGTTGAAAGGTGCATCTCAGATTTTTGAGTGGAGCGTTCCTTCCAGCCCGGAGGCTCTGCAGGTGGTTCGGGACCAACCCAAGCTCTGCGGGCTTGGATGGCACCGTGGGCGGACAGGGCGCTTACTGAGCCTGCGTCTGCGGCGTAGGCAAGTGTAGCCAGGCAATGGTCTGGAGAGGCCGGTTCACAGGAGGGGGCTAGCAGGGCACGGGGCCCCTATTTCCAAATGCTAATCTCCACAGGTGTGCTTTTCCCCACTAAAGGCAGAGCCGAGGAATCCGGGACCCTTGCAAGGGCTGATTCCAGCATGCCGGCCGCGGTATCCTCAACGAGAGCCACCGGGGGCCCTTGATCACGGCCGAAGCCGGGGACTTCAGAAAATGGTAGGTACACGTGACCCTCACCGGTGTCTACCTCAAGAGGTATTTCTGTGCTTACCGTGCAGGGAGCTGGGGAGTCGGCGGGGTTTATACTGCGTCTGTGTGGGCCTCGCAGGTCCCACGACGCAGGGACTCAGAACAGGGCAGTGTTGGGCGAGGTAAGTAGCAGACTCTTGGGGGTGCCTACATCTGCTTAAATCCGAGTCCTAACCTACACAAATGCATTTATTCCCCCTGGGGTCTGCTTGGTTTGGGGGGACAAGTGATGCCCAGGCTGATTTCATCTGGCCGACCACGCCTTTCGCACTGGCTCGCCGAGCAGACCTCTCCAGCCGGTAGCGTCCGGGGCAATGCTTCTTCATTTACCATTAAAGAAATAACATATTCCAAGCCAGTGCTAGATTCATCACACCGTCGTTCCGGGCAGAGGGCGACGAAAGCGACGAAGTTCAAACGCAGTCGAGGTATATTTTTATGGGGATCGGCACTTGGAGAGACACCTTTGCCACCCGAGATCGGGCCTCCAGCTGCCAGAGCCAAAGTCAAAGCTGGGTGTTGCTGGAGCATGTATCTAGGGAAGGAGGGTGCCGGCGTTGACGGGTGAGACCTGCTTCCCTGAAGGACCTTTGCGTGGCTTTTACCGCTGCCCGTAAAAGGGTCTCCTTTTCCTCAGCGGGAGCTCATTGTTTCGAGGTCTTTGGAGAGAGGTTTTAGGTCAGCAGATTGTAGCTTTGCCAGACCGAGCACGCTCAGTGTTTATATTCTAAATGTCCTCTTATCATAGTTCTTCCGCTGTGTCTTCATTGACAAGCCCCCAGGGGGTCCCCGTGGCAGCTGAGCTCCTGAGGTCTGAGAGGCGAGCACAGGTGGAGAATACCATCCTGATATGGCTTTCTGCCTTCTGAAATCAAAATGCCTTTGTTCCTAAAAACAATTTTTTAAAATCTTTTTACTGTTTATTTTTCAGAGAGAGTGAGAGAGGGTGTGTGAGTGGGGGAGGGGCAGAGAGAGAGAGAGACAGAATCTGAAGCAGGCTCCAGGTTCTGAGCCATCAGCACAGACCCTGATGCGGGGCTCGAACTCACAAACTGTGAGATCGTGACCTGAACTGAAGTTGGCCCCTTCACTGACTGAGCCACCCAGGTTCCCCAAAACAAAATTTTTTTGAAATTTGCCCTTAAGTGGATTTGAAATCAGATCAGATCAACACGCCACGATCCCACCCTGTGATTTCAAATCACTCCCGCACTAATTCACGCGAGGGCCTAACGCCCTGTGCAAATCCAAGTCCGCAGAAATGTCGGTCCACCCTGAGATCGCACGTCACTTACAGTCTTACTCGCACTCGACCATCCTTTGCGACTATTTTTCCTTTTACAGCCTACTGTAATGAGCAGCTTATGCAACTGGATACCTAGTATGAGCGATATACGCATTACAAATCTTTAATGTTGTACCATACCTAATCGCCAAACGATCAAAAGTTAAATTTCTTAAACCAGTCATTTTAACTTCTTGACAATCATGTTTTCAAGTAAATACTATTTTTAATGTTTATTTTTGAGAGAGAGAGAGTGGGGGAGGGGCAGAGAGAGGGGGGGAAACAGAGGATCATGACCTGAGGCAAAGTCAAACACTTAAACCGACCGAGCCACTCTGGTGCCCCCATAAGCATTATTTTTTTAATTTTATTAAAAATTTTTTAAAGTTTGTTTATTTTTGAGAGAGAGAAAGAATACAAGCAAGGGAGGGACAGAGAGAGAGAGAGAGGGAGACACAGAATCTGAAGCAGGCTCCAGGCTCCGAGCTGTCAGCACAGATTCCAATGAGGGACTACAAAATATTTTACTTTGTTAGCCTCAGCCTCCAAATGTTGCTTCACTTGTCTTTACTTTTCTAGCATGTGACTTAGATTTATATTAATTTTTGGAGGTTCAATGTAAAATATTTCTCCGGTTATTTTAATAGTTCTTTATCTTCTCTAGCCTGGAATAATAACATTTCCTTCTGTCGTTGCCTCTATGACCTGCTCTGGTTGTACGTGGCCCATAATGTTGTGTCCTTATTTTTTCCTTGACGCCCATAGGTCAGGGTGAGGCTGGGCTTCGACCATACTGTCCTGGTCCAATTTCCCATATTCTGTATAACTGGCTGAGGAGGCATCAAGGCCATATTCAGAGAGACTCGCAGCAGAGATATAGTCACAAGCCTAAGAGGTGTCAGGACATTGTCACCCCATTCTGCCAACACATCCTTAGGAACATGTTTTCCCTTCTATCATCAAGAGCCTTTCGTGGCCTAAAGGTTCCATCTATCTTTTGATATTGGGGAAGCCATGAAATGTGATACCCAACGTCCTGTTTCCTCCTCAAAGTGCCAACAGCCTAATTTCACAGTTGCCCAGGGAATCACGGCCGTTAGGACGCATGGTGTCCGCTTCACCTCTGGTTGAGTTCTCTGGCGTCTTGGGGGACCAGGATTGCCTGGAGATCATAAATGTTCTGTAATTCTATGTATTCCGCAATGTCTTCTACTCCGTATTAGTTTCAACCAATCCAAACTGCAACAGTTGTCAGGCTACAATTGGAGAAACAAAACATTCGTGTCGTTTTTTGGTATTTCGTTATTTTTAGCGACTTCTCCCACTGCTTTATGTGGAATTCCCGTTGCTCTGGTTACTTCCATGTGAAGTTCTCTTCTGCTAATTGAATCCATCTGTGTGCCCAGTGATGCCAAAGCTGCCATGACATGTGTGTGAAACTGAGATCGTCTGGCTTCAAAATATTTAAAGCTTAATGCGATTTGATCGATTTGGAATTGTGACAAGGTGGCTGCCGTTGTCCCTCCAATTAGACCTTCTTCCAGCCCAACAAGGAACTGTAAGGGGTTCCTTCGTTTCAGTGCATCTGATCTGGGCATAGTTTGCAAATTGGTCATCGGTAAAGATGGATGAAACTGAGCACATCTGGGGAATCTATGTCTGTCTAGAAAGTCTTTCATATTAAAGTTCAACTCATAAGCCACTATTGTAGCTCTCAATATGATTGTGACAGGGTTTATTAACATTCTTGGGGCAGAAATGTGTGGTATGAGATTAAAGCCTGATACATACCATCAAGGATAATGTGTGTTCTGTGCTAAGTTCCCTATTCATCCTCTACATGCATTGCAAGTGTCCCTGTTCTGTTCAAGTCTGGATATCGTGTCCACAGATCTATAGTTAATGACCTAATCATTAGATTAGTGGTTGACTGATTGGCCATTGACTGTGTTTTGCGAGCCCCTTGGGGCTTCCAAGACGTAATGTGAAGCCAGCCCCTGTTCAGAGGGCAGGAAGAGAGCACAGAAAGAGGCAGGCCTCTCCAGATTGGTAGACAGCAGGTTTGATAAGCAAGGGAACTTACACACGAGCCTCGTCTTGGGCAGCGGCAAGAGGGGCAGATCCCCACACCCACGTGTCACATCTTAAAGATCTATATAGAGGCCCTAAGTGGGTTTAGTCATGTAGGCCATCCAGATGGTCTCAACACTACCTCACTATCTCAAGGTCGTGTCCTTGGAGTAGCCTCTGGGAGCAGAGAAGGAAAGCAAAGCCCGCATCTCAAAGAAACTTACTAAAATGCATTAAATCCCCAAGGCTGAAGGCCACACCACTGAGGGCATTTACTTGTGTCCTCCTGTGACTCAATAAACACGATACATTAGCAGACTCATACATGAGCGCTCAGCCCTCCTTGGGAGGCAGTAATTATGCCCACGGCTCTTGTATTTTGGAGATCAGCTTTTCTCATTAGAGACATTTCAGTGTTTGATAACGATAGGCTTTTTCAGCAGTCCTTCAAGGCTTACGGAGTGAATTCGGCGAGGGCTTATATGGCCTGCAAGTCTCCCATTCCATATCTGAGCATAGCCACTCATGGTTCTGATGCTAGTCTTTCTAAGGACCTTTCCAGTTGGCACTCTGATGGGCTGCCTTTATAGTTTGTTTGATAGAAAAAGAACACCTATGCCTGGTATTATCGGTCGTGTATATAGAGACCAGGTTTCTGGATCAGTACTGGTGATGTCAGATTAACCAGTTCTATCTTGCTCCTGCTCAGCGTAATGCTTTAGGGTCTTTCAGTCCCTTCCCGGGATGGACAGTACCCGCCATGGCAACCCAGCAGGCTGGGGAAGAGAACCTGTCCGCATACCCAAAAGTTGGGTTGATTTCCTAGTAGGGCATACAGGCGAGCCCCCTGTAGAATAGTATCTCCTTCAGGTGCCCATCTCTTGCCTGGACAGGAGCAGCAGAGCCTAAGCTCAACAGACAGATATTTAGTAGGAACTTATATGGGGAAGTCTTCCCTTTCTACAGGAATGACCCTCGTCTGCTGATCTTTAGACGCTAATGAGGCTGCAGTCTTAGGACTCTGACCCGGGTTGTACATTCCGGCCATGTTGGCCGGGGGAGGCAGCAGTGGGCCGTGGCAGACAGGGATGCCTGACTCCTCCCATCTTTCTATGGTACATGTTCCATTCCAGGTATAATGCATTTCAGCAGGTCCGGCTGCAGCAGGACAGCGGGATCTCCATGGAGACTGAGGAGTTTCCTGTGAAATAACTCCCCCAATCTCGGGGGACTCCCGTTGCAAATTCCTTTCCCAGGTGTGATGGGGGGTGCTGCTTTCAGCAGCAGAACACATTGGCCTTCTGTGAGAGTTGGGGCAGTGGCCATGTCCTGCGATTTCCATACCTTTACCGTGTCAGGTGCCTCAGCAGGGTCCCCAGTTTGACATAGAGACAACAGGCCCTACGGAATCACTCAAATGTTTTAAAGTTTGGACAGTACTTTATTCCACCCGGCCAAGGTGATTTTACCAGTTAGTCATTGAATCTGCTGCTTTAATATTCCTGTTTTTCCTTTTTTACCAACCCAGTTATAGGGGAGATGGAACCTCCATTCATTATCATGGCCTTTCATCCAATCTCGAACGTCGTGACCTTTGCAATGTGACCCTCCCCCATCACTATCTACATGGGGAGAGTGTCCATACGTGGTACTCAGCTTCCTTCTCTAATCCCCTAGTGGCGGCAGCCTGGTTTGTAGGCTAACAGGGCAAAGCTTGGATTAGGCCAGAGGCAGTGTCCGCACAAAGCAAGGTATATTTACAAACCTCACTCAGAGGGAGGGAGACAGTATAATCAATTTGCCAGTCTCTCTCCAGTTAGGAACACTAGTGGGTGATCTCAGACTCCTTTGGCTGTTGCCTTGGGTGTTGTTTAAAACCCACAGGATATGGTGCCACTGCATTAACCAAGTCCCTGTACTTTTAGGGCAATCGGCACCTCCCCTGGGCACTGTGGTGGCCATTCTGTCTGTGCGCCCAGTCTGTTGTATCTACAGATACGGCACTACGGTTGTAAGTGCTCGTACCTGAGCTCGGACGGCTTTCTGGTGCCAGGAGCTGTCCGTGCCAAGTTGGGATATGAAAAAACAGAGGACTACCTCATGCTCTTGCAGTGGACCTAAATATCTTTCCACATATCCTAACACCACAGGGGCTCATTCATGATCATCCAACCCTTGGCTTCCCGTTGTCCAAGCCGTAGGGCTCGTCCCTTTAGAACAACCCAGCTGTCCGTGCAAAGGGTCAATGTCTGGCACTTGTAAGTGATCACCAGCCAAGCAGCTCTGCGTTGAGCCACGAGAGAACTGGCTGTTGTGCTTTGTTCCATCCAGATGGTGTCAGTGTTGGGCTGAATATTGACCACAGTCAGCAAAGCAGATTGCAAAGACTAGACCCATCTGTGCACGGGCATCAGCCACCATTTCCCTGCTCCCACTCTACAGGCTGCGGGACAGCAGGAACAGGGGCAGGGACATCTGCAGGACCTATGTACCCTACAGGCCCTCGTAGTACCTGTGTTTCTAGAAACAGTAGGCTGATGGATAGGGTGTTCCTCTTCTGCAGATGGCCGTGACCTTCAGTCACAGTGGGGTTTTGAGCCATAGCAGGGATGGGTCAATGGAACATATTCTCACCCCGCTCACTGACAGGCAGGGAAGTCCTCACCACTATGGACTGTTCTTTAGTGAGAGTCTGTACCTGGGAGGAGCACTGTGTCCAGTGCTAGAACAGTTGCTCCATGGGGGTGTATTGGCTTTCTGTCCCCTTCCAGAGATGAGACCAAGATCCTAGGGATACTGCCTCATTCTCTTGTTTCTGTCACATGGCCAGCCTATACCATCTGGAGCACAGATGCATTTAATTCAAATGTAGCCCAGAGCTTGAGAGATGCCCCAAGCTATAACCTACTTCACTAGTAGTTGAGTTTTTCAAAGGTGGTTTGCTGCTCTGCTCCCTTGTCCACACATTCCCTTTCTTTACCTGGTGGTATAAGGATCAGAAGCATTGTGCCAGGGGGTGGAATAAAAGTCCTCCAGAGCCCCCAAATCCCTATGAAGTCTTGTGCCTTGTTCACATTTGTAAGGGCTGGGTAGGTTTATACCTTATCAATCATAGCTTCTGCAGTCCATAGACCTTGAATTTTATGTGGTTCACTGCCCATCCTCACCCTCACAGATGCTCCAGCAAAGCTTAAAGGGTGTCCTGCAGCAGAGGAAAATCTTCACATGATAACTTCTATCATCAGTGTCATGGGCGCAATTCACTGATGTTGGAAAGAAGAACGGGGTCAGGTCTCAGGCTGCCATCCCATGACAAACAGTGGGGTTGTGCAGGTAATCCTGAGGAAGCCCTTGAAGGGACTATGTTTCCCCTCCCAACGAGTGCAAATTGATCTTGTGACTGAGTGGTCCAGAGTATACTGGAAAAAGCATTTGCTAAGTTCAGCACAGCATGGTACACTCCTAGGAACATGGCCAAGGTGTCTAAGATGGTGTCATAGTTGGGCAAAGCTGCAGAGTGGGAGTACTTCTTTATTCATTTCTCAGTGACTCACTGTCATCTGCCATGAGCCATTTGGCTTTTTTGAGACCATACCAGGCTATTGAGACTACTATGGGCAGGGCATACAATAGCCACTCAGTATAGTTATGGGATGGTTTCTTTTCTCTCCTTATGTCCCCAGGCAATTTATACTATTTAACAGTCACCACTCTCTGTAGGTATGGTAGGCTTACCAGTTTCCAGTTCCTATTTCCCTTAGTACTGGTTGGATTACTTGAACCAAGAGGCAGAATTCACTAACAGAGGTTTACAGAGTTCGGCCCTTGGCTGATATCCATGCCCAATATGTTTTCTGGTCTTGGAGAAATATAAACCTTGTATTCTCGGTGGAGGTGGGGAGATGCCACATTTACAGTGCCAGATGACCTTCCTGACCATAACTGTCTGCCCTTCTAACCATGCATGGCACTGAGGGGGCCAGAAACCTCCGAGGGCTACCATGTATTAAGATACACCTATCTCCAATATCTGCCAGAGTGGTCACCCTTTGTTTATTTCTGGAGGATCGGGGAATAATGAGCTCAGCATGGAGCCTCTGATGGCTTCCAGTGGTCCTCTCCTGGAGGCAGTCTTGGCCTGCATCCTAGACCTGAGGAAGAGAGGCACCCACTCTGCATGGTACTATACCCCTGAGGCCTTTTCTTAAAGAGGTAAGACATCGGGGATGGCAAGGGCCGATGGGGCAAATATGAGCTTTCCACAGACTGACCAGCACAATGTTGGGTTGTCAGTCTATCTGTTCCAGAGGAGGGAGCATCGTGCAGCAATGAGGTCAAACCACATTTACTTGTGCCTTAGTATTGTTGGAAGCTTTATAGCCAAGTGGGAGAGCTTTTGGCTTTCCAAGCTTCCTCTGTGTCCTGGATCTTTCCCACAGCCTGGACCCATTCCTGATTCGTCTGTTTCCCCCAGATAGGCAATGGATTGCCCAACATCGTAAATGCCTTGTCCATAACTGGACTCAGCGTGGATACAGTATCCCATAGGAGGTGCTGTGGGCAAGCTGAAGAATCTTGGTCTTCATTCTTGGAGTGAATGTGGCTGAATCAGGGCCTTCAGGGACAAGAATGTAGGATGCCTGTCTCATTCCCAACTCCATAAGAATTTGCCATTCCTCCTCTGTCAACTTCCAGCATCCCACCTGCCCAGGGAGGTCCCCCTGCGGGATGGGATGATCCAATCTATAAGTGAGTGAGTACCTTCTCCCGCCCCAGCATGGTGCTGGGGCTGCCAGACGGCAGGGGCGTGTGGTGATACTGCTCATTTTCTGTGCCTCCTGCCCAGTTAGAAGAATGCCATAAAGCCCCGTCTCCTATAGCTGCACTAACCACACTTGGACATCCCTGGCTTTTTACTGACGTGGCAGCTAAACTAATTATCTCAGTGAGAATACGCTCCTCTCATAAGAGTTCCTAAACTGGATGGTGCCCACTGGCTGGAGTTCCATTGCTGAGCTTTTGTTTCCTTTGTATTAGGGGTTGGATGGCGCGGGGCATTTTGTCTGCTTCACTGTCAATCGCCACCACATCTTGCCCTTCAATCTCACTTTTTCAGGGATTCTATCCCTTAGTCTCCCAATTGGGCATGGCCCCATGGGCTCGGGACTCAACTGTCAGCAGATCTCCTCCTTCTAGCTTTGCAGAACTGCGTGCAAAGGCCCTTCTCATCCTGCTCTCTCTCCCGCCTTGTCTGCAGGCCCTGAAGCCCTGAAGCCAACAGGGTAGTAGACACACCCATCCTTCCCTAACCTCCGCTCTCCTTCCAAATTTCTAACTCGAGCTTCAGCCTGTAATGGGCATCAGTAGGCAGCTGAACTGCCCACAGGAGAGGGAGTCAGTCCACCGCACAACCGTACAGTTCCCTCCTCTGGTGCAGTGCACTTGGTACACTTCCTCCATTAAGTGCATTAGAATGCGTTTTCAGGTTGTCCCCATACTCACGTGGTGGTCCACAAGTATGTGACCATAAGTCACATAAGGCCACCGTTCCCACACAGAGGTCCCTGATCAACTCAGGACTCCCCCACAGATGCCTCTTTCCCAAGGCCCATTTCTTCTGTCCCATCTCTGGCTCACCATTCTTGGGTTGCAAGCTCCTGGGAGCTTCCCAGGAATAATCTGAACCCAGTCCCTGTACTCAGCGGGCAGGGAGAGACTGAAGAAATAGGCAGGCATTACAGATTGGAAGGTGGCAAGTTTAGTAAGCTGGGGAACTTACGTACTAGGTTTGTCCTGGGCAGCAGAAAGGTGAGTGTATCTCTGACTGGCCTGCCACGTCTTAAGGTTTGTATAGATGCCTTAACTAGGTTCAGGCACATATACCATCCAGATGGTCTCAACACATCACTGTCTTAAGGCCATTGTCTAGGAGTGGCATCCGGGACCAGGGAAGGCAAGCAGCACCCACGTTCCAAGGGCAGGGGAGGATGTGAGGAGCCTCTGACCACCCAGGTCTGGTTCCGGTGATCTGATGGTCGCACCCTCTAGACAACCTCCTCCAACAGTGACTATGATAGACTGTTTACCATAGAAACTGGGAGCCTAGTAAAGCATCAATTTTTTTGCCTATTAATATTTAAAGGTATAATTTGTTCCTTTACAATAAAATTCAGCCCACAAAGTAATTCAGGAATTAAATCATGGTTATTTTCACAGACTTTCTACCATGTGTCCAATGCTGCATTCAATTCAGTAAGACAAGGGAAAAGTATGGAAGTCGGTACCTAGTTGTCTCGGTATTTACATTGGGTCGTAATACCAAGATACAGGTAGTAGTCAGGCCAATCTTATCCTCCAATTCAGTGCATAATAGGGAGTGTTGTTCATCAGCCTCATTGACTCTTGTGGAGGTGGAGGTTCCCCAAGTATCTGGTTTCTCAGGCGATGCTGGTGAGTCCTCAGCTGCAGTAAGAGACTCGCATGGTGGTCCACAGAGGAAGTGGGGGATGTCACAGACTGTGGAGTTGCACCTGGGCCAGAGAGGTGGCGTTCCAACTCAGAACGGCAGTATGACTGCTATTTCTGGAGCTATTGGAAGAGTATCCGTGGCTGCAGCGAGTACGGGGTCCCCTAGTGACGAGTCGGTGGGATGCTATGGCCAGCAAGTGATTTCACACCTGCCACATAAAGATAGTGTCCTGTAAGTTTCCAATTCTCTCTCGTTCTTGCCACTCAAGGAGATCTATGCTTACTATGGCCATTAGTGTTGATATTGACTCAAACGTAACTGCCTCGTATCACACGAGGCTAAATATAAGGCCCCTAGTGTCGATGTAATCGAAAATGGTGTTCTTCATGCTTGAAATTTTTATAGAGCTGTCATATTTTCTGTAGTTTTATTTAATATGCCTCTTTAGTCACCCAGTTGGTTTTATTAAGGTGGGGTGCTATAGTTTTCCCAGTACTATATATGTCACTATGTTTTTAATTAATATGTTTAGTTTAATTTAGATTCTGGGCTGTCGTTAGTGCTCATTATTGTCTCTGTGGGTGTCTGCACACTTCAAAGAAGTTTTTCCATCCTTCCACCGTCTGTAATTTAGAGATCTTGTAGCCTCCCCGATTGTTTTAGTCCCAGCTTTCATATCTAGATCGTTAGTAAGGAACCTAGAAATTTGTGTGAGTGAATCACTGTGTCTTTGAATTCAACCACGTTACGCCTTGTTCCTCAGCCCCTTCGTGTATCCTCTTTCCTGTGAAGTGGGTGCCCCGATCTGATCTGATGAGGATGATTGGCCTACCATAGCAAGCAATACAGCTTTCTAATGCTCTGGTGTTGTTTTGTTTGGTTTTGTTTTTGTTTTGTTTTTTTAATCATTTTTCTGGAAAAGATCGGGGAATCCTGTTCCTAACCAAGTGTCTTCGATGGGGCATGCGTGTATTTTATTTTCTGATATAGACAAGAGTTTATCATAACCAATTTGTATAATTTGGAAGAGTCTGTCACTTTTGACCAAATCCGGAGTAATCAGTAATGACCTTCAACCTTCATCTTTGGCAATTCGCACATTTCTTTATTTGAGAGTGGCAGCATTTGGTAAGGATGTTCCCTGCCTCTAACTGTGTTTTCCTGCCGGGTTTCCTGGGTTTGCCAGCATAAGCTCTGTCGTGATGTGCAGGTGCCCATGCACTGTTCCTGTCCATTGGCATATGTGTGTGTTGGCCATCTGTATGTCTTCTTTGGAGAAATGTCTGTTCATGTTTTCTGCCCGTTTTTAAGTTGGATTATTTGGGGGTTTTTTGATGTTGAGTTGTATAAGCTGTTTATATATTTTAGATACTGATCCTTTATCAGATATGTCATTTGCAAATATCTTCTCCCACTCAGTATGTTTTCGTTAGTATGTTTTGTTGTCTCCTTTGCTATGCAGAAGCTTTTTATTTTGGGGTAGTCCCAAGACTTCAATTTTTCTTTTGTTTTTGCCTCAGGAGACATGTAGAAAGATGTCGCTATGGCCAATGTCAGAGAAATTTCTGCCTGTCCTCTCTTCTAGGATTTTTATGGTTTCATGTTTCACATTTAGGTCCTCAATCTATTTCGACTTTATTTTTGTGTTTGGTGTAAGAAAGTGATCCAGTTTCATTCCTTTGCATGTGGCTGTCTAGTTTCGCGACACCATTTGTTGAAGGGATTATTTTTTTCCGACTACATATTCTTCCCTCCTTTGTCAAAAATTATTGACCATACAAGTTGTGGGTTTATTTCTGGCTTTTATTCATTTCTACTGATGGATGTGTCTAAACTTGTGCCAGTATCATACTGTTTTGATGACTATAGCTTTGTAGTAAACTTGAGGTCTGAAATTGTGATACTTCCAGTTTAGTTGTTCCTTTTCAAGACTGCTTTGGCTATTTGGGGTCTTTTGTGGTTCCATACAAATTTTAAGATGGTCTGTTCTAGTTCTGTGAAAAATCCTGTTGGTATTTTGATAGAGATTGCATTAAATGTGTAGTTTGATTTGGGTAGTAAAGATATTTTAACAATATTTGTTCTTCTAATCCATGAGCTTGGAATTTCTTTCCATTTCTTTGTGTCATCTTCACCTTCTTTCACTGATGTTTTGTAGTGTTCAGAGTTTAGGTCTTTCACCTCTTTGGTTGAGTTTATTCCTAGGTATTTTATTTTATTTTTTTATTCGGTGCAATTGTAAATAAGGTTGTTTTCTTAATTACTCTTTCTGCTACTACTTTATTAGTATATAGAAATGTAATGGATTTCTGTACATTGATTTTGTATCCTGCAACTGTACCGAATTCATTTATAACTTGTATCATGACTTATTTCCTCACTAGTTCTTATGAATCATCAATTCTGTGTCTATCGTCTGCAAATACTGTAAATAACGCTCTTCTGTCCTGTGAGGGCACAACGTTTAAATCTTTTTTTTATTTTTTCTGTTACCACTGTATGTTGTGGTGAGAGTATCTGTCCTCTATCATAAATCATAGTTAATATTCCTAATTTTATTATTATATTAGTAGGTTCTCCTGCTTTTTTCTATGGAGCTATTTTGAAGGATTATGTATTAGGTATGTGCCATCTTTGTCTTCAGTTTGCTGCTACCCAGTCAAAAATGTTTGTAAATTAGTATTATCCCAAATGCTCTAAGATGTTGATTAAGTTTTAGCATCAATGGTAATGGACTTGAGTTACACAATCTCTGCTCCTGGAGGATCAGATTTTTTCCACCATTGGACCATACATTTAATAGCCATCGAGTTTCTGTGTCTGATCAGTGTTGGGAATTCTAATTTTTGTCATTCATGTTTTGGTATACGTTCTCACTTATAGTATTTATTCAAATATTCAAATAAATAATAAGTGTTAAAATAATATATAATATTTATGCAAATATTATGGTAAATGTTGTTAAATGAATTTTTGGCTTCCCAGCATATATGAAGATATGTTTATACTTTGTTTTATTCTATTAAGTGTGCGATAGCATTATGTCTAAACAGTGTACATACCTTGATGAAAAAATACTTTATTGCCAAAACATGCTAACCATCATTCAAGTTCTCAGTGAGTTATCATTTTTTTTTGCTGGTGGAGGGTCTTGCCGTGATGTTGATGGCTGCGGCCTGAACAGGGTGGTGGTTGCTAAAAGTAGGGGGACTGTGGCAATTTCATTAATATAAGACAAAAACGAAGTTTACCACATCGATTGACTCTTCTTTTTACATATAATTTCCCTGTAGCATGCAATGCTATTCAAAAACTTTTTACCCACAGTCGAACATTTTTCAAAATTAGGAGTCTGTCCTCTCAAACCCTGCTGCTACATTTATGGGATGTTCTAAGTCCTTCATGCTCATTTCCACAGTCGTCACAGCGTCTTCACCAGGAGAAGGTTCCATCTCAGGAAACCACTTTCCGTGCTGATTCGTGAGCAGCACCTCCCCATCTGCCCAAGTTTACGACATCACAGCAGCTCCGTCCCAGCGTCAGGCTCCACTTCTGATTTTCTTTTGCCGTTTCCACCACATCTGCCTCTAGTTCCTCCCCCGAAGTCTCAAACCCATCGAAGTTATCCACAAAGATTGTAATCGACTTCTTCCACCCTCTTATTAATGTTGCTATTTTTACCTCTTTCTATTAATCAAATATGTTCCTAATGGTGTCAAGAATGTTGAATCCTTTCCAGTTTATTCAGTCCAGGTACCTCAGAGGAATCGCTGTCTATGGCAGCTGTAGCTTTATGAAATGTATTTCTTTCTTTCTTTCTTTTTTTTTTTTTTGAAAGAGCATGCCTGAGTGGGGGAGATAGGTGGGTGGGGGGAGAGAGAGAGAGAGAGAGACAAAGAATCTCAAGCAGGCTCCACACTCAGTATGGAAGCCGATATGGGGCTTGATCCATGACCTTAGTATCATGATCTGAGCCAAACTCAAGAATTGGATGCGCAACCGACTGAGCCACCCAGGCACCTCAAAATGCATTTCTTAAATAAGAAGACACGACAGTCAAAATAACTCCTTGGCCCATGGGCTACAGACTGGGTGTTGTGTTAGTAGGCATGAAAATAACATTCATCTTGAATATATCTCCGTCAGAGTTGTTGGGTGACCAGGTGCACTGTCTAGGAGCAGTAGCATTTTGAAAGAAATCTTTTTTCCCTGAGCAGTAGGCCTCAACAGTGGGCTTAAAATATTCAGTAAACCATGTTGTAAACAGATGTGCTGTCGTCCAGGCTTATTCCATTTATAGGGCACAGGAAACCCAGAGTTAGCATAATTCTTAAGAGCCCTAGGGTATTTAGAATGGTAAATGAGCATTGGCTTTAACTTAAAGTCACCAGTTGCATTAGCTCCTGGCAAGAGAGTCTGCCTATCCTTTGAAGCTTTGAAGCCAGGCATTGACTTCTCTCCAGCTAAGAAAGTCCTACATGCCTTGTCTTCAAGTAGAAGGCAGTTTCATCTACATTCAGAATCTGTTGTTGAACGTAGCCATCCTCATTAACAACCTCAGCTAGATCATCTGGGTAACCGCTGCAGACTCTACATCGGCACTTACTGCTTTACTTTATACTTTAAGGTTATGAAAATGGCTTCCTTTCTTGAACCTCATGAACCAACCTCCGCTAGCCTCAGACTTTTTTTTCTGATGCTTCTTTACCTCTTAGCCTTCACAGAACTGAAGAGAGATAGGGCCTTGCTCTGGGTTAGGCTGTGGCTGAAGGGAATGTTGTAGCTGGTTTGATATTTTATCCACTAAACGTTCTCCATATCAGCAATAAGTCTGTTTCACTTTCTTGTCATTCATGTGCTCGTTTCTCAGCACCTTCAAGAACATTTCTTTTACAGTCACAACTTAGCTAACTGCTGGGGGCAAGAGGCCTAGCTTTTGGTTATCTTGGCTTTGGATATCCCTTCCTCACTAAGCTTCATCACTTCTAGCTTTTGATTGAAAGCAAGAGACATGTGACTCTTCCTTTAATTGAACACTTATAAGCCGTTGTAAGGTTATTAATTGCCATGGTTTCAATATTGTTGTGTCTTAAGGAATAGGGAGGCCCAAAGAGAGAAAGAGGCTGGGGAACAGCTGGCCAATGAAACAATCACAACACACACAACATTTGTTGATTAAATTCGCTGTCTTCTATCATGGTAACATCCAAGATTACTGATCGAAGATCACCGTAACAAATATAATAACAATGGAAAAGTTCGAGACATGAGAATTACCTAAACGAGACGGAGACATGAAGTGCCCAAATGCTGTTGAAAAAATGGCGCCAATAGCGTTGGTGATTCAGCGTTACCACAAACTTTCAATTTGTTAAAAAAAAAAAAAGGGGGGGTGCAATATCTGTGAGACATAATAAAAAGAGGTATGTCTTCAGTTATGTGTTTTACATTTAGGTCTATGTTCCATTTTTGAATTAATTTTGTGAAAGGTGTAAGGTCTGTGCCCAGATTCACTCTTTTTGCACATGGATGTCTTAATGTCCTGGCTCCATTTATGGAAAGGTCTTCGCTCTGTTGTGTTGTTTTTACTTCTTAATGAAAGCTCAATTGACTATATTTATGTGGGTCAGTTTCTGACCTTTCTATTTTGTCCCACTGAACTGTCTGTTCTTTCACCAGTACGTACCCCCACTGTCTCGACTACTATAGCTGTGCAGTAAATCTTGAAGTCGGGCAGTGTCATAGTGTCTGTCTCTAGCTTTGTTCTTCTCCTTTAATATTGAGCTGGCTATTCTGGGTCTTTTGCCTCTGCATATAAACTTTAGAATCTGTTGGTTGATGTCCACAAAAATAACTAGCTGAGAATTTGATTTTGTGTGTGTGTGTCTGTTTGTATTAGCTAGGACTTTCTCTCTACCGAGTCAGTTATCATCACTTAAACACTTTGTGTCTTCCAAAATGTTGACATCTCTCATTATGATGTTGAAATCTCTCATTATTATGTTGAAAAGCAGTGATAAGAGGGGACATCCCTGCTTTGTTCCTGTTCATAGTGAGAAAATGTTGAGTTTCTCACCATTAAGTACAATGTTAACTGTATGTTTTCATAGATGATCTTTATTAAGTTGAGGAAGTTCCCCCGTATTCTCAGATTGCTGAGTCTTTATCATTTCTTGTCATTGCATTTTTATCAAAAGTTTTATCTGCATCTACTGCCCCGGAACAGAGCAAATGTCAGGAGAAGCTGGGTCACGGTGGGTGGCAGTTGGGGGAAATACGACATCTGCCGGCTCTGAGCCTCAGCCTGCACAAATCTTCCTCTTCCCCCTGAAGGCAAAGCAGAGGAGCCTGGACTGTGAGGCCAGGATGACACCTAGCTCACTGCTAGGACACCTTTCATGAAGACACTTAGGAGCCTTGATTAGAACTTAGAACTAAGCCCAAGACCCCATCACATAGCCAGTTAAAATGGCAGCTGACTTTTTGCTGGTTTGAAGCTAACACCTCGGAAGGATTTTGCTCCCTCCACCCTGAAAGCTGTGTAGGTAGATGAGAACTGGCCTGAGCGGCACAGGTCTGTCGTGCCCTGGCTTCCCGAGGTTGGCCGATGGGGTGTGTTCCATACATGCTTGCATCAATAGTCCAGGGTAGCCAGGGACCTGTTAGAGGACAAGCATCAGCAGAAGCCTGGTCATGGGAACAAGCTGCTGGCAGTACAAGGCATCTGCCTCTCTCAAGCCCTGACCTAGAAGGTCCTCCAAGAAGAGACACCTGAGAGCCTTGATTGCTAGAGAAGCCAGGAAGCCTATCAGTCCAAATGGGGACTGAGTCCTGCCAGTTTAAAGCTGTCACCTCTTGGGGCGCCTGGGTGGCTCAGTATGTTAAGCATCCGACTTTGGTTCAGGTCATGATCTCGTGGTCTGTGGGTTTGAGCCCCATGTCGGGCTCTGTGCTGACAGTTTGGAGCCTGGAGCCTGCTTTAGATTCTGCGTCTTCCTCTCTCTCTGCCCCCCCCCACCTGCACTCTGTCTCTCTTGCTTTCAAAAATAAACAAACATTAAAAAAAAAAAAAGTTGCCTCGCCTCTGAAGGAGCCCTGTCGGAGGCTCTGCAGGTGGTGGGAGCTGTTTCCACAGGCCTGGAGTGTCCAGGGCGCCCGACGATGTGCGTACCGCATGAGCACAGACCGCTCAGACCACTTCTGCAAGGGACCTGAACCAGGGCAAGTGTCAGGAGAGGCCAGGACACGGGAGGGGGGCAATCGTGGGTCCAGGGAATCTGGATAAATTCCATCCCTAACCTACACAAATGCCCATGTATGGGCCAACGGCTGGGCTCCCTAAAATGTACCACATTAGCATATCGATTATTTTTAATTAAACTTACAAAGCAGGCCGTGCAAGAATACCCTGTGCCTCCTTTGTCTCCAGAAGGTGGGAAATCAGTCTCTCCTGTGAAACGTACCGTACCCTCCCTATACCTGGAGGTATGGACAGACGTGGTTTTTTGTTTTTTGGGTTTTGTTTTAATTTACGTTTATTTATTTATTTTGGGACTGAAAGAGAGAGAGCACAGGGGAGGGGCAGAGAGAGAGGGAGAGAGAGCAAACCCCAAGCAGGCTCCGTATTGATGGCATGGAGCCCAATGTGGGGCTTGAACTCAGGAACCGTGAGATCATGACCTGAGCTGAAATCAAGAGTTGGATGCTTCATTGACTGAGCCGCGCGGGTGCTCCCAGACAGACATTCCAACCTCTCGAGATAGGACCTTCAGAGCTGCATGGCGATATGAACAAACCTTACCGTTTTCACGAATTTATTACCCCAGCCCCGAAATCAGTTTAGATTTCCTTATCAACTGAAGCTCCCGAGCAAAAGTTTTCTTTCTATTTGCTCATCAAATAATTCCTCACAGATTTATTGTTTGTCTAAAAAGTATAAATGCTGTCAACCGTGAGCGTTTCTTTGGGTCTTACCTTGAACACTGGGCCTCCTTGTGCTTGTATTTAAAGTCAGGGGGTGTTTCTCTCCTGTTAATTTGTCTCCTGTCAATTCGATTCTTAGAACACCTAGAAGAACTTTGAAGAGCAAAGGGAAAATGTCCTCCCCAACCGTTGGCATCGTCAGTGGGATAAACTTTAACCGGCTGGATACCTCTGCAGTTGAGAGACCCCAGGACACCTGACAAACAGAAGGTAAGAATCCTCACCACCTCGGCCTGCAGGTCTCATGGAAGCTAGACTGGTGAGACATCTTTTTCTCTCTCTTTCTAAATTCGCATCAGTAGGAGAAAAATGTGCGGAACTAGCTCCTTGGGCTTCGTAGACTCTGGCAAATTCGGTCGAGGACTCTTGCTGTGACTCACCCGTTTTCTCCCAGAGACGGTCGCTGTTTTGAGTTTTGTGTATTTGTCATAAAAAGGAATTACCATAAGGGGAAAAGAGTGTGGGCATAGGACCTGTGAACCTGCTGTGGAAGCCAGCCTCACAGTTCTGACCGGTGTCTGTTTACACCAATTTTGTGGTGGGTCCCCCGTGTGAAACCCAGATGATGTGTTTCCTGTCATCTAGTTCTGTGTACTAAGAGCTTGACTTCGTGACCAGTGAGAATGGTCTCTCTGGCCTCCACCATCCGGAGGGTCACTTCCTGAGATGCACTTTGATGGTTTGTCAAATGGACTGTGGGCCCTGTCTTGGAAGATGTGCAGTTACAAGCAAAACTCTTTGGCCGTGCCAGCTCTCAAGGGAGTAGGTCATGGCAGTCCCAGCCCACAAGGGGCCTCAGGCATTTCAGCCGTTGTTGCTTGTTAGTGCCGGGAAAGTCCTATTGCCATAGCACTCGAGCAGTGCCACAGACTAGCAGGTCCCCAACTGGAGGTGCCATGCACTCATGGTAGACTGGGGACCTGTTTTTTTTTTAATTTTTTTTTTAATGTTTGTTGATTTTCGAGGCAGAGACAGAGCATGAATGGGGGAGGGGCAGAGAGAGAGGGAGACACAGAATCCGAAGCAGGCTCCAGGCTCTGAGCTGGCAGCACAGAGCCCTACGCGGGGCTCGAACTCACAGTCCACGAGATCATGACCTGAGCCAAAGTTGGACGCTCATCCGACTGAGCCACCCAGGCGCCCCTGGGGACCCGTTTTCAAAATACTGTTCTTACTGCCTGTGTATTGAAGGCCTTGGCTTTCTTAGACTATTTTTGGGAGTAAACTTCTGAATTTGGGGGCCTGAGTCACAGACGCCCTCTCCAGGGACACCCCCTTGCATCCGTGGCCTAAGCCTGGAATTTACCTCCGAGTCGTTTCATGAAAAAGCTGATCAGTTTCAGTGGCTGCTGAGATTAATGGCAGCCAACTTGTCAACGGCCAGAGAACGGACCCTTGAGATTGGCTGTATCTGAGAGAAAACACATTCTCAACGGTCTTATTAATGAAATGGTTCACTCTAGAGACTCCCTGGGCAAGATAAAGCAACAGAAATTAGAATTAAGATAAAAGTTAGTGGCCACGTCTAATGTGAATTCCCCCTCTCAAAACCTGCCCCTCACCCGCCTCTTCTGACTGGCCTTTCCCTGCAAGACGCACGGGGCACACTCTGGCCTCATCTCTAGGCCCGAAGTATACAGCGTAGCTGTGCGAATGCTGAAACCTAGGAAATGAATGTCCCTCCTCTTCCTTCTGTGTTCCAGAGCTCTGTAAGGAGGCTCTGCCAGCTTCCGGCGATCCTGGGCGAGGTCCTTTGCAGATGTAGCCTAAACCACTCCGCACACACGTCAGAAAAAAGGGCCATGCCCCCGACAGCAGATCTTTCATTTGTCCTTGTTAAATGTTCGTTTTTTTTGCGAGAAGGAGAGTGTGCACACAAGTGCACGCGTGAGCAGGGGAGGGCCAGAGAGAGAGAGAGGGGGGCACAGAGAATCCCAAGCAGGCTCCACACTGTCAGCACAGAGCCCCATGTGGGGCTCGATCCCACGATCGGGGGGATCATGACCTGAGCCGAAATCAAGAGTCAGACACTTAACTGAACGACACAGGTGCCTGAGCAGCAGGTCTTTTAAATTATGAAGTCCTTTTACTTCCATTTTCAGAAGATCCCACCAAATGTAGAGAGAAATTAAAAAGGTTAGTGACAGTTCGCAACCCATAGAGGAAACAGGACCCAAGTTCCTCTGAAGCCTTCCTACAAGTGATCAGCTAAAGGCCAATACCCAAGGGTTGATAGAAGCCAAGGTTGAATTTCGAACTTGGAAAGAAGGCTTTTGTTAAAACGGCTTTATACAGACTTTACAAAGGCATAAATGTTATGATCCCCATGTTGGTTGGCGTTCTCCCTGACATAAAGAAGAAAGTTAATTTAGAAAGAAGCAAGTTAATTTGGAAAGGTGATCAGTGGGGCGCCTGGGTGGCTCCGTTGGTTAAGTGTCCAACTTTGGCTGGGGTCATGATCTTGCAGTCCATGGGTTCAAGCCCCATGTCAGACCCTGTGCTGACAGCCTGGAGCCTGGAGCCTGCTTCAGATTCTATGTCTCCCTCTTCTCTCTGCCCCTCCCCTGCTGCCTCTCTCTCTCTCTCTCTCTCAAAAAAATAAATAATAAACTTTAAAAAATGTTTAGAAAGGCGATTAGTCCCTTGATATTCCGGCTGCCACCTACTTCTTCGGAGGAATTAGAAACAGCTCTCCTTGTCTTATAAACCCCTACAAAACCAGAAATTCAAATCTAGAGACACGTCAAAGCCTTCCTGTCTTTACCAACCCTGAAACCTCACCTCTTCACCTCAAAATGCTTGTAGGTGTTATAAAAAATGAGGATATTGGAACAAAACTGTCCTGTACTTAAGAGAAGGAAGAACAATTTTAAACAGCAATTACCTTGAAACACGTAGAACAAAAAACTTACATTCTTTATCTGAGCCTCAAAGTTATAAATCTTATCATGTCTTTGAAGTGTAAACACAGCCCACAACTGCCTGAGAGTGAAAAACAAAAGAAGGAGAGAAGCCTTTTTCAAGATACAAATTGCAAAAGCACTTTCCTGCCCGACCTCGAAAACATAACCTCCTTAAGTTTACTTGCAGGGACAGATACAAGTCTAAATGTCTTCCTCACAATTATTAAAAGACTTTAAGCCATTAGAGCAAGTCAACTTAGTTTACTCCAACCAATGTTTTTAAACTATTTGAGTTCTGTATTGTTTTAAAATAGAAGCTATATGATCTCTGTGATTGTCTATATGCATGTTTAGGTATGTATGATATAGATAAGGTATTTTCCTACCTGGAGACGGTACTGCCAAAATTAAAGCGGGAAAGAACTGTATTTGATTGGCCTAAAGAAAATTAAGCACTTATGTAAATTTAATATTCATACAAATTCTCAAAAAATAAAATAGAAACTCAAACCGAATGAATTTCAGGTTCACGTCATTTGGGAAAACGTTGGATATGAAAACTAATTTAAGGTTGTTGGCTTAATTAAAAGGAAGTTTTCAGCTTTAAAACTTTTGTGTTACCAGCCTTAAAATTCAGACTTCTATTTTGCCTGGGTTTAGTGTAAGCCAAGTAAGTTCCTGCTCTGTCGGTTACAACATTTTCAACGACAACTACAAGATAGCTTGGGACAGACAGTTCGTGCAGTTTTTGTGGGTAGTCTGAGTGTAATCGTTAAGAACACATAAATGGAATAGGCGTAAGTAAGGTAAAATAAAATGTTTGTGGGTAAGATGGTTGAATAATTCCCCCAAATCTTTTCAGTAACCTGAAACCTTAACGTTCTGCTAAGTGAGGAGTTAAATTCATTGAATGCCTAGATCATTTCCAAATAGGACAAAATAATGAAACGTTAATTACTTACACTAGGTTTATCTACTTTGGGGTTCCTTATTGATGACGTTTTCGGGGTGAGAGTGGGATTTGTGGGGTCCGGAGCCGACGACCAAGAAAGAATTCTTGAAGACGTCTTCGGTGCAAAAAGGTGATTTATTGAAGCACAGGGACAGGCCCCATGGGCAGGAAGAGTTGGCCAGGGACCATGAGGCGAGGCTGCTTACACACTATGGGGTTGGAGGCAGGTAAAGTCCAAGGGAAGTTTCCAGTGAGATTTTCATATGCTAAAGAAGACTCACAGGACCCTGGAGGCCTGCGTAGCTAGGGTTGTTTTTCCCTCTAGCAAAGCATTAGCATTAAGACAGTAGGGAGTTCCTGGAGAAACATTTTACTCTGCCAGCCTCAAGTATTTGTCAATGGGCTGCAGGGTGTATGAGGAAAGTGGGTTCTATCCGCCATTTCCTTCTGCCTTTGTTCCCCATGTCACCACGAAGGAGGAGTGATGGAGACTCCGGTCCTGCAGGGCTAGGATTTCCATCAGTTAACCATTTGTTTTCCCCTTCCCTTTGTTCTGGGGAAGCCAGGGGTGCCCAAGGACTATCACCCATATCCCACCTGGGGGGGGGGGGGTTTACGGCCTGTCAGCTGGCCTTATCGCTCCCTCATCACTTAGGACTGAAGGGAAGCGTGGGTCCGTTAGTGTTGGGCTAGGGCAGAGGGAAGGCTCCATACAATGGAAACCGACCCAAGATGGCCGACATTCCCGCCACAACCCTGAAGGAGGGACCCAAGATGGCCGAAGTTCCCACCACAGCACTGGGAGGCGGACACGTCATTCCAGTAGACCAATAGGACTTTAACTCGTCACCAGTTTCGAAATCTCCTCCCCAAACCCATTAAAAACCCTTAACCCCTAATCTCGGGCACGACTTCCCTGACTCCTCTCTTGCGAGTCGCGGAACCTCGCCCGAGGGTGCTTGCAATAAAGTGTATTTTCAGACCACACTTTGCCTTGGCGGTCTTACTTGTATCCATCAGCGACTGGTAACCTTACAGTTAGCAAACCTTTCTGATGCTCTGTTGAGTGCGCTATGAAGAAACCCATGTTTGTAGAAATTATGAAATGTATTCATAACTTTGCCAGTATCAAGAACACGGGAGTAACAGCTCCCCGTGCCTACCACTTAGTTCTCACTAGAAGTTAAACTTTTTAAGGCTTAAAAATTCTACTTCATATATGTGGTCTGTTAACCTTAAAAGTAAACCTGCCAGTTATCTTGCCAGCGAAAGACGGGTTTCTTCAGGAATAAAAGAGGATTGCCAACTGTGGCTAAACCTTAGGCAAGTCCAGGGAACGAAGGAGGGGTCCGCTTGTTAGGGAGAAGTGGGGTGAGTTAGGAAGGTTGTCATGAGCTAAAAGTCCATTGGCGTAAACGGGGAGTTCCAAGTGTGGTGGCTTCTCGTTGGCTGAGTTGTGACTGTCTGTCATTGGCTGCGGCTGAGTTGTGACTGTCTGTCATTGGCTGCGCCGTTGCCGGGTGAAAAAGCATCTCGTTCTCCAGCCAGAGTAGTAATATCCACCTGCAGTGCAAGGTCAAGTCTGCCTCTTGGCTATTGGGTCTGCAGTTGAGGAGGGATGGCCCGGCATGAGAGCGCCCCCTGCTGAAACCTCCTGACTGCATTTCAGCGTTAGCCGTTACTAATTTTCATAGGTTAAAGGTAGTAAAAATAATAAGGTAAACAACTGTATAAGCAAGAAAAGTAGGACGTGTGCTTTCTGTAAAAGAACATATGAGGAATGAGGAAAACGCATTTTTTGTTGAGGGAGGAAAGTAATTTTGTCCTAAGTGAGGCTGGTTATTAAAAGAAGAAAAACCAGGGGCGCCTGGGTGGCTCAGTTGGTTAAATGTCCAGCTTTGGGTCAGGTCATGATCTCACCGTCCATGAGTTCGAGCCCCGCGTCGGGCTCTGTGCTGACAGCTCAGAGCCTGGAGCCTGCTTCGGATTCTTTGTCTCTCTCTCTCTCTCTCTGCCCCTCCCCTGCTCATGCTCTGTCTCTCTCTGTCTCAAAAATAAATAAACATTAAAAAAATATTAAAAAAAAAAAAGAAAAACCAGACAGAATCTGATTGGCAAAAAAAAAAAAAAAGATTATATCTGAGCCACCCAAGAGCCCCTAAAAATGAGTTTTAATATCAAAAGTAAACTGATGCAAAATTAATACTTGATTTTTCTGTTAAAAAGGAAAGATCTCTTAGATTGTTGGTCTGGTTTTTAAAAGAAATTATAAACAAACAATTTTCTTTACCTTTAGTGTAACCTACCTGGAAAAAACAAAGATTCTGTGTTTTGTCTTTGATTACTTAGGGGGACAAAACTGAGTCTATTCAAGATTTAAAAGTGCTAAGACATTTTAGGGCGCCTGGCTGGCTCAGTGGGTTAAGTGTCCAACTCTTGACTTTGGCTCAGGTCATGGTCTCATGGTTTGTGGAATCGAGCCCCGTGTTTGGGCATCATGCTGACAGCATTGATCCTGCTTGAGATTCTCTCTCTCTCTTCCTCTTTCTCTGCCCCTCGCCCGCTCACATTCATACTCTCCCTCTCTCTCTCAAAATAAAAACATTTTTTAAAAAGCGCTAGACTTTTTAACAACTTTCTGTATTTGCCTGTGAAGTCTTTAAATATTTTTAAAGTTTATTTATTTTTAAGAGAGAGAGGAAGCATCAGTGGAGGAGGGGCAGAGAGAGAGAGAAAGAGAGAGAATACCAAGAGGACTCCACGCTGACAGTGTGGAGTGCAGAGCGGGGCTCCAACCCACAGACTGTGACATCATGATCCGGGCCAAAGTCGGACGCTTAACTGACTGAGCCACCCGGGTACCCCTCCTGTGAAGTCTTTGAATGCCCTTTGGTTAAACAGATAACTACGTATTGTTTCATAGTGATCAGTGATCCTATTTCATCATGATATTCGTTGGCAAAAGTCCCACAATCAAAATCTAAAATGAAGTCTTGGGGCACCTGGGTGGTCAGTTAGTTGAGCATCCGACTTCAGCTCAGGTCATGATCTGGTGGTTTGTGAGTTCAAGCCCCGCGTCAGGTCCTGTGCTGACAGCTCAGAGCCTGGAGCCTGCTTCTGATTCTGTGTCTCCCTCTCTCTGTGCCCCTCCCCATTCATGCTCTCTCTCTCTCTCTCAAAAATAAATGTTTAAAAAAAATGAAGTCTTTTGACCACTGTGAGGGCTCCTAGAACAATTCAAAGGATTTGTTCTTCTTATAAAAGGGAAATATTAAGGGGCGCCTGGGTGGCTCAGTCGGTTGAGTGTCCCACTTCAGCTCAGGTCATGATCTCCCGGACTGTGAGTTCGAGCCCCACGTTGGGCTCTGTGCTGACAGCTCAGAGCCTGGAGCCTGCTTCGGATTCTGTGTCTCCCTCTCTGTCTCTGCCCCTCCCCCACTCATGCTCTGTCTCTCTCTGTCTCAAAAATAAATAAACATTAAAAAAAAGAGAGAAATATTAAATTGGCTTATTTGATATGTTACATTTCATGGGAAGCATCATCATATAAGTGATGCTAAAACTTCTTAGAGTATGTTTGTAGAACTATCTATTATTAAAATAAGTGTTCTAAAAATTACATAAAACTTCTAAAAATCTGATCTGTCCTGGTAGGGTATCACTTGTACTTCTACTTACTCTCTTAAGGCAATCAAATTGCCTTGTGAGTTGCATTGCAATGAACTTAGATGTTTAAACACTGCCATTTTTAAGTCCTTTTCTCAGTTATATGCAGTTATTCTTTTACTCTGATGCAAAAGCATCTTCCTCTTCAAGGAGATTCAAGACAGACTCTAACAAATATGGTAGAATGAATCCAGGTCTCTGATCACTTTAAGATCACACCATTGACTGGGTAACAATTGGTAGAACTCCCAGGGAGAAACCGATGCCTTCACAAAACAATAACGAAAGATCAAGATCAGTCCGTGGGACTGAATAAACTGAGGAGGATAATTATACTTTTTATGACTTGTCCTCAAGATTGCTGGTTCTTTAATCTTTTGTGTCCCAGATATAAGAAAACCTTTCCTCTCAGGCTAAGACTTACAAACTGTTGGTAATGTACACCTTTGGTTTTTTTGTTGTTTTTTTTTTTCAAAAATTGTTAATGTTTATTTTTTGAGAGGGAGAGGAAAGAGAATGCCAGCAGGGGAGAGGCGGAGAGAGGGAGACACAGAATCCGAAGCAGGCTCCAGGCTCTGAGCCGTCAGCACAGAGCCCGACGTGGGGTTCAAACCCATGGACAGGAGATCACAACCTGAGCTGAAGTCAGACGCCCAACTGACTGAGCCATCCAGGCGCCCCAGTGAAGTATACCTTTGTAAACAGAAGTGAAACATTCATCTTCTGCTCCCTGCTGTGATCCCTCCAAAATTCGGAAACTCTCAGTGAGTATTCTTATATTCATGGCAAACGGAGTTGGTTACAGAAGTTCAAAGAGAATCTCTTCTCCTTGGAACAAGGCACAGCTGGAAATGGATTACCAAGGCTTTGACTAGAATGAGAAGGATCTTCATAGACTCAGATCTGACCAGGCAGCTTTTAGGAACTCAGGTTGACTTTATGGAGCCAATAAAAGCCCTTGGAAATACCGGCCTGATGGTTACAGGCTTCGCAGCAGCCTTACCAGGTGATTAAAGAAGGTTATTTCCTTAAAGGAGCATGAACTCCGAGATTTTTCCGGGCCCTTGAGAAGAGAGGTGATAACCCGCCTGGGTAGGTATTGCAGGCAAAGTCTGATGGTTTAGCCTCAACAGGATGTTAAATTTCATTCCGAGAGAGGCGAGAGGGCCAAAGATGGTGAGGTCCCTGAGCTCCCCTCCTGCATGGCACACCGAATCTGCACCCTCCTGTACAGCAAGCAGCCCCCGCTGCGGAACTGCCCGGACAGCTTCTGCGTGACCAAGGATGGGCAGACCACACAGAAAAGAGCCGGCGAGACAGAGACCTAGTACTGATGGGAACCCCACCCCCAGTACTGTGCACTGCAGTGGGGAGGGACCAAGAGCTGACTCATCTGCCCTGGGGCACAGAAAAAAAGCCACAGTTGAAAAAGGCAATTAGAGGGACACCTCAGTGGCTCAGCCAGTCCGACTTTGGCTTGGATCATGATCTCACAGATCGTGAGTTCGAGCCCCGCATCGGGCTCTCTGCTGTCAGCACAGAACCTGCTTCTATCTTCTGCCCCTCCCCACCTCTGTTCCTCCCCTCTCTCAAAAATAAACATTAAAATTTTTTTAAATAAAAGAACAACTGGAATGTAATGACAATAATCCTAGAGGTGTAGGAACCGTCCAGATGGTGTAGTAACTGCCATGATATTCTCCGGGGTCAGAGGTGCTGGCCAGCCCCATTGTTTACGCTCCCCCTTCACCCTGACAGTGTAGACAGGAGTAGTGTCGGGGCTCTCTGGCTGACCCCAGCCCCACTTAGCCCACCAAGCAGCCCCAGTGCAGCATCCATCAGACACACCGGGACTGCACCCATCACAGCTCAGGGTGGCTGGAGCCATCCGGCCAAGGTGATACAGGCGCAAAGTACCCTGGGATGTCCCAGACCTGTACCCATGTTAGTTCCAGACCACTTGCCAGGGTGAGTTTTAGAATGCCCTGGGGACCTCCAGGCCCATGCCCACCTTAGCTCCAGCCATCCCGCCAAAGCACCTCCATACGGAATGTCCCAGCACCCCCAGCCTGCACCCATGATGAGGGAGCATAAGGCAGGCTGAGGGCAAAACACAAGCTAGCACGCACACGCCCCTTCCTCCAGGGTGGGATACTTGTGTGACGTTCCTCAGGCACTCCGGGTAGCCCAAAGACAAAGGAAAGGGGGAAAACAAATGGCTAATGATAGAGATTACAGTCCTGCAGGACAGGCGTCTCCATCAGCTCACAAACATCTTAGTAAATTACAAGGAAAAGGCAAACTTATCGACAGCCTGGTCTCCCGAAACTTGTAGACTCAGCTTCCCTGAGCCGCTGATATCCCCCTCCCCTCCATAGTGCCGTGGGAGCAAAGGCAGGAGGAAACGGCAGGGAAAATTAAATTTCCTCATCACCTGCAGCCACTGACAGATACTGGAGGCAAATACAGACTGTAACATTTCTCCAGGAACCCCCTACCGTCCTAATGGTAATGCCTTACTGGAGGGAAAACAACCTTAGCTTGATGATAACAAGGCCTCAAGTATCTTAGGAGTTCTCTTTGACTTTACCTCCCCAACTTCATAGTGTATAAGGAGCCGCTCTTCACAACGCCAGTGCAGCTCTTTCTGTCCACGGGTCCTGTCCCCGTGCTGTAATAAAATCACCTTTTTGCACCAAAGGCAACCCAAGAATTCTTTCTTGGCCATCAGCTCCGAACCACCCCATCACCCCAAAACCTCATTACCCAGTGTACCTATACCTGCTCCACAAGGGTAACCTCCATACAGTGCACCCTGGGACCCCCCCCCCAGCCCACACTCATGTCAGCTGTAGCTGTCCCCCACGGTGGGCCGGGCACAGAGTACACTGGGACCCCCAAGCTGTACCCACTGTAGCTCTGGCCGGTCAGCCAAAACTACCAGGCACAAGCAGTCTACACAGGGCACATTCCTAAATAAAGCCCTTCCTCCAAGAGTAGAAGTAGTGGCTCCACCCGATTCATAGAAACAAATACAGAAAATCAAACAAAACTTGGAACAAGACAAAACAAGAACAAGGCAGAACTTCAGAGAAAGAACTAAATGAAACAGAAGTAAGCAATCTTCCAAGTTAACAGTCATAAAGATGCTCACCGGACTGAGAGAAGAGTGGACGAGCTCAGGGGTAACTTCCACAGAGAGATAGAAAACATAAACAAGAACCCATCACAGTTGAAGAATACAAAAAGTGGAGTGAAAAATACCCTAAAAGAAATCAACAGATTAGAGGATGCAGAAGAACGGGCTGGCAAAAGACAGGGTCATGGAGTCATGGACACCGCCCATCTGAACAGCAATCCGTCAATCAATCAAGATAGATTAAGGAGGCTCTGGGACGTCAAGGGTGCTCACATCCGTATTATAGGGATCCCAGAAGGAGAAGAGAGAGAGAGAAAAGGGCAGAAAACTTCCTTGAAGAAATAATAGTTGAAAACCCCCCTGACCTGGAGAGGGAAACGGACATTCAGGTCCAGGAAACACAGAGAGTCCCAAACAAGGTGAACCCAAGAAGGCCCCCAAGATACAGAATAATTAAGGTGTCAAAATTAGAGATAAAGAGGGAATCTTAAAAGCAGCAAGAGAAGAGCAACTGGTTATATGCAAAAGAACCCTCTACGGCTATCACCTGAGTTTTCAGCAGAAACTTTGTAGGCCAGAAGGGAGTAGCATGTTCTACTCAAAGTGCTGAAAGGAAAAAAAGACACAACCAGGTAGGCTTTACCTGGAATATGATTCCGAATTGAAGGAGAGAGGAGCGCCTGGGTGGCTCAGAGTGTTACGTGACTGACTCTTGATTTCAGCTCAGGTCATGATTCCATGGTTCACGATGAAGTCCTACCGCAGGCTCCATGCTGACAGCACAGAGCCAGCTTGGGGCTCTCTCTCCCTCTCTCTCTCTCTGCCCCACCCCTGCTCTCATGCCCTCTCTCAAAAATAAATAAATACATAAACATTAAAAAAAAGAAGATTGAAGGAGAGAGAAAGAGTGTCTCAGACAAGCAAAAGTTAAAGGCGATCCTCACCACCAAACCAGCCTTAACGAGAATTGTCAAGGGGACTTCCTTAAGTAGAAAAGTAAAGACCATAATTGGAAGAAAATCAAGAGAGGAAGAGGAAAAGCCACCACTGGTAGTGGCTGTTAAACTGAATGTTAAATTCACAGTGGCTGTGAATGTTAAAACACAAAAGTAGTAAAATCAATTCTATTTTAAAAATTTGTTAACTTAGTGACCATAAGTTATATATCAACTGTCTGGTAACCGCAAACCCAAATCCTTTAATAGATAGACAAAAAATAGAGAAAGCGAGCTAATCGAAATACTGAAGAAAGTCGTCAATTATACAGGAAGAGATCAAGAGAAAAAGAAAGGAGCAGAGGGGCGCCTGGGGGGCTCAGTCGGTTAAGCAGCCGACTTCGGCTCAGGTCATGATCTCACGGTCTGTGAGTTCGAGTCCCATGTCGGGCTCTGTGCTGACGGCTCAGAGCCTGGAGCCTGCTTCGGATTCTGTGTTTCCCTCTCTCTCTGCCCTTCCCCCACTCATACTCTGTCTCTATGCCTCTCATAAATAAATAAATGTAAAAAAAAAAAAAAAAGGAGCAGAGAAGAACTACAAACCCACCAGACAAAAATTAATAGAATAGCAATAATCCCTTACCTATCAATGGTTACTTTAAATGTAAATGGTCTAAATGCTCCAATCTAAAGACATAGGGTGACTGGATTAAAAAAAAACCCACTGGGGCGCCTGGGTGGCTCAGGCGGTTAAGCGTCAGACTTCAGCTCAGGTCATGATCTCATGGTCTGTGAGTTCGAGCCCTGTGTCAGGCTCTGTGATGATGGCTCAAAGCCCAGAGCCTGTTTCGGATTCTGTGCCTCCCTCTCTCTCTTCCCTCCTCCCACTCACGCTCTGTCTCTATGTCTCTCAAAAAAAAAAAAAAAAAAAAGACCTACCTATATGTTGTTTGTAAGAGGCTCACTTCAGACCTAAAGAAACAGGCAGATTGAAAGTGAGGCGATGAGAAAGAAATTCCATGCAAATAGAAGCAAAAAAAAATTAATGATAAAAAGCCATGGTAGCAATGTTCTGAGACAAAATCGACTTTAAAAGAGACTTTGAAAAGAGACAAAGAAAGGCAGTAATGAGTGTACAGTGATGAAGAGATCAATCCAACAAGAGCCTCTAACGATTGTAAATATCTATGCGCCCAACGTAAGAGCACCTAAATCCATAATATATTTTTCTAAATACATCAATTATTAACAAATATTAACAGATGGAAAAGGGGAAACTGACAGTAATACAATAACCATAGGGGACTTCAACACCCCACTTACATCTGTGGGTAGATTAGACAGAATATCAATGAGAAAATATTGGCCTTGAATGACGTATTAGAGCAGATGGACTTACCAGATACGCACAGAACAATCCGTCCAAAATTAGAAGACACATCCATTTCAAGTGTGCGTGGAATTCTCTGAAATAGATGACAGGTTAGGCCACAAATCAAGTCTCAGTAAATTTGAATCTCAGAAAATTGAAATCCTATCAAGCGTCTTTTGACCACAATGGTAACTAGAAATCAGGTATGAGGAAAGAAAAAAATGGATAAGCCGCAAACATGGAGGCTAAACAACTGCCTGCTGAATGACAAATGGGCCAACAAAGAAATCCGAAAGGAAAGAAAAAAATACATGGAGAAAAATGGAAATGGAAACACAACCCTCCAAAATCTTTCGGACACAGCAAAACAATTCTACAGGAAAGTTTATAGTGATAGAGGCCTACCTCTAGAATCAAGAAAAGTCTCATAGAAACAATCCAACCTTATACCTAAAGGAGCTAGACGAAGAAGAACAAACAAAGCCCAAAGTTAGTAGAAGGAAGAAAATCATAAAGCTCAGAGCGGAAATAAATGAAATAAAGACTGAAAAAAAAATAGAAAAGATCAATAAAGCTGGTTCTTTGAAAAGAAAAACAAAAGTGATAAACCTTGAGCTAGACTCATCATGAGTTTGAACTCCATGTTTGGTGTAGAGATTACTGAAACAATAAATTACAACTTAAGAGAGAGAAAGAGAGAACTCAAATCAGAAATAAAAGAGGTAACAACTAACACCCCAGAAATACAAAGGACTATAGGACATCACTACAAAAAAATACATGCCATCAACTTGGACAACCTAGAAGAAATGGATAAATTCCTAGAAATACTCAGTTTTCCACAACTCAGGAAGAAATAAAAACCTGAACAGTCTGATTACTGGTAACAAAATTGAACTAGTAATCAAAACATCCCCAACAAACAAAAGTCTAGCACCCGATGGCTTCACAGCTGAGTGAATTCAAGCAAACATTTAAAGAAGAGTTCATACCTATTCTCAAAGTAATTCAGAAAAATGAAGAGGAAGGAAAACTTCCGAATACATTCTACAAGGCCAGCATTACCCTGATATCAAAATAAGACAAAGACACTACAAAAAAAGACAACACAGATGCAAAACTCCCCCTCAGTAAACGATTTGTAAACTGAATTCAACAGTGCATTAAAGGATCATTCACCAGAATCAAGTGAGTTTTATTCCAGAGATGAAAGTACAGTTGAGTATCTGCACATCAAGATGACCTATCATACTAACAAAATGAAGGATAAAAACCACACGATCATCTCAGTGATGTTGGAAAGGTTTTAAATCTTTAACCCGAGATTGCTTACGAGAACTTTCAGCAAAGCAGAGTTAAAAGCACCTGTATGACTGATTGCTATTCTTGCTGCAGTGATGCAAATAATCCAGCCAACTTCTAGATTGAAACTAGGTTTCATTTGCCAACAGATGAGTCTTACTAAAGTTATTATTGATAGAAATGGGGGTAACTGTTGAGAGAAAAACTGTTTGCATGGTAACTGTAACACATACTTTGGGTATTAGATTCTAGTTCAGCGGGGGGGGAGGCCCCTGGATGGCTCAGTCAGTTGAGCATCTGACTTTGTCTCAGGTCATGATTTTATGGTTCGTGAGTTTGAGCCCGAGTCTGGCTCCGTGCTGACAGCTCAGAGCCTGGAGCCTGCTTCAGATTCTGTGTCTCCCTCTCTCTCTGCCCTTCCCCTGTTTGTGCTCTGTCTCTCTCTCTCTTTCTCAAAAAGAAAGAAACCTGAAAAAAAACAATTAAAAGGAAAAGATTCTGGTTCCGGGGCAGAGTCCTAGAGTCTGCGTTCCAACCAGCCTCCAGTGGATTCTTAGGCACACTCTACTTTGAGAACCACTCCCTGGAGAACAGGCAGGGCCGCTGGTTGGACCCTCGCCAGGGCCTCTACCTCCCATTTTCTGTGGCTTCCTGGCCCTTGTTTCTCAAGGCTGAAGCACACTTCCAACATCCACACACACACTGGAGTCCACAAGGCTCGGAACCCCCAGTGGGCGGCTGTTTCTTAACTCGCGGAGCGTGATTCCTCGCAGGACACGCATCGCCACCCTGGGCGCCCAGCCGGGCCAGGCCAGGCACCTCGGTGCACAGCCAAAGGGCAAGAGGGGAGACAAGAGGTGTGGTGAAGGGGATCACATATGCCGACCCAAACAGGCCGTGCGGGCATGTTGGTTATTTTGAGCGGAAGGCAATGTAGAAACAGTAAATGCAATTAGAGCCCTGTGCCCCCCCCGCCCCCGCTTTTAAAGCAGGGTGTATATGTCCGTATGTGACGGTGGCATACGTTTGCCCCACCTCCTGTACTGTGATGAGGAGAGCTGGCCCCATGGTGAGTCTGGGGAAACAGACCTCACTAAGATAACCCTTATCTGCTACTTGCCACTACTTCCCCGGTATATCCGAATATTCCCCAGTCGTTGTCACATAGTGTCACCCCTAAAAGCCCAAACCCCCTCTCCTTTGGTCACTTTTTTGCTCTTTATCACCCTTTTTTGTTAAAAAGGTATAGAAGCCCCCCCACCTAACTGCATCTTCGGATGCTCACTTCTTTTCTCCGAAGCCCTGTCTTGCCTCTGAGCACATCAAAGTATTAACATCGATAAAATTCGTCTGCCTTGTCTCCTGTCAGTCCTGTCTTTCATCACTTTAATTCACGGTCCCAGTGACCGACCCTGAGAACAGAGAAAGTTTCCCCCTTCTCCTGCGGGAGGAGCTGACGGGCGGGACGGCCACGTGGCTTTGAAAGGGGAAAACATTTTCATCCCACTTGCAAAACCATGCCTCAATTTGGTGAATGGAACCTCTTCTGTTTCTGTTTAAATTTTTCTGTCATCTCCCTCATTTTATTTATTTTTTAAAAGTTTATTTATTTTGAGAGAGAGAGAGAAAGAGGCAGAGAAAGGGAGAGAGAGAATCCAAGCAGGATCCGTACGGACAGTGTAGAACGTGGAGTGAGGCTCCAACCCATGAACCACAAGAACATGATCTGAGCCAAAGTCAAGAGTTGACCCTTAACCAACTGAACCACCCAGGTGCCCCAACCTCCCTTATTTCAAAATGCAGATTTGAGGTATCTGGTTAAGGTCAGAAAAATTAATAGATGCCCTTGGGATTTGTAAGTCGTTCATTTAAATCTTAAAATAGTTTGGGGCACCTGGATGGCTCAGTTGGTTAAGCGTCAGACTTTGGCTAAGTCATGATCTCATGGTTCATGGGTTCGAGCCCTGCATTGGGCTCTGTGCTGTCAGCGGTGGACCCGGTTAGGATCCTCTGTCCCCCTCTCTATCTGCCCCTTCCCAGCGCGTGCGTGCTCATGCTTTCTCTCTCTCTCTCTCTCTCTTAAAAATAAATAAACGTTAAAAAAAAAAATCTTAAAATGGTTGGCTGTGGGGCGCCCGGGCGGCTCAGTCAGTTAAGTGTCTGGCTTTGTCTCCAGGTCACAACCTCATAGTTTTTGAGTTCAAGTCCCACATAAGGCTCTGTGCTGATACCTGGGAGCCTGGAGCCTGCTTCGGATTCTGTTTCTCCCTCTCTCTCTGCCAGTCCCTGCTCATACTCTCTCTTTCTCTCTCTCTCTCTCTCTCTCTCTCTCTCTTGAAAATAAATAAACATTTGAAAAACTGGTTGGCTTCTTTGCAGTTATGATAGCAACCAAAGATTCTAACGTTTGAAAACTCAAGAGTCTGGTGCATAACTGTCCTAGAGATAAAAGCATCTAAAATGAAGACTTAAGAAAAACTTAGTGACAGCTAGTTGATTCGTAGGGTTCTGCATTTCCAAAATGTCCTTGGTTATTTTTTTTAAAAAAGGCTATTTGTCCCAGAAGTTTAGTTAACGTCTTACACCTGAATACGTTTGTTGCTTAGGCAAATGTAATCTCTGTAAATGTCTATGTGATCTGGGACTTCGTTTTTATTTTGAAATGAGAGCTTTTTGGTTAACGAGATCATGAAAAGCTGAAAAGTATTTCCATGAAGAAATGAGATTCCTTTATTATTTTAACAACAAAAATACCTTGCTGACTCACAGTGAAATCAAAATTTCCCCAATTGGTGAAGAGACTACTTCAAGCCGTTTGTTAAGTACTATTTCTTTTTTTTTTATGTTTTTATTTTATTTTTGAGAGAGAGACAGAGTCAGAGAGAGAGAGGGAGATACAGAATCTGAAGCAGGCTCCGGGCTCTGAGCTGTCAGCACAGAGCCCGACGCGGGGCTCGAACCCACAGACAGTGAGATCATGGCCTGAGCCGAAGTTGGACGCTTAACCGACTGAGCCACCCAGGCGCCCCTGTTAAGTACTATTTCTTGGCAAATCATTTTAAATATAGCATTATCACTTTCCTCAGTTTTTTTCTTGTTTGTTTTGTTTGAAAATAACACGGGGGAGGGGCGCCTGGGTGGCTCAGCGGGTTGAGCATCTGAATTTGGCTCAGGTCACGATCTCACCATTCCTGAGTTCAGTCTCCGTGTCGGGCTGCGTGCTGACAGCTCGGAGCCTGAAGCCTGCTTCAGATTCTGGGTCTCCCTCTCTGTCTCTGCTCCTCCCCCGCTCATGCTCTGTTTCTCTCTCTCTCAAAAGTAAATAAACATTTTTTAAAAATGTGTTTTTAATTTAAGAAAATGAAGTGAAATAATGCGTGTGTGTGTGTGTGAGAGAGAGAGAGAGAGAGAGAGAGAGAAGGAGGGAGAGGGAGGCATTCTTTCCTTTTCTGTCTTTAATGACTCACGGTCACGGTACCTAGTACCCGAACTGCCAGGCCTTGACATTGTGGTTCCTTCAGCCGCTGACTTAACTAGACCGACTTTGGTTAAGAATACAAGTGCTAACACAGTGTAGTTCGACCACACAAGGAAGTTTTAAAAATCCGGGCGAGACAACTCTGAGCAGATGGTTGTCATCCTTGGAGAGGGTGGCACGGTAAGGTGCCATCATCCCCTTGACCCTCTGCGGGGGTGGGTGGGGTCACTGCTCCAGCCCTTCCGTGCGCCTGCACTTCCTGTCTCGGTCTCATTTGCCTGCTCTTTGCTTTTTCTCTCTGACCCAAGAGAAACAAGCATGTATTGTCAACGACTCTTTCGATTGTGTAATGTACCCATTTGTGCGGCAGAATAAATTAAGAGAACATTTGCCTGAAACAAAATCTAGATAAAGCCGAGAACAAGTGATGGAAAAAGCATGGGAGGAAATGAGACGCAGGCCGGGGGTGAGACAATGCCAGCTGCATGCCGTAGGTGCTGTATAATTGCCAAAGGTGAGCTTCAGGTTTAGCTCTGAGGTTCTCAGTAGAACCAAGAAGAGAGCAAATCGTTTGTCAGACTTCCCGTGTCCACGAAATGGAAACACTGCAGAGGCTTCACTGGATGATAGCAGAGCAGAGAGATGTCTCTAGAGGGGCCTGAGAGAGAGCACCCGGAGAGATCTTTGGAGTCATGAGGGGAGGCTGTCAGGGCTCCCCCCTCACTGAGGGAGGAGGTTGCCTAGCTAAAGCGCTGGGGTTGTCAGGGCACCTACCCTCGCTCCTCATTTCTTCTCCATTCTCTGCAATCTCTGCCTTTCCACTGGGCACCTGCAAGGTGGGACTTGGCCAGAAGGACCGCGATGACTTACTCGGAGGGTCACCCTGATTGGGGGTTACGGTACTTGTTACCACTGTTGACAGGGCCGTGACTTTCCAACTCTGCACATCAGAAGCACTTGGGCCGCTTTCCCCCAGCACGTAACTGCCTGGGTACCCCCAGATTGACTGAAGGTGGGCCTCCGGCATCAGGCCCGGGAACTCACATACCTTTTTCCGATGCTCCAGCTAGGGGCGCCTGGGGGGCTCAGCGGGTTGCGCGTCTGACTTTGGCTCAGGTCATGGTCTCATGGATGTGGGGCTCACTGCTTTCCAGCCGAGCCCACTTCATATCCTTGAATGAATGAATGAATGAATGAATGAATGAATGAATGAATAAATAAATAAATAAATAAAATGCTCCAGGTAATTCTTATGCCCAGCCAAGTACAGACCCACTGACAGTTGGACATACTCAGAGGTTACAAACCCAAGCGACATCAGAGTCACTCGCGGAGCGTGTAAACATTCAGAATTCCCAGCCATGCTTTTCTTCCTAATCTCCCCACAGTGTCCTGTTCAGAAGGCCAGGAAGTTCTCTATTTGTAACCCAGGTAATTGAGACGCAGCGCGCCCACAGACGCACACTAGTTCACGAGGTTTAAAGGGGCAAAGAGCTGCTCTAACACAGGCTGTGTGCCCTTGGGCCTAGCGCTTAAGCACTCTGGTCTTGCTTCCCCATTGGTAACATGGTTCCGGAAACCATCAGCTATTCCTACATCTCGGGATTTCCAACTGACCCCCGACTCGATGGGGAGCCCCACTAAGGCGGAGACTGGGGCCTATTAATTTTTGTATCCCCAGCACCTAGATCAGTGCTGGCACATAGTAGGCACTCAGCTACATTGAAAATGAGCTCATATTTTCTAAGCAGATTAGAAAGAATTAAAGAGGGCGCCTGGGTGACTTAGTCGATTGAGTGTCTGACACTTGGTCTTGGCTCAGGGCATGATCTCATGATTTGTGGGACTGAGTCTCATGTTGGGCTCTGTGCTGACGGCACAGAGCCTGTTTGAGATGCTCTCTCTCCCTCTCTCTCTCTCTGCTCCTCCCCAGCTCGTGCTCTGTCTTAAATAAATAAACGTAGAAAAGAGGATTAAATAGTCCGTGGCCACCAGCTATGCATTTTTATTTGGGGTGCATGTGCGTGTATGTGCGTGTGTGGTGTGTGCGTGTGTGAGCACGTACCAAGAGCTGGATTGAAATCCACAGGCCCACAACGAACATCAGTCTCTTTGGGTTCATTTCAAGCCCGTGTGTGTGAGCTGGTGGAGGAGTGCCCTTTGGCCTAGTTTCCTCTATTTCATGTCAGAATGTGGGTGGATTTATAGGAGGCGCAACAGGCAGGTAGGTAAGGGTGTCACCGCGGGCACAGGCTCGCTGCAGGCACCGCGCATGCCCGAGACGCGCTACCCCGGAAATGACTGATCTTTGTAACACTTGCGACTCTGGAGCAAACCTGTTATGACAGCACGCGTGTCACTGGACAAGTGTAATCAGAAAACATATGTGAAGGGTGGATATGTCTTGGTGATCTGAGACCGCGTCTACAAACACCACTTTGTGAACAGTGACCAAACCATGACCTTGTCTGTGTGAAATGCCCAATCAGGGTACACAAAACCCCACCAAGTGCCAGCGTGAGAGGGGTGGGTGGAGCGAGGCACGGAGCCTCAGTCGGGCTTGGGCTCTAGTCCCGGCTCAGGGCTTGCCTGCCGTGTGCCTTAGGCGAGTCCGCTCTCCTCTCTGGGCTGGGTTTCCTCATCTGTGAACGGAAGGGGCGGGGGGATGATCCTGAGGGTCCCCTCTGTCCGCCCCCCTCCGGGCTGTGAGTATCTGGTTGCAAGAATGAAGCTCAGAAAGTCTTCTCCATGTATTTGCTCTGCCAGCTCAGAATAGCCTCATCCGATCGTTGTTAGCCACAGGGGTTCCACTTCTGTTTCTGGTATTCACCTGTGCTCACAGGGACACCCGGAAAGCCAGTCCACCCCTTTCACAAGGGCGATGTTCAAATAGCCTTATTGGTAATTTCCAACACAAATAAACTTTATAGACTTTATGTAGCAATCCCTGCTCAACCAGAATTCCGGCTACAACCAACCTTCAAGCAATGAGGGGGCATTTCGGGGGTGTGGAGCTGGGGAGAGGTCACTCAGCTCCGTGATTAAAAGTTCAGGCTCTGAGCATTAAAAGATAATTACAGTTCCCTAAATCTACACGGAAAACCAGAAATATTTAATAGCAACACATTTATGACTCACTGGGAAAACCGCCGAGGGTTTTTTCCTTCTGCTGCTGCTCAGTTGGGTATGTATATTATTTCCTACTGCTGCTGTAAGGAGTTATCACAATATAGGGGCTTAAAATAACCCAAATTGAAAAAAAAATTCTCCTCTCTCCGTTCCGGAGGTCAGAGTCTAGAACGGGTCGGCTGGGCTGTGTTCCTTCTGGAGGTTCTAGCAAAGAATGCGTTCCCCTGCCTTTTCCAGGGCCAAGAGAGCGTCCGTCCTCTTTGGTTCGTGGCCCTGACATCTCTCTGACCTCTGCGTCTGTCACCCTTCTCCTACTTTGCACGTTCCCTTACAAGGCCCCTTGCGTTTACATCGAGCTCACCCAGATCATCCAAGACCGTGTCCCCTTCTCAGGGTCCTTCATCACAGCTGCAAGGTCTCATTTGGCGAGTCAAGTAATATATTCCCGGCCTCCAGGAACTGGGGTGTGGACATCTTTGGGGGCTCTTATTCCGTCTCCCACGCAGATGAATCTTCAAATCCCGCCCCAACCACTTACAGAGTCTGTGTGACCTTTGGTAAATGACATCCTTTCTCCGAGCTGCAGTTTCCTCATCAGTAAAAGTGGGTTAGTAACAAATCCACGTTATGGGTTTTTTTGTTTGGTTTTGATTTAGTTGGTTTTTTCGAGGATTCAATACGGTCACGCTCGCCAAGCATGTGGTATGCCTGCCTGGACATGGTGTTCATTGGAGAAGGAAGAAAAATTGGGGTTTTAGTTTAAAACCTCCATCCGGGGGCCTGTCATCAACGGCTGAGCATTACCATGTCATCAGCAATGGCCTTCAGGACAATGACTCAGATATCGCAAAATCCCAATCTTCAAAAAACTTTAATCGTTCAGGAAGGTTATTCCCCTAATTAAGGTAGTGAATTGGAGAGCGATTTTTGCTGATAATCACCGGGAAAGAAATCCGTATTTCCTAGATGTAACAGTAAATTAAACAGGAAGTCCCGTTTGCCAGAGTTCTCTCCTGCTGTCCCCTGGGCGTTCTCGGTCGTGGAGGCTGCCCAGTGTGCAGTGCATCGGTACCCCGGAGGAGGTACATTGAGTCTGGTAGGGGAGTGAGGGGGCAGCCTGACTCGAAGGAAATGGGCCCCGTTTTCAAGGCAACGGCAACGCGTCTTTGTAGCCCACCCGTTCGGCATTTCCTAAAGAACGGGTCTCTAGTTCCACATCAGACAGGGAAATCAACCGTCTGCCCACGAGTGTAGGCGAAGTGCGAGATAGCCTCAAATAAAAACGGGATGTTCCCGTTGGCGCAAATTCGTCCTTCATCCTTTCAATTAAAAAAATTTTTTTTAAGTTTATTTACGTTCGAGAGAGAGATAGAGAGAGAGGGAGGCATCTGGGGCAGGGCAGAGAGAGAGAGAGAGGGAGAGAGAGAATCCCAAGCAGGCTCCACACTGTCAGCTCAGAGCTCAACACAGGGTTCCAACCTGTGAACAGTGAGATCACGACCTGAGCTGAAATCGAGAGTCAGATGCCTAGCCACCTGAGCCACCCGGGCGCCCCAAGTCCTTCATTCTTTTAGAGAGGAATAGTCTTCCAATAAAACAAGTCAGGCGATGGTGTTGGACCCGAGGGACAACAAGGCCCCGGGCCAGGGGCCAGTAAGCGTCCCGTCACAGCAAGGCTCAGAAGGATGAGGACACAGATGCAAGCTTCTGCTCTCCACCCTCATGGAAGGAAGCGTCCGCCCACTCATCCAAGAAATGTAGTTAGATGTGGTTATTATTCAGCCGTGGGTGAAACTGTGTGGTGTTATCGACATAATCGTAGATTACATTTGCAAAGGACCTTGATGTCTGCAAAGAGCTTCCTGATGTGTTTTTCTCCCTTACTCCCGGGAAGTGGGCAGAGACGATTTATTGTCCCTGTTTTTACGAATGAAGAAACGGAGGCTCCGACAGATGAAACGACTTCCTTAAGGTCACGTGACAAATTAGCAGCAGAGCCCGGACTTGAACCCAGATCTGTTCACCACTGGGGGGGGCTGATCTCCTCGCGGCGGTCTCCCTCACGAAGCTGTCCGTCGGCTGCCTTCGTGGTGAAGCGGATGGAGGCTGCTTTGTCGGCTCTCTCCTGCCCTGCCTCTCGCCTCGCCTCTGTGCTCCTCCTAGCTCCCAGGGTGACGCTACCTTCTTGCCTCACGAAGTGTGGTTATCTCGCGGGGCGAAATAGCAGCACGGCCTCATCTGGAAGCCTCTCGCAAAGGCGGAATCTCTCCCACCCCCACCTCCAGACTCAGAGCCTAGGTAGTTCTTGTGCACAGTCAAGTTCAAGAAAGCCCTGCTCGGGGCGCCTGGGGGGCTCAGGGGGTTAAGCGTCCGACTTCAGCTCAGGTCGTGATCTCGCAGCTCCTAAGTTTGAGCCCCGCGTCGGGCTCTGTGCTGATGGCTCAGAACTTGCTTCTGATTCTGTGTCTCCCTCTCTTTCTGTGCCCCTCCCCCACTCATGCTCTATCTCTGTCTCTCAAAAATGAATAAACGTTAATAAAAAAAGAAAGAAAGAAAGAAAGAAAGCCCCACTCTACAACATCTGACCAGCCAGGCCTGCCTGACACTTCACTGCGGTTTCTTTCCTTCTCCTTGTCCCAGACACTCTGAGGACAGAGCAACGGAGCCTCACTAACTCCCTTTCTCCTGGAACTTCCCAGCGCACAGGCCGTACTTTGTGGCCTCCGAAGAACTCCTCAGGCCCGCTCACGCCCCCTCATTTTACCTTCACGCCTCCACCTCGGGGTTCTGGCTCGCTCTGGCAGAGAGATTCATTCAAGGAAGTTTCCTTACCAAAGTTCCCAAAGAACCTTTGGCAAGGTGAGCTTTCCAGAAAGGCAGGAGCTGACCCCGCTGCTCCAAAGGGGGCCGAGATAACACATCTCTTTGATTATACCAAAGACTTCCCTCCCCTGTGGTAGAATAATAAAGGACTCGGGGAAGCAGAGAGAGGGGGAGAGGGGGGCCCCCCCGGGTGGTTCAATCCATTGAGCATGCCACTTTGCCTCGGGTCATGATCTCACGGTTTGTAGGTTCGAGCCCCACGTCGGGCTCTGTGCCGACGGCTCGGAGCCTGGAACCTGCTGTCTCTCTTTCCACCCCTCCGCTGCTCACACTCTGTGTGTGTGTCTCTCTCTCTCTCAAAAATAAACAAACATGGAAAAAAAAATTTTTTTTTAAAGAGAGAGATGAGGAGGGGGGTTGTTAACCCACTTAAATAGTGGATTTAGTTTCGTGAGAGGAAAAGAAAGAAGAGAAAAGATCGAACACAGTATTCTTTCATGCCTTCTGGCTTTCTTCCCCGCTCCCCAAAACGTTAAGAAACTTCTTAGTAGGCGTCACAGAACAGGAGCATTATAAGTTTAAAAATAAACAATGATATATATTTAAAAAAAAAAAAAGCTGACATTAGAGAAGACTCGAAGATTGCCAGATGAAAACAGGAACAAGTAAAACACCACGGTTCAGGTTTTAGGCTCAGCAAACTCAGGTTTTAGGTTTCAAAGGCCCATCACTGTTCCTGGGAAGTGACCACCGAGTGGGCTGAGATGTTCCCCTGTTCGTGTTAGCAGGAAACCCAGCCAAACCGCCGGGGAGGCCGGGACACATCTTGCCCTTTGGAGTAACCCAGATGACCAACGTGCCCAAACCAGCCATATTTATGGTAGACCAGTTGGAAAGAATGCGATGTTTGTTGATTTTTATCTCTGCAGCCAGGATGGTGTCTCTGGAAGGAAGAACTGGGGTTCACATAGCCAGAAAGCACAAGTGTCAGCTGGAAGTCTATTTGTGGTTTCCTGCGAGGGCTGAAAAAAATCTGCCCACGTGTAAACAAAATGGGGGTGAGGAGCACGCGTGCCTAGGTTTCTTCTAGAAGAGCCCCTTTCAGTCTGACCCGCGCGGCTCCTCGTCAGGTCTTGGCAAGGTGGACTGTGGAGGTTTCTCTGTAGCTGTGACAAAAATTAAATGTGATCTCCCCTGCTGGGAGTCTGTGTCTGAGCTTGGGCGGAAAGAGCTAGAATACCACAGGAAGGAAGTCTCAGGATTTAGGATGCTGGTGTTTGGGGGACCAGTGTATCTAATTTTAAGAAGTGTTTTCCTTTACATCAGAAGCAATTGGTAGATTTGACTGAGTCTCAGCTCTCGGAAATGCAGTCATAGTTGACAGAAGATTCATTTTCCGTTAAGAGTCTGTGCTGCTGAGAGCGGCCCCGGAGCAGCAGCGCTGGTGTTTTCCATGGCGGCGGGCTTTGTTCTAGGCCCACTCACGCTCTGCTCTTCCCTTCCTTCGTCCCCGCAGGACACACTGGAAGAGTAAATACAGCTGCGTAGCCCCAGGCTTGGTCCAAAACCTAGGAGGGAGGGACCTATAGTCTAGGGCTCTGGTGTGTGCTGTGTGGACTGTACCGTGTTACAAGGCAGGGGTGAGGGTGAGAGGGAACCTCCCAGCTCTGCACCAGCAAAACCCGAGGAAGTGTTTTCCTACTTACTCCTGGTTCAGTGCAAAACAGAGCAGTGGCCGGAAACTGGGTGGCTCGGAGGGAGGGGGGAGGGAGGGGGGAGGGAGGGGGGAGCATTTGACAAGGCTCACCTTCCACCTAACAGAGAGAAGAGGCTGGCTAGCTACACCTGATCCACTCCAGCACTTTCCACTTTCCCCCGGCCCCAGAGATAAGAACCTCAAGTATAACCTGATTCTCACCGCGGGGGAAATATTTTTATCTTAGCAGGTCCGTCCTTGAAGGCTTAAAGGCGAAGGTTCAGAGGTTCCCAACTGACAATCTGTGGGTGGGATCCAGTTTGCAGACCTGTTTTGTTTGGAGCATGCGTTGGTCTTCTCTTTTAAAATTCGTTTCAAAATTAACAGAGCAGAAGGTTTCGCAGAAATATCGGAATCGCTGCCATTCCTTGAAAAATTAGACAATCTGGCTACGCCGAGCCCCAGACTCCACAGCACAGTGGTCACCGTGACTGACTGAGGTGAGCTAGGGGTTGCCGTAGTCTCCATCACTCCCTACAACCCTCCTCTGACCTGTTTCAGTTTTCCTTATCTGCCATTTCAGGAAATAGTGCCTCCGTGCTCTGTCACCGCAAATAAATCACCGCCACCTTGCTGACAACGCTAGCACTTGTGAATAACCAATGTCTATTTGTCACTTGGGTTTTAACCCCCAAATCTCTCACTGTGGGCTCCCAGGCTTGCACGGGGCCCTTAAAGAGCAGCCTTACCTCCAGCTGGGGTATTTGGGTGCCTCCTTAGGGTAACAGATACTAGAACCTTGGAAGTATCTGGAAGGAAATGGTTTTAAAAACTTGAGGCTACATATGAAGCTCTTTCCTTTGCCTTCTGTTAAGAATCAGCGTCTCTGACACAGATTTGTTTATTGATTTTCTTTAAAAAACAAAAACAAAACTGGCACCCGGGTGGCTCAGTCAGTTAAGCGTCCGACTTCGGCTCAGGTCTTGATCTCACGGGTCGTGAGTTCAAGCCCCGTGTCAGGCTCCAGTGCTGACGGCTCAGAGCCTGGAGCCTGCTTCGGATTCTGTGTCTCCCTCTCTCTCTGCCCCTCCCCTGCTCCCACTCTCTCTCTCTCTCACTCTTAGAAATGAATAAATGTTTAAAAAAAAATTTAAGACTTAAAAAATAAAAGTAAAAAAAAAGGGAGAGCAGGAATCCTAATCCGAGTTGTTGGAAGAAGCTGCTGAAACCTCGGCATCACGTTTTACAGCAGTCATGGGGCGGGGGAGCCAACTCCTTCACTGTCACCCTGAACTTGGGCAGCCATCCACGTGCCCATGGAATGAATTCTTTTTAGATTCTACTTACTATCGTCAGCTGTGAATAATTTATAATGAATAAAATTTTAAAGTACTCTTATTGAGGTGACCCTCGGCATCGTAGAAAATTAACCATTTTAGAAGTGAGCAGCATTCACAATATCGTGCGAGCCACCGGCTCGGTCTAGTTCTGAAAGGTCTTCGTCGCCCCCAAAGCAAACCCCGTGCCCATGAAGCAATCGATCCCATTCTCTCCTCCTCCTTGTCTGAGGTAGTCGCCCATCTTCATTCTGCCTGAATGGACTTACCCTCTCTGGGTATTTTATGTGAATTGGACACTGTGTGACCTTTGGGGACAAGCTCCTGTCACTCAGCCTAACGTGTTGGAGGCTGAGCCCCACGGGGGCCTGTGTCAGCACTTCCTTCCTTTTGATGGCCGCCTATTGTGAACTCGTTTCCATTACTTTAAAAACTAGACTGCCTTTTCTGGATCCTTCTGGCTTTTTGCTCATTGATGGCTTGTGTATCAAGGGTGACCGAGACCGGAGAGAGGAGAGCAGGTTTGGTTTTCAGCAGAGAGGGCGGGAATGAACAGGACGGTACAGGCAGGGGCACGAACACGGGTATTGCAAGGGGTGGAAGGCGAGCAGAGGTGTAGTGAGTGCTGAGCAAACTTGCAGAAGTCGAGTTTCCCTCAGGCTTGTGTCACAAGTGGTGTTTCACAACTTTAATTTAGGTCGCTATAAAAGAGTTTTGGCCAAGAAGTCTCTAGTGTCCTTTCAGGCATTTGCAGAGGAGTGATCGGAGGATTTGGCAATCGAGTCAAAGACTCAGAGGCGTTAGGTCCCCAGCTCCCCGAGGTCCTGCAGCTAAGGTCCCAGCCACAGAGTAGAAGCAGCCGCGGCGACATCTTAAGCTCTTACTGGGTCTCCTGGACTAGGGTCTCAATAAACAGCCCTGTTTGCCCTACGTCTCAGACGGGGAAACGGAGGCACAGCAAGGTTAACTGATTCACTGGAGGCCACACAGCACATAGTAGGGCAGGCACGACCGGAGTGATCTGATGGCCGTAGGTGTATGGCCACAGCAAGATGATTTGTCCTCGGTCCCCATGCAATTCTTATGTTACCTGGTCATCAGACCACACTACAGATCTTTTAGAGAGATCTGTCATTGTGATCCAAGGTCCTTTGTTGTCACTTTTCCCCTCTGGGCACATTGGAAGAGCAGGATTGCAGAGGCTATTTTTGGCCTGTCAGCACCCGACCAAGGTCATGGGCTGGCGGGCCAAGTGAAACGGGTCCAGGACAGAAGCTGCAAACAGTCTCAGGGGACGGCCAGGTGGAGGCAGCCACTTGGAAAGGGCTCTGGGAGAGAGGGGGGCTCCGGGTGTGTACTCCCAGAGGGGCCAAGCCCCGGAGCGCATGCCCTCATTAGTGCTTCAGTAGACCGAAACCCCCGAGAGACCGGGCGAGTCAGCTTCCCCCTCCAGACTGCAGAGTCACACCCCATGTCCTGACTCACCTGCCCCTGCAGGGAGGAAACGAAACAGAGCCTGGGTGTCTGCTCCTCTGATAAATCCCTAGACGCTTTCAAGATTCTTGAGTTCTTTTCCTCTAACACACGGAGTGTGCTATGAAGGAGGGAGAAGCAAATTCAAAATCCAAAGCCACTTCTTTTATTTATTTATTTTTTTTTTTAGAGAGACACAGAGTGTGAGTGGGGGAGGAGCAGAGAGAGCGGGAGAGCCCGATGCGGGGCTTGAACTCATGAACCGTGACATCATGACCTGAGCCGAAGTCGGATGCCCATTTCACTGAGCCACCCAGGTGCCCTCAGTATATTCTTTATTCAATGTTGTATCTTTACTTTTTTTTTCTCTTGGTATTTATAACACGAACAATTCTCCCACGCCGTTGAATAGACTTTGGCGACGCCGCATTTAATACTAGGTGATGTTCCGCACTCGGAATGGGCTATGACTTATTTGACTTTTCCTTTATTTTTATCTGCCGAAGTAGTTTCCACATATTTCATTTGTTTAAATGTTGATTTATTTCGAGAGAGAGACAGAGAGGCAGCAGGGGAGGGGCAGAGAGAAGGAGAAAGAAAATCCCAAGCAGGCCCCAGGCTGTCAGCACAGAGCCCGAGCCGGGGCGCGAACTCCCACACCGCGAGCTCATGACCTGAGCCGAAATCAAGAGTCAGGACAGTTTACTGACTGAGCAGCCAGCCAGGCGCTGCCGTCACGTATTTGATTTTTACAGATGGGGATTCTTCCGCAGTGTTTTAAAATCACATCTTCACCAGATTCTTCCATCCGAAAGTGCTACATCGAAAGTTGTGAATTCTTGGGGCGCCTGGGCGGCTCAGTCCGTTAAGCGACCGACTTCGGCTCAGGTCTTGATCTCACAGTTTGTGGGTTTGAGCCCCACGTCAGGCTCTGTGCTGACAGTTCAGAGCTGGAGCCTGCTTTGGATTCTGTATCTCCCTCTCTCTCTGGTCCTCCCTCACTTGCAGTCTGCCTCTCTCTCTCTCTCTTTCAAAAATAAACATAAAAAAAGAAAAAGAAGTTGTGAATTCTTTTAAGACTGTATCTTGCCAAGTTGCTTTCTAGAAGGGCATTCCAGTATGCATCCCCCCTGCATCAAATAAAGGTGCTTATCAGTTAACCTTTTGTGAGCAGTACGTACCAGAATTAAAACCAAACTACTTTTTCAACGTGTTAAGTTAAAAGTGGTCCAGGGGTGCCTGGGTGGCTATCGTGAGCGTCCGACTTCAACTCAGGTCATGATCTCATGGTTCGTGAGTTTGAGTCCCGTGTTGGGCTGTGTGCTGACAGCTCAGAGCCTGGAGCCTGCTTCGGATTCTGTGTCTCCCTTTGTCCGCCCCTCCCCTGCTCACACTCTGTCTTTCTCTTTCTCTCAAAAATAAATAAACATCAAAACAAATTTTTTTAAATGGGCCACACTTTCATATGTGTTCCCTTTGGTACAAAGGATGAATGCTTCACATATCTTTCTGTTGAGGCTCTGGGATGTTTCTTGTTGATTTTAACATACGATTACACTAAATATACGTATTAAATTGTAATAAGTTATAAATATGTAATTTAATTTCGTATTTGTATTTTATCTATCAAGACAGAATGAGAGTAAAAGTGTTTTAGTCCCTTGTTTTTAGGGTTTGTTGAAAATGTTTCAGGTTTGTCATTCGACTTCCCATGGTTTTGGAGACTGTTCAGTTTTGTGGAGTCAAAAGGGATTTTTCCCTCTATGATTTCTTTTACTATTTTTTAACATCTATTTATTTATGTATGTATGTATTTATTTTGAGAGAGAGCACACACAAGCAGGGTTGAGGCAGAGAGAGAGGGAGAGAATTCCAGGCAGGTTCTGCGAGGTCAGTGCCCAGCCTGATGCAGGGCTCGATCCCGCGAACTGTGAGATCGTGACCTGAGCTGAAATCAAGAGTTGGGAGCTTAACCAACGAGCCCCCCAGGGGCCCCCCTTTTACTTTTTTTTTTTTTTAGTTAAACGCTCTTATCTGCTTTGAGTCTTATGTTCACCATCTTTCTTATCAGTTAAAAAGTTCAGGTTTAATTCTGAATTCTACTTTATTTTTCTTTTTGGGTGTGTAATATGGTGTGAGGTTCCAATTTGATTTTTTCCCCCCGAAGGAGCCGATTTTCTCAGCCATTTGCCCTTTGCGGCTGGTCTGGAGTCTCTTCATGTCTTGGCTCAGGACCTCCCTCGGTTTTAACCGTGACTGTAGTGGGAGGGAGAAGGCCTTCTCCTGCCCTCCTCAGTCCTGGGGAACTTTCACCACGGGCCCCCGGAGCCCCTCTTCCGAAGAAGGGGGCCCATCGGCTCCGGGCAGCCTCTGGGGAAGACGGGGACTGGTATTTTCACCTGAGTCCCGACAGCCTGCGTGCCCTTTCACGCAACTTGGCCAGGTTGCTGGGAAATAGAGGAGCGATGGCACAACAGGAGGGACTTGGGACATCTCGGTGCCCTGCCGGCTGGTCTAGCTTTCACTCCGTCGATCGCCTGCCAAGCGGGGTGAAGTGAACCAACCCCAGGCATCAACGGGTCACCAGAAGGAGCCGCCGAAGTCTCTCACGTCCTGTTTCACCCGCGACAATTTCACACGTGGGAGCTGGGGCGTGTGCTCGATGCCCGTGGTCCTACCGCCCACACCAGCACGACCGCACATCAGAGGCTTCACACACTTCAAAGGCCAGACAGTAGCAAAGTGCTTTATTAGCCTCTGCGAGCCGGGTGTGGTCCGCGGCGAGCTCTGAGGGCTCTATTCTAAAGCGTGGTTTAGCACCAGGCCCTTCCTGGCTCGGAACCACCCCAGAGTCTCGGCTGTGACCCAGGAGGCCCTCGCTGCGCTGTCCCTGGCCTACTCCCCCCGCCTCCCCTCCATCACCACCAGTCTGCTGTAGCCACATGCCCCACTCGGTGCTTCTGAACACCCCGGTGCATTCCCCTCTGCCTGGAAAGTTCTCTCCTCAGGGTGTTACGGGCCGTTCCTTGCTTCGTTCAGGTTACTTTGCATGTCATCTCCTCGGGGAGATCGCTCCCTAAATTGATCCCTCGATTTAAAAAAGAGCCTAGGTCACTCTCAATACCAGCTTTCTTTTTCTTTCTTTCTTTTTTTCTAATTCTTTTTGATGTTTGTTTATTTTTGAGAGAGAGAGCAAGAGAGAGAGAGAGAGAGAGAGAGAATATGAGCAGGGGAGGGGCGGAGAGAGAGGGAGACATAGAATCCGAAGCAGGCTCCAGGCTGTGAGCTGTCAGCGCAGAGCCGGACACGGGGCTCGAACCCACAGACCGTGAGATCACGACCTGAGCCGGAGTCAAATGCTTAACCAACCGAGTCACCCAGGGCGCCCCGTGCTTTCTTTTTCTTTACAGCACTCCACGTGGCATTTTATTCACCGACAAATCCACACTCTCTTGTCTATTGTCTCCTGCCGGGAATGTGAGCTCCGCAAAGGCAGAAACATTGCTTTGTTCTTCTATTTCCTCACCTTGGTCAGCGTCAGGCAGACTAGACCTCCAACAACTGGTGGGTTTAAAAAATTCAAATGTGAATACCGTAGTTTATACAAGTGGGAGAGGCTGCCAGCCAGGAACCGAACTATAAAAACGCCCGCCTTCCAGGGCACTGCGATGGTCACAGCAGGAAAATGGCTTTTGATCCAGTCTGTAGAGGATTGTGTATAAGAAGGAAGGAGCACTCTGGCGGCGCCTGGGGGGGCTCAGTCCGTTAAGCATTTGACTTCAGCTCAAGTCGTGGTCTCACAGTTGGTGGGTTCGAGCCCTGCGTCTGGCTCTCTGCCGTTAGCAAGAAGCCCCCTTCGGATCCTCTGTCCCCCTCTCTCTCTCTGCCCCTCCTCGCTGGCACTCTCTCTATGTCAAAAATAAACATTTTTTTAAAAAGAAAAAAAAAAAAGGAACACTCTGGGAAACATTACTTAATGGGACTTGTGTGTGAGGATCCAGCATACGTGTTAGCTGACTAATCCTTACTGAAGCGAAGCCCTTTAAGGCAGACGTTATTTCCATTATCGCACGAGGATCCCGAGACTGTAACTTGCATAATGGCCGTATCTGTCGAAGGGACGCGGCTCACGATCCACAAGCGGCCTCCTCTGCTCCGGCACGCCGTCCCCCACGGAACATCGGCAGAGGTGCTTAATATCCATTATCCTTCAGAAAAAGAGACCTCTAAACGATTTAAGCACTCGCACAGCTGCCGAGGGGTACAACTTGTCCCTGGTTCTCTGATACCCACGCAGCCCAGAAAGCGACAGCAGAAAGCAGGTAAAGCTTCAAAGGCCCACGTGCCCTTCCCCTCAGAAGCGAGCCCCACGTCTTGTTCACGCTACAGTGGAGACAGCTGGTCGTGAAGGCTTCTCTTCCGAAGATGGGAGAGGGGCTAGAGTTTTTGGAGAGAGAACAGCTAGGAAGCCGGTTCTTATAAAAGACAACATCTACTCATTTGCCCGATCAATAAATACGTGTTAAGGGACGGTCACCGGCTAGGCACAGGGATAAGCCCCTGGGAACGCAGTGATGAATGAATCAGACAGACATTCTCTTTGGTCTCATGGACCTCAGGCTAAAAAGGATCTTAGTGAAAATTATGCTCCTGCCACAAAATTTCATTTCATGACTCAATCGAGAAGCATTTATCGACTACTTACTGCATGTCCGGCTTTGTGTTAAGAGGAGAGAATTAAAATGGTGAGCGAAACCAGCCCCGACTCCCGCCTTCATGGAGCTCACGGTCTCAGGAGGAGGATCTTAAACAGTTTACCTGCGGCGCATGGTGTTCGGAGATCCATCAAACGGGGAACTAACTGGCTTCATGAGATCGCGAGATATCTGTTTGAAGAAGTACCCCTTGAGCTGAGATTTGGAGGACAAATAAAAGGTAACTAGGCAAGGAGAGGAGGGGAACGCTCCAGGCGACCTAAAGGACTCTTGAGAGGATCGTGTTGTACAAGGAAAGATGGCGAGCAGGAAAGACAGCGAACGGGGGCTGCGCGGCGGAGAGCCCGGAATGCAGAGCACGCCGGTTCCTGGTGGGCCTGAGCCCTGGCCGGGAGCCGACCCCGGGGTGGTGTACCTCCCCGGGTGGCCTCTAGGCTCACGGTCTTGCAACCGCGGCACCTCCACGCTGGAGACACAGCTTTGAGGCCGAGAGGCTCAGCAGGCAGTGGGAAACCTAGGTGGTTTCTAGCATCTACAGGAAAACCAGGGTTCCGCCCCTCGGTGACATGGAGGGAGGAAGCGCCGTCCCCAACCTTCTTTCCAGAGCGCCACCCAAATTCAGCACGGGGGCAGAATGCTGTTTTGGGGTCCCACCGAAGTGGACTTAAGTTCTTCATCTGTTTCGGGTAAGTTTCCCAGCTATTGAGTAGGACTAAAGCAGAAGCCTCCTTTTCAGGGTGCTTAGGAGAATCCAAGGAGATAAAGCATGAAATAACCGAACACGGTGCTTGGCTCACGGCAGATATTCAGCAAATAAGAGCTGTTATTTTTCTTCGTCTGTTAAGTGGAGACCATGACAGCGCTGGTTGCCCCGCACGGTCATGAAGATGCGTGTTTGGACTGCGTAAGTGGAAGTGTTAGGCGGGGCCTCCGCTGCGCAGTCCTATTTCTAATTTTAAGAGCCAGGAGCTGGCTTCTCCCAGAGCCTGTCCTCAGAACCTGCCCCGGGCACCGTGTGCGTTGTTGGAAAAGCCACCTCTCGCTTTTCTCACGTTTCCAGCTTCGTGGGGCTCTCGGTCCCACACCGAGCAGAGCCGCCCTGCGGGAGAGGGAGCACCCGGCACGCCCACCCGGGGCCGGCCCAGCCGCGCGCCCGCCGGCGCTCGGCCCTCAGAGGCTGGGTCGCGGCGGGTCGGGCCAATCAGAACAAGTTTGGCCCTCTGCAGTTTCCGTCCGCTCACTAGGAGGCGCTGCGGCGGCCGCGGCTGCTCCCGGGGCCGTCGCGGGCCGGAGCGGTTGGGCTGGGGGCTGAAGGCTCGCGGCCATGGAGTGGGGTTCCGAGTCGGCGGCCGTGAGGCGGCACCGCGTCGGCGGGGAGCGGCGGGACGGCCCGGAGGCCGCGCCCCAGCCCGGGAGGGAGGCCCTGGCGCCGGAGCCGCTGGCGGCCGCGGGCGGCGGCGCGAGGACGCGGAAGCGGAGCGCGGGGGGCGACGCGAGCCGGGGCGCGGGGACCGGGCTGTCCGAGGCGCGCGCCGCGCTCGCGCTGCTGCTCTACCTGCTCGCGCTGCGGGCGCTCGTGCAGCTCTCGCTGCAGCAGCTCGTGCTGCGCGGGGCCGCCGGGCGCCCCGGGGATTTCGACGCACGCCAAGCCAGGTACCCGCCGCTCCCGCCCGGCCCGCGCGTCTCCTCCGCTGCGGCCGCTGCGGCGTCCCGGGCTCCGCACCTGCGTGCGCCCGGCTCCGCGCGGCCGCTCTGGGGCGGAGCGGCCCCCGCGCGCCCCTCTGCCGAGTCCCCGCGTGCGGGTCGCGGAGCCGGCGCGGCCCCTTGCGGAGCGGCGGTGCGGTCGGGGGTGAGAGGGTGCGGATCGAGCCGGCCTGTCCGCCTCTGTTCTTCCCCCTTGGCGCCTGGAGGGTTGGCAGTCGTCCCCCATCTTCCGGAGCAACTTCCACTTTTTACTAGCCTTCCTGCGTTCCGTATGAAATGGGGAGTGAAATTGGTGTATCTAGGCCGTTTGATAGGTTAGGTTCGGGTGGGTGGGGAGGTGATAATGGGGATAACGCAGTGCTCTTAACTTCCGGGGGGGTCTTGGCCCTCACACCTGTAAGCCGTGGGGGGTTCTCCTGGAGGACTGCACCTTCGAAATTCTGCCATTTCAGGGGTTCTCAGATTCCTGGAGCTTGACCTTGGGCCCCCGGTGTGTAAGAGTTGGTGGTTTTGTTTCTGTTTTAAATTCAAGAAAAGAGACCTTTGAGCATGCTAGGAAAGGTGATTAAGTCAGAGGTATTGTAACCCTAAGTAGGTCAAAGCTCCTAAAATCACAAGCTAGCGGAGTTTTCAGCAGCCACTGTGTTTTAAAAACTTTGGAATACAAAGTGTGCTGGAAGCTTATTTTCTTAAAGACTTTCTGGAACACACCTCCCCCACTCCTTTTTGCCCACTTGGAATGCAGTGAAAAGACAACACGTTCTCTTTGTTTGTTTTAGGGGCAGGGTTGGTTTGGGCTTGAATCGAAGTTATCAGGCCCGATGTGCACGCCGGCTGCGGAGAGGGCGGAGTCCATTCTCAACAGTCGGGGGTTTTTCTTTGCTTACTTAACCTCATGACTTACTTGTCTTTGCTCATTGGCTTCTGCTACTTAGAATCAGTCACTCTCCAAGGCGCAGCTCAGCAGGCGGGATTCCGTCCGTCCAGCCTTCAGGAGCCACACGTTTGGAGCGGAGGCCCTAGTCTTTATGCTGATTTGATCTGGGCTAGGAAGACTTTGGGAGCGGGGCGGGTGGGGAAAACTGAAGAGAGGAACTCAGAGAAGGCATAATAAACAGATGGAACTTTAGAAGCCATTTTTCACAGGGTACCTGAAATAAAAAAGTCAGCCTTTTTGTATGTGAGAGGTCAAAGAACCGGTTCAGGGCCGGGCGGGGGGGGGGGGGTTGCGTACAGGAAAAGTTGCCCCGTGTTAAGCATTCATCTCAAGCCTGGCGCGCCTGGTCATCATCGTTCTTTTGGTTCCTTCCAGGGATTATCTTGAACACATCACATCCATTGGCCCCAGGACTACGGGAAGTCCAGAAAATGAGATTCTGACAGTCCGTTACCTCTTGGAACAGATCAAACTGATCGAAGTTCAAAGCAGCAGCCGTCACAGGATTTCCGTAGATGTCCAGCGGCCCACCGGCTCCTTTAGCATTGACTTCTTGGGAGGCTTCACAAGCTACTATGACAACATCACCAACGTCGTGGTGAAGCTGGAGCCGAGGGCCGGGGCGCAGCATGCTGTGCTGGCTAACTGTCATTTTGACTCCGTGGCCAACTCCCCAGGTACGTGCCTGATTGCTGGTCATTTTGGAGCTGGGCCTCAGTACGCCCGGAGAGCTTACTAACCCCCAGCTGCCTGGGCAGTCGTAGGGCACCAGTGTTGGGGATTTTATTTACTTATTTTTTTGACAAACCTTTTTTTCCCATTGCGATGGAATTGAAGATAATTAGAGTGGTATCATTTAGCTTAAGATCCACACCCTCACTATTCTCTCAGGTGCTTGCTGGCTTGCTTTCTTGGGCGTTCGGGCCAGCAGCCCGGTGACAGGACAGGGAGGGGGTGTGTCTGGCAGGTCTCGGCCGCCTCGTCCCTGACCCCTGGGGTTAGGTTCTGCTGCCTGGGCTGTTTACGCAGCTACCTGTCCTAGGGGCCGCGGACGTTTGAGATGAAGGAATGGATAGGTTTTGCCTTCAAGGGGGGCAGGGTTCCGAGGACAGCTTCCCTAGCCGTGTCTCCTGCCCGGAAAGCGAGGATTCGGGCCCACTGGGGATGCCACACTCTTGGACGAGCTCGTCGGTCCACAAGTCTTGCTCTGAAAATACTTCGGCAGAATGGAATAGTTGGTGCTCAGGACGGCGCCTGACACGATAAAAATTTGTGGGGTGAATGAAAACTCCCTAAACTGAAGTTCCGGTTTTAAAGGTAAGATTCACGAAAGAAATGTTCTCAGCAGCTAGATTCGAAGACGAATGGAGAATAGTAGCGTTTGCAGTGGAATCCTGGCAGTTTGGAGATGGAGGAGCTGAGACGGTGTCTGGCTCCGTCCGGTTCAGCCCTGTCTCTTGTCACAGGAAGAAACTTAGCTGCTCGTCACCAACTAGAGACAGAGGTGGCATCGGAGGCTGCGCTTCCAGCCAGTCAGTTCTTTGAGCTACGTTCGAAAGGAAGGGGGGAGTACAGTTAATGTTCCTTTTGGCAAAATCCCTCACCTCTTTGCTCCGTTTCTGACCTGCAAAATGGAGATTAGTTCCTGTCAGTCGTTATTGGCCTGTAATACTTCTGGATCGCTTGAACCCAAGGCACGTTCGTCTTCCTCGGAACGTGCAGATACAAAAGCTAAAACAAAAGACACAAAAGTTATACAAAAGGTAAAATTTAATTTGCTGGATGCAATGATTCACACTAAGGTATCTCTAATCAGAAAGCTTTGACCCAGAAGTTTCCTACAACTCCATCTTTGCCCTGGGCATGGTGGGCAGTGGTACCAATAACGCCCGTCTGGCTGCAGTGCTGCGCCAGGTAGCCCACTATCATGCCAAGGATCCCAACAACCTCTTCATGGTGCGCTTGGCACAGGGCCTGACACATTTAGGGAAGGGTACACTCACCCTCTGTCCCTACCACAGTGGCCGGCAGCTTATGAGTCAGGTGGCAGTGGCGGGCTGCTCACTGTGCTCGTCTCTTTCCCGGATGTCCGTAACATCATCCTAGGCAGATCACACTATGTATCGTATGGGCTGGTGGCTGCCACGCAGCCCCGAATGCTGGTTACATCCGATGAGGAGCCGCGGCCATTGCCGGTGTCTGTCCGTGTGGGCCAGGCCGGCAAGCCTAAGACTATCACAGGGTTCCAGACACACACAACCCCCGTATTGTTGGCCCACGGGGAGCGGGCAGAATTGGCCACTGAGGAATTTCTTCCTGTCACCCCCATTCTGGAAGGTTTTGTTATCCTTCGGAAGAACCCCAACTATGACCTTTAAGTGGCTCCCAGGGGCTCTGAGCTGCTACTGGTATGTCAGCGGGCCATGCTTCCTGTCGTCAGGCGTGTGCACTGCTCCAGACCTTTGAGGGAGTTGTTACCTCCTGTTATTTTGTTACTGAGTGAGATAACTTTGTTGAATAAAGACCTTTATCCCTGAAAAAAAAAAAAAAAAAAAACTTGCCAACTGCATTTAGAAGCTAACCTGCTTTTTCGAGTGTCCGTGTAGGGACATCCGCTTTCTAGAGCCAGAAGTACTTTGTGTGTGCTAGGGCACCCAGGAGCCTCCTCGCCTGTTTCAGAGGAGCCGTAAAATAAGGGTCCCCCTGCGCCCCCTGCTACAGCGCCTGCACTCCCACGTGGGGCAGATTAGCAGCAGGTTATTTAAGAGCTGTATGAGCGAGGGTGTGTGTGTCAGTGTCCGAAACATAGAGCCTGATGTTATAAATCACACACGTGGAGTCCAGTCATGAAAGAAGGGCGATTTTCTGGGTCATTGGAACCCATTTTTAATTAGAATTGTATAAGAATACCTAGCCAACCGTCTCACGGCAACTTCCTCTGTTGCAAATTGATAAAAATAAAAAACAGTTGACAAGCAGAGTCCTAAACGATCACCTATATCCTTTCAGCGGGTGAACTAAGTGACACGTGGGTTTTCTGTTTTTTCATTTCTTCTCACCAGCGTGTCTGGAACTTGGGAACCGATACCGGTTCGGAGTAACGTTACCCACAGAAAGGCCTTAAGTATCTTCTTGGGTTTGCTGCCTGGTTCCAGGTTGTTGGTAGAAGCGACATGGAGTTATTTTAGTGGTGGTTTCAATTTCAGGGTTAATTCTAAGTGGAAAGGGATGTTGGCAACCACCTGACCCGTTTAGATACTGTCCTCTCGCTTGCCTTCGCTTTCTTAAAGGTATTCAACCCTCGTCTCGTCCTGTTCTCAGATGCCAGAACCATTAAAATAAAAGAAGTGGACAGTTTAACTTTTTAATCAACCCTATATATATTTCTGTCAACTTCTTTCACTTTGAATAAAAATTTTATTGTTTCCTCTTTGCATTAAAGTAACTCAGAGTGTCAAAGCGAAAAACCATTAATTTCATTTGGTGTCGGGAATATGTTACTTTTTACTGATAGCTACCTATGCTTTCTACTTGACAGTAATTAGATTCACCTTGATTAAAATACAACCCGGTGATCACCACCAAGACAAGGATAGCTAGGAAGTGGTTTCTGCTGGAGTAGGAATGGGCTCTGGGATTTCACGGCGCCAAAACGAGCATTTTAGCTGGCTGCTGAGCCTTCCTTAAATTCGTGAAGAGAAGAAGGAGCAGCTAACGCTGGATTGGACCACGTTTTCTTGTAATCCTCCCAACACACCTCAGATGAATATTATTGGCCCTGCCCTCCAAACCGGCCAGGAAATTGTAGGGTAAATAACAGAGCTAGAGTTTACCTCCCACGTCTTTCGTGCTCCGAAACCCATGCTGAATTCTGTGGCGCCCCCCAGTGTGCGAACCCGGAAATGCTCTTGCCTGGGTCACACTGTACCTGTTTACTTACAAGTTCAGCTTTTTAGTATGGAAAATTTCAAACACATGCGAAACCAGAACTGTTTACCCGGAGCGTACCTGCCACCCAGCCTCAGAGCTCCAGTCTTGTTTCTTCCCCCCTCCCCCCTGCACCCCCTACACCCCCTGCGTGTTTCGAAGCGGATCTCAGCTGTGCTAAGTCCTCCGTATTTCAGTCCGCTCTCGCCCAAAGATAAGGATTCTTTTTGGACATGCACATAATACCATGAATTACCTCAGCTAAAAAAAAACTTCCCAGTAATTCCTCAGTGTCCTCAAATGTCTAGTCTGTTCCCTTAACTACGTCTTATAGTGCTTTTAAGAAAATCAGGGTATTAAAGTCTTTATAATCATGTGTAATTAATATATGAAGTTTCTGAGTCAAGAAGAAGCGAGGTGCATTGATGAGGCCCTCTGCTTGCCCCGCACTGGGACCAGGGAGGCTGTTCAGGTCCTTGATCTCCTCTCCGGTGTCTTCCTAGATTCGATGTCGTCTCTGTACTTTTTCATCCCGTATCCCCTTCATCGCATAATCGTCACAGAATGCTCCGTCACCCACACCGCCCAGTCCGTGGATGCGGAATGACGTGCAGCTCGGTGGTCCCGGCAGGAAAAGAAGCGGGAAGGGCGTGGTGGGGCGGGAGGTGGTGCGGGCAGCCGGAACCCCAGAGATGAGAGTGTCACGGAGCACGTCGAGTGAGGACCAAGGGTGGACCAGATTGCCGGGCTTGCAGAGAACGTGGGTTTTCAGTATAAACCGAGGTCCCGCCCGGTTGGTGGTTCAACAGATAGGAGTTGAGGGACTGCTCTCGGCTGGGCATGGTTCTAGACGAGTCAGCAGGCGAACCGGACGAGGATCGCCGTCCTCAAGGAGTGAGGCGGCGCTGGCCAGCGCACATGTCCGCTGGCAGCGACAGACGTACTTGTGCTTGCGGCCTTGCAGCCACTGCGGTGCTTTCTTTCTTTTCTTTTTTAAGTGTCTTAGGTATTTTTGAGAGAGAGAGAACACAAGTGGGGAAGGGAGGGAGAGGGACAGAGGAGCCGAAGCAGGCTCTGTGCTGACAGCAATGAGCCCAACGAGGGGCTTGAACTCCCCAACTGCAAGATCGTGACTTGAGCCAGAGTCCGACAGCTACCAGCTGGGCCTCCCCATGGTGCTTTCTTGGCGAGAAAACCTCATTCCCGGCCATGACTGTTCATATTATAAAAGTTTTAAAATCTGAGAAGCGGGGCGCCTGGGTGTCTCTGTGGGTTGAGCGTCTGGCTCTTAATTTTGGCTCAGGTCATGATCCCCGGGTTGTGGGATCGAGCCCCGCGTTGGACTCCTCACCGATTGTGGGGCTGCTTAAGATTCTCTCTCCGCGCCCTGCCCACCCTGCTCTAGCCCTTTCCCCTGCTCGTGTGCTCTCGCTATAAAAGAACAAAAACAAAAACAAAAACAAACCCCTTAAATCTGAGAAGCAAACCTCTCTTTCTGATTTAAAGGTGCCAGCGACGACGCCGTGAGCTGCTCGGTGATGCTGGAAGTGCTCCGCGTCCTGTCGGCGTCTTCAGAGGCCCTGCACCACGCGGTCGTGTTTCTCTTTAACGGTGCTGAGGAGAACGTCTTACAAGTGAGAGTTTACCCTTTTAAATTCTAGACCTGAGTGACAATTACGAGAATAGTAATAACAGCTCACACTTCGGCGCTTCGATCATGCTTGTGAGTAGTGTCCTAAGACGACACGCAAAAGCGACCCTGTCCGGGGAGCACTGTGGAAACTCCGCAGCCGCGGCGTCCACACGTCCTGTCCTCGCGGACTCCGATGGTCTCTCAGGGTCGGATTCGTGGAAGGGCTTTGTGAGGGCCTAATTCAACACGTCCGGTCTTCCGGGACCCTGGAGTGTCAGCGATGTGTCCAGGCAGGCACCCGGCATGCGGATTGTCCTCCCTCTCCTGTTCCTCGGCCCGGCCCCACGCTTGCTGGGGGCCTGGTTTGGCCCCGCTCGTGGGAGTCAGGCCGCCCTCCGCAACGGCAACTCTCCACTCGGCGAGCCGCACCCAGCGGTGTGCATGGAGAAACGGAGAGGTGTCCTTAGGTCCTGCCTTCGGAAAAAAATCCTTATTTTCCTACTTTTCCCCTTATCAGCATAGACCTTCTGTCTTTAAAAAAAGCAAAAGAAAGAGTTTGATAATTTAAGATTGTTTAACCTACATTTGTTTTATTTCCTCCTTATTCAGGCCAGTCATGGTTTCATAACTCAGCACCCTTGGGCCAGCTCGATTCGTGCATTTATTAACCTGGAGGCAGCGGGCGTGGGAGGGAAGGAGCTCGTGTTCCAAACAGGTATGTGAGGCTGTGTTCAACATCCTGCCGCGCTTGCCGCGTATACTTCGGTGCACCTCTTGTTTCTGTAAGAATGGAAGTTCTTGAGCCATAAGTAATCTAATGAACATTCTTTTTAGAGCAGGAGGTAGTCTTGGTCGTCGCTGGAGTTTTGAACAAGACGATCTTACTAGCACCTGACACACTGCACTAATTACATGTCAGGAGTGTTGAAAGCGTGGTGTATATGTGACGTCACTTAATCCTCCGAGCAGCGTGTCATTACCGTCATTTTGCCGACGAGAACACCAGGGCAGGGGACGTTTCAGCCCACCCAGGGGTTTCACGGTTGAGAACAGGCCCAGCGGGATCGGACCTGGGCGGTCCAGACCTGTGTACTTAACCGCCAGCCAGATCGTCATGTAGGTGCTGGGCTTCCTGTACCCGTTAGGGGTGATTATGACATAAGTAATATTAGAGGACAATCATTTCATGAACTGAAATGGGGAAAAGGGCTTTAAATTTATCTTTGAGTTAATTTGAATGTCACAGAATTCAGTAATACTTTAGCCAGAGAAATATTTTTAATTTCTAAAGGTGACAAGATTATAAATTATAAGGATAACATCCATTAAGGTAGAATCATTTGTCATCTTTTTTTTTTTTTTTTTTTTTGAGAGAGACAGCAAGCAGTGGAGGGGCAGAGAGAGGGAGAGAGAATGCCCAGCAGGCTGCATGCTGTCAGCACAGAGCCCAGTGCAGGGCTTGGACTCACAAACGGTGAGATCCTGATCTGAGCCAAAGTCCAGAGTCAGGACACTCAACCGACCGAGCCACCCAGGCGCCCCTGTCATCTTTCTTAACAGAATTCAAAGCTCTGGGCTTCCTACAGTCTGATCTGGGAAAGTTGACGCCATTTCCCCACCGCGCTCGGGATTTGGACAGTGCGTCTCAGCAGACCCACAGCGCTCGGCAGGCGCTCCGCGATGAGGCCGCCGGGAGGAGCGAGGGGGCGGGCGGAGGACTTGTTTTCAGCACCCTCCGCACACATGGTGCTGGTTGAGATGTGCTAAGTGCTAAATATGTCTTATATATAAGCTAAATAGAACCGTATTTTAATATTCTCCAACCAGCTTATTTTAGACTTCCACTGTGTAAAATGGATGTATGCCTGAGGTCAGCTCACCTCTGAGGACCTCAGGGTCCTGCGGTGAGAAGCCAAGTGCTCCTTTCTTTCTAACTCACTTTCACTTCCCCTGTTCGCCCTGACGCCCCACCTGACGCCTGAGAGGAAGCTGTCCTGGTGTCTGTAGGGCTCACTGGTTGCCGCACTATCACCCGGGCCCCTCTAGCCCGGGGTTCAGTCAGGATAGGAGGGTTACTTGGTGTAACAACCACGAGAATCAAAAGCAGCCAGAGAAGATTCCGTAAGCAAAGCTGACGTCATGTCTGTCCTCCAGTGAAAATGTCAGGGCCCCGCACGCGCAGGAGTGCGTCTTCGTATGCTTGCCCCCCGGAAGTGTGCTTTGTGTCACACGCTCAGCTGTATCCCAGCATGCTCCCCTGTGCTCCTGGGACCCGAATCACAGCCGGTCTTGAGGTTTGGTTGTGCTGTTTCTGAATGTGTTCTGTGCATCCAGATTGTATCCATACTCAGCCCGAGAGGGAGAAACACAGCTACTGAGGGTGAGTTAGGTCTAGAGCAGAGTTAATTCCTTCATTTCCATTTAGCAGGTACTCAGTTTTGCTAGGTGGGACTACCCTACAGTCTGTGTTCTTTTTACTAAACGTAGATAGGTTTACATAAAAATTGCACAATTTCATACATTTTAGATAAATTGTATTATCTGGAAAGATTTAAACAAACTGCAGTCAGAGTCACCGCTGTCTGGGGAGTGTCGCCTGGTGAAGCAGGGGTGTCGCTGGCGCAGAGAATGGGGCTGAATGTGAAAATTTGAACTCGATCGCTTCATGAATTGAGAACCAGAACTGTCTTTACTGCTTTGCTTACACTCCGTATTGTTTTCTGTACTGGTTATGTTTTTTGCATCGCATATTATTATTTTAACAATAAAAGCTGAAAACTGACTTGTTACCAATGAGCAGTATGCAGTTGATGCTTGAGCAATGCAGGGTTAGGGGCACTGACCCCTCGCGTGGTCGAAAATCTGCCCGTAACTCTGGACTCCCCCAAAGCCAGCTAGTGTGGTCCACTGTAGACCGGAAGCCTGACTGACCCCGGACAGGTGGTGAGCCTCCGCTGTTACGTTGTGCGTATTGTGCAGTATAGTCTCCCAGTAAAGCGAGCTAGAGACAGTGTGGTTAGGAGAACAAGAGAAAATACATTTACAGTATCATACGTGTTTATTGAGGAAAATCCGCAGGTCGTGGGCCGGCCCAGCTCGCCGCTGTGCCGTTGGAGGGCTGAGTGTGTATACAGTTTAAATGCTTCTCTCACGCGGAGATAAAATCCTCAGACCTGAAAAGTGATGTTTCCCAGAGAGTCATCCTGCAGTGCATTTGGAGAGAGTCCTTCCCTCCTGTCTCCGAGTTTCTGGCCGTGTTTCCCTCCAGGCTCGGTGGCTGATTCTGGCGGCTCCGGCCCACGCCCGCCCGCTCTCCGGGCGCTGATGCCCCGTGCCTTTCTCTGTGTGTCCCCTGCGGGTGCCGCTGCCCACGGAAGCCTCGTTTCCTTGTGGGGACAGCTTTCCCAGGGCGAGGCTGCCTTGCTTCCATCTTGGAAGCTTCCCCCAGAAGAGAGGAAAGCCTCTAGGATCTGGGGTTCTGCTGGGCTCTTAAACAGACACGGGTCCTGTCCCGGGAACTTCTTGGTTAAAACGGCGTGTCCTCTCTGGTGCTCCATTGTCCCCTCAGAGAGACTCATTCCTGGACTGGAATGAACGTTCCTACCTATCATTCCTACCTAAATTTTTTAAAGGGCCAGAATGCATGAAAGAATGACTTAGCTTATCAGACTAGTGATTTATATCATGACTCCGTAAGGCTGACCTAATAATTTTGAAGGTGTTATAAAATGCATAGATTAAACCAGTTAACATCTGTCCCCCGTGAGAAGTTCAGATATGACCAATCTCACGTAGAAGAAAGCCCAAAAGCCAGGGGGTCACAGACTCCTTTCTTCTCTGGCGGACAGTACCCTGCCCTGTGACTCTCCCCCCAGACACCCAGTAAGGCACCTGCTACGGTAAATGCGGCGGTTTCTAGGTCTGCGCAGAGGCGAGCGCTCATCACCGCGGTCCGTTTTAGAATCTCCTCCTTGCCCCAGAGAGAGGCCCCGTGCTCGCCCAGTCTGGCTTCTTTCGGTGCGTGTGCTGTTTTCTAAGGTTCGTCCGTGTCATGGCAGGTGGGGGTATGGCCGAATTACTCCCCACGGTATGGACATCGTGGATTTCGGCGATCCGTCTGTCAGTCGGTGGACATCTGGATTGATCCCACTTGCGGGCTGTCGGGAGCCATGCTGCTGTGAAGGTGTGCGTGCGAGTCCGGGTGTAACACACACATCCTCCTTTCTTTTGGGGGCGCCCAGGGATGGAATTCCCGGGCCATATGTTTAACTCTTTATGTTTAACTCTTGAAGAAACTGCCCAACTAAGTAGTTAAGCTTTTATTTCAGAAGAAACGTAAATTCAAATAACGATAAGAATATTTAAGATTTTATTTATTTAATTGAAAGTTTTTGAATTTTAGATTTGCAAAAAGTGAGTGGACTGGCAGTGCCCTGCGCTGAGCGCGCAGGCACAGGCGGTGCGGGCGCAAGTGTCGGTCGACGCGGTGCGGGGCACTGGCCGTAGGTACCGCTCGAAAAACGTGCGGACGCTTCCGTCCAACCATCCACTCGTAGGGCTCGATGGTGCAGAGGGTGGCGCACATAGACACACAGATCCGGGTCCTGCAGACCGAGGAACTGAGAACCCTTTCCAGGTCCCGGGTAGGAGACCGCCTGTATCAGTGGGGCCTAAACACCTTTCCCTCTTGCATCGGTGATTTTTCCTTCCCTGTGAGATCTTTCCCGTCGGCACGCGGCCATGCCTTTCTTCTCCTCTTAGGGAAGCCGCTTTGGACCCCCTTCACCCTTGGACCTCTGCCCACTTTTGCGTTCCCTTCTATCGCAAACTACCTCGGGAGTGGGGTCCCTCGTCCGGCTGGGACAGCCCACGTTCAGGTCCCCCCGGAGCACACACCCTGGGCGAGCAGCCTTGAACAAGTCATGCAAATGCTCCGTGCTTTAGTCTCTCCTCTGTGAAGTTGGGGTCAGGAGTCATCACCGCTGCGTGAAATCCTCGGCTCTGGAATCTCTCGTCGAGGGGCTCCCTTTGCCTTGTTTCTTCTGTGGGGACCGTCTCACCCGGGAGCTGAGGACTTTCCCACCCGACTTCTTTCTACACCAGAACTTGGCCCGTCAGCGTCAGCAGGTGACCAGCCTGAGGCCGGAGCTCTCGAAGGGGCGAAGGCTGGGCCGCGGGCATTTAAAACTAAGCTTCTGTCCTGCTGATAGCTCTTACAGTTTTTACAAGTGTGGATTTTTAAATTTTTTTTCAATGTTTTTTCATTTTTGAGAGACAACCCGGCTGGGGTTGGGGAACTGAGAGAGAGAGCGCGAGTGCACACAAGCAGGGGAAGGGCAGAGAGAGAGGGAGACACAGAATCCGAAGCAGGCTTCAGGCTCTGAGCTGTCAGCACAGAGCCCGATGCGGGGCTTGAACCCATGAACTGTGAGATCATGACCTGAGCTGAAGTCAGATGTTTAACCGACTGAGCCACCCGGGCGCCCCTACAAGTACTTTTTATGGCACAGTGCAGAAGACGGACTTAACATTTTAAGTGCCTTTATTTTGTCTTTCATTGTGAAAGAACAACACGCAGCTCTGCGCGTTTAGCCCGAGGAGGTTTTACAAACTGAAGGTAATCCTGTGACCAGAACCCGGATTGAGACTCAGAGTATTGCCCGCACTCCAGGAGCCTCCCCGTGTCCCCTCCCAGCCTTCCCTCCCAGCAGGGTTACTGCCGCCCTGACCTCTGTCTTGACGGGTTTAGTTTTGCTCGTACGTGAACTTTCTGTACATTGACTCACACACACTGTTGTCCCTTGTGTATGGCTCCCTTTCTCTCCCAGCCGCGTGTTTGTGAGAGTCCTCTGTCTCGTGCGTAGCAGAACTTTTTTATTGCTGAATACTGCTCCAGCGATGAGAGCATCTACTCGACCGGTGATGCTAGACTGTCGGTTTTGGCTCTTAGGAATGGTGCTGTCACGAACATTCTCGTGACTGTCTTTTAGGTACACGTGTATGCGTATGCACGCTTCTTTTTTTTAAAAATTTTTTAATACTTTTTTTTTTAGTTTATTTGTTTATTATTGAGACAGAGAGAGCACAGACTGGGGAGGGGCAGAAAGAGAGGGAGACGCAGAATCTAAAGCAGGCTCCAGGTTCTGAGCTGTCAGCACAGAGCCCGACACAGGTCTCGAACCCAAGAACTGCGAGATCATGACCTGAGCCGAAGTCGGACACTTAACCGACTGAGCCCCCGGCGCCCCTCTGTGTGCACACTTCTGAGTAGAATCGGTGAGTCACCACGTGTGCATCTGCTCAGCTTTGCTCGGTAACTGCCATACTAGATGTGAAAATCCTGAATGAAACACTAGCCAGCTGCAGCGGTGTGGGTGTGTGTGTGCGCGCACGTGCGTGCACGTGTGTGTGTGTGTGTACATGATGTTTTCCACTGTAGTTGAGCTTATTCCAAGATTATGAGATGTTTTTTTTCCCTTAAGTATCAGGTGTTCAGAACAACTCAGTATTTGTATATGTTGCAAGATGATCAGCATGTAAGTCTAGTTAACATCCATCATCGTAGTTACAGTTGTTTTTCTTGTGTTGAGAACTTTCAAGCCCTGCTCTCCTAGCAAGTGCGGTATAGGACCGTCCCGTTAACCGTAGTCCCCGGGCTGAACCTCCTCCCCGGGACTGACTCATTTCACAGCTGCAGGTTCGCCTCTTCCGATCACCTCACCTCTTTCAGCCACCGCCAGCCCCCACTTCCGGCAGCTCTCAGTCTCCTCTTGGTATCGATGAGTTTGGGTTTTCGCGTTGTTTGGATTTCACACAGAAGTGAGATCATACGGTACTTATTTTTCTGTGTGACGTATTTCGCACAGTGCCCTCAAGATCTGTCGATGACGTTGCAAAAGGGAAGATTTCCGTCTTTTTCACGACTGAGTGCTCTTCCACTACTCACATATCCCACGTTTTTTTATCCACCCATCCCTCGGTGGACACTGAGGTTATTTCTGTGTCCTAGGCACGGATAATCTGCAGTGTCCACGGGGGTCCGCACCGTTTTCCGGATCGGCGGCTCCAGCTCACATTCCCACGGTGGCGCAGGGTTCCCTTCTCTCCGCGTCCTTGCCAGTGTCGTTAGCTCCTGTCTTTTTGATAAAAGCCATCCTAACAGCTGTGCAGGGATAACTTGTTGTGGCTTCGGCTTGCGTTTCCCTGATGACCAGTGACGGCAGGTCCCTTTGGGTGTACCCATTGGCTATCTGGATGTCTTATTTAGAAAAACATCTCTTCAGATCTTCTGCCCACTTTTTCTTTTTTAATAATTTATTATCAAATTGGTTTCCATACAACACCCAGTGCTCATCCATCCCAACAAGTGCCCTCCTAAATGCCCGTCACCCCTCTCTCCCCCTTCCCACACCCCCATCAACCCTCAGTTTGTTCTTAGTATTTAAGAGTCTCTTATGTTTTGCCTCCCACCCTCTCTGTGGATTTTTTTTCTTTCCCCTCTTCCCCTCCCTCATGGTTTTCTGCTAAGTTTCTCAAAATCCACCCATGTGTGAAAACATACGGTATCAGTCTTTCTCTGATGGACTTATTTCACTTAGCCTAATACCCTCCAGTTCCATCCACGTTGCTACAAATGGCCAGATTCCATTCTTTCTCATTGCCAGGTAGTATTCCACTGTATATATGTACACACTTAGTCTCTTTCCATGATTTGGCTATTGTCGAAAGTGCTGCTATGAACATTGGGGTACACGTGCCCCTATGCATCAGCATTCCTGTGTCTCTTGGGTAGATTCCTAGCAGTGCTATTGCTGGGTCATAGGGTAGCTCTATTTCCATTTTGTTGAGGAACCTCCACACCGTTTTCCAGAGTGGCTGCACCAGTTTGCATTCCCACCAACAGTATAGGAGGGTGCCTGTTTCTCCACATCCTCGCCAGCATCTATAGTTTCCTGATTTATTCATTTTAGCCACTCTGACTGGTGTGAGGTGGTGTCTCAGTGTGGTTTTGATTTGTATTTCCCTGATGATGAGTGACATTGAGCATCGTTTCATGTGTCTGTTGGCCATCTGGATGTCTTCTTTGGAGAAGTGTCTATTCATATCTTCTGCCCATTTCTTTACTGGATTATTCGTTTCTCAGGTGTCGAGTTTGGTAAGTTGTTTATAGGTTTTGGATACTAGTCCTTTATCCGATATGTCATTTGCAACTATCTTTCCCCAGTCCGTTGGTTGCCTGTTAGTTTTGTTGATTGTTTCCTTTGCAGTGCAGAAACTTTTTATCTTGATGAGGTCCCAATAGTTCATTTTTCCCTTGTCTTTGGAGATGTGTCAAGTAAGCAATTGCTGCCACTGAGGTCAAAAAGGTTTTTTCCTGCTTTCTCCTTTAGGATTTTGATGGTTTCCTGTCTCACATTCAGGTCCTTCATTCATTTAGAGTTTATTTTTGAGAGTGGTGTAAGGAAGTGGTCTAGTTTCATTCTTCTGCATGTTGCTGTCCACTTCTCCCAGCACCATTTGTTAAAGAGGCTGGCTTTTTTCCATTGGATACTCTTTCCTGCTTTGTCAAAGATTAGTTGGCCATATACTTGCGGGTCCATTTCTGCGTTCTCTATTCTATTCCATTGGTCTATGTGTCTGTTTTTGTGCCAATACCATGCTGTCTTGATGATTACAGCTTTGTAAGGCTAAAGACTGGAATTGTGCTGCCTCCCATTTTGGTTTTCTTTTTCAATATTACTTTGGCTATTTGGGGTCTTTTGTGATTCCATACAAATTTCAGGATTGTTTGCCATAACTTTGAGAAGAATGCTGGTGAAATTTTGATTGGGATTGCACTGAATGTGTAGATTGTTTTGGGTAGTGTTGACATTTTCACGGTATTTATTCTTCCAATCCATGAGCATGGGATGTTTTTCTATTTCCTTGTGTCGTCTTCAATTTCCTTCATAAGTTTTTTATAGTTTTCAGCGTAGAGATCTTTTATATCCTTGGCTAGGTTTATTCCTAGGTATTTGATGGTTTTTGGTACAATTGTGAAAGAGGTTAGCTTCTTTATTTCTCTTTCTGTTGCTTCATTGTTGGTGTAGAGAAATGCAACTGATTTCTGTACATAGATTTTGCACCCTGTAACTTTGCTGAATTCATGAATCAGTTATAGCAGACTTTTGGTGAATTGTGTAGGGTTTTCCATGTAAAGTATCATGTTGTCGCAAAAAGTGAAAGTTTGACTTCCTCCTTGCCAGTCCCGATGCCTTTTATTTCGTTTTGTTGTCTGAGTGCTGATGCTAGGATCTCCAACACTATGTTAAATAGCAGTGGTGAGAGTGGACACCCCTGTCGTGTTCCTGATCTCAGGGGGAAGGCTCTCAGTTTTTCCCCATTGAGAATGGTATTAGCTGTGGGCTTTTCATAAATGGCTTTTATGATGTTTAAGTATGTTCCTTCTATCCCGACTTTCTCGAGGGTTTTTATTAGGAAAGGGTGCTATATTTTGTCGAATGCTTTTTCTGTATCTATCGACAGGATCATATGGTTCTTATCTTTTCTTTTGTTAATGTGATTTATCACATTGATTGATTTGTGAATATTGAACCAGCCCTGCAACCCAAGGATGAATCCCTCTTGATCATGGTGAATAATTCTTTTTATATGCTGTTGAATTCGATTTGCTAGTATCTTGTTGAGAATTTTTGCATCCATGTTCATCAGGGATATTGGCCTGTAATTCTCTTTCTTTGCTGGGTCTCTATATGGTTTGGGAATCAAAGTGATGCTGGCTTCATAGAATGAGTCCGGGAGTTTTCCTTCCATTTCAATTTTTTGGAAGAGCTTGAAGAGGATAGGTATTAACTCTGTTTTAAATGTCTGATAGAATTCCGCAGGAAAGCCTTCTGGTCCGGGACTCTTATTTGTTGGGAGATTTTTGATAACTGATTCAATCTCTTCACTAATTATGAGTCTGTTCAAGTTTTCTATTTCTTCCCGTTTGAGTTTTGGTAGCATGTGGCTGTTTAGGAATTTGTCCATTTCTTCCAGGTTGTCCAGTTCGATGGCATATAATTTTTCATAGTATTCTCTGATAATTGATTGTATTTCGGAGGGATTTGTTGTAATCAATCCTTTTCGTATGTGATTTTATCTATTTGGATCCTCTCTCTTTTCTTTTTGAGGAGCCTGGCTAGAGGTTTATTGATTTTGTTTATTTTTTCAAAAAACCAGCGCTTGGTTTCATTGATCTGTTCTACTATTTTTTCGGTTTCTATATGATTAATTTCTGCCATGATTTTTGTTATTTCTCTTCTTCAGCTGGGTTTGGGGTGTCTTAGCTGTTCTGCTTCAAGTTCCTTTAGGTGTGCTATTAGATTTTGTGTTAGTGATTTTTCTTGTTTCTTGAGATAGGCCTGTATTGCAATGTATTTTCCTCTCAAGACTGCCTTTGTCGCGTCCCAAAGGGTTTGGATTGTTGTATTTTCGTTTTCATATATTTTTTTTAATTTCTTCTCTAATTGTCTGATTGACCAATTCGTTCTTCAGTAGGTTGTTCTATAGCCTTCATGCTTTTGGGGGTTTTCCAGACTTTTTCCTGTGGTTGATTTCAAGTTTCATAGCATTGTGGTCCAAAAGTGTACATGGTATGATCCCAATTCTTTTATATTTATTTAGGGCTTCCTTGTGCCCCAGTATGTGGTCAGTCTTGGAGAATGTACCATGTGCAATTGAGAAGAATGTAAATTCCAATGCTTCTGGGTGTAGGCGTGGAAGATGTCATTCAGGCCCATCTGTTCCAATGTGGCATTCAGGGCCATTGTTTCTTTAGTGATTCTCTGTCTGGTTGATCTATCCATTGATGTAAGTGGAGTAATAAAGTCCCCTGCAATAAGCACATTTTTATCAATAAGATTGCTTATGTTTGTAATTAATTGTTTTATAAATTTGGGTGCCCCCGAATTCGAGCGTAGACATTTGTAATTGTTCGCTCTTCCTGCTGGATAGTCCCTGTGATTATTAATAATGCCCTTCTTCATCTCTTGTTACAGCCTTTACTTTAAAGTCTAGTTCGTCCGATATAAGTGTGGCTATTCCAGCTTTCTTCTGACTTCCAGTAGCATGGTAGATAGTTCTCTATCCCCTCACTCTCAATCTGAAGGTATCCTCAGGTCTAAAATGAGTCTCTTGTAGACAGGAAATAGATGGGTCTTGTTTTTTAATCTATTCTGTTACCCTGTGTTTTTTAATTGGAGCGTTTAGTCTGTTTACATTCAGCATTAATATTGAAAAATACAGATTTAGAGTCATTGTGTTATCTGTAGGTTTCATGTTTGTAAGGATGTCTCTGGTGCTCTGTGTTCCTTGCAACCTTTCCTTCATACAGTCCCCCTCAGGATGTCTTGTAAGATTGGTTTACTTGTGATGAATTCCTTCAGTTTTTGTTTTTTTGGGAAGACCTTTATCTCTCCTTCTATTCTGAATGACAGGCTGGCTGGATAAAGGATTCTTGGCTGCACGTCCTTCCTGTTCATCACATTGAAGATTTCCTGCCATTCTTTTCTGGCTTGCCAAGTTTCTGTAGATAAGTCTGCTACAACCCTTATGTGTCTACCTTTGTATGTTAAGGCCCGTTTTTTCCCTCCCTGCTTTTAGAATTCTCTCTTTATCCTTGTATTTTGCCAGTTTCACTGTGATGTGTTGTGCAGAAGTTCTATTCAAGTTATGTCTGAGCGGAGTTCTCTGTGCCTCTTGGATTTCAATGCCTATTTCCTTCCTCATGTTGGGGAAGTTCTCAGCGATGATTTGTTCAAGTACCCCTTCCATTCCTTTCTCTCTCTCTTCTTCCTCTGGAATTCCTATGATACAGATATTGTTCTGTTTGATTGCATCGCTCAGCTCTCGAATTCTCCTTTCCTGTTCCTGGATCCGATTACCTCTCTTTTTCTCTGCTTCCTCTTTTTCCATGATTTTTTTAATAGTTTATTTTCATATTGGTTTACATATAACACCCAGTGTTCATCCCAACACATGCCCTCTTTAATGCCTGTCACCCCCTCTCCCCCCTACCTCACCCCCCTCACCCTCAGTTTGTTCTTAGTCTTTGAGAGTCTCTTATGTTTTATCTCCCTCTCTCTCTGTCTTTTTTTCCTTTCCCCGCTTCCCCTCCCCCATGGTTTTTGCTTAGTCTCTCAAATCCACCTATTCATGGAAACATATGGTATCTGTCTTTTTCTAACTGACTTATTTCACTTAACATAATACCCTCCAGTTCCATTCATGTTTCTACACATGGCCAGATTTCATTTTTTCTCATTGCCATATAGTAGTCCATTGTATATATGTGCCACAACTTCTTTATCCATTCGTCAGTTGATGGGCACTTGGTCTGCTTCCATGATTTGGCTATTGTCGAAAGTGCTGCTATGAACATTGGGGTACACGTGCCCCTGTGCATCAGCATTCCTGTGTCTCTTGGGTAGATTCCTAGCAGGGCTATTGCTGGATCATAGGGTAGCTCTATTTTCATTTTTTTGAGGAACCTCCACACCATTTTCCAGAGTGGCTGCACCAGTTTGCATTCCCACCAACAGTGTAGGAGGGTGCCTGTTTCTCCACATCCTCACCAGCATCTGTAGTTTCCTGATTTATTCATTTTAGCCACTCTGACTGGTGTGAGGTGGTGTCTCAGTGTGGTTTTGATTTGTATTTCCCTGATGATGAGTGACATTGAGCATCGTTTCATGTGTCTGTTGGCCATCTGGATGTCTTCTTTGGAGAAGTGTCTATTCATATATTACGCCCATTTCTTCACTGGATTATTTGTTTTTCGGGTGTGGAGTTTGGTAAGTTCTTTATAGATTTTTAGATACTAGTCCTTTATCTGATATGTCATTTGCGATTATCCTTTCCCATTCCATCGCTTGTCTGTTAGTTTTATTGGTTGTTTCCTTTGCAGTGCAGAAGCTTTTTATCTTGATGAGGTCCCAATAGTTCATTTTTGCTTTAAATTCCCTCGCCTTTGGAGATGTGTCACGTAGGAAATTGATGCGGCTCAGGTCAAAGAGGTTTTTTTCCTGCTTTCTCCTCTAGGATTTTGATGGTTTCCTGTCTCACATTCAGGTCCTTCATTCATTTAGAGTTTATTTTTGTTACTGGTGTGAGGAAGTGGTCTAGTTTCATTCTTCTGCATGTTGCTGTCCACTTCTCCCAGCACCATTTGTTAAAGAGGCTGTCTTTTTTTCCATTGGATACTCTTTCCTGCTTTGTCAAAGTTTAGTTAGCTATATACTTGTGGGTCCATTTCTGGGTTCTCTGTTCTATTCCCTTGGTCTATGAGTCTGTTCTTGTGCCAATACCATGTTGTCTTGATGAGTACCGCTTTGTAGTAGAGGCTAAAGTCTGGGATTGTGATGCTTCCTGCTTTGGTTTTTTTCTTCAGAATTACTTTGGCTATTTGGAGTCTTTTGTGGTTCCATACAAATTTCACGATTGTTTGCCGTAGCTTTGAGAAGAATGCTGGTGCAATTTTGATTGGGATTGCATTGAATGTGTAGATTGCTTTGGGTAGTATTGCCATTTTAATGATATTTATTCTTCCAATCCATGAGCATGGGATGTTTTTCCATTTCCTTGTGTCGTCTTCAATTTCCTTCATAAGTTTTTTATAGTTTTCAGCGTAGAGATCTTGTACATCTTCGGTTAGGTTTATTCCTAGGTATTTGATGGTTTTTGGTGCAATCATGAATGGGATTCGCTTCTTTATTTCTCTTTCTATTGCTTCATTGTTGGTGTAAAGGAATGCAGCCGATTTCTGTACGTTGATTTTGTATCCTACAACTTTGCCAAATTCATGGATCAGTTCTAGTAGGCTTTTGGTGGATTCTGTTGGGTTTTCCATGTAAAGTATCATGCCGTCTGCAAAAAGTGAGTTTGACTTCATCCTTGCCTATCCTGATGCCTTTTATTTTGCTTTCTTGTCTGATTGCTGATGCTAGGACCTCCAACACTATGTTCAATAGCGGTGGTGAGAGTGGACATCCCTGTCGTGTTCCTGACTTCAGGGGGGAGGCTCTCAGTTTTTCCCCATTGAGGATGATATTAGCTTGGGCTTTTCATAAATGGCTTTTATGATGCCTAAGTATGTTCCTTGTATCCTGACTTTCTCGAGAGTTTCTAATAGAAGGGTGCTGTATTTTGTCAAATGCTTTTTCTGCATCAGTGGACAGGATCATATGGTTCTTATCTTTTCTTTTGTTGATGTGATGTATCACGTTGATTGATTTACGAATGTTGAACCATCCCTGCAACCCAGGGATGAATCCTACTTGATCATGGTAGATGATTCTTTTTATATTCTGTTGGATTTGATTTGCTAATATCTTAAGAATTTTTGCATCCATGTTCATCAAGGATATCGGCGTATTGTTCTCTTTTTTTGCTGGGTCTCTATCTGGTTTGGGAATCAAAGTGATGCTAGCTTCATAGAGTGAGTTCGGGAGTTTTCCATCCATCTCAATTTTCTGGAACAGCTTGAGGAGGATAGGTATTAACTCTGTTTTAAATGTCTGGTAGAATTCCGCAGGGAAGCCATCTGGCCCTGGACTTTTATTTGCTGGGAGTTTTTGATAACTGATTCAATTTCTTCACTAGTTATGGATCTGTTCAAGTTTTCTACTTCTTCCCGTTTGAGTTTTGGTAGGATGTGGCTGTTTAGGAATTTGTCTATTTCTTCCAGGTTGTTCAATTTGACGGCATATAGATTTTCAGAATATTCTCTGATAATTGATTGTATTTCTGAGGGATTGGTTGTAATCACTCCATTTTCATTCGTGATTTTATTGATTTGGGTCCTCTCTCTTTTCTTTTTGACGAGCCTGGCTAGAGGTTTATCAATTTTGTTTATTTTTTCAAAGAACCAGCTCTTGGTTTCATTGATCTGTTCCACTACTTTTTCTGTTTCCATATGATTAACTTTTGCCCTAATCTTTGTTATTTCTCTCTTTCTACTGGGTTTGGGCTGTCTTAGCTGTTCTGCTTCTAGTTCCTTTAGGCGTGCTGTTAGAATTTGTGTTAGTAATTATTCTTGTTTCTTGCGACGGGCCTGGATTGCAATATATTTCCCTCTCAGGACTGCCTTTGCCCCACCCCAAAGCGTTTGGATTGTCGTATTTTCATTTTCATTTGTTTCCATGTATTTTTAAATTTCTTCTCTGATTGCTTGGTTGACCCATTCGTCTTTTAGTAGGTTGTTCTTTAGCCTCCATGTTTGTGGGGGTTTCCCAGACATTTTCCTGTGGTTGATTTCAAGTTTCAAAGCATTGTGGTCTGAAAGTGTACATGGTATGATTCAATTTTTTTATACTTATTCAGCCCTTCCTTGTGCCCCAAAATATGGTCTATCTTGGAAAACGTACCATGCGCATTTGAGAAGAATGTAAATTCCTTTGCTTCTGGATGAAGGGCCCTGAAGGTATTTGTCAGGCCCATCAGTTCCAACGTGTCGTTCAGGTCCATTGTTTCCATGCTGATTCTCTGTTTAGTGGATCTATCCAGCGCTGTGAGTGGGGTATTAAGGTCTCCTGCAACTAGCACATTTTTATCAATAAGATTGCTTACGTTTGTAATTAGTTGCTTTACAAATTTGGGTGCCCCAGAATTCGGCGCGTAGATATTTATAATTGTTAGCTCTTCCTGCTGGATAGTCCCTGTGATTATTATATAATGCCCTTCTTCATCTCTTATTACATCTTTTACTTTAAAGTCCAGTTTGTCCGATATAAGTGTGGGTACTCCAGCTTTCTTCTGAGTTCCTGCAGCATGGTAGATAGTTCTCCATCCCCTCACTTTCAGTCTGAAGGTGTCCTCAGGTTTAAAATGTCTCTTGAAGACAGTAGATAGATGGGTCTTGTTTTTTAATCCATTCTGTTACCCTGTGTTTTTTAATTGGAGCGTTTAGTCCATTTACATTCTGCGTTAATATTGAAAAATATGGGTTTAGAGTCAAGGTGTTCTCTGTAGGTTTCATGTTTGTAAGGATGTCTCTGGTACTCTGTGTTCCTTGCAACCTTTCCTTCATAGAGTCCCCCTCAGGATCTCTTGTAAGATTGGTTTATTTGTGATATATTCCTTCAGTTTTTGTTTGTTTGGGAAGACCTTTATCTCTCCATCCATTTTGAATGACAGGCTGGCTGGATAAAGGATTCTTGGCTGCATGTCCTTCCTGTTCATCACATTGAAGATTTCCTGCCATTCCATTCTGGGTTGCCAAGTTTCTGTAGATAAGTCCGCTACTACCCCAATGTGTCTTCCTTTGTATGTCAAGGCCTGTTTATCCCTAGCTGCTTTCAAAATTCTCTCTTTGTCTCTGTATTTTCCCAGCTTCACTATGATGTGTCGTGCCGAGGGTCTATTCGGGTTACGTCTGAGGGGAGTTCTCTGTGCCTCTTGGATTTCAATGCCCATTTCCTTCCTCATGTTGGGGAAGTTCTCAGCGATGATTTGTTCAAGTACTCCTTCTACTCCTTTCTCTCTCTTCTTCCTCTGGAATTCTTATGATTTGGATATTGTTCTGTTTGATTGCATCACTCAGCTCTCGAATTCGCCTTTCCTGTTCCTGGATCAGATTACCTCTCTTTTTCTCTGCTTCCTTTTTTCCATAATTTTATCTTCTAATGCACCTATTCTCTCTTCTGTCTCTTCTATCTGCGCTGTGGCCGCAGGGAAATGCAAAAAAATCATTGCCAAGACCAGTGTCAAAGAACTTACTAAACGCACCGCACTGGTTTTTTTTGTGTGTGTGTGTGTTTTGTTTTGTTTTTTGAGAGAGAAAGACAGAGTGCCAGCAGGGGAGGGGCAGAGAGGCGAGGAGACACAGAATCTGAAGCAGGCTCCAGGCACTGAGCTGTCAGCACTGATCATTTTTTACGTGACCTGAGCCAAAGATCATGACCTGAGCCGGAGTCAGACGGCCGACTGAGCCACCCAGGCCCCTTCATAGTATTTTAATAGTATAATTTTGGTTATTAACATCTAATTGTAATAGTAATAGTATTTTAACATGGGAAGATTTGATCACCTAGGTTTCCTCACTGTTGTCTCCCTTTCTCCTTTCACGTCTGTGTCCTCCATGCATCCGGTCGGGAGGTGTGTCATGTATATCTGGGCACTGATGATGGTAACTTATGGTTGTTTGATAATATTTGTCAGGTTTTTCTACCTTGTGAAGTTACTGTTTTCCCCTTTGTCATAGGGCCTCTGAGACTGTGCCTGCCTTATTCCTCATGCAACTTTGATCCTGGTTTCAGCAGGCATTGAGGTTCTTGCTCCAAAGCATTTTTACTGTGACATTAGCCAGATATTAAAAGTTCTGGCTCCATCATTTCGTCCGTAGCTCCTCGTTGGAGTTCTCGAAGACTTTCTGTTGTCACTTGCTTGTGTATTTATTTCCGTGTTTCATGTGTTTTCACTTTATGGATGGTATGTTCCGTTGCTGTCATCTTAACACATAAATCGTCTCCAGTTAGGCCAGGAGTGGCCCCTACCCTTGCAACTTGCGTCCTTCTGAGGTGCTGCTGGGAGCCCTTTCTCACTTCCTGGCATGGGATGTTTTGACTCCTCTTGTACTTTCCTAGCTCTGGAGCTGGGATTGGCCATTTCCTAAGGAGACCTGTTCCCTTTAGTGAATAATAGTATTCAGAAGCAAAGATCTTGCTGGGTGGTAGGGTAGTTCTGATTTTAATTTTTTTTTTTTTTTTGAGGAACTTCCATACTGCTTTCCACAACAACAACAACATGGATGCAAGTAGAATGTATTATGCTAAGCGAAATAAGTCAGAGAAAGATATCATAGGATTTCACTCATACGTGAAATTTGAGCAACAAAACATGAATGTAGAGGTAGTGAAGCAAAAATAAGATAAAAACAGAGAAGGAGACTCTTAAATACAAAGAACAAACCAAGGGCTGCTGCAGGGGTGTTGGCTGGCTGATGGGCACTGAGGAGGGCACTTGCTGGGGTGAGCACTGGGTGTGGTATATAAGAGATGAACCACTGGGTTGTCTGTTAACTAACTAGAATTTAAATAAACAAAACCAAAAACTAAAATACCGATGTCAAAAAAGATAAGCAAAGATCTTAGTGCTAGCTGTGTTGGTTTTTTTTCTCTGTATTTACCCTGTTTGGGGTTTATAGAGCTTTTTGAATTGGTAACTTGGTGTTTTCTGTGACTTTGGGAAAATCGTTGGCTGTTATTTTTTCAGAACAAAATTATTGCTTCTGCTCTGTTATGTGTCCTCTTTTTCTGGAACTAACTGTGCCCCATATGTCTCTTACATACATTTCTATATTTTTCAGCTTTTTTTTTTTCTATGCCCTAATTCTGTTGCTCTATTACCCTTTCTTCTGCTGTGTCTAATCTGGTAGTAAACCATTTATTAAAATTCTTAACATCAGTTTTTATAGGGTTTCCATTTGGCTCTTTTTTTTTTTTTTTTTTTTGATAGATTGCACTTGTAAAATTCTTTCTGTGTTTCCGAACATGTTTCTCCTAGTTAGTTTAAAACCCATGCCTGGCGGCTAGTATCTGGGTCACCTGGGCGTTTGGTTCTGTAGTGTTACTCCACCCCATCACCACCTTTTACGGTCTTTTTTTTTTTTCAGTAGGAAAGCAGTTTGTTTTTAAAGTTATAAACATGTTGATATTCTTAGATTCCCTGAAATACAATGACTTGATGTGCCTACCGGAGTCAACTTTTTGCTAAAGTTTGTTGGAACAACAGCAAAGGCTTACTTCTCGCTCACCACATTTTGTTTCCTGAATAACTGCGGTTACGAACGTTCCATGGTTTTGTCCATGTGCGCCCTGCGTTGTGGGACCCAGGCTGCAGGAGGTGCCCCGGTCAGGGATGTATTGACCTCATGGCCAAGGTCAACAGGCGGGAGGGACTGCTTGATGACCCCTGAGCATCTTCTCTGTTCTCACAGTCGGTTCCCGGGGCCGCACCTGCAGGGAAGAGGGTGAGGGCGCTGACGGGCTCCTTCCGCGGGAGGTGCGATGAGTCACGTGGGAGGGAGCAGAGCATGGCTGCCAACAATCATGCAGTTTATCTCACTGTCCCCAGGAAACATCTCCGGCATTTGAAAAAGCCGTATATGCATAAAAGCGTTCATGCAGAATTACGAATAATGATAAAAAATATCAACAGTCATAATACAGCTCTCAGGGTGTTTTCAGTGAAAAGTTATTATAACGATCGTTGTAATACCTCGCACCTCAGGAGAACGTGTCGAGTACGTCAGATGAAAGCTCCGTGGACAGACTGCGCAGGCCCTGTGAGTGCAGCTGTGTACACACAAGCAGGCGCTCGTTAGACAGCTGCAGACAGAAAATGGCAGCGCCCGTCTTAGGGTGGTGGACTGTCGGGTAGTTTCTCATTTTCAAGCTTACACCTTTTATAGCGCTGTTATTTTATGATCAAACATTTCTTTTCTGAAAGGTGATTTCTCATTGTGAAAGTTGTGTACACTTACCAGAGAAGTGTTAGGAAAGACAGAAAAAAAGATGAAAAGAGCAGTCTGGACCTGTCTCCCCAGACCACCGCAGGACCGTTGTGGGTGTTAAGGCGTCCCCACGTTACCTCGTGCTGTGTCCTCGCCTGTCCTTGTAGGTCCCGAAAACCCATGGCTGGTCCAGGCGTACGTGTCCGCCGCGAAGCACCCGTTCGCGTCAGTGGTGGCGCAGGAGGTTTTCCAGAGTGGCATCATTCCCTCAGACACCGACTTCCGCATCTACAGGGACTTCGGGAACATACCAGGTACCTGTCGGGGTTGTGGCGTGACGGCGATTAACTAGAAGCAAGTTTTGTTTTTTGCAAGTTTGTGAGTAAACAGCTTTTTCTGAGAGCGTGTTTTCTACGTGAGAGCTGTGTATTCTGACTCACTGAAACCGATTTCCTGACATTTTTCTTTCCGTGTAAAATCTGGTCTACTTAAATGCTTGCCTTTTCTAGAACGTGTCATCTTGCCCCATGCTGTGGCAGAACAGGGGGCAGCTGGTTAGTACTTCATTCCCAGCCGGTGGCGGTACACCCTCCGGGGCTGCTGACGTTTGCTGGGGTCTGTCTCTGCCAGTTCCCCTGGCGGCTCGTGCAGCTGCCGGGAAGCCAGAGTCCCGCTCGGCCTGGCAGGGCTGCAGATGGCGACGTCTCGGTGGCCTCCTGAGCTCAGTGTTCCCACCCCTTGCCGTGTGACTTACAAACTTACAACGTCTCCCCGATGTGTGTACTTCCCCGGTCACTGTGTACCACGGCTACGGATTCTGTAAGAATTTGGAAGAGAATTTATATTGTTCATTCATAAGTGTGACAAAGCACTCATGTCATTGCTTTGACGTTTTGTCTTTTCGGAATTTAATACATGAAACAAATAGGCCTAAAGAAAGGTTGATCTTAAAGCAAAATGACGTTTTGTTTTTTTGTGTGTTTTTTTTCCTGTGTGTCTTAGGAATTGACTTAGCTTTTATTGAGAATGGGTACATTTATCACACCAAGTATGACACAGCGGACAGAATTCTAACAGATTCCATTCAGAGAGCAGGTGGGTATCCAAATGTAAACTTGTGATCTATGCTGAGATGGGGCGTCAGGGCTGGCCCGTAGGCCTGTGAACATCTCGGGCCCTGTGCGTCAGGGAGGTGGGTGTGGTGTGCGCGAGCCAGGTGGGACTTGGAGTTAGAGACGAGGGCCTGAATTTTAGCCTTGAGGTCTAGATTAGCAGCCGAGAACACGACATCGTTGGTGGTGAGGCACTGGAAGGAGAGTGGGCCCAGGGCTAACCGCAGGATTGCTGAGCGGCGGGCGTGGAGCCAGAGTGGAAGCCATACGGTGGAGGAGGCACAGGCACGTGTTTGGGCAGTTTGCCCAGGTATAGAAAAGTTACATCGGTCCAGGTCATGTGTGAGGGCAGGCGGATAGGTTCTGGAACAAGTGTCAGGACAGCAGGGGCAAGGGTGTTCACGTACTTTCCAGAGAGGTCTGGAGTAGTCAGGGGAGGCGTTGGCTGATGGCAAACCTTAATTCACAAGTTGGCAGGATTTGGCCCCGTGTGGAAGAGAGGACGTTCCAGGCAAGGGCAGAGCGTGAGTCGGCATGCGTGTGCATGGTGGGGACTGCTGTGGGCAGAGTGGCAGACTGCGGTCCGAATGGAAGTTGTAGAAGAGCTGCCCGGTTGGGGGGAAGGGACGGGTCAGGGGGCCGGCAGCAGAAAGGGCTGGCTGGGGAAGGATGGTGCCATTGGCCGTAGTGGGGACATGGGAGGGTGACCTGACCCAGAGCACCGCGGAACGAGAAGGGGACCGCGAGCTCTGTCAGATGTAGACCCGGGCTCTGCGAACCAGCCCGCTGGAAATACCCATGTGGCCGGAGAGCTCTTGGCAGAACTGGGAGCGTGGGTGTGGGCATGAAGGACTTCGAGGAACCCACCGGTGCGCAGAGAACGGGAACAGTTTGTGGAACGGAGGACTCAGCCTGAGCTTTTGGGGAAAGCATATTTGAAGGCAGACGGAGAAGCCTGTGACAGAAACGCCGCAGTAACAGTGTGGCGTCTACGTGGACGGCAGAGGAAGTCAGGGGGACCGCCAGTCAGTGGCTCAGGGCCTATCACTGCTCCTGTGTTCGGTTCAGACTCCTCTGCTCTGTTGGTGAGCGAACGCGATCGCCTCTGGGAGCCTGGAGGGCTCCTCGTTCAGGACTCGATTGGTTCTGTGCTCGGAGCTCCCCTCCTCAGCTGTGTCCGTGCAGCTCTCACCGCGTGTGCAGGCGCCATTCATCCTTCCACGATGGCGGGCTGGGCAGACGTGCTCGGTGCAGGAGCGTTTACGTGGAAATGCCTCCCTGGCTTCTCAGACTCCCCGGACTCCCCTACTTCTGTTAAGTTGTTCTATTGAGATAGAACCGACACTCGTTATTCTTAAGGCATGGGTGTTTCCTTGTTCGGTGTCTGTGAGCCTCCCGACAGGCTGTTTGTCTCTTGGGTCAGCACCGAATTTCTGGACCAGAGCAGTGGCTGCTCCATGAGAGACGTGTTAAGTGAACAGACTGGGAAGCAGGGTTTGGGTTTGGTAAGAGCAAGGAAAGAACAGTTGTGGGACAAGGGAGAGATGAAGGCCAGGCGGCCGAGCGTCCGAGTGGAGAAGGAGACAGAGTGGAGGCTGGGGCTTTATCCGAGAAATTCGGTAGGAAGGTGGGGTTGGGGAGGAGCCGGAGATGGTAGAAAAAGGTTGCCTTTCTCATCCTGTCTAGGTGTTGCCTTACTCAAACAGTGCGTGGTTTATTCAATTTTGTTATCTTTCTTGTCTTTACTAATAGGTGACAACATTTTAGCAGTTCTTAAATATCTAGCTACATCTGATCTGTTGCCTTCTTCTTCAAAGTACCGCCATGGAAACATGGTCTTCTTCGACGTGCTTGGCCTATTTGTCATCGCCTACCCCTCTCGTGTTGGCTCCATAATTAACTACATGGTGGTAGTGGCTGTAGTGTTGTACCTGGGCAAGAAATTGTTGCAGCCCAAACACAAGAGTAAGTATTTTCCTCCACAACTGCGATGCTGGCCTGGGTGTCAGAATTTGCCTGAAGTATTTATAGTCCGTTTGCCTGTATTTTTTTAAGAAGCCTAAAATCTTAAAGAAAAATAACATTTGGTTTATATTGGAAGACATTCTTAAATGAATATCAGATGAATGTGCCCATACACTTCTGGTCTTGGGGAAGCAGGAAGTTTTTATGTACTTAATGCACAAAAGCACCACAGAGGAGCTGCTGAAAAGTGGCTTGTACACTATGAGTGAGAACTCCCGGTAAAAAGGCTTGCCCACACCTCACACCGGGCACCAGTGCACTGTGGTGAAGTCTGGCTCCAGCGCTTCCGGTTAAATTGGTTTCCTTCTACTTGGAACGCCTCGTTGCCACGGCGGGTCTGGGCCGAGCAAAGATCACACACGCGGCCCCAGTTTACGCCGGTTGCTTTGCGGGGCCCCCGCTCCTCCGGCCGTAGGTTCCCAGCAGGACTTTCCGGGAAACTTCGCCTTCCCTTCCGGCTGGTGTTTCCAAACGCAGAACGTCGCAAAGCTGACGAAGATTAGAGCTCCCTGCTTTCCTGGTGGGGAGTGTGTCCGGGGTGCTCATGACGACTTCTGTCCCCCGGTCTTGAGCGCCCACAGACTCTCCGTACTTGTTACTGGGATGTCATTCGTCAGTAACCTTCCCTGTTCAAGTCTGTAATAAACCCCACCGCCAGGGCATCCCAGGACCCCCAGTTAGAGTGCTGGGTGTTCTGTTTTGTTTTGATGTTTGCCCTTTTAACTCTGCTGACTGGTCGTGAGACTGACTTGTGAAGTTGGTGACGCCCACTTTGTGTTCTGTGTCCAGCTGGTAACTACACGAAGGACTTCTTCTGCGGGCTCGGCATCACTCTCGTAAGCTGGTTCACCAGCCTGGTTACTGTTCTCATTATAGCCGTGTTCATCTCCCTCATCGGACGCTCCCTCTCGTGGTATAACCACTTCTATGTCTCCGTCTGTCTGTATGGAACTGCAGCCACAGCCAAAATCATCCTCATCCATACCCTCGCTAAAAGGTTTTATTACACGGTAAGTGTTAGGCATGCTTAGCGGTTTCTCCTTGCCGCCGTCAGGGATCGGAGACAGACTCCAGTGGGACTCATCGTGTTCGGCCTGCGGAGCGGTCAGAAATTGTTCGGCATGATTGTAGAGAACTGGCTCCCGGAACCGTGCTCGTGTTCTGGAAGGCTGCTGCTTCGGAGGGGTTCGTGGCAGGCTCCGGTGCCGTAACCCCGCTGCGAGGTGTTTGGGTGGTGCTGACAGCAAGGCTGAATCTGCTTCGGTGTGTCCCTGTGCGCTTGGGTCCCGCGGCCCTCCCTGGGCCCGCCCATTCCTCCTCTGAGTAGCCGCGTCCTCCGCTGGGCCGCGGGCTGAGGGCCGGGCTGCACGCTCGTCGCCTATGCTCAGGCCCCTCGGACGCGAGGCGCGGACACACAGAGCGCATGTTGCCCTGAAGCTGCACTCGGAGTTTCTCTTCCATTTCCTTCACTTTTTTTTTTTCTTTTAGCCCTTGTGTTAACGCGGATTCCCACAGCATGCAGATGTGCTGGGGGGTGGGGTAGGACACCTTCTAAGGAAGGTTCCAGAATGGTTTATGCCGAGGAGAGACTACTGCCATGTTGTTGTGGTTTCAGCTGTTCACAGGACTCACAGTAAACCACAGTGGGAGAGTGACCCATGGTTTCTAAAGATTTTCTAAGCTACTTCAAGGGAAAAGTCTGTAGCTCCCATGTTTGTTTTCAAGACCGCCGACAGGCACGTGTTTTCAGTTTGCCCTGCGAGGATTAGAAAGCAGACATGGAAGGTGACAGTCCGGCTCTTTCCACAAGGACGTGTTCGGTGCAGGCGATGGACGAACCTTGGTCTCCGTCTCCGTTGATGTTGGGCTGTGGTCTGAGGACCCCTTCCATGCTAACCTTTGAGAGAGGCCCTTTGCAGCTAGCCGTCTGTTTATGGATGAACTGATACTTGTGTCTTAGTGGCTCCCAGTGTCCAAGAGGACTGTGCCGTGGGGCTCGGGTCACTCGCTTATTCTTACTGCAGTGGTGCGTCACCCAAGTGGGGGGGTCGTTGTTAATATGGCGGGGGCGCCAGAGACGGAAATGCTTAGGAGTAAAGTTCCATTCACTTTGACTAATTTCAGTTGTCTGATCATGAACTTTGGGGCTGAAAGCACCATGGAAAGGAAAATGTGTCTCATTTCACAGATAATCCTCAGAACAGCCCGGCGGGCCTGGCCAGGTGCGGCGGCCTGGAGGGAAGAGGTTCATAAGGACGGGTCTCTTTCGTGGAGGAGCTCACGGCTTCCCCTGGGGAGCTGGGGGAGACCGTGACGGTGGTGCGTTGGGATGGGGTGGAGAATGGCCTGTTGGGCTGTCGCGCTGTGGGGCCAGGAGGAGGGGTGGGTTTGTGGAGGTCAGGAAGCTTTGTGAACGGCGTGCTGACGCGGGAGCTGGGTTTGGAGCAGGAGCGAGGCAGACGGCGGTCAGAGGTGGGAGCGCCGGGGCGCATTCGGGTCGCAGGGAGTCCGGTGTGGCGGGGACGGGGCGGTAGCGCGGTAACCGGGAAGGCCGGCCGGCGTGGAGCCGGAGCGCGACCCTGAAGATCAGCGGGGCCGCCGGTAACAGTTTCTAAGCAGGACCACTGGGGCGGGCGCCCGTGACTGCGACAGTGTAGAGACCGAGGGCAGCGGGGAGAGGGAGCCGGCCCTGAGGGACGTCTGATCGTTGGGTCCAGTTATATATCTGGGCAGTACTCGCTTCAGATAGAATCCTAAGTGTTATTTTTCTCTAAATTATTTGGGACACGGTGTTGTTCATCGAAGTGTGTAGCAGCGATAGCCTTTCATTTCCGAGCGGGTTTGTCAAAGGAACTTGAACATGTTTCGAACACGCGATTGAAGCTGCTTTGAGGTCTCGAAGTAACCGACGTGCCCCGGGCTCTTCCAGTTTGGGGGTTTTGCGCTGCAGCGATCACTGCCACAGTCACGTTCATGGAGTCCCTGGCGCACACGTTAAGATGTGTGAAGTTCTTAGGGCAGCTTTCTTCCAAGGAGGCTCAGGGTGTATTTCTGAACGTGAAGGCACAGGAAGGCAGGGCAGGGGCCGAGCTGCACCACAAGGCAGGGAGAGGAGGAGGAGCCCCAGGAACCCAGCCAAACCCAGACGGCCCGGTCTCCGAAGGGCCCGCGGGTCTCAGGCGTGCCGCCGGCGCTGGGGTTCTTCACAAGTCCTTTCTCGCCTTTGAAAGTTGCATAAATAGAAAAGCTTACAGGGGCGAATGTTTTTAGGAGAGTCCTTTCTTCTAGTGTAGGAAATTTCCAAAGGTTCCTTTTAGCCCAGTGGAAGAAAAGCACAGATCGCCTAGGAGTAATGATGTGTTAAGTGTTTATTTTAGAGAGAGAGGGAGAGCGCTAGTGGGGGAGGGACAGAGAGAAGGGGACAGAGGATTCAAAGCAGGCTCCACGCCGACAGCAGAGAGCCCAACGCGAGGCTCGAACCCATGAACCGTGAGATCATGACCTGAGCTGAAACCAAGAGCTGGAAGCTCACCCGACTGAGGCCCCAGATGCCCCGCGAGTAACGGTGTTTTACCCCATCTTCCTAAAGGCCCCTTTCCTGTGCAGCCATTTAAATTCGTTATGACAGGAGGCAGTGAGTGAGTGAGTATGTAAAGTTTAAGATGCTGTTTAAAACAAAATGTGACTCTTCTGAGTGATGGGAATTTTATCACAATGGAAGATCTTTATGGACGGCCCCTGGCTGAGATTACTGGTATGTTTCTCTTTCTTTCAGAATGCCGGCGACCTGTATCTGGGAGAAGTATTCTTTGACATCTCGCTGTTCGTGCACTGTGCTTCCCTCACGGCTCTCACGTATCAAGGACTGTGCTCGGCGTTCATCAGTGCTGTCTGGGTGGCGTTTCCGTTGCTCACAAAGCTTTGCATGCACAAGGCCTTTAAGCAGCCTGGTAGGGTACATTGGGTTTTTATGCAAATGGGAAAATACCTTAAAATGAGTAAGACAAGACTTGCAGGAATTGTTTCCTTTTTTGGTCTTTTGGGCTAGGCTTTCAAGATTGTTTGTTTTAATTTTCAGGTGACACGGATTTTTATTTTCCACCTCATACCCCGTCCCATCCTCACATTCATGAGCTAATGTGTCACCTGCACGTTTCGTTTCATCCTGGCTGGTATTTTAACGTCCCTGAGGGAAAGGTTCTCTGTCAGGTCGCCAGTACTATGCAAATCCATGTCTCCCTGTAGAATTTCAGAGATGTGTGTTATCTTTCTCCTTTTCCCTAGGTGCCCAAGGAAGATTTATTGCCTCGTACCTCCTGGGGATGTTTGTTCCTTATCTTTATGCACTGTACCTCATCTGGGCGGTATTCGAGATGTTCACCCCCATCCTTGGGAGGAGCGGGACGGAAATCCCACCCGACGCCGTGCTGGCTTCCATTTTGGCTGGTTGTACGATGATCCTGTCTTCCTATTTTGTAAGGAAAAGACATTTAAAAAATATTTCTTCTTTTATTTTTTATATGAATATGTAATGAGTTTAGCCGCAGTCGATTTTGTGAAGTAGCGTTGCCTCTACTTAGAGACGTAAGGAAGACGAACAGTCGTGTGTGCAGAATGTGGGCTCCGTGCGGGCAGCAGATGGAAATGGAGTTTTATTTTTACGTCCTGGTCCTCCCAAGTCCTCTGGGCCGTACTCTCTTCACAGCCTTCAAACCACCTGAACGAGAGTTTGTAGAAGGCACACCAGTGAGAACCGGTAGATTGTTAGAATGATCCCTAATTAGAGGCAGATGCTAACAAGATACCCGGCGGTTGTATTAGTGCTCCTCGAGCTGGGGGAGGAAGACTGGCTCTGACGAGGCTCTTTCCATTCACCTGCCGCTCAGCCGGCCGCTGGACCAGCCGGCCGCTGGACCAGCCGGCCGCTAGCGCTGCAGAGTTGGTAAGGGAGCCCGTCTCCTCGGGTGGCGGACACGAATGACACAGAGCGTCACAGGCCTGGTCATCCTGCTGTCGGCGTTCTGCCCTTGCCGGGAGAGTGTCCGGAGAGAGGACAGACCCCATGCGGACCGCCCTGTGTTAGAGCGGGCTCCGGGCCAGCGCTGCCCTCGGCCTGGCGTCCGTACTCTCCAGGACTCCGGGCCGGCCCCTCTGGCGGAGGCAGGTCTGTGTTGTGGCTCTTTCCATCGGAATCGTGAAGAACAGGAAGGAATTCCTGAACACCCATAGGCACACCGCAGGCTTTGCAGCTAGGGGACTAATAGAGTCGTTGTGACTTTATTGTAGTGCTTTCCTCCACGGAGAGCGCGGTGAGCGTCTTCACACTGATTCAGCGCCTGGATCTCACGGAGGTCAGGATTGAGAGGCAGCACGTAAGGATCCCGCAGGCGCAGCGCGCAGCGTCCGCGGGAGTCCCTTAACTTGTTAACTAGGCAGGAAATAGCGACGCGCACCTGTGTATCAAGCCCTGCAGGGCCTCCTCATGCTTGCGCTCAGCTACAGGAAGTCGGAGCGTTCCAGCCATTTTGCCTGTAATAGGGTCATTAAGTCCTTACTGGCATTTTGGGGGGCGGGTGGATGGAAAATTCTAAACTGTTCTTTATCGTCTTTAGGGTTCACTTCTTTTGGTTTTAATATTAAGCCTTTCAGTTCTCTGTACATGTTAGTAGATGGTTTTGCTGCTGTGAGGGTTAACGGAGTTGGTGGGGTTTCATCATAGGCAGATGAGGCTCTGGTCCAGAATCAGCTCAGTTAGAAACCGGGTCCCCAGTGTGCGTAAGTCGGGGCCAGTGGATGAAGGCTCCTCGGAGATGATCGGAACGGGGGCATTTCTGTCCCACGTGGAACTGGACGAAATAAACCGGAAATCTTCACTGTGGAAACTGAAAATGACTGCAAAGGAAGGAAATCTCAGAAAGCCTGGAACGAGGACCAAGTAGATCACCTGCTAGATTAGGTTTTCCTAGGAAAGCTTTAGGAGAACGCCTGTTGGGATACTTGGAACCCTCATTTAGTTTCCATCTGACGTGAAGTGGCCGTGTGGCTCTTTGACGCTGGGGGCGTTGGTCTGTCTGGGATTTCGCGTTCACGTGCAGCGGCGTCTGAGTGGCCGAGGACAGAGCCGGCCCGTGCTCCTCGGATCGTGGAGAACTGAACTGGAATGCGGATTTCAGAAGGCTTTCCTTTCAGTCCGTGTGGGTCGATAGAAGTATGTTTGCCAGGAGGCAGGCACCCTCCTGTCTGGCAGTGGGGCAGCGGGTGTCCCGGGCTGTTCTGGGCGGGGCTGCGCGGCCGCTGCTGAGTGACGTTGGGACCCTCTTGGGGAACAGGACCGCCGGCACGCACAGACCCTTCTCGTGCTTCTCTTCAGCTTATTTGGCACCCATTTCGGAACCTAGAGTGATGCAGATGTGACATTTAAGGCAGAAATAAAAGTGAAACTTAAGATAGCAGGGTCCAAACTCATCGTCACTTAGGCCACCTTCCTCCTCCCCTGCTCTGGGACTGCATCTCACCCCCATTACCAAACCTCTTCCAGAAACTGCGTGGGCAGGGCAGAGGAGCCTCACGGCGTGGAGAAGAGGGAGTGGGGAGGTGGAGACTGTCGCCCCCATGGAGGTTTGAGGACAGCCGTGGGCAGGAGCTGGGTTGAGATGGCAGGAGCCACAGCCTTGTGACAGGGGGTTGTATTTTGTCCTGGGGGCTCCGCACCTTGACTTGGCAGGATATCTGACACTGTTCTAAGGAGCCACATGTTAAAGTATCATGACTGTCAGGACAGAGAGGGGCAGACAGGGTCCCAGATTGTGTTTTGCTAACTCTCCCCCTAGCTCCTTGGGTGCCATCCTCTTTCTGTGCTCACAGTGGGAAAGCGTAAGGTCTTTGTCCTAAGACCAGTGCTGTTTTGCCAGACATTTCCCCGGACTGGACCTTGGTGCACCGAAGGTACAGAATCCTTTACTTTTATATAGTACAGTATGTGGCTGGCTATGGATGTTTGCCTGATTTTTCACATTCCTGTTCTTCACTCTTTGACTTCTCAAGTGTAGAGGGGAAGCGTAAGGGGGAGCAGGGATTGGATCAGTGTGGCTCCTTCTGAACCCCAAAGGGATCTGTGGACATACTCTGTGAGACATGTGTGTCCCCTACAATTTTTTTTTTCCCAGTGATTTTGTTGCCATTAAAAGCTCATAGAAGCATATATAGGGTGTTCTAGATGCTATCTGGAGACCGAGCCCCTTGCTTTTCCTGCCCAAGTTCAGATCTGCTGTCTTAGATGGTGTTGGCTCTGGTTACTGGGCACTGAAGGGGACGGTGTTTCTGCCGATTTCCCTTCCGTGCAGGCCCACAGGTGGAGTCTCGAAGGTACATCTAAATGCAAACTGAGATGAAGCCGGCATGTTGGCACATAACAAAAGCATTAGGAGTGGAACTTGAGTTTTGTTCAAATAGGCTTGCTTATGCTTAAAATCCTGCCTCCGGTTCTTTCATAAAAACCTGATGTCACGATGTTTGGTAGATAACTGCAGTCTACTGTGCAGTGGTTAACTGGGGGTGTTGACGGGATCAGAGGTAGAGGAAGGTCATGGTTTGACGGGTTGGGTCTCCATCCTGGTGTCTTTGCCGACTGAACTGAGACCCCGTCTGTTTCCTCTCCCTTCTCGCTGGCCGGCTGGCTGCGAAGGCACCATCTTGGCGGGTGGGGGGATCCCAGGTCTCTGCTGCCCCCGCACCCCCCACCATAAGTCGAGCCTGTGGGCTGCGGCGAGCTAGCGCATGCCGACGAGTGCTCTTCTGACGGGTCGGGTACCCGTTGCAAAGTGAAGGCAGCTTAAAGGCACCTCTCTGCCGATGGTAATTTTTCTGTTTCCGTGTTCTGTGTTTTAGATTAACTTCATCTACCTTGCCAGAAGCACAAAGAGAACCATGCTGATTTTAACTCTGGTGTGTACGGCTACATTTCTCCTCGTGTGCGGTGGGGCGTTTTTCCCATACAGCTCACACCCTGCCAGTCCGAAGCCAAAGAGGGTATTTCTGCAGGTGAGAGCGATTTCGCGTGAGCGGTGTGGTTCCGGAGGGGAAAGCCTCGTGTGTGCTGAGCCGCGCCGGTCCACAGGAAGACCAGTGGACTTCCCTGCTCTTGACCTATTCAGTTGTCCTTGGCCGTTCTGGGTGAGGCAGTGAGGGAATGACTGACCGCCAGAAGGCTCTCTCATCATGAGACACCCATCTCCCAAGAGACTGAATTGGAAATGACCACTTGTTTTGTCACTGTTCAAATGATACACATGCACCTGCCTAGAAGGACAAGAGCAAATATGTGTCATGGGGTGATAAGCTTTTAGAAGTACAGACTGTAAAAATGTCCGCAGGCTGAGTACAATTCTGAATTCAGCTGGCGAAAGGTGTTTTAGAATGCTAGTAAAGGTGCCGTTAGGGAGCATTTCAGATAATACGCCATAATGAGAGTCTGTACTAACTTAGGGACTAACATCGAGATTTAGAGCTGTCTGAGATTTCAGGTTTTTCTGCAGACTTTTTAGAGTTGGTACTACAAAGCAGGAGAAAGAACTAAGTTGCCTTATTTCTAGTCATTTTCTGCCTTAGAGAGGGCAAACAGAAAAGCCAACTTCAAGGGTCGCCTGGCTGGCTCAGCCGGTGGAGCGAGTGACGCCTGGATCCCGGGGTCAGAGTTTGAGCGCCACACTGGGCTTGGAGCTTACTTTAGAAAACAAATCTTGAGAAAAAAAAAAAAAAAAGCCAGGTGATAACCTAGGTAATTATTCAGGGACCTGAATAAGTTACTAATAAAACTAGAATGTAAATAGCAGGGAGGAGACACCGAAAAAGGGTCAACTATGCCGTGTTTACAGTCCTGGAGGACACGGCGGTACACTTCCTGTGACTTTACAATTTACAAACCCGTTAGTGAAGAACAGCTAGAAAATCAGATTCAGCGTGCTTTCAGTGACTTGCTAAATTTTTATCATTACATCAGTATTTAGGAAAAGCTACATTAAGAAAAAAACCAACTCCTGATTTGTTTGGGGTTCTCTTCTTCCCCAGTGCTAGAAGTTGGTAAACTTTTCCCGAAAGGGGCCAGGTAATACATACTTCCGGCTCTGCCAGCCATCCGGTCTGTGTCCCGGCACAGCACACGGGGCCGCAGATGTACCTGGGCGAGGGAGCGGGGCTGCGTTCCCGTGAGGCCGTTTGTGGGCCTGGCAGTGGGCCACGCAGCTTCACGCAGTCCTTTCTCTGCCGGTTTGGTAGTCTTTCCGAGGTGAATGAAGCTGTTCTAGACGGAGCCTGGAGCCTCTTCATAGAAATATTAGGCCCAGGGGCGCCTGGGTGGCTCAGTTGGTTGAGCATCCAACTTCGGCTCAGGTCATGATCTCACAGTTCGGGAGTTCGAGTCCCAAGTCGGGCTCTGTGCTGACAGCTCAGAGAGCCTGGAGCCTGCTTCATATTCTGTGTCTCCCTCTCTCTCTCTGCTCCTCCCCCACTCATGCTCTGTCTCTCAAAAGTTAAATAAACATTAAAAAAAAAAAAAAAAAAAAGAAATATTAGGCCCAAGTCTGACATCTACTGGTGAGAACGGGAATTGGCTTCAGGTCACAGGGAAAGTGTGTGTGTGTATTAGGATGCATTTGTTTGTGGCCTTCATCTAAGTGCAGTTCTAGTGTCCATGTCTTTTAACTCTAAGATAGGTTTTCAAAAACGTTTTAATGAAATTTAAATATATATTTGTAAGAAATAATGAACCTGTGTATCTGTATTGATACAGGTGGAGTATTAAAGAAAAATATTAGGCAGCACCTTGTAGAAGCCGAGTGGCCCTTCCTCCGGGTTCTCCCCCGTCCCCCCCCGCCCCAGGCACGAACTCCTTCAAGGTCTTGGAAGTTCAGGATCAGCCGCTACCTTATTTTCTTCACCACATTTGTATGACTCCCTAAACGGGTCCCAGCTGCCTCTTGGTGCACTTGTTATTGCTAAGGCCGTGCCTTAAATGTGCATCTGTGACTTGCCGCTGTTGCCAGCAGCCTGCGAGAGGCTTGCACGTTGCCGTGTGTCACTGTGGTGCAGGGAGACTTCTCTGGGAGCGATGCCCCTCTCGGTCCCTTCGGCCGTTGGTGGGCGTTTGGGTCGTCTGCAGTTTTCGCTAACGTGGGCGGTGCCGAGTCAAAGCTCTCGTACCTTCAGGAGTTTCTCTGAGTAGACATTCAGGAGTGGAAGTGCCGGCTCGATGGCTGTGTGCGCGCTGAGGTGACGCCAGGCGGTTTCCTCAAGTGGCCGTGCAAGCTCACGGCCGCTGCGGCAGTGAGGGCGGGTCTCTGTCGCGCCGCAGCCCCGCCAGTGTTTGCTGTTGTAGATGTCCTCGCGTCTGTTCCTTTGGAGTGGGGACGTGGCGGAGGGAAACCAAGTAGCCGACCTCTCATCAGGCGGTTCTTTCCAGCACGTGACCAGAACGTTTCATGACCTGGATGGACACGTGGTCAGACGGGACTCTGGAATCTGGATCAACGGGTTCGATTACACTGGAATGTCTCACATAACACCCCACATCCCTGAGGTCAACGACAGCATCCGAGCTCACTGCGAGGAGAACGCGCCCCTCTGTGGCTTCCCGTGGTACCTCCCGGTGCACTTTCTGATCAGGTGGGCCACTCCTTTGCTGCTTTAGTCGGGGCTGGTTCTCAGGTCCTGTCGCCACGCGAGTACTTCACACTGCGGCTGGCGAACACAGCGACCAAGGGCCGGTACCCTGAGTTTCTGTCACTGCACAAGCTCTCCCTTAGAGCGACTGAGCGCTCGGAAGTTGACAGTTGCCTTTTCAAATTTAGGAAGTTTTTTCCTCTGGAGACTGGAGTAGTTAGAAAGCCTGGCCCTCTCAGCTGGCCCGGTAGAGAGCAGGGAAGTAGTAATTTCAAACTTGTATTTCTGGAAGTGTTTATGGTTTGGGAGTAAAGGATTGGATAAGAAGGAATGGGATGGGTAGTGGGGTCAAGGTCACCTAGGGTCCTTGAATCTTAATTTTGGGAAAATTTTATTACACAATTACCCGGGCCTTTGGCAAGGTTCATCCTATCCTATCCATCAGTTTCTTTTTCTTTCTCTTTTTTTTTGTTTTTGAGTTTACTTCTTTTGAGAGAGAGAATCCCAGTGCAGGCCTTAATCCCACAGACCATGACGTGAGCTGAAATCAAGAGTCACAGCCCTTAACTGACTGAAGCACCCAGGCACCCCCCGTTTATTTTCCTACCCCAAAATGTGATTCATATATTTTAACCACGTCCATGAGTTCTAGATAGCTGTCAACTAATTGCGCATCCTAAATACTGAAGCTCCCTTTCCAAATAGGAAAAACTGGTATCTTCCTGCCCCAGAAGTTTCTCCAGGAAATCCTGCTCATTTCAGACTCGTGTCCAAAGAACAGACGCCCTGGGATTCTATAAAGCTGACGTTTGAAGCAAAAGGTAAGTCACAGACAGCTGCTGCTTCTCTCCTTCTCTTCTTCAAATTCTTAAGAAGTATGTATGCTCTTTCTTTAATAGTAACCACAATTTAGGAAGAACGTAGGTTTCTAGAAGTACTTGAAGCAGATTAATAATGATTTATTGAGGAAAATTAGACTTTATTTTTTTAGAGCAGTTTTAGGTTCACAGAAAAATTGAGAGTAGAGCTCCCCTCCCCCCACTTCCCTTCTTAACACCTTGTGGCGGAGCGCGGGGTGTTTCTTAACCCGGAGGAGCCAGTGCTGGTCCATCGGCGATCTGGATAAAAACCTAGGAGCGCAGTTGCTAGATCCTGTGTTGAGCCTAGATTTACCTTCGTAAAATCTGCCAGACTCTTCCAGCATGGCTGTACCATCCCGCATTGTCACCAGCATTTGGTGCTGTGTTTGCGACTTTGGCCATTCTGATAGCGATGTGGTGGCATCTTACTGTTCCGTTTTTGATTCCCTAATGACCTGTGATGCTGGGCATCTTTTTGTAGGTTCTCTGCCATCCATGTCCATTTGCTGAGGAGTCTGTTTATTCACTGGGCTCTTTGGTTTTTTTTCTGTTGAAGTTTAAGAGTCCTCTATGTATATGGATAGAAGGCCTTTATATCAGATAAGTATTTTGCAACTATTTTCTCCCAGTCTGGGTTATCTTTTCATTCTCTTAACTGTTTTTCACAGAGTGTAAGGCTTTAAATTTAATTAAGTCCAACATAATCAGGTTTTCTTTCATGGGTCATGATTTTGGTGTTGTGTCTAAAAGTCATTGCCAAACCCAAGGTCTGTGGGTTTCCTCTGACGTTACTTTCTACAAGTCACTTTTGTGTTTTATATTTAGGTCTATGATCAGTAATGTTCTGAGTTAATTTATGTGAAAGTTGGGAAGGTCTGTGTTTGGGATTCCATTTTTTCTTTTTTTTTGTTTTTGATTTGCATGCGGATTTCCAGTTGCTCCAGTACCATCTGTTGAAGACGGCCCCATCTCTCCTGAATGACCTGTTTGTGGGGGTCTCTCTCTGGGCTTTCTATCCTATTCTTACCTGTCTCTTTTACCATCACAGTGCTGTCTTGATCAGGTCTTGAAGGTGGGCGGTACCCATCCTCTCAGGCGTTATTCTTCTTCGTATACTGCTTGTCTTCTGTCTTTCCACATATCAGTTTGTCCATATCCACAGTATATATCCACAGTATATTCCGGGATTCTTAAATGGAAATGCATCAAAATCTATAGATCAAGTTGGGGAAAATGACATCTTAGGGGGGCTTGCGTGGATCAGTCAGTTAAGCATCTTACTCTTGATTTTGGCTCAGGTCATGATCTCATAGTTCGTGGGTTTGAGCCCCACGTCAGGATTTGCACTGACGGTGCGAAGCCTACTTGGGATTCGCCCTCTGCGTCTCTACCCCTCCCCTACTCATGCTTTCCCTGTATCTCCAAATAAATAAACATTAAAAAAAAAAAAATGACATCTTAATATTTTTTCCTATCTATGACATGGAATATCTCTCCACTTATTTATATTTTATTTTCTTTCATCAGAACTATATTTGGTAGTTTTCCTCATATAGATTCTATACAACTTTTGTTAGATTTGTCCCTAAGTATTTCATTTTGGGGGATGCTAATGAAAATAGGATTTTTCACTGATGGTATGTAGGACAATCATTGATATTAACCATGTAGCCTGCAACGTCGCCATAATTACTAGTTCTAGGAGGTCTTTAGGTTGATTCTTTGGGATTTTCTATGTAGACGATCATGTCATCGCAAACAGAGATGGTTTTATTTCTTCCTTCCCAAATCTTTTTTATTTTTATTCCTTTTTCTTGTCTTACTGCATTAGCTAGGACTTCTAGTGTTTTGAAAAAGTGCTAAGAGGAGTAGTAAGGGTGGGAATCTTTGCCTTGTTCTTGATCTCAGTGGGAAAGCTGCTACATTTTACCATGAGGTTAGTTAGCTCTTTATCAGGTTGAGGAAATTCCCCTCTGTTGTCAGTTTGCTGAGCTTCAACTGCAGATGGATTTTGGATTTTGTCACATGCTTCTGTTTGCATATGACCATGTGATTTTTCTTCATTAGCCTGTTGCTGTGATGGATTATATTAATTGGTTTTCAGAGGCTGATCAGTCTTGCATACATGGAGTAAATCCCATGGTTGTAGTACAGAATTCTTTTTATACATTGTTGGATTTGATTTGCTAATATGGAGGTTTGGTTCTGTGTCTCTGGAGAACTCTAACACAGGAAGTTCACTTTTAAAGGTTCCTGCTACTGTTTACTTTGTACCATTCTTGAACTTCATATAAATGGAATCATCCAATTATGTGATATTCCGGGTCTGGGTCATTAAGCCTAATGTTCTGGACATGGAGCTATGTTTTTTGATTGTTAGTATTTTGTTCCCTACGAGTAGTGTATGAGCACTCCAGTCGTTCACATTCCCAGAACAGTATTTGCTGTTCTCTTCTCTCGAACCACTTCTGGCGGGCAACACTCTTACAGGTGCTTACTGGCCATTCAGGTATCTTGCTTTGTTTCTTCATTTCTTCTTCCCTTTGACAAACTGGGCTTATGGACTTACAGGAGTGCTTCTATTCCAGATTAAAATCCTGTATCAGATACATACTCTATCTAGATGTTCTTGTCCATTCACTTTTTTTTTGAAAGCTTATTTATTTTGAGAGAGACAAACACAAGCATGAATCGGGGAGGGGCAGAGAGAGAGAATCCCAAGCAGACTTCATGCTGCCAGTGCAGAGGTTCAACCCACAAAGCCATGAGATCATGACCTGAACTTAACCAGCTGAGCCATCCAGGTCCATTAAGGAAATGTCCATTTCCTTAAGGGGTCATTTGATGTGTAGAAGTTTTAAATATTTTGTGAATTCCAATTTATCAGGTTTTTCTTTAGAATTAATACTTTATATGTTCTAAAAAAATCTTGCTTCCCTGGAAGTCAACAAAGATCAACTCTGATGTTTCCTTCTAGAAGCTTCATAGCCTTAACTGCTACATTTAGGCCTGTGATATACCTTGAAATAATTTTTGTGTACGGTGTGAGGTGGAGGCCAAGGTTCTTTTTTATGGAGATCCAGTTGTTCTAGCGTTATCTGTTGAAAAGACTTACCTTACTTACCCTATTGAATTGCTTTGGCATCTTTGTCAAAATTATCGGATTGTGTACACCTCAACTTTTGCCCGCTTTTTACTGAGCTTCCTCGCTCACTAGTAGCTTCATTTTTATATTTTTTGATGACTGTGGCCATTTTATTTACAGTAAAAAGTAAATAAGTTATTGTGGGGAGGCACAGTTTAACACAGAAGGGACTTAAATGTCTAGTACGCAAGAAAGCTGGAGGACACAGATGATAGAAGTGAAGTAATAAAACTTGGCAGTTAACTGGTGGAATGAAACCCTTGCAGGGAATTCAGTGCCCTGGCTAATCTTTTCGAAGGTGGATAATTTTGTTTTCTATAGGCTTTTAAAATCTAATTGGAAATCAATTTATTTTTCACCAGCCAGTTTTCTTGTTCATGCCAATAATTATTTCTGATTTTTTTTTTAATCACAAGCTTATAAAAAGGAAGCACAGAAAAATCCAAACCTTTCTCTATCCTTCATGCACAGTTTGGAGAATTCCAGTAAAGTTCAAGTTCCTGGCAGGCAAGTTGCACATGTACTGTGCTGTGTTTTGTGATTACATATTTCAAGAGATCAGGAAAAAAAATTATTTGACTGCATATGTGTGGGTCTGCGTACCAGTTACCATATTTTTAATTATAGAAGCTTTGTAGCTTAATGATCGTGAGGGTGAAAATCTCTTGTAGTTTATTTTTTTCCTTGCTATTTTTGCATGTTTTGTTTTTTCCATATGAACTTTAGTAGTAACCTAACTCTGATATAAAGTTTATTACTAATTGGTGTTTTGGGGAGTATATAAGTTTATAAATTAAGGAGAACAGACCTAGTGTTGTCAGCCCCTCAATGCAGTAGGAATGTCTCGTCACGTGTTCAGATCTGCTTCTGTGTAAGAAGTGTTAGAAGACTTTCCTCATCGAGTTTTTGTGGCTGTCGGAATTGGGGTTTCCTCCCGTTATGTTCTGTAACTGCTTCCGTTTGTTGTGTAAAGGCAGCTGACTTCTGCAGGGCAATTTGATATCTTGGTACCTCACTGAATCTTTTACTTTTTGCGTTAATCATCACTCCTCTAGAGTTCTCCAGGTATACTAGGAATTCCCAACCTTTAAATGGCCAGATAGTAACTATTTTAGGCTTTGCCATGTCCCCGTTGTAGATTTTTTTGTTAACTACTGTTGAAATACATAACCATTCTAAGCCTGAGAGCCTTACCAAAACAGACCTCAAGTATATAGCTTGTTGACGGTGGTATATCGTCTGCAAATAGTCTTCTTTCTTCTTTACCAGTTCCTAGGCCTGTAGCTGACGTGTCTGCGTGGCTGATGACCGCTCGCACAGTGAGGAGCAGCTGTGGACACAGTGAGCGGGCGTCCTCGTTTCACTTAGAGCACAGGTCTCTTGTGCTTCCCGGAACGTGGAGACCAGCCTTAGGCCCAGCGTATAGATTTCGTATCATGTCAGCAAGCATTTATCAACTGTCATCTCTTGAGTGTTTTTATAAGGAATGGGTTTTAATTTTGGAAAAGGACTTTTAAAGCATCTATAATACGAGGGTTTTTTTCCTTGGGCCTTTTAACATGGTTTATTCCACTAGGTCACAGCTTCTTTTCTTATTGTGATGTTGGACTTTGTTTGCTGTAATTTAGAGATTTTGTGTTAATACTCCTGAGCGATACTGGTCCAGGTACTCCTGTTTTCCTCAATTTCCAGTGCCTGGAAACAGTCGAGGAAGCATTTGATCTGGTTTCAGAGAGGAATTTAAGCCATCTGGGAATGGTGCTTTTTTTGTGGAGGTAGTTTCTTAATGTTTCTTAGGAAACTGGTCTGCTTAAGATTTCTCTCTCGTTCAGTTTTGGTAATCTGTATTTTCCTTAAAAAGTATCCATTTCATTTGGGTTTCCAAATTATATAGAGGTCTGCTTGTAGTCATGTGTGATTTATTTTTCTTATTCTTTTTGTGTACTTGCGTTTTCTCAACTCCACTCCCCTTACCCTGCTTTTCTTAACCAAGTTAGCTAGTAGGTGTTAATTCTAAAAATTAGCAGGTGTTTTATTAAGTTAGGTCTTTATTTCTAGTCTCTGTTTTCTTGATTTCTGCTTTTTGCTCATCTTAATATTTCCCTCGTTTTTCTTTCTCTTTGTTGTACTTTATTTTACTGAAAAAAAATGTTTATTGCTATGGACTTTCCTCTTATCACTGATTTTACATGTACCCGGTAATTTATGTATTTTCATTGTTTACAAAAAACTGATTTGTGTTCAGATTTCCTTTTTCTCCTGTTAGGTAGAAGGCTATTTTGTTATTGATAATTTTTTTACTGAATTATGATCAGTGTTTTGTATAAGTTAATATTTAAGAGCATTTCATGTCCACTTTAGAAGGTATGTTCTGTGTTACCAGCTCGTAAAGTTTGACGTATGTATATATCCATATACTCGACTTCACTGATCATTTTTTTTGTCCAACTGAGGTTTTGTACTGACAATGGAGTATTCATTTCTTATTTGTAGTCTTTCGATATACATAGATATCTTTTTGCATCTCCTGTATTTTGCTTCATCAAGTAGTTGCTGTTACTGGATGCACAGAACTCACAATCTTGAATGCTGTTTTTTTTTTCCTGACATCAAAGAGGTCTTTTTAAAAATTGTGTCCGCAAGCCAGAAATACCTTTGTTCACACTCTGAAACTCTGTTTCTCAAATACAGCATATGATTAAGCCGAGTTTCGTTTTTGTTCCAATATTTTGTGCTTTATTTGCTATATTCCTTTGTGTGTGATGTTATCTTTGCTCTTTAGTTAAAAAAAAAAACAACAAAACTATTTTCTGGCATTTTAGGAAGGTGTCTATTTGTTTTGACCACGTCCTTGTGTAACCTTTTACTCCTGTCTCTGTTTTGTGGCCTCTGAGTCTGCTTCTCCGGCTCCCCTCCCTGTGTTACATCCAACACCTGGACGCCGGTCTTCCCCCCTCACCCGGGATACTGCCTGTGACATGTGTTTGGATAGGTTAAAACCCTCACTATCCGTTCTTCTGCTGTAGTTTTTGAAGTTCCCTCTTGGTTCGATGAAGCTTATTCTCTGGATTTCTGAAAGCCTCGCAAGTGCTAGGTTCTTGTATGTTTAAGTGACAGGTTTGGTCACTGTAAATTCTGTGCCTTTTCTGCCGTGCCTCGTTACACACCTCATTACTGACCCTGGTTCACGCCCACGGAATGTCCCAGCCCGAAAGCCTCCATGAGGTCTGCGGCCCGAGAATCTGTAAAGTGATGGAAGGCATGTCCTTCATACTCTGGTCTGGTGGTGAATTAACTGCTTCTCCTGATGCTTTTCTAAAGACTGTTGTTCCTCTTACCTCATAGGACCAAGCCACATGTCATTCTACGTTCGCACCCACGAAGGGTCAACGCTTTCGCAGTGGTCTCTAGGCAACGGCACCCCGGTCACAAGTAAAGGCGGGGACTACTTCGTGTTTTACTCGCACGGGCTCCAGGCCTCTGCATGGCGGTTCTGGATTGAAGTGCAGGTAGGGATCGGCCAGCACTGCCGCGGCCACGGTCAGCCTCCCAGGTGGGCGGTGGCAAACCGCTGGGATGCTTCTGCCTTCAGAGAACCCAAGAACTGACGACTTTTCTCTGCTAGGTCTTGGAAGAACGGCCTGAAGGAATGGTCACCGTGGCCATTGCTGCCCACTACTTTTCTGGTGAAGAGAAGAGATCCTCCCAGCTGGATGCTCTGAAAGAGAAGTTCCCAGACTGGACATTTCCCTCGGCCTGGGTGTGCACCTACAGTCTCTTTGTGTTTTGATCTTCTGGACGAGCTCGAAGTACAGGCCTGGTGGTCTCCCTGCGTTACACAGACACTTGTGATGGAAGTCAGCGAGTTTCCAGAGCTCAGCGGGCCGAGCACTGTTAACAGCAGTGCTGTGGGTAGTGATGCATGGCCTTTTTGACACTTGAAAATGCCAGTTCTTTGGCGCCTAAGCACATGTGGGTACTACCACTACACCTGGAAGTCATTTTCTGTGACCTTAAGGATAAAAGCCAACAAACCACTTTAGTAGTTATCCCCTTAGAATCATGAAGAGCCCACTGCTCCCGAGACAAATGACATTTCCAGCTGGAGCCGTGGCTGGCAGCTCAGACGCCATTCCCCCGAGCAACGACTCCCCTGCGGTGGAAGCTGGGGTCCAGACGGCCGGGGAGGAGCAGCGGGCTTCCATGGGCCCCGGCCCGTGCCGTGAGCTCTCTCAGGCAGGGTAAGCGTGCTCCACGTGTCTCTCCCGGCCCCGAGGCAGGACCCATCTCGGATGCCTGTCTGAGGCTGCCCTCGAGGCCCAGCACACCCTGTCCCGTGCCCCTTACCGGCTGGAGAGGAGCCACATTTCCCACTGGGCGTTCGGAGGCTCTTCTGGTCTGGAATGTTGGGTGTGCAAGCAGTGTCCTTAATTCAGTCCCCAGAGCGGCCTGGCGGGAAGGGAGTGCAGGGAGGAGAAGCTGGCGTCTTACCAGTACTCCCTCTGTTATCCAAGTTCATGCTTTCGGTTGTAGTTGTATTGTTGCTCTGAGTCCTCAGTTGGCCCGAATAGGCGCCCCGCAGCCGTCCCGCACAGCCGGCCTTCCCGGGGCTCGGGGTGGTGGCTCACACCGCAGGGGGGGGGCACTGTACCTCTGCCGCTGGAATTAGGGCCCTGCGTCACGGCAGGCCTGGGACTTGGAGGTGCTTTTCATGGAGAAGATGGCCGTGGGGCTGCTGAGGCGTGTCCTGGCAGGGCCTCACGGCTCCTTGGCTGTGGTCCTGCGGGGGTCTGGTCAGACGAGCGGTAAATTCTGCTAGCTTTCCTTTTTCCATTAAGAACTGAAAAAATTGGACAAATTCTGAGTTTAGCAAGCATAGGCCAAAAAGACCCTGAAAGAAAAGCCACAGCGAAACGAGCCAAGCGTCGCTCCGCTTCTCCAGCACAGGGCACTCTCAGTGTGCATCCCAGGCCGAACCCCTGGAGGCGTGTGCATGCGGGGGGCTGCTTCGGTCATGCTCCTGCTGCCGGGCCGGTGACTCCCGGGGCCTCGTTGAAACTGGTAGTCTCAGTGCTGCAAGAACCTGGCTCCCGCCCACTGGCCAAGGCAGACCACTTCTGAAGTTGTCAGGTGGTAGTCAAGGTCGGAGTTGTGGACAACAGGTTAGAAACCGTAATATCTCAATGGCTTTCAAAATACAGGCGTACTTTCTGTCCCTGTGGTTACTCCCTTTCAGTAATAATCATGGTTCTCTCTTTGCCTTTAGGTTATTTGCCTTCATAAGCAGTATTCTCTTTGTTTTGGTTTTCAAGTCACTTGCCTCAGGGCAGGTTTAATACTTGGGCAGATTGTTTTAGTGCCAGACGTGGTTAAGTAGTTACAGACGACATCCATGGCTCTGTTCATAAGCACTCAGGTCAGTCAGTGGCCCCTGAGGTTAAAGAACTTGTTTTCTTTCTTTTATCTGATCACTCAAAACTCATTTCTAAAAGGGTCTTTCCAAATTGTAACCAAGCGTTTTTCCTGTACAATTTTAAACAAGTAGCCCAGTACTGCACATTCAGTGAAAACATGAAGAATTGTCATTTTGAAGAAATGCTTAAAATTTACATCGTGTCTGACCGATGAATGACCGTTGCACGAACTATTTGTTTCCACAGTTTAGCTGATAAAAATAAGCAGGACAGAATTTCTAAGATGTTACCACTGAAGGGGCCATAGCCAGCTGCGAACTCAGGAAGCTGTAGGAAGAATGACTGTCTTCTCTTTTCACTGGCTTGCTGACTTGTTGAGATTAACTGTTGCCTTATATTACTAAAATAAACTTTTTAACAAACTAGTTAGTATCTTTAACAGAAAAAACAGATCTTTATTGTTTGTTCTTTAGCATCCCAATTGCTGAGGGGTTATTTCAAGTCTGCAGGGTCTTTGAAAAGACCTAGATGGCTCACGCGGGCAGAAAGGTTATCCCTAAGGGGTCGTGTGGGCAGAGAGCTCAACATGGAAATGTTGACTCCAACTACAATGCATTTTACCGTGGAATGAAACTGTGTAGCTCTTGTTAAATGCTGAGCCTTATTAGCAGATTTTGCCAGTGAAATGCCAAGAAAAATCCCTGAAGGACGAGAATCCAGAAGGATGTGGGGGCGGGAAGAAACGGTCCTCCACCCAAGGAAAGGGCCCTGCCACTCCCCGAAACAGAGCTCCCTGTGCAAGTTATGTGGCTTTCTCAGTGAGCTTCCTTGGAAACAGTTGAGTACGCTTCCTCATCACACTCCTCGCCTCCCTTTAGGGCCAATAAAGCCAGAATGCATTTAGGCCTCTTGATGTTTGACTCTCTTTACTTGGAAAATATCTTTGGTAATGTTGCAGTACATTTTTTGATATTGATTTGTAGAATTACTAGCATACTGATAATTTCTTCAAGGTTGGCCCTATACCGTAACCAAGTGGGATTTACCCAAGGAATGAAAAGTCGGCTTTAACACCTGAAAAATCAATGTACCACACCATGCCTTATTAATTCTATTGATATTATCATCTCAATAGATGCAAAAAAGATTTGACAAAGCTTAACACTTTTCATGATAAAAACACTCAGCAAACAACTGATCGATTACCTTGATCAGCAAGAGGAAGTTCACGTCTACAAAACACAGCTAACATCGTCATCTACGATGGACTGAAAGCTTTCCCCCTAAGGTCAGAAAGACAACCAGCAGGTCCACCAATGCTATTTAGTGCACTGAGGCTCTGACTAGCGCAGTTTGGCAAGAGGCCTCCAACTTAGGACAAATTAAATCTCTCTCTAGGTAAAGATGACATGATCCTATATATATAAAAAATCCTAAGGAATCCACACAAAAAACTGTTATAGTTAATAACTGAATTCAGCAGTGTTGTAGGAACGTATAAATACAAAGATGAAAACTCTACTCACAGTTAGCATTAAGAGTCAAATATTTAGAGTAAGCATAACAAAAGCACAAGGTTTTTACAACGGAAACTAAAACATTACTGAAACAAATCCCACGTTTGTGGACTGGAAGGCTTAATTAAGATGGCAGTATTCTCCCAAATTGATCTACAAACTGAACACAGTCCCAGCTTGTGTGTAAGTGCATGCACGCAGAAACTGACACGCTGATCCTAAAATTCATATGGAAATGCAAGGGACCCATCATAACCCAAACAGTCTTGAAAAAACAAACTTTTCAGCATCACATATTCAAAGCTTCCTACAAAGTAGGGACGGTAATCAAGACAGTGTGGTACTGGCGGTAAGAACACAGATCACTAAGTCCATGTGTTTACAGTCCAATGGTTTTTGGCAATTCGATGGGAAAAGCTTATCTTAAATGGTGCTGGGATGACTGAACATCCTCCTACAAAAGAACAAAGTTAGAGCCCTCACTTTATACCATACACAAAAAATTAACTCAAACTGGATTAAAGATCTAAATGTAGGCGCTAAAACTGTAAAAACAAAACAAAACCCTCTTACAGGAAAACCTAGGCACAGATCTCCATAACCCTGCGTCAGGCAGTGGTGTCCCAAAGCACAAGTGACCGAAGGAAAAAGTTAGACTTCACCAAAATGAAAAAAACCTTTATGCTTCAAAGGGCAGTGTCATGAAAGTGACAAGATAAGCCTTTAGAATGAGAAAATACTTGCGAATCCTATCTGATAAAGGTCTAGTATCCAGAATGCATGAGGAACTCTTGAAAATCAACAAAAGTTAAAATGACCCAACTTGTGAAATGGGAGAACGATGTGAACAGACATACACGAACGGCTAATAACCGTACGAAGAGACCTCAGCCACCATGCAAACGCACATCTACGTCGTAATGAGGCACCACTTCCTACAGAACTCAGATGGCTAGAACCAAAAATACAATGACAAGTGATGACGGGAGAAACTGGAACCCTCCTCCCTGCTAGTGGGAATGTAAAAAATGGCACAGGCACTCTGAAATATGGTTAGGCATTTCCTCAAAACATCAACCGGTTACAACAGCGTTTTCACTTCCAGGGAGAAATGAAAACTTCCATCCACGTGGAAACTTGTACGTGACTTTTCACAGTGGCATCATTCACGACAGTCAAAGAGTGGTGCCCACCCAGGGTAAACAGCTGTGTCAGATGCATGAAGTGTAACACTCTTCAGCCTTAAAAAGGGATGAGTTACTAATATATGAAGACGAACCTCGAAAACGTCCACAAAGCAAAAGAAGCCACACATAAAAAGCCACATATTCCACGATTCTGTTCATACAAAATGTTTTCAGAAGAGGGAAATCCATAGAGACAAAGATTTAGGAAAACAGGGAAGTCAGAATCACTTTTAATCCCACCTACTAGAGACCAGGGTGCCCCGTCTCCTCCATATTTGTGCAATTTTGTTTGGTGGAAGTCATTATTACATTTTGGACATTTTCCATGTCCTCAACAGCTTGGAAGATTTCTCTTCCAAACTTCTGTGGTCAGGCATGCCGGATGCTGCCAACTCTTGATGCTCCTATTCTAAATAATTCTGCGTATAAATTTTAAACTGTCTTGATTTGTAATTATTTCATAAGGAAAAGTCTATGAGGTGGAATTACATAATGAAAATATGTCCATGGCTTTTAATAAATACACGTTTTGCCGTCAGCCTGATGAATAAACAAAAGTTCATCAATGGTTTTATTGCCCTTTACCACGTAAAAAAACACACAATACAGAAGTAGCAGCAACTTTAATTACAAGCAAACGTTGACTCTACCCCCAAATGACTTCTTGTTTTGGTATCAGCAAAGAATTCAAATTTCAAACAGTTCTACTGAATACTGAAATTCATTGGTTAAAATTATGGCTTAAAACAGTTGATACGTGAACCAAACAAGGCAAAATAAAAATATGAATTAAGAGAAAGTAAAATATATTACAAATCACCAAGAGAAGATTTCTGTAAACCTGCCAATTTTTCTGCCGTGGGGCCACCCACTTCTATTACGTGGAGAGCAAGTCTCGGCGAAAAGATGCATCTGTGGTGTTCCCCACCGGAGTACAGTTCACCCACTGGTGCCCTGCTTGGGAAAGTGCAAGAGGGACCCAGCAGGACGTCCAGAGATTTGGAAGGATCACAGCTGTTTACAATGGTAAATCATTTTTATTGACTGTATATTCACACCAAACACAAAAATAATGCTAGTTCTCCTCCTAATGGACTAGGACAGGAGAAGAAATTTCAGGTTGGTTTCTTGCTGGGCTGCATGTACTCAATGGGAAACATTATTTTTCTATCATACGATTCAGGAAAAGGGGTTTAAAACAAAGGCTTAAATAAAGTAGCACCAGAAAGAGCGGGTACCATAATCACATAGCCCACCTGTTCAGGAGTTTGAGGACGTGAAGTTACTGCACTTGTAATGTAAAAAGTAAATGATAGTAAATTACCAAACTCAATAATTTAAAACAGTCTGATGAACTTTGAACTAAGCGATTTCAAAATGGTTTTGAGTTTCCCTTCAAAGGAAACCTGGCTAGGACAACTGTATCCAGCCATTTACTTTAAAAAGCAAGGATAGAGGACCAAATTTTATTTCTAAACTGTAATTGCACTATGAGAAGAGAGGCTGTTTTACATAGTGGTATGAATTTGGTCCACGTCAAATACATCGTTATTACAAAAATAAACAAGTTTGTTTTTGTAAAAAATAACATTGCATTCCTTTGTTCAAATTGCACAGTACAAACAAGCTATCTAAATTAATACTGACAGAAGGTAACTGGAAGTACATACCGTGGATATGTGTTTAGTCTGAAGCAAGGAGTATGCAGATAAGTTTTCATAATGTATGAAAACTAAAATTTAAGTCCTATCTAGAAATACATAAAATATTTTAAAAGTTACATTGAATGCATTGTTCACATAGTAAGTTTTAGTAGCCGTGATAATACAGGATTCAGCAGTCTATTTACATTAAAGTCTATTTTTATTCAATTTACAAAAGCAATAAATAAGAAACTACATTAATTTGCACGAAACCTGTTTCATTTCATGATCAGTGTGACCGTTTCCATTACTGTCTGACCAAGCCGATAGACCTGTTCTCTTCTCGGAAGACTGCTCAGATCTGGAAAGAGCAAGCCTTGTCCCTCTTCCAAGAGAGAGAATAGCCATGCAGAATCCAGCATAAAACCTTACAGATTATAATATAAGCCCTAAAAATATGAACAGTGCCTCTGAGTATATTTACACAAGAGTATTCACAAAAAGATACAGTTCTCGGATAGAAAATAGTTTAGTGGTATCTAACAGCATAATTGGTAAGAACCCCCCGACCTCTGCCCGCGCAGACCGGCAGGAATCGAGCTTGCCAAGAAAGCAGGCACACAGCTTCCGTCCGTTCGGGACCGGGACTGCGTGGGCTAAAAAAGGCCCAGGAGCACGTCTCCGTACAACAGCCACGTGGTGTGCCAGGGAGGCGGCCGTTCCGGAGGCCCGGGGACAGACCCCAGTGCTCTCGATCCGAAGGGGCACACAGGCAGCTCAGGTACCTGACGAGCTACAGCAAGCACCTTAGCATTTAATTTTAAAAAGCAGTCCGGACACACGCTGAACCAGAAAACACGTAAGAAGCTGTAAGTAGTGAAAAAGTAGGCTCGTCCAGGGCAAAATAATCCCAAGGTTTAGGAGCTACCATTCTTTACGAATAAAATCAAAATATTCTCATGTACATCTGTACAGTACTCTTTATTACTTTCCACTGCAGCTTAAAAAAATTTTATGAAAAATGATTTGCTATCACATTTTTATGGAGTCCGATTTCTTAGAAGACAAAGAGTTAAAATTGAATAATACCTTACCAGAGTCTCTGAGCTCTCTCCCTGGTTAAATCGTCCAACTAGGCCACAGTGTCCTCACTTGCACACCGCTGCTAGTTAACACTGCCCATGGTGACGGCACGCCGCTGTCGTTAGGACACAGAACAGTCGTAAGTCCCGTCCTGAAAGGATTCTTCCTCCTCTGCTCGTGCCGTGTCCTCCTCTTTCCTGCCGACCAGACTGCTGCCTCCAACCTCACCCTGGGGGAGGCTTCCATGGCCCGAGGGGCCCCGGCTTTCCTCTGCCCGGGGACCAGTGTGCTCGGGAGTCTTACCCACAGTTATTGGCTGGAAGGCTTCGGGCTGGACCTGCTCCTCTGTCAGCTCACTGAACTTCTGTATTTGTGGCTTAATGATGTTTAAAAATGGCTTATATCCAGGACTAAGTAAAGAGAAAAGGAAATTAGCTCTCTATGGCCACACTGGAAATGCTCCATGGAATGTTCTGGATAAACTCCTAAACACTGAAACTGAGGATGATGCTAGATGTCACGGGGAGGGGAGGAGGCCCAGGGGAGGCGTCCCGGCCAGCACAGAGGGGGCAACACTTGGTGTGCGCATCTTACAGCTCTGAGCTCAAGGAGCAAGGGCTGACGATTCTCCAGTAGTAGTACAATTCAAAGATCATATTCCACAGGGCACCTGGGTGGCTCAGTGGGTTAAGCATCTGACTTTTGGTTTAGGCTAAGGTCATAATCTCACGGTTCGGGAGTTCAAGCTCCGCATGGGGCTCTGTGCTGGCAGCATGGAGCCTGCTTGGGATTCATTCATTCTCGCCCCTTCCCCACTTGTGCTCACTCTCTCTCAAATAAAAATAAGTCCTATTCCACAGTCTAAGGACCAAAAGGGTTTCAGACTTGAAAAAGAACCTTCACAGGGTACATCTAATCTAAGTGAATTTGGCAACTAGGAAGAAAACTAGCTCCAAGTAAGGGAAACCCCAAACCACACATAATTGGTTACAAAGGACTAGAATCCAAAGCACTTAGCTTCTAACCACTAACTCTTTTTTTTGTTGTTGTTGTTTTTTTATTTTTGAGAGAGAGACAGAGCATGAGCGGGAGAGGGGTACAGACAGAGAGGGAGACACAATCTGAAACAGGCTCCAGGCTCTGAGCTGTCAGCACAGAGCCCGATGCGGGGCTCAAACTCGGGAACGGTGAGATCATGACCTGAGCCAAAGTCGGACGCTTAACCAACTGAGCCACCCAGGCGCCCCAAAACCACTAACTCTTAACATGGGCTTGCTGGTCACTGCTATAGACTGATAAATGCACACACTCCTCTTTTCAGCTGATACCTGTACGTTACCACCTGCAATTCCACAGAACCACGGATCTCAGGCTCCGGCCTAACTCTGAGATCACCTGTGCCACGCCACTCTCTACTCACAATACATGGGCGGGGAGAGAACAGTGACTAGAGGAAACTGCTTTAGAAACGAACGCATGGGGGCGCCTGAGTGGCACAGTCGGTTAAGCATCCGACTTTGGCTCAGGTCATGATCTCACAGCTTGTGGGTTCGAGCCCCACATTGGGCTCTGTGCTGACCGCTCAGAGCCTAGAGCCTGAAGCCTGCTTTTCAGCCTCTGTCTCCCACTTTCTCTGCCCCCCACCACCCACTTGCACTCTCTCTCTCTCTTTCTCTCTCTCTCTCAAAAATAACTAGAGGCACCTAAGTGGCTTAGTCAGTTAAGCATCCGACTTCAGTTCAGGTCATGATCTGGTAGTTTGTGGGTTCAAATCTTGTGTTGGACTCTGTGCTGACCACTCAGAGCCTGGAGCCTGCTTCGGATTCTGGGTCTCCCTCTCTGTCTGCCCGCCCCTCCCTTGGTGCGCTCTCTCTCAACATAAATAAACATAAAAAAATTTAAATAAATGTGTGAAAGCACTTTTATTTCTACCAACCTAAAAATTTCCACATAAATGCAGAACTAAAGCTTACTCAGAAGGGGCAGGACCCACCCCCGGATGGCAGAGGGAACAGGCTTCAGGAGCCCCACGCTTACCAATCCGTAGAGGCCCATCGGTCTACCGCCTGCAGCCCCGTCTTTATGTTCTGTAACATCTCTGCGTCCACCTCCGAGGACTGGATGAGAAGCAGAATCTGGCTGATGACAGAGGACTCTCTGAGAATCAGGCCTATGACGACACACCAGTCCAGGCACCCTGCCTCCATGAACATGTGCAGCAAGTACCTGTATGCGAGCAGAAACCGTGATCGGCACCGGGAGCTGCCGACGGAGGGACGGGCGGGCGTCATCAGGAAAGGGGCTCCTCTGCCCTAGGTGCCCAAACATCCCGAGGAGGCATTCTGGGCTTCCGAAAAGCTGAGAAACTCACCGAAGCTGGACCTGGGATTTATGAGGCCCCTTACTGGCCAACTCCATGGAGATGTGCTCCAGCTCTGACTGAGTAAGGCTGAGTGTGGAGAAGTTTTCGTCCACCACTGTCCAGTCCCCGTCCACCATGGAGCTGCTCTCAGTCAGGTCTGTGGCTGAACCAATGCTGCCTTCGTCGCCTGATGAAAAAGGGCCAAAAGCTACAAACCAGCTTCATGAAGAAAATGTTTAATTTTAAATATTAGCAGGTTCTCGCATGTAGATTTCTACTTGGATTTTGAAACCTAAATATTAAATCCACTGCTAAAATTCCCATGTTGTATTAACAGTGGTAAATATTTTTAAAAAAATTCATGAGAGAGAGAACCAGGCACAGAGAAACACACGGCCAGCTGACATGATCCTGCCTGCCTCCAAAACCGATCGCATTTTGAGAGAATCCACAGGGGCAAATTTCGTCAATGAAAGTACTACAAGGGATTTAAAAAAAACCAATCAACTTTTTAAAAAGAGTTGAAAACTTAATCACAATGTGTGATCCTAACCATAAAAAAATTTATGACATTAGGAAACAACTGGAATTTGAATACTAGCTATTTGATGGTTTTAAGGAATTATTGTTAAATTGTCAGAGGAATGATAATGGCATTATGGGGTTTCTTTAAAGACTCTTTTTTTTTTTAAACGTTTATTTATTTTTGAGAGACATAGAGACAGAATATGAGCAGGGGAAGGGCAGAGAGAGAGGGAGACACAGAATCCGAAGCAGGCTCCAGGCTCTGAGCTGTCAGCACAGGGTCCGACGCGGGGCTCGAACTCACAGACCATGAGATCATGACCTGAGCCGAAGTCGGCCACTCAACCAACTGAGCCACCCAGGCGCCCCTAAAGACTCCTTTTAAAGATACATACTGAAATATTCAAAGATAAAAAATGGCATGTCCTGGATTTGCTTCAATAATACAGGAGGGGAAAGCAGATCAAGCAAATCTGGTCAGGAGGTAAGAAAAACTGAAGCTGGGTGACAGATACTTGGCAGTGGGGAGGCAAACGTTCCATTATACTATTATCTCTGATTTTTAAATTTGAAATGATCTCTTAAAAAACTTTTCTTTAAAAAAGCAGTGATACTACCTCAGGTCCCCCATAAAAAAAACAAAAAACAAAAAAACGCAGAAAATAAAATTGTAGGCAAGGACGTCAAGAAATTGGAACGCTTTGTCAATGTTGGTGGGTTGATAGTTCCTCAAAAATGTGCTCTGGATTTCCACTCTGGCCCAGGAGAACTGAAAGCAGGATCCTGAACCACCGCACACCCGTGTCCGCTGCAGCCTTGTTCACATAACTGTGAAGTCAAACCAGCCCAGTGTCTGTCGCGGGACAGAAGGACAGATGTGTGGCGCACACACAACGGCGCGTGGTCGTATACACACGTCGCCAGAGGGATGAACTCTGAGAACATTACACAAAGTGAAACAAGCCTGAGTCACGGAAAGACCAATCCTGTCGGACTCCACTCGCAAGAGGCATCTAAAGGAGTCAGATTCCTAGAGACAGCGCCAGGGAGGGGTCACTAGGGACCCGTTAGCCGGGAAGAAAGAAAGAGCTCTGGAGGTTGGCTGCACAACCATGTGACTGCCCCTGACACTACTGAAGTCTAGACGTGAAAACGGTGGAGATGGTCCGGACTGCACGTATCTTCCCCAACTTAAACAAAAGGAATGGCAGCTGCGAGCTTCTCCGTAAAAGCGGAGGTTCCCGAAACAGTGAGGGCAGACGCCTGGCCATTAAGAAAACCGCCGACGATCAGACCCGCTCCTACTCACACCCCTGTAACTGGAAACCTAACAACGTGAGTCATTTAAACTTCTTCAGTTTTCACCTCTCCCGGTATGGCAGCCGGCACTCCGTTTCTGGCAAAGGGCCAGGTGGTAAATACACTAGGCTCGGAAGACTAGGAGACAAAATTAAGGATATTACCGTAACACTCACCGGAGAAAAAGAAAATTTCCAGAAATTTTTATCAGTAAAATAAGAACTAGAAGATAACAGTACAGTTCTGTATGACCCCCGGCTACTCGTGAGAGAAGAACAGCATTCCTCACACAGAGGTAACAGCCTGCTTGCTTCAAGTTCAAGCTCAGTGTTTGTTTCAGCAAAATCAAGCGCCAAGTTAAGTTCCGTGTGTCGGCGCTGACTGGAACGAGAGTCTCCCTACTTCATCCATCTAAAATAAATATGGCAAAGGATAGTTACGGCCAGCGGGGCCCTGTTCTAGCAACTATCCCCTCTCCAGCAGATTCTAATGACTGACCCTCAAGGACCTATAATGAAAGAATGAGGCTCTATTTCTTAGCGCAACAGCACAAAAACCTTCCAAAGGAAGGGACGAAGAGCTGGGATTTAAAGTGACATTTACCTTTATTAGACAGAGGTGACAGGAAGGCATCCTGCATCTGCGGTCCATGGGAAGAGGCCGTGTCTACTTCATGGTGGGCGGGGCCGAAGCTGCCGAGCCAGCTCTGACTTCGCCGCACAGTCGAGGCCCCGGCGTCCATCTCGAGGTTTAGAAAAGGGTCTGCTGACTGGGACTTGAGCAGCTGCTCTCCTGCCGCAAGGTGGGCCCCAAAACAGGGAAGCGGGAATTCGAGATGCACGCACTGACATTTCCAATTCGCTTATTTCAGCTTCTCTCCCCCTGCTCCCAAACACTGAAAGTTCAACGCGAATTACTGTCCCACACTGCATTCCCCCCACGAACCCGGGACGTGGACTGGAGGACGGACCGACCACGTAATGCCATCTGACAGTCAGTCTCCCTCACTGCAGCTCTTACCAGTACTCAACAGGATTATTCTGTTCATCTTTAAGTGATTTTCTTGGTTCTTAAGATAAGATGAAGTTTCCAAATACCTTAATAAAAGGTTTTTGTTTGGATTTTCGTAATTATGATTTAGAACAGTTTTCTTTAAAAGATCTAAACTCTTGCTTCAGAGTCTCTCTCTGAGTCTCTGTTTCTCTCCCCCTCTCCCGCTCGCACTCTATCCCTCTCTCTCTCTCAAAAATAAACATTAAAAAAAAATTTTTTTAAAGGCAAAAAAGGGTCACCTGGGTGGCTCAGTTGGTTAACTGTCCGACTTCGGCTCAGGTCACGATCTCGCAGTCCACGGGTTCGAGCTCTGCAGTGGGCTCTGTGCTGACGGCTCGAGCCTGGAGCCTCTTCGGACTCTGTGTCTCCCTCTCTCTCTCTGCCCCTCCCCTGCTCGCTCACTCACTCTCTCTCAAAATAAACATTAAAAAAAAAAAAGACCTACTAAAAACTTTATCTTTTAATTTTTCTTTCACCAAAACAGTTCCACTTTGTCTTCTCCTAGATTAGAAGACAGCCCAAGCCCTCAAAGATGCATTTATTGTTTTTAATTTTTTTAAATGTTTGTTTATTTTTGAGAAAGAGAGACAAAGCATGAGCAGGGGAGGGGCAGAGAGAGAGCAGACACAGAATCTGAAGCAGGCTCCAGGCTCTGAGCTGTCAGCACAGAGCCCGAAGTGGGGCTCGAACCCATCAACTGCGGGATCATCACCTGAGCCAGGGTCAGACACTCAACTGACTGAGCCACCCAGGCGCCCCTCAAAAAATGCATTTTACCACTTCTCTGGAATGTTCTACCAGATAAATCACAATTTAGCTTCTTTTCAGGTCTGTAACCAATTCCCTAACTTCCCACAGCTATATAGGTAACATAAGCTATATTCAGCTGGTTTTCAACTTGATAGTCTGATAACAGTGGCTGGATTTATAAATTACACTTCAAGGTCACAAGACTGAGAGACCTAGTTCTACTTTATTTACATCCCTGGTCCAATGGTGGATGTTCCAACAATGTGCAAAAAGCTGGCCTTTATCTGTTCCTGAGTTTGGAATGAGAAGACTTCCGTGAACGCCGTCTAAACAAAACGTCCAAATACTTGCAGTGAAATACAACTCTTGTCCGAGTGACCCGCACTTACGTTACCTGCTCGGTATTTCCCATTCTTGAAAGGAGAACTGACGGAAGAGGCTGGGATGATGGGAAGCGGCCACAGGAAGTCTCTGTGGAGCCTCTTCAGGGCCAGCACGAAGTTGTCCACCCGCGCGGCGCGGCTGCGCTCCTTGCACAGCCAGCCGATGAGTTCAAAGCCCAGCTGGGCTGCAAAGCAGCCGAGGTCCTTCAGCCGAACTTCTTCTAAGAGACGCCGGGCGTGTCTCCAGAGCATCATATCGATGTACATGTTCTCAGCACAGTCACTGTCTTTGCTCCACCTGTAAGTGGGAAGACGAGAAACCTACAGAAAACCCATCCCTGGAGGGCGCCACGGAGTTCTGTGCGTAGCAACAAGCCTGAGGAGGAGGAAGGGACCCAGACCTAACTCTGACTGAACGAAGATAAAGGAGACTGGCTTTCCTCCACGTGATGCCACAAGCTGCCAAGCAATACGTGGAACACAGCAAGCTCTTAAACCGTATTTGGAGAATGAAGTATGGAATAGGGAAGAGAGGAGACAGACAGCCAAGCCAGGAGGAGGGTGGTGGCTGGCTGAAGGAAAGAAAGGGAGTAAATAACGCTCTAGTTGAAGAGACAATGAAGAGAGGCAAGGAGATGAGACTGAAGAAACTGAGAAGAGGGATGCAAAGCGCCAGAAGTCTCTCCAGGGGAGTGGGAGATGAGCAGACACAGAAGCTCATAACCGCTGTTTACAACCGTGCAGCGTGACTGTGTGGAGTCACGCACACGGGCTGATGCGGACGACTGGTGTGGTCACTGGGTCATGTTGTGTCTTCATGAGAGGCAGCACTGGAAGCCTCTAGATTCAGATCTGGACTCTACCTCTCACTAGTTGTGTGAACATAACCAAGTTTACGCTCTGGACCCCTGTTTCTTCACCTCTACGATGTGTGTTAATAACAGTGCCCACCCTTACAGGCTGTAAGGGTGCAAAGACAGACACATGTAAATGCTTAGAATCTTGCACGTGCTGAGCACGTAATATGTATCAGCCAGTGATTATGCCCAGGGTACGGCTGAGAAGCTCCTGTGCACCTGACGACTGCTGAGAGTATCCCGTGGCTGCATCTGGCTTGTACAGAGCCCGTGACGGCGGGGGGGGGGGGGGGGGGGGGGGGTGTGTGTGTGTGTGTGTGTGTGTGGAGCGAGGGTCGGATAAATGACTGTGACAGGAAAAAGTAGTAAAATATCACGATAAAAAACGTTCAGTAAGTTCTCACTGTGTGTCAGGCATGGTAGTAACAACACCGACAATATAAAAGGAACGACTAGGGAAGAGAAAAGAGCTAAGAACATGGAACAACAGAGGAAGGAACCCAAGCACAGACTCACGAACCAGAGGAAATTCTATTTTATAACGTTCAGTATGAGTTCCCAGTTACCTCTCAAGAGACAATAACCCACCTCTGTGTGACGCAGGTTTGTCTTCAGGATACACTTCCCCTCGGTTCTCCCGCTGGGTAATGACTTCTCCAATCGAAAGAGTCACAGGAGACTCAAGTAAATTGGGACTAGGTTTTTATTTTTTCGGCATGAGGTACAGTTGGAAAGAAAGGTAAAGGTACTGACTGTGAGAAGGCTTTTTGATTATGTGCAGATTTAATTACCTTCCTTTTTATTCTTGTCCTCTATTAGGGTAATTTAAAGTTACCTACGTTCAGGATGGGCACACAAGACCTACTGTAGGACAAGGAACAGAAACCGTACAAAGAGAAATGAAGCGGAATGCAGCGGAAGGGAGAAGGGAAGCATTTTGTGTAGTCTTCGTGCCTTTCAGAAATGGAAAAAGGAACTGTGCTTGGATCAAAGAGTTGTTTTCATAAGATCCAATTTACAAATGCCCCGAAACACAATGTGTCACAGAATGCCCTAACAGCAGTAATGCCTCGTTACTCTTTTACCTTTTTCCAGAAGGACCGGACGGCATACTCAGTGTTTTCTGTAAGCTGAATTTACTAGCAGGAGCGTTTTCAGCTGACTGGGATAAACTGATGCTCCGATTCCTGAAGAACTCGAATCCACCACTTGAACTGGGTTCCTACGATGACACACGATGTGCCAGGACAGTTAGAGAAAGAGGCCCTGGAGGTGTGGCCTAGACAAGCTGTGCAATTGTGCAACCGACCTGAGCTGCAGGTGTGGGTGGAGGGGTCTCGGATTCTCCAGAGCCAATGGCTTTAAGAAATCGAATCATGTGTCGACATAGGTCCCATTTGCCTTGTTCCAGGGCTGTGTTGAACAGAAGGGTGGCATGCTGCCTACTGACTGCCGGAACCTCCATATTCTACAGAAACAACCAAAGACAAGCGTTCCTTTTATACAGCAAGTTATTTGGGAAGTATGAGCAATTCTTTATCTCCACAGTTCCTAACCAGAGAAGGAATGCAGCCACACTGCTGTAGGGGAATGTTTAATAGTGGGAAGAAAGGGACCAATAAAAAGGACGACGCGGGGAAAAGCGAGGCAAGCACTCGGCTGGTACACTATGAATTACGGTTTTCTGAACTCCCGCTATCTGCCGGACACTCGCCCACACCTTACCCACGTCCTCTCTTCCGCATTCCTACGGACTCTGCAGAGTACTTACGCCACTCCTATTTTACAGACGAGGAGGCAGCTCAGGCACTTAGGACCAGCAGAAAAGCAAGAATACAAATCTAGGATTGCCTGACTCTGAAAAGCCCAAGTCCGCCTCCTGTGACAGTTTGTGGAGGAGGTGACGAAAGGTCTGCTACACAAGGGGCATCTTCAGTAATTCTGTCACAGACTTAACCTCCACGCCTAAAACAAAACACAGCTGCATTTGTTTTGTTTCTATTTTTATCATTCTGTGGCTTTTTTTAGACTAGCCAAGGAACCACAGAATGTAAGGGCCCTCCAGCTTCCGCTGGGCTATCCCCTCTGGCTCCGATAAGCAAACGGGCACGGGAGGCAGTGCGCTGCAGGCAGTTTAAACTAAGTTTATGGTTAGCTTCTCAGACCAGTGGAGGAGCCTGTCAGATGTGCACTGGGCTGATGAGAACAACAACTATGAAGCCCTTGTGATAAACACAGTGAAACAAATATCCAGGAGTCTCAAAGAACTCAATCTTTTGAGAAGACCCATATGCTAAGAGGATAATTACTGTGGCCGGCCCGAGTTTTCTCAGCTTGCTATGGGGAGGCTAACACAAGGTGCTCTGCCAGGACCCACACTCCAGCCAGAATCCCCCTCGGCAATTCCACACGTGAGGGAACACTATGAGCCTGTGGGAGGCTCAGATTAGCGAACACCAGCCCAAACCCAGTAATACTAAAAATAATTCTTTATTATCATTATGTTTCCTATGTAATACATAGATAGTATATATATACACTATAATATATATGTAGTACATACTACACTGTATATATAGTAATATATGATATTGTATATATGATAATATGCAATATCATACAATACCATAAACTCCTTACTCAGTTTCGGGCCTATTTATTTACAAACAGGATTTTTAAAAAACCTTGCAGGGGCACCTGGGTGGCTCAGTCAGTTAAGTGTCCGGCTCTTGGTTTCGGCTCAGGTCGTAATCTCATGGATTGTGGGTTCAAGCCCCAAGTTGGGCCCTGTGCTGGCAGCACACGGAACCAGCAAGGGATTCTCTCTCTCCTCTCTCTCTACCCCACTTCCGCTTGCACTCACTCAAGATAAATAAACTTAAAAAAAATCCGTGCACTGTTACTTCAGGACACTGAAAAAAGTTTTCTGGGGCACCTGGGTGGCTCAGTCGGTTGAGTGTCCGACTTCGGCTCAGGTCATGGTCTCACAGTCTGAGTCAAGCTCCACATCAGGCTCTGTGCCGGCAGCTCAGAGGCTAGAGCCTGCTTCAGATTCTGTGTCTCCCTCTCTCTCTCTCTCTGCCCCCCCACCATTCGCTTGCTTGCTCTCAAAAAGAAAAAAAAAAAAAAAAAAAAAACAAAAAAAAACACATAAAAAAATTCAGAAATGTCCTCTGACATCATTGGATAAGACTAAGTTCTTCAAAAAGGAGATAGAAAATGAATAGAAAACAATCCCTTTAACGCAAACACAGTATCAACACAGGACATTTCTTTTTTCTCTCTCCTGAGTTTAAGCTCATTGTCTGGTAGCTTATAAGAAGAGCACTGTTACCTGTAAGATAATAAGGTAGGAGGCAGCCGTGTCCAAGTCCTGAGCCATCAAGCATTCCTCAAACAAATCCTTGGGGTTTCCAACGGCCGCGAAAAGGTAATTCCACAGGGCATATTCAGTCTTCCTAGCACAGTGGACAACCGTCTGCAGGAAGAGGGGGAACTCGGTGATGAACTTTGCCACAGTGGGAAGCAGAGGGTCGGGAATGGGTTCCCGTGAGGTAGCTTCTTCTTCCAGCACTTCGTGGAGCATGAGCTCCAGCACGTGAGGGAAGTAAGGGAGTGCAGCGCAGGACTGGGCCAAGAGCAAGGCCTGCTCCCCAAGGTTCCTGACCAGCAGCTGGCGGAGGATGTGGTGGAGGTAGATCTGAGAGGTTCTCTCCACAACGCAGTACGGGAAGAGCACCTCCAGCTGCTCCCGAGCGCTGCTCCGCGAGTACAGAGAATCGTAGAGCAAAGTGTCATTGACAGCACCGAGGACTAACGCGTCTTCAAACAGAACGGCCAGGGGGTAGATGTTGATGTGGAAAGGCAGCATGATCCGCTGGGACAAGAAGGAATGGGGCTTGCGGTGATCCCTGGGGAAGAGAGGGAGCCAGACTTTCATCCCGGCCCCTCCGCAGCTCAGCCACAGGGCCTCCAGAAGGTGACGCTTTTGTTTATTTGCTCGGCACGTGGTCCAGACACTTTCAACGGACTGGGCCAGTACAACGGGAGGGCAGAACGGCAGCTGCAGAAGCAAGGACAAGAATCAGTTGTCTTCCTACTAAATCTGCACATTCTGAAGCTCCTAGGTGCTAGTTTCTGAAGCCTTTCAATACGACAGCACAACTTCTTTTGGGAAAATTAGGGGACTCTATTTAGAATTTGAGTTAATGAGAGTACCTTGCCTCTCTTTCAAAATAGGTGTATTTAAATCTAAAAACAAGACAGAACAAAACCCAAAGACCCCACAAACGTCATCAATTTATCCTACTGTTCCATCAGAATCAGCAAATAATAATGCCTAAGCATGAACATCTGGAGTTTGGAACATTTTATTGTTTCGAAACATTCTTATTTACCCTTCACAGACAGGCTTACCCCTAGAGGCTTAGAGGCTGATATTACACGCTCTCCCAGCTTCTGACTCACAACACTCTCCCCTTAAATTCTGTTATCCCTTCATCCTTAATGTTCTGAATGACTTTTACCGTACTCACAAGCTTCCTTTGGTGAGGGTGGCTGTCCTTCTCTCGGATCTGAGGCCCCGATCTGTCCCTCTGCACCATGATGAGCTGTCCTGCGAGATTTAGCATGATGCTCTCTGCATCACGAGCCTGAAAGAAAAACTGGATTCACGCTAATCTGTAGGTTTGCGGCACCCCCCCCGCCCCCCCGCGATCTATACGGTTTACAGGTGAAACCACCGACAGTGTTTACAGAGTGTGTGCTGTGCACAGCTGTTCTGCTGGGCGATGCGGAGAACAGGCTGTTTTCTGGCCAGGGCACAACAAACTTGACCACACTGCAATTCATGAACAGAACCAATGAATCTAAAATTGAGGGCAGAACTGAATTATCCTGATAAAATGAGAACTTCAGAAGTTCATAAACATGAGAGACCCTTTAGTGACCTTGCTGGCACAGCCAGAGGAGGCTTACAGGGTGAGATGGGCTTGAAGGGTGAGGACACCCGGGAGGAAGGAAAGGGCTGGTATCCAGATGAAGAACATCACGTGAATGACACCGAGACAGGACATTTCTTTCGGGAAAGTGACAACAATCTGACTAGATTAGGAATATTATGAGGAAAAATACAAAATAGACCTTCAAGGAGGGCCTGGAAAGCCAGGTTTAAAAAAAAAAAAAAAGGTAGGAAATAAGCCACTACTTATGATTCTTGAATAAAGGAGTTCTTAAAAATTCTGAGTTATCCAGGGGCACCTGGGGGGCTCAGTCGGTCAAGCATCCTACTCTTGATTTTGGCTCAGGTCATGATCTCACGGTTTGTGGGTACAAGTCTTGTCAAGCCCCATGCTGACAGTACAGAGCCTGCTTGGGATTACTGTTCTCTCCCTCTCTCCTGCCCCTCCCCTGCTAACACTCTCTTTCAAAATTAAAAAAAATTCTGAGGTACTGGCAGACATCATGGGTACCGACTTTAGGAGTGAATGGAATAGTCTGCCTCTTCATTATGGAAAATTTCAATCAAATCCTGAAGTGGAGGACTCCTTATTAAAAACCCTCTCACCTGGCTGAAGGTTGGAAAGCACTGTTGTACAGCCAAATCTCAGATATCAAGACATCTCCACTTATAAAGAGGAAGAGCATTTCGATATTTTGATTTACCAAACAAAGAAAAAACCAAAACAAAAAAACCAAAACCACTCACAGACACCACAGATATGAAAGGCAGGAAGAGAGAAGGGAACCGAAGAGGACTTCAGGGTGTGACGCCTAGAGGAGGTGCCCGTTACCACTGACAAGTTACAAGGAGAAGGTAATAAGGAAGGGAAAAGTGAACGGTTTCATCGCTCATTAAATGACATGTGAAAGAACCGAAGACTTGCAAGCAAAGCTGCTGCGGGAGAGGAAGTGAGTACAGAGGGGCACCCTGCAGTGCGGTGGGCCGGTGAGCCGAAGGGAGCGGACGAGCTTCCTCAAGCGAAGGGTGCAGGCCTGGGGAAGCATTCGAAGGCAAGAAGGGCCAGAGGAGCACAGCGTCACACAAGCCAGAGAAGGAAAGAATTTCAGGAAGGAAAGGGTGGGATTGCGTCCCAGCCTGAGGCTTGCTGACACGATGAATTTAAGCTGCCATTATTATTTAGGGTCCAGGTCCAGTCAGAAAAAGAGCAGACACCTACACATTCTATTGCAAAGTAGTTACCCATAATGCTCTTTTGTACTGGCTTTCAGACACTACAGGGACTGTGTATAAGAAATGGCAAGAGGGTCCAGAAGAGTCACAAATTTTGTCATTCACTTTTTCTTCAGACTGTATCCAGGCAGGTAATAAGTGTAATAACTGTTATTGGGACGCCTAGTTCAACTGGTTCAGCCAGTTAAGCATCCGACTTCAGCTCAGGTCATGATCTCACTGTTCATGGGTTCCAGCCCCGCGTCGGGCTCTGCTGACAGCTCAGAGCCTGGAGCCTGCTTCAGATTCTCTGTCTCCCTCTCTCCCTGTCCCTCCCCTGCTTGCTCTGGCTCTTACACGCTTTCTCTCTCTCAAAAATAAAAACATTAAGAAAAGAAGGACTGCTGTTAATTTACAAAAAGGTAGAAATTTAAAAAAAAATGACAAAATCTCCAAGTCAAGTGTTACAAAGACCAAGAACTTAACACTTGGAAAGAAGTTGTGGTTCTCTGTGTAGCACAGAAAGACACGAAAACTAAAAACTGGGTTATCTTTCTATAACACATGAGAAACAGCACATAACCTGGAGGCAGAAGAAGGAAAAATGGAAATTAAAAGATGCGTGGCGACTGTAAGAGCTGGACAGCAGAAGACAGAGAAGAATGAATATGCGATCCCAAGAACCAGAAGAGCGTGCGCGGGGGCTGGCCCAGCAACCCCATGACCCTTCCCCGGACCTGCTGCGATTCCCCACACTCCCCACAACATGACTACCGTTCGCGAGGACCACTGTGGAGTGAAAATGGGTGAATTTCCCTAAGTTTTACACGACCTCATTAAACGAACGCACCCATTTCTCCCTCCTTCATTTGTATCCATGCATTCCACACTCTCTGTACCACAATATGTAAGAACGGAGGACTGCAATAGCACCTTCAAGCAATTTTAATAAGCTTTTCAGAAACTTAACATAAAAGCAGGGACTACCTGAACTACCAAACTGCTAAATTTGAACGAATCGAACATACCCTCCCATACCCTAAAAATCTCTGGCAGAGGATTCTTCCTAGGAGCTCCACAGACCAGGAGCTCCTCTCTTCAGAGAGGCCATCTCACTGCTTTTAAACAGTTTTCACTGTTGGGGTTTCTTTCATCTTTAATACTGAACCAGACCTGCCCTGCTGGAGCCATCTTGGTCTTCTCTCCGGGCCAGGGGTCATCGGTCCATTTCCTACTACATTTCACGTCCCTACTCTGCTCTTGACCACACCGGATCTCTCCTCTTTGTGAAAGGTCCTCTTGTTTTTCTTACTTTTTAAATGAACACACGGTGTGACATTAGTTTCAGGTGGAGAACACAGGGACTCGACACTTCCGCGCATCACCGGCTGCTCGTCACAAGCGCACTCCTTCATCCCCCATCATGTATTTCACCCTCCCCTCCCCCCTCCCTCCCCCTCCCCTCCCCCCCCTTCCCCCCCCTCCCCTCTCATGACCATCAGGTTTGTTCTCTACGGTTAAGAGTCTGTTTCTTGGTTTCTTTTTCCTTGGCTCATTTGTTTGTTTCTTAAAGTCCACATATGAGTGAAACCAAATGTTATTTGTCTTTCCCTGACCTATTTCACTTAGCATTACTCTCTAGATCCATCCATGTTATCGCAAATGATAAGATTTCATTTATGGCTGAGTAATATTCCACAGTACATACCACATCTTCTTTATCCATTCATCTATCAATGGATACTTCCATAGTTTGGCGATTGCAAATAATGCTGCAATAAATATAGGGGTACGTGTATCCCTCTGAATTAGTGTTTTTGTACTTTTTGGGGTAAATACCCAGTATTGTGATTACTGGATCACAGCACAGTTCTGGTGTTACCTTTTTAACGACCCCTCCACACTGTCTGTCACAGCGGCTGTCCCAGTTTGCATTCCCAACGGCAGCACATGAAGGGTCCCTTTTCTCCACATCTTTGCCAACACACGGTGTTTCTTGTGTTTTTTATTTTAGCCCTTCTGACAGGTGGCAGGTGAGAGCTCACTGTGGTTTTGCAGTTTCCCGATGATGAATGACACTGAGCATCTTTTCATGTGTCTGTTGGCAAAGCCCTCTTAAAATGAGGTACCCAGTATTACTGGTGCCACTGACTGCCTACTGTATCTGGGATATACGAGGAGTCCCTTTATTTTCCTTAATATGCAAACTTCAAATCTGATCAAAAGTATAAAGAATAGTACAAGAAACCCCAGATTCCCACCATCCAAATTCACAATTATTCAAATCTGCCACATTTGCTCCATCCATCCGTCTTTCATTTATTATGCCGAAGTATTTTAAAGGACGCTATCATGCTCTTTTACCCCTACAGTATGCATCTTTAAAGGACTTGGATATTTGCCTATATAATCATAAGCCAGTACCACATTTAATAAAATCTACAGGTAATCCTTAATGTCACCTCTGAGCATGTACCGAGTATCTCTAATTGCTTTAACAGTGTCTTTAAAAAAATTTTTTTAATGTTAATTTTTGAGAGACAGAGAGAGAGAGAGAGAGAGAGAGAGAGAGCGCGAGCAGGGGAGGGGCAGACAGAGAGGGAAACAGAATCCGAAGCAGGCCCCAGGCTCTGAGCTGTCGGCACAAAGCCCATCACGGAACTTGAACCCCATGAACTGTGAGATCATGACCTGAGTCAAAGCTGGACATTTAACCAACTGCGCCACCCAGCACGGCCCGTTGGAATCAGCACACAAATGAACTTAAGCACTGCATTTGCTTGTTACGGCTCTAAAGAATTCTTTAGAAGAGTCTCCCCTTGCTTTGTTCCACCACCTTCCTATATAATGTTCTACTTCTGCTTCCTTGTGGTGATAAACTAAACCTCTATTCCTGTGTTTGCTATCAATGGAATCTGACTCTAGAAGCTTATTCAGGTTCAGTGTTTCTGGCAGAATTCTTCGTGTGAACAAATGTTGCGTCACCCCGGGGAAGCACACCACACCTGCTTCTCCCACCTGTAGTCACGCTAATGTGATTAATAAGGCTTAGACATGGCACCTCCTCTCCTCACTGTGAGTTCCCCATCGACCGTTCACCTCGTCACTGTCTAAATCGGTTATTTCCTCAGGGGCTGCAAAATGGTGACTGTGTAATTCTTACCTTCCTTCCACGTCTTTCAGCTACAATTCTTCTGAAAAACAGAACTTTTCCTTCTATCTATGACTCTCTGGCTATCATGAAATATAGTTTGCAGAGGAAATGGGATCTAGATTTCAAAGGAGATGAATGGAAGTGCCTTAATGGGAAGTAAAAGACTGCAAAGACAGAGATGACAAATAAATCTACACAGAGTTTTCCTTTGAAGATGGGTTCCACATTAACATGAAGTTCGGAAACCATTTATACAATAGAAGGAACTTCGGGGGCCCCTGGGGGGCTCAGTCAGTTAAGCCTCCGACTTCGACTCAGGTCATTATCTCATAGCTCATGAGTTCAAGCCCTACATTGGCTCAGACAGCTCAATGTCAGCTCAGAGCCGGGAGCCTGCTTCAGATTCTGTGTCTCCCTCTCTCTGCCCCTCCCCTGCTTGCTCTCTCTCTCTCTCAAAAATAAACAAACATTAAAAAAATTTTAAGAAAGAAGGAATCTTGGAATAGGAAGTTAAAAAAACTGGCTTTACCCACAAACTAAGGTATTATCTTTTCTCTTTCCTTAGAGTTGGCTAATCACGGAGTGCTTGTATTTTATATTCATTCCACACTTCTTTCCACCTTCTTCTCCACTGGCAAGTTGGGCCACTAGCACCCTTCACTTAGATCGTCACAAGGCCCTCCAGTTTCTCTCCCTCTACCCGGTTTGGTTCCGGTCTGGTTCATTTTCCTTCTTACAGTTAGACTAAACATTACGAAGCTTAGTTCTAGTAATGCCCAGCTTAAAATACTTTACAGACTTTCTAATAAAGCCAGACTTCAAGATAAAGTCCAGTCACTCTAAAGTTCTTCCAATTCCCTGAGTGTGTCTGTCATCTTCTCTCCTAACTGTGGGCCTCTGCACTACTGTTCCCACTGACCTGAAGTTCCCACTCTTAGATAACTACCACCCTTTGAGTTCCAATTTAAATGGTACAGAAATCTCCGTCTAGACTCTTCCATGTTACTGTTACACACTCTTAGCGTGACCTATACTACTTTCTGGTATGTACATCACAATTATAATTAATTATGTAGGGAATTATTTCTTTATCGTCTGAGCAAAAACCAAGTTTGTTTAGTTTGCCACTGTAGCCCAGTATCTTCATAGAAGGACATTTTTGACACTTAATATCTATTTGCTAAACAAATACATAGTTCCTGGTATCTACTTAAAATGCTCTAAACGGACGCGAAGCCCCAGAAAGCTGATAAGGGAACGGCACCTGCTGAGGCGTTTTCAGGGTGACCCCGTTCTCTGTGGTCACGGACGTCAGAGTGACAGACACTACCAGGAAAGGGTGAGGAATGTAGCGAGACATGGAGACTTCTTGAAGAACCTGAATGCCAGCAGTAGTGTTGGGGCTGCAAAAAAGAGAAAGATAGACTATTAATGCTAACAAGTTTGTTGTTTTCCTTTCTTTTCCACTCTTAACAGTAGCAGATTTCATGCTTATGGAGGACCCAAATGCCTCCTCCCTCGTCTCGTTCCCTCCTCCTTGAATATCCCTCAAGCAGTAGACTCGTGAGGTTGACATAACAAGAAATACACACAGAAATGAGGGGGAAAGAAAGAGAAGAAGAGAGGGGGAAAAAAAACCTCAGAAAACTAGGAAAGGAAACTAGGATGAAAAAAAAAGGAATAGCTTAATTGGTTGAGAAAGGATATGGGTTCCATCTGAGGCTAGCAAAATTTCATAATTTTTATCTTTACAGTATTCCTCAATCACTAAGCTATTTCAGCAAATACACGCTTCACAGCTATTTTTAAAAAGAAACAATTACACATCACAAGAGTAAAGTAAAACTCAAGAAGTGGGGTCTAAATGCTGCAAGCCAACCAGATACCAAGAAGAATATAGGCAACACACAACAGCAACAGGGGACTCCCAGCGTTTCCTGCCACAGAATACAGCCATCCAGCTCGGGGAAGTTATGTGAGTTGGCAAAGGACACGCTTCCTAAGGCCTTAAGCCAGTGTTAAATTTCCCCAAGTGTCTAGAACTTTAGGATAGTTGGTAACCACTTGATTTCCAGGCTGTGAAAAAAAATCTTGTATCTAAGTTTCCCCATCCCAAACTAGATTTTTTTTTTTTTTTCAAACAAATCCAGTAAAATTAGCTGAAATTAGTGCAGGCCTCTTTTATTTACTTACTTAAGTAGCTAAAATATAACTACACAAACATCACTAAGTATAACGTTTCTTACTTTTATAACTTCTAGAACAAAGGAAACGAAATGTAAAATTAGAATAGCTTTTAAGAAAATAAAAACCACAGAGAAAACCTAATATATAGAAGCAAAAAGTAACTTGTCACATGCTCTATACGTACCCATCAGACTTTCTCTCAATACTGTAGAGGCATACGGAGCAGTCAGCTCGGAACACTATCACCAGGTCCCGGAAGACACTGAGGAGCAACGTTTCTGCCTGTGCTTTGGTGACGTGAGCGAAGGCGTTGTCCAGATTTGATGTTCGCAAATAAGCCCTGAGCTGAAGAACCGGAAAATAAAGCACCGTAAAGACAAGATACCTACACCACAGACGACTAAATAACTTTAGAAACCTGCTTTTTATATACTGATTTCTTTTCAAGTAAGAGATATTTAAAGACTAATCTGAGCATTAATAATGTTTATATTTTCACAGGGGAGGCTCATTTACAAATAGCCAAAAGATGAAGTGATTAAAACTGGTAATGTATGAGGTACTTTTTTTTTTTTAAGCTTATTTATTTTGAAAGAGAGAGACAGAGAAAAGGTACGTGAGCATGTGTGTGAGCTGGGGAGAGCAGAGGGGCAGAAAGAGCAAGAACCCCAAGCAGGCTCTACACGGTTGGCGCGGAGCCCGATGTGGAGGCTCAAACTCGCAAATCATGAGATCCTACTTAAGCTGAAACCAAGAGTCAGATGCTCAACTGACTGAGCCACCCAGGGGCCCCAGTGAGGTTCTCCTTTTAAAGACCTGAATATCTAGACCTCATATAAGTAGATCAGCAGTTTCTAAAAATATAAACATACAAATCAATAAACTATAGCCATCCTTATAAACTTCTCTGCTTTGAATATTTTTTTAATAAACTTCACAGAGAATGTCTAATAGCTAAAAATCTTTAGAAAAAGTTATCTTAGCAGTTTGAATTATCCCTTTAAAAACGTTTAAAATTTTTTTTAAGATACTTATTTTTGAGAGTGGAGTGTGTGCATACGTGCAAGCAGGCAAGGGTGGGCGAGGGATACAGAAGACCTGAAGCAGGCTCTGTGCTGACTGCAGAGGGCCCGATGTGAGGCTCAAACTCACGCCGTGAGATCATGACCTGAGCCAAAGCCACGTGCTCAACCGACTGAGCCACCCAGGTGTCCCCTTTAAAAAATGTTTTTAAAGAAGTAACTTGAAATGAAAGCCTCATTACCTAAAAATGCCAAATTCTTGATTTAAAAATAAAATGATCTGTTCATTTTCCGAAAATTAAAATATGAAAATCTACTGTTTCTGAAAGAAACAAAACCTTACCTCTTCTTGATGGTCGCTTATGTTATAACATGCCAACACAATAAAATCATTCCACCAGGCTAAGCCACCAGTCACGATCATATTTTGCTCCTTAAAAGATAATTAAAAAAACTATTTACCTTTATACAGGCTTCCAGAAGTTACAATAAGTAACACACTTATAAAAGAGTCCTAAGCAGACAATGAAAGCTCAAATTCTTTCTGCTCTATTCTCTATCCCCCCAATTAAGTATTACTCTGGGGCCTTTAATAATGATTCCTATCCTATTTTGACATACAAACATTTCTTTAAATAACTGGGTACCAGGCAGCATCATCATTCCCCTGAATATTCGACAGACTTTTGTTTAAATTCTGGCTTTATCATTTGTCAGAATGCCAATTCTGGCATTTATCATTCTGCTTGACTCCGAATCCTAGTTTCTCTTTTCTAAAATGGTGACTGGCATCAGTGCCCTCCCGGAGTTACGAAAACCAGTGAGGTGACAACGGGAAAGCCCCTTCAAGTGCACTGCAGGCACCTACTGCACAGTCCCTGCCTTGCCCTCTAGTTTCCATGCTACCGAATCTTTACATCGCACACTCACAAAGAGGAAACTATCTCAAATTTTGTGGAAATTTATTCTGATCACATCTGGTGACCCCAACATGGAATGGAAGAGTAAATCCTCAAGTTAAAAACCAACCATCTCAATACAAATCCTTTACCAAATATCAAGTACTTTATTAGAACTCTCAAGTAATCCAACGTCATTTTTTATTAACTAAATTTTTTATTTGATTTGATTATTGATTTTTTATTAACTAAATAGTGGCTTACTTTATAGTTCTCTTATAGCCTGCAAAATCAGTTTTTAATTTCAAAAAGACTAACCTGGGTAACGTTTCCAAAAAGTTTCCATTTTTTGGTGAGTAAAGAATAATGTGCAAAACCAAACTTGCCAACCACAGCAATATTCTGTCCAAGCTTATCAATAGCTGAAAACTAATGTAAAAAAAAAAATTAAGAACTCTTCTTTGCAAACCTATATATTTTTATTAAGTATAAAGAGCTTAGTTAGCATTATTGCATCAGGCAAACAGACTACCAATAAATGTTTGCTAAGTGAATTAAATGTAAAATGCTAAAAATAAAAATCTGAATATTTATACACAAGTGCATTTGACCAAATTATAGATGTTAATATGCTAACAATGTATAAGGGATCAAGTATTAAAATGTTCCTTTTATCGATGCACCCACCTAAAAGGCTCAATTCCCAGAATGCCTCTTGCAGAAAATGCTATGCAATAAAAGTTAATACCAACAAAATAACAAATAACTCACCCGAATAGGCCAATTGCTCTCTAGATAGGTGTTGGAAATCTATAGAAAATAATACATCAGTTTGGTAAGACTTCCGAAATGTATTTAAACTTAAAGCAATTAACATCACAATATGAAATTCACGTTCCTGTACAATGTCTGGTGTTCCCAAATAACAGGTACCACTAGAATACTTGGAATTTACCATGTGGACACCAGCCAATATTTCACATCTCCTGCCTTAACCATTTCATTGAGTTTCTAGACATGAGGCTTTCTGACCCTACAATGCTTTTTCTCTACACGGTTTTTATTTTAAATATTGAACACACAATAAATACAGACAAAAAAAGACTTTTAGACAACCAGTCACGAGGACAACCAACAACTGTGGAGATGAACGGTCTTGAGTTTGCGGACTGGCACCACCCCAAAACAACCTTATCTGATAAAATCAGAGCCTCGGCAAGAGTTCATTTTGCTTTTTATGGAGCTAGTTTTTATTATTTTTCTATTTTCTGATTAAAATAGCAAAATACTGCTTATAAAACTTAAATAATATAAAAATGTACAAAGTACAGAATGAAATTCTGTTCCACTGTTGCTCCAGGGATAACTAATGGTTAGTTTTTATTTTATCTCAAAACAAACATCCACACCCATGTAGGAGCACAGAGAGGCTACTATTTTCTTACTAGGGTATGTAAGGTATTCATCTGTGAGAACTTTTAATCACAGATACTAACTCATCATCTGCACTCCTGGTACTAGATACCCCTTCCCGTGCTGTCTGTCTTACATCTATGGGCATGGGGTCTTTGTATTAGTCTGACAAGAATTTTAAACTTAAAAGAGTCTTCAGTAGGGTATCAATGGAGATTAATTTCAGCTTCAGTGAGACTGATCTCTCTACCAGTCAACTGATTAAGCAGTTTTCATGAGCACGTGGTGAGTGTAGGGTGAAACTTAACAGAAAGAACAAGGGAAGATTCTTCTGTTCCTAGAATAAAAGAAGCTCAATTTATTCCAAGTCATTTTTACTGTACTCAAATAGAGTAAATAAAAATTACTGTACTCAAATTTCATTTTAAAATGAAAGCCAAATTTAAAAGCCAGTACAACATGGTCAATTCTAGTAAGATTTTTTGTGTAATGTGAGAAAACAAAAATCAAGTAAAAACAGCATGCTGAAAACATCTGTATTAACCTTGATAAAATTTATTCATAAAACTATTTGTTAGACTTCATTTATTATCTAGGAGGTCAACCTAAAATCCAAATAAATGAATGGCTTTTGGTGTGTTAGGAAGTTCTCCGCCCCAGTGCTGGTCTGCGGAAGCCCATGTTGCAGCCTTAAGGATAACACTGTCATGATGCATGCTTGAAAGAGGTTTAACGGCAGACACACTGCATCACCGGGGCCAGGTAACAGAGTCCCTGTGACGGCCGACACCAGTTCAGAAGCACGGTAATCTGAGGTGATGATCAGGCGCTGAGAGAAGAGCTCCGAGTGGTTTTGTGGGAGGCTGTAAGGGAGTTCTGTTTGTGGATGAAAACAAATCAAGTCACGTAAGAAGGCTGTGCCCAGAGGACAACGGAGCCAGCGGCCCGGAACACTTCAGGAGAACCTGCACTTCCCCCAAAGCTTACGTGTTTCCCAAGGACTGATAAACGTGGGTGGGGAGAGGGTGAGGGGGAACCTCCCTGCTGAAGGAGATGCCAACTGGAAGGGTTCTAACGTAGGAACCAAGGTCAACTTTTATCTTAAGATCCACACTCTGATGAGTGTCTCTCTGAGAAAAAAACTTATTCTTTTAACCTCTAAAAACATTTGAGGTGCCACAAACCGCAGACGGTTTTTCAAAGCTCAAAGTGTAAGTTTAAAATGACGCTTTATTTCTGACGCAGCTGTGTCTCCGGAGGTGCTATGAAAGGAGAACAAAAACTTTCATTTTCCCCAGTAGGTCACGTTTACTGATCTGTGTGTCCCCTGAACTCTGAGCTCTGCCCCCAACACTCAGAACAGGAAGGGGCAGAAGGGAACGGAAGCCGATGAGTCACGAAGCGTCGGGGCCAGGACTGCAGACCCAGTGCACAACGGTCAGACCACGTCGCTGGGAGACTGAGTGCAGAGGGACAGAACCTCCATTCTTAATGTCTCGGGATTTTCCTCAGTCTCCCAGAACACCTAAATCTACCTTGTCCCCCCCTTAAAGTCATTGTGCTAAACCTATCTCCTGCCTAGACTGCTTCTGCCTGTAGCCGGGGACCGAGCGCGCCACCCTCCTGGCAGGTGTGCCCCGTGCCCAGCACCACACCTGCTCCGTCTGATCCACACTCTAGAAGGAGAGCAGACCGTCTGTAAATGCAACAGCCTCTAAAGTCGTCTCGGTTGACACGCCTGGCCTATTTATGAAGATTATTTTTTTTCGAATAGTTAGCCAGGTTAACTGTAAAACCAACACTTCAGAACACTGGACGACAACGATCCATGCGCCTTTCAGAAATAAATGTTTGTATCGTACGACATACTGGGTGTGAAAACAAATGGGAGCCCAAGAAGGAATATGCCCTGGAAGCGCAAGGGTATTGTTGTCGTTTTAATTCCACACTATTTGTGCTCCATCAGTCAAGAAACAACTTTCAAACTTTAAAAAATCTGTAGCTAGGAAAACTAAATTAAAGAAAAATAAAAACCACATAAGAGAAGCACCATCTCTACCAGCAGCTACTAACCGGACTGCTGACAAGCATGTTAAGTTAAAGGAAAAAACATATTTAACACTGAATCTTCTGACCAGGAAACCAACAAGTGCCGAGGCCGAAGCCCTAAGTAAACAAAACACCAAGAGGCCTGGATGAGGAACAGAGAAGCAGGATTACTTGGAGCTCATCTGATGACCTCTCAGCTGTACGAGAAGAATACAAAGTATAAACCACGTAAACCATGTCACTTTGATGGAGGATGTGGGCACTTAACTCCAGAGAAGAGCTTATGCTGAAGGAGGAATGAAATGGGCACCATGTTTCTTCAGGGAATCATTACTAATGGCTAAGGAGCCCGGGAGTTAAAGCGTCACATTATAGGAACACTGTGAACCGCCACGCCAGAACTCCCCACACGCTGCACGGACTCATGTGGCTAGAGCGCCAGCCAACAAAGTTCAGGGCAAATCATAACGGAACACCGCCAAACAGGCGCGTTCTAGGTCTTAGCACAAGGTCAATGGTATATGATTCAACATTTAATACATAGAAGGTTTTAAAATAGGTTAGATTGTTACTTTAATTTTATATTATGGTAAGTTTAAGTCTGACACTACTCTGTGTGACCTTGGGCAAGTCACCTAACTTCTCAGAGCCTCAGTTTCCTCACATATAAAATCCAGTTGGACTACACGATCTCTAAGGTCCTTCCAGCTCTAAAAATTCTATGAGTCTATTATAACTTAATTGTTTTTGGGACTAGAACTCTGACATTTTTATTAGTTTTAAGTTAAGAAACAAAGTAAAGCTAGAGTTAAGTTCAACTTTATGAATATTTTAGATATCTAAAGAAGAAAATGACAGAAGAATCCTCCCAGTACCTACTTTGTCTGAAGTGGTAAAGTCAGTGTAATATGTTACTAATATATTTCGTAGATGGCTAAGAATCACAGAATCACTGAATTTTTGAGCTGGAAGGAAATTCAGTTTTTGTTATTGCCTGATGGACGTTTGAGTTCCAGACCTACCTTCTTTGATCCTCTGCTCTACTTGGCTCTCGGGCAACACAGACCTGGCTAGGCAGAACTGGCATTGACGCTAGGTCAGTGTAGAATGAATAGTTCAAAGTATGGGGAAATGAAAATAGCAGAGAAATGGCTATAGGAGAGAAGGGAGCAGTGGAAAATTTTAGTCAAGGAAGTAGCTGATGCAGTTTTATTTTATAATTGTTACTAATTATAAAATGGTATGCACACTGTTTGATTTTATGATTTTATTATTGTAAGTTAAACACATTCTCTTTCAGTGTGTACCACAGCTAGTGCAGGAGACATTCCCTCAATGCCTCATACAATGACCACTCTTCTGTCTCTCATTATCTCCACTCAAAGTCAACTGAAAATAACATGGGAACTGAACGAGAGAGTAAAAGTACAGAATGAAGGAGAGCAAAGTACCATGGAAATAGATAACTGACTAAAGGAAGCTAATCCAAGAGTAGGTGCTGATGTACTAAAGACACTTTAGTATCAGAAGGGGGAAGAAAACACTCAGGACTTACAAAATTGTGTAGGAAAGTTTCTTTCAAGAGACTCCAATTTATTGATTTACTCAAATTAATTTTATTTGGTATCAAAATTCAGAATTTCCATGTTAAATCTCAATTTATCAGAATTATGTGAAGAAACTGCTAATTTACAAGTTATACCAGAATGAGTACTTTGTAACAAGATTTATGTAGTAATACTATTATTAACAATAAGGTTCTAGAGTATGAACGTAAGTCTTCAATTTGGGTTCAAAGTCAGGCAGTTACCCTCGACATGTACTCATGAGGACTACCAGGTCAGCTGCACAGGGTCCTAATGGACACTGTCCCTTTCCATGAAATCACTACTCTTCTGCCTATGCAAATCCGCAGAGCTAAATTTAGACCAAAAAAGAAAATAAAAAGGCTGACGGCAGTTGTATAAAGTTTTGCCCATTCAGAGGACAAAGAACACATCTGCAGTCTGGGGAACTGTTCGCTGCTAGTGGGCTCAACGCAGTGGGGACCGTGCTACATCGGTGGCAAGAAAAGAAGAAGACAGAAAAGCAGAAGAGAGATGTGACAGTCAAAAAGGTTAAAAAGCTGCTCGATTTTCTAGAGGAACAGAAGAAATACCTAAACTCTGCTCCAGGTGCTACCTTAGCCAGGACTAAGTCAACGGTCAACAGTACTGAAGACTTACCTGCACCACGTGCCAATGCCGATGTCCAAGCAAAGTGCTTAAACCCTGAGGCTCTAAACTGCTGTCTGCAAAGGGGCTCTTGGCCCCGGCAGCCTTATGCTCAGGGTGTGCCGAGGAACCCCTGGCATGCTGGGTTTGAGAGGCCTCTCCACAGTTCAAGTACAACCGATCTTCCCCCTGAAGCAGCACTTGCTCCTGGTTACTCTGGTTGAGGGAGGATGGAAGCAGAGGGCAAATGGGAAAGCACATAAAAAAACTAAGCATCAGGTAAAGGAAAACGCGTTCATACACCGATTTAGTCTCATTCTAGGAAATGCGCCATGTTCCTCACCGCGGATTTTACTCACTGAGACACAACCACATAATGATCTCATGCTCTGTTACATTCAGAGGAAACAGGCGACAGTTTGTGATTACTTCCCAGTGTAAACAAAATCTGTGTGACAGGCTGTTTTATCACAGGGACCCCTGAATGTGACCTGGTTTACAACTGCTACACAGCAGGGTCCTTATTACTACTCCAAAACAGCAATGCTAGGAGGGATTTTCCAACTGAAAACTGAACATATACTATCTACAAACCAGTTTCACATAAAATATCTCATGAATGGCGGCAAGAAAATGTATCTGGTCAAACTGACGGTGTGTGTGTATGTTCGCCAAGCGCCCAGATGACAAGAAGAAGGGGACTACGGATGGGATAACTGGATGCTGAAGGATGGATTAAACCATGGGTGGGGGGTGATGGTGGTGGAGAGCAGCCCAAGTCTGTGGTCCTGGTTCAGAACAGTTAATTCGATAATCACTTGAGTAAATGCACGGTTAGTGCTGAGGACTGTGCCGGGTTCTGACGGTATTCAGACAAGTGAGGTAATCTCTACTCTTGGGGATTATGCCCTGGTTTTCCACTAGAAGGCCAGTATTCTCAAATGTGGGCATATTATCCACTGACTACTCCACCGGACAGAACAGCACCTCAGCCCCCCAGCTTTCCATGGCAGTCCAGATGTTGTCTTGACAGAAAACTCATAAAATCTGTCATGGGGGAGAAGAGGAAGAATTACTCTATTCTTGTTTTTCTGGGGATCTTTATTCTTCACCTACGGTAATGAAATCTCAGATCCAGGCTACTGTCACATTCTTTCTCAACTACTGTAATTGTAAATTTCATTAGATATTGGTTGTACCCAATGTTTAAAAATCCATTAGTGGCAGATATCAAGGCATGCACTTCTACTATGTAATATATCCTATTATTATACATTAACAACACAGAATATATTATTTCAGATTGATAAAACATGAGGAGTTCATATTGTAATTTGGGGCGGTGTTTCCCAAAGCAGGTTTCCAGGCGTATTTTCTTCAAAGTGTTCCTGAAAAATTCATAGTTAAATAAGCTTGGGAAACACTCTTTTTCATATACCAGCTCCGGGGTTTTCACGATGCACATCAGCACACTGAAGACACTGGAACCCTACGATAAAGAAATCTCTACAGCTGTAAGTTCCTTATTTCACTTACGTGACGACAGAACGTTCCCTTATCCTCTCTAACTGCTCTCTCTTATAAGTAGTGCCTTCTGGAGCACACTTCGGGAAATTCTATTCAAATACACACTAAATTAAGTTATTCACATCAATCTGCAAACACTGCTTTCCCTCAAATTGCTTGTGATCCTATTTTTAAAAAAACAAACAACAAAAGCTGCTCAGAGGTAAAATTTTTGTGTTGGTTATTAAAAAGAAATCACAAGAATCACAAAAAATATATACAAAAGAAGGTAATACACCAATTTTAGGAGAAGAATCTTGACAGTGTACTTTGAAAGCCACCAAAAATAGTTTTAACGGAAAAAACTTACCATACAAGGGTTGACAGTGAGCACACTCTTGATGAACTGCAGGAGCAGAATCCCAGGCTGTCTGACTACACTCTTGGAGTCGGACTCGATTTCAGTACTTTGAGCACCAAATCCGCTGATTACCCACAGGTGATAGCCTTCTGCACCCCAGCTCTTGGAGAGAAGAAGGGGGAAGAAAAATCAAGGCAATAAAAAGTTTCTTGTTATCCTTTCCTAGCTTCAAATGTTCAAATCCTGAAATAAGCAACAACAGCATTGCTAATGACTTCTAAAGGTTGGGGAAACTATGAGAATACAGACTGGAACCCTGCCCACACCTGCTACATCTTCGCTCTCTCCAGAGGAAACCACCGCTGCTGCTCTCTACCTACCGGGAAGACTGAACACACTGCACACCACTCTTAGCTCCAAATCCTGAGAAATGCCTACTGCTCTTTATAACTGCTCCAATAATTTAACTGCCTCTCGAGTACAAAGAAGTTCTTTGTGGAGGAAGATCCATGTGACCTAGCTGAAACCTGACAAAGAAGCACCCAAAACAGATGCATCTTGTCCAGAGCAAGGAACACTGGATAGGAAGCTATGGGACGAAGGTCCCGGTTCCAGCCTTAGTGGCCATTCTGCTCTATTACCTTGGCCAAGATAACTGGTTTTTTCAAGGTATGTCTCTTCCTCTATAAAAGGAGAACGTTCAAATAAACTTTCCAGGCCCAGTCAATTTTAATATTCTGTAACTAGATTCCAAGAACAGGTTTTCAGTTTTTTGTTTTTGCTTTGGTGATTAGTGACTCCCAATCTATAAGGTCAAGACAATAGTAGAGGGAAAATAAACTGCTGCTAAATTTCAAAAGCTTAATAGAAGTTTTCCTCTCCCACAATTAGAGTTGAACAACTAACTAAAATGCTTAGATTCCTAGCATGTGACTAAAATATCAACTTAGTGAGGCTAAACACTGGCTGCTGCATCCCATTCAGAAGCACTGATGGGCACTCACAGAAATCATTTGTTCAAAAACTTATTTTAAAAACTTATTTTAAAATATGGAGGGGGGAGGGGGGAAGGGGGGGAGAGAGAGAGAGAGAGAGAGAGAGAGAGAGAGAGAGAGAGAGAGAAACGAGAATGCAAATGGGGTCCCTAATGGTAAAAGACTGGGAACCAGTACTCAAGGAAACCATGGTGGTTTTAATTTTTAAGAAGCCCAAAATAAAAAATGCCTTCCTCTGTGGAGCAAGAGAGAAAGGTAGTGAATAACCCTCACAGCCACTATTTCACAAAGACGGTACCCAGAAGGGCTACATCAGAAAATGTTTTTATGTAAAGACAGGAGTCATACCTCACTGCTTTCTACGGAAACTCTTGAAAATATGTAGTAAATACAAATATTGTTACAACAGGACTTTAATGCTCTTGACAGACATCTATGGAAAGTTTTAAAAATAAGTTCAAATACTGTCTAAGTCCTCCAGGAAAGACCCTCAATGAGCATTTCGCTTCATGCTAGAAGGGAAGAGGCCATGAGAAATGGGTGCTAGTGAGTCACATACAGAACTGGGGTTTTGGAAAGACAAAGGCCTGATCTGAATATCACTACATTCACAAAGATGACAGGGGCTGGCTACACATATGTAAACAAAACCAAAACCAAATATTGAAAATTGGGCAGTATTTTAAAAATACTTTTATCAAAGCAAGAACTGTATAGGAAGAGTCTGCTGAGATTAAAATAGCTTTGTAATTTTATGAGACCAAGAGGAGGGGGGAAAAGAAAGAAGAAAAACCCAAGTTTTCCACACTACACCAATATCTCATAGAAAGTGCTCACCATAGAGTTGATCTTAAGGGGATCTTTTTTGGTTCCATCAGACCTATAACTGAAACAGAACAGAAAAAAAAGAGTCTAATTACATATATAGTATTTGGCTTCAATTTTTTAAAAACTCAAATTGATTTTGTTCCTTTAAAATAGAAATACATAATAATGCGTGAAATATTAGAGTGCTGGTTAGTACACCAAGGTATATCACTGAGACACAGTCTTTCAGGTCCTGAATGACTTCTTCACAGGGTCGGGCAGTTTGTGAAGGGGTATTTATTTGGTTAGGACTAAGGTTCAAAAAGTACCACATGGTGTGGGCACCAATAACCCACTGGGTTAACCTTCATCAACCCAACAAGATAATGTAATTTTCCATTTCCTACTAGTTACTTATGTCCCTGGCTTACTGCTCTTAGTGGATCCGAAGTTACCTGAAGGCAAAACCAGAACAGATAACCCTGGAACCGAACATGCTGTCACGTACATAACAGGGGCTCAACAAAAAAAAATGCTCTTTTACTGAATGAACAACAAGTTTTAAAGGGATGGATATGTAGAGAATCAGTAACTTCTGACAAATTAATTCTGAGCCTTATAAACTGTTTTGGGGTTAAGAGTCAAAAAAGGCAGAAAGGTAGCTGTGTAATGCAAAGTTTCTGCGTATGTGTATCTTCCGGAGTTACTTTATCTAAAACTTGTCTTTGACTCACGCGAAATCTCCTCCGAGTGTACAGATCAGCTGGGCTCCGAACACACTCCACAAAGAAAGGCCTCCATTTTCCCAGGCCACTATCACAACGCTGTTGTCAGGAGACCATCTGACCAATCTAACAGCTCCTGTTTTGTTCCAAATATCTGTTAAGAAATTGTGAAAGTTAAAAATGAATGATTCCTTCAGAAACAGTATTTTTTCAAGTTGAAATGAACACAGAGACATGTCTGCTTGAAATAATGAGACAAATCCTACTCATTTAAGGTCATTCAAAATGAGTAAGGCGAGTAGCCTGGACCTGATCCAAGCAGAACGAACTTAGTCGCCACGTGCTTTAAAAGAAGTGAGAGCCGTCTGGGGCCACTATTAGCTTGAATAACTACAACTGTGTAGTTTTAAAAAAAGTCTCTGGCTTTGGGCAGTTCAGTTGCTGTAAAATGGGGGACAGTATTTCCCTTGAATGATTCAAAATTGAATGTCCAAGTACTCTGCAAAGTAGAAGGTGTTTTAACCCGTAAAACAATGCGGAACCACTACTCCATGCGCCACCGGCAGGTAGGAGGACCCAAGGTAAAGGCGCGGAGGCTGATCCTAGGTCGGGGTCAGTAGGTCAGCTCCGGCTTGAGTTCTCCAGGTGTTGACCTCTTCTTTTAACTAGGAATTGTTCTCTTCACCCAACACAGAGCTTCACCGTGCAGTAAAGTCCAAGATCCCTTACTGTAGTTAAATGAAACATGTTAGTGTTTCCCATCAGCGATCCAAAACCAGCTACGGCACTGCTTTAAGATTAAAATTCTTCTCACTTGCAGCATTAACACATTTTTGCTACAAAATACAGAAGATGTGCTACCAAGGGGGGGCATATAGATTTTAGCCTGTAGAGGACAGGCTTGGTTAACAGAAGTCCCTCCTGCCTACATTTGAATCCTCACATTGGCAACCCATATTCAATGAATAATGATGTTACTTGTGCAGATGAAAAATAAATGGGAATATACATAAGAAACATCTCATTAGTATACGTTACAACACCTGTCCAGGGGAGAAACTTAAAACCAAACCAAGAAGAATCAAACCAAAGATTACAAAATGAAAGCAATTCCATGTGTAAGAGAAAAAATATGGGTATTTACCATCATAAAGGGATGTTAATGTTGACTGAAAAGGATAGGTTATGAACAGAATTCCTACTACCCCACACAAAATTTACACATATGCACATAATATGCTGTTCTCCAAACATTTTACATTTTTCCAAACACTATACACATATTAATTATATACATATTAAAATCTAGTTGCACAGACCTATAATAACATATTAATGTGGTTTATCTAATCTTCAGGTGGCAGGATTATAGGAAATTTATCTAGCTGGTAACCTACAATGAACATAGATAATGATTATCTGCATATTAAGAAAAAATACTAAGAAAGTAATCCAGAGATGTTCTGTTACAGAGTTAGAATTCCAAAAAAGAAAGAGTCGGCTGCCAAAAGAAAAGAGAAACCCTAAAGAGAGACTGGTTAGTACCTGGGGAGAGTGGAAAGGGTCGGGAGCAGGAGGGGAGAAAGGTTGAAAACACACAGAGAGAAGGATGGGAGGAGACCCAGCAGCGATGAGAGGGTTGGGGTTCCCATCCTATACGGAGACACAGAAGAGGTCCGAGGCCGGCAGAAGTTTGAGAGTCAGAATGGAAGCGGCAGCATCACGAACGGACCCCTGAAGCACTGTAGCCGTGAAGCTTGGCCAATGGAGCCAGAAGGAAACAAGGAAGCTGGTCTCTGCTCAAGATGCATGAGGGTCCAGTCTCCCAAAGTTTTAATTAAGCAGGTTTATAGCCTAAGGTATTTAATTCAAGCCGGTAGGTAACCAATGGGAGAGACTGCATTTCAAGCACCAGAGAAAACAGAGAACAATCGAAGAACTCAACACAGTGCTGCTCTACGGAAGAGGTCAGGAGCACTTGGCGCAATGATGGAAATGTTCACATTTGCTTGGTCTAACATGTAGTCCCTCACTACAGGTGGCTACTGAACATTTAAATGTGACCATACAACTGAAGAATGTATGGTTTTATTTTAATTTAGATCTTAAAAAAATTTTTTTTTTAATTTTAATTTTTTAGAAGATTTTTTTAAATGTTTATTTTTGAGAGAAAGAGGATGCAAGAGGCTTGGGTCGAAAAAAATTTCAAACAGACAATAAAATGCAAAGGGCTCAGGACGGAGGTAGTACTCCCAGGTAACTTGTCATAAACACATACAAATTCTCTCTGGAAGAACTCAAATTCAACTTAGGTCGCTAAGCATTCAAACAATTAAGTTTGAAGAAAATTAACCAGCTTTTAATCAAAAATCCTGAAGTATACAAACAAATTATTAAGAGCCAAAAGAACTAAGGCAGCAGTAACCAACTCAGAAAGGTTTCAGATACCGAGATTAACAAAGAATACAAAAGCCATTTTTTTTTAACATCCAAAGAAATAAAAGAACACTGAAACTAGGAGCAGGATGCATACAGATTAGAAAAGAGCTAAGTAAACCCTTTGGAAATAAAAAATATAATATTTAAAATGGACACATTAATTAAGTAGTCTATTAAGCACAAATGAAAAGGGAATTAGTATACTTAAAGATAGGAATGGAGAAATGTTCTAGAATACAACTCAGAGGAAAAAAAAAAAAGAAAAATGGTAAAAGGCAAGTTAAGAAACATGTAAAAATAAAGAAAGTGCAATGTATGTCTGATTAGATCTCCAGAAAAAGAGATTAAAGAAGAGGCAATATTTAGAGAGATAATGGTTAAGTACTTTCCAAAACAGTTATATCCTCAGGTCCAGCATGCCTGAATCTCAAGCAATATTTAATAATTAAAAAAAAAAAAAAAAGAAAGAAAAGAAAAAAGAAAGAAAAAAAAATTAGAAAATCCTTCCCAGTCACAGTGAAACCACTCCAAAGACAAAATCTTAAAAGTACCTACGGGGGGGGCGCTTGGGTGGCTCAGTCGGTTGAGCGTCCGACTTCAGCTCAGGTCATGATCTCACGGTCTGTGAGTTCAAGCCCCGCGTCGGGCTCTGTGCTGACGGCTCAGAGCCTGGAGCCTGCTTCAGATTCTGTGTCTCCCTCTCTCTCTGTCCCTGCCCCACTCATGCTCTGTCTGTCTCTGTCTCAAAAATAAATAAATATTAAAAAAAAAAAAAAAAAAAAGTACCTACAGGGAAAAAAGCCAATCTCCTGAAAAGGAAATACGACTGGACCAGAGACTTCCTAATTGTAACAGTGAAACCATACGGTGCTTGAACTTCAACATAAATGGACACAGTAATTGTCAATCCGAAACTGTATAACAAATAAAACCATAATTAAATTACAAGGGCAAAATACATTTTCAGATCAAAAAAACAACTGGGCTTATCATCACAAACACTTCACTAAAGGAAATGCCAAAGGATGTACTGCAGACAGAAAGTGGTCTCGAACTGAAGGTATGAGGTCTCACAAGAAGTGATGGGCAAAAATAATGGTATACGAGTGCGTAACACCAAGTCAGCATTAACAGTTACATATTCTAATGTTTCCTGAGATTTTGACATCAGATACCTTAGCTTCCTTGAGGCTAATCAGATTTTTATTATTAGATTTAGATGGGCACCTCAATTTTTTTGACATTTTTTTCTGACCTAAACGTCAGAGAAGTTTGTACAGTTATATAACAATTATTCTTAACATGGGAGCACATCTAGCAAATTCTTTTTTTTTTTTTTTTAACATTTATTTATTTTTGAGAGATACAGAGACAGAGCACAAGCAGGGGAAGGGCAGAGAGAGAGGGAGACACAGAATCCGAAGCAGGCTCTAGGCTCTGATGAGCCATCAGCACAGAGCCTGACGCGGGGCTCGAACTCACAGACGTGAGATCATGACCTGAGCTGAAGTCGGCCACTCAACCAACTGAGCCACATGGGAGCACATCTAAATGTGGGAGAGGACTAGGACACAGTTCGGAAAAAGACTCCCAGTTACTAACGGAGTACAGTGTCCAGTCAGGAGAGATGTAGTCATGAGACTCCACCGCCTGTTAAACACAACCCTGCGAAGGACACTGGCTTAAAAACACACTGCTTCTTTCATCACATTTTTAACTATGTGCCTCTCAATAAACTGAACTAGCTTGGTGTAAAGAGCCAGATCTATCCTAGACTTCTGCGCTGAGCCTAGTTAAAAAAATAAATAAATAAAAGGAAAAAAAAAGATAGGTATGCTAGTAAGTTCAATAAAGCATTATCAATGACAAGATGTGACATGCAAAATATATCGGGGCACAGGAGAGAATGGTATTCTATCTAGTTCATAAAGAGATTTCACTTGAGCTGTATCCTGAAAGACCAATATTTGCCCTCCATATAGAAATACGGGACATTTCAGGTAAAGAGAACCACAGGAGACAAAGGCGGACTCTCAAGAATCTGTAGGTAGTCTGGCAAAGCAGAAGACTGCAGTTCCCAGCCTCAAGGCAGGGTATCCCGGAGCGCTGCAGAACACTCACGGGGCTCACATGAGATCATCTTGAAGAGAAAATACGGGGATATATATGGGGTCTGTTGCACACGATGTGAACTGTTAGATCCAGGTAGTTCACAGTTGCAACATTAGATCGTGCTACACTTACTGTGATGATGTTACATCCTTGTGAAGATGGCTTTTTAGGAGTTGCTGCAGAAAAAGTGTCATGTGAAAATCGGTGTGGCATAGGACAGATGGGCAGATGTACCCTATCTCACTCCAGGGTTTGAGAAATTGTACAGTGTTGAATAGGCACAGAGATCCTATTAGTAAATTAGTGGATTTTTAAGTTTTATTTATTTTTGAGAAAGAGAGAGTGAGAGAACACAGGAGGACGAGCATGCGAGCACACAAGTCGGGGAGGTACAGGGAAAGGGAGAGAATCGCAAGCAGGCTCCACGCCGTCAGTGCAGAGCCCGACATGGGGCTCGATTTCATGAACCATGAGATCAAGACCTAGGCCAAAAGAGTCAGATGTTTAATGGAATGAGCCACCCTGTCATCGCAAAAATAGTGTTGAAGAATAAAAATACTAATTTTATTTTTCCATTTATGTGTATTATTTTTTAAAAATGCGAGTAGGGTTTAGACCTAACTACTTTATAAACAGAACTTTTGGTATTTCTTTTAACATAGAGGTACTGTGGTAAAATTATTGAGACACTAAGGGCAGAGTGAACCAAAAAATAATGCCAGAAATATCTGGCAGAAGACCTTACATGTCACATATGTGGTAGATACTGATGACGACTTAATCAAACCTCTATTTCCATACTCAAGTTCTCCCTTGCCCAATTCTGCCATAAAGGCTTGGAAAATCCTAAGGTAGCTAATGTGACATAATTATAGCCAATCAGATGTCAGGGAAAAACAGCTGAAGCAGGTAGCAGGGGAGAATGCTTCTAAGAAAGCTTCCACTTTCCTGAACGAAAACAAGTATGTCGTATCCTCCTTTCTCCCTGACTCAAGCGCAGGAGTAGTGCTCGGAGCTCAGAAGCTGCCTGCGGCCATGGAGGAAAGGCCGGATGAAGTTCAGCAGCAGCTCATCTTTGGATTTCTTGCTATTAGAGAAAATAAATCTTATTTAAACCACAGTAAGTTGGGTTTTCTATCAGTTTCGGTCAAAAGTATTTCCAGTGACAAAGACTTTAGAGTTAATCCTACAGGCTCCACTCAAAATTCACTAGAGTTCAGAAAGAGACTTTTACTGCAGTGCACCCACCACTGAGAACACTGTTGGCCTCTAGCAGGTATTCAGTCAGTATCCGCTGAATGAATACACTGAATTGGAAGGCCTCAAACAACAAAGGCAATGAAATCAGTAGACTAGAGCAAAGTCCAGGGAAGGATTACACAGGGTCAAACTAAGTGAGGACACAGAGGGCTAAATGAAAAAATAAAAGAAGTATCCTTAGGAGCCTCCCTAGCTACAGGGAAATCTCTGGGCCACATAGTAACTGTTACATGATTTAACAGCATCTGAACTACAGCATGCATCATTTAAATTTGCAATCACTACACATACCATTACCTGTACGTTAAAAATTAAAAAGAAAAAGAAAGAAAAAGAAAAAGAAAAAGGACTCACCAGGATACTGCTTCGCTGTTAGCTCTAGTTTATGGGACAGCAGCATAGCTCCAGTGGTGTTATCTATTGTATAAACCTGTACAGAACCACTGCGAAAAATAAACAAGCTTTTAGTGAAAAAAGATAAATACAAACATAGAAAGCATTACTATGGAATGATTATGTTTTGCTGGTAAGAGTGTAAACTAGACCAAAACTATTTTGTAAATAATTTGCAGTCTCGTAAATCAGAACAAATGTGTATTTGTAATCCAGTAAAATTTTCCCTCTAAACATAGCCCAGAAATATCCTTGTCCATGTTACCAAGAGGCATGCCCAATGTTCATCACAGCATTGTGTATAAAGGCCAAGAAATGGAAACAGTCTGAATGTCCAGCAAGAGAAAAGAAGCATGAACTGGAGTACACTCATACGGCAGTCCGGCCTATGGCGGTCCGGCATACGGCACTGACAAGGAATGAACTTTGGTCGCACGTGTTATAATAGATGGCTAACACATACATACACGGTATAATTCTGTTCCTACACAGTCAAAAACATTCAAAACAGTACATATATCCGTGGTAAAAATGCAACAGAGCTAATGGACGCATACACTCTGGTAGAGAAGGGGGAATATTAAAGAAGAGGTGGAAACGGGGCCGATCAGTCCTGGAAATGTGCTACTTCTCATGCTGACGGCAATTTATACAGATTTTCATTTTATTAGTTTTATAGACTTTATTATTTTTTGTATCTACACACACGATATATGTTCTTTTATGTACATGGTATACATAATGATTTCATTTATGAAATCTTTACAAGGATCAAATTTATGAAGGGCCAGAAACCAAAACTAAAACTCTGTATATTATTTCTAAGCTACATTTCAAGACTGACCTACAATCAACATAAAACAATACCAGTTTTGCTTATGGAACTATTTTCAGATCAAAAATTTAACACAAATGTTGATTTTAAAATACTGTTAACTCTAAGGCTGCTTTTGCACGAATTAGGATGATACAGGTGCATGACTACCAGAATGTTCTGGCACTTATGTGGTAGAAGTCAGATGGTTTCCACAGCAGCTCTGATCCATATCCAGCCGGGTCAACTCTTCTCAAGGATTATGACTGGGACTAAATAAGATACCTGCAGTGACAGGCTGCTGAGAGTTACCCCAGTGCTCAGGGATGCTGTGTTTTTAAATCTCTTTTTCTGTTTCATTTTGGATCATTTCTCTTGCTATGTTTTTACGATTATTCTTTTCTTTCGCAATGTCTGATGTGAATCTCTTTTCTATCTTCCATATTTAATACTCGAAAGAGACCCTCTCCAGCTCTCTGGAGTTCCCTCTTTGTGCCACTCTGCCACCTGTGCCTGTCTGTCCTGTCTGTCCTGGGTCTGAGCCGCTCCAGTCTCCCCGGAGTCTCACGTCCTCACGATTCCCCTCAGGGAGTCTGCCTGGACCTGTCTCCCCGGCCTCAGGCTGCAGCGTGGAAATGCAAAGTAGTTAATACAGAGTTTTCTCATTTGTTTCTCATCTTTCAGGGATCAGTGACCTCTGGTGCTCAGGGTCTCAAATTCACACTACCATAGTGCTTCATCTTTCTGTCCGTTTTTCCCTCCCTATGGGAGAGAAAATCTAATCGGGTATTCCATCTTAGTCAGAAGTCCAATGTCTGTGAGTAGGTATCTTTCTAGACCACCTGCCCAATTAGACATCTTGCTGAAAGACAGCATTAGGTAGCCAGCAGGTGTTTACTTGTTTCTGCCTTGCATCTGAAACCGCCACGCGGTAACTTTGGGTCGCTGAGTCAGTGAGGGGAGTCCAAATATTTCTACGACAAGAAACTGGTGTTAGGTCAGCACTTACAAAAGACTGACAATTAACCTCTTTATGTATTCTATAAGGCCTCTATTGTTTAAATTATTTTTATTTCCATTTCTGTTTAAACCATTATAAGAGAGAGATGTTTTTTCAGGCATAAGACACTACTATCCTCAAAGCAAAAAAAAAAAAAAACAAAACTATACTAGAGATATGGCTATTATCACAAGTGACCAAATTTAATATCATTAATATTGGGACAACCTCACATTATTGCTCCATGGTGCCACAGTAAGTACACGACATCACATATGACAATGTTTGACCGGCATCTAGTCAAACCTTTAAAAACATAAGGCAAGAGTTAGGCTGTAAGACTGACCTCCCTGCAAACTGGCACCCTATACGTCAGCTTCTTAAACAACTTAAAGGAGACCAGCTACAGTTTAGTGTTCAGGGCAATTATCCTGGTTAGGGCTGGAAGGCCAGAGCTAGAAGCCACTGTTACGTCGCACAGCTACAATCACAAAACTTCCACCCCAACCCATGATCACACCAAAAATAAGCCTGGTACTCTACCAGATGATGGAAAAGTAAGAAGACTGAAAGGCTGAAGGCCACAATTCCACCTCCGCGACCCTGGGGAGGGGATCCTCTCGTGGACCCTAACACCTGGCTTCGGCAGACCCTCCGGCGGCCACGGCCAATGTGGAGCGGCACGTGCCCTGCCCCGCCGGTGCTGACGCGCCAGCTCCCGAATCGTCTGACTGCACTGGCTTCAAAGTTTCAGGCATCACGGGTTTAAAGGAACTAACTAAATGCCATTACGAGGAAACAAATGAGACACATTTAGAACATAGGACATTCTATAAACAACCAGACTGGACTCTTAAAAAAGGTAATGTCATGAAAATAAGAAAAACAGTGTATGGGTTGTTACAGGCAAAAAGTGACTAAAGGGAAAAAAATAACTAAATGCTACTCATTAATTTTGATCGACTCTGGTGAAAATAAGAAGCTACAGAAGAAATTCTGGTGGCAAATGGGTTAATCTGAATATGAACTGAGTATTAGTTCTTATTTGGGATTTTGCATTAATTTTACATTATAAATTCTCATAATTTTCTCATGACAAAAATACTGAGTTTCTGTAAGAAAATGTCCTCTTTTTTGGAAACCAAGAAACAATGTAAATGTCCACTAACAGCAAATCAGGTAAATGAGGATACATTCGTACAGTCGAACACTGTAAATCGATCAAAAATGACTCAGCCCCTGGCACACAGAATGGATGAATTTCACAATGCTGACTGAAAGAAGTGAGACCCAACACACGGAGTGTGATTCTACTCCTAATGAGTTCAGAATCAGGTAAAACTAAATCACCCTCTCTGGGAACACATGCACGGGTGATCAGCTATAAAGACTAAGGATATGATCGTCACGAAGACAGAAAATTGGCTACCTTTAAGTGTGCTGGGGAAGAGACGGGAGTTAGATTTAGGAAGTCACAACGTGGGACTTTCATCACTTGCAACACTATTTCTTGACCAGTTGTGAACAGATGGGTGTATTACAATTATTTGCAAAACTGAGTATTTGGATTATATACTTTCCTGTAAGTAAAAACTGAGTATTTGGATTATATACTTTCCTTTTATTTTACAATGTGTAAGTTAAAAAGGGTATATAAACCTTTAGCCAATAAACTTGACAAGGATATGAAAGAAACCAATTCCTAGAAAAACAGAACATGCCAAAACAACTTAGGAATAGGTAGATAATCTAAACCTTCTTAAATCTATTTTTAAAACTGGACTGAATCAGTAATCCAAAAAATTCCCACAAAAAAAATCATAGGCTCAGAGAGCTTCACTGACAAATTCAACCACACATTCAAAGATAAACAGAGAAAGAGGGGAGCCAGTCCTCAACTTGTCTGAGGACAGAAGCATAACTTAACCAGGAAAAAAAAGAAAAATTATAGGCAAAATGTACTAAATAAACAGATTCAAAAATTCTAAACCAAATGTGACCGAATCAAATCCACGAATATGAAAGAAGTACACTTTTCCTTCTTACACTAAGCTAAATTTACTTTTATTTCTACATTTATCTCTTCGGGGAGAAGCAGTGTTGAGAACTCACCACTGTACAGATTACTGAGTGTAAAGAAGGTGATGATTTATAATGTGCCTTACTCACACTAATGAGAACGTCGTGAGTCTCCATCTGACGTGGCTAGCGGTAACACCAGATGCTCTACAGAACCACTAACCCTCAATCTGAGGGCAAAATGAGATCTCACACTTAAGAGAGTTTGGAAGGCTAAAAAAGCACTACACATGAATTAAGCACCAAATAAAATCTTCTTACTTGAGCTAAAATATGTAAGTTTGAGAAAGTCAGGTACCTTACTGTTTTCTAACATATCTCAAGTGCTTAGAATTGTGCCTGGTGCATGGGAGACACACAGATACTTGTTGAATGAATAATGTGTATTTAATTTTACTTCTAAAACCTGAATTATTGAATCCCGGAATTAAAACAAGAAACTGATATTATGTATGAGCTTTAAATGTGCCCATTAACTAAGGCACATCCACAAATCCAAAGGCAACATCAACACTGACGTCTTAAAAAAAAAAGTCAAATTCAAAAAAAGAAAAATATCTTCTTGACCCTCTTTTAAACAATAAAGAACACAAATCGTTGCTGAATTAATCTTTTTAACTTATAACTCAATTTCCTACCACTGAAGAAAAGCTCATCTTTACAAATTAAAACATTCAACATCTGAAATCTGTTCTTCAGATTTGTTTACTTCAATCTAATAAAATACTTCCAGATTTTATATTACAACCGATTCCTAAACTATGACAGGCATGACGAAGTTTACAAGTGCATGTAGAACACTTTATGCTTAAAGACGTATATTGAAAAAAACTTAAAGACCCATTATTTTTGCCAATAACTCTTAAAATGAAGACTCTATCAATTACCTTGCACAACCAAACGCCATGAGTCGATACTTGTTATTTACTGCTACACAAGTTCCATCAACAACATCTTGTGGCCAAACTCCATGGAGCTGCTGTAATAAAGAAAAACAATGAAGGTTTTAAAAGTGCCGTCCAAACATACTGTAACCAGTGTAACCCTCCTTCAGCGAACACACGGTTCCATAAGGGTTCCTCTGGTTTCATCGGGATAGGAAAATATCCCATCAGGACTACCATCTGAATTTTCTCCCTTAAAATATCAATTTCATTCATTAGTTCAATAAATATTCCCATTTGAGCTCAGTCCGGTGCTAGTTTATCTATTTATAAGACACTAAAAACTGGACAATCTCCAAACCCAAACTAAAAGAAGATGACTTTCCCACTAGAAAGTAAACCTCTTACAGCAGAAACTGAATCTAACTTGCTCACTAGTATCATCCTCACCACCCAGCAGTTAGTGTTTAACTTCTCACTTGGGAGGAAAGAGTAAATTTATTTGATCTATCCTATAGAAGCGATTCGTGACTGTTCTCTACTATTCCTTGGTTTCACAGCGCGGTGCACCACCCGGCACAGTTAACAGCAGGGAACCTGGCGGCCTGGCCTAACATCTCAGGTCTACTGTTCACTTGCTGAGATGATTAGCTGACCTTTCCGAGCCTCAGTTTTCTCATCTGTAAATCACTTATCTCTTAGAGTGCTTTGAGGATTAAATGAGAACATACATCTATATAAATTACTTAATACAATGACTAGCATTCAACAACATAAGCATTTGATTAATGAATAACATTATTAAGCTTAAATGCTATTTTATTTTGAATATAGAAACAGAATAGATTCAGCTCCATCTCTTGTCTCTTTTTACTGTCAAATCAAGGATGTCTTAGAGTATGAATTCTAAGGCTAAGGTCATTGTGACTATTAGTTTAGTAAGCACAAAACACTCAGCACAGAACATAGCACTTACTTCTGGATGATCCTAACAGAAACATTAGAAAACCTAATATAATTATAGCTCTCTGTAAAATATACTACTACAGATGGCATATGCACTTCCTTTTTTGTAGGAATTTTATTTTTCAATTTTAATAATAAAAACTACAAACTATTTTAGATGACAAAAAAGTATAAAGATAGCACTGAGCATTATTTCTTTGCACCACCACTTAGACTGAAATTAATTCACTGATTTCTGTAACAAATATTTTCCAGCACTCTTCACAGAGCACTGCTCTAGGTGCTAAGGATATGGCAAGTATTCAAATACACCAAAATCCTGGTCTGTATCCCTGCCTTATATGTTCGGAGGCTGTCAAGTTAAAAAAAAAAATGTATAGTATGCTGGAGGTTGGTAAATGTTATAGAAAAAAGTAATAAAGCAATAACAGGGAACAGGGAGGATAGGCAAAGGATGTAATATTAGTTTTTCCCATGAAGGTGCATTTTGAGGAAAGTACTGAAGGAGATACACGAAGTAAAAAAGGCCCTATTGTAGTGGCATTTCTGGCATATTCAAAGAACATGAAAGAAGCCTATGCAGATGGAGAGGAGAGGGGAGGGGAACGGGGAAGGAGAAGCAGTAGATGAAGTAACAGGTGTGAAAGGAGGCCGGATTTACAGGGCTTTGAAAGCCACTACGAAAACTTTTTTGGCTTTTCCTTCAACTTATATGTGGGGAGTCACTGGAGGGGCTTTATTTTTTTTTTACCTTTTCCATTATGAATTATAATACATTAGAGAAGAATACACAAAACCAACATTGTACATCTCAATAATATCACAAGGTAAACACTTGTGGAATTAGCTAGCACTCAGGCCAAGAATTATCAGTATCTAAAAGCCCCCAAAAGTGTCCTCCCCATCAATATACCCTCGTTCTACTACAGAGGTAACCAGTATCCAGACGCAAATCTCTTCCTTCTTTTCCTTTAGACCAATACCACTTAAGAACATCTAATCCATACAAACTCTAATTTAGAATGGCCTAAGTTTTTATTTTTCCTTTAGTTTTACATAAAATAAAATCACAGCACATATTCCTTGGTGTCTAGCTGCTTTCACTCAGCGCATCTGAGAGACGCAGCCACGTCGCCGCACAGAGCCCTGCATGCTCCCCGCAGCCTCACACACCGGGCTTAGCTCGCTGGGCCTGTGCCTCCCGCACCTGGTGACTCCTTACAGTCTCAAGCACATTTAAAAATGTTTTTCCTCCGGCTTTTCTAGTTGTCTACAGCAGGTTTTCTCCTACTTATCTAAACCTTCTGAACAGAGGAGTGACATAACCTGACATATTTTAATACATCTGTTAAATGCATCAAAAAATGTCAAACAGAATTTTTACAAAGCACTTAAATAATGCCTAGCATAAATGTCATCAGTGTCTTTCCCAATTACCAGTAATACACAAATGTATTCTTCTCTCGTAATTTGTATTTTCTAACTTATTTAATAATGTCCATGTGCTTTTCATTATTTTTTAAATTCTTAATTTACTGAAAAATTTTCTTTAACTGAATACTAAGAAAATCAGTAAAAGCTGATCATCAGAAGCGTGTCACTTTTTCAGGTCTAGGATTTTTGTTCTTGATAAAAATAAATCCCAAATATTATTTACAAATACACCTTGTAAAAAATTATTCTCCAAAAGCTTATTTTTATTCTTATATATTGATATGTTACCACAAATATACTGTTTAATACTTTACTATTTGAGTAAGGATGATAACGGAAAACGGTTTCAGGAATATTAAAGCTGACACTGTAGAAAATAATATACCCTTAAAAACTTAAAATCTTTTCCAGTCAAAGAGAGCAGACTGAATATTTAGTTTCTCTGCCTCTTAAATCCCCAACTTTAAAACAGAAAAGATTTTTTTTCAAAAAGCACAAACTTGAAAGGAAAAAGAAGGGTGAGGAGGTAGTATCGGAAAGTTTCAGAAGCTAGGAAGCACATGGATGAGGAGACTCCTTAGCTTACAGTAAAGAATGTTGAGAAACAGCTAAACTCACGCCGTAAGGCTCACAGAAGACTTGGGGACTGAGATTTCTCAGACAGGCTGAACTACAAGCAGTGGGGCCGGTTCGCAGCCTGCGGAAGCACCAGCTCGTGGCCCAAAAGTACCATCCTAGGGAGATATTTCCTAAGAAACAGCCCCGCCTTCATGCCAATAGAAAAATGGACATGTTTCTTTGGAGAAACATGAAACAAAAAACCCTGGCGGTCTCTGGACCACACTGAAAACATGGGTAAGTGAGTATGGGCCCTCTAATTCAATTCTTCTAACTTAATAACCTGAATTCCAGACTACTATGCCAGCCAGGTATGTATTCTCTGGAAAGGACTGCAGAGACTCTCTTCCAATGAGCACCAGATACAAAGAGGGGAGGGAAGGAAACAATTCAGGTAGCTCACCCTACGCTGAAGATAAGAGTCAATCAAACCCAGCAAAACACACAGCTTTCAGTGAATCCAAATTTTTATTTTGGGTTTCTGTCATAGAAACCAAATGCATCTATTAATTAAACATATATTAATTAACCATTAACTATGGATCTCATTCAGATAAAGGCATTAAGGAAATCCTCAGGATGATGGATAGCCCCAAAACACAACTGTGTTCAAGGTACAGTGAGCACGTAGTCCAGTTTAGAGCAAGCCAGAAGGTTCTAAGAGAAATTTCTTCAAGAAAATGAAACAAATAGAACACCTAATGTGTCTGAAGGAACTGAGAGGGTATTTACACAACCAGGAGACAGTCTGGGGCTGAGTTACTGGTAAAGTACATAAAAACTAAACAAACATAAAGAACAATTTTTAATTCCTAGTGGGAGTGAAACCTGCAGTAAAGAAAAAATAATCATAGCATCACGTGGCTCAGGTACTAATAGGGTTTATATAGCAATAACAAAAGAAACAATGAATAGTAATCTAATTGAAATCATAATAACTGTATTAGGATGATGGGAAGAATACATGACTGCAATAGGAATAGGGAAGCAAATGAACTTTTTCCACAGTGGGAAGTCCATAAACAGCCTAAACACTAAAAATTAAATACTCAGAGCAATGGAGATAAACAGCAAAATAATCAGTGAAGAAAAATAAAGTAGTTGCCTCCAAGAATGGAAATTGGGTGTGAAGAGAACAGGAAAGAGGGAGGGAACTATCATTTTTCTTCAATACAACTAACAGAATTATTTGTCTACTTATATTATTTTTAAGTATAATATATGCATCATTTTGCTTTACAAATTAATAACTCTAAAATCTTAAATAAGGAAAGTGGTGATGGGATTTAGTAACAAAAACTAAAATTAGTAAATGCAAAATAAAGAAAACAAACATTCCAAAGTAAATCATACCTCTGCAGTAAATCTACTCGACACTGGGGTAATAAACCCGATTTTACCGTCGTTAAACACAACCGCAAACCCATCGAGCGTGGCACAGTATTCCATGTCTCTGATGTGCACATCTGCAAAACCCAGGAATGAACCTGCTGATGAAAACACGAGCACATGAAATATGAATATGAACACAGTAAATAACTCCCTCACATTTCTCTTTGCCAACCCTAGAAGGACAGTTAAAAGGGCAAGAATAATGACCTAACAATACCAAACCATTAAACTATTCCTTCCTATACACACACGCACACACACTCTCTCTCTCTCTTCCCTTGCATAATTAATTCCAAAGTAAAAAAAAAAAAAAAAAATCAATGTTCATCCATAAAAATATCTAACCAGATTATATCAAATATTAAACACTGGCTCTACCCCGTGCAGAAAGTATACCTACCTCTAGATGACTGCAGATCTACTGAAAAAGGTACTGTGCAAAGATTAATAGCTTTCCTTCCATTTGTCATTCCTTCCCAGTGAATAAGATGAAGAAGTCCATCAGAAGTAGCAACGAGGAGATCTTCCAGCACAGACTGCAAACTGTAGGGAAGTAAGCAATTTAGAACCAATGACCTACTGAGAGAGCACATTGGGAAAGCAAGGAGTATGATGTAATGGCTCTGGAGAATACTCATACAGAGTGGAAACCATGAAACCACTTACAAAATTGTCATTTATCTACAATTTAGGTATCTAGCAGCTTCGTCTTTGTGTAATTTAATCTAGAATCAGAAATTCTGGATGAAATACAAGACTATGGGCAGCCACAGTCATGAGTTTGATCGACTTGGTTAAAATGAGAAATACTCAAAACAGTAAATTCAAAGATGAAAGATGATAACTGACAAGGAAGGAAAAAGACAAAGAAACCATAAAAAGAATGACTTATGACAGGCTGACAACCTGGAGCCATAAAGTACAGAGGTAACAATCCTCTGGCCCTGGCCACCAGAACCTTCCCCGGTGATGGACATGTGCTATCACACACGGTAAGCAGCAGCCACGTGTGGTGACTGCACACCTCAAACATGGCTACTGTGACAGAAGAACGTATTTCTTACCTTTGCTCACTTTTAACTAACTGAAATTCAAGGAACTTCATTTGACTAGAGGCTACTTTACTGGAGCACCCAGTTCTAGACCCTGTATTTCTGGAGTACTGTTGGGCCTCACGTTGTTCATTCATCCAACAAGCATTTAGAAAGCCCACGTTCCATGACAGGCGCCACGTTCTGTGTTGGAGATTCCGAGGTGAAAACAAGTCCCTCCTTTCAGAAGACCTCCCTGACTTACGTGAGAATTATGGCGTATGATCTCCACACTTACTTATTTACAAAGATAAACAAGTAATAAATAAATGTCCACTTTGCTCACTCTTGTGTGCCCAGCCCCTAAGGCAGTGCTAGTTATATATGGCATGAAATGTTTGTGAGAGGAGGAAAAGGGAAGAAAGGGAAAGAGGAAAAGAGAATCCAAGAATGACAATGCAAAGGTACTGGCAGAGAGGAAGAAAAAGAGAACCAGGGGAACCAGTGGACACGGATATCAAAAAGCCAAGGGAGTTAAGATGGAAAGAGTACTCAAAAGTACCAAGTTAACAGAATTCAGAATCTCTACGCTGTCATCCTCAGTGTTAGGACAAAAATGACCAGAAGTGTAGGAACAGGAAAATGAGATCCAGAGTCAAGAGAAAAATCAATCAATATAAATAGACCGTCAATCCTGATGTTGGAATTAAAAGGTAACAACTTCAATGTAACTATGATAAATGTGACAAAGAAACCACAGGAAAAGATAGATCCTCCTCATTCAACTGACGTAAACAAGCTCATTACAATGGAGGCTGAGGTCAGTTGCTAAAACACGGAGTACTTCCCTCAAGTTAGTAAACAGGCCTTGCAGGACACCACGCAACCATGTGCCCACCGACTGCCAGTGTTACAAAGATCTAACAATTAAAGATTAACTCTTGGAATAAGGGGATATCAGGATTCTGTACCGATAATCACTATGACAGGTCTTTTCATGCTGCACTGGTTTTTAAGTATTTTCAAAATCACTCCTGAGTATAAATACACACAAAATATACATAAATATATTCTAAGTTATGTCGTCAGAAAGCCTCTCCAATCATTGACTTCATAGACTTTTGAAAAGCTAACTGATATGCCAGAGGTGACTTTTTCTTTCTTTCTTAATTTAGGATCTTAGAGGCAGCATAGTATCATCTTGAGGGCAGATGGGGCGCCTAGGTAGCTCAGTTGGTTAAGTGTCCCACTCTTGATTTTGGCTCAGGTCATGATCCCAGGGTTGTGGGACAAAGCCCCATGTTGGGCTCTGTGCTGAGCATGGCACCTGCTTGGGACTCTCTCTCTCTCTCTCCCCCTGTCTCTGTCTCCATCCTTCCCCCGCTCAGGTGCGTGCACTCTCTCTCAAAATAAATAAATTTAAAAAACATTTAAAAAGTAGATTAGTATTTCTGATTAATCAAATATTCTTAATAATGGGAAATATAACATTCATAATCACCAATTTTCAAATATGTAAATATATTTAATACCTAACAAATATTAAATACTATATACTACATAGGGCTTTCCTATGTGCCTGGGATGGAAGAAGATAAGGAATAAACTGTGGTATTTACTAGTATTCATTATCTGGTATTAGTTAGAAGCAAAGTAAGAGTTTTAATTACAGATCATATAAGTACTTTTTACCTTCCAAACATTCCCTACCCTCAATTAATAACACACAACAGACGCTTACCATTAATCCTCTTCTTTCTTCAGGCAAAAACTAAAAGACGGCAAGAGTTTTGCCATATTACACCTATTCTCTCTAATTTCACAGGACTTGTATTTTTGGTGGTGAGCAGGAAGATGGTTGGTTACAAAGTCCAAATATCGTGTCTTCTCCCTCAATGCAAAATCACATAGGATATCCAACCACACTTCCAACAAGTATGCATTAGAGGTGCTAGTATTAATACTGCTCTGAAAAGCAATTATTTTTTCTGAAGTTTCAAGATAAACCTTAGAAATCTTCTATCACCTAAACCTGTAGTGTATATTAAAAACTAGCACCTGACTAAAACAAACAAAACCACTTAGTACCTGACAAGTTAAACTTGTACACAATGACAAGATTTCGTTTTTCAGAGCCTCTTTCTCGGCCCATCCCCATGATCCACACGGTCTGCCACCAGATGCAGGCAGAAGCCATGCTTGTACGGGTCCATCTAGCTTATACCCACAGGCAATCCAGATTCCTCATGTACCAAGTTACATTCTTAAAAACAATCTCTGTGCTGAAATAACATCTGAGGTCAAGAGTATCTTTATGACCAAGGTGATTATAACTTAAACTCAATCCTTTGTAAATCACACGAATGCAAATTACAAGAACAAAACATTATTTTTCTCTGAAGGAAATACATAAAAAGATGGACTAAACACGGCAAGACAACAGCCAACCATTTGCATACAATTTTATTTAATGTGTACCAGTATCTGTACTGTATTCTAACAAAAGTAATGGTGAAAATAGCCTTTTCTCAGAACTGTGGCTCAGAAGAATTAAACACTGGAATGACGCTCATACAGTCCAATGTCATCGTTATGTCACGTCCATATAATTCAGATTTAATGAAACTACACAATAAAAAGTCTATTTCCCAAACCTGTGGCCTAGCCACTCAGTTCTCACGCTGTTTCTCATACATTTTTCCAGAACAATACATATTCTAACACTACCAGCTCCCTTTTAAAAACAATTATTGGGGTGGCTGGGGGGGCTCAGGCGGTTAAGTGTCCGACTTCGGCTCAGGTCATGACTTTGCGGTTTGTGGGTTCAAGCCCTGTTTTGGGTTCTGTGCTGACAGCTCGGAGCCTGGAGCCTGCTTGGGATCCTGTGTCTCTCTCTCTCTCACTGCCCCTCCTCTTCTCACGCTCCTGTCTCTGTCTCCCAAAAGTAAATAAATGCTGAAAACAAAGATTAGCATTGTTATAGAATACACCTTGCTTTTTTCACCTGACAACACGTTAGGGAAGTTGCTTCAGCAGAGTGCCCTCACTGGTTCCACAGAGGCGTCCTGCCCCCACTGTGCAGAAGGTAAGGAAAGCTATTTAACCGCTCCCTGCTGGTTTTTGACCTTTCGCTATTGTAAACAATGAAAAACCCTATAAGCATGTCATCTGAACTATTATATTTGTATGATTAATTCCTAACAATAGACATCCTGGACAAAGACTATGAGCTTATGTAACTTTGATAGACATTGCTTAATTAATTTCCACAGATACTGTATAAATTTATACTCCCACCACCAATGTATAAAGTTCTTATCCCTCATCTCCCCCCAAAACAGTATTTTACCTAACTGTTCATATGTGTGTCATTTAGTTACTCTCCTAAAGGAGATTATGTAATATATTAACTGAAATGTAGACAACGAAAAGAAAATGTTTATATTCTGTGTCGTATGCTCTAATGGTTTTTTCTTGCTGTAAGATATCTTTACATACTGTCAGAATTGGACTTTTGTGATATTCCCTGCAAGTATATTTCCTTGTTTTCACAGTTTATGTTTTCCTTTGATCATACTTATGGTGGTTTATCCCCCCATTTTCCTTTTTTAACTTTTATATAATCTAATTTATCAATGTTTCTTTTCATAAGAAATTATTTGCAGATAGTTTGAGAGGAAGATTTTAATGAGTTCTAACAAAATGAATTTTGAATTACAATACTTCTTTTGTTAGTATTTCTTATCATTTTTTAAAACAAATCATATCATCAGAGATAAGGACTACTGGCCATTTTGATGCGGACAAGGCTGGGATAACGCCATTATAATCTCATAATGTAAATGACTGGGCACAGTCATAGCAAAAGGTTCTTGAAGGCCAGTTTTAACTCTGAATTCAGTTAAAAAGAATTTTCTGTTAAAAAAGAAACAAAAAAATACTGTTATAGTAAAAATATGTTAAAAAATACACTTTTAACATCACAGACAACTAAAATGTCAAATGTGAAGTAATTAAGAAAATAAGGCCAAATTACACATACACTTCTTTTTTTTCTGCCAATGGATATAAAAATAGTTTTTTGTATTTTGATAATTCTGGCCTTACCACAAAACCTTTATTCATACTTATATCAAAAAGCTTAACTTTCTTCCAAGTATTCAAATATTTCACAAAATCTTAAGAAGGCATTAGAGGGGCACCTGGGTGGCTCAGTCGGTTGAGCGTCCGACTTCGGCTCAGGTCATGATCTCACAGTCTCTGAGTTTGAGCCCCGCGTCGGGCTCTGTGCTGACAGCTCAGAGCCTGGAGCCTGCTTCGAATTCTGTGTCTTCCTCTCTCTCTGCCCCTCCCCCACTCATGCTCTGTCTCTCTCTGTCTCAAAAATAAACAAACATTAAAAAAAATTTAAAAAAAAAAGGTATTGGAAGCAAGCCACTTTCCTTTCTCCTCAACTTCTATGATTTTTATCAGTATCACTTCAAGTAACTATGCTCTATCATTCAAACAATTCCAGATCTAACCAAAGAATAGAAATTTCTGCATAAAATTATAGTTGGTATACTCAATTTATGGGCTTTATTTGATAAATAAGTGAAATATAATAAAATAATGTACCTCTAAGGATTAATCGAGTATTTGGAGCTAAAAAAAAAAAAAGTATTCTCAGTGAAAAAACTGAAATCAACTTTCTTACTGATCATGTGATTAATCAACTATTATGTACACAGTCATCACGAAATGCTAGACTTAACCAAGGTACTATACCTCATGATGGGTGCTTGCAAATCCAGTATTTTCCTCATTTCTAAATTTAATGCTGGAGCACACTGTTCTTCCTTAAAATGGGGCGTCCCCTTCATTTGTGGACTTCCTCTAAAAAAAAATGCAAATATACAGGATATATGATATATGATAGAAAGATAGGAATTCTCTCCCATTCTGTGACTCATATATACCCAATCAGAGTAAACATCGTCAAACTTACAAATCAGGCATTAGTCTTTGAAGTTCTCAAATGAAAAACAGATTTCAATACCATTGTAACAGAGTGAGCAGTTAGAGAAAAGGGTTTAGCCAATGTAACCAGTGTTGGGGAGGCGGGAGTAGAGGCAGAAGAGGAAAGAATCTTAAGGAAAAAAAAACAATAAAAGCAAGTTCTCAAGAGAACCAACAGCTGTTGTTAAATGACTGACGGCCCTCTCTGAGGTGGGCAACTCTGGGACATGCACACGTTTCTACACGGTGCACGCCCAAAGTGATCCACAGCCTCACCTCATTGTACCTTAGGCCACACAACATCCTCGTCCCTCTATCTTCTGGGAATGTATCAGAATTAGGGCCAATTCAGGGATGCAACAGGAAATATGTCACATAAGACTTGGTAATAAGTAGCAAAATGGCCAAACCTGGTAGCCCCCTGCTACCCGCGAGGGACCAGATCGAGGGCAACATGAGTGAGCCGCCACACACCACCCTCCAAAGGACCCGGCGAGAGTTCTGGGATGGTGATCTCGCAGGCACAGGACCACTCTTTCTCAGTTCCTGTGCTGGGATTTCAGAGCTATCAGTCTGTCTCTTACTACGAGCTCGCTTATTGGCAACAATGAGCCTGCCGTTTCTCCCTCTCCAGTCACCTGTACTATTAAAGTTATGTGTAAACACTCTAACACATTCAACAGCTTTTAAGGTTCCTGGCTTAGTGAAAATTATTTTGATACTTTTTCTGCTTTCTGATTTAGGTTATTTTCCATATAGAAGCTTGGTAGTACTTTATCCTGTTCTGCTACTGCCATGACCTGGGATATTTGACTCCTTGTGCATGCCTGAATGGCTAAACTGGTTAATGTTAAACCACACAGGTTCAGATTCAATTAACATGCTTGCTGTGATAGCTACTAAGAGAGACACCATGAATTTTTACAGAATTCCTATCTGGACTGCTAATCACACACACACTATAATGAAGTTCCTGAGACATTTCAAAGTACTACATACACATGATTTAAACAAAGAGTGCTAAAAAGCTTACGTCAAAGGGGAAAAACAGGGTTGCTGTTGTTTTTGTTCTTTTGTGTGTGAGGACACAACCAGCTTTTTTTTTTTTTTTTAGCTATTACCTTCTTCTATTTAACTGGCTGTTTTTCCACAATTCATCACGCTGCTTCAGCAGCATTATTTAGACATTACTAACTTCCCATTCTCATTCTCCATTTTTTCTCATCTTCCTAAGTATACAAAAATGTTTTCATTACGATGATTAAATAAATGATTTTTACTTCTAGGTCAAGAAGTACTGAGTGATTACTTTTTTTTTTTTAATTTTTTTTAATGTTGATTTATTTTTGAGACAGAGAGAGGCAGAGCATGAGTAGGGGAAGGGCAGAGAGAGACAGAGACACAGAATCCGAAGCAGGCTCCAGGCTCTGAGCTGTCAGCACAGAGCCCAACGCGGCGCTCGAACTCACAGACCGTGAGATCATGACCTGAGCCGAAGTCGGCCGCTCAACTGACTGAGCCACCGAGGCGCCCCTACATTTCTTTTCTTACAAAGCTTGTGAATTTTCCTGAAGTTAACTTTATCGCATACTTTCATTTGACCGGTTTTCTTTAAACTTATTCCTAAGTTTTCTAGGACTCCTTAACAGCTCTGACAAAATTAACCCTCAACAGAAACTTCTATATGGTCAAGCCTGTCACAATAACCTATTATACACCCCTCCCCTCCAGCATGTCTCCCAGTGCCCACAACCTACTAAGTCTTACAGCAGTATCATCCTGATAATTGCCTCTGTCACCATCCTGTTTCCTATGAGCCTTTCTTTCTTTTATTCCTCCTACTGGGGGTCACATATTCTTGTAGCTTCCTGGAAAGGTGTATGTGGTGGAACTGGGCAATTCTCGAGTCCGGTATATCTTTATTTTGACACTTGAATGAGAATTTGAGTAGAAAAATTTTAGGCTGCATATCCCAACACAAGATGATGCTCACGTGAAACAATAAATACAATAAATATAATAAAAATATGCAAGAGGAGAATAAAATATTATGTAGCCAAAAAAAAAGAAAAGAAAAAAAAGGAAAGATGGAAGAATTCTCTAGACTCCTTGGAACGATCTCCAGGATCTTTTGTTAAGTGAGAAAAATCAAGGTCCACAACACTGTATATAATCTGCTACATTTGTACCACAGGGAAGGAAACAAATGTCCATATGCATGTGCTAAATTTAAAAATGAAAAGAGCCAAAATTAAAATGAAAATGGTTACCTACAGGGGAAGACAAAATGCAGGGTGAAGAATGCCACATTTTTTAAACTTTGGGACATGAAAATATTTTATATAATAAACCAAATTAAAATTAAAATGAACAACAAAAACCAATCTCTAAAAACAGAAAAGAAACAAACCTCATTGTACATCAAGCTAGCAGCAGAAATAAGCATTATTTCAAGTAACTTTGAAATACAATAGTTTGTGCATTCTTAATAGGAGATTTCCTAAGGATAAAAATCCTAAAAGAATCCTGTATTCAGTAATAGTCGTATTATTTTGGAGCCACTCTGTATATAAAAGGATAAAGCAAATAAGTGATTATGTTTACATTCTCAGGAACCGAGATTATCAATAAGAGAAAATATACAAATAAAACTGCAACTTAACTTTTACAACTTAAAAAAAATTTAAAGCTTTTAAAAACTTTTAACTTAATCTTTAATTGGAATTAACAGTATCAGTATTAACTCACAATATCTTTTCCTCTTTCTAAAATTTACTTTTTATCTCTGTGCACTAAAAAGTCCTAAAGGCAAATATAACCAATAACAATCAGTATCAAGTCGCAGTCTTCAAAATATTGTTTTGCACAGAAAGAAGCCAAAGGTCTTTGGAGAGTTGACTTACTCCAAGATAAGGGCAAGAATTACTAGGATGAACCATGGGTCCGATAAGCAAGGATGCCATTTAAATAACACCATTTTTATGAGCTCTCCAATAGGCTAGAGATGTAATAATCTGATCAAAAAGAATGACAGCAATTGGTTAAAATTCAAAAATGTAAAAACCCTTGCATTTATAACAATACTAAAAGCACTCATTAGTTGGTTGCCTCTGGAAGTTCTTAGGACACAACTGGTTAGAAAAGGGAATCAACCATCTCTTCTTTTTCCCTCTATGGACTATATTTCAGGGTAAACATCAAACAGATAATGAAAGAAAGTTTTTCTTTATATAATGACAGCTACAGAATGCAGAACAAATGGTAGAATTTTTAAAAAATAGATTTTTAAATTTTGGGGGGTGTCTGGACGGCTTAGTTGGTTAAGCGTCTGACTTCGGCTCAGGTCATAATCTCATGGCTTATGAGTTCGAGTCCCGCATCGGGCTCTGTGTTGACAGCTTAGAGCCTGGAGCCTGCTTCACATTCTGTCTCCATCTCTCTCTCTGCCCCTCCCCTGCTTGTGTACTATCTCTCTGTCTCTCTCTCAAATATAAATAAACATTAAAAAAAATTTTTTTAATCACATTTTTTGTAATCCCTGTAAGTAGACACAGGGAATAAAATTAATAAATGCATACAACACCAGTAGGCGGGTAAAAAGTACAAACTTAAGACATATCCACCAAATGCAACAGAACCTGGTTTGAACAAATTCCTAAAAAGACAGCTTTGCATTAAAATGGAGTCTGATATTAATATATTATTAATTTTTAGATATACTAGTATTATAGCTTTGCTTCTTTAAAATGTCTACTTGTTACTGATAAAACTATGTGAGGCTGAAATGATACAGTTTCTGAAATTTGCTTCAAAATACTAAAAGAATACATACATAGGGAGGGATACTGGTAACTTGTGAATGCAGGAGATGGGTTTAGAGTTTACCATTATACCGTTATACTGACAAATTCCTTAATAAGAGCTCAAACGGATGGATTTCTCTCAGCATTTAAAGACTTTCAGATAATGTGTTTTAGAGTCTAACATGTGGCTGTGGACTGCAAAGACATTCTTATTCAAAGACTTTATTTTTGATCTGTTTTTCCCATCAGGAAGTTGTTAGGAGTGACCTTTCTCTGATTTCTAGGGAGTTAGAAAATTTCAGAGCAGTGTACTTTTTTACAAGTATGTGGACTTATTGTTTGCACCAAGCAAGCTAGTAAGTCTTTAGGTCTGGGAAGTTGACATGTTTTGTTTCCTTAACATACTAAAAAGATTTTCCACTTCTGTCTTCTCTTTCTGGAGCTCCTACCATGTTAAACACTGGACCTCGTAGGAACCTCTAATCCTCCTTCTCCCCCCTCTCACCCGGAGAGCTTCCCAACTGTTTCTCCCAATGCTCCACTGAATTTGAAGTTTCTGCTTTCGTCCTTTGATGCCAGGAACACGGTCGCCCACCTCCCCTTTCTTCTTACAAACCAGTTTTCTTCCTTTAATTAGATAATATCTGTCAGAAGTTGTGAATTTTCATTTCCTCGAAGTGTTTTTGTTCCCTGCATTGTCTACTTCCTCTGAGTTTCCTTTTTTCTGTTGTGTCTCTCTTTTACACTTGAAGCTTTCCTAGGATACCTAACAATTCTTGGCTGTCCATTCGTGTTCAACAGGTTAACAAGAAAAATTACAAGCTGTGATTACAAGCTCTGTGTTCAAGTTGGTCTTTTAAACTGGTAAAGGCCAGCTGGCATTTTTGTTGAGGTCTTCAAACATCAGGGCCTGTTCAGTCATTTTTCTGGAGTGACTTAACTTCCCCAGGAAGGATCCCTCAGTCCTGCCCGGGATACCAAGCACAGAAGCTGGAAGTCTAGAGCCAAGCAGGGAAGGCTCGCCATCCTACTGTTCGGTGTGACAATGTCACTTAATCTCCATCTTCAGTTCGGCAGCTCACTCTCGCCCTACTGTGTGTCGGGAACCCCTCTGGCTTATCAGACAATATACTTCCTGTCACTTGTGATGTGGAAACATAAAACTCCTCACTCCTTATTCAATGTTTTAAAACGACCCCCGTTTACGGCCCCTGGTTCCCTCCTATATTCTGCGGTACGACGGCATCTAATTCCTGGGTCTTTCCATGATTCTGAAGATCAAACAAGTTGTTTTCCTTTTTCTTCTTTTTCTATTTTTTTTAAATTGAAGTTGAGTTGATACACAATGTTACTTTAGTTTCAGGTGTACAAAACAGTGATTTAGGAAGTCTATACATTATGCATGCTCACCCCAAGTTTGGCTACCATCTATCACCATACAATGCTATTACAATACCACTTATTATATTCGCCAAGGATGTACCTTTTATCCCCGTGACTTAATTCATTCCATAACTGGAAGCTTGTACCTGCCACACCCCTGCCCCCATTTTGCCCATGCCCCAAACACCTCCGTCCTTTGGTAACCTTTAGTTTGTTCTCTGTATTCACGGGACTCAAACAGGTTGCTCCTCATCAGTATTATGTAACTAACCTGAGGCTCTTGGGTTTCATATTCTTCCCTAGTCATTTATTCTTTCTCGTCCAATTTTTAGCTGAAGGGTTAAAGATGCCTCTCACTTTCATTAAAGATAAAAATAGTATTTCAACTTGTTATTCTGTTGGTTATTTTCAAAAGAAAGGACGAAAAAACTCTTGTTACCATCTTCAAATTGGAAGCACTCTATTTTCCTTTATATAAACACTTCCATTTATTAGAGAGCTGAAGTATTATAAGAATTTTAAAGCAAATTTAAGTAAATTCTGACTCCTCAATGACTTCCATTATAAAATTAGAGATAAATTTCACAAATAAGTTTCCATGTCTTCTTCCAAATTAAGTAAAAAGAAATGAAGTGTTAAAAATTATATTAATAAAAAAACTAAATTTCTGATAAAAACACTATTACTCATAGTCCAACAATAATTCAAGTGTACACTATCAGAATTCTGGAAGGGAATCATACAGGATGAGGTGGGGAAATAAAACTAGATTATAAAGAGCACTGAATGTCAGGAAAAATAGTAATAAATGGAGCATTTACTTTGTATGAGTGTGCAAAATGTTCAGCACAGATTATCTCAACTGAATGCTAATAATCCTTTGAAACAGGCATTATTTTACCCCTTTTCCCAGAAAAGGAAGTACTGGCTCATGGTCACAGAGCTGGTAAGTGAAGGAATTGACGTGTGAGCCTGTGGCTTTGATTACAGATCCTACGACACGGACCACTACTACAAAGAGACTAACAATAACCTTTGTCTGCAGAAAGAAATATGAGAACGAATGCTAAAGAACGGGCTGGGGATGGAGTGGGGAGTGCAAGTGGAATCTGCAGATTAACTAGGAGACTGTCAGCAAGAAGAGTACACAAGGAATGGGGCGCCTGGGTGGCTCAATCAGTTAAGCAGTTGACACTGGCTCGGGTCATGATCTTGAGGTTCGTGAGTTCAAGCCCCATGTCAGGCTCTGTGCTGACAACTTGGAGCCTGGAGCCTCCTTCAGATTCTGTCTCTCTGTCTCTCTCTCTCTCTCTCTCTCTGCCCCTCCTCCACTTGTACTCTTTTTCTCAAAAATAAATACTTCAAAAATTTAAAAAGAAGAGTACACAAGGAAGGACTTGGACAATGGCAGCAGAAATGTCTTTTCAGACACCTTTATCATAGCCTTTTTTGAAAGGAGATAATAAAAGCATACTGAGAATTACAGTTCCTGCTTAGTAATACAGGCTTGTGAGAGACAGGTACGAGCACTGTACACATCCCTGGTGGTCATTCAAGCTACTGAGAAATATTATATTCTTCATTCCTGGGCACAGAAAACTGTGCTATCCTGCCCATTTAAATTAGGTATGGTCATGTGACTGACTCCGGTCTATAAACCACAAGGAGTTATTTGTGTCACCTTTGGGCAGACACTTTCAGTGCCAAAATCGGTACACCAAGCTGTTTTATCCTCTGCCACAGGGACATGGCCTATGTCAATTCATATACTATACTACATCAAATAACTAACAGACTGTGGTCCACTAAAACTCAACAAATTAATAGTCTGTGATTACTGTTCATATGTGACTTTATTAAATATAAAGTCTGAGAAGGAGGAAGAAAAAAGAATGAAAAAGGAGCACAGTTTAAGAGACTCGTGGGACACTACCATGCATACCAACATATTATAGTGAGAGTCCCAAACGCAAGGCAAGAGAAAAAAACAGAAAAGAAAACTGACCACACAACGGTTGAAAAGGTCCCTAATCTGATAAAGACATAAGTCTAAGCATCCAATTAAGGTCAGAAAACTCCAATCAGAATTTTAAAGAACCCACACCATGATACATTATACTCAAACTACCGAAAGACACAGAGAGTCTTGAGAGCAGCAAGAAAAGTGACTCATCATCACAAAAACGGTCCTCAATAAGATTAGCAGCCATGGAGGCCAGAGGCAGTGGGATACTGCAGGTGCTGAAAGAAAAAAAAGTCGACCAAGAATTCTATACCCAGAAAAATTATCCTTCAAAAATAAAGGAGAAATTAAGAGATTTCCAAACAAATGAAAGTTGAGAGAATTTGTTGCAAGTAGTTCTTAACTACCAGACCCCTAGAAGGAGTCTTTCATTCAGAAACAAAAAGACAGTAGAGAATAATCCAAAGTCTTACGAAAAAATAAAGAACAATGACAAAGGGAGCTACACAGGTAAATATAAAGCCAGCAGTGCTATATTTTTAGTTCAAATATCCACCTTTTTACCTATGTGATTTAAAAGACTAATGGCTAAAAAAGTAATTATAAATCTATGTTATGGGCACACAACACACAAAGATGTAATGGTGACAACAAGAATATAAAAAGGGAGGGACAGATAGGTACAGGAACATACTTGTGTGTATGTTAAAGGCAACCACTAAGAAAATAACATACAGAAAATGAAATGAGAAAGGAATCAGAAAAGCAAACACAATAGAAGGCATTAATGGAACTGAGGGACAAAAAAGATCTGACACACAGGAAACAACCAGCAAAATGGTAAAAGTCCTTCTTTACCAGTAATCACTTTAAGTATCACTGGATTAAATACTCCAATTAAAGAATGGGTTAAAAGAATCCATATGATTCCATTTCTAAGTTTTCTATAAGAGACTTACTTTGGATCCAATGACACAGATTAGTCGACACTGAAAGGATGGAAAGAAATCTTTCATACAAATAGCAATTAAACACAGCAGGGTGTTAATAATAAGACCTGACAAAATACTTTCAATCAAAAATTGTTACAAGAGACAAAGAAGGACATTACAGACAATCCTCAACTTAAAAAGACTTGACTTACATTTTTCCAACTTTACAACAATGAAAGTGCTACACATTCAGTAGAAAGCTCATTTCAAATCTGACCTTTTTCCAGGCTAGGGGTATGCAGCATGACGATCTTGTGATGTGGGACAGACGCAGCAGCCACAGCTCCCAACCAGCCTGGCGACTCCAAGGGGAAACAACCGACACACTTACAAAATTCTGTACCTGGGGCACCTGGGGGGCTCAGTCGGTAAGCAAGAGATTCTAGATTTCCGCTCAGGTCATAATCTTGCAGTTGTAAGATTGATTCCTGCCTGAGCATGCAGCCTGTTTGGGACTTTCTCCGCCCCTCCCCCCTCCTACCCCTGTCCTTTTCCACTCAAAACAAACTTTAAAAAATTCTGTACCTATACAATCATTCTGCTTTTCACTTTCAGTACAGTATTCCATAAATTACATGAGGTATTCAATACTTTATTATATAACAGGCTCTCTGTTGGTTGATTTTGTTGGATGATTAGACTAATGTAAGTGTTCTGAGCACATTTAAATTAGGCTAAGCCAAACTATGATGTTTGGTAGATTAAATGCATTTTCCTTTTTTTTTTTAAGTTTATTTATTTTTGAGAGACATAGAGACAGAGCGTGAGCAGGGGAAGGGCAGAGAGCGAGGGAGACACAGAATCTGAAACAGGCTCCAGGCTTTGAGCTGTCAGCACAGAGCCCGATGTGGGGCTCGAAATCACAGACCATGAGATCATGACCTGAGCTGAAGTCGGCCGCCTAAGCGACTGAGCCATCCAGGCGTCCCAACATTTTCAACTTAATAATATTTTCAATTTGCAGTGGATTTGCTGGGAGAAAATCCCACTGTAGGTCAAGGAAGATCTGTACATGTAATAAACGGATCAATCCGGCAAGAAGATATCACAATTACAAACAGATACACCCCAAACATATGAACCAAATACCGAACTGAAGGGAGAAACAATTCTATCCTAACAGCTGGGAATTTCAGTATCTCACTTTCAATCGTGGATAGAACCAGACAGAAGTTCAGAAGGGAAAGAAAATATCTAAACACTATACACCATTTAGACCTAAAATACATATGAATACTCCACCCAGCAGCAGCACAAAACATGTTCTTTCGCAAATGCACACGAACATTCTCCAGGACAGAATGTACATTTGGACAGAAAAGTGTCTCAATAAATCTAAAAAGACTGAAATCATACAAACTATCTTCTCTCACCACAATTCAGTAAAAGTAGACACCAATAACAAAAAATAAACTAGAAAATTCACAGATGTGGAAACTAAACATCTCTTCACCAATAGGTCAAAGAGAAAACCAAAAGAGAAACGAGAAAACACTTTGAGACTGACGACAATGAAGACAGGACATCATGGGATGAGTAAATGCAGTGCTTATAGGAAAATTTACATCTAAAATGCTCATATTGAAGAAGAAAGATCTCAAATCTATAACCTAATTTTATACCTTAAGAAACTAGAAAAAGAAGAGCAAACTATACTGAAAACAAACAGAAGGAAGGATATAATAAAGATTGGATATGAACAGAGAACAGAGGAAAAAAAAATCAATAAAAGCAAATTAGTCCTTTGAAAACTAATAAAGTTGAAAAAACTAAAGAAAAAAGAACACTTATAAAATCAGAAATTAAACTGGGGACATTATGTCTGGATTTGGAGAAATAAAACAGATTGTAAGAGAATCCACATATTTGGTGAACTTAAATCCCCTACTTCTCTGGACATAGTTGTCCTAAATATCCAGTAGAGGCAGATTGTGTTTAATAATTCAGAAGGCAGCCTAGACAACAACAACTGCAACTTATTAAGAACACACTAACTTGTTTTTCTCATTTCATATACACACGAAAGCATAAAAAGGGACTTAAAAAGTTCTTCCAAAGTGACTGTCAGTAAAAAGTAGAATCAGACTAGACAGGTACCTCCAATTGCAAATGGATTCTCTTCTCTGCATCTCTAAACTACTATATCTTTACCTGAGGTAGTATCATCAAGTCCAATATCATTAAAAAGATAAAGAAAAAATGAAATCAAGCCAATTCGAGAGTTTCGTTTTACTAATGTACTTTTCATGAATTAAAAGTAAAGTTTCTTGGCTCTCCAATCTAATGAACGCAAGGCATCCTTGTCAACGAGCAGCCCCAGCCTGCACAGGACAATAAAACTTCCAAAGGGTAGGTCACCTATTACTCAAACTTCCCACAGCCTGAGGAAGATGATTCCCACAAACTGACAAAAATCAAAACCCAAACTACAGTACTCAGAAATAGGTCATAAAAATTACAAGAAAAGTCTTAAAAGGAAAAAAATTTGCCTCTAATTTATGTCAGCTATGCTTTGGAGATCTAAATAAGGTGATTCAGAAAACTGTCACTACACAAATTCAGCGGGCATTTATTGCAAGCACCTCTATCGTGTAGGAGATCTCCAATACTTTCAGTGCCAGCTAAAGGAAATAATACTGTAGTAGATGACCAAATGGATCTGGGACATGGAGAGGATGGACAGGAACTGCAGGAGTACAGCTGATTATGCGGTATTTCTCCTGTCAATATAACTTACCTACCCCAGGTCCCTCCTCACAAGTATAGCTCGAATCCTGCACACAAAACTTCTCCCAACAACCTAGCACGTTCCCCCAACTGCTATTACCACTTTGGGAATTATTCATTCACTTAGCATTTGCTGCTTTTTATCACCATTACCTTTAAATAGTTCTCTCTTCATTAGCATCTTACACCTCTTTAGCACCCTATACAAATAAGAGGAGGCATATAATAAACGTTTGATAATATAATGAAGGTCTCATTCCAGATTTTCAGATCTTTTTCCCCAATTTTACTGAGGTATAACTGACATAGAACACTATCATATTAAGAGATAAACCTCATTTGATATATGTATATACTATAAAATGATTACCACAGCAACATTCTTGGGAGCCATCTGGGGCTCACAGGTTGAGACAGCTCCCTGTGTGAAAAGGCAGACTTTGCAAAGCCTCCTGCTGACCAAATGGCGCCCCATCTTCTCTCCTTCAAATAACCTTTCAGGCCTGGATTTCTTGAACTTCCCTTTTTGGCCTCAAAGGATGTAGTGCTCTTTTGTTTTATGGCATTTAAATAAAAAAAAGAGGGGGACCTGGAATGCGATGCACTGATGGATGACATCTGAAGGAGATTATGTAAATTCACTCATTCATAAGCAAAGGAACATAGACAAGCCTTTAGGAATTATGTCTTTACCAGGAGAGCTACACCTCTCCCATTTTGATTTAGGAAGCTAGACAGAATGACTCTTAACCTTTCTATAAACGATTAACATAGGCATTAAGATGATAATGTATGCACCCTCTGTTTACTGAGACTCAGGATGGTAACAACCCCACTTGCTTCTAAACATCCTGTTTTCTCCCTCTGCCACAATTTACCTAATCCTACTTCAAAGACAGTATGTATTAACTAACTTAGGAGCACAATCACAAAAATGGCTAAGATAAGAATTGTTTCCTTGATGGGGGAAGCATGCGTCTTGAGTCTTGAGACTGAGGAAATTGCCCTTTGCTGATCAAAACACATTGTTGCTGAAGATGTCAAACTATGCTTACTGATGTAATGTCACTCCCTGATGTAACTTCATTTACTGCCTTTAAATAAAGATACTGAGATCAGCAGGGAGGAGATGTCTGCCTGATTCCAGAAGCCACGCAGCTCTCTCGAGTCATTCATTGCACTGACACCATTCCTCCTTCGGGGACTCCTGCACTTGCCAGAGCCGGACTCTGGTGCAACATCAGTTAACAACCATCGCTTTGTGATAAGAACTTAAAAGATCTACTCCCTCAGCAACTCAGATTTATTTCATCTTAAAATGATTCTGGAAGGTGCTATGCTTAATCTAGGAACTTTTGGCAATTCTAGGTGGTGAATTCAGGCACCAAGAGGGTTTGGTTCTCCAATTAGTTACAGAAAGACTCAGAAAGGTTTCTTTCCTCGAACTCTATACTTCATATTTCATCATCTGTAGTCAACACAATTGCTTACTAGTATCAGTAATGAAAGTATTTCTGGGTGAAATAAAATAATGGTTACCTTGGCTGTGCTAAAGCACACTCCAGTGAAAAGACGGAAAACTGTTCAAGCTGACTGATGGGCACACAGGCGGCCAGTTTATTACCATACTAATAAAGTAACTAGTACCAAAGTAGCCCTCCAGAAATAACAAAAGCCTGGCCAAAATTTATCCAACGACAATATTCAGACACTGGAGAATAGGCAGCACATGACTGTGATCCTGACTGAAAGAAAACAAAGTTTTCTGATAGAAGTCACTTTCAGACTACCATTTAGGATGGGAGAATCCAAACACAGTTTGGCACCCTTGTTACATTGAGGAAAAAAAGAGTAAAGTTCAGGGAACTACAAGCGGCCATTTGTGGTGGAGTATCAGAGGCAGAAGATACAGAGAAAGAGCTCTGGAAACTTCCAGGCTCCCCTGGAGTCTTCGTGAATACTAAGCTATGTGTACGTACATGGTGAGATCCCACAGTTCCTGCCGAAGAAAAACTGCCAGGCTTTAAGCTGTAAAGCTCATACGAGGCTGGGAGACATTCCCGTTCTGACTAGAACATTCAGTGGAGAGCTGAGAAGGGCTCAGCTAGCCTACAGTAAAGGTCGAAACCACCCTAAAAATACACAAACATGCTTCAAAAAGTTGAAGGAGATCTACAATTTAACAGACCAAAAAAAAAAAAAATCTTAACATTCCTTAAAGAAAAGAAAACTCGGACACTCGATAATGTTGCACAGTCTCCATCATCTGGTCTAAAATCACCAGACATGTGATATGACCCAGCAATTCTACTCTGAGGTATTTAATTACCCAAGAGATACAAAGCTAATTACAGGGTAAACTGGGATTGGAAACTAAAAAGCAGCAGACAAGGTTCACAATTTCACCTTTCACTGTCTGTTTTTATGAGAATGTAGTCCCAGATTACCACTGTTTTTGGTTTTTTTTTTTTAAGCACGATGGGATTGTACTTGAGCGATCATCTATTTCTTGGGTACAAGGGAGGATAGAAGAGTTGAAAGAAAAGCTTTATATGATAATATGTTTGACTTGAGCTTCTAAACGAAGTATAACATTTAGTCAGGGAGGTGCACCAAGAAAATGGTGAAGGAACAGACATTACATAGGAATTTTGGTTTTAGTGGGCTAAAGGTAGGGGAAAGTAGATTCTAAGTGCCAGTCCAGAGCTGGGATTCCATTTGGTGGTGACTGGGAGCCACAAAAGTTTGTGAGACAAGGGATTAATATGTCAAATATGCAGAGAGCTCCTGAAACTCAACAACAACAAAACAAACCAACCTGATTCAATAAAGGTCACCAACAGAGAGAAAATACTCAACATCAATAATCATTAGGGAAACACAAATTAAAACTAAAAAACAAACAAAAAGAGAAAATAAGTGTTGGCTGTAAGGGCAAATCGGGACTGATTCCATTTTGCTTAAGGGCAAACTGGGACTGACTCCATTGTATTTCCGTGTCCTCCACCCTGAGTCCCCAGTGCCTGTGCAAAAGCTTAAAACCTGCAACTTCCCTCGGTGCCAAAAGAACCACGCCCAGTGACCTATGGAACAGGACCCTTGACCCTTCCTCAGCCAACTGGCTAGGGTCACGACATCACCCTCCCACTGCCCCTCGACCCCTTTAAAACAATATTGTGTTTTTGGAACGGGCCCTCTCTCTCGACCCACCGCTGTGTCGGTGCGGTAGGAGATTGAGCTCGAGCTAGCTCGAATAAAGGCTCTTTGTTCTTGCATCGGACTCGGCTCCCTGGTGGTTTTTGGGGTCCCCGAATTCTGGGCATAACATTGGCAAGCACATGTAGGAATTAGAACACTTGTGTGCTGTTGCTGGGAATGTGAAGAGATACCAAAACTGAGAAATACATAGGAGTTTCTCAAAAAATTAAAAACAGAATTACTACCTCATAGAGCAATTCTACTCTGGGGCATGTACACAAATGAACTGAAATCTGGGTCTCAAACAGACCTCTGAACACACATGTTCATAGCATTATTCACAACACATAGGAAGCCACCCAAATATCCATCGACACATGAATAAGCAAAATGCAGCACTGACATACTCTAGACAGTGCGGGTTCAGCTGCAGACCACCAAAATAAGCAAATTTTGTAAAAAGCAAGTCAGATGAAGTTTGTGGTATTCCAGTGCATAGAAAAGTTACATTTACCCCACACTATAGTTTTTTAGGCATGCGATAGCATTATGTTTAAAAATACAATTTACATACCTTAATTTAAAAAAACTTGACTGTTTAAAAAACGCCAACTATCATCTGAGCTTTCGGCAGCTAGAAATCTTTTTGCTGGGGATGGCTGCTGACTGAACAGGGTGGTGGCTGCTGAAAGTCAGGGTGGCTGTGGCAATTTCTTAAAATAAAACAACAGTTTGCTACATCAACGGACTCTTCCTTTCATGAAGCTCTCTCTGCAGCATACAGAGCTGTTTGGTAGCATTTTACCCACAGAACTTCTTTCTAAGTTGGAATCAATCCTCCCAAGCCCTGCTGCTGCTCTATCCACCCAGCTGATGGGGTATTCTAAATCCTTCACGCTCATTTCCTTCACTGCGTCTCCCCAGGGGCAGGTTCCGTCTCGGGAAACCACTGTCTGTGCTCCTCCATGAGCGGCGCCTCCTCACCTGCTCAAGTTCACGACCCTGCAGCAGCTCGGTCCGAGCGTCAGACCCCACTTCTGATCCCAGTTCCCCTGCCATTTCCACCACATCTGCATCTATCTCCTCCCCTCAGGTCTCGAACCCCTCAAAGTCGTCCCCAGAGATTGGAATCGCCTTCTTCCAAATTCCTAATAATGCTGGCATTTGAGCTTTCCCCATGAATCACGAATGTTCTTCACGGGATCTAGAATGGTGACTCCTTCCTGGAAGGTTTTCAATTTCCTTTTCCCAGATCCATCAGAGGAACCACCATCTATGGCAGCTAGAGCCTTAAGACACGTTTTTCTTTAATAATAAGATTCAAAAGTCGGAATGACTCCTAGATCCGTGGGCTGCAGAACGGAGGTTTTGTTAGCAGACATGAGAAACATTAATCTCCTTGTCCGACTCCGTCAGAACTCTGGTGCGATCAGACGCAGAGTCAGTAAGCGACAATATTTTGAAAGGAATCTTTTCTATTTCCGAGCAAGTCTCGGCAGCGGGCTGGAAACCGTCGGTACACCGACCGGGCTGTAAGCAGACGTGCTGTCCTCCAGACCTTGCTGTTCCCTGCACAGAGCCCAGCGGGGCTGACTCCCCGTAGTTCTGAAGGGCCCCAGGACCCGAGAAGTGAGGACCGGGCACGGCTACCACCTGTAAGCCGCCGGCTGCGTCAGCCCCGGCCAGACGGTCGGCCTGTCCCTGGAAGCTCCGAGGCCAGGCGCTGACTCCTCCTCGCCAGCCACGGAAAGCCCTAGACGGCACCTTCTTCCTGTGGGAGGCTCCGGCGGCTCCCTGAAGATCTGTCGGGGAGCGGAGCCGCCGTCGTGAATTCCCTCGGCCACACGCCGCGGAGAGCTCGCTGCGGCTCCTCCGTCCCCTGCACGTTCACGTCACGGCCACGGCTTCCTTCCTTCCAGCTCCCGAGACCTCCTCCGCGCGCTTCCGACTGGTCTCCTGCAGCCCCCTCGCCTCTCTCGGCCTTCCCGGGACTGGAGAGTCAGGGCCTTGCTCCGGGTCAGGCTCATCTGAAGGGAATGCTGGGGCCGGTTTCGTCTTCCATCCAGACCACGAAAACTTCTCCAGACCAGCAATAGAGCTGTTCTGTTTTCTTATCTGTTGTGTGTTCACAGGAGCAGCACTTTTATTTTCCTTCAGGAGCTTCTCCTTCGCATCCACAACTCGGCTAACTGTTTGACACAAGAGGCCTACTTTCAGCCTTTCTTGGCTTTTGACATTCCTTCCTCACTAAGTGTAATCATTTCTGGCTTCTGACTGCAAGTGAAAGACGTGTGACTTTTCCTTTCAGTTGAACACTTACCGGCCATTGTAGGGTTATGAATTGCCCTGATTTCAATATTGTTTTGTCTCAGGGAATAAAGAGACCAGGAGAAAAAACAGAGAAACGGCTGGTTAGTGGAGCAGACAGAATACACACGGCACTTACCGACTCCGTTTACAATCTTACATGGGCACAGTCCATGGCACCTCAAAACAATCACGTTAGTAACATCGAAGATCACTGACAGGTCACCATAACAAATAATATTTAAAAGTTTGAAATATTGCAAGAATTACCAAAATGTGACAGACATGAAATGAACAAGTGCTGTTGGAAAAAGGACGCCAACAGACTTGCTCAACACAAGGCTGCCCAAGACCTTCAATTTGTATAAAAAAAAAGTCTCTGTGAAGTACAAGGTATGCCTGTATATTTATATCATTCAATCGTAAAAAGGAAGGAAATTCTGAAGTGTGCTACAAAATGGACGAACCTTGAGGACATGACACTAAGTGATATGAGCCAGTCACAAGAATAACACTGTATGGTCCCACTCATAGGAAATACAACTATAAGCTGAGAAAACAGTTATGATGGTAAATGTTATGTGTACCACAATAAAAAAATGGAAATAAAAAAGTTTAGTGATAAGAGCTTCCTAAAACAATTATTATTCCAGAAATAACGCACAATGTTAGTGGTTTCGTATCTTTAAAATCAAGTGTTAAAATGATTTAGAATAGAGTTAACATAGACCTTTAAAAAGAGTTTCTGGGGGCACCTGGGTGGCTCAGTTGGTTAAGCATCCAATTTCAGCTCAGATCATGATCTCACAGTTTGTGGGTTCAAGTCCCACGTCGGGCTCTGTGCTGACAGCTCGGAGCCTGGAGCCTGCTTCAGGTTCTGTGTCTCCCTCTCTCTCTGCCCCTCCCCCACCCACACGCCTGCATGCTGGCAGGCGCGATCTCTCTCAAAAAATAAATTAAAAAACATTTAAAAAAAAGTTTCTGAGACAAGAATCCACAGTATCAAGCCTGTTTTGAAAAATAAATCTGGTATCAATGCGAAGGATGGATAACTGTATGCAGAAGAAAAAGACTAGAGGAAGAGAATGAGTTAGTAAGTAAGCTTTTCAATAGGCAAGGAAAGGCCACAAAGGCCCCACCAGGACAAGGAGAGTGAAGGAGAGATAGGCAAACTCTAGAGACAGTGATAACCTGTAATCAGTCGATACAACTTGATTAGCAAATATGAGAAGTGAGGAAATAAAGATCCCAAGGTTTTCAACCTCATACAACTGTACAAAATATCATGGTAACTGCAAAAAAAAAAAAAAAAAAGTTAGAAAAGCAACAGCATGTTTGGCTTCAAAGGGAGAAAATGAATTAGGCTGAGACTGCCTACAGGGCCATCTAAATGGATCTGTCCCGGAAAGGTGAGCAGGAAGCTCAAGAAAGGAGTCCTAAATTAGACAGACAGATCCGGATCTCGTCCACACGCACTGAGTAATTAAAGCCAAGTAGACTATGTAGAAGAGAACTCAGAACAAGCTCTAGGCAGCACCACAGCACTCCTGTAGGTACTACACAGGAATTTAAGGGGCTGATTTAATCCTAGAGATATCGTTATGAAGTAGAAAGCATTAACTCTGTTTTTTAGATGAGTAAAATAAAACTCAAACAAATAAAGCAACATAATCCTGGCCTAAGGAAAGCCATAGAAGATTTTTATATAGAGCAATGGCAAGTAAATTTTATGTTAAAAAATTCATTTGGGGGAAACTGCAAAAGATGCTTTTAAGACAGTATTACAATAATCAAGGAGAAAAGTGACAAACCCAAGCTAAAGCAGTGCTGCTGGGAATTAGGAAGAAGGAAAAGACGCGAGGGATACACACGAGGTAGAATATGTAGAATATTTAGAAGGGAGAATATACTGACATGATAGAGACTAGGTACCGAAGCTTATTCACATTTGTTTTTAAGAGAGGGCGAGCAAGAGTATGCATGCATACGTGCATGAGCAGGGGAGGGGCAGAGGGAGAAGGAGCGAGAACCTCAGGCCGATTCCACACTCAGTGCGGAGCCAGACGTGGGACTCAGTCTCCCGACCCTGGAATCAAGACCTGAGCCAAAATCAAGAGTTGGACACATAACTGACCGATCCACACGGGCCCCCAGACCACTCTATTTCAAACTGTGTCCCACTCCCTAATTCCTTTACCTACTTTATTTTTCTCCATAGAAACGATATCACTTCACTTAGACATATTTTCCTGATTTATCACCATCTACTGGAAGAGCGCAAGCTCTAGGAGCAGAGGTTTTCATCTGGGTTTTTCCCTCTTTCCCACTGCAGCATCCCATGTCTACAACAGCTGTGGGGCATCGCAAAGTTCAAAATTTAAACGGACAGATGTACAGATAAAAACAATGTTTTGGAAGAGTTTCCTGAAAGATGTAGTATCCTCATCGCCAGACCTTTTATACACACACACACACACACACACACACACACACACACACACACACATAAATTTGTTTATATTATCACACATTCAGAAAGCCTTCAGTCTGATAAGAACAATGTGACTTTCTGGTTTGACCAGATGCTTTAACATTTCTATAGTTCTTTGGATTCAGGTGCCAATGTTAGAAGTGTTGCCAGCAGCGGAGTAGTTTTCAGTGCCCAGAACTTACACAGTTACACTGCCATCAATGTTATTAGTAAGTGATCATGCAATTATGACGTAAGCTAATGGACACATAAAATATGTAAACTTCAATATGTAAGTACATTTACAGAATATACACATACTGAAATCAAAGAACACATGTAATATTTTGAGAAGATCAAAAGGAATCAAATATGTTAGGATAACTAACATACTTTTCAAGTTTATAAAATGAATTTAGAACAAGGTACACTGTTAGAAATAATACTTTAAATCTAAATCTATAGAACCTTAAGTGAAAAAAAACAGTTAATTTCCAGTTTCCAGAAAACACCAAAAATTTATTAGTAAAATGTTGGGGGAAATTTTCACATTGGACCTTTTCAGTAAAATTCCTTTCCTGTAAATGTTACAGGATTTTTGAGAGGGCAAGTTGTGTTGAGATTGGAAAATGCAAGCCTTAGGGCACATGGGTGGCCCGGTCCGTTAAGTGGCCCAGTTCGGCTCAGGTCCTCACCTCAGAGTTCCTGAACTCGAGCCCCCCGTGGGTCTCTGTGCTGACAGCTCAGAGCCTGGAGCCTGCTTCAGACTTCAGATTCTGTGTCTCCCTCTCTCTCTGCCCATTCTCCGCTCACACACACTCTCTCTCAAAAAACAAACATTAAAAAAAAATTTTTTTAAAGAAAAGAAAACGTGAACCTCAAAGAGTTATCCCCTACTGGCTTCCCACCTGACACTACTTCTTTAAGTCAGCTGGTAAAAAGCATGAAATCTAATAAACTATGTTGGGGGTGAGGAAAAAGAAATGAGAGGTTGAGTTTTAATAGCTGTTTCGGAGGGTTTTTTTGGTGAAGATAATCTGTGTATCTTTAATATTTGGTAATTAAATTTACTGAATTTTAGAACAATTTTTTTTTAACAGAACTTTGTCCTCAGGAAGGCTGATCTGACAAAAGAGCTGACGGTAAGAGTGGAAAGACAGAATAAAAGAAAAAATCTCTACTCTCAACGAAGTATACATTTAAACATATTTGTTCAAATGATTTTCATTATGATGAAATTAAATATGATTTGCAGTTTTCAGATCTACTAAACTCATATTTAAATATAAACAAACGAACACATTCTGAAGCTAAACACAGTTTTATCTAATTCATTCCTGGCAGAGTTTCCTCCGTTACTTTCAATGCCAGTTCCAAAACATGACAGAAAAAGACCTTTAGTGGACAAGTCCATCCACTGGTCTGTGGAGCTCACATGAAGGGACATTTTAATACAGAATGAACCGTACGAAGGCACAAAAGATGAAAGAGGTGAAACTTTTATTACTCAAAGTGACAAATGACCTCTGAGGGTAAAGAGTCGTGTGAGAAGCCCGCCACCACTGCTGAAGGCGGACTCCCAAGACTGAGAGGAAGGATGCTGGAAACACTATGTGAAACTACAGAAGACGACGGGGACCTGACCGGTTCTCCGGTGGAGTGTAATGGAAAATGACATGCAGTCTAAGGTTAAGACGCTGTCACATAATACAGGGAAGTTGAGATACTCTAGGAAAACTCATGTGATGAACTCATAAAATTTAGAGAAGAGAAACACGGACAACAGTGCTTCTATAATTGAACAGAATGCAACTAACTACTGGCCTCGATTACACTGCCTCTATTCTTCAGAACTGTTACATATAAACTACCCCAGATCCTTTGTCCCATTTTTGATTCCCTACTCCCCAAATAAACCCCAAACTAATGGATGACTAGATGGGCATAAATAAGGTTGAGGCAGTAAAGTCCTGGTCGTTAAGAGTAATGCACTATTGGGGCGCATGGGTGGCTCAGTCAGTTGAGTGTCTGACTCTCAATTTTGGCTCAGGTCATAATGTCATGGGTTCGTGGATTTGAGCCCCGTGTCGGGCTCCACACTGACAGTGCAGAGCCTGTTGGAGTTATTCTGTCTCTCTCTCCTTCTCTCTCTGCTCCTCCCTCCACTCGCTCTCTCTCAATAAACTTTTAAAAAAATTAAAAAAGAAAAAGAGTAATACACTATAAGCTACAAAACTTATGTCTGAATCATGGCCATGCCACTTACTAGTGTGTGACTATCAATCGGTCAGTTACTTAGCCTCTTTGTGCTGCGGTAATTGTACCTAACTATCTCACAGGGATGTTACAAGGATTAAATGAGTTTGAAAAAGTGCTCGGAACACTGTCTTGACGGTGCTTACAGTGGCACAGATGGCGATGATGATACACGTCAAAACTAAACATTTTTTTTTACCTCTCCTCAAATCCATGTATGAATCACTTTCCAAGTTTTAAAAACGAGAACTCCTATAATCCTCCAAGCAACTGAAGAAAAAAATATTCTTATTTCCATTTTATAAATAGGTCCTAGAGAAAATCTAAGAAACTAAACAGGCTAAGTAACCTGACTACAGTAGTCCAGCACTAAAATACACAACACACAGATTCTAATTTACTCTGTTCTGCAAAGCTGTTTCCCTATAAAATATTTTGTTTGATTTTATGTAGCAATTACCAGAAGTTAAACTGGGAAACAAGTATATTATCAAGTCAAATACTAAAAACCTAAAAATCACTTAACAGATACATATAAAATGGTTTACACATTAAATCACTTTTTATATATTTATACATACAAATTCACTTATATTAGAAATTTAAAGTAAAAATTTGGTGAAGAAAAAGTACTTAACAATAGTATTAATGACAGCAGCTATTCTTTATTAATTTTCCCACAAACGAGGCAGTTATGTAAGCACTTCATACGCACGATCCCGTGTAATCCTATGAAATAGTACTACGGCTAACGCACTGCACAGAGGAGGAAATGGAGGTTTAGAAGGTAGTAAGTAACTTGACAGAAGTTACACGGATGAAAAGAGGAAGCGGGGACATTCAACCCCAGGTCTACAGGAGCCCAAGCCTGGCCCTCTGACTAGGCAGGGAACTCTTCGTGCTACCTTAGACGGTACAGAGCCACACACTGAGACTCACGATCGTCACGACAATGGAAGAAAGCCCAAACTTAAAAAAATGTAATGTATTTTATTTAGTTCTCTAGTCTATGAACTGTCAAACGCAGCGAAGTTCATGCACTATCAGAACGACTACTTAGTTCAGGGGCATCCTCTCGAGTCTTAAAATCAGAAGGTAAGAAACTCTTTTTAAATTCTCTGCAACACCAAGTGAGTCTCAAAATACTATTCCAAATCACTGTAAACATATGAAATTGTGGCAGTGACTTGAAAAAATGGAAATGGTATTTTTCACTGATCGACAGATCTTACCTCCCTACCCTGCCCAGCTATAACTAGTGTAAACTGATCAAGTATTTATAGGAGCATGTCTACATCTAGCAAGAAAATGGGTTTAAATGTGCTAGTTCAAAATGCACACGTAAATGAAATTAAAGACACTAATTACAACAGTTCTTCAAAAGGCTCACAAAATTATCACTTAGAATGAAAAAGTAAGTTTTATATTACCCATAAAACTGCATTTAAAATTTGTAAATACATCCTATCAAAATATCCATAACATTTTATACCGTACAATTTATATACCAAAAGGGTTTTTTGCATTAAAAATTTTTATTGAAAGAATCAAATTAAATTCCATCATTTAAAGATATATGTACTTTACAAAAGATTTCCAAAATTCAACTTACATCTCGACTAATACTATAGTACAAAAGTAGGTGGCTTATGGCATCAAGAAAATCTATACAGTTCCTTAAAATCTGTGCTAAAGGGATTCTACGTGGCCTACACTTGCCTTTCCCAAAGTGTATTCTCAAGAATTTTAACAAGTATTAAACAACTTCATAACACAATTTTCTAAATAAAATTTTGCCTTGTTATACATTTTTAAAATATGTTGACGTTTTTAAAGCACAATGAATATACTGTACGTAAATCAAAAATCTTGGAAAATTCAAGAGTTGAAAGAAGCTGAAAAATCACCACAGTGCTACCATTTGGGAGCAATTACTACAAATTTCTGTTGCTCTAGCTTTTTTTAAGATACTCTTTGTTTTGTTTTGTTTTGCAAAGTTGCTGTCATATTACATATATAATTTTGTGTGACTCCTTTCTTCACTCTGCATTATAAAATGATCAGGTTCTCAAGTTTATAAATTTTCTGAAATGTTGTATTTAACGACTATTATTTCAGAAGAACATACTTCAGTTACTCTCATACCGAGATTCCCTATCATCGCACTTCTGTGTAGATCTGCTACCCGAAGTTTGTAAGAACACATTTTATTATTCCTCCACTGGCAGAGTGACACTTTTTTAAAAAAATCAAAAACTATCTTTCCATACTAAAAGTGTAGGTTTCTGAAAAAAAATTTTTTTTTAATGTTTTGAGTTACTAGTGTTTAGTTTGAGTTACTAATTACACAAATTTCTTCTGTGTTTGTTAGTTGTATTTCCTCTTATCAGATTCCTTTTACCTATTCCACCTTTTGAAATCTTTATGTTTCTTAGCAATTTGTCTTCTTAAAATATAAGATATTTATACATAAAATTACATAAAATATAATATCTTGTAAAATATAAAAATAGAGGAGGTCTGGGGCAACATGGCGGAGGAGTAGGGGGCTCCAGTATTTCGCTTGCCCTTTAAAGGGGGACGACTGAAAACACTGTCTCTCTCTCAACTCCAAAAATCGGGGGGAAAAGGTGCTAGAGCTGACAAGAAACTAAGGCGGAAACAGACACAGCCCAACTAAACCGTGAGTTTAATCTGGGTCGGATAAAACGAACTCGAACTTGGGAAGTTGAGCTGAGGGGAGGGTGAGCGTCTTCGGAGATAGCTGGGAAAGTGCCGATCGAACAACATCTGAACGAGAGGGCCAGAGCGGGTGAGACCGCGACCATCCAGCCCCTAAATGCAGGGCTTTTGAAGAGAAGTTCAGTGGCAAACAGCAGCAATCCCCGCGCGCTGCTGGGACCGCACCAACCCCGTCCTGAGCCACTGGGACGCGCGCGGGAGGGACTGGCAGCAGGGACGCAGGCGGCGCCGCCTGCGGAGCACCTCTAACCCCGGCACAATTATAACGAAATCGGGGGGTGGCAGACGGCCGCACCACCGCGCCACCCTCGCCCAGCGCCTCCGGGGCGCGCGCGCTGCCGGGACAGGCAGGGGGGACCCAGGCAGCGGCTCCTGCGGAGCACCTCTAACCCCCGCACAGTTACAGCCAAATCGGGGGGTAGCAGACGGCTGCGCCACCGCAACACCCTCGCCCAGCGCCTCCGGGCACGCACCCTGCCGGGATAGGCAGCAGGCACCCAGGCAGACCCAGGCACGGCTCCAGTAAACCACACTAGGCTGGCGTGGGCGGTGGAGAGAGAACAGAAATAAAGGGGCGAATAAAGCCTCCAGGACTGGTGGCGCGGGTCTGGAGAGACGCCATTGTTGTCTCACAAGCCAGGAAGTCACCCCAGAAGCCATCCCTGCAGCAGTGGAGGCCGGACCCGCCTACACTAAACCACGCCCCTCCCAAACTATCAGCAGGAGCGACTGATCCAAGTGGAGATTGCTGCCTGGAGTAACGCCAGTCATTTCTTCTTTTTAAATTTATCCCTCCCTTTCTCACTCCTACCGATCCCCATCCCTGAGCTGGTCATCCAGGGTACTGACTGGCTTAATCATTTTTTTCGTTCTTTTTGTTTTTTGTTTTTTTGTTTTTTGTTTGTTTGTTTGTTTGTTTTGTTTGGGTTTTTTTTTTGTTTTGTTTTTTGTTTTTTGTTTTTTGTTTTTTGTTTTTGTTTTGTTTTTTAACCCACTCTTCGAGGACATGTCCTACAACCTCTTCTTTACTTCCCTAGCCCTTTTTCTGGAATAACCAGGCCGTATAAGTTCATCTAGACGACATCGATCTTTATTCCTTTTCCCTCACACCTGTCCTTATTCTGATTTCTATCAGTCTGGATTAAACCCTTTAGTCGCTCTACCTGGGCAAAGTCCATTTCCTTCTTCTCCCTGCACCAGTCATTATTCTGTCTATATATGCTCTGCCACCAGCACACTACATACCCTGTCCTTAACGTGTAGCGGTTACTTCAGGACATTGCCCTCAGAGAGTCACTTGTTATTTTTTTCTGTTGTGAACTGCTTGTCTGGACCATTTGTCGGTACGTTTGAGTATTTCTGTGTTCTGTGTGTCTGTCAGTTTTCCTTTCCAGGGCAACTTCAAGAAACAACCCATAACACATCCAGCCAAAATGACGAGACGGAAGAATTCTCCTCAAAAGAGTCTACAAGAAGTAGTGACAGCTCAAGAATTAATGAAAACAGATATAAGCAACATAACAGAACTTGAATATAGAATGTTAATCATAAAACTAATTGCTGGCCTTGAAAAAAGCTTAGATGAATGCAAGGAGTCCCACGAGGCAAAGTTCAAAGACCTTAAAAACGGTCAAGAAGAATTAAAGAAGACATTGGAAGAAATACAGGGGAAACTGGAAGCAGCCACAGCACGGATTGAAGAGGTAGAGGAAAGAGTTAGTGCCTTAGAAGACAAAATCATTGAAAAAGAGGAAGCAGATAAAAAGAGAGAGAAGCTGATCCAGGAACAGGAAAGGAGAATTCGAGAGCTGAGCGATGCACTCAAAAGAAACAATATCCGTATCATAGGAGTTCCAGAGGAAGAAGAGAGAGAGAAAGGAGTCGAAGGGGTTCTGGAACAAATCATTGCTGAGAACTTCCTCAACATGAGAAAGGAAACGGGCATGGAAATCCAAGAGGCACAGAGAACTCCCCTCAGACGTAACTTGAATAGACCTTCTGCACGGCACATCATAGTGAAGCTGGCAAAATACAAAGATAGGGAGAGAATCCTGAAAGCAGCTAGGGACAAAAGAACCCTAACATACAAAGGGAGACCTATAAGGGTAGTAGCAGACTTATCTACGGAAACTTGGCAAGCCAGAAAGGAATGGCAGGATATCTTCAATGTGATGAGCAAGAAGGACATGCAACCAAGAATTCTGTATCCGGCTAGCCTGTCATTCAGAATAGAAGGAGAGATCAAGGTTTTTCCCAACAAACAAAAACTGAAAGAATTTATCACAAATAAGCCAGCACTGCAAGAGATCCTGAGGGGCATTCTATGAAAATAAGGAGGCAAAGAACACAAACTACCAGAGACAGCCTTACAAACATGAAACTTACAGATAATACAGTGACTGTAAGCCCATATTTTTCAATATTAACACTGAATGTAAATGGACTAAATGCGCCAATCAAAAGACACAGGATAACAGAATGGATTAAAAAACAAGACCCATCTATTTGCTGTCTTCAAGAAACTCATCTTAAACCTGAAGACACCTTCAGATTGAAAGTGAGGGGATGGAGAACTATCTACCATGCTACTGGAAGTCAGAAGAAAGCCGGAGTAGCCACACTTATATCAGACAAATTAGACTTTAAAATGAACGATGTAATAAGAGATGAGGAAGGACATTATATAATAGTCTCAGGAACCATCCAGCAGGAAGAGCTAACAATTGTAAATATCTACGCACCGAATTCAGGGGCACCCAAATTTGTAAAACAACTAATTACAAACATTAGCAACCTCATCGATAAAAATGTCCTAATAGTAGGGGATCTCAACACTCCACTCTCAGCATTGGATAGATCAACAAAACAGAAAATCTCCGCAGAAACAATAGCCCTGAATGACACATTAGGACAGATGGGCCTCACAGACATCTTTAGGGTCCTTCATCCAGAAGCAAAGGAATTTACGTTCTTCTCATCTGCACACGGCACATTTTCCAAGATAGACCACATTCTGGGGCACAGGGAAGCTCTGAATAAATATAAAAGAATTGAGATCATACCGTGTACAGTGTCAGACCACAATGCTTTGAAACTTGAAATCAACCACAGGAGAAAGCCTGGAAAATATTCAAGAACATGGCGGCTAAGAAATAACCTACTAAAAGATGACTGGGTCAACCAAGCCATCAGAGAAGAAATTAAAAAATATATGGAAACAAATGAAAATGAAAATACAACAATCCAAACGCTCTGGGATGCAGCAAAGGCAGTCCTGAGAGGGAAATATATTGCAATCCAGGCCCATCTCAAGAAACAAGAAAAATCAATAACACAAATTCTAACAGCACGCCTAAAGGAACTAGAAGCAGATCAACTAAAACAACCCAAGCCCAGCAGAAAGAGAGAAATAACAAAGATCAGAGCTCAAATTAACCATATGGAGACAGAAAAGGTAGTGGAACAGATCAATGAAACCAAAAGCTGGTTCTTTGAAAAAATAAACAAAATAGACAAACCTCTAGCCAGGCTTCTCAAAAAGAAAAGAGAGAGAACTCAAATAAATAAAATCGTGAATGAAAAGGGAGAAATTACAACCAATCCCTCAGAGATACAAGCAATCATCAGAGAATACTATGAAAAATTATATGCCACCAAACTTGGCAATCTGGAAGAAATGGACAGCTTCCTAAATAGCCACACACTACCAAAACTCAAACGGGAAGAAATAGAAAATTTGAACAGACCCATAACTAGTGAAGAAATAGAATCCGTTATTAAAAACCTCCCAGCAAATAAAAGCCCTGGACCAGATGGCTTTCCTGCGGAATTTTACCAGACATTTAAAACAGAGTTAATTCCTATCCTCCTCAAGCTGTTCCAAAAAATTGAAACGGAAGGAAAACTCCCGGACTCATTCTATGAAGCCAGCATCACTTTGATTCCCAAACCAGATAGAGACCCAGCAAAGAAAGAAAATTACAGGCCAATATCCCTGATGAATATGGATGCAAAAATTCTCAACAAGATACTAGCAAATCGAATCCAACAGCATATAAAGAGAATTATCCACCATGATCAAGTAGGATTCATCCCTGGGTTGCAGGGCTGGTTCAATATTCGCAAATCAATCAACGTGATACATCACATCAACAAAAGAAAAGATAAGAACCATATGATCCTGTCAATAGATGCAGAAAAAGCATTTGACAAAATACAGCATCCTTTCTTAATAAAAACTCTCGAGAAAGTCGGGATAGAAGGAACATACTTAAACATCATAAAAGCCATATATGAAAAGCCCACAGCTCATATCATCCTCAATGGGGAAAAACTGAAAGACTTCCCCCTGAGATCAGGAACACGACAGGGGTGTCCACTCTCGCCACTGCTATTTAACATAGTGCTGGAAGTCTTAGCATCAGCAATCAGACAACAAAACAAAATAAAAGGCATCAAGATTGGCAAGGAGGAAGTCAAACTTTCACTTTTTGCAGATGACATGATACTTTACATGGAAAACCCGACAGAATCCACCAAAAGCCTACTAGAACTGATTCATGATTTCAGCAAAGTTGCAGGATACAAAATCAATGTACAGAAATCGGTGGCATTTCTATACACCAACAATGAAGCAGCAGAAAGAGAAATAAAGAAGCTAATCCCTTTCACAATTGCACCAAAAACCATAAAATACTTAGGAATAAACCTAACCAAAGATGTGAAAGACCTCTACACTGAAAACTATAAAAAACTTATGAAGGAAATTGAGGAAGACACAAGGAAATGGAAAAACATCCCATGCTCATGGATTGGAAGAATAAATATTGTCAAAATGGCAATACTACCCAAAGCAATCTACACATTCAATGCAATCCCAATCAAAATTGCACCAGCATTCTTCTCAAAGCTAGAGCAAACAATCCTAAAATTTGTATGGAACCACAAAAGACCTCGAATAGCCAAAGTAATACTGAAGAATAAAACCAAGGTGGGAGGCATCACAATCCCAGACTTTAACCTCTACTACAAAGCGGTGGTCATCAAGACTGTATGGTATTGGCACAAAAACAGACACATAGACCAATGGAATAGAATAGAAAACTCAGAAATGGACCCGCAAGTATATGGCCAACTAATCTTTGACAAAGCGGGAAAATGTATCCAATGGAAAAAAGACAGCCTTTTTAACAAATGGTGCTGGGAGAATTGGACAGCAACATGCAAAAGAATGAAACTAGACCACTTTCTTACACCACTCACAAAAATAAATTCTAAATGGATAAAAGATCTGAATGTGAGACAGGAAACCGTCAAAATCCTAGAGGAGAAAACAGGAAAAAGCCTCTTTGACCTAAGATGCACCAATTTCTTACTCGACACGTCTCCAAAGGCAAGAGAATTAAAAGCAAAGATGAACTATTGGGACCTCATCAAGATAAAAAGCTTCTGCACGGCAAAAGAAACAACCAACAAAACGAATAGGCAACCAACGGAATGGGAAAAGATCATCGCAAATGACATATCGGATAAAGGACTAATATCTAAAATCTATAAAGAACTTACCAAACTCCAAACCCGAAAAACAAACAACCCAGTGAAGAAATGGGCGGAAGATATGAATAGACACTTCTCCAAAGGGGACATTCAGATGGCCAACAGACACATGAAACGATGCTCAATGTCACTCATCATCAGGGAAATACAAATCAAAACTACACTGAGATACCACCTCACACCAGTCAGAGTGGCTAAAATGAACAAATCAGGAAACTATAGATGCTGGCGAGGATGTGGAGAAGTAGGCACCCTCCTACACTGTTGGTGGGAATGCAAACTGGTGCAGCCACTCTGGAAAACGGTGTGGAGGTTCCTCAAAAAAATGAAAATAGAGCTACCCTATGACCCAGCAATAGCACTGCTAGGAATCTACCCAAGAGACACAGGAATGCTGATGCATAGGAGCACGTGTACCCCAATGTTCATAGCAGCACTTTCGACAATAGCCAAATCATGGAAAGAGACCAAGTGCCCATCAACTGACGAATGGATAAAGAAGTTATGGTACTTATATACAATGGACTACTACGTGGCAATGAGAAAAAATGAAATCTGGCCATGTGTAGCAACATGGATGGAACTGGAGGGTATTATGTTAAGTGAAATAAGTCAGTCAGAAAAAGACAGATACCATATGTTTCCACGAATAGGTGGACTTTGTGAAACTAAGCAAAAACCAGGGGGAGGGGAAGAGGGGAAAGAAAAAAAAGACACAGAGAGGGAGGGAGATAAAACATAAGAGACTCTCAAAGACTAAGAAAAAACTGAGGGTGAGGGGATGAGGGAGGGGGGAGAGGGGGTGATGGGCATTAAAAAGGGCACATGTTGGGATGAACACTGGGTGTTATATGTAAACCAATTTGAAAATAAACTATTATAATAAAAAAAAAAAATATATAAAAATAGAAAGCTTTGGTCCTATTAACTGAAAAAAACTTTCCCCAGTTTGTTACTTTTAACGTTGTTTTTTCCTGTTAATTTTCAAAAATTTAAACTTTCATATATTGAAATGTATTTTCTGTCTAATTTCTTATATATCTAATAAATTCTGGGCATCTCCCATCTAGAAATGTGGTAAGTATTCATTTATAAATTCATCTAGCTTTAATGGTTTGATCTTTTGTGTTAAAATCATGATGTTCTTTTTTCAAAAGTAAAGCATAATTTTTAAGGAAAAAAAATGCAAAACATACACAACAACATAGTTTAAAGATCAAGTTCTAACCCAAAGGTAACCACTGCTTGGGGTACACTTTTTTTCTATGCATGTATAAAACTATACAGGAAAAAGTGCCGGTATCTTATACTGACACTTCATTTCTTCCCCTCCTGATGTTTAACTCCACCCTAAGAAGGCCTGGAGAATGCTAGATTAGGAATCCTGAGTGTCCAAGAAGAGATACAGTACATTTGCCCAAGAATCTCAAACTTAGTTACAGAATTCTTTATTCAAGTAATGATAGTTCAGAGACCTGGTTATTTTTGACATACTGTTTTTAAAATACTGGGCTGGCTTTATTTTATTCACTTCAGACAATGCAAACCTAGGATATTTCTTATGAACATAAAGTATGCAAGTCAACTATTAAAAGAATGAAAGACAACAAACTTACTTGGGATACACTGGTTCATAAAGGTACTTGTCCCCTCTTGTAGATGTAATATGAAAAAACAAGATGTAGCCATATGCCGTCTGAAAGATAAATTTTATTTGCCATGAATTAAAGGGTAAGGCTATGACTAAAACCTTATATTTCATTTTTAAATATTCTTACTTTGAAAACACTTCATTCTTGGGAACCCTCTTCTGAAGAGCTATAGTCTAATTATCCAATTTAAAAAAAAAAAGGCTTTGTTTTAATATAACCCATCTTGTTTAATATAACCCACAAATTGTCTTTATATTTTACTATTTCATACATGTCACTGAAATCCACAGTTCATACTATACTGTAAACATTAATACTCATACTATTCAACAGATGATTATTGTGCAAAATATACAGAACTTTTTGAACTCAGCAATATGGCAACTAATTTTTCTAATTTTTAAAGCAACAATGTCACCAAATAATAGAAAATTCTTCACTCTACTCGAAGTTTACACAACATAACTTCAGAATAACATATTTATTACATATTTCAAAATCAATCAACTGGCCTCTGATTTGCTATAAAATAGACCAAGATACAGAAGAAGAACAAAGCAAATCTTCAATTTCCAAATTTGAACATCAGTTAAATTTTCTAAGTTAACAAAATACTTTTAAAACATAAATTGTATTAAAACACTGTATAATCATGGCACACATCTGTGAATTGTGAAGCTGGAACAACCACTACACAGTTACATAAGTGTACAAAATGCTTTATTTAGCTGTTTCTAAGCAAATATTTTCAGGCCTCAGTGAAGCAGCAATTGCTTGGTCCCAACCACTATATGCTAATACTGAACTCTTAATGTTTTAGAAGCAGGTGGGCTTTTATCTTAGAACAAAGAAAACTGAAAAAAAATATCATTCAAGTTTTCAAATTTTTTTCCAGTAACTTTCTCCTGTTCTTCACTTAAAGGAACACCAGAGGAACAACAATTTCTTCAGCACTCAATGTGTTCTGTTTGGTTTTTTAAAAAGTGTGGGTTTTTTTAATGTTTAATTTTTGAGAAAGACAGAGCATGAGCAGGGGAGGGGCAGAGAGAGAGGGAGACACAGAATCCGAAGCAGGCTCCAGGCTCTGAGCTGTCAGCAGAGAGCCCAATGCAGGGCTCACACCCACGAACCACAAGATCGTGACCTGAGCCGAAGTCAGCGCTTAACCAGGCGCCCCTGGTTTTGTTTTTAAGCTATGAATTTTACTATTTCATAATGTATACCAAAACTCTAGCCCAATATATTGGGAAACAAAAGAAAAGAGGCTGAGATCCTAATTCCTCAGGTGCAATTTTACATTCTTCAAATGTGGAGAATATGGGATGAAAGGAAAACGGATTCAAATCAAACCATATCGGACATCATAACCCTACACAGATCACTGACTCTTTAAAATCTGTAAGCTCTACTATCACCTTATATGGGCTAGGAAAGTAAAATAATATGGGGCTGGCACTTAGATGAATAACATGCAAATGCTGTCTGGAGTATCAGTCACTCAAGGTCAGAAGTTCAACATTTCAGAATATCAAATGCTAATAATATACTTGGAATTTTAACAAGTGCTTAGGAGACCCTAATGACAAGGAAAATACAGCATCGTTCCCAACAGCATTTAGAAAATTTTATACATGTGATACACTAGATGAAATTATAAAATGGCTTAATTTACTCCTCTAGTCTGTATCAATCTTACCAAGTATCTATAGCTTTGCATGTATATTAAATGCTATATAGTTCCAGATCTCACTGACCTTTTCTTTAACAGTCCTGCCTTTGAACAGTTTAAAAAGTTCTGGTAATAAATGATCATCCTTAAAAAGTAGCGTCTTGACTGTAAACTATACCCAACCTGTTATGATGCAGTGTTATGATGGCCTCCCGCCCTTGAAACACTCCAGTAAGCCTCCAACACCTGCCTCATCTAGAGGCAACAGTCCCGATGCCTTCTTGCAGGACGCATGCCCATTCTCTTTCACTCTCACGCACGCGCATGTTCCCTCTCTCTCTCTCTCGCTCTCTCTCTCTCACACACACACACACACACAAATTTTTTCTCAGAAAATGAAAAGACAAAAAAACTCGGAGTTCTTTTTTCTGGTATCATCCCATATCTTAATTTTTTTTTTCTTTCTCTAAAGCATACTACTGGATTCTGCACTTGTCATTACAGAGGCCAAACAATTTTGGTAGGCAACTTGAATGGCAAGTCCTCACGTCTCTTTCTTTAGTGTAGCCATGAATAAGGGTCACAGATACCTAAGAATAAAGTCTATCAAGAGGATAAAAGAAAGAAGTAACTTCTTAAAGGAAGAATGGAACAAATACACTTATCTCTAATAACGCCACTCAAAAGAACTGGAAACAACTTTAAATGATATTAATAATGCATCAAAAGTTCAATCACAGAGTATGAATAAGTATCATTTTTTTCAGTTGCAAACTGTAAATGGAGATTTGAAAAACTCTGCAAACTGCCTCAGATATTTGCACGGTTTAGGAGTTTGAAATCTGGAGGTGGTGGTGTCATTGATGGCATTAATACTATTAATTGCTTGTTTGTATTTTGCTTTGTTTGCCGTTGCTTTGTCAGGCAATTGTGAAGTTTCCCCTTGCTACTCAAAATTAAAAATATTTTAAAAATTATTCTATGACTGCCTGACATAAATAAAAGTAATTTTGTATTTTAAATCCAACTGCGTCATGATGCAAATCAACTGTTAGATACAACCAATGCTTCACCTGCAGGAAGCAATCCTAATACCTTCCTCTACCACTATCCAAGGCTTCTAGAGGACATGAATTCACCATATGCTTCAGAATTCAAGTCCCTGTGCATTTCTTCCTTAGGACACAACATTTTTATCATGAAGAATAGACAGATTCATGCAACTAGCTCCAATGATGCATCGCAAAGATTTCTGTAATAATTAAGAGATAAGGACTTGATGATTTTAGAGATGTATATTCTACCCCAACATCTTGTCATGTTAGAATTCAAATAAGGTTGAAACAACAAACTAGCACTTTTTAATTCTTTACTGGTTTGCAAATGTTGTTTACTGCTTTTAGCTTTATTATACATGTTCGAATACATAAAATTAATCACCCAAATCCTACCACAAAGATAATTACCTAACATTTCTATATAATCTTTCAGACTCTATACATTCTGATATATGAATCTATTTAAACGGGAAATGATTAAAAACAACTATACATCAATCACACACTCAAAAATAGGTGATGACTCTTTTGACATGAATACTCATCAAAAATTATCATTCCTAATACCTCCTACCACACTTTTATACCAAAGCACTAATAATAAAAAAAAAAGTCATCTGCTTCCAACCAAGATGGTTTAAACTGAAGTCAATTTACGCTCTCATCTGAAAACAAAACAAAACAAAACAAAACAAAAACATGGACAAAATATAAGAAACAATGGTTTTCAAAACACCGACATGAAGCAATGAAGGCCAGTGATCCCTGGGAGACGAGAAACTGATAGGAGTCCTAAAATTGCTCCAGCTTACTCCCTTGGGAAAGTTTCCAGGTCACCGCACTGTGAAGAGGAACTAAGGCAGGGCCTGGCAGACTCCCTGACTTGAGGAGATGAAGCTGAGAGTCCAAGAGGAACAAAGGCAGACAATGCATACAGAAGAGTCGCCCGAGAGGAAAGAGCTGCTCACAGACAAAATGCATGCGTTCTCTCCTACTCAAGGCAGGAGAGAAAAACCACAGGATTAATGAGTAAAGAGAACAGTGCGTGGTGCTCAAACGGTCCTGAGACTAGTGCCTGCCCCGCAGACTGAAGAGCTCCTAATTCATAGGTTAGAACACTCAGAAATGTGGTCCTTAGGTATTCCTGGGGTAATCCTAGAAAGGTATTGTCATAAGAGTGGGAGATAATTACCTTCAGATTGAGCACGGTTCAAAACTCGCATGACAAAGCATAAAATAAGACATGGACATATACTGTTTCCAAGTAATGAACACTTTATCCCAGAGCAAAACTCGATTTATAGGGCCACAAAAATATCCTGCACATAACAAAGTAAAACAATGTCTGGCAATCCAAAGATTACCACAAATGCAGATCAGCGGAAAAACACGGGACAAAATGAGGGAAAAAAAAAAAAAAAAAATCAACCAATCAAGAAGGATCCAGAATTCAATTAAATGTGAGAATTAGTATAAAGGGGCATCAAAACAGTTATAACTATATTCCTCATGCTCAAAGGGCTAGGGAATATAGAAACCATATTTGAGAGATAAAAACTAAAATATGAGACTAAAAATTACTAGATGTGATGAACTTGCAAAAGAAAAATTCCCTTGTCATAAAAGTATAGCAGTAAGATTAGTCAAATGAAACACATAGAAGAAAAAATAAATAAATAAAAAATAAAACTGAAAGAGCTCTGGTGAACAGAGGGACAACTTCAAGTGACTCAGTCTCCATGTAAACAGAGTCCCCAAGGGTCAGGGTAGAAGTCAGAAAAAATAGTTGCATTAGTTCAATCCAAATTTCATTTGTCTCAGTTACACTTCTTTAAAACACTTTTAAACAAGAGTAGGAGCAATCCATGTTGTGGTTTTACCACATGTAAAAAATAAAATGTGCACAATAGATGTTCCTTGACCTCAGTAGAATTAAATTAGCAATCTGTAACAGATTTCTGGAAAACTCTCCAATATTTTGAAACTAATTCATAGATCCAAGACATAAAAAGGAAACAGAAAAAATACAGTATACTAAAATTTATGGGATGTTGCTATAGCAGTACTTAAAGGGAAATTTTAGAGCTTTAAGGAACTTTATTAGAAAAAAAGAAAAATCACAGATCAATGATATCAGCCTTTACCTTAATCTAGAAACAGATGAGCAAATGAAACCCAAAGAAAATTAAAAAGAAAAAAAGAGGAAATAATAGAGATCAGAGTGGAAATGAATGAAATAGAAAACAAAAATAAACTCAATCAAACAAAATTTTGGGTTTTTAAAAAATAAGATCATTAGGGGTGCCTGGGTGGCTCAGTCAGTTAAGCGTCTGACTCTTGGTTTGGTCTCAGGTCATGGGATTTGATCTCACGGTCGTGGGATTGAGCCCCACTTTGGGCTCTGTGCTGACAGCGCGGAGCCTGCTTACATATTCTCATTTTCTTTCTCTCCACCCCTCCCCACTTGCTCTCTTTCAAAAGAAATAAACATTAAAAAAAATAAGATCATTAAAATTGATATACCCCTAGTCATATTGGTCATGAGGGAAAAAAAAAAACCACTATCAGAAATGAGAGGTCACATCAGTACAGATTCTAGAAATATTAAAATAATGAGGGGGTACAATGAAAAACTATGACAAAAAGCTTACAACTTGGATAAAACAGACAAATTCCTTGAAAGACACAAACTGCCAATACAAGCACCTTGCATAACCCTACTATCCATTCAAGAAACCTAAATTTTAACTAAAATAATTTCCACAGGAAAACTCTAGGCTCAGATGGAAGGCATCACTGGTGACTTCTACCAAATATTTAAGAAATAATAATTCAACACAAAATCTTCTAGAAAACTAAAGAGGGGACACTTCTCATCTCATTTTATGGGGTCAGCATTACCCTCATCCCAAAATCAAAGACATTATAAGAAAATAATCTACTGACCAGCACCTGGTATTAACATAGATGTAAAACTTCAAAACAAAATGTTGGCCTGTTAAATCTAACAATATATTATCAGGAAAATACATCATAAGTAAATGAGGTGTATTCAGAAATGCAAGGTTGGTCTAACATTAAAAAAATAAATGCATTTCACCATATTAATAAGCCAAAAAAGAAAAATAATAGTCTCAAATGCAGAAAAAGCATTAAACATCCTACAAAGCATTCCTGATTAAAAACTGTCAGAAAATTAGCAAGAAAGGGAAAACTTCCACAATTTGATAAAGGAGATCTGCAAAATACCTGTAACATCATTCTTAACAGAGAAAAACTGAATGTTTTTCTTCTGTTCGACGATGTAATAATGGACAATCTAACCAGTAAAATCAGGCAAGAAAAAGAAAAGGTCTCTAAATTAGAACGGAAAAAGGAAAACTGACCTTTGACATTGTCATCTTAGTAGAAAAATCTGATGGAATCTACCAAAAATGTACCTGAGTGAGTTTAACATGACTGGAATACACAAGATCAACACAGAAAAATCAACTGCATTTCTATATTCATAAAGAACAACCAGAAAATTAACATGCTGTTTTCAATAGGTTCAAAAATATGAAATACTTAAGAAATCTAGCAGAAGATGTGAAATAGCTGTACACTGAAAACAGAACACTGAAGTTAAAAATATCTAAATAAATGAAGAGATTTATCTTGTTTGTAGGTCAAAACATTCAACAGTACTATGACGATAACTCTCCCCAAATGGGTCCACAGATTCAATGCGATCGCAATCAAAATTTCAGCAGGCTCTTTCATCAAAACTGACACGGTTATTCTAAAATTCATATGGAAATACAGGTCCTACAGTGATTAAAGCAACTTTGAAAACAAAGAAACAAGTTGGAAAATTAACACTGATTTCAAAAATTATTACAAACATAAAGTAATCAAAGTGATGCTGAATTAACATAAGGCAAATAAACTCACCACAGAATAGAAGCAAATACAGACGCACATATATGTGGACAACTTACTTTTGACAAAGATGCAAAGAAATGCAGTACAGAAGCAAGAACCTTTTGAACAAACTGCAAAAATTCAACTTGCATAGGTATGTTGCACCATGTACAAAAAATTAACTCAAAATATATCACAGACTTAAATCTGAAACCTAAATAATAAAACCTCCCAGAAGAAGATATAAAAAGAAGATATGAAGGATAAAATAAAAGACTGATAAACTGGATCAAAATGATAAACTTAGTCAAAATTAAGTACTTCATTCAAAAAACACTGTTAAGAGAATGAAAAGACAAGTCACCTATTAGGAGACATTCTTTATATGGTATATGCGTAGTACAGGACATGCACCCAATACAGTGAGAACTCTAGGCAAAGAATCCAATCAATAAAGCAAAGAACCCAATCAATAAAGTGAGCAAATGATCTGAATACAGACTTTACTAAAGAAGACATACAAGGCAAATAAATAAAAAGGGGTTCCATATCATTTTTCATTAGAGAAATACAAATTCAAATTATAATGAGGTACTACTGCACATTCGTTAGAATGGCTAACACTAAAAAATCATGCCATACCACAGTCTGGCAAAAGGGAATGAGAACCCATACACTGCTGGTAAGAACATAAAAACGATACAACCTCAAAAAAAAGTGCAGCATTTCCTTAGAGAGTTAAACATTCACCTACCTCATGATTTAGCTGTTCCAATCTTGAGTACAGAACCAAGATAAAAGGAAATACATCCCCATACAGAAATATATACATACATGAATGTTCATAAGAGTTTTCCCTGGAATAGTAAAAACTGAAAGCGACTCATATGCCCATCAAGAGATGAACGGTCAAACCGATGTGGCTTTTCTGTAGGGACAGAAAGCAAATCAGTGGCTGAAGGGAGGTGGACCACAGCATGAGGAGGGAATTAGGAAAAGTTACACGGAAACTTGTAGGAATGATGATCTGTTCACTATCTTGACTGTAGTGATGGTTTCAGAAGTCACCAAACTGTCCACTCCAAACATGTGTCTACTGTAGATAAACTGTACCTCAATAAAGCTATTTATGAAAAAGAAAGGAAAGTGACGGTTGCTCTCCGGAAAGGCTTCCAACATCACATAAAAAGCTTCATGTAGCCTCCTAGAGACTAAGAGGTCACAAAGGAAACTGGCTCTATCTCACTTTATCAGAATACTGTGCTTTGAGCTATTATCGGGGGACTCAACACATTAAACATGTTGGAAGGGAAAAAAATCACAATAAAACAAGGAATTCTGAATTAAACTATATTTCCCTTATTCACAAATAAGTTAGATTCTAACTTACGTTACATTAACTTTGTTGTGGTAGAACACGCTATACATCCACTGAGCTAGGCACGAAGGGGAATCATAAAACAGTTTGGAACGGCAGGCTGGGGCCAGATGACCGTAGATCCTGAGTACCAGGCTAAGCAGTTTGGAACACATTTTGAATGCGATGGGAAGTCACTGAAAGGCTTGAAAATAATAATAAGAGCCTTGGTATAGAAGTAGTTATACATAATTAAGATGCACTTTAAGTGGAGAAAAAAGAATAGCTAGAAGTTTTAAGCTTTAGGCAATCTAGACAAGACATAAAAAGACCTATACTAAGGTTATGGCAATGAGAATAAAGAGAAAATCATGGCAGTAAACAAAGACAGGACTTTAGTAAACCGAAGACAGCACCATGTTGGTGAGTGGATGGGAATGCAGACTCAAAGGACTCCAGTGTTTTTTCTTACTATAAGTTGCAATAAACATGTTTACACATATGCTTAAATACACTGGTGCTCCTATCTGTCAGAGTCGTAAAGATGAGACAATACTTAAAATTCATTTTAATGCTCCTTGCGCCTGGCCATTTATTAATAGTCTAAAATTGAGAATAAAAAATAAAATTGAGGAAAATCTGAGGGATAATTATGGCCAGATATCATGTCTACAAAAATGATATTCTACTTCTGATATTCAGAGAAAATACTCTCCCAAAAACATTATAGACCAATTCTTAAAATGGTAAAGGATTATCTTTCCCACAGCCCATTAAAAAAGCCAGTGAGATTTCTTTTTAAGGTACCAGTTGATAAGGAGGTGACTATGGTTCTGTTGATGATACAGAAATAGAATGTTGTACTAACTGAGGAGTGAGAGCACACGATGACGATACTCGAGTGGGGAAGGTCAGGCAGTAAGAAAAATACACAGGGAGGCTGCTCTGACCCTGACTTAATTTGCAGAAGGAGAATTATGTTGTACTGCTCTACAGATCATACAACTGCATATCCTTCCCTACACATTCTATCAATGACATTTTATAAAAGCACGTTTCAAAGTATCTCCTAGATTCAGCTTCATTCCACGACAGCTAGTAGGATTAAACAAGCAATCGTGCTATTAGAGGAAGGCAGTAGAGCAGAACTATTAAGACTCTGGAGCTCTGGAACCAGGCCTCGTGCCCCAGAATTCCATTACCAGAAATATGATCTTAGGTATAGGGTGTACCTCTGCAATCTTGGGCAGGTTACTTCATCTCTCTTAGTTTGTTCACTGTGTGATGGGAAAAAATATTATCTACCTTTAGTGCACTGTTGTGAAGAATTAATTTTAAGAGACATCAAACACTAAAGTGCGTAGCCCATACTAGACACCCATAATAACTCCAAATCTTCAATAGTTAATTTATAATCAATGTGTTTCATGTAAGAGACTAATAAAATGTATAATGCATTCAAGGAAAAAGATCATCGAAATTACTAAAGCTTCGGAATCCAATCAAAATTTGGTTACCTAGAAAGTTTACTTACTCAGTACCCATTGCATGATAGAATACAATTCCTTAACATTATTTTTCTTAAAGTTTCTTTATTTTGAGAGAGAAAGAGAGTGCATGCACACATGCGTATAAGTGGGGAAGGGGCAGAGAGAGAAGGAAAGAGAGAATCCCAAACAGGCTCCATGATGTCAGCAAGGAGCCCAACATGGGACTTGATCCCACGAACCATGAGATCATGACCAGAGCCGAAATCAAGAGTTGGATGCTCAACCAACTGAGTCGCCCAGGCACTCCTCAACATTACTTTTAAATGCATCCGACAGAGTAGAGTATCTTTTAGTATATCTGGTTATTTTCAAAGAGTGACTGCCTTACTGAACAGATCACAAAAGTATCAGTGGCCTTTCTCAACTAGTACCATACAACTAATGGCTCTCCATGTATTTTGGTCTACACTACAATGTCAGAAATGAAAATTAAAAGTAATCTCTTTTGTAGGCAGAGGCAAACAAAAAGTTGGACAACAGGTAGGTATGGTTTACTTTAAGTTAGCTTCTGGGGGTGTCTGAGTGCCTCAGTTGGTTAAACGTCCAACTTGGTTTTGGCTCATGTCATTATCTCACAGTCCATGAGTTTGAGCCTCACGCTGGGCTCCATGTTGATGGCAAGGAGCCTGCTAGGGATCCTCTCCAACCCCCCACTTCTCCCCACTCGTGTTGTCTCTCAAGATAAATAAATAAAAAATTTAAAAGGTTAGCTTCTGGATTCCGTTAAAATGGGAAGACTGGGCCCACATTCCTAATCTCTCCTCCTCCTCTCAGAAAACAATTGCCAGTACACGTGCTGGATGAGTCTAGAGGACTCATCAAGACCTCTTGAGATCTCATGGGAGAATATGTGCGAAGGGACCAAGCAGAGGGAAAGCTTTGCTTTGCCACTCCTTGAGTCACTGGGCCAATACCCAGGATATTAAAGTTCCCTAAGTAAAAGCAGAACCCTCTCTGAAAAAGGCTGAGTGAGTGTGACTGAGCCTGGAAGTAGACACTGACAGGGCTGTCCACACAACCCTGCTGCCTTCAGCAGGCTTACAGCAGAGGCTGCGGTGGTACACTGAACTGCTCCCACACCTCCAGGTCTGGAGAAACTTTTAGCCTAAGGCCCTTCCACTCAGAAACCACCTGAGAGTAGAGGAGACTCATCCTAAGCCTCGACAGAACACAAGAGCTTATGAGCTTGTCTGCCTCTGCCAACTGCTGTTTTAGTGACCGTCTGCCTCTGTCTTAGAGACCCGCATGAAAGTCTAACCTCTGTGGGCAGCTAATGGAACACAACAAAAATACATTTTCTATTGGAGGCTCAGTAACAAATGAAACAGCTAAAACATATGGATCCTACTGATGACCCACACAGACGAGAGAGAAGAATGCAAGTAAATTATGGGAAGAAAAAATTAAGGACTTTCAGGAGATACCATTAGAACATAAAGAACAAATAATAAAGAATAACCCTTATGGGAGTTGAACCTCTTATTTCAGGAGATCAAATGGAAACAATTTCATGACACAAAACATAAGAGATAAAATCACTATTGAAAGAGACTTGAAGAACAAACTCAAATTTAGTATTTAGAAAATAACAAGAGAAAATTTCCCTAGCTGTAGAAATACTAGAGTTGAGATTCAGGTTTAACATGGGGGTGGGCAGGGAGGAGGGGAGAAGGAGACAGTTTAATGAAAAAGGATCTACAGATAACAAGTGGAAACAACTGAATTTCGATCATAGAAAAATCACACAGAGAACGATCAGTTGCCTACAAAAGGAGAGAGGGCAGAGCAGCACGAGACTTCTCATCAGTAACACGAGAAACCAGAAGCCCTGCAACTGCAGAATTACATGGCTAGAAAAAAAGAACCCCAAATCTAAGAATCCTACACCTAGATGGGATATCCTTTACTAGGCTAAAGAACGGAATGTTCATATGTATTTACTTCGTTTAATACGTGAATGCCTACCATGTGCCGAAAATGCTCCTGACACTAGAGCTAGAGGGAAGAGAACAAGCAAACAGATATGGAATACTCTAGGTTTGAAAACTGGACAAACAGGCAACCTGCAGAAACAGAACTGCAAAGGGCCAATTTATACATGAAAAGATGCTGAACCTCACTGCCAAGGAAACAAATGAAAACAACAAGACCATTTTTTTTTATCAATCTAATTTAGACACAAATGCAGGAAAACAACCTTATGAACACTTACGAGGAACACTGGAACTGATACACTTATGCTGAGAAATAAGGTGGCAATATTAATTAAAAAGAATAAAGCTATATACTTTGACCCAGCAATACTACATAGGGGGAAACTGCCCTAAAAAAATAAATGTACCAACACAAAAAGGATATATGTATAAAATTACTGTAGCACTGTCTGTACTTGCCAAAAATCTATCAAAAAAAGTTTAACAAAGTAAATAAGAAACTTCCCCGCTATGAAGTATTACAGAAATGCTAACTTAGTAAGCCAGAAGTAGATATAGCTCTCTGGAAGGACCGCTGTAATAGACTAAGTGGGAAAAAAAATCAAACTGCAAAGTTATGTGTAAATTAAGGTCCCAATTTTGGAGAAAATTATGAAAAGTCTTAGACCTATTTATCAACTTAAAAATCCACTCATCTGAAGTTACAATCAAGTTATAACTTCAAAATCAAGTTACAGAGGACTGCTGAAGTGAGACAGTGTTCATGACACAACGATACATCAAAAAAGCAGATTACAAAACTGTAGGATAGCTTTGTATGATGTTTTAGATAATCCTCTATTTATTAAACTCATAGATATCAAATATGCTTTCCATCAACAAGTGACATTAGCAGCCACTTATAGTAATATCATTTTGTATTTAAAGATCAATAGACTTCAATTAACTTTCAAATTCTAAATGCTATTAAGTATAAGAGTATTTGCAAACATCCATAAAGATATAAAGAAATAAATAAAACATAATAATTATCTCTGAACGGTAGAATTATTATTTTGTGTTTCTCAGATTTTCTTCATCAAACATTTATAACTTAAAAATTAAAACAAAAAAAAAATCCAATTCTTAAAACCATAAAACTCCTATAAGATAACTTAAGAGAAAATCTAGATGACCTTGGGTTTGGCAATAATGTTTAGATACAACACCGAAGGCATGATACAAAAGAAGAGATAAGATAGATTTCATTAAAGTTAAAAATGTATTCTCTTCCAAAAGACCTGTCAGAAGAATTAAAAGACAAGCCACAAACTGGGGCAAAGTATTTGCAAAAGTGAGAAAGGACTGTAATTCAGAGTAAACAAAGAACTCAGTAAGAAACCAACTCAAAATATGGGCGGGGTGCCTGGGTGGCTCAGTCAGTTAAGCATCCAGTGACTCTTGATCTCAGCTCAGGTCTTAACTAAGAGTTGTGAGTACAAACCCCACACTGGGTTCCACACTAGGTGTGAAGCCCACTTAAAAAAATAAAAAGGGCCAAATATCTTAACAGACACACCATCAAAAATATACAGATGACAAATAAGCATTCGACAAGATGCCCCATATCGTGTGTCATCAGGAAAACGCAAATTAAAACAATGAAGTATAGCCATACACCTATTAGAATAGCCGAAATCCATAACATTACCACCACCTAACGAAGGTAAGGACAACAGGGACTCTGATTCATGGCAGGCAGGAATACAAGATAGTACACTCACCACATGACGCAGTTTGGCAGTTTCTTTCAAAACTAAACATACTCCCACCATACAATCCAGCAATCACACATTTTGGTATTTACCCAAAGGAGCTGAAAACATAAATCCATACAGAAACCAGCAAACAGATGTTTAGCGCAGTTTTATTTATAACTGCCAAACTTGGATGCAACCAAGATGTTCTTCGGTAGGAGAATGGATAAAAAACTGTGATACATCCAATCAACAACATATTACTCAGTGCTAAAGGGATGAGCTATCAAGCCATGGAAAGACATGAAGAAACCTTAAGTGCATATTACTAAGTGAAAGAAACCAATCTGAAAAGGCCATATGTCATATGATTCCAATTATAGGACATTCTGGAAAAGGCAAAATTAGGAAGACAATCAAAAAGATCAGTACTTGCAAAGGGTTACAGGAAGAGGGATCCCGGGTGCAGCAGGGATTTCTGAGGTGGTGAAACTACCCTGCAGACACACTGGCAGATACACATCAGTAGGCATTTGTCCAAACCCATGGAACACACACCACCGAGAACGCATCGTAACGTTCACTGCAGACTCTAAGTGATAATGACGTATGAATGCAGGTTATGCACCACTCTGGTGGGAGATGCTGATAATGGGGAGGGTTGTGCATGTGTTGGGGGAGGAAGTATAAAGGAAATCTCTATATCTTCCCCTCAGTTTTGCTATGAACCCAAAAATACTCTAAAACATAACGTTTATTTTTCATAAACTTCACTTATAATCTTGTAAGTATTTTAAAATTTATAAGCTAAAACATTAATTCATGTTCTAAATTAAACAGAGATGATAACTTAAATCACTTGGATCAGGTCAGCAGGTACTCAATATATTTCATAGAAGTCAGGGGCACCTGGGTGGCTCAGTCAGTTAAGCATTGGACTCTTGGTTTCAGTTCAGGTCACGATCTCATGGTCATGAAATGGAGCCCCTTGTCAGGCTCTATGCTGAGCGTGGAGCCTGCTTGAGATTCTCTCCCTCTCCACCCATGCTGCTCATTCACTCTCTCAGAAAAAATAAATAAATAAAATTAATACAAACCATACTATAACAGCTAAAATTATATTCATCATAACATCTCTACAAACCTGCAGATAAATACTACATAAGCTGTGGCACCTGGCTGGCTCGGTCGGCAGAGCATGTGACTCTTGATCTCACAATCGATTCTGAGTCCCATGTTGGGTGTAGAAATTACTTAAGAATAAAATCTTAAAGGGGTGCCTGGATGGCTCAGTTGGTTGAGCGTTCGACTTCGGCTCGGGTCATGATCTCACAGTTCGTGAGTTCAAGCCCCATATCCGGTTCTGTGTTGACCACTTAGAGCCTGGAGCCTGCTTCGGATTCTGTGTCTTTCTCCTCCTTACCCCTCCTCGCCTCACACTCTGTCTGTCTCTCTCTCTCAAAAATAAACAAACATTAAAGAAATTTAAAAAAAATAAAATCTTAAAAAAAGACTATAAGCAATAATTACATGAAATAACTGGATGCTTAATAGCCAAAAAAATAATTGTTTTATCTTCTCTTCTGTATATGCATTTTCTCTCTCCAACTGAAGATAGGAATAATTTCTTCTAACCTGTTTTCTTAGTACAATGCAAAAGGTTAATAAATTAACATGAAAGTATTTCTGCTCTAAAAATAAAGCTAATAGACTATTTTCTTTACTAGGATGTGGGGGCTGTCTCTAGAGATCTCTTCCTGGGCATGGCGCATGTAGGGCAGGGGAAAAGCGGCCCAGAGTGTACGAGCTCCATAGAGATGTTGGGGGTACTGGTTGTGGGACTGGTTGGTCTGCATATCAAAGGCATACTAAATAGGTGAATCTCTACTATCTCTAGAAATTGCCTGGCCTTGGGAGGGGCAGTCTTTCCAGGGTCGGCAAGGCCTCAAGATGTTAAAGCATCATATATACACAAATACAAAAAGGGATAATTACTGCAAAGTGCAGAGAGAAAATTTCTCATAAATTTTACTATTTAAAAATTCTAAATATAATAAATAATGAAAACTGAGGATAAATTTTCCATTAAAGAGAATGAAATTCTTTTTATGGAGATAACACTTTTGCTTAACTGGGGCTTAAAGTTAGTGTTCCCTATCATCGAAATCCACTGCAAAGTTCCTTCTATTAATGCTAGCCTATAATGAGATCTTACATATTCAGATTTGAAATATCTTTTCACATAAGTAGTGGTATCAGTCCATGAGCACGAGTTTAACTGAATACAGTCAGCAACTAGTAGGTAAGTACACAAGTCTACCCGACTCTTCTGATGTTTGCCATTTAACATGTCATTACAGGTTGAATTAATCATTTCCAATTGAAAGTTGGGTGAAAGCATTCTTCATCTGCACAATTAAACGGATTATGAAATGTGGACCTCTCCTTTACAATTGCATCAAGTTCTGAAATACGCTATTGGAACTCAGTGCGAACTAAGAAAACTGCTAATTTTTGTTGGAAAAACAGGTCTTACTTTTTAACTTGACAGCAGTGGAAACACAAAAAAGCAGCCTGACACTGTGATTCCAGTAACATTAGATGTCACCAAAATGACTTGACTCCACGTAAAGCTCACATACAAGCACTGTTTTGTAGATTTGACTCAATTCAGGTGGAAACATTACTAAATTTATCTTTGAAAAATTATCTACGAAATCGTTCGTGTCTAGTAAGTGGCTAAAGGCGGTTCTTTATGTTCAAAAATTTTCAATCTCAGCCCAATGTAAAAACAATTCCCAATAAACCTTTACCACTGACTGCTAAGACAAAGACCCGTGGAGTTTGGCAAGTGAGGATTTCCAGCTTGTATTTCTAATAACTTAAAATGGCCATAGGCATTAAACGCTTCCATGTGCACTAGTTTTGTAAACTGCCCAACTAAATACACTTCACATGTATTTTTGTCGCCATCAGTTAAAACACACCTTAGTGGACTCTACTTCAGGTTGTAGTGATTAGTGTTTTCACAACTTCATAAAAATCTTTTCACCTTAAGTTCTCTCACACATGTTATTCACAGGATTAATTCTCAGTCATTTCACACTCTACACTGATTCCTCAAATACACTGAGCCGGACACTAACATTTCTCAATTCATCAAAGAAGAGCTAGACTTACTTTGGCTGTACCTCCATTTTCATTTTTTATTCTTGTGAAGATATGGTTTTAAATTTTCTAATTTTTCTATTAATTTCAATGAGTTGGAAATACTGTGATTAAGTTGGATGTCAACTTTTATTGTATTTTTTTTTTTGCCTTGGCTATAGGGTCACTGCATAATTAATAATTTTCCATCTAATCCAATAATAATCCACAGTCCAATGTATTTTTTTTAATTTGTTTTAATGTTTATTTTTCAGAGAGACAGCGCTCGCGCACACACACAGGCAGGTGCATGCACGAATCGGGAGGGGCAGAGAGGGAGACACAGAATCCGAAGCAGGCTCCAGGCTCTGAGCTATCAGCACAGAGCCTGACACGGGGATTGAAACCCACGAACCTTGAGATCATGACCTGAGCCAAAGTCAGACCCTTAACCAACTGAGCCACCCAGGTACTTCCACTCCAGTGTATTTTAAAAGCATGCTATTCAGAACCTATGTTCCTTGTTCTTTTGATATGATAGGTATGCACTAGTAATAAAAATTACACAAAATGTCACTGTATGGCAATATGTGTGGCACTTGAAACATGTGATTTTAAAAAGTGTTACTGTCCTTTATGGGATGCACTGAACAAAAAGGGGATGAAGTGTCACATACGGTTGCTGTCAGGACTACTTGACTCAGCTATTATGCCTGAAAGCAGCCATAAAAATTACGTAAATAAATTAGCAGTTTCATATTCCAGCATTACTTATGGACAATGAAATTTAAAGTTCATTCAATAATGGAAGATACACCTAGATAACAGCCACATTAGTGCAACTAACTCAGAAAACGACCTGAATACTGGGAAAACAGACTTTCCACGGCTAATCATAGAAAGGACACATCAAAAAGGGTAGGAGGAGCAGAGACTCCATTGGGAACCAAACTCCCCAGGAGACTAACCACAAATGGGAGAGACACCACAAGTATGGAGAAGGAAGAGAAACAGACCTCACACCATGAACCTCAGGCACAGAAGACCTGCTCGAGGAAGAGGAGTCCCTGTTGCAGCTGATTTGGAAACCAGCAGGGCTTACCTCCAGGTACTTTAAGAATGGGCTGACTTCCCTCCGGAAGGCAACAGGAGACTGAGTCCTGCCCTTAAAGAGCCAGCCTAACAAACAAGCCCAGGGAGATAAAGTATAGAAACAGCAGTTTGCAAGGAGCCTGGGAAGTACATGAGGCACATGTATTTACTAATCTCAGAAGACATGCTGAAGGGGCGGGGATCTCTAGGAGACTTGTCCAAAAAGAGCTGGTGGACACCACTTCTCTACTCCCCACCCCAGCTTAGATAACCTGACACTTGATGTAATCGGCCTGAACACACTCTACCTCTCTACCTACCTGCTCACCTGGCCCCATCCAACCCGCCACAGCTCCCACCCAGACGTGCCCCGCAAACAGTCCAGCAGGGACCAGCACCACTCTGAAGTGACCCCTGCTCTGGACAGAGGGGAAATAACCACACACACCAGTACGACTACAGCCCCTGCGGACGCTTTGGGGCAGACATCTGTTTGACTGCAGGCCCTGCCCATAAAGGAAAGTCTCTGAGGGGCACGCCAGGGAGAGCACCCTGCAGTTTGGTGCAACTGAAGATCCAGCAGATGGGCCGAGGACAGGCATCTGGTCTGACTGATGACACCTCCCGACAAGCCCCCGGCAGCCTCAGGATGGCCCTTTAGCAGCACAGGGACCAAAGAGTGTCCAACGCACCTACAACAGGCAAAGTGGGCCACTGCGGTAGAGTGGACTGAAGGCAAACATGGCCCAGCCATGACAGTAGGGAGCATGCCACCCACACAGGAAACACCAGTGAAGTGCCTGGTTCTGATGAACAGGGGACGTTGTGCTGCAGTACACCACAAGGTCTTTTCTTTTTTTTTTTAATGTTTATTTATTTTTCAGAGACATAGAGGCACAGCGTGAACAGGGGAAGGGCAGAGAGAGAGGGAGACACAGAATCTGAAGCAGGCTCCAGGCTCTGAGCTGTCAGCACAGAGCCCGACACGGGGCTCGAACTCACAGACCGCGAGATCATGACCTGAGCTGAAGTCGGCCGCCAAACCGACTGAGCCACCCAGGCGCCCCAGGTCTTTTCTTCTTAAGGCTGCTACTTTCAAATGAGGAGTGCCTGGGTGGCTCAGTCGGTTTTTAGCTTGGGCCATGATCTCACAGTTCATGAGTTCGAGCCCTGCACTGGGCTCTGCACTGTCAGCAGCTTGACCCTTAAGTGACTTATCAACTTAACAGAGACTATCATATGCATAAGATGCCACATATGAACCTAATGGAAACTACAAATCAAAACCCTGTAACAAGCACACACAAAAATAAAGAGAAAGGAATCGAAGCATATCACTAAAAAAGACATCAAACCACAAGAGAACAAGGGAAAAACAGAAAAGAACAATAAAACAAGAAATGGCAATAAGTACACATCTACTGATAATTTTTTTTTAAGTATTTACTTATTTAGAGTGAGGGAAAGAGCAGAGGAGGGACAGAGAAACCCAAGCAGGCTCTATGCTGTCAGCACAGAGACCAATGGGGGCTCAAACTCCCAAACTGTGAGATCACAACCTGAGCCAAAATCAAGAGTCTGATGCTTAACCCACTGAGCCACCCTGGCACCCAGATAATTACTTTAAATGAAAATGGAATAATGCTCTAATCAAAAGATACTGATTGAGGGGCGTCAAGATAGCTCAGTGAGTTAAGCGTCTGACTGTGACTCGGTCATGGTCTCACGGTTCATGGATCTGAGCTCCACATCAGGCTCTCTCCTGTCAGCATGGAGCCTGCTTCGGATCCACGGTCCCCCTTTCTCTCTACCCTTTCTCTCTACCCTTTCTCTGCTTGCTCTTTCTCTCCTCTCTCAAAAATAAATAAGCCTAAAATAAATAAACTAAGAGTCACTCTCAAAAAAATTTTTTTAAACATATTGACTGACTGGATGAATAAAAAACAAGACTCATCTCTATGCTGCCTAAAGAAGATTCCCTTCAGACCTAAAGACACATACATATTCAAAGGGAAGGATAGAAAAACAGTTACATGGAAACAGAAGTGAAAAGAAAGGTGAGGTACCAATACTTCGATATCCGACAAAACGGACTTTAAAACAAAACTCTAACAAGAGACAAAGGGCACTACACAATGACAAAGGGAGGAATCCAACACCCCAACAAAAAAATCAGCAGAAAAATAATGGCTTTGAATAACACATTGGACCACAGGGACAGAACAAATATATTCAAAACGTTCCATTCACAAACAACAGATTACACATAACTTTCATGCTCATGTGGCAAATTCCCCAGAACAAATCACCCATTAGGCCACAGATTTCAATAAATTTTTAAAAAAGACTGAAATTATATCATGCATCTTTCTGACCACAAGGGAATGAAACTAGAAATCAATCACAAGAAAAAATCTAGAAAGCACACAAATACATGGGGGCTAAATAACAAGATACTATACACTGAATGGGTCGATGAAGAAATCAAACAGGAAATCAAAACATACACGGAAACAAATGAAACTGAAGATAAATAGTCCAAAATCTCTGGGAGGCAGCAAAAGTTGTTTCTAACAGGGAAGATTATAGGAATACCACCCTACCTCAAGAAACAAGAAAAATCTCAAACTAACCTTATGTATAGGAGATAGGGAAAGAACAAATAAAACCCAAAGCCATTAGAAGGAAATAAATAATAAAAACTAGAGCAGAAATAAATGAGAGAGAATAAAAAACTCCACTACAACAGATCAATGAAACCAGGAGCTGGTTCCCTCGTTCTCTGGAAAAATAAACAAATTGATAAACCATTAGCCGACTCATCAAAACAAGAGAGAGAACTCAAATAACTAAAATTAGATAAAGGAGAAGTAACAATTGAAATCACAGAAATACAAAGGACTGATTACAAGAGAGTATAAAAAATTACATGCCAACAAACTGGACAACCTTAAAGAAATGGATACATTCCCAGAAACACAGAACCCTTCAAAACTAAATGAGGACGAAATAATAAATTTGAAGAGATTACTAGCAAAGAAAATGAACCAGCATCAAAAACTCCCAACAAACAAAAGCCCAGGACTAGAAAGCCTCACAGGTAAACTCTCCCAAACAGTTATAGAAGAGTTAATACTTTTTTCAAACTATTCCAAAAAACAGAAGAGGAAGGAGAGCTTCCCAACTTACTCTGTAACAATAGCATTACCCTGATACAAAAACTACATAAAGATATTACAAAGAAACAAAATTACAGGCCACTATCTCTGATGAACATAGATGCAAAAATCCTCAACGAAATACTGGTCAATTGAATACAACAAGAAATGTTAGAGGGAATTTCTTTAAATTAAAAAAAAAAATCATTCACCACCATCAAGTGGGATTTATTCCAGTGAAGCAAGGGTGGTTCAATATGCCCAAAATCAATGTGATACATCATATTAACAAGGATAAAAATCATATGATCATCTCAAAAGACACAGAAAAAGCATTTGACAACATACCACATCCATTCATAATAAAAAATTCTCAAAAAAGAAATTTTAGAGTAAACATACCTCAACATAATAAAGACCTTAAATGAAAAATCCACAGCTAACATCATTTGCAACTGGGAAAAATGGAGTTTTTCTTTTAAGATCAGGAACTAGACAAAAATGTCTGCTCTCACCACTTTTATTCAACATAGTAGTCAAAGATCTAGCCATGCCAATCAAGGAAAGAAAAAAAAAAGAATAAGGAAATTCAAAAGAGTAAAGCAAAACTTTCAGCATTTGCAGATCACATACATACACAGAAAACCCTGAAGACTCTACCAAAATACGACAAAAGAAGTGACAAATGAATTCAGTAAAGTCATACGATGCTAAGTTAATATTCAGAAATTCATATCATATCTCTACAGTAATAATGAAATAGCAGAAAGAGAAGAAAACGATCCATTTACAATTGCACCAAAAAGAATAAAATACCTAAGATGAAACTTAACCAAGGAAGTGAAAGGCCTGGACTATGAAAACTATGAAACACTGATGAAAGAAATTGAAGATGACACAAATGGAAAGATATTCCATGTTCATGGGTTGGGAGAAACAATGCTATTAAAATGTCCATACTGCTCAAAGCAATCTACAGTAATCCAATACCTATCAAAATATTAACCACTTTTTTTTACAGAGCTAGGAAAAATAATCCTACATTTTACAGAACTGCAAAGGACCCTGAATAGCCAAAGCAATCTTGAAACTGAGGAACAAAGATGGAAAGATCACAATCCCAGACTTCAAGATATGCAGTGAAACTGTCGTAGACAAGGCAGTACGGTACTGGCACATAGACACATAGATCAGTAGAACAGAATAAAGAGCCCAGAAATAAACCAATGTTACAGTCAATTTATTAAAAAGCAGGCAAAAACACCCAATGGAGAAAAAGACAAATGATGCTGGGAAAACTGGACAGCTACACACAGAAGAATGATACTGAACTACTTTTCTACACCATAAGAAAAAAAAAAAAAAACCTCAAAATGGATTAAAGACTAAATGTGAGACCTGAAATAAAATTTCTAGAAAAAATATGTATGCAGCAACTTCTCTGACTTTGGCTGAATAACCATTTTTCTAGATTATCTCCTCTGATAAGGGAAATGAAAGTAAAATTAAACTACAGAGACAAAACCAAAACAAAAAGTTTTTCGCAAAAGGAAAGAAACCATGAGCAAAACAAAAAGGCAACCTATTGAATGGGAAAAAAGATCTGCAAATGATCTATCTGGTAAGGAGTTAATATCCAAAACATACAAAGAACTTATAAAACTAAATAACTTTAAAAAAAACTCAACTTATACAACTCAATTCAAAACCCTAAGTAATCCAATTAAAACTGGGCAGAGGACGTGCACAGACTTTTCCAAAGGAGACATACAGATGACACACACGCTTGAAAAGATGCTGAACATGACTAATCATTAGGGAAATGCTAATCAAAACCATAATGAGATATTTTATACCTGTCAAAATGGCTAGAATCAAAAACAAAAAAAGCCCCTACCCCTGAAGCCACTTCACGAACTGTCAGGTGCCATCCAAGCCTCCAGTAAAAACGAAAACAGGTAAAACAAACAAAAACACAAGGAATAACTGTGAGGGTATGGGGAAAAAAGAACCATCATGCACTGCTGGTGGGAATGCAAACTGCTGCAGCCACTGTGGAAAACAGTGTGGACATTCCTTAAAAACTTAAAAACAGAATTCCCATCTGATCCAGTAACTCTCATGGTTAACGGGTTCAAGTCCCACACTGGGCTCTGTGCTGACAGTGCAGAGCAGAGCCTGTTTGGGATTCTCTCTCTCCCTCTTTGCCTCTCTCCCGCTCGTGCTGTCTAGAACACTCTTAAATATCTAGAAGAAACTGGTGGTTACCAGAGGGGACATGGGTGGGTGGGAGGCGTGAAATAAAAGGAATTAAGAGTATACTTATCATGATGTGCACTGAGCGATGTATAAAATTGTTGAATCATTATACTGTATACTTGTACACTTGAAACCAGTATAACACTCTATGTTACTTATACTCTAAAAATAAATATAACTAAAAAAAAGAACACTTGAAAGTCGGAATGACTCCTAGATCCGTGGGCTGCAGAACGGAGGTTTTGTTAGCAGACATGAGAAACATTAATCTCCTTGTCCGACTCCGTCAGAACTCTGGTGCGATCAGACGCAGAGTCAGTAAGCGACAATATTTTGAAAGGAATCTTTTCTATTTCCGAGCAAGTCTCGCAGCGGGCTGGAAACCGTCGGTACACCGACCGGGCTGTAAGCAGACGTGCTGTCCTCCAGGCCTTGCTGTTCCCTGCACAGAGCCCAGCGGGGCTGACTCCCCGTAGTTCTGAAGGGCCCCAGGACCGAGAAGTGAGGACCGGGCACGGCTACCACCTGTAAGCCGCCGACCGCGTCAGCCCCGGCCAGACGGTCGGCCTGTCCCTGGAAGCTCTGAGGCCGGGCGCTGACTCCTCCTCGCCAGCCACGGAAAGCCCTAGACGGCACCTTCTTCCTGTGGGAGGCTCCGGCGTCTCCCTGAAGATCTGTCGGGGAGCGGAGCCGCCGTCGTGAATTCCCTCAGCCACACGCCGCGGAGAGCTCGCTGCGGCTCCTCCGTCCCCTGCACGTTCACGTCACGGCCACGGCTTCCTTCCTTCCAGCTCCCGAGACCTCCTCCGCGCGCTTCCGACTGGTCTCCTGCAGCCCCCTCGCCTCTCTCGGCCTTCCCGGGACTGGAGAGTCAGGGCCTTGCTCCGGGTCAGGCTCATCTGAAGGGAATGCTGGGGCCGGTTTCGTCTTCCATCCAGACCACGAAAACTTCTCCAGACCGGCAATAGAGCTGTTCTGTTTTCTTATCTGTTGTGTGTTCACAGGAGCAGCACTTTTAATTCTCTTCAAGAGCTTTTCCTTAACTTCCACAACCTGGCTAACTATTTAGCATAAGAGCTCTCCGCGTTCAACATGCCTTCCTCACTAAGTTTTAATCGTTTCTAGCTTCTGACCGAAAGTGAAAGGTATGCAGCTCTTCCTTTCAGCTGAACACTTAGAGACTACTGTGGGGTGACGAGCTGTCCTAATTTCAACATGTTTGTGTCTCAGGAAACAGGGAGGCCCAAGGAGAGGGAGAAACAGAAAGAGTGGGCCAGCAGAGCAGTGAGAACACACCCAACATTTATCGACTAAGTTTGCCATCTCATATGCACACTGTTTGTGCCACCCCAAAACAATTTCAATCGTAACAAAAAGATCACAAATCACTGTAACAAACATAATAATAATGAAACAATTTGAAATATTGTGAGAATTACCAAAATTGCCAAATATTCAATTTGTAAAAATGCAGTATCTGCAAAGCACAAAAAAGCAAAGTACACCAGGAGTTATGCCTGTACAGTAAATAGAATCTAAATACCTAATTTAATCCCTTCTCTCTGATATACACCATCTGTACAACTCTGGCTAAAACTTAATTCCTAAGCGGTGAGTCGGTGGCTCAGTCGGTAAGCATCCAACTCTTAATTGTGACTCAGGTCATGAACTCACGATTCATGAGATAGAGTCCTATATCAGGCTCTGTGCGGATGGCATAGAGCCTGTCTGGGATTCTCTCTCTCCCTCTCTCTCTAGGCCCTTCCTCCTGCTCGCATGCAAGTGGTCTCTTTCTTTCAAAATAAATAAATAAAAACTAAAAAAACCCCTTAGATCTTCAATATAACTTCATTTACTATGAAGGATAACAGTATCGGCTTTAAAGTGTCAATGTTAAATTAAATGAGATGACCCATGTATATGGTTATCACAGTATTTACGGAAGAGGTGCTCAATAAAGATTAAACATATATATGATTGCTAATTCAAATTAGGTGATAACGACAGTCCAAGAAATGACACTGACAAAACATAGAATGAAAAGGTAAAATTAACCAGATCAAAGCACATTTATCGAACAGAGGAGAAATAAAGAAATAGATCCAAATGGATATAAGAATGTAGTGTGACATAAAAACAAAAAGGTTATAATTTTTGTGAGGCATCCTTAAAATGGAGGACAGGCCTTTAAAATTGGAAGTACTGTGTGAATAGAGACGAAAGTTTTAAAATTTTGGATTAGACTTCAAGGACAAACCAGAAAAGTGAGAAGACTAAAGAGAAAAGAATGTAGGCACGAAATCTGGCAAAGGGAGGAAGCAGAAGAATCACAAAAAGACATGGTTAAGAGTACCCTGAATGGAAGTATCGGTATAGCAATTCCTATCCCAGAAGACAAACGCTAATGGGTGGGCAAGACCAAAATGAAGTCATCTAAAAGAATCAAACTTAAATGCCATGTACGGATTTCATAAGAAAACACTATTAAAGTTGAAAATTCTACTTACTGACACAGCTATCATGGTACTATCCGGCCTCCATTCAGCTTGTTTGTAGAATCCAAACTGAGAAGATGATTTTTCAGGTTCCTTGTAGGTTACAATTAACACACTAGGCTGGAAGGGAAGAGATGTATTTTATTATTATCCCATGAAAAATATATACAAAATAAATTTAAGATAATTTATCAGGGAGCACTCTGAAAATAATTCTAAATATGTATAAAAGGTAACAATATTAAGTCATCAGCCCTAATTAGCTCAAATAAATCAACTAAAAAGAACCAAAAAGAAAAGCAATCTGAAAAGGACTATACCTATTTAAGCTCTCGAATTGATAACTAATCACCTTCAAAAAGAGGAAGAAATAGACCCAGATGGGTTCACTGGTTAATTCTATCAAACATTTAGGAAATTACACAAATTCTTGACCATCTATTCCAGAAGAAGGAAGCAGAATACTTCCTAACTATGAGGCCAGAATCAGCCAAATAACAAAACCAAACGATAATATTATAAGAATGTAAAACAGCAGACCGATATCTCTCACGAACACAGCGGCAAAATTTATCAGCAAAATATTAGCAAATCTAATCCAACAATACTTAAAAAGAAGTATACACAATGGTGTGCCTGGGTGATTCAGTCAGTTAAGCATCAGACTTCAGCTCAGGTCACGATCTCATGGTTCCTGAGTTCAAGCCCTGTGTCAGGTTCTTTGCTGACAGCTCAGAGTCTGGAGCCTGCTTCAGGTTCTATGTCTCCCTCTCTCTGTGCCCCTCCCCCGCGCGCTCTCTCTCTCAAAAATAAATAAATATTTTTAAAAAAATTTTTAATAAAAGATTTATACACTATAACAAAGTGGGATATATTCCAGGTATGTGAGGCTGTATCAACACGCAAAAACTGGGGCCCCTGGGTGGCTCTGTCAGTTAAGCATCTGAGTCTGGATTCCGGCTCAGGTCATGATCTCACAGTCCTGAGATCAAGCCTTGCACTGGGCTCCATGCTGACAGCACAGAACTTGCTTAGGAATCTCTCTCTCCCTCTCTCTCTGCCCCTCCCCTATTCATGTGTGCTCTCTCCCTCCCTCCCTCCCTCCCTCCAAATAAATAAACATTAAAAAAACGCAAAAACCAATTGCTGTAATCCATTGCATATCTACAGGCTAAAAAAAAAACCATATGAATACCAACAGATGCAGAAAAAGAACTTGAGAAAACCCAGTACCAGCTCATGATAAAAACTCTCAGTAAATACGAATAAGGCAACCTCTTCAATCTGGTGAAGACGACCTACAAAGAACCTGCAACTAATGTCATACTCATTGGTAAGGAACTAAAAGCTTTCCTGCTAAAATCCAGAACAAGGTAAAGACACTCCCCTCTCACACTCTTTCTAAAAATCACAATGGGGGCACCTGGGTGGCTCAGTCAGTTAAGCATCCGACTTCAGCTCAGGTCATGATCTCACAGTTTGTGGGTTCGAGCCCTGCGTCGGGCTCTGTGCTGACGGCTCAGGGCCTGGAGCCTGCTTCAGATTCTGTGTCTCCCTCTTTCTGTGCCCCTCCCCTGCTCACACTCTGTCTCTCTGTCAAAAGTAAATAAACATAAAAAATAAATAAATAAATAAATAAATAAATAAATAAATAAATATTTAGGCATAAATCTAATAGAATATGTATACAACCTGTATGAGGAAAACTACAAAATTTTGACGAACAAGTTTTTAAAAGAACTAAATAAACGGAGGGATATTCCAAGTTCATGGCTGGGAAGATCCAATATTGTCAAGATGTCAGTTCTTCACAACTTCAACTACAGATTCAATACAATTCAAATCAAAATCACAGCAAGTTATTTTAGAGATATCAACAGGCTGACTCTAAGGTTTATACGGAGATGCAAAAGACCAGAATGGCCAACTCAATATTGAAGCAGAAGAACTAAGCTAAAGGACTTGATGCTACCTCAAGACTTACTATAAAGATACAATAATAAAGACAATGTGGTACTGGTCAAGGAACAAAAAATAAATCAACAGAACAGAGAGCACCAGATATAAACTCACATAAATACAGTTAAGTGAAAGCAAAGGAAATACAATGGATACAAAGACCAATACACATGCTGTTTTCATCAAATAGTGCTGGAATAACTGGACATCACTTTCTGGTAGTATAAGAAACTCCAAAAGGTTATCTTGTACTTCTCCTGCTGTTGCCTTGCCATTTTTCCAGGGACACCTGTTCCATTTTTTAATTAGAAAATAGCATTCAGGGGTGCCTGGGTGGCTCAGTCAGTTAAGCCTCCAACTTCGTCTCAGGTCATGATCTCATGGTCTGTGGGTTCAAATCCTGCATCAGGCTCTGTGCTGACAGCTCAGAGCCTGGAGCCTGCCTCAGACTCTATGTCTCCCTCTCTGCCCCTCCCCTGCTCACACTCTTGTTTCTCTCAAAAATAAACATTTTTAAAAAAACTTTAAAAAATAGTATTCAAAAAACAAGATCGGGAAACAAGATGCTAGTTGCTGTGGGGTATCACTGCTTCTAGGTTCTCACAGCAAACACAGTAGGTAACATACATACCTATACTAACCTATATATGAAGAAACATGTTATTTGTATTTTTTTCTGTATATGCATATGGATATATTTGCCGACAGGGACCTAGGAGTATAATCGAGCACAATGTGGTTCATTCTAGCCTTCTCCCTTACTTGTAACTTTTTTCTGGATATCATCTTATACAATTAATTTAGCTCTTTGTTCAATTCTACTGTATGCATAGATTAGTTTGGAACTGCTAAGTATATTCCTATAGTAAACAAATTTACCAACTAGAAGGTAGTTTTTATAGCCTCTTTTACATTAGTCTTTGGAAAACAGTGTTACATAGACCGTTCCCTTAAAACTGTTTTTTAATCTCTAAAAGCAAAATACAAATGTTTCCAAGAAGCTAGCAATGTTCCAAATACGTTAAAACTCCTAGACATCAGTTGTTTGTACTTCAAGTATCAATTAAAAGTTAAAAATCAGTACCTTGGGAAAAGTGACATCAGCAAGATGGGAAAGTAGGAAGCCCCGGACTCTCCTTCACCCCACAAACACACAAATCCAGCAAAAATTCAAAGAAAATTCCCTATGGTGAGAAATCTAGAAAGTAACTGAAAGGCACCTGAAGGCTAGATGAACACAGAATTACACTCCTCGAAACTGGTAGAGAGATGTGGGACACCCAAACCCCTACCCCCACCAGATCCCTACCCCCAGCAAAAGATAAAACCCTCCAGCTCCAGCTTCTTCTCAGGAAGGGAAAGAGCCCTCAAGTCCAGTGCCCCAACTTCTCTGGGGGTTGTCTAAAGGGAGGGAAAAGGGTGTCTTGCCTTTCATGAGGCAGTGATGAAACCTGGCATAATCTAGCCACTAGGGAGGTTGTGAGAACAGAGACAGAGTTTGGGCTGGGGTTGCCACAGCCCCTCCCCTGACTCAGCAAAGAGCAAGTGGATGGGAAAAAAAAAAACAAAAAACAAAAAACAAAAACGTCCACCTCTCCCAATGGAGAGAAACAGATTGATGGAGCTTACGGCAATCCAACTTTTCTGAAAAATGACTGGGGAATGGCTTCAGTTCATTTGTTACAGTGCACTGAGGGGATTCAGCATACCCTAGATGCCTGGGAACAACAAAAAAACAAAAGAAGCATGTTGGACAAGCATGAAGGTTTGAGGTCACCAGAATCTCTGGCCAGGGTGACTTGGGGCAAGGGGAGGGAGTCTTTGAACATATGAGACCATTTCATGAAGACTGGGAGAGGTGACTGTTTTGTCTGATGCACACGCACCAACACAGATGGTCAAGGAAGATGAAGAAACAAGTCAATGTGTTCCAAACAAAGGAAAGAAGATAAATCTCCAGACACAGACCCTAATGAAACATAGCTATACGATTTACCAGAAAACTAATTCAAAATAACCTTCATAAAGATGCTCACTGAGGCTGGAAGAACAACAGATGAACAAACTGAGAATTTCAACAAAGAGACAGAAAATATACAAAAGTCCCAAAAAGAAATCATGAAGCTGAAGAATATAACTGAAATCAAAAATTTATTAGTGAGGTTCAACATAAAACTAAATCAAGCAGAAAAAAGATCAGCAACTTCTAATAAAGGTCGCTGGAAATCATTCAATCACAAGACCAATAAGAAAAAATGAAAAAGAATGCAGAAAGCTTAAATTTATGGGACACCAAAAAGAAGACCAATATACGCACAGCAGGACAAAAGAAAGAAAAATTACCTGGAAGTTTATTCAAAAAACAAGGTCTGAAAAATTCCCAAATCTAAGGAAAGAAATAGACATACAGATCCAAGAAGCCCAAAGAAACCCAATGAAGTGGAACTCAAAGAAATATACACTGAGAAAAATTAAAATCACATTGTCAAAAGTAAAAGCAGTGAGAATTTTGAAAGCACAAGAAAGAGGCAACCTGTCATGTACAAGAACCTGCATTAGACTATCAGTGGGTTTCTCAGCAGAAACCTTGCAGGCCAGAAGGATATGGGATGATCTACTCAAAAAGCTGGAAGAAAAAAAGGTGACAACTAAGAATACTATATCCAGCAACAGTGTCCTTCAAAAATGAAGGAAAGGGGCGCCTGGGTGGCTCAGTCGGTTGAGCGTCCGACTTCGGTTCAGGTCATGATCTCGCGGTCTGTGAGTTCAAGCCCCGCGTCCACAGAGCCTGGAGCCTGCTTCGGATTCTGTGTTTCCCTCTCTCTCTGTCCCTCCCCCACTCATGCTCTGTCTCTCTCTGTCTCAAAAATAAATAAACATTAAAAAAAAAAAAATGAAGAAAGGCAGGGGAGCCTAGGTGGCTCAACTGGTTAAGTATCCAACTCTTGGTTTTGGCTCAGGTCATGATCTCACAGTTCATGAGATTGAGACCCACATTAGGTTTTGCACTGATAGCATGAAGCCTTCTTGGGATTCTCTCTCTCTGTCTCTCCCCACCCATGTGCATACTCTGTCTCTCTCTCAAAATAAATAAACATTAAAAATGAAATGAAGATAAAGTTTTTCTTAAACAAACAAAAGCTGAGGGAGTTCAACACCACTAGACCTCCTTACCAGAAATCACTTTATAGGCTGAAAGTGACAGGCTGAAAAAAATATCCCATGCATACGGTAACCAAAAGAGAGCAGACTATAACTTACAGACAAAACTAACTTTAAGTCAAAAAGTGTCAAAAGGGGAAAAAGACATTATACAACGACAAAAAAGTAAATTCACCAGAAAGACCTAACAATTATAAACACACACATACATACACACACCTATATATATATATGTGTGTGTGTATATACATTGTATATAGGTATACACTTTATACCTAATATACTACTGTGTATGTATATTAGGTATAACAGCAGAGCATCTAAAAAAGCAAACATATGCAGAACTGAATAAAGAAGTAAACAGCAATAAAATAGTAGGGCACTTCAACATTCCACTTTCAGTAATAGAACAGTGAGACAAAATCTATGAAGAAACTGAAGACTTGAACACTACAGATCATATGAACCACACTACAGAACTTTCTGCCAACAGCAGAATACACATTCTTCTTAAGTGTACACAGAACATTCACCAGAAAAAATCACATATTAGGTCTTGAAATCATACCAACTATCTTTTCTGACCACAATGGAATGAAACTAAACAGCAATAGCAATAGCAAAAAACAAAAACAAAACAAAAAACAAACAAAAAAACCCACACTCTTAAACAACAACAAATGGGTCAAAGAAGAAATCAAAAAGGAAATTAGAAAATGTCTTGAGGGGCGCCTGGGTGGCTCAGTCGGTTGTGTCCAACTTCAGCTCAGAGCCTGATGTTTGCTTCAGATTCTGTGTCTCCCTCTCACTCTCTGCCCCTTCCCTGCTCGTGCCCTGTTTCTCTCTCAAAAATAAACAAACATTAAAAATTAAAAAAATATATATATATATTGAAACAAAACCTAAAATACAACATAACAAACCTTATGGGATACAGCAGTAGCAGTACTAAGAAGTTTATAAGCGATAAATGTCTACATTAAAACATAAGATCTAAAGTCATTCTAATTTTAAAGGAACTAGAGAACTAAGTCCAAAATCTACCGAAGGAAGAAAATAATAAAGATTAGAGCAGAAATAAGTGAAATAGAGAATAGTAAAATGAGGAAAAAATAATTTTTTGAAAAAATTGACAAATCTCCAGCTAGACTAAGAAGAAAAAAACTCAAAGAAATGAAAAAGGAGACATTACAACTGATACCATAAGCATACAAAAGACCACAAAGATAACTATAAACAACTGTATGCCGGCAAACTGAACATAGACAAAATGGAGAAATTCCTAGAAATATAGAACCTATCAAGATGGAATTATGAAGAAACAGAAAATCTAAATGGACCTGCAAACAGTATACAACCTTCCAACAAAGAAAAGCCCAGGACCGGATGACTTCACTAGCAAATTCTACCAAACATTTAACAAAGAATTAAATCCAATTCTTCTCAAACTACTCAATCAGCAAGAACACTTTCAAACTCATTTTATGAGACCTGCAATACACGGATACCTAATACCAGATAAAGGAACTACTAGAAAAGAAAATCGTAAGCCACTATCTCTGAATACAGATGCAAAAATCCCCAATGAAATACTAGAAAACTGAAATCAACAGCATATTTAAAAAAAGTATACACCACAACCAAGTTTGACTTATTCTTGGGATGAAAAGATGGGTCAACATATAAAAATCAATTAATGTGATACACTGCACTGTAAGAATAAAGATAAAAAAAAATCACAAAATCATCTCACCAGGTGAAAAAGTGTATGACAAAATTCAATACACTCTCAGAAAACTCATAAACTACAAATAAAAGCAAAGTACTTCAACACTAATAAGGCCATTTAAGATCTGTAACTAAATCATACCGAACACTGAAAAATTGGAAGATCCTCTTCTAAGATCAGGAACAAGTCCAGGATGCCTACTCTTACCGCCTCTATTCAACACAGGGGAGTCCTAGCCAGAGAAATTAGGCAAGATAAATAAAAGACATCCGCGTCAGAAGGGAAGAAGCAAAATTTTCTCAGTTTGCAAACAATATCATCTTCTATGTAGAAATACTAAAGATTCTATTAAAAAGAAACTACTAGCAGGGCGCCTGGGTGCCTCAGTCAGTTAAGTGTACTATTCTTGGTTTTGGCTCAGGTCATGATCTCATGGGTTTGTAGGACTGAGCCCCAAATTGGGCTCAGCGCTCACAGAGACTCCCCTGCTTGTGTGTGCATGCACGTTGTTTTCTCTCTTTCAAAAAAATTAAATAAACTTAAAAAAAAAGAAACTAATAGGTAATAAAAGAATTCAGTCAAGTTTTGGGATACAAAATCAACACACAAAATTCAACTACATTTCTATGAGCTATCTGAAAAAGATCTGAGGAAAACAATCTCATTTATCGTAACACCAAAAATAATGAAATTCTTAGGATTAAACAACTACAGAGGTGGAAAGACTTATACGCTGAAAACAAAAAATACTAATGAAAGAAATTTTTAAAAATATGGAAAGACATCCCATGTTCATGAATTGGAAGACTTAATATTGTTAAAATGTCCCTGATACCTAAAGCAGTTTACATATTCAATGCAATCCCTATCGAAGTCAGAATGGTACTCTCTAGAGAACTAGAAAAAATTTTAAAATTCACATAGAAACACAAAAACTCTAAAATTCATATAGAACCAAAAATAGCCAAATCAATCATGAGAAATAACCAAGTCAGTGGCGTCACACTTCTTGATTTCTAAATATACTACCAAACTATATTAATCAAACAGTATGGTACTGGAATAAGAACAAATACAGGGCAATGGGGGTGCGTGGGTAGCTCAGTTGGTTGGGCATCCAACTTCGGCTCAGGCCATGATCTTGCAGTTTGTGAGTTCAAGCCCCAGGTAGGTCTCTGTGCTGACAATTCAGAGCCTGGAGCATGCTCTGGATTTTGTGTTTCCCCCTCTCTGTGCCCCTCCCCTGCTCACACACTCTCTCTCAAAAATAAACATTAAAAAAATTAAAAAAAAAAAAAAAAGACAAACACAGGTCAATGAAACAGAGTAGACTAGTAGGCTAGAAATAAATCCCCACAAACAGGTCAAGTGGTCTTTAACACGAGTTCTAAGTATAGGGGCACCTGGGTGGCTCAGTTGGTTAAGCATCTGATTACTCTGATTTCGGCTCAGGTCATGGTCTCACAGTTTGTGGGATCAAGCCCAGCATCAGGCTCTGTGCTGACAGTGTGGGAGTGGGGGAGGAGCAAAGAGAGAGAGGGAGACACAGAATCCAAAGCAAGCTCCAGGCTCCACCAGAGAGGTCAGCATAGAGCCAAAATTGGGGCTCAAACCCACAAACCGTGAGATCATGACCTGACCCAAAGTTGGACACTTAACCGACTAAGCCACTCAGGCACCCCTTTAAAAAGGGGGGGGGGTACTCTATACACAATGGAAAAAGTATAGTCTCATTAACAAACAGTGCTGGAAAAACTAGACAGCCACATGCACAAGAATAAAATTGGACCTTTATCTAATACTATACACAAAATTCTATTCGAAATGGATTTAAGACTTAAAGGTACCACCTGAAACTACAAAACTCCAGAATCTGAGAAAAGCTTAATGACACTGGCCTTAGCAATGATTTCATGGATGTAGAAATAAAAGAACATGCAAGAAAAAGGCAAAACAGACAATAGGGCCACATCAAACTAAAAATATTCCGCAAAGAAAGCATCAACAAAGTAGAAAGGCAACCTACAGAACAGGGAGGAAATATGTGCAAGCCATGTGTCTGACAAGGGATTAATTTCTAAAATATTTAAGGAACACCTATAACTCAATAGCAAAAAAAGCAATACCTGATTTAAAGACTTGAAAAACAGACATTTATCCAAGCGAAGACATACAAATGACTGACAGGTATAAAAAGATACTCAACGTCACTAATTATGATCAGGGAAATGGAAATCAAAACCATTGTGTGAGATTTATCTTCGCACCTATCAGGAGGTGCCACTGTCAAAAAAAAAAAAAAAAAAAAGGCAAAACATCCAAGTGTTGGCAAGGATGTGGGGGAAATGGAACCCTTGGCACACTGCTGATGGAAATGTCACATGGTGCAGCCAATATGAGAAACAGGTTCCTCGAAAAATTAAAAACAGAACTGTCATCTGATCCAGCAATCCTACTTCTCAGTATCTACTGAAAGAACTGAAAGAAGGATGTGGAAGAGATAATGAACTCCCGTTCACTGCAGCTCTATTCACGACCACCGAGGTATGGGAAACAACCCAGATGCCGCTGTCAGATGAATGAATGAAGAAAATGTGGCACATCCATGTAACAAATATTATTCAGCTTTTTTAAAAAAGAAGGAAATTCTACGACATGCAACATGTATGACTCGTGAGGACGTTTACTAAGTGGAATGAGACAGTCATGGAAGGTCAAAGAACACACGATTCCACTTTTACGGGGTATCTACAATAGTTAAATTCAGAGTGTCAGAGTGAAATGGTGGTTGCAGGAAGCTGAGGAGAGGAAGACGGGGAGCTGCCAATCAATGACATCAAGTTTCAGTGAAGCAAGATGAGTAAGTTCTAGAGATCTGTTGTATAACATTGTACCCGTAGCTAACAACATTACATTATATACTTAAATTTGTTAAAGAGAAAATCTCAAGTGCCTGCATCATAGGAAGATAAAATTTGCATGTTAACATAATAATATTTTTGAATGATTTTATTTCTAAACCAAAGATAAGCACTGGTACTGTTTTACCAAGCTCTTTAAAGGCTAGTACAATAGACTACATACAGCTGGGTTCATTCTACTTCTGTCTGCGACACGTTGTAATTCAAGTATACAAAGAAAATGCCATCTTACACAAATTTATAGTTGCACTTTTTAAATAATCATAAATATTCTTGGACGTGATACCAAAACTTGGCAAGGGGTAGTTTCTTTTATCATTTTTATACACTAAAAAAAGTTTTTCTAAGTTTATTTAGTGAGAGAGAGAGAAAGAGAGTGAGCGAGGATGAGCAGGGGAGGGGGAGAGAGGATCCCAAGCAGGCTCCACACTGTCAGGGTAGAGCCCAATGCGGGGCTCAACTGAACTGTGAGATCATGACCTGAGCCAAAATCGAGAGTCAGACGCTTAACTGACTGAGTCACCCAGGCACCCTACAAGGGGTAGTTTCCTAAAAATAAGTTGTAGTGTGGAATCTGAACCCTTGTCAATAAAGTTTCCAAACAATACTCTGTTTCAAAATCAAACCAAAAGTACCTTGGATAGTACTTACAATGGATAAAGAGAAGAAATGCAATTGAGGAAACCATTAGAAATATAGCAATCTAGAAGTGAAACCTGAGTCTGAAAAGGAAATTAGAACGGCAAACCAACTTTTAAAAAGGACACAGAGAACTTATGCTACCTGAATTTAAGTCTATTACAAAGTCATAGTAACTAGCATCAAAACAGATGAATGAAACAGAATCATTGAAACAGAGTCCAGAAACAGAGAAGTGAAATGGAAGGTGTAAAGTCAATTCAATGTGGGGAGTGCCATTTCAACACATAGGGCTGAAAAAGATACCCGTATGAAGAAAACAACTCCAATCTGTACTTTGTGACATATAAAAATATTAATTCAAGAGGCATTACAGACCTACATAAAACCTGATCATAAAAGTCGAGGAATAGAGGAAAAATCTTCTGTGGCCTTAGATTAAGGCAAATATAGGAACTGTAACAGAATGAAGAGACTGAGAACAAATAACAATCACATGCCATGTGACATACAGAAGTCTAGATAAAATATAAAAATTATGATTCACAAAATAAAAATAATTAAAATTGATAAACTGGTACTTTAAAAAATGTTTCTCTTCAAAAGATATTGCTAAAAAAAGAATTTTAAAAATGCCACAGACCACAAAAAATTTGCAAATCACATTTATCAATGACTTGTACCCAGGACATACAAGTAAGTTTTAAAATTCATTAAGTAGGGGCGCCTGGGTGGCTCAGTTGGTTAAGCGGCCGACTTCGGCTCAGGTCATGATCTCGCGGTCTGTGAGTTCTAGCCCCGCGTCGGGCTCTGTGCTGACAGCTCAGAGCCTGGAGCCTGCTTCGGATTCTGTGTCTCCCTCTCTCTCTCTGCCCTTCTCCTGCTCATGCTCTCTCAAAAAAAAAATAAATACATGTTTAAAAAAAATTAAAATTCATTAAGTAAACCACCAATGCTTTAAAGGTAGCAAAAAATCCCAACAAAATAATTACAGTACTGGATTTTAACACACAAGTATCTATGGAACCATACTGAGATAAATAAATAAATGAAAGCAAAAGGACAGCTCTTTCCTACATTAGAATTCCAATTATTAAATGTACAAGTTAAAAGGACACAGAAAAATACCCTTAAGTAAACACCACATAATAACAGCTGCAGACAAGATCCAGTGATGGGATGCTAAAATCAGTGAGCAAAGGATCAGGAAAAAATGCACAGTATCTCCCCCAAGTTACTTTTTATCTACAAAAGACAGTAACTTTACAGCAGAGAAATCGGGCAGACACCAACTAACCAAGTGATCAAGGTAAAACATCACCAATTATAACGTGAACATTATGAACTCTGATATGATGCACTGAAGACACACTTTTTCTGGTATTTCTTACAAAACTATGTAAAGTTCATCGCATTCATGAGAAAATAAACCCAAATGGTTAGATTCTACTAGAAAATGTGATGCAATCTATAGCAAGAGAAAGCAGATGAGTGAGTGCCCAAAGAGGCAAGAGCAAACATCTGAGGGTGAAGATACGTTCGTTATCGTGACCATGAGGAGTGTTTGCCTACGGTAATGTACCCATGTCAAGTCTGATCAAATTTACACAGTAAACGTGCAATTTATGTTATGTCAACTATATCTCAAAAAGTTGTTTAAAAAGCTAAAAACAAGTTATCTTGAATGGTCTTTTTAAAAGCAGATTAAAGGAAAAACAAAACCAACATAATTAGGGATATCTATTTAGAATCAGTTGCAAAAGCCTAGAAGCCTAAACTATTCAGGAAAAAAAGAAAAAGAAAAACTGGTTGTAGTCTGTTTAGCATCTAAACTACATACACAGGAAGATACAAGTTAGAATAAATGGTTTCCGTGTATTTATTTTTAATGATTTTAGTATCTTTGACCTATTTATGCGAAAGATTATTTATCAATGCTGGTGACAAAAGAGAGATTAACCAACTCAATCAGAAAAAGAGATTTTAAAGAAGGTTTTGTTATAATCAGCAATGATAATTGCCTACGGAATTAATGCAATGTAAAAGTTGAATAGAGGTGAATTTAATCACTAACTTAATCATAGTATGTTTTAGCATTTACTCCTTTAAAAATTTTTTTTTAATGTTTGTTTATTTTTGAGAGATCGAGACAGACAGAGTATGAGCGGGGGAGGGGCAGAGAGAGAGGGAGACAGAATCCGAAGCAGGCTTCATTCAGGCTCTGAGCTGTCAGCACAGAGCCCCATGCAGGGCTCGAACCTACAGACCTTGAGATCACGACTTGAGCCTAAGTTGGAGCCTAAGTTGGAGCCTAAGTTGGAGCCTAAGTTGGATGCTCAACCGAGTCACCCCGGCGCCCCAGCATTTACTCTTTATTTCTTAATATTTCAATATAGATTTTATAAACTTCTCAAATTTCTAAAAATGAATAATTTCTCTAATTTGGGAGTCAGAAAGCATACTAAACCTGAGGTTTTTACTTTGCTTGCACCTATGTTAAAATGGCTTATCACACTAATTCTTTTTTTAATTTTTTAATGTTTACTTATTTTTGAGAGAGAAAGAGTGTGCATAGGGGAGGGGCAGAGAGAGAAGGAGACATAGAACCTGAAGCAGGCTCCAAGGCTCTGAGCTTCAGCACAACCCTGACACAGGGCTCAAACCCACAAACCATGAGATCATAACCTGAGCCAAAGTCAGATTCTGTTTTTTTTTTTAATTTTTTTAATGTTTATTTTTTAGAGAGAGAGAGAGACAGAGCATGAGTGGGGGAGGAGCAGAGAGAGAGAGAGAGACACAGAATCTGAAGAAGGCTCCAAGCTCTGAGCTGTCAGCACAGAGCCCGACACGGAGCTGGAACCCACAAACTGTTAAGATCATGACCTGAGCCAGAGTTGGATCTTAACCAATTGAGCCACCCAGGTGCCCCCAAAGTCAGATTCTTAACTAACTGAGCCACCCAGGCGCCCCAAACTAAGTTTTTATATGAAGCAGGTAACAAATGGTCTTCAGTCTCCCCTCTCCTCTGGTGACTGACATTTTTCACGAATGTTACTAAGTACTACTTTGACTCTGTAAACAGCAGAAAACAACAGGTTTAAAGGTCCCCTAACTATTTGCTTCATAAAAAAAATCTAGGCAGCAATTTTAGTCTTTATGGCACTGCTTGTTTCTAAATATGTGTATATATTAAAAAGTCTGTTAGGTACTTCCTTATAACCCATGGCAACACAGAAAATAGGGTCCCAAGATATTTTTTTTTAAGTATGCTTCATGCCCAGCACAGGATTTGAACTCACCACCCAAAGAACAAGACCTGGGCTGAGATCAATAGTCAGACACTTAACAGACTAAGCCAACCAAGCATCCAGGTGTCCCATGATCGTGCATGAATCTTTTTGTGCAAAATTTCATGCTATTAAAACAGATTCTTACTAATTTTGTTACATCAACTAATATCCTAAGTTTTATATTCCTTGAGTGTCCATGAAGAATAAAAAATGTCTAAATTTTTAGTAATCCACTACTTCAAATAGTTCTTTTCCACAGACTGATTTCAAGTTGATTTTAATATCTAATATAAAGCATATATAATGTATAAAGGATAAACTGAACACTGACAAACACATCAGCCAGCTAAAGAAATGATTCACTATCCATAATCTGAAGCCCGAGTGCCCTTACCTCATTACATGCACTTGTAACTCTCCAAGATATAATCACTGTCTTCAATTTTGTGATTACATTCCTGGCTCCTCTGTAATTCATTCATTTTTGTACTGAATTAATATACCACAACTTATTTATCCCCCTGTTGATAAAACAGTTGAGCTTAGAAAAGAATTTACTTTTTCTACTTAAAAAGAAACTTAATTCCAAACTGAGAAATGTTGTGGGGGGGGGGCGCATCTCTGACCATACAAAGTCCAATTCAATGCACGCTGTAAATTTAAAACTTGACAAATGTAACTGGCACTATTATTATTAAACTCAGATAAGTATGGTACATTTATACTCTTGATAGAATTGCAAATCTATGATGTTCACATGCTTTCTAGAATTTTTGGTTGATTTTCAAAGATTAATGGTCATAGCTGTACTTGGCAAATATCTGTAAAACACTGGAGACTGATCTTTTAAACTTTATATGATACTGTTTTCAAAATTAAGTCATTAGAGATTATGTGACTATTTAGGAATTTCTCTGTATTAGTTTCCTAGGGCTGCTATTACAAATGCCAAAAACTGGGTGGCTTAGAACAGAAATCTGAATCAAGGTGTCAGCGGGGTGACAGCTGCAGAGGAAAGTCCTTCCTCACCTCCCCTAGGCCGCGTTTGCTGACAGTCGTTGGCCTGTAGGCACGTCACTCCAGTCGCATGGCTAGTCTTCTCCCTGTGTGTCTTCACACTGCCTTCCCTGTGGGCAGGTCTATTCCGTGTTCAAATGTTCCCCTTTCATAAGGATGGTGTCATACTGGACTAGGCCCTACTCTAACAACCTCATTTTAAGGTGATTACTTTATAAAGACCTGATTTCTGGGTTAAGTGTCCAACTCTTGATTTCGACTCAAGTCAGGATCTCACAGTTCCTGAGATTGAGCCCCACGTCGGGCTCCGTGCTGACAGCGCAGAACCTGTTTGGGATTTTTTTTCTCCCTCTCTCTCTCTCTCTGCTCCTTCCCTGCTCTCTCTCAAAATAAATAAATAAACTTAAAAATAAAAGACCAATTTCCAAATAAAGTCGCATTCTGGTACTGGGGGTTAGGATTTCAACATATATTTTTGGGGGGACATGATTCAATCCCTAACATTCTTTGCAAACGTTCCATAGTAATTGAGAAGTGGGGTACTGAAAGTAAACAAAAACAACCTATAACTGTAGGTCATACTGTATGATTGCACAGCCGTGGTAGAGTATCTGCAGTAAGAGAAAGGTTTTCTGTTTGTTTTTTAAATTTTATGGTTATTTATTTTTTGAGAGAGAGCAAACTGGGGAGGGGCAGAGAAATCCCAAGCAGGCTCCACACTGTCAGCACAGAGCCCAATACAGGGCTTGAACTCATGAGCTGTGAGATCATGACCTGACTGGAAACCAAGAGTCGGATGCTCCACCCACTAAGCCACCCAGACACCCTGAAAGAAATGTTTTCATCTGCACTATCCAATACAGTACACACTACTCACACATAACCATTCAGCACTTGAAATATGGCTAGCGTAACAAACATTTTATTTTACTTCTTTTTTTCTTTTTGACAGAAAGCCCAAGCAGGACGGGGGGGGGGGGGGGGGGGCCCAGAGGAGGGGTAGGAGAGGGGAGAGAGAGAGAATATGACGTGGGGCTCAATCCCATGACCCCGGGATCATGACCTGAGCCAAAAATCAAGAGTCAAACATTCAACTGAACCACCGAGGCACCCCTATTTTACTTAAGTTAAAACTGTAATAAGCTGTGGCTAGTGGTTTCCACACTGGGTATACTGAAGTAGGGTCGGCAGAACCGGTGATGGTTTACTTAAAGGACTGGAGATCAATTTAGTTTCAAAAATGCTGTATTAAAGTTCAACAAGTTTCTTCACTACAGAGTTTCAGCAAATGTTTCGTGGCCAATGTACCCCGTAAATCGTTAACAGCATACAGTATGGGATGCTTCCCAAGTTTATTTGGCTGGACAGTTTATCCTTGCCCTAGATTATCACATGGTACCAAGAATTCCTTATACCAGCCTTCAGGTAATTCTATTCCTTACTTTTCAAGTAGTTTTATTTACTTATTTATTTTTTTAATATTTACTTACTTTTGCGAGAGAGCGAGAGAGTGAGAGAGCGCAAGCAGGGGAGTGGCAGAGAGAGAAGGAGACACAGAATCTGAAGCCGGCTCCAGGCTCTGAGCTGTCAGTACAGAGCCCAGAGCCCGATGCGGGCCTCAAACTCACAAACTGAGATCATGACCTAAGCCAAAGTCGGACACTTAAGCGACTGAGCCACCCAGGCGCCCCTCAAATAGTTTTAGATATAGATTACGTGTGATAAGCTAAATGTCATAATAATTATTTAATTCTGTTCACTTTTCACAGTGCATACTTTACTACTTTTGAGTATATATACAGAATCATTCCAGTAAGAAATTCTCCCTATGCGAATGAGTCGTTCTCCGTTTTCTCTTCCTCCTAGGTCCACGCAACCAGCAATCTACTTTCTACCTCTATGTATTTGCCTACTCTGGAGATTTCATATGAGCGGAATCAAACAGCATGTAGCCTTTCATGTTTGGCTTATCTCACTGCACACTGTGTGTTGGGGCCCGTCCACACCGTAACACATGCTAGAACTACATCCCTTTTCTGGCCGAGTAATGTTCCCTCGTATTGACATACCACTTTATGTTTTATCCATTCATCTGCTGATAGACATCTGGGTTGCTTCCACCTTTCAGCTCTTGTGAGAAGCGTAGTTATGAAGTTCATTTCTGTTGGAACAACTTTCTGTTTGAACATAATTATTTGGAAATGCGTCGTCATATTATAACTCTATGTTTAACTTTTTGAGGAATTATCACACTTTCGCCCAGCAGCACCACCATTTGTGTTCTTACCAGCCCATTCATGAAGGCTCTAATTTCTCTACATCTTTGTCAACAATTGTTACGGCCTTTTTCATTGCAGCCATTCTAGTGCGTGTGAAGTGGTACCTTATGCTTTTGATTTACATTTCCCTAATGACTAAATCCTGTTGAGTATCCTTTCATGACTTTGCCGGCCATCTGTAAATCATCTTTAGAGAAATACCTATTCAAATCCATTGCCTTTTTTTTTTTTTAAACTGGGGTCATCAAATTTTAAAGAGGTTCTGTTTCAGGGCGCCTGGGTGGCTCAGTTAGTTCAGCACCTGGCTCTTGATTTCAGCTCGTCATGATGTCAGGGTTCACAGGATTGAGCCCTGAGTTGGGCTCTGCACTGACAGCATGGAGCCTGCTTGGGATTCTCTCTCTCTCCCTCTCTCTTTCTGCCCCTTCCCTGCTAGTGCTCTCTCTCTAAAAATAAATAAACAAAAAATGTTTTTAATAAAATTTTTAAAAACAACAATAAAAAGATTCTGGTTCAATGGCTGAAATTTTAAGTTGTTTACTAGAGTTCTTGTGTTTCTAGAGGAAAACTCATTATAAATGGTGATTAGGTTCCCTGGCCAGCTCAAAAAAGTCTATTCGGTCCACAAACCCTGATAAGGAATACAATATGGTGGCTAAGAATATAGGCTCTCGAGTCTAAGTGCAAAGTTCAAATACTGACTCTGCCGTTTACTAGCTTTATAAACTTAGACAAACTATTTAATTTCTCCAGTGCTTCACTTTCTGCATCTTTAAAATAAATGTAATAGTACCTATCTCCTTGAATCTCACTGCTGCAAAAATTAAATAAGCAGTACAGCACTGGGCAGAGTGCCTGGCACTCAGTAAGCACTATAAATATTATTTGTTGCTATTTCCTTAATATCTCAAAATCACATTAAAAATACTGCTGCACAAAACTCCCAACTACTTCCTTGAGATAATTTATGCAAAATTCCTACCGAAGACACTAGTGTGTCCCTGCTACAGCTCAGGCAATGACAACAAGATCTGCCCAACCCCGTGGCAGTATACAGCTGACACCAAGGCAAACCACCCAATACCTGTGAGGACAGAAGGGCAGCAGACATACTAATGTGCACAGGGGACTTTCCGCAGTGATGAACATGCTCTCAATCTTGACTGGAATTGTGGCTATGTAAGTAAAACACTTGTCAGTTTCGCTACACATAAATTTTACCAAAAAAAAAAAAGTCCAAAAGTAAATAAATAACCCATCATTTAAGTATAGAGAGCTGTTTACAAAGACAGGAAAGATTGCTAATATATTTCAGATGATTTTCAAAAAAGACTTTCTGTTTAACTGTTGACAATCCATTTGGTACTGTTCAAAGTGGGTACAGGGCACTTCTAGCAGTAACCTGCAGTTTCTTCTACTAATACTATGTTAATATGATGAGTAATTTCAAGTTTCCAAAGATCTCCATTTCCAAAATGCAATCTTCCTTCAGGGTAACAGCTAATAACTGCAGCTGGTGTCTCAACCTCAACACCACTGTTCTTGCCATTAAACTGAGATGATCAGCTTCGTGTTCAAGAAGAAGATAACAATAAACTCGCTATCTTCTTTCTCTCCTATATAAAACGATTAATATTTGAGAAATGTATGATTCTCATTTTCAAGCTCCTGAATTTAGGCTGTTGTCTCTCCTACCCTGTTACTACTCTTTTATCCTGTGGAAAATTACCTCAAGTGCTCTTGAATGGAAACACCTTTAAAATTAATTTTATGAAATATCATCCATAATGTATTCACATTAGACAAGCTTAACTTCAAGCGAGACTTTAAACATAACTTCCAGTTTACAAGAAATGTAGAGGATTCAGAAAAACATTACCAATTAGACAAATCCAGAGTGCAGGACTGTCTGCAAAGAAGTGGACTAACCTACTAAAACTAAAATAAATCTATGTAACTGAAAATGAGACAGGGAGGGAAGACCGTTCTAGGCCAAGCGACTACAGAAATATAACAACCCAATGGGAGGCATGAACCTTGCATACAGCCGGCCCCTGGACACAAAAGGGCTGGGTTGTTGAAAATCCACAGCAGCTGAAACTCCACATAGAACTTTTGACTCTCCAAACACATACTTACTAATGGACTACTGCTGACTGAAGTCTTACTGATTAACATAAATAGCTGATTAACACACATCTTGTATATCATATGTATTATATACTGTACTGTTACAATACAGTAAGCTAAGGAAAAGAAAATGTTATAAAGAAAACTCTAAGGAAAGAGTTTACATTTACAATATTGTAGTGTATTTATCAAAAAAAAAAATCTGCAAGTAAGTGGACAGTTCAAATTCGTGATCAAGGGTCAACTGTAGTTCTTTGCTTTAAAATAAGAAAAGAGGGGTCGGTGCCTGGGTGGCTCAGTCAGTTAAGTGACCTACTCTTGATTTCAGCTCAGGTCATGATTTCACAGTTTGTAAGTTCAAGCCCCGTGTCACACTCTGCACTGACAGTGTGCAGCCTGCTTTGGATTCTCTCTCTCTTCTCTCTCTGCCCAGTCCCTGCTCACAAGTGCTCGCTCTCTCTCTCAAAATAAACATTAAAAAAAATAAATAAATACGTACGTACGTACTTTTGTAAGAAAAGAGGTGTGCAAGTAACTGGAGGAATGAATATTAGGGGAAATTTCAAATCAAACTCCGTATTAGAAAATACCAAGAATTATTAGTTTTCACAGCATGGCTATCTATATGAATGTCATTTTTAGACAATGAACACTGAAGTATTTAAGTACCAGTGACGTACCTTGATGCCTAAACTTTCAAAATATTTCCCACAAATATACACAGACATGTATACACACACACACGCGCGCGCGCAAATAAATAATACAAGATGTCGACAATTGTTAACTCAATATGATAAGTACTCAGGTATTCTGTATGCTTTAAGATTTTTATAAAACTTGGGGTGTCTCGGTGGCTCATCAGTTATGAGTCCAGCTTCGGCTCAGGTCATGATCTTGCCGTTCCCGAGTTCGAGCCCCACATCGGGTTCTGTACTGACAGCTCAGAGCCTGGAACCTGTTTTGGATACTGTGTCTCCCTCTTTCTCTCTCTACCCTCCTCTCTCTCAAAAATAAACATTAAAAAAAGATTTTTATAAAACTTTATAAAGAAATTAAGAGTGTCTGATTCTAAATAAGCTAATAATGTTTAAATTTCATGAATTAAAGAAACCAGTATTGGTCACTCTAGAGAAGCATTTCAAATAAGTACAACATATGTACCCAACTGGACATAAATAGAAGCAGAAATTTTTATACACAAATTTGATACAGAGCTGAAAGCAAGCAATCTCTATAGTTTATTTCCTAGCATACAGTTAATTTTTTTAAGTTTATTTTCAAATTGGTTTACATATAACACCCAGCATATAGTTAATTGTCAACTCCAAGCCAGAAGACCAACAAACCTCAACAACACACCATGATATCAGTAATGAAGGCTCAAAGCTTTATATACCATATCACCTAGTGAGTACTTACTAAACAATCTTTCAATCTTAACAGAATTATTTGACTCTTTAAGTCAGCTGCTGCTAAGATATCTTTCCTACAGTTTCAAGTTTTATTACTCCTATTTTATATAAGAAGCCATATGAAACAATCTCCACACAACAAGCTGTGGCATCAAGTGTGGGTTTGAACCTCAGCTCTGCCGCTTATTAAGTAATTTTCCTTAGATCACAAAATTACTTATTTGAGCCTCGCTTTTCCTATTTGGAAAAGAGAATTAGTTAAGACCAATCTCCTGAAGTTACTGTAAGAATTACAAGATATAGTACATATAGAAAACTTAAAGACAGGCATACAAGATCTACACAATACTTTTTAGTTTGTTCTCGTTTAGTTCAAGGTCAGTGGGATTTATATTTCACGTGACTTGAGACTGAACAAGACTGAACAAAAATGTTATCGTTTTTGTGCTTCGAAAACCTGTTTTACTGATGATGATGGCGGCAGCAGGGACAGCAGGGATCTGGATGTTGAATGGAGTACTGACAGTCATGGCGGTGGCAAACAAACGAGACCTAAACACTACGGAACACTACACTGCAGGTACCCAGACTGGAATATATTCCTCCTTACCACCTTCCCTGTGGACACACACACACACACACGCACACACGGGAACTCAACAGCTCAGTCTCCCAAATGGCAAGAAGACAGCACAATCACATCAGCAATTACATCTGCAAAGAAAAACTAAAAACTTATTTTTTCTAAATGTATGACTGAAAATTATGACACGAATAGCCAATCTGATCAGTTTTACCCCCATTAAAACCACACACACACAGGCGCGCGTGCGTGCACACACACACACACACACACACACACACACCTGTCTAGCAGAAGTGAAAACACAGGACTTGGAACAATGGCAGAGTGAAGAGACTGGCAAATCCTCTCCCCAAAAAACCACCATACAACTGTCAAAACAACCACTTGGAGTACTTCGGAAAGGGAAACAAAAATTTAAGGAACATTTTATTCATGAAAAGCCACTGAACTTCAGGTGAGAACCCTGGGAACAGATGACATTCTCCCCAAGACTGTTCCCTTTCTCTCCCCGAAGCTTTACTGGTAGGCAGCAGTTAGTGAGAAGGCAGCAGCTCTGCCAGAGGCGGGTTCCCATGATTCGGAGCAGAGGGCAACACACCCTTCAGCACCGAGGACAAACGTAGCAAATTCTTGGAAAGCTCACAGTGCTGCTAGCCCGGAGGTTGCACCACATCCTTTGGCCAGCCTGAAATTTAACAGGGAGATCCCCAGAGAGGGGACAGAAAAGTCCATCACACATCTTTGGTTCAACGTGAGACCGTTTTCCTCACTTATGAAGAGGAAAAGCCCTGAAGGACCCAAGCCTACACTGATCCCTAACAGAGAGTCTGTGTATATACGCACAGGTAAGAGCAAAGAAAGGGCACGTTCCTCACACATCGCTGGCTCACTGGGAGGCTGTTCCCCAGGGAAGTCACAGAAAGGTCCGGCAGGAAGTAAAAGCTAGGACAGACACAAAAACATCCTGAACTTTGCAGGCACTTCCCAACACACAGAGCAATCAACAGAGAACAGAGTTGTCTTACGGGCTCAAGATGTTTGATGCAAAAAGGGAGAACCCCTAAAGAACCACAATAAAAATAAAAATAAGAAAAAACAAAGCAGAGAGGTTAGTCATACAAAATACAAAGAACTGGAAAAGTCTGACCCAGTCTGATGGAAAGGGAAACTATCCCTGAGTGGGTCTAGAGTGGCAGAAAAAATTTAAAAAGTCATGATAAATATATTAAAGAAATAAAGGAAAAGGTAACACCTTAATAAGGGTGGACTCTCAATAAAGAAGTAAAAGCAATAGAAACCAATTCCAGAAATTCTAAAATTTAAAAGTACAATAACTGAAATGAAAACTTCATTATACATATACACTCAACAGCAGATTTGAGATGTCAGAAAAATTTTAAGAAAACATAAATAGTCCAATAAAATTATCAAATCTAAGAAGCAGAGAGAAAGTGTTTTGACTGGAGAGAGCAGAGGCCTCTGGGACATCAAGTGCAGCAACACGTGTATAAGGGGAAAGATACAGATGATAAAAAAAAAAAAATGAAGAAATAATGGCTGCAAATGCCCCAAGTTTGATGAAAGACATTAAGCCCCAGGTTCACAATGCTTGACAAACCTACCTGGGATAAACACCTACTTATGTACATACACAAACTACTGAAAGCCAGCAAGGGAAGTTTGGAAAAACAAAAGTAAAATGATCACAAACAAGAGGACAAAAATATGACTAATCGCTCACTTCTCATCAGAAACAACAGAGGCCAGAAGGCAATGAAATGAAATACTTAAATGTTGAAACAAACAGAAAAAAATCTGTCAGCCATGAATTCCATAAATAGCAAAATTATTCTTCAAAGCTGCAAAGACATTTCTAGATAAAGATTCAAAATGTGCTGCTAGCAAACCTGCCTTACAAAAACACTAAAAGATATCGCTCAGAAAAAAATACATCAAATGGCATGCAGAAAAAAATTAACACCCCCAAGACTGCTATACAAAAAAGCCCTGCCTTGGCTGGCATCTCGAACTTGGATTTGGGGAGGGCTCCCACCATTGCTTAACTGATTCAAAGGGCTAAATGTGCCTACACTGTATGAAACACATGTCTTATGCTGAAACACCTGTCTTCCTTCAGGGTATGTGCTAGAGTAGGTAGAAAGGTAGAAAGTCCCCAGTAAAAACCTTGGGGAATGAGACTATAATGAGCTTCCCTGGTAGCCAGCACTGCACATACGTTGTCACAATTTGATGCTGGAAGAAATAAGCACATCTTACAGGATTACACTGAAAAAGGACTATTGAAAGCTTGCACCTGGTTCCTGGAGATTATCTCCAATGAGACTTTCATTTTTGCCAAATTTGCTCTGTATCCTTTTGTTGTAACAAATTATAGGCATGAGTAGGGCTATATGATGAATACTGTGAGCCTTCCTAGCATCACTGAACCAAATAATGGGTTGGGAGGTGGGGTGCGGGGGAGGAACTACTGACACAGATGACAACTCAAATCCAAAAGCACAAACACAGATTAAAAGAAATGCTCAAGAGGTAATATAAATATACATTTTAATCTTTTCTTTTAATTTCTCTAAAAAATATCAAGCTTTGGGACACCTGAGTGGCTGACTCGGTTAAGCATCTGACTTTGGCTCAGGTCATGATCTCAGGGTTCATGAGTTCGAGCCCCATGTTGGGCTCTGTGCTGACAGCTTGGAGACTGGAGCCTGCTTCAGATTCTGTGCCTCCCTCTCTCTCTCTGCCCTTCTCCTGCTTGTACTCTTGCTCTCAAAGTTAAATAAACACTTTTTAAAAATTAGACCTTATAAAGCAATAGTTTAAAAAAAAAACAACTGACCCTTGAATAACACAGGTTTGTACTGTGTGGGTCCACTTACATGCAAACTTTTGTCAATAAATATGGTAAGGCATCTTTTCTTCCTCATAATTTTATTAACATTTTCTTTTTTTTATCTTACTGCAAGAATACAACATATAATACATATAACCTACAAAATGTGAGTTAACTGACTGTTAGCAGTAAGACTTCCTGTCACTAGTAACCTACTAGGGTTAAAGTTGGGTAGGTTGGGGGGAGGGGGGAGTCAAAACTTATACATGAATTTGTGACTGCACAGGGAGTCAGTGTCCTCAGTCCCTGTTCTGTTCTAGGGTCAACTTTACAATAACACAGTGCACAATAATACCTCAAAGAAGGGGATGGAGAACAGAACAACCTGACAGAAAATTAAAAAGGAAACAACTTGAGAGAAGTTGAGAATTTGAGCAACTATAAACAGGACCTAAAAGACATACAGCTCACTCCACACAACAGAAAAATATGCATTTCTGTCAAGTGCACATGGACTGTTCTCCAAGACAGACTATAAATTAGGCCACAAAACAAGTCTTACTAAACTTATAAAGAGGGAAACAATCAAAAGTATTTTTTCTGATCACAATGGAAGGAAACTAAAGATCATCAGCAAAGAGAAAACTGGAAACTCACGAACATGGGGAAATAAAGCAATACATTCTTAATCAGTGGGAAAGGGAAAGAAATCACAAGGGAAATCAGAAAATGCCTTGTAATAAATGAAAACATAACCAAAATATATTCGATGCAGCAAAAGCAGGGCAATGTACGAAATGTACTACTGTAAATGGTTATATTAAGAACGAGAAAGTCCTCAAATCAATCTTACTTTACATCTTATGGAAATACAAAAACTCCAATTTAATCCAAAGCTAGAGGGAAGAAGGAAATAACAAAGACCGGAGAGAAATAAAATGAAGAATAGAAAAATAAAGAAAATCAAAGAAACCACGAGTTGATTCTTCAGAAAGATCAACAAAATTATGAAACCTTAGCTAGATTAAGAAAAAAGACTCAAATAACTGAACTCAGAAATGGAAGAAAAGACACCATCAACAAAGGTATGCTGACAAACTGGATAACCTAAGAGAAACGGACATTTTGTTAAAAACACACAACCAACCAAGGCTGAATCATTAAAAAAAATCAAAATCTGAAAAAATTTATAATGAGTAAGAAGGCTGAATCAGTAATTACGAGCCTTCTAACAAAGAAAAGCGCAAGCCCATATGGCTAGTGGATTCCACCAACATTTAAAGAAAAGTTAACACCAATTTTCCTCTTAAACTCTTCCAAAAAATTGAGGAGGGAGCATTTACTAACTTATTCTATGAGGCATATTGCCCTGATACTAAAGACAAAAACACTATAAGAAAATTACATACAGGGCAACATTCCAAAAGAACACAGATGTAAAAACCTCAAGAAAACACTAGCAAACCAAATTCAATACCGTATTAAAAGAATTATAAACTATAACCAATAGGATTTACTCCTGGAACACAAAAATGGTTCAACATACAAAAATCAAAGTAATACACCACATTAACAAAAGAAAAACACATGACCATTTCCATGGACTCAGAAAAAGCACCTGACAAAACTCAACACCTTTTCACAATCAAAACATTAAAAAAACTACAAACAGAAGGAAATCACCTCAACCTAACAAAAGCCATGTATGAAAAATCTACAGCCAGTACCATACTCATGGCAAAAAACCAAAATCTTTTCTAAGATCAAAAACAAGGCAAAGATGCTTGCTTTTACCACTTCCACTCAAAACAGTACTGGAAGTCCTAATCAGAACCGTCAGTAAAAAATAAAAGAGATCCAAATTACTAAAGAATAAAAAAATTATCTCTGTTCTCCAATAACATGATCTCATATGTAGAAAATCCTACAGATTCCACACAAAACTGTTAGAAGGAATAAACTCAGAAAATTTCAGGATACAACATCAATACACAAAAGCATTTCTATGAAATAATGAACACCCAAAAATAAAATTAAGAAAACAATTCCAACTACAGTAGCATCAAAAAGAATACAGCATATTTAGGATTAAGCTTAACCAATGAAGTGAAACACTTATACATCTAAAACCACGTTGCTGAAATAAAGAAGATGCAAATAAATGAAAAAGATCTGGTGTGTTCCTGGATTACAAGATGATATTAAGATGCTCATACTATCAAAGATAACCTACATATTCAACACAAACCCTATCAAAATCTCAATACTATTCTTGGGGGCAGAAATATGAAGATTCATCTCAAAATTAATAAGGAATCTCAAGGGACCCAAATAGTCAAAAGAATCTTGAAAAAACAGTGAAGTTGGAGGTCTTGTGTTTTCTGATTAGAAATTTACTACAAAACTATGGTAACCAAAACACAGTACTACAGTACTGGCATAAAGACGGGGCATATACAACAAAAGAACACAAAACTCTTGTGTGTACATATTGTTAAAAGATTTTTTATAAGGATGCTGAGAACACTCCATGGTGGAAAATAGCCTTTTCCACGAAAAGCACTGGGAAAACTGGATATCCACATGAAAAAATAAAATATCCCCATCTTACATCATATACAAAAACTAACTCAAAATGGAGTACAGACCTAAAAATAAGAAGTAAAACTATAAAACTCTTAGAACAAAACACAGAATAAAAACTTTAAGACACTGAATTTGGCAATGGTACTCAACATTCCTTGCTATTACATAAATGGAAATCAAAACCACAATGAGGAGCGCCTGGGTAGCTCAGTCGGTTGAGCGTCCGACCTCGGTTCAGGTCATGATCTCACCGTTCCCGAGTTCAAGCCCCACGTCGGGCTCTGTGCTGACAGCTCAGAGCCTGGAGCCTGTTTCAGATTTTGTGTCTCCCTCTCTGTCTGTGGCCCTCCCCTGCTCATGCTCTGTCTGTCTCTCTCTCTCAAAGATAAATAAACAATAAAAAAAAAAAAAAACACACAATGAGATATCAATTTGCAACGATCAGGATGGCTATCAACAAAAGAACAGAAAAGAGCAAGTGTTGGTGACAATGTGGAGAAATTGAAACACTTGCGCGTTGCTGGTGGGAATGTAAAATGGTGCAGCCACTGTGAAACATAGTATGGCGACTTCTCAAAAAATTAAACATAGAACTACCGTATGATTCACATATTCCGCTTTGCAGTAAATACACAAAAGATCCAAACACTGGGGCTTTAACACCAACGTTCCAGCAGCATTACTCAAAATATCCAAAAAATGGAAGCAACCCACGTGTCCATTCATGAATGAATAAACAAAATATTATATATACACACAATGGAATATTAATCAGCCTTAAAAAGGAAGCAAATTTTGGTACATACTGTAACATAAAAGAATCCAGAGAACATGCCAAATGAAATAAGTTTATCACTAAAGGAAAGATATTTTGTTTCCACAATAGTAAAATTCACAGAGACAGAAGGCAGAATGGTGGCTGCCAAGCAAGAGAGGCGACAGGGCAGTTGGGGAAATTACTGTTTACTGGGTATAGAATTTCAATTTGGGAAGATAAAAACACTCTGGAAATGGATGGTGATGGTTGCATAACAATGTGATTGCACTTAAAGCCACAGAACTAGGGGCGCCTGGGTGGCTCATCTGGTTAAGGATCCAACTTCAGCTGAGGTCGTGATCTCATGGTTCATGAGTTGAGCCCTGTGCCGGGCTCTGCACTAACATGGGATTCTCTCTCTCTCTCTCTCTCTCTCTCTCTCTCTCTCTCTCTCTCTCTCTCTGTGTGTGCGTGTGTGTGTGTGTCGAGCCCTGTGCTGGGCTCTGCACTAACAGTGGGATTCACTCTCTCTGCCCCTCTCGTGTGTGTGCGCGCACGTGCGCACGCACACACACATTCTCAAACTTTAAACAACCGAAGAGCTATACATTTAAAAATTAAGAAGGCAAATTTGTTAGGCACATCCTACCACATTAAAAAAACGAAAGTAAATCCAGTTATGGATGAGTGCATCACAAGGACGAAAGGTAAAGCATAAGGAATATAGTCAATGATATTATAATAGGGTTTTATGGTAGCTACAGCTGTGGTCAGTATAGAATACTGCTGAATCTGTGTTGTACACCCGAAACTAATGTATCATTGTCCACTATACTAAAAAAAATTTTAAAGGCATGAAAGTAAAAAAAGAGGCTGAAAAAATTGCTGTATTTTACCAGAATGATATGAATTTAACCTTAAGTATACTATAAGATATACATTGTAATCACTAAAGAAACTGTTAGTAAAATAATTAAATAAAGTATGGTTAAGAAAGCAGAGGTCCAGGATGGCTCAGTCAGTTAAGCATCTGACTCTTGATTTTGGCTCAGGTCATATCTCATTGTTCGTGATCCATGCTTGGGATCCTCTCTCTCTCAAAATAAACTTAAAAAAAAAAAAAAAAAAAAGTAACAAAGGACATAGAAAACAAAACACCAAAACAATATAAAACCAACCATATCAATAATTATATGTGACTGGACTAAACACTCCGAATGGTAGGGATTATCAGACTAGATTCACGGAAAAAAACATCAAAAAAGCAAAATCTAAATATATTTGTCCATACAAGACATACTTAAGATTCAAAAACGTAATTAGTTTGTGAAAGTAAAAGGGTAGCAAACAGTAGGTCACACAAGTGGTAACCAAAAGAGAACTGTATTGGCAATATTAACATACAGCAAAATACGCCTAATGAAAACAAACAGTGGGAAGAGAGAGAACTAAAAAAAAAAAAAAAACAAAAAAAAAGCAAACAAAACAAAAAGAACCCACACACACATCAGTGCAAAAGGCAAATATGACCATTAAAAATGTATACAAACCTAAAAATGCAGCCCAAAAATACATGAAGTGAAAACCAACAGCAATGAAAAAGAATTCAACCAGAGTTAGAGATTTCAATCTCTACTCTCAACAACTGGTACGGCTAGACTGAACATTCACAAGGATACAGAAGACTGAAACAACCATGTCCATCAACCTACCATTTACAGAACTCTCCGCCAATAACAGAATACAGTCTTTACAAATACACATTTTCTAAAAATGACCCATAAAACAGGTCATAATAATCTTAAAGGAATAAAATCACTGGAAGTATAGTCCCAATCACAATGGAATTAAGTTAGGAACCAATAACAAAGAATATGAGAAATACTCATATACTGGGAAATTAAACCGCATACTTCTAAATAATCCATGATTTAAAGAAATGATTAAATTTTAAGAACTGAATTGAGAACGAAGTCTGGTGCCCATCAAGTGCTACAGGGTGGAGGGGAGACGAAGAGGCAGAGCACGGGATTTTTACAAGGAAAACATTCTGCATGATATTACAATCACAGATGAATGTAAATATACACTTGTCCAAACTCAGTGAACCTACAACACCAAACCCAAATAATTTAAGAATTAGTGCATAAATAAAATAGAAAACACAAAATTAATAGATCAATAAAAGATCAGTAAAACCAAATGTTGGTTCATTGAAAAAGGCCTATAAAATTGTTAAAATTTTACTTAAACCAATGAGGAGAATCACTTAAGATTCCATATTAAATTTAGGATGGATTTTTCTATTTCTGCAAAAATGTCATTGGGATTGCACTGAATCTGTAGATTGCTGTGGGTAGTACTAGCATATTTAATAATCCATGAGCATGGGATGTTTTTCCATTTATTTGCATCTCTCATTTTTTTCAGCATATATGTCCTTTGCCTCCTTAGTTAAGTTTAATTCTAATTACTTATTTTTGATACTAATGTAAATAAAATTGTTTTCTTAACTTCATTTTTGGATATTCATTATTACAGTATAGAAATGCAACTGATTTTTGCACGTTGATTTTGTGCCTTGCAATTTTGCTGAAATTACTTCTAACTATAAAAAATTATGAGAATAAGTAAGTTTTGGCAAGGCTGCAAAACAGCAATAGACAAAAATCAATTTTACTTTTTTATACTTGTAATAATCTGAAAATGAAATTAACAATTACATTTATGATGGCATCATAAAACATAAATCAAAATACTTAGGAATAAATTTAATGAAAGTGAAAGACCCACACACTATAAACTACAAAACGCTGCTAAGAGAAAATTTTTAAAATCTAAATACATGGAAAGACACTGCATGTTCATAGAATGGAATACACTACACCAATAAGATGGCAATTCTCTCTATTGATTTACGAATTTAGCGTAATTGCTTGAAAATCTGGTTTTTGTTTTGGATTGTTTTTCATGTTTTGTTTTTTGAGTTTTTTTGGGGTTTTTTTGTTTTGTTTTGTTTTTTAGAAATTGACAAGATAATCCTAAAATTTATACAGCAAGCCATAGGATCCAGAATAGGCAAATCATTTTGAAAATAAAGTAGGGCTTTTACTACCCAATTTCTAAACTTGCTATAAAGCTACAGTGTGATGCTTGCATAATAGACACATTAATGAATAAAACAGAAAATACAGAAATCACCCCTTACTGTAATAGTCAACTGAAGTTTGACAAAGGTGCCAATGCAATTAAATAGTGAAGTTTTTCCAACAAATTGTTCTAAGACAACTGGATGTATACATTAAAACAACAAAAAACTGAACTTAGATCTTTACAAAAAATCGACTCAAAATGGATAACAGACTTATGTATAAAAGGTCAAATTATAAAACTTATAAAAGGAAACAAAATGCTGTGATCTTGGATTGGCCAAAGAATTTTCAGGATACAAAATGCATGATTCACAGAAGAAAAAAAGAAAAACAAACTAGACTTCATCAAAATTAAGCTTTTACTCTCCAAAAGACCTAAGAAACTGAAAATCCAAATTATATAAAGAACCCTTACAACTCAAGGTTGTTATGTAAAAAAACTCCAATAAAAAAAAAAAGGGCAAAGAGTTTGAATAGGTATTTCATCAAGTATGGGATACGAATGGCTAATAAGCACATGAAAAGATGCGAAACACTGTCAGTCATTAGGAAAGTACAAATTAAAGTCACAATGAGATATGACTACAAACCCGTTAAAATGGCTGTAATAAAAAAGACTTAACAATAGCCAAGCGTTGAGAAGGATGTGGAGAAACAGAAACCTTGATGCTTTGCTGGTGGGGATGTAAAATGCTACCCACCGCTACTGTCAAACACTCTGGCAGTTTCCTAAAAAGCTAAACATCAATGTACCAGATGACCTAGCAGTTCCATTCCTGCCTCCCTGTAAGAAATGATCACACACATCCCTGCAAAGACATACACACAGTTGTTTATAACAGCATTATCCATAATGACCCCAAAAACAGAAACAACCAAATACCCATTGGCTGGTAAATGGATTCTTTAAATGTGGTATAAGCCACACGATCGAATAATATTCAGCTATAAAAAGGAGTACCACAAAAACATATGCTAAGTAACAGCCAGACACAAGAGACTACATATTATATGATTATCTTTACATGAAACTTCCAAAAAATCAAATCTAAGGGGCCAAAAAAGGCCAATGGAATCCTGGATTGGAATGGGAACAAAAGTTAAATACAAATGGGCATAATACATTTTTGGGTTGCTATAAATGTCCTAAAACTAGATTGTGATGATGGTTTCACAACTCCATAAATTTACAATACTTTTATACACCTCAATAAAGCTGTTAGAAAATTAAACCACAGCAAATTCTACTGTACACCCACAATACTATTCAAGTTTTCATATGTAAATTTATGTATGCTTTATTATGGATCTAAGGCAAATCACTTGGTGAAAAAGTTTTGGGATAGCAACTCAAAACGATTATAATAAACTTAAAAGAAACCTAAGATACCTTGATTCCAACCAACTGATGCTTGCTAGTCAATAAAATATTTTTAATTAAGTAACTGTCATTTTGTGGCAAGTTTGAATTCTAGATTAGTCTTAAATACTTTAAAATTTTAAGTGTATTTATTCTAATTTGATAAATTGCATATTTAGCAGTAAACAGAAAGCTTTAACGCAGTATTTCCGATATAAACATTTTAGGTGAAACTTTTTTAATCTTGGTGTGAGAAAATAATTTTTCCAATTTTTTTTTCAATCCTTTTGATTCAGGTAAAGAGGAAATCTATGAGAGGTGCTAGTTTACTTTTTTTTTAATTTTATTTTAATGCTTATTTATTTTTAAGAAAGAAACAGAATGTGAGCAGGTGAGGGACAGAGAGAGAGGGAGACAGAATCCTAAGCAAGTTCCAGGCTCTAAACAGTGAGATCATGACCTGAGCCCAAGTCAGAAGCTTAACCGACTGAGGCGCCCAGGTGGTAGTTTACTTCTAAACACCTCTCATGTATCTGCTAAGTCCTCCTTTTAAGAAAAGGCAAGAGCCTTTGGCAGGAACCTAGATTTTCATAATATTGTTTTCATTCTATTCCGTCATACAGTAACACTGTATTCATCCAAGTGGTGCTAGTTTTTCATTTATAGTAAAGATAAAAATTATTTTAGGGCACCTGGGTGGCTCACTTGGTTAAGCCTCTGACTTGGGCTTCAGGACATGATCTCGTGGTCTGTGAGTTCCAGCCCCCTGTTGGGCTCTGTGCTGGCAGCTCAGAGCCTGGAGCCTGCTTATGATTCTGTGTCTCCCTCTCTCTGCTCCTCCCCCACTCACGTTCGGCGTTCTCTCTCTCTCTCTCTTTCAAAAATAAACATTAAAAAAAATTTTTTAAGTTAGATTGGAGAAGTAGTATAAGGACAGAGCAAAAATCATGAGTAAGGCATCTGAAGGACCTAAATTCAAGACACCTTGCTTCCCATGATGTAAAGCACCTGGTTCACAGTAAACTCAGAATGAATGTTTACCTGTAATACGGATCAAATCAACGCTTAACGAGCCTCTGAAGACGGGTGAAATGTCCTTATTTAAACATGTTTATACTACTGTTTTGTGGGACTTCACTTTCCACAGGTTACTTCAATATGAACACAGACAGAACGAGAAGGTCGACTGGTTCGAAGACCGCACCGCCGTTTACGTGTTGGTAAACTGCAGAGGGCCCTTACCACACACCACTTCTTTCTCCCCCCCTAGCGTTACTGAGATATAACTGACACGCAACACTGCACAAGCTTAAGACATACGTGTTGTCTGATGCACTTACATCTCACAAAATGATTACCACCGCAGAGTTAGCTTACACCTGCACACGTATTTAGTACTGTTTTTCATAGTGAGAACCCTGAAGATCCACTATCTCAGCAACTTTCGAGTATATAATACAGCATTATGAACTACTATCATTACATTAAATCCCCAGAACTTATTCAGCGTACATCTGGAAGTTCGTACTCTGCACAACTCCCCTTTTCCCACACCTCCTAGCCTCTGGTAACCACCATTTTAGTCTGTTTCTTTCCGGGCATTCGACCTTTTGAGATTCCATAAATACGTGCCATCAGAGATTATCTGTCTCTAACTTACTTAGCATAATGCCTTCAAGATCCACTCATGTTGCTGCAAATGGCAAGATACCCTTTCTGGTGGCTGAAAATATTCCATTGTGTATATACCACATCTTTTTTATCCATTCATCCACAGACAGACACTTAGGTTGTTTCCATATCTTGGCTACAGTGAATACTTTTCAAATATAACTGAACTGTGTGTAATAGTATTTAATTCACTTTCACCTAAATAACCCTACCTAAAATAACCTTTTCTGAATTTAACTTGTAATTTAGCACTACTATGTTTTTTTAACTACATATCAACATTTAAAAATCTTCCATTTAAGCCTTTAAAAAATTCTGTGCTATGCATAGGATACCCTAAATTCATTAATTTATTTTCAAAATACTTATTAGGAGCACCTGGAAGGCTCGGTCGGTTAAGTGTCCAACTCTTGATTTTGGCTCAGGTCATGATCTTATGGTTTGTGAGTTCAAGCCCCACATCAGGCTTCCGCCCTGACAGACCAGAGCCTCCTTGGGAATCTCTCTCCCTCGTTCTCTGTCCCTCCCCCACTAGTTCGTTCCCTCTCTCTCTCAAAATAATTAAACATTTAAAAACTAAAAATACTTATTAGGCATATGCTTTGTATAGGCATTATAGATAGTACAAAATATCATTTCTGCCTCCCAGAAACTTATAATCTAAATTGAGAAATAAATCGTGTGCAAAACTTACAAACAATAGTTCATCAAAAAACGAACATGTCTTGTTATGGTAAATAAAGAATGACTTATAGAGAAAGCAGACTTTCAACAAAAGCTAAAGGATGGATAATCTAATAGGCAGAGATGGGGCAAGTGATGATTTCAAGAGGGGAGTGTCTCTGATAACAAACTAAGGCGTTTGAACTTCCTTCTTTAACCAACAGTGAACCCTAAAAGACTTTCAAGCAGTGAGTTTATAAGAAAGGCTCTCCAGGGGCCCTTGGGTGGCTCAGTAGGTTAAGCATCTGAGTCTTGGTTTCGGCTCAGATCATGATCTCACAGTTTTGTGAGTTCGAGACCTGTGTCAGGCTCTGCGCTGACAGTGCGGAGCCTGCTTGAGATTCTCTCTGTCCCTCTCTATGCCCCTCCCCCACTCGCACAGTCTCTCTCTCTCTCTCAAAAATGAATTTAAAAATTAAAAAAAAAAAAAAGGCTCTCTGGAGGCAATCAGCAACAGAGCAGAGTTGACAAGGCAAGAGATGGGAGAGTGGGGAAATGCGGTACAAATTAAATGGCCTTCTTGAGGTCCACAGTTAGCCATTTACCTAATCCCACAACTTGGCTTCTGTGAACATCTACCTCGTTGTTCTCTCTTATTAGCATATACCAACAAGAACATGGACGTTTCTAGTCAAGGTTACTCAAAGACACACATTTTATTTCATATGCCCAGAAACTATTTGCCTATTTCAGCTTTTCATTAGCAACCTTCACAGCAATAAATCACAAAATTTTCATTTTCATTAACACATTTAACATATTAACACCTTTGTATATAGTGTTTTGTTACGTATAACACACCCCTTCATCCCTTTCCTATACTGCCTATTAATGCTACCTTTCACACAACGCTTCTGAACACATCCAAGGTGTTCAAAAACACTTACAGGGGTAATTTACACATATGAAATAATGACCCAAAAGTTGAGATAAGACTAATTTAAAATGACAGCATTCCGAGGCACCTTTCTGTGGCTCACATCCATAGACTTCCACGTCCAAAGTGAAGCAGTGCATCAGAGCAACACCCTAGGCCCTGCTCAGTACAAGACACGGTCCCACACAACACCCTGCCAGTCGCGGATCCTAACCTGACAGCAGCCTCAACCCCAAAGCTGAAACCAGGCCTTTTACGACGCCCTTAGCAGAAATACATTATCAACTGCTCCATCAATGAAGTCACACCTCTTCCGCCCCAACCTAACACACGGGTGCTAAACGGTTTCTTTGAGCACCCTTTTATGGGTTGCAAAATATATGGATGACCCCTGTTGTAAACACTTGGGCAGTTTTTAGAACTCCTAAGTAGAATGACAAAGTAAACAACTTTATACCAACATGTTATGATGAAAACAAGTTATACCTTCACCTAAAAATGAAATAAAAAAGCAAAGCAAGTATTTGAAGAAAGTCTTTTGTTCATAAACACACCCGAACCGCACTTACTTCTCAAATTTGGAGTTAGGAGAGTGTCTTAACAAGGTATGGCTCTCCAACACTGATATTACAGACACTTCGAGTACATAAATAATAGAAACCATGACGGGCACAAAACAGTTCACTAGAAGACCCATAAAATGTATACGAGTTACTCTTAGAGATTTTAATGTTTCCATAGTCTCATGGCTAAACATTTTAAACACAGCAATTCTTTTTGGACATTTAAAAACACACACACACACACAGCTTAAGACTATTAAACACACGAGTACTTTTAAATGCACGAATACTTTGCACAGGCTAGTTTTCTCTTTTTAAAAATGCATCCCTCCTAAGTGACTTTCTTACTAAGAGAGCCTTTACAAAATTTCAAATAAGCAACTCCAGTTAGAATCCGTGTCTCCATGCGCGTCTCTCCCTGTCTCAAATGCCCTCCAGCAGCTTTTAAGACCTCCGCTTCATATTCAGATCTTCAGTGTCCACTTTATTCTCTGACGTTACGTGTACGTACAATATCTTTCTAATATCAAAGTTTTCGTGTTTTCACGCAAACATTTTAAACCAATTCATTCTAAATTGTGTACTGATAGTTCCTCAATTTAGCTAGAGGTGTTTTCACTTTTAAAAGAAATTTGTTAACCTACATCGATTTTAACTTACATAGTTTAAGTTTAGAAATTAAAAAACAAAACAAAACAAAAACAAACACAAAACTTTCAGACCGTGCAAAAAGGCATATTCCAGGAAGAGGAGACTGAAAGCTGGAGTCTGGCACCTGCTCCCCCTAAGCCAGCTATGTAATCACAGACCTTAAGATCATCTGACCCAATAGTTGATTTTTAAAGTGATGAAGTGAGCGGCACCTGGGTGGCTCAGTCGGTTAAGCTTCCGACTTCAGCTCCGATCATGAATTCACGGTTCGTGGGTTCGAGCCCCGCATCAGGCTCTGTGCTGACAGCTCGGAGCCTGGAGCCTGCTTCAGATTCTGTGTCTCCCTCCCTCTCTCTCTCTCTCTCTCTCTCTCTCTCTCTCTCTCTCTCTCTCTCTCTCGATGCCCCTCCCCCGCTCATGCTCTGTCTCTCAAAAATAAACATTTAAAAAGTAATAATAAAGTGATGAAGCTGATGCCAGAGATCAAGGTTAACCACTCACAAACCTACAGTGACATGCGGCCTCCCCTAAGGCATTTCATTTGACCTCCTATGACCTAACTTCACACGCTGGATCTTAACAGTAGCGACCCCAGGACTTCTATAGAAAGTACCTATGTGTAGGATGGAAGTTTAAAGGAAGGAATACTACTACTTTTAAATTCCTTGACTGCCTAATTTTCATAGTATCTAACTCCAAAGGCAAACAACATATTCTTTTTCTTTTTCAATGTTTGTTTATTCTTGAGAGCACAGCAGGGGAGAGGCAGAGAGAGGGGGACAGAGGTTCTGAAGGGGGCTCTGTGCTGACAGAAGACAGCAAGATGTGGGGACAGAACTTAAAAACCAAGAGATCATGACCTGAGCCCAAGTCCAATGCTCAATTGACTGAGCCACCCAGGCGCCCTAACAGACAGATATTCTTAATATCCACAATATCCCTAAGAAAGCTGAGGCCCATTTTTGTTTCTTTTACAGAGCAATAAAGTAAGCTGCAGGCTTCGGGTCTATTCATCCCTCATATTAAGTTTAGTGCTGCCTACACTTAAGTTAGGTCTACCCTTTCAGGGATAGTTAAATTGGAGGCTGTTACATTAGGGTGAAATTCATTCCAAATTCAGAAGACAAGTTAAAATTCAAGTTCTAATTATTTTTTCTGCATGAACTTTAAAGACAATGACTATATACACCCAAGCAAATAAAATTATTCTACTGGCATATACATCGTAAATGACCTACTATCTCATTTAAAAACCAAATGATATACCCAAGTACATATTCAAAAATGACATCAAGCACCAGACAGAACAGTCACACTGCCGGTTACCTAACCACCTCTTTTGTTTAGATACATACTAAAAATGTACATCGGCCCAAACTTAATGGCAAATAGCCTTGCCGTACAGCCTAACTACGACAGTCCTATAAAGAGGACACCAGAAATATCTAAATCCCATCATCACTTTCGCCAGGGCTGAGTGTGAGAGTAGACAGGGACTTTTCATGTGTTCAGATGCTCAGCTTAGACATCTGAGGATTTTAACTAACAACTAAAGCCAGTATGCCACACTGACTTAATAAAGCCAAGGTCAACAACCTATTTCCACGCGGTCAAGTCAGCTATCAAACAGAAAAACTTCACCCTGACGTCGGTAAGTACCGCCTTCTTGGGGGGACGGACAACAGTAACAACGAACGAACATGTTTTATTATTATTATTATGCTGTAGCTCTTACAGACTGACCTAGAGCAGCGTCGCGGAAAAGAGGGAGTAGCCTATCCACCACTCATCCGTGAACTTCTCTCTTACCTACTCGGTAACCAGACACAAGATGGGAAAAAACAAAAATAATAAAACAAAACCAAACCCGAGGCTCGCCGTAAGCACACACAGATCTCAGTTTCATGCTTTTCCCAAACCTTACGACTTCCAGGTGTTAAATGCCCCGGCGCCGCGCGGACAGGTCTGAGTTCAACTTCCGCTCCTGCAAACCTCCCCCTGCAATTCTCTACTCCAGAGTCCCAGGGCCGCGGCGAAGTGGGGAGGGGATGCTGGGGGGCAGCGCGGCGTGGGACGAGCAGACCTTCAGTCGGAAACGAAGGAATCCTGGCTGCGGTTGCCACAAGAAACTTCCCCCAGGCCTGCCAAGTCTGGCACTGGGTGAAGCCCAACAGGCTCTCCCCAACTCCAGAACCACGGCCTTGAGAGCAGGGGCGGGCTGGGAACGCACGGCGCCCAGACTGCTATTTGCAGAAAGTTTAAACAAATTTGCTCCTCGGGGGATGGGGGAAGGGAGCGGAGGGCAAGTCCGGGCTCCGCCGAGGGAGCGCGCGGGGTCTGCGCGGCGCGCGGCCGCCGGTCCGACGCGGGGAGGCGCACGGATTTTCGGCCGCCGCCGCCGCCGCCTCTGCCCCCCGAGCCTCGGCCGAAAGGGACCGCGAGTCCGGCGCCGAGGGGCAGGGGCGCGGGACGCCGGGTGGAAGTTGAGGGCGGGACCGCGCCGAGACGCCGGGGAGGGAGCGGCGAGACGCGGCGGGCGGCTCTACTTACGCGGCTGTACCAGATGCTGAGGCGGACCGGGGCCAGCACGGCGAAGAAAGTCCTCTGGGGGTCGGACTGAACGTGGAAAGGCGCCTCGGCCGGGCTCCCCAGAGGGCAGAGCAGCCTCTTGGGCCAGCCGCTCAGGAAATACATGGTCCGCGCGGAGCCGCCGACGCCGCGGCGCCCGGCGGCCCCCGGCCCCGTCCGTCACACTCAGCGGCCCGGGGCCGGACGCCCGCCTCCCACACCGCCACCGGCCGAGTCGGCGGCGTCGGCAGCGGCAGCTCGGGGCATCTGCCCGCTGGCCGGGCCGGGCCGGGCCGACGCGAAGCTAAGCGACGAAGGAACCCTTGGGCTGACGGGGCCCTGTGTGGGGGAGGTAGGGGGAGGGAGAGTCGGGATGGAGAGGGGGCGGGAGGAGCGGAGGCCCGCCCCGGCCCGGCCCCACCCCTTCCTCGGGCCGCACGGGCGTCACCACGCCGCGCCGCGTGGGTCGGGCCGGGGAGGGCTGCCCCGCGCACGCGCCTTGGAGACTTCTCCCCTCTTTCCCCAACACCGTCGCTCTTCTTTCTGAAGCTCCGCCCCAATCTTCACGAGCGGCCGCCGCGCTGCGTCAGCACGCATGCGCCCTTGCCCCCTCTGGCCCCTATGCAACCTCCCACTTGCAATCTGGACCACATTGTTGGGGCCGGGTGGGCGGGACAACAGCCCGAGAGTCAGAGGAAAGTGGGCCGAACTGGGCGAGACGCAGCTGCGGGGTGACTCGACTCGCGGAACACGCCTCTCGCCCGGCCTCAGCCAAATTCGACTCCCTTCGCGGATTGGTGAGGCTTGTGGGCAGGGTCTGGCGCTGCAACACGGGGAAGAGGTGGGGGGCGGGGGGAGAGTTGCAGGGGAGCGATAGTCAGGTGACCTTCCCTGCCGGGCTGTGGGATCCTTGGCCATGTGAGCCCCTGTTGTGTGCCAAAGGTCTGCAGTGAAAGCTGGCGATGGAGTTCCTGCCCTCGTGGGGTTTACAGCCTAGAGGGGGCCTTTATTCGATCTGTCAATAAACCACCCACCTTGAAAGTGCCTGAGCCCTTGTCCTCTTCAGGTTTCTAAATCTAGCGTGTAATTTCGAATTCAATTTGTGTTCATCTGCCCCTTTACCAACCACAATGTTAGACAAGGCAAGGCTAGCACTTTTTTTTTGCACCCTTCCGTAGAGTATATGCCACAAAAGACTGGGACATAATTTTAGATCTGGAACGGACCTTAGAGTCTCTCTCGTTGAATGTTTTAACTTTTGGACCCCAGGGATCACCTTAACAACTGTTTCTTTTTAAGTATTGACCCAGTGGTTACCTCTGAATAGGAGGACTGCGTGAACGGGGATGGGTGTGCGCGGAGAAGGAGCAGCGGGGGGGGGGGGGGGGGGGGACCAGAATAAAGGACTTCTCATTGCCCTTTGTGTTCAGTTTGCATTTTCCCACATTTTTTAAATTAAAAAATAGTTGAGTTAACCCAGGTTTAAAACAAACGTTGCGTGAAAAAGTGACACAAATAGCAGAGGAGGAAACAAAGTAACTTAATGCATATCAGATGTAGCCTTGTAGCTGGTATTCGTAACAAAATATGTAACTTTTACATAATTTTTTTCAAACATTCACGGCATTCCCCAGAAGGCGATCAAAGAACCCAGGATTCCTCAAATCAAAGTTGAAACTGCCTCACCACTGACTGGCCTCTTGCGGTCAGACTGTGTCTCCTTCCTGGTGCTCACCCCTGCCCCCCCCCCCCGCCCCCGCGGACGTCCAGCACGGCAGCCTGGCACCCGCCGGGAATAGTAAACTCTGAAAATATGTGTCAAATGAAAATTGGATGAAACCCCGATCCAGCTGAACTACACCGTTAGACAAAGAGACCCAGAGAAGTTTCTTGGCTTACCAAAATAAAACTGTGAAGAATAATACAGTTGCGTCATGCTTTCATCTGACTTAGATTCGGCTATGCACTTGGCAGAGAGAGAGAGAGAGAGAATGAAAATGGGTTACAGTGCAGCAAGTACGCTGGCGATTTTGCTGAGAATGTGTTTGTCCTAGCTCCCCTTCAGAGGGCCTTAGTCTCCTGCGCCTTCGAAGCGAGCGCATGGCACTGCACTCACGCCTAATTTAAGGAATTTTTTTGCACTCATTTTAAAAGAAATTTTTAATGTTTATTTATTTTTGAGAGACAGACAAAGCGTGAGTGGAGGAGGGACAGAGAGAGGGAGACACAGAATGTGAAGCAGGCTCCAGGCTCTGAGCTGTCAGCACAGAGCCCGATGTCGGGCTGCAACTCACCAACCAGGAGATCATGACCTGAGCTGAAGTCGGGTGCTTAACCAACGGAGCCACCGAGATGCCCTTCCACCCCCCTTTTTAAAAAAATGTTTTAATATTTAATTTTGAGAGAGAGCGTGCAGTGTTAACTTTACTTGCTGACTTTAGAATCTAATTCCCTCACTGCACTCTTTTGTAGCATTTAAGGTTTATAAAATATTTTCAAATATATGACTTGATTTAGTTCCACAGTAAATCTTCGAGGTAGGCAGTACTGGTGTGATGTTTATTCTCACTTTCTTTTTTTTTTTTTTTAACGTTTGTTTATTCTTGAGACATAGAGACAGAGCGTGAGCAGGAGAAGGGCAGAGAGAGAGGGAGACACAGAATCCAAAGCAGGCTCCAGGCTCTGAGCTGTCAGCACAGAGCCTCACGCGGAGCTCGAACTCACAGACCACGAAATCACGACCTGAGACGAAGTCAGCTGCTTAACCGACTGAGCCACCCAGGCGCCCCTATTCTCACTTTCTTAATGAGGAAACAGCACCGGAGTGGTGGAGGATCCCCGAGTCACGTGGCCTGAAAAGAAGAACTCTTCCTTCTGCAGACCCACTCAGTTTGAGACTGGATCGAATGGACTCGTGCTCGGGGCTGGAGGCAGTGAGGAGCTGGAGGGCGGGGGACACATCTGACCCCTCACACAGCCCCTTACAGAAGAGTTCCACATCGCGGTAGGAACCTTACGGGCGGGATTTTCCAGCTTTCGAAAATCATATTCTAACCTTACTTTGTAAAATACACGAGCGATGCCATGCCCAGGATCTTCCTTCTTCTCTTATCCTACCAACATCGCGCTCCAGTCAAACTCACTGAACTGTAGGCTGAGCTAAGACTAAGCCTGATGCGTGAAAACTAACAGGTGCACGTTTTCAAACAAACTTTTTTTTTTTATTACAAGAAATAACATGGGTAAGGGTGTACAGAAACAGAAGTACATTTATAAACTGTTGGGAGTATAATTTGGTGCAGTTTTTCTAAAAGGTAGTTGGCAGGTGCTTGGCTTAGTCGGTTAAGTGTCTGACTCTTGATTTCGGGTCAAGGCATGATCGCACGGTTTGCGGGTCAGAGCCCTGCGTCACTGTCAGTGCTGAGCCCGCTTGGGATTCTGTCTCTTCTCTCTGCCCCTCCCCTGCTTGCTTTCTGTATCTTTCAATAAACAAACAAACAAAAAAAGTAGAGTGTAGTTGGAATTACATTTAAAAACGGAGAGATCTTGGGGCACCTGAGTGGCTCAGTGGGTTAAGCGTCCAACACTCGTTTTCAGCTCAGGTCACAATCTCTCGATTCATAGGTTTGAGCCCTGCATCGGGCTCTGTGCTGACAGTGCGGAGCCCGGCTGGGATTTTTCTCCCTCCCTCTCTTTCTGCCCCTTCCCTGCTCTCTTTTTCTCTCTCTCAAAATAACTAAAGCTTAAAAAATTTTTTTTAATAAAACAAAATGGAAAGATCCTTCAATTATGCATATTCTTGGCCCCAACTATTTCTATCCAAGGATTATTTTCTAAGGAAATAAACACTGGTATGTATAGAGTTTAGCTTTAAGAACGTACCCCACAAAGGTGTCACTAAGTGTCCCCAAAAAGACACTAATTACAGTTCTCTCTTAGAATGGAATATTTTGTAAAAATTTAAAAAAAAGTATGCTAAGAATAATCATAGAGAAGTATGTTTGGTATGTTTTGTCAAGTAACGAATGCAAATTAAGACAGTGTTTACTCCCGATTACGGGTGCTGTGTATGTTCTCTTGGGGATTTTTTGTGTTTTCTACGTTGTCTATCGGGAGCTCATATTACTTTTGTAATGAGAAGGAAAGTTGTGTGAAGCAGTCTAAATTGCTAACGACAGAGAATGTCCCCCAGTGCCCTGCTTTCTGTGGGGTCCACGATGCTGACGGACCAAAGGGAGTAATGTCGCGGCCCTGCAGGCCAGTCCCAGGACCAGTGAGAGGAGGCTCAGGCCGAAAGGCCCTGCGTGCCGCACACATTCAGACTCTGTGACGGCGGCACAGCACCGGGACTCGATCCGGGGACCTCTGGAAGAGCCTAGGCCAATGCCCACTGAAGACAATACTGCTTTAGTCGGTGACTCTTTAATAGGCTTTTAACATTCACCTTTATTACACTTGCATTGTCTGCAACCGATATATTTGCTTCCGGGCTGGACTCTTGATTGTCACTTACCCTGTGCGGAAGATTGGTAACGAGGATCTGAGCAGAAATGGTAATGACGTCTGAGTTGGCTTCCCAGTAGCCTGGGGGTAAGTGGAGAAGGTGGAAATACATATGAAACGAGGTCGGCCACGAGTAGACCATGTTTGAAGCTAAGCGATGGGTAGTTGGGAATTCATTGGGTTATTTGCTCTCCTTTTCTATACGGGTGAAATTCGCAGTCATGAAAAGTGTAAACATTTAAATTAAAAAGAGCATCTCAGTAACTTTGGTCACATGTGACTAACCAGTCTACCTGGTCCCCAGTCCTCCCAACGGTGTTGAATATTACTTGGAATCATAAAGGCAAGATGGCTTATTATTAATAGGCCTTCATGGTTGTAAACAAGGGTCTGGGCTGAAGCATGAACGCAAACTAGAAAGTAAAGAGAGAAAGCCTCTATTTCCCAATCAGGCAGAATGGGAAGAGAGTCACTATTCTTACCCTTCACTTTGGTATTTTTTACAAATTAAAAAAATTGGGGCGCCTGGGTGGCTCAGTCGGTTGAGTGTCCGACTTCAGCTCAGGTCATGATCTCGCGGTCTGTGAGTTCGAGCCCCGCTTCGGGCTCTGTGCTGACAGCTCAGAGCCTGGAGCCTGCTTCGGATTCTGTGTCTCCCTCTCTCTCTGCCTCTCCCCCACTCAAGCTCTGTCTCTCTCTGTCTCAAAAATAAATAAACATTAAAAAATTAAAAAAAAATTGTTGGAGACAAACCTAATTGTTGGAGACAGACTTAAATTAGCCAACAATAACAATTGTTCTGTTTGACTATGGTTTTCCGGCATAAAAAATGCCATAGCTGAATTTTCTCTTTGCCTTCTCTATTAAAATAGCAAGAGGAGTTGGAAACAGACACTGTTTAATGTGAGAAAATAGAGTTTACCGTAATTGTAATTAGATCTCTCTCTCTCTCCGTCTCCTTCTCCTTTTTCTTCTTCTCGTCCTCCTTACCTTCATCTCCTTCTCCTTCTTCTCCCTCTCTATTTAGACAAATATGTCTTCATTAATTTGGACAATGATTCATATTCATTGTGTTAGCCCTTTATCTCTCATGTTTATCAGGGAGATTCAAGTCAAATTTAATGCCCACTTGTAACACACCATTCTAGTGTCTAATTAACTTGACTTCTGTCCAATGCTATCCATTATTCTTATGTTTTCCACTAGGTTTAATCTGACGGTTTCAAGAATTAATCTCAGCACTTGGGGGGCTCGGTCAGTTAACTGTCCGACTTCAGCTCAGGTCATGATCTCATGATTTGTGAGTTCAGGCCCCGCACTGGGCTCTCTGCTGTCAGCACAGAGCCCCTTCAGGTCTTCTGTCCCCCCTCTTTCTGCCCCTCCCCTGTTCTTTCTTCCCCCCTCTCTCTCTCGAATAAACATTAAAAAATAAAAATTTTTTAAAAGTTCCTTTCTATATAAAAAAATAATAATTATAAACCCCAAGCGAGTATAATTCTAGAAATTAGTAGGTTCCATGACAATGTTTTATCAAACTGAACCTTAACATTAACTATATAACTTCACTGTTCTGTCGCAGTCCAAAACGTTATAAAAGGGCAACACTGTCCTTTTTATTATCTTTTGGTACGATTTTTGTTCTTTCATTGTGGTAAACACATAACACAAAATGTAGCATCTTACCCATTTTGAAGCGGACCGACCGTTTACTAGCTGAAATACATTCGTAATTGTGAAACAGATCAGCAGAACGTGCTCATCTTGCAAAAGTGAGATGTATTCATTAAACTGTAACTTCTCTTTTTCCCCTTCCCCTCGTGAGCACCATTCTACTTTCTGTTTCTGTGAATCCGACCACTTCGAATGCCTCACCCAGGTGGAAAAGTATTCATCTTCCTGGACGCGAGGTAATATCTCCTCCTGGTTTCATTCGCGTTTCTCTGACCGTGAGGGACAGCGAACATCCTGGCCCGTCCTTGTTGGCCTTTTGTAGATCATCTCTGAAGAAACGTTATTATTACCTTTGATGCTATATCATGTCGGCAGGTCTGCACTTAAACTCCACGACCTGCTCTTGGGCTTTGAAGTTTTGGAGGATGCAGTTCAAGACTCTCCATCAGGTTTGAACGCGGCCAATCCTTACGCTGGAGGAACGGCAAACCTTCCACAGCGTCGTAGGCAGAGGGGGCTTCCGACAGTATCTAGTCCAGTTTCTAGACCCAGCAGGAATATAAATGGATCTCGCAGAGTAAATCTACATATATTTCAAACACAGAAGTCATTTATAAAAATGATTGAAGAACTTATTAAGATTAAAAGAACCTATCTATGAAACCGAATATTCAGTACACTTGATTAAAAAAACACCTGAAAGAGGAAGCACAGCTGCAGGTTTCTTTTTAATTTTTTTTTGAACATTTATTCATTTTTGAGAGACAGAGCGTGAGTGGGGGAGGGGCAGAGAGAGAGGGAGACACAGAATCCGAAGCAGGCTCCAGGCTCTGAGCTGTCAGCACAGAGCCCGATGCAGGGCTCGAACCCACAAGCTGTAAGATCATGACCTGAGCTGAAGTCGGCCGCTTAACCGACTGAGCCACCCAGGCGCCCCTGCATGTTTTTAAAAGGAGGACTTAGAGGGACAGCCATCAGATATTTGTAATAGTCACTGTAGAAAGTATCGTTATGACTGGTTTCTACTTTCTTTTTTATTATTAGCATTTTCTATTTTTTTCTTTCATAACCAGAAGAATAAGAAGTATTGCTTTTCTTTTTTAAGTTTCTTAATTTGTTATTGAGATCAGTTTTCACAAAGTGTGTGGTCCCCTCAGCGACTGCATCAAAGCTACCTGGAGATGCATTTAAAATGCAGATTCCTTGGCCAAGTCCTAGGCCAAGAGTTAGGATTTTTAACAAGTACCCCAGTGATTCTCACGCATTTTAATCAGGCTGACAAAGAGTCGATTAGGAGTAAAACGGCTAAAGTGTCCTGCGTTTATACTCTCTCTTTTTTTTTTAATGTTTATTTATTTTCGAGACAGAGAGAGAGCATGATGGGGGAGGGGCATACAGAGAGAGGGAGACACAGAATCCGAAGCAGGCTCCAGGCTCTGAGCTGTCACCACAGAGCCCGACGCGGGGCTCGAACTCACAGACCGCGGAGATCATGACCTGAGCCGAACGAAGTCGGACGCTCAACCAACTGAGCCACCCAGGTGCCCCTATACTCTCTTTATACGCGGGCTAGTCTCTGAACCGCGTCTCCCTGTGTCCTCACGTCCTAGCACATAAACAGGTCAGAAGGTACACTGCCTTCCTAGTCGCTGTGAGCATGATCCTTCCTCCGAGCCCTCCTCTGGCAAGCCTGAGTCTTCTTGATTTCCTGATAGAAAGAGCTATCTGAAGGACGTAGCGACCCCACCATGGAGAGCCGATGAGACTGAGGTTGGCATGACTGGAGGTCATTCAGCAGCACCCATCGGGAGCGAGTTGAGCCCTCAGGCCGATGGACAGACTGCCCGGCTCACGGCGCTGTCACGCTGCCCTGCTGGCCCTCTGAGCTCCCCTTCACTGTGGCCCATCTGCAGAATGAACACAGGAATAATACCTATCTACACAGATTTTCACTTTTTTTTAATGCTAGAAACCAAGAGTTCGGAGTACTTCATGCCTTAGACACAAGGAAGACCTTCCTAATGATTGCTTCTGTTTCACAAATAATAGTCGCCAATATTTATTCAGCCCTTACTGTGTGCTAGAGACTGCTCTAAGCACTCCGCATTAATTAATTTTCATCCCCTTAACAATCATATGAGGTAGATAGTATCTGTATCTTACAGACGAAGAAACTGAGGCTTCTAGAGAGGCTCAAGGTTCCCAGACTTGGGAAGCAGTGGTGGCCAAACTTGAGCCCAGAACCCCGACACTTAACCACTTCTGTCTCTTTCCACAGACTTATTTGCTCACTAACTACATATATGTGATAATTTATGTTTGGCTGACTTACTAATTACATTTTTTTAATTCCTACGAATATTGTTTTTCTCGCTCAACGCTTCATGCAGAAAAATTACTCTGCTGGGCGCCTGGGTGGCTCAGTCAGTTGAGCACCTGACTTGGTTTTGGCTCAAGTCATGATCTCGTGGTTTGTGGATTTGAGCCCCGTCTCAGGCTCCATGCTGTCAGTGTGGAGCCTGCTTGGGATTCTCTCTCCCCCTGACCCGACCCTCCCCGCTCAAAATGAATAAATAAATTTTAAAAAAGAAAGGAAAAATTACTCTGCTAAGAAACTGAGTGAAATCAGCATTTTTACACTCACCTGGAGGACGGCATCCTTTGTAGCTTAAGCAAAAATGAAGACAAGAATTTATCCAAAGGGTCGTGTGGATTCTTGAAAATAAGCAGTGGAAGGAAGAGAGAGAAGGAATCGCGTTGCCCAGGTATGACGTCAGAGGCAATACATGAATCAGGAATTAACCGTTCAGTAACTGGGTAGTATTTTAACAACATTAACCGGCCCACCTCGGTTCCTTTTCTGATTCACCAATGGAAGACTTTCTCCCTTCCCGAGTCGCTCCCTAAAAATGCCCAGCATAATGCACTCTTACTTCCCTCCAAAGGTCCCTAGGGTTTGTGCTCTTGCCTTGTGCGGCCTCCCAGCGCATGGGGACCTCCTTCTGCAGGACTGTGAGAAGGGAGAGCGGGGCCCCAATGACTCCTCTCCACCTATGCTTCCAAGGCCCCAGGCAATCTCATCATTGGCTGCCTAAGGATTCTTCAGCAGCAAAGAAGATAACGGACAAGGATGGCAAGAGCTTCTTCCGTGTTTTCACCTTAACCAGGTGGGGGAAGCACAGGGGCGTAGATCAGCCTAGTGCGTGGATTAGGAAAGGAAGTTGGCCACTGCCCGTACACACTTCGCTACAAAGGCCACGTCTTTTCATGATGTGGCGGATGAAAACCAGTTTACCTGTTAATGTCTCTTCAAAGGCAGAGAGGGGTTATTCAGCTCTGTAGCCCAGATCTATAGGGAAAACACCATTTGGCTAAAATGTGGCAGACATATTGAGATGCTTCAAGACTCAAGGGATGGGAATGGGTTCTGAGATCCTCTAGAGATTATCTCAAAGTATCTAATTTTTGCTCACATAGTTCCCTCTTGTGGCTAAAGTATTTACTAGAAGAAATATTTACTTATAAGGTTTTATCATCCTCTATGAAAAAAATTGTATGACTGAGGTAGAGTTGACATACAACATCCCATTAGTTTCAGGCGTACCATGTAGTAGTTGACAATTCTGTACATTATGCTATGCTCACCATGATAAGGTGTACTCACATCTGTCACCAAACAACACTGTTACAATGGTGACTATCATCCTCATTCTTCTAATCTACAGATTTTATAAAAATAAAGGACATTTCTGGGTTACTAGCATGGCTCAGTTGTTGGACTAAGTCATTGGACTCTTGATTTCAGTTCAGGTCATGATCTCACAGTTCGTGGGTTCAAGCCCTCACCAGGCTCTGTGCTGACAGTGCAGAGCTTGCTTGGGATTCTCTCTGCCCCTCCCCCCTCTCAAAATAAATACATAAATTTTTAAAAATGGACATTTCTAAGCTTTTTCATCATGAAAGCACTACTAACAATACCCCCAAGCAAAAGTTTCAGAACAAACCTGTTCAGACCATACAACCAGTATATAATAAATGTTCAAGATGTTTCGTGTCAGGCAAAACTCAGTTGTTAATTCGGACATGAACGTAAACACATGAAATCAAAGACCATTAGTCCCTGAAAATGTATTTAGGTTCCACCAGAAGTCCTGTTAATCAACAAAGGACATGGAGTTGCAATTTGGGTAAGTCCCCTTTAAGTGTGGGAAAGTTGGTAAAAGAGCTTAATATGAAACATGGTATATGGCATTATTATATTCAGGCCATACGGCATACGTAAGTTATAAATCCTCCACAATTAGATATGTACTTTTTCTCTTTCATTTACTTGCGATCACATCCTCAGCGTTCTATTCAGAACATGTTGGGATTTCTATCTTGTTTTATGATGCCGGTATCGATACTAGCATTTCTTGGGTTCTTTACTTTTCATTAAACTTTGGACAAATAGAAGTTAAAAAAGAATGGAGCAAAAGAGGGCTTCTGAAAGAAGTTCCACCCAACCGAGCAGCCAGGTAACCATCCAGCATGTCAATGTTCAGTAATCTTCCAAAGCCATTCTTCCTGGTCTCACAGAGACACGGTCACCGTTCTCCTTCCAGCAACGCAGCACCTTTTCCGCCTGGTTCTCTGCCTTCAGAGACTCACTTTCTCTTTGTCTTCACTTTGGTTTCCCCAGAAGCTGACTCTGAGGCATGAAGACACACACAAATAGTTTCTTTGGGTGGTGATGTCCGGAAATGCCAGCAGGGAAAGTAAGAGGCAATAGGGAAGACAGCCAACAAAAGGAGTGTTTCCAAGCATGTTAGCATCATGGGTAACAGGTGCTTAGTCCCTCCAAGGAATTCTAGGGACCAGTGCAGAACCCGTGCCTCTGAGGTTTTCTACCATGGGAGTGAGGGAGCAAGAGATTTGTTCACCAACTCTTATCAGTCATCAGAGAAGGGCTGCTCCTGGGAGGTGTTAAATCTCCACGCACTCAGCTTCCATGCTGATGGTTAGACCTCCGACCACTAGAAAAAGCCATTGCAAGGTGCACCTGCCGGCAGTTGATAAAGCTCCAAGGAGTCATGGTCAGAGCACCAATAGCATCTGTTACTCTGGTGTCTGAGATTCTAATCTAGTACAATGAAACCCATTGTCAAAAGCCAAGGCTCACAGATGAGGGAAAGAAATCAAAGGCTCTGGAGACAGACGGACTGGTTTCAAAATCTGAGTTCTTTTTTTTGTTTTTGTTTTAATTTTTTTGAATGTTTATTTATTTTCAAGAGAGATAGAGAGAGAGAGACAGAGCATGAGTGGGGTAGGGGCAGTGAGAGAGGGAGACACAGAATCCAAAGCAGGTTCCAGGCTCTGAGCTGTCAGCACAGAGCCCGACGTGGGGCTGGAACCCACAAATCGCAAGATCATGACCTGAGTTGAAGTTGAACGCTTAACCGATTGAGCCACCCAGGTGCCCCCAAAATCTGGGTTCTTAACCTCTCTAAGCTTCAAGACTCCAAAAGGATTGTTGTAGGGATTGAATCGTGTCACTCATGTAAAAGTTCCTAATACTGTGATTGGCACATAGTACATATTCCCCCAAATGCTAGGTATGAATATTTTTATTAACACCTGATCCCTTCACAGAGACCAATTGTCAGACACAACCTAAAAATGTTCTGCTTCGGGCACATGGATGGCTCACTCAGTTAACAGTCTGACTTACGCTCAGGTCATGGTCTCACAGTTTGTGAGTTTGAGCCCCACACAGGGCTCAGCAGGCATGTAGACTGCTTTGGATCCTCTGTCTCCATCTCTGCCCCTCCCCCACTCATTCTGTCTCTCTCTCTCAAAAATAAAAATAAATATAGGGCACCTGGGTGGCTCAGGTCATGATCTCACAGTTGGTGAGTTTGAGCCCCACACTGGGCTCTGCACTGACAGTGAGGAGCCTGCTTCAGATTCTGCATCTCCCTCTCTCTCTGCCCCTCTCCAGTTCTCTCTCTCTCAAAAATAAACAAACGTTAAAAATAATTTTTAATAAAATAAAAATAAACATTAAAAATCATTTAAAAATGTTCTGTCTGACCAGGTTGCCCAGCAGGGACCCGGAAGATTCTGTCTCGCTACGGACATAGCGTTTACATTGGCGTCAGTGAGCAGAACTGACAAAATGTCTGGGTCCCGGTCCGACTACTGTAATCTCGAAGACGTGGCCAGACGGAGCCCTGAATTGCCACCAGAGTGGGGAGACGGTGGTCTCAAGCTGAGGGGGCTCAACAGGTCACGAAAGAGTCCCAAGCAAGGTCTATTTTGTGGTCCGCCGCCCCCTCTCCACACTATTTTCCTACCCAGCCCCCCAGTCCCTAATTTTTTTTTATGTTTATGAGAACAAGTAAAGGAGGGAAGAACTAGTACTTCTTATTCTCCATAACAAGTTCCAACACAAAAACATAGCTGTCCCTTCAATAAGCAAGTATTTTTGGAATTCCTTAGTTCAAATGAAATTACATGGTTCACATGCTCAAAGCATTTTTTTCCAACTGTTTTTCCTCCCCAGTCAGCGGAGACCAGACTGTTGGAAAAGCTCAAACTTTCGTTAAAGTTCAGCCAAGCAGGATATAAAAGCTGGGTGGGTCCTGCTTGGATCTTTCTTTCCTGCTAAAACATCTCTACCCAACTGATGGCAAGAGCAGATTTTGGGAAGGGATGCAAGGGGCCAAGGACAGCCCTAGGGGGCCACATAAAGACGACAACAAAAGCAAATAATGAGAAAAAAATTTACATTCTCTAAAAAGCAGAAAACAGTAATTTTTCAATTCTTACAGCAGTGTCTGAAATAAATATATAATAAGCTTATTTCAGTATAGTGATGGATTTTTCTTTTTTCTTTTTTTTTTTTTTAACGTTTATTTGTTTTTGAGAGACAGAGAGACACAGTGTGAGCAGAGGAAGGGCAGAGAGAGAGGGAGACACAGAATCCGAAGCAGGCTCCAGGCTCTGAGCCGTCAGCACAGAGCCCGACGCGGAGCTCGAACTCACAGACCGTGAGATCATGACCTGAGCTGAAGTCGGCCGCCCAACCGACTGAGCCACCCAGGCGCCCCTGATAGATTTTTCTAAATCTCTCATCGATCATGAAGATTATAACTGAAATTCCAAATTTCAAAAAATGTTTATCAAGGAGTATTTACAGATCCTTCATTTAAAAAGTAGTGCCTGCCTTAATTAAAATAAACATTTCTTCCAGAATTGGTACTGGAAGGAGAATCTCGATGTGGAGAGGAACGCTGGATTGTAAACCCCCTAGATTCACCTTCCGCTTGGTCTGAGGGGGAAGGCACTGTTCTCTCCCCTAATGTGGGCCTAAGCCAGGGAGGGCAACTGCTTTGCCTCCAGGAGCACTTCCCGGGAAACTTCCTGTACCCTAATCTGTGTCTCAGAGTCTGCTTCCCCAAAAACCAGTTTGTGCCTGGGACACATATCCAGACACCTTAACCCCTTGGGTCTAGACCCGAAAGCGTAAAGGAAGGGGGGCTTGAGGGGCTCAGTGGGTTAAGTATCTGACTCTTGATTTCAGCTCAGGTTATGATTTCATGGCTTCGTGGGTTCAAGCCCCGCATCGGGCTCTGCACTCTGCAGTGTGGAACCTGCTCAGAATTCTCTGTCCCTCTGCCCCTCCCACTCGCGCTCTGTCTCTCTCAAAATAAATAAACTTAAAAAGAAAAAAACGTGAAAGAAGGAGGAGGTGAAGGCAGTCTACTACTGTCTGCATGTGAAATGGTCTCAGCTCAGTTGATTGGTGGTGTTTTCCTCTTTGCAGAAGGAAGTTTGCCTGATCTCTCTTTTGCGGTCTCTGAATAATAACCATATCAGAATAAACCCAATAAGTATAATATTTATAAACATGTGTGTTGTGGGGGCATTTTGTAGTAAACTATCTTTTTGAAAAAACATGTTTATTTTTGAGAGAGAGGGAACACGAGTGGGGAAGGGGCAGAGAGAGAGAGGGGACAGAGGATCTGAAGGGGGCTCTCAGCTGTCAGCACTGAGCCTGATGCGGGGCTCGAACTCATGAACTGTGAGATCATGACCTGAGCCAAAGTCAGACACTTAACCCACTGAGCTACCCAAGCACCTCTGTTGTAAACTATCTTATTAATAGTCAAAATAAATTAGCCAGAAAGAATAGAGGTAACTTAAAAGAAATGAAAGAAGTACTGACATATCTCACTTTGTTAAAAAAGCACATTCATAGAAAAGCAGACTGTGAATTACGTTTTGGGGAATTAAATTATAGTTTAATGTCAGCAGGGGAACTCACCCCTGACAAAGAAAAAAACTGCAGAGAAAAAAACTGCAACTTTAAATCATTACCTTCCAATTCAATACTTTGTGAAACTAGATTTTTCAGTCACTGAAATGACAAACTGAAGAATCTGTTATTCATGTCTTCTTTCATTAAAATATAAGTGTTTGTAGGGGCGCTCGGTGGCTCGGTTGGTTAATCGTCTATTCTTGATTTCGGCTCAGGTTATGATCTCACGGTCATGAGATCGAGCGCCCTGTTAGACTCTGCACTGACAGCACGGGATTCTCTCTCTGCCTCGCTCTCTACCCCTTCCCTGCTTGCACTCTCACAGTCTCTCTCTTTCACACACACACAAAAACCTTAATACAAAATGTATTCAAATATATATATATATATACATATATATATATATATATATATATATAAAAGTGTTTGTAAACATATGTGTAGAAGCATATGGGAATAGCCCTGTTTAAAACTACATTAACTATAAAATAAAGTATTTGTTATTAAAAATATAAAACCATGGCAAAACATCTAATATAAAACCGCATTCAACTCTTATTTACTCAACTTGTATTCAACTCTAATTAATTACGCTTAGCCCAATGATTTTAAAGATAAAGGGAGAAATATCCGCTTCAAGTTATACTTTGCTGTAATATATATATATTTTTTAATGTTTATTTATTTTTGAGAGAGAGAGAGTGCCAATGGGGGGGGGGGGCAGAGAGAGAGGGAGACACAGAATCCGAAGCAGGCTCCAGGCTCTGAGCTGTCGGCACAGAGCCCGACACCAGGCTCGAACGTACGAACTGAGATCGTGACCTGAGCTGAAGTCGGACGCTCAACTGACTGAGCCACCCAGGCACCCCACATTGCTGTAATATTCTTGAGGAGATTAGCCAAACACTTGCCCACTACTGGAACCTTGATTTATTATTATTGCTCACAATAAATGCATGGACAAAGACTTATCCTCTTAAACAATGTTAATTCTTTTGTTTATCTTAATGTAGGTTCCACATCCAATGTGGGGCTTGAACTCACGACCCCAAGATTAAGAGTCACACGCTGCACTAGCTGAGCCAGCCACGTGCCCCAAAATAATTTGAATTCTAATGCTATGTTTTAGCGGTGGATTTGAACTGCCTCCTGGATGAGTAGGGAGGAAGAGAGAAAGGAAGGTTAGGAATTTACTATCCTCTTCCGTCAAGGCGTGTTTTCGTTCCCCTGGGATTAGTAGTCACAGAGAAACCATGGATAATATGGTACCAGATTTGGATAGAGGATTGAGAACTGGGCCTTAGCTCAAAGCCAGTAATTCACATTTAAATAAAATGAACATTTGGACGGAGTGCTCAAATTTAGTTAAGATTATGTTATAAAGATCCAGGAAGCAACTAGTCCTCCGAGCACATCTATTTGCAGTAGAGTGAGTAATTCCTTCAGTGAATAATTATATAAGTTAGGTCCGTTATTGCAAATCTCCCTAAGCCTGCGAAAGGATATCATCGGAGACAAGAGGCACGAGTACCTGGGTCAGGAATGTCCCTCGGAGAGGAGCAACAGCATGTACCCCGATCCAAAATATGAGATGTGCTCTTTTGAAAAGAGTTTCAGGGGGCGCCTGGGTGACTCAGTTGGTTAAGCATCCAAGTTCCACTGAGGTCATGACCTCATAATTCGTGGGTTTGAGCCCCGTGTGGGGCTCTGTGCTGACAGCTCGGAGCCTGGAGCCTGCTTCGGATTCTGTGTCTCCTTCTCTCTCTGCCCCTCCCCTGCTGACTCTCTGTTTCTCTCTCTCTTAAAGAATAAATCAACATTTTTAAAAATTTAGAAAAGAGTTTCAGATGCATAAGGATATTTCTTTAAAATAGGCTTCCAGAAAATTACTAGAACTGACAAGTGAGTTCAGTAAGGTCACAGGATACAAAACCAATACACAGAAATTTGTTGCATTTCTATACACTAATAATAAAGTAGCAGGAAAAAAATTAAGAAAACAATCTCATCTATAACTGCACCAAAAAGATGAAAATACCCAGGAATAAACCAAGGAGATGAAAGACCCGCCCTCTGAAAACTCTAAAACATCAATGAAAGAGATCAGAGATGACACAAACAGATGGAAAGATAGTCCATGCTCATGGATGGAGAGAACAAATATTATTAAAATATCCATACTGCCCAAAGCAATCTACAGATGAAATGCAATCCCTGTTAAAATATCAACAGCGTTTTTCACAGAACTGTAACAGAACAAACAATTCTAAAGTTTCTACGGAACCACAAAAGAGTCTCAAATAACCAAAGCAACCTTGAAAAAGAAGAACAAAACTGGAGGTATGACAATCCCAGATTTCGAGATCTACTACAAAGCTGTAGTAATCAAAACAGTATGGTACTGACACAAAGACAGACACATAGATCAATGGAACAGAATAGAGAACCCAGAAATAAACCCACAATTATAGGTCAATTAATCTTCAACGAAGGAGGCAAGAATATGCAATGGGGAAGACAGCCTCTTCAACAAATGGCGTTGGGAGAACTGGACAGCTATGTGCAAAAGAATGAAACTGGGCCTCTTTCTACACCATACACGAAAATAAATTCAAAATAAATTAAAGACCTAAATGAGAGACCTGAAATCATAAAAATCCAAGAAGAGAGCATGGGCAGTAATTTCTCTGACATTGACAATAGCAACATTTTTCTAGATACATCTCCTGAGGCAGGGGAAATAAAACAAAAATAAACTGTTGGGACTTCATCAAAATAAAAGCTTCTGCCCAGCAAAGGAAACCATCAACAAAACTAAAAGGCAGCCTATGGAATGGGAGAAGATATTTACAAATGACATATCTGATAAGGAGGCAGTATTCAGAATATATAAAGAAGCCATACAACTCAACACCAAAACCCCAAATAATCCAATTTAAAAGTGGGCAGAAGACATGAACAGACATTTCTCCAAAGAAGACATACAGATGGCCAACGGACACATGAAGAGATGTTTAACATCACTCACCGTCAGGGAGATGCAAATCAAAACCACAATGAGATATCACTTTACAACCTCAGAATGGATAAAATCAACAACACAAGAAACAGGGGTTGGTGAGGATGTGAGGAAAGGGGAACCCTCTTGCCCTGTTAGCGGGAATGCTAGCTGGTGCAGCCATTGTGGAAAATAGTATGGGGTTTCTAAAAAAAAAATCACAAATAGGGGCACCTGGGTGGCTCAGTCGGTTAACCGTCCGTCTCCTGATTTCAGCTCAGGTCATGATCTTATGGTTTGTGGGTTCAAGCCACACGTCCATGCAGAGCCTGCTTGGGATTCTCTCTCTCCCTCTTTCTCTGCTTCTCCCCAGTCTGCTCTCTCACTCTCTTTCTCTCTTAAAAAAAATGAATAAACATTTAAAAAATTTACAAAATTACAAATAGAATTCCCATCTGATCCAGTAATTCCACTTCTGGGTATTTATCCAAAAAATACAAAAACCCTAATTCAGAAAGATATATGCACCCATATGTTTAGTGAAGCATTATTTACAAACAAATTATGGAAGCAACCCAAGTATCCACGGACTGATGAATGGATAAAGAGGATGTGGTATATGTATACAACGGAATATCACTCAGCTATAAAAAGAATGAAATCTTGCCATTTGCAACAACATGGATGGAGTTACGGAGTACAATGCTAAGTGAAATAAATCAGTCAGAGAAAGATAAGTACCATAGGATTTCACTCTTATGTGGAATTTATGAAACCACCAAAAAAAAAAAGAGAGACAAACCAAAAAACAGACTTTTAACTATAGAGAACAAACTAATGGTTACCAGCGGGCAGGTGCATGGAAGGATGGGTGAAATAGGTGACGGGGATTAAAAGTATAATTTTTGTGGGGTGTCTGCGTGGCTCAGTTGGCTAAGTGTCCGATTTCAGCTTAGGTCATGATCTTGCAGTTCAGGAGTTCGAGCCCCAGGTTGGGCTCTGTGCTGATAGTGTGGAACAGGTTTGGAATTCTTTCTCTCTCTTCCTCTCTCTCTCTGCCCCTCCACACTCAAAATAAATAAATAAACTTAAAAAAAAGGTACAATTATTGTGATGAGTGCTGAGTAATGTATAGAATTGCTGAATCACTATGTTGTACACCTAAAACTAATATAACATATATATATATATATATATATATATATATATATTATATACTGGAATTAAATATATACGTATATATGGGTTTCTAGGCTACAAGTCACTTCACTTCTCTAAGCCTTCTCATGTGAAAAGACAAGAGACATCACACGCCCAAAATAGAAGGTGGAGGTGAAGGAGCGGCCATATTTGTACACTGAGGTCTGTGCATTCCCGTAGTGCCTCCTATTCCTTTAAGACCTGTTTCAGGTTCTCCAACTCTTGGGTCAGGTGCATGTTTAACTCTGTGACAAACACACTAAAGGTCTGGAAGTGGTGAGAGATGAATCCAGATTCCAGTCCATCCTTGTTGCTTCCCCCGCTCACATCCCCATGACCCATTCTGGGGATTTTAGCTCCAGCAAAAGAAACAAAATGACAGCCTCACATAGACAATGAAACCAGCTTTTATAATTGCATACAATCAAATCCCCATAATAAATCCATTATAGTGTTTCTTTCTCATAGTGGTTCAGCTGGTTGGAACAATCCCTGACTGATATATTTGGGTTAGAATGTTTTTGTTTTTATTTCTTACTGTTACAAAAAGTGCCGCTATGAACACTCATGTCTGTGTCTCCTGGTGCACTTGAGCAAGAATTCCTCTCCAGTATACACCTAAGAGTGCATATCGCTGGATTGTTGGGTATTCAAATGCTCAACTTTAGAAGATAATGCCAGATTCTATTTTAGAGCATTTGTGCCAATTTGTATACTCACACCGGCATTGCTTAGGAGTTGCCCTTGATACAAGCCTTTGCAATTACTTTGTGTAGTGGTATTTCTTAATTTTAGCCCACCTGAAGATGATCCGAATTTTTCTCACGGTCATCTTAAGTAACTTTATAGAACTATTAGTGAGGGTGGAGAATAATTTTACATTTCTATTCTCCGTATTTCTTCTTCTGCAAAACGATGCCTCATGACTTTCACCCACGCATTGTGGGATGTTTCATTATTGATATACAGAAGGATTTCTTTGTATATGATGGAACCGGTGCTTTGGGGCCATATGCAGTGGTGTGCTGGAGCTGGTTTGTCCAAGAGCAATTTTGTGCATGCCTATCTCTTCCTGACTCTGTATTCAGTGACATCATGTTGGTAGCTTGAAATAGGCCTTGTTGGGACCATCTTCTCCACGGAGACTGTCAAACCCTACAAATCATGGACGGCTAGCTTTCAAACATTGATCAGCACGGCACTTGTTACACATGTTGCAAATATCTGCTATTGGTTCGTGGCTCGTCTGCAGTTGCTTTTGTGGGGTCTTTTGAAGAAATGAAGTCCTTAATTTTTATATAGTCAAATTTGTTAATCTTTTTAGTTTTCAGTTTTGGGTAAGATGCGCTTTATTTTAGATGTTCAAAAATACCAGCTTTCCCATTAAAGTCTTTACTACATCTGGAATTATGTAGTGTGAGGTAGGGATCCAACTTCATTTTTCCCCCCTAAATGGTCCCATCATCACTTATTGCCTAATCCTTCCTTTCCACAGTATATACTGCTTTTGTGATATATTATGTCCACAGGTGTGTGGGTCTGGCTCCAGAACCCTGCTATTCCATTAATCCATTTGTCTATGACAGCATTGGTCTGCACCATTTTCATTATTATAACGTTACAATTAATGTCTTCAAATCTGATAGAGCGAGTCCTCCTACCTTATTCTTCTCTAGAAGAGTCTTTATTATTTTATATTTTGGTTGTTGTTCGTCTATACAAGTTTAAAAAAATTTTTTTAACGTTTATTTATTTTTGACAGACAGAGAGACAGTACATGAGCAGGGGAAGGGCAGAGAGAGAGGGAAACACAGAATCCGAAGCAGGCTCCAGGCTCCAAGCTGTCAGCACAGAGCCCGTCATGGGGCTTGAACCCATGAACTGTGAGATCATGACCTGAGTCGAAGTCAGATGCTTCACCACCTGAGCCCCCCAGGCGCCCTACATCTTTACTTTTCGCATGAACTTCTGTTTTTGTCTTTACTATCTACTTCCTTCTCTTTGTTTTTTTTTCTTCTATTGGTCTTTTCCTAATTTCTTAAGTTGAACACATAGCTAACTTACCCTCAACTTTCTTCTTTTCTAAAATTAGCATTTAAATTAATAAACTCCCCTCGAAGGACCACGTTAGCTATATCCTCCAGGACACGGCAGGTAGTATTTTCATTGTCACTCAGTTTTTAGTGCTTTTACATCTCTACGATCCTTTGTCCTTTGACGCAGGAATTACTTTTAAGCGTGTTTCAAATTTTTCAAACATACGGGGAACTTTACAAAATTATCTTTATTATTTGGGCAATCCAGACCCATTGCATGTGGTTTGCTTTCCTGGAGTCAGTCATTGTTAACAGGTGCTTGTGTTTCGTTGCCAAGATACTCAATGCATCGGCAAGCAGAGATCAATACATTTCTCCTCTGTAAAAAACGCACAATGCGAGCATTCTACAACATTGGATTGGGTCTTTTTTCCTATGTAATGTTCTATCTTAGAACAGCTCTTCCTGCGTGTCTATAGACACACCTCACTTTTCTCTGACTGCTCAGGAGAGCACGGCACAGGTGTCCTATGCTTACCCAGTCCTCTCTCAGGAGAACTTTCAGTTGTTTCCCATCTTCTGCTGGATGAACAATGTGGCAACGAGGGTTCCTTTGCAGGCATCTGGGTCCCTACGTATGATTACGTGTGTCGGCTGCATCCCTAGGAGTCCAATCACTGGCTCAAACAGAATGCATTTGGACACATATTGCTAGATTGTTCTTGAAGCCGGCGCACCAATTTATACTCTTAGCGTATAAGAGAGCGCTCATTTTCCTCGCAGAAACACCGGACGTTTGCTTATTGTCATCTGATAAGTAAAAAGAACACTCTGCCGTTGCATTAATTTTTCTATTAAGGAAGAAAGATCACAAAAGTTGTTTTAAAAATCTTCGGGAGTTCAGAGGAGGAAGCAGGGACTCCTGGCCCCGGCTGCCCATTAAAACCACTGGGGATTTTTTTTTAAGTTTATTTATTTTGAGAGAGACAGAGAAAGTGGGGGGAGAGCAGAGAGAGAGAGAGAGAGAGAGAGAGAATACCAAGCAGCCTCTGTGCTGCCAGCACAGAGCCTGAAGTGGGGCCTGAACCCACAAAGCTTGGAGATCATGACCTGAACCAAAACCAAGAGTCGGGCACTCAACCAGTTGAGCCACTCAGGTAGGTGTCCCACAACCACTGTGGATCTTAAAACCAAAATCCAAACCAAAAATCAATGCCTGAGTCCAATCTTAGCCCAATTAAGTTAGAATCTCCAGCAGGAGCTTGCTAAGACTATGAGATCTGCTGTATTAAGGACGTATGGAGGCAGAGGGGACAATGCATGAAAGTGGGCGTATGGAAGATTGACAGTCTCAGACCGTGTGCCGCTCACCTCTGAGTTTATGTAATGATTTGAAATAGGGGACAATATCATAACCGCTTAGTGCAAAATTGAATTTAAGTAAATTTCCACTATCTCTTTAAAGGAAAACACAACAAATATTCTGTGTCTCAAAATAAGTATTCTCTACCTTTAGGGGATAAGATCATTCACCAAGTGGGTATGATTCACAGTGAAGACAGCTCACGCACGCCAGCGTTGTGGAGCAGAGAGCCTGGCTCGGGTAGAATTCCCCTAAAAATGGAGACTGTGCTCAGGACACTGAGGCATCGTTTTGCCACTAGATGGGGCTATGGGTTGTGATTTCAAAGAACTACTAAGCAGTGTTTGAAAGAGAGCTTAGAAACCTTCTCTAATCCTCGCTTCATGTTTTATTCTTTAATTTCGTGCGTGTGTGTGCGCGCGCGCGCACGTGTGCAAAACTGACTACTCTCCAAAAAAAGCTAAACTTTCACCTAGTTCTAAATCTACAAGGTGAACGGGCTGTACAGTCTCTGTGGTGGATACTTCCTGTCTCCTCTCTGGGTCCACCGTCCACCCCTGGGAGGGGTTCACCTGTAAGGGTGCACTGAGAGTGTTCTCTGCCCTTGGGCTTCTCATAGGTTTCCCCAGGGGACAGCACTGGAAGGAGAGATGAGGGCAGGAGGAGAATGGGGGGGGGGGTGGTTTACTTCTCCAGCTTCTTCCCTGGTGGGCTGTGGGTTCATCTAGGGAGGGCTATGGCAACTGTCCAGTGGCTTCTTGTGTGCCTACGGCAATCTCTCTCCCTGGGTTCAGGTGACTGCTTACTCCTCTTGTCCCCTGGGGCCTGGGCACCGTGATGATTCCTCTCTGCAGCTAGTCCAAGGGCGGGCGAATCCCCATTCTCTGTTGGGCATCTTAGCCCTGTCCACACCTTTGTAGAACATTCTTTACTAAACCCCCTTCTATGATGCCTTTTGAGTACGCCTTGTATTCCTCACTGGTTTTCCTAACTGGTAAAGGTTCCCTCCTGACATCTCTCTTGCCCATCCCTCCAGTTCTCCTGAAGCAGCCAATTCTAGAGGTTTCCTATATGTTTGCGTGTACAAATATAAAGGAATATATGTATATATTCCTACCACCCTTATTTATTCAAACTGTAGCATTTTATATACCTGCTTCTGTTCCAGGGTTTGTGTGTGCGTGAAACAGTATGTTCTAGAAATCACTCTGTAGCAGTACATAGAGATTTGCCTTGCCTCTTTTTTATGGCTGCTTTATATTCCATTTTATGGGTATACAATAATTTTTTATTCAGTTTCCTATCAAAAGACAGTTAGGTTGTTTCCAGCTATTTGCTATTACAAACATTGCTCTAAGGAATAAACTTGTGTATTGGTCATTTCTCCTTTTTTTAATTTTTTTTTTTAACATTTATTTATTTTTGAGAGACATAGAGACAGAGCATGAGCAGGGGAGGGGCAGAGAGAGAGAGGGAGACACAGAATCCGAAGCAGGCTCCAGGCTCTGAGCCGGCAGCACAGAGCCCCACAGGTGGCCTGAACTCACAGACTGTGAGATCATGACCTGAGCTGAAGTCGGCGGCTTAACCGACTGAGCCACAAAGGTGCCCCTCTCCTTTTATGTATGAGGAAAATGAAACAGAAAGAGACTGAGTGAAGTGTCCAAGGTTATTTCTGGGCAGAGCCCATATCATCACAGTCAGCAGTTCACAGGATGAGACCGCGGTGACTTTGCACAATGGAATCCGAACTTTGCTTAGTGGCCCCTCACCTCACCCCCCCCCCCGATTTACTACATATTCTGACTCTTCTTAAATTTCTACCCTTATGCTTTCATTCCCAGCAGAGTAGTTACAGGAATGGATTCTAGAGCCACCCCCCAGGGAATGTTTCCTGCTACACTGCTAACTGGCTGTGTGACCTTGAACTACTTGCTTATTCTCCCAACATCTCTTTCCTCATTTATGAACAGTTTCCTGCCTCATGGTGCTGGGAAAAGCGCTCGGTACTTGGAGCAGCGCTGGGGCATAGAAGGAGCTATGTGAGGGCCGGCTCTGTGAGGGGTGTTATCAGCGTTCAAGTACAACGTGCGAGACCTGACTCATTGTGTCTCGTCGGCAGTTCACCTTTAAGACTGAGATTACCTGAGATGATCAGATTGCTTCTTAAGAGCAGATGTGGATAAAGAAAGATTGTGGGTAAAGAAATATTAGGGACCTGGGGGCCGAAATGGATCGGAAAAGAGAAAGCGGTTTCTAAAGATAACTTTGCCCACTTCGCAATTTCGTTTTGATTTCCCTGCTCACGTGGACTTAAAACAAATCTATCTGCCTTCTGGACAAGTTCCCTGGGTATCTTACAGTGTCCAAACCAGACTCCCTGTTCACAACCCCTCCACTGTCCGCCACCCTTCACCAATAAACCAGCCCTGGTCTTCCTCTCGCTGTCCCCCAAGCACATTTGAGCGAGTCGATTAAAAAAATATCTCTGATTCATCTTTGACTGCTGCCTTTCACATCCTTAGCAGCAAATTTGTTAGCAAGCCCTCTAAATTTTTTCTTAATATCTTTCAACTTCATTCTCATCCCTCTCTCTCTGTCTTCTCTGAGATCAACCTGAAATTAGACTTTTATTGTTTCCATGCGCCACTAACCCTAACCCTAACCTAGTTCTAATCCTTAATTTGTGGAATTTACAATCTGGAGAGAGAGAGACAGACATTAAGCACATGCAGGTATGAGGTCACCTGAGGTGACCAGATCACTTCGTAAGAGCAGATGTGGGGGGACCTGGGGGGCTCAGTTGGTTAAGCGTCCAGCTTTGCCTCGGGTCGTGATCTTGCAGTTTGTGGGTTCGAGCCCTGACAGCTCAGAGCCTGGAGCCTGCTTCGGATTCCGTGTCTCCCTCTCTCTGTGCCTCTCCCCCCCTTGAACTTTGTGTCTCTCTGTCTCTCCCTCTGTCTCTAAAAAATAAACATTAAAAAAAAAAAAAAGCAGATGTGTATGAAGAAAGATGGGCAAAACGTTGGGGAACTGGGACCCGAACTAGATCCTAAAAAAAGAAGGGGTTTCAGAGTTTCCTTCGGATAACCGGTTATCCAAAATGACACAGATAACCGGTGCAGGATTACCGGATGTTGTTTCTGCTGCGGCCTCCCAGGAAATGAGGAGCAGAAACCCAGGCTTTGGGTCCTGGAGCTCAGGGCTTCGCAGCCTCAGGGTCACGATTTTACCCTTGCTTCGGAAGGTCTCTGGGGTGATAAGGACTGGAGCTGGGGGCGAAGAGGGAAAGAGCGGCCCGGCCCTGAGGAGCAGGCAGCTGGGCGGAACAGACGTGGGGCAGGTTCCGTAGGAGTCGGGCCCCTGCTTGCACCTTCACCCGGGGCTCCGGTGGGGGCGGGGGGAGGACCTGCCCTGAGCCCTGGGACCCCAAGAGCAGTGGCAGACCTGTGACCAAGGGAGGACCTGCGTGGGGGCCTACCTGCAGCCTGCGAGGGTGACAGGACCACCCGCGAGGGGGAGGGGGTGGCGCTGTAGCTAAGAGACCCGTCGGGCCGCTCCTCCGTTCTCAAGGCGCTGGGTAGACCCGGCGCCCTAGAATGAGCCGTTTGGGGCTAGGGGCGGTAACTGCAGTTTCCTCTGTATAAGACAGTCCAGTGCTGACTTTATGTCGCGAGCCTTTTTCCAGGAGCTGTTTCTAGAAGGTCAGAGAGGTGAATTAATTTCTGTTCTGTTCTTTTGTCAAATAAAATAAGCCTGAGAGGCTGTATGTATGTATGTATATATATGTGTATATATAAACATATGTATATAAAGTTTATTTATTTTGTGTGTGTGTGTGTGAGAGAGAGAGAGAGAAAGAGAGTGGGGAAGAGGCAGAGAGGAGTGGAGGGGGGGGGACACAGAGTCCAAAGCAGGCTCTGTACTGACAGAAGAAAGCCCGATTCGGGGCTCGAACCCACAAAATGTGAGATCACGACCTGAGGTGAAGTCAGACGCTTAATCTTAATCGACTGAGCCGCTCCCAGGAAATACATATTTTTAAAGTCACAAGTGAATCGTGTTATCATGAATGTGCCCCCAGGAAATACATGTTTTTAAAGTCACAAATGAGTCCTGTTATCAGGAATCTGCCGTGAGTCCCCATGGGGCTCAGCCTCCTTATCTGTAAAAGGTGGGGATGGTGTCCAACCCCCCTCCCAGCTCTGCCCTCTCAGGGGGTTTGTGTTGTCTCATCCACACATACTGACTCAAACGTATTTGGTGCTTCAATCAAAGTCTGAAGTTTGAAGCTTCGGTACTCAGCTTCAAGGCCATTGGCAAATCACAGAGTAAGAAACTTAGCGGCCGACTATGAGGTATCCAAGGCAGATGGATCACTTCAGTTTCTTCTGAGAACCAGGTAAAGCAGCGGAGAATGAAGGGCTAAGTAAGAAGGAAAAATGCTACGGGTGTCAGAAGAAACGTCTCAGAAGTAACAAAATATCCAGAGTTAATCTTTTGAAAAGGATACATGTGAATTGGCTAAAATAATGCTTGGGTTTCTCTAACTTCCCGATGAATGGATTTTACCTTCCTTTCTTCATGTGTGTGTGTGTGTGCACACGCATGCACGCGCGAACCTCAAAAGATCTTAGTATCAGTGCTTTCTGCTTTTGTTCAAAATGTACAGACAGCTCATAAGTGTGTCCAAACTTTCCAGTCTGTTTTAAAACAAGAAGTCTGGTTACAGATCGGGAAATCCGCACTGTCGTCCAGGGAAGTAAGGCTCCACGGTCACACACTGTCTTCATGTTTGATTTTAACATTCGGCACTTCGGATCATCGCACTGACACAGTTCCACCGGTCCTCAGCCCGCGTCAATTCCCTTAGGGAGTATGTGAACATAGCCCTTCCAGGTGCCGGTGTTCTCGATGGCTTTCGAAAAGCTAGAGCAGGATACTAGGAAGGTTGTGCTGGCTGATGGCATTCGGAGGGACCTTTCCTTTTTGAACTCTTTTATGATTTCCAATTTTTTCTAAAATGACATGTGATTTTTTTTTAATAATAACACACGCAACCTGGCTTACATTTTTAGGAAAAAAAAAAGAGACATTAACCAGTCTGCTTTCCTTCTAGAAATGACACAGGGGATAAGCACACAAGGTCAGGATTTTTTATTGCCTTAAAAAGAGGAAACTTTGTATTTACTCAATTCTTGCCTGAAAGTACGGCCCATAGATTCTCAAGCAGTTATCAGGGTTAAGTCTCCTGGTGGTCAGATATGTCAGAAAGACCTTATCTCTTTTCTTTTTGGGCGCGATTACACGTCCTCTGATCATAAAGTTCGTCCTAGATTACGGGACCAGGAAGTCCCTTAGGTGAAAAGTTACGGCCCAAAATGCTGTCCAGGCACTTTCTGATTGTTTGCCACACTAGCCGGAGGCAAGGAGACCTGGGATGAAATACTGGTAAAAGATAAATGGGGGTTTAGATATCTTACCCTACTTTCCTTTCTGTGTGTGTGCATGTGTGTGTGTGTGTGTGTGTGTCATTTAGGTTTTGTTTTGAATAACGTTTTATCCTGAAGTCACATGATAACATACAGTATTCAAGACTCTCAGTTCCCCTTACTGCAAAACCACACTTATATGTTCAGAAACTGGCTTTAACGAGAAGAAGATGAAATAAGAAGGCAAGTCAGGGTTGGGTTTCTGCAGGGTATTGCTATATTGCTCGGAGGACTCTCTTACGGTTCCAAGGTGAAATTCTGGATATGTTGGCTGAGGATGGTTAGAACCACTCTTCTTCATGTTACCACCGACGGCAGCATAAGCTCCCTGCGAACCCAGTGTCTGGCTCATTCAGGGAGCACCTCGCCCTCCCAGGAAGAGAAAAGGTGTCTGAGGCTGAGCCCCAACTCTAGGAAGCTTATGGTCTGGTCGGAACCATGCTCACAGGGAAACAACGGAGGGGCTCTGGCCTGAGCACATCAAAGGAGCCCCACTTAAAAGGCGGCATGGAGAGGCTCCTTTGTCCGGCCCTGGCCTTTCTCAGCAAAGCCCAGGCCCTCTCTTGTGATGGAGCCTCACTTTCACAATTTAGCGCATTCTGTTTTGTTTCTGACTTCAGCCCTTCTAGCGAATTCATGGTTTTGTCATCACCTCTTCTTGTGCTCAGGATGTTTTTTTTTTTTTTTTTTTGCTGTAGGAACTGCTGCTTTCAGTAGTTTTCAGCCTCTAAAGCTGATGAGAAAATACCATCTTCAGAGTCCCCCTCATCTTCCCCTAGATCTGAAAGGACATGACAGTGGACGTTGATTGTGGGCGGCCTGTTTCTTTGCTCATTCTGATGAGTCTTCTAAAGCGGCCTTTGCATCTCTTTTCACAAATACTTATTATAACCCTTTCCGTAAAACCAGGACCGTGCCGTCCTAGCAGCACGTTAGCAAATCCAGGATCTCTCTCTCTCTCTCTTTTTAAGAGTGAGTGAGGGGCAGAGAGAGAAGAGACAGAGAACCTTATGAGGGGCAGAGAGAGAGAGGGAGAGGGAGAGAGGGAGAGAGAGAGAGAGGGAGAATTGGGGCTCACCCAAAGCAGGGCTCATGTTTTATCCGATGCGGGGCTCCAGCTCACCCGATGTGGGACCCGAACTCACGAACCGTGAGATCATGACCTGAGCCAAAATCAGATGCTTAGCTGACTGAGCCACCCAGGCGCCCCCTCGTCCTAGGTCTCTTGCTCATCGTTTAGTAGATTTACCATTAGAACCGAATGAAGTTACTGTCTGTGCAGTCCTCTCTGTGGTAGCCCTTCATTTCCTTCTGTCCATCATTCACTGGCTCGACAAACATTTCACTCACAATGACAGACACTGGGCTAGGAGACAGGAACAGAAAGATGAGTCCCAGCACCTGGTAGAAAAGACAGCTAGCTCCTGTGGCACCTTTATGCGATTTGGGACGAGTCATCCCTTCCTCCTGGCAGGGGGCACCTGTGCACCGGCGTTCAGGAATAATAAGAGGAGAACATAATGGATTTCAGCCTCCTCTTGACCTCCTTGGCCAAGGAGCCTCATTTAGGGCATAACCTGAGCAACCCTATGGTATGGACCAGGAAATGTAAACAGCATTTTATGTGTGATGAGCACAGAGGAGAGAGGACCTGACTGCCTGGGAGGCTGGGGAGTTGGGGAAGGTTCCATGGAAGACGTTACATGTGAGCTGAGACACGGAGGAGCTCATTCGGTGAAGGCGGATGAAGGGCAGAAGGAAGATAGACAAAGTCACCCGGGTTTGAAGAGCATGGCATACCTGGGGCTCTGAAAGCCACTGGCGATGTCCAGAGTGCCCAGCTGGTGCATGGGTGTGGAGATGGCTTGATAACTATTGAGGCTGGAAGACACTCAGAGCAATGATCTAGGACCTAAACTCTAGGTCCTTGCTACTCAAAGACTGGTTCTCCTTAGGGTAACTTTGGCATCACCAGACAAATCGCTAGAAGTGTGGAATCCTGGGTCCCACCCAAGACCTGCTGAATCGGGACCTGCATTTTAATAAGCTCTTAGAGAAGGAGGGTTTCGAGATGGCTGTGTAGGAAGATCCTATGCCCTCCTCCTTTCCCTCTGAAAATGGTGTGAAAACTAGGTGACTTCTCCCCACAAAAAAAAAAAAGGATAAAAGGATAACATCAAGACGGATGGAGGGACAGAGTATGGTCTTGGCAAAAAAAAAAACACACCACCCCCAGTGTGGGAACATACAACAGGGAGGGATCTCACCTGTCCGGAGCTTCTCCTGGAGGAAAAGGAGTTTGGTGCCTCCCATCAGGCAGTCCAGCTCTTGGGATCTGCCCCAGAGAGATGAGCTCCCCAGAGATGCCTGGCTTGGAAGACCAATGGGGCTACCTTAATACAACACCAAGCAAAAATTTCATGGAACAGAGCTTGGATATAAAAGTTTCCTTTCCAACACAAGCATTTTGAAAGAGATTTTCAAAACAAGAATTGTTAGAAGTATGACAGAAAGAAAGAAAGAAAGAAAGAAAGAAAGAAAGAAAGAAAGAAAGAAAGAAAGAAAGAAAGAAAGAAAGAAAGAAAGAAAACTAATGGGGCCAATGTCCAAGGGGCCCAAAGTGCCTTAGAAAACTGACAGCCTCCTTTGAAATAGCTTGTGTGTGGGCTCACTCACCCAGGCTCCAGTGCAAAAGCGCTAATTTCAAAATCACTTAGGCTATACTTAAAGAAGATTCATTTGCTGGTCTGGGGGCATCGGCTGGAGGGGCAGGGAGAGCAGAGTCTCTCTCCAAAGGCAGAAGTTCCAGTGGAGGTCAAGAGTGCACCCTCCAGCTTCCCTGCTAGCACAGACATGGGCAGATGCAGCTTCCTCCTGCTGCCCTGCCGAGGCTGAGAGTGCAAGTGGGCACAGCAATCTCCTGCTTCCTGGCCGAGGCAGGAGAAGTTCAATAATTGCAAAGGTTCAAGAGACAACCAAGCCCCTATGTCAAAGAGACAAGAGACAACCAAGAACTAGGGCAAAGGTAAATCAGAAATTTGTTCACCTACACAAGGCTATTCCTTCACCACTGAAAAGAGGTAGCTGGTTCACGGTATCCATAGAAGCACAGAGCATCAAGCAAAACGAGGAAACAGAAATACGTTCTAAATGAGGGAATAAGACAAAACTTCAAGAAAAGACCTTAATGATATGGAGTTAGAAATCTCCCTGGTAGAGATTCCAAGCCATGGTCCTAAAGGTGCTCACTGAACTCAGGAGAGGAACGGATGAACACTGAACACGTGGTGAGACCTTCAGCAAGGAGAGAGAAAATGTAAGAAAGTAACTAAGGGAAGCCGCAGAGCCAAAGAATACAATAACTGAACTGAAAAATACACCAGAAGCGCTCAGTAGGAGTCTGGATGAAACAGAAGAACAGATCAGTGATCTGGACGACAAAGTAATGAAACCCACTCAGTCAGAGTAGCAAAAAGTGAAACGGATTTTTAAAAATGAGGATAACTTAAAGAGAAATTGAGGAGAAGTGGGGAGGAGAAGAGGAGAGAGAAAGGGCATATATATTGACGGATAGATCATGTATACCAATGGACAGATAGATCATCCACCGATAGAAAATTAATAAGGAAACATCAGCCTTAAGCGTTGCATTAAACCAGATGGACTTAATAGACATATAAAGAACATTCCATCCAAAAGCAGCAGAATTCACATTCTCAGGTACACACAGTACCATTTCTGGGATAGATCACCTGTTGAGCCAAACAAAACAAATCTCGATAAATTCCAGACAGTTGAAATCATATCGAACATCTTTTCTGTCCACAATGGTTTGAAACTAGAATTCAATTACAAGAAGAAAACTGGTAAAGTCACAAATACATGGTGATTAAACAACATGCTACTGAACACACACCGGAGAAATCAAAGAAATCAAAGGAGAAATTAAAAAATACCCAGAGATAAGTGAAAACAGAAAAATGACATACTAACATCTATTGGAGGCAGCAAAAGAGTTTCTAAGAGGGAAGTTCATTGCAATACAGGCTTATCTCAAGAAACAAGAAAAGTCTTAAACAATCTGACTTCGCACTTATAGGAACTAGGAAAAGAAGACAGATGAACTCCGAAGTTAGTAGAAGGAAGGAAATAATAAAGATAAGAGTGGAAATAAATGAAATAGAGACTAAAAAGATAATAGAAAAGATCAGCAAAAGTAAGAGCTGGTGCTTTGAAAAGATAAACTTGACAAAAGCCTTTAGCTAGACTAACCGAGAAATGAGAGAGAGGACTCAAATAAAATCAGAAACGAAAGAGAGGTTACAAATGATGCCACAGAAATACAAAGGATTACAACAGATTTCTATGAGCAATTATATGCTAACACATTGTACAACCTAGAAGGGGGAAATTCCTAGAAATGTACAATCTTTCAAGACTGAATCAGGAAGAAATAGAAAATATGAACAGACCAATTACTAGTAAAGAGATTGAATCAGTAATGAAACAAAAGTCCAGGACAAGATAGTTTCACTGGTGAATTCTACCAAAGAGGCAAAGAACATTTCATACCTATCCTTATCAAAATTGTCCAAAAACCAGAAGAGGAGGGAATGCTGTCAAACTCATTTTATGAGGCCAGAATTGCCTTGACATCAAAAACAGACAAGGATATCACAAAAAATAAAAAAAGAAAGAAAATTACAAGACAATATTCCTGATGAACGCAGGTGCAAAATCCTCAACAAAATACTAGCAAACAGAATTCAACAATACATTAAAAGGATTATCCGCCATGATCAAGTGGGATTGACCCCAGAGACGCAAGGATGTTTCAGCGTTTGCAAGCCAATGGACGAGACACCACAGTAACAGAATCGAAGATAAAAATCCTATGGTAATCGTAGAAGACGCAGAAAATACATTTGACAAAACTCGACATACAACAAATGTTTTTTGTTGGTACCTCAGCATAATAAAGGCTTTACATGACAAACCCACAGGTGACATCATACTCAACGCTGAAAAGCTGCAAGCTTTTCTTTAAGATCAAGAACAAGACAAGGATGCCCGCCATCCCTACTTTTGTTCAGCACAGTATTGGAAGTCCTAGCTACAGCAGTTAGGCAACGAAAAGAAATAAAAGGCATCCAACTTGGAAAGGAAGAAGTAAAACTTTCACTGTCTGCAGACGACATGAGACCATATATAGAAAACCCTAAAGACTCTAACAACAACAACAAAAATGGGGAATTAGTAAGCGGCTTCAGTAAAGTTGCGGAATACAAAGTTAATAATAAAAATTATTGTGTTTCTGTACAGTAATAACAAAATATCAGAGAAATCAAGAAAAACAATCTTGCAATCGCATTAAAAAGATTAAAACATCAAGGACTCAATTTAACCAAGAATGTGAAAGACCTGTACTCTGAAAACTGTAAGACATTCATGAAAGAAGCTGAGGAAGACACAAATGGAAAGATATTCCACGGTCATGGCCTGGAAGAATTAACACCGTTAAAACATCCATACTACCCAAAGCAACTGACAGGTTGGACGCAATCCTTACCAACATTCTGACATCATTTTTCCCAGAACTACAAGGCATGATTCCAAAATTCGGGTGGAACCACAAAAAACCCTGAATAGCCAAATCGATATTGAGAAGGAACAACACAGTCAGAAGTATCACACCCCTGGATTTCAAACTATCCTACAAAGCTATAGTGATTAACACAATGTGGTACTGGCATGAGAACAGACACATAGATCAATGGAACAGAAGAGAGAGCCCAGAAGTAAACCCATGCATATATGGCAATTAATTTATGGCAAAGGAGGCAAGAATATACACTAGGAAAAGTACAGCCTCTTTAATAAATAGTGTTGGGAAAACTAAACAGCTCCATGCAAAAGAATGAAACTGGACTACCATCCTATACCATATACAAAAATTAAGTCAAATTGACTAACGACTTGAATGTAAGACCTGAAACCATAAAACCCTGAGAAGAAAACTTAGGCTATAAGCTCCCTGACATTGATCTTAACTGATTTTTCTTTTTTTTTTTTTTCAATCTGACTCCAATGACAAAGACAAAAAAAGCAAAAATAAACAAATGCGACTCCATCAAACTAAAAAGCTTCTGTACATTGAGGGAAACCATCACGAAAACAAAAAGGCAACGCCCCGAATGGGAGAAAATATTTGCTCAATATATCTCCAATAAGAGGTTGATAGCTAAAGTATATAAAGAACTCGTACAAATCAATAGCAAAAACCCACACGATCTGATAAAAAAAATCGGCAGAACATCTGAATAGGCATTTTTCCAAGCAGACATCCGGATGGCGAGCAGGCACAGGAAAAGATGCTGAACATCGCTGAGATTCAGGGAAACGCAAATCAAAGCCACAATGAGATATCACCGTACATCTATCAGAATGGTTAAAATCAAAAATACAAGAAATAACGAGGGTTGGGGAGGATGTGGGGAAAAGGGAAACCTCCTACACTGTTGGTGGGAATGTAGATCGGTGCGGCCCCTATAGAAAGCAATATTGAATTTCCTCAAAAAAGTTAAAAATAGAACTACCATATGATCCAACAGTTCCACTTCTGGGTACCTAACTGAAGAAAACAGAAGCACTAATTCAAAAAGATATGTGCCCCCTTATTTACAATAGCCAAGATATGGAAACAATGCGTCTGTAGATAGATGAAGGAAGAAGGTGTATATGTAACACACACACACACACACTGGAATATACTCAGCCATGAAAAGAATGAAATCTCGCCATTTGGGGCAACATGGATAGATGGAGACCTCAGTCAGACATAGAAAGAGAAATACCACGTGATTTCACTTTTATGTGTAATTTGGAAAACAAAATAACTAAAACTAAACCAAACTCAGGCTCACAGACACAGAGAACAGGTTGGGTGGTGCTAGAGGCGAGGGGGGGTTTTGGTGGGGCAAAACGGGTGAAAGGCATCAAAAAGTACAAACTTCCAGTTATAAAATTCCTAAGTCCTGCGGATATAATACACAGCCTGGGGCATAAGTTAATAACACTGTATCAACTTTGGATGGTGACAGATGGTAACTACGCTTAGGAAGGAGATTGTTTGCAACATATACAAATGTGAAGTTACGCGTTGTACCCCTGAAAATGATATAATATTGTATGTCAAGTATACTTCACTAATGATATAAAAAAGCCCCCCAGTGGTTCATGTGCACATCAAAGTCTGAGTAGCGCTGGTTTAGGGAGGAGCCGACAAGAATAAGAGTTTGTTTTGATCTACCATCAGCGGATTCGCCATCAGGGCGCCTCAGTGATATTAACTACAATTCATCGTTACGGAAAACAGGGGCGTGCAGAATTTAATTTGCACACGAGCACCAGCAAATTGAAACAGAAGAAAGAGAATGCAGACTTCTCCCCTCACCTTTTCCTTTTTTGTCTAACTCCTCGGGCTTGCTGTATCCTGAGCCTTTACCTGGGTGGCGTGGAAATGCATGCCGCAGTCTAGCAAGGACAGAGGTTGGAAAGGTGAACCGACCCAGAAGCCTCCAGCCTGGAGATGGTGTCTGTGCACCATTCTGGAGCGTCTGGAAAAAAATGGAAATACCTCTAAAAAGATCCTAGGAAGAAAGTAAGGCGAGTGTTCTCTCTACCCAGCCCCCCTCATCTCTTCTTTTTCCCCTTTGCCCATTCATTCATGCAAGAGTTCAATTATTGACTGTAGATATTAAGCACCTACTGTTTGTCCGGCACTGATTGCTTCATACTCCTAGTAACCACAGAGCTTTCTACACACTTCCAGATCTTCCGAGAGACCCTTCACCAAAGCTTCTACAAGCTGGACTCTCCCGCCAGCCCTAGGTGGCTCATGGGGACAGTAGGAACAACGGAAGCTGGAAGGCTCCGAGGTTTCTGTTCTATGCTCTGTCCTCTGTGTATGGGCTTCTCTGATTCTTTTTCTCCAAGAGGGATCCTGAGGGGGGGGTGGGAATCCACAGGAGGTTATTACCGTACTTGACTGGGGCATTAGCTCTGGGTTTTGTGTGTTTTAGCTACTGAGGTCAGAATGCGGTGAACGGAGAACAATGGACGAATTTCTCTCAAAAGAAGGATGGGTGGAAGAGTAAGTCTGAGGTGCACGGAAGGGACCTTTGGGGAGGTGAAGCAAAAGAGAAGTGACACTTTTCCCCCAAACTGTTTCTGGGAATTCAGCATACAACCCCCTTGAGGGTCGTCATGGTATCATCACTCTGTGATAAAAAATCGTGCTACCACAAAACAGAGGCGACGAAGGAAACGTATACCGGGTGGTATGGTGGTATCTGGTTTGACTTTTAAATCTAATCGTATGATAAGACTGCAGAAAGGCCACTTTGGATTAGCATGAGCCGTTAACTCTGCTTCCTTCTACCTCCTTCCTACTGGTATCTGGTTCCTCTAAAACTGTGGGTGCAGGCTGGAAAGGGGGAAGGCAGGGGAAGAGACATGCAAATATCAGGGTCCTAGCCTAGAGCCTCCACACGCAACTTTAATCTTCGAGATAAAAACTAACGGTCACGCTCAGTTATATAGCAATCGCTAGATCTCTTTGTCTCTCTCATTTCCTTCATAACGTCTGTAGGAACCGAAGACTGCTTTCAGCAGGCCCTGGGCTGCGTGGGTTAACACAGAGAGTAAGAAGAAAAAAGACAAAGAGAGAAAGAGGAAAAAATAACCTGCGGTTAATTGACAGGTAGCTCAGAAGCAAACAGGGTAAGGCTGGTGTAATTGAGTGTCAGGTGGTGTCGGTGCTTCTCAAAGTGTGGTCCGTGCGTTCGTGCCGCTCCGCCGATGGCTTGGGGTCTGCAGAGGCCTGTGTGGCCAGGGCTGCCCGCGAGGGAGGGCTGTGGATGGTCAAATTGTGGGATGTTTATGTGTAAATGTGACTTTGCTTGGGAGGCAGGACAGGGTATCAGCCTCGACTGTCGGGGTCACAGATGTAGAAGAACTTGTGTTGGAAACGAGGGATTTGAAATCACCCTTGCAGGCACCTGCTGGAGTGCCCGGGACAGACAGATGTGGCCCCCTCACTCCTCTCGTGCAGGGAAGCCAGATGAGCCCATCTGGCCGGTGGTCTGCTTGAAACCGCCTTTCGCCACTTCTTTTTTCCTTTGTGGCCGTTTTCTGAGCAGGGGGGAAGTGTCTTGCACCTGAGTCCCCAGGGCCCAGATTCAGTTACGACCGGAAGTAAGTGTTCTCTGAGACAGACCGCATCCACGCCCTTGGAAGTGGCAGGCATTTCTCCCAGGACATTTTACTCCTTCCTTACGTTCGGCTTAGACTCGCCCTAAAATGCATTTTCCCTTGTGGTTTGTGTAAAAAGATTTTGGAGGTAGATAAAATTGCACTTAGGCCCCAGGACTCGTCCCTCCTTACCAGTTACGTTACTTTGGACGTAGGATTTCGAGCTTTAATTTCTCATCGGAAAAATGAGGATAATCCTACCTATCTTGCCAAATTGCTCTAAGGGATTGAATGAAATAACTTCTGCAGAACAGCCCACACGGGGGTTAGCACAGCAGACTTCCTTCTGTGTCCACTTCTTCACTTCCACTTGGGCACTAGGTCTGAGACAGCATGGATGGATGGTAGGTATGGAAGGAAAAGAGAGGGATAGGAGGAAAGAGCCTTGGACTAACAGTCTCCAGTCCATTCAAGTCAGCTGGCTCAGGACGTGTGTATCCCAGCATTAAAAAAAATTTTTTTAATGTTTATTTATTTTTGAGAGACAGAGAGAGAGAGCGCACGCACAAAAGTGGGGGAGGGGCAGAAAGAAAGAGAGGTGGGGGAGACACAGAATCCGAAGCAGGCTCCAGGCTCTGAGCAGTCAGCACAGAGCCCGATGGGGGGCTCGAACCCATGGACCGTGAGATCATGACCTGAGCTGAAGTCGGACACCTAGCCAACTGAGCCCCCCAGGCACCTGAATAACTTGCATTTTTAATATTATCCGAGTCAGTGGAGAGTGACTTGCTCTGGCTTGAGGTCTGGAACTGTGCCCAGTGGCCTGGTGTCATGGGACTGTGCGCGGTGGTCATTCAAGACACTCCCAAGGACAAATGTCTCACGGAGACAGTCAGCCTTCAAAGGGTCACACTTCTAATTAAAGCCCAAATCACGCTCCTATGACTGCAGGAAAGCTGGTCTCTGGCTTCTCCCCAAGGATTTCTGATAATCCCCAAGGAATGTTTACTTCGGCCAAACATCTGGGGCCCCGATGGTGATGCATCCTGAAATTCCCCACAACGGAGAATGGACTATAACACGCAACATAATTTTACTGAAGGAGATGTGGGAATAATAGAAAGAAATAATAATGCAGAAAAGTAAAATACCAAACGGGGCCCTCCAAAACTTCTACCTTGCCTCATAGGAAATGTTTTACCCCTCAGTCCCCACTGGCTACCATGTGGAAGGGATCAACTTTCATACAGACAAGAGTCCATTGACCAAGCCTTGCTTCCCAGACCCCAAGAAAACCCAGGGGTCACAGTTGTATTCACAGTGAAGACAACATTTTTCCAGTCAGTGTGTTTTATGTTCAACGCCTTCTGTGGATGCAGCAGGTGATCGATTGATCGATAAATGTTTGTTGAATGAATGAGAGCAAGTGATCCGTCCACGGTTACACAACTGGTCAGGGGCAGAGCTGGCTTCAGCTCAAGCCTGCATCTGTAGGTCTCAAGTTGGGTTGGAAAAGGTCGTATCAACTCAACTAGGAAACTATACGAAATTACCCTGTTTCCCACTTTCCCCATGATATCCTGCTATCTGTCCCCATGGTCGCCATTGTTACTGATGGCGTGTGTTTAATTATCCCCCAGGGTTTTGGGGTAAAAGTCTGCTTTTACAGCCTGCTGCCTCTCTCCTCTGCCTTCCTCTGTCTGAGGCTCCAAAAGAAAGTCCTGGAGGAGTTCTAGCTCTTCAGCCTTACCAGTATTGCCTGGGGGGACTCCCTACTTACGCAAATGATTGCCTGAAAACAACAACAACAAAAAACCTACAGAAAAATTCATGGCCCTACCATTTGACTGAGAGATTCTGTTTGATGTCTCTCCAGTCCTCCCAGGATCACTGTTTCCTCCCTGGGTGTAGAGCCCTCCATTGACCAAATCAGTGGTTTCTAGCCACTCCCCCAGTCACTAAAGGGTTGGCATCATCACCCGGGTAAAGGTCCCGCCCTGGGTTGTCCGACTGCACATACCCCAGTTGCTTTTCCCGTTTCAGTCATATTGTGACATCTGTTCTTTTTATACACGATAGAACTATGTAAAAGGTTAGAGAGAGGGCTCCTTTGATCGACAAGCCCCCTGTGGGCAGAGAAGATGTCTTACGATCTCTGCATCCACAGTGCCTAGTATAATGCTTCGCACTAAACTGGTGGTAAAATTAATGAGAAAGTGTGGTTTTCCTGTGACTGCATCTTCCAAGGATAGCCCTGGACCCTACTTCCCTAAAAACGGTCCTTTCTCCCAAGTCTTAGGATATATTGTCCCTGGTTGAGTTAGTCAATAGCTCCTAAGGAGCGTCTTAATGTGTTAAAGTGCTTTGAGGCCTAAAGGAAATTCTCTCTCAAAGTGAGTGTTGAGGAGAAATGCAGGTGGTGTTTGTGTAGGGGGAAGGGTAGAGACCTCCCAGTATCCCTCTTCACACACCCAGATGGAACTACTTTGCGTATGGTGACTGATCCTATCTGGATCCGATTCCCTGAGGCAGATGACTCCTAGTTATCGCCTTAAAACCAGGCCCAGAATTTCACATGGCTCTTCTCTAACCCTAGCCCTGGCCACCAGGTAAAAGGCAGATCTTTGCTACCCTTCACCTCGTTTCTCGTCCTGTGTGATTAGCCTCCCTCTGTCTACTTAGATGCAAAGAGTGTTGAAAACAGGATGTTTGGGTTTAAAAACAGTTTCTGGGAAAAGATAATAGTACCGAGAAAGGAATATGGCAAGATGACATCGTTCTCAAGGAACCGTACCAATGACGTGATCTCATTTGATGCTCTACCGGTTAGAATATCTTGAGGACTTGTTTCAGTTGGTAGAGGAAAGTTTGTTCGTTTGAGGATAAGATCTTGAGACTCCTACTGATAATGAAAGATTCCTGTCTCTGGTATGGCTCGCAGTGAGCCATCCGCGTCATAGAGGCCGTAGAGCTGGAATCCATTTCCTACCACCACTGCTCCACAGCCTCCCGACCTACAAGAAGTGGAGTGACTAGTTTGAAACGTTATGGGATCTTAGGGTAAAAAGGAGACCTTATATGTTTACCTCTTAAGGGAAGAAGACCTTGTAGAACATCCTGGAAAATGGTAGTTCGAGGATGTGTGAATATACCAAGAACCAGGAGATGAACCTTCGAGGAGCAGCTCGAGCTGTGAGTGAGTTCTCGCCAGTTCTGAGCCAAACTCTACTTCGGCGAACTTGGACCCATTGAACATGACTTTCACGTCTTCCTTTAACAATTCGTCTCCAGGAGAAATACACCCAACTCTTTTAGGTATCCCTAATCTACACTGGTTTCCAGCCCCATCCGTGGAGACGGGGTCCTCACTCTAGATCTGTTCCCATTTATCAATGTCCCAGTTAACAAGCGGGGCCTAGAATAGGACGAAATACTCGAGATGCAGGCTGGTCTAGACGTACAAGTTACAGCAAAACTATGTGTTCCCACTTCTAAACAATATCCTACGATCAGATGTGCTGAAGCTCTTAGTTTTTTAGCAACTGGATTTCAATTCGGCCTGCAATTTGCAGTTGAGACAGATTTGTAGTTCACGGGTATGATGTCACTCATTATTTCATATTAAGTCTCCACAACTTTTTCATACTCACCGATGACAAACCAAGCTTCTTCTGTCTTTGGTGTCCGCACACCTAGAAGCCAACACTTTACACTCTGTCTCCTCAGTCTTGACTTTGCCAATCTTAATTAATTTTCTAATTTTTATTAAATTTTTTTAATGTTTATTTATTTTTGAGAGAGAGACAGAATGAGAGTGTGGGAGGGGCAGAAAGAGAGAGAGAGACACAGAATCTGAAGCAGGCTCCAGGCTCCGAGCTGTCAGCACAGAGCCCGACATAAGGCTGGAACCCACGAATGGTGAGATCACGACCTGAGCCAAAGTCAGACACTTAACTGACTGAGCCACCCAGGAGCCCCAATCTGGGATTTTAAATTAGAAAACTCTCACTTACCTAGCTGACTATTCTCTCTGCTTTACTAGTCTTTTAGATATTACAGGTGCATCTTCTATGTCTCTATGCAAGTCACTGATGGGGAGAGGAAAACAGAAAAAAAAAAAAGACAATTTTTTAGTAGATTCTTTGTCAGTCTGACCTCTGCTCCCAACCATATTGTGTACACGCATATAAATGCAGCTCTTTGTATGTGCTGTGCTAAAAATTAAGATATTCTGTGTTTACACACAGAATTTGAGCTACCAAACTGGTAACTGTACTTAAAAAGAAATGGGTACGTTGGGAAAATTCCTTTCCTTCTCTAAACCTGATTTGTCTGACCAGTAAAATGAGAATATTGGTGCAATGTCCTTTACCAGTTGTCAGTAAGGCTCGACTGGACATTTGAAAATGCTCTGCGAATTTTAACATACCACCGAAATCAGAAGGATGATAACATTACTACTGAGTGCAGCTGGGTTGGGCTACATTTGTTTCCTTATTTATTTATATATTTATTTATTTGAGATAGAGAGAGAGAGACAGAGAGAGAGCGAGCCAGGGAGAGGGCAGAGGGAGAGAGAGAGAAAATCTTAAGCAGGCTCCGTGTTCAGCACAGAGCCAGACACAGGGCTCAGTCTCATGACCCTGAGATCATGAGCTGAGCTGAAATTAAAGAGTCAGATGCCCAGGCGAGCGAGCCACCCAGGCACCGGTTTCCGTCTTAAACCCGCCAGCAATGCCTGATGGCCATCAGTTCCTGATGAAACGCTGCGACTGATTTTCTGATTTGTCCTTTGCTCCCTGTCAGACCTGCTCCTCTCATACCCAACTCGGATCCACACTCGGGCTAGGATTCATCTGTTTCTTCTTGTTGCCACTTACAGTTTCTGACCCGCAGGGCTTGTTGGGTGAGGCCCTGTTCCCATGCGACCATTCCAACTCTGGACAGACTGACTCCTCAACTCAGGGCCCTGCTGTAAACACTCACAAGCTTGGAGCTTGTGAGAGGAACGACCACGTGACCAAATGAATGCTGAATGAAGGCCACCTTCATAGCTGCTTCTATTCCTTTGCCTATGGTTTTGGTCTCTTATGAACAGACAGACAGAAAGATAAATACACAGACAGACAGATGGCTAGTTAGGTAGAAAGACAGACTGACAGACAGGCAGATCCACTGAAATACCATAGGCAAAAGCAAGTTTGAAATGTGCTTGTACCTTCTGCCCCCGTTCAGGGCTGATTTCCAGCGGATGCTGGTATGGTTGCACCTTGGATAGAACTAGATAGGAAAGAGTCCCTGTCTCAAGCGCGCTGAGTGACCCTCCACCATCCTGGCCGTCTCCCGAGACTTGCTGCTTCTCTAGGACCCCCCCAGAAATCCCCCTTGCCACCACTTAACAACTGAAGGAGTTAACTCTCTCCTCAGCACAGAGTTTCCAGGACGTGTCTCCAGCCTTTGGACCAGTGTCTGTTCTGATTGGCCGGTGCCTCTGCTGGGCAGGTCGGTGAAGTTTCTGAGTATCGGCCCTGCCCCCATTCCCGCTGTACCTACTCCCTGCCCATCGCTAAACATCTTCCAGGCACGGTACGTTTCTCACTTCCTTTGCTTCTCCCTCCCACGGGGGGCTCCCGCCCACCCTGAGTTCCTCTGAGTCTTACGGTTTGTTTCCTCTCATCAGACACTTAACCACACGTGGCCTTGCTTTTTCTACAGCTTTTCCCGTGTGTGATTTCCCGTGTGGATTTCTCCAGCTCCCTAAAAATCCCTTAAGCGGCAGGGTATCTAATAAGGACTTCGTATTACCCCTCACATCGCCCACAGTGCTGACTGGGGGTTCTCAGTCCCAGCCTGGAATCGAGTAGATCCCGGGGACTAGACCAGCTGCCTTCCCCCCAAACAGCTCTGGCAGGGACAGGATGCTGTTGGGGTGGTCCAGGGGGTCCCCAGTCTCACTGACAAACACTCGGGAAAGCGGAGCTCTGCCAACCGGGCCTGGAACTTGTCATTTTGCTCCTTGGCGGGGGGAGGTGACAGATGGACACTGTCAGCTGGCATTTCCCCTATCAGCTTCCAAATGTCACATTCCAGCATTTAGCACCCCTGTGCTTTCCTTCTCTTCATTTTTAGAACACTCAAAAAATTTTTGTGTTTTGGAAAGACCCCTCTTGCTCCCCACCCTTGAATCGCCTGCCTCCAGGAGGGTGGTTTCTGAGGTCAACTCCCCAGAGCCCGCCGTGGAGGAGACCAGGGCGGCTCATCTGCCACATTTGTGTCACACGCACAGTCACAGCCCGGTCATGTGCTGTGTGCAAGGCTAATTTGACACTTAATTAGGCAGGGCAGGATGTTGGTAACCCTAACGCCCCCGCATACTTTCTCTTCGTAAACGTTCCTTTTAGTTTCTTTTTAGAGTCTCTTTAAAACGCAGGTGAAAGTTTGCACATGACATAAGGGAAAAGACATGGGCTGTGCATATAAAATTTTTGCCAAAAATACCGTTATAGTTGGCATTTGTGGGGCCTTTTGAATCTCAACAGACTCTGAGATTCTAAAATTTCAAAGTATTTAAAAAAATCTTTTTAATTTAAAACACTGAGTATTTTTTTTTTCAGGTTAAAGATGTTAAATGTATTTTTAAATTTTTATTTACTTTGAGAGAGATAGAGAGCAAGCAGGGGAGGGAAGAGAGAGGGGGAGACACAATCCCAAGCAGGGTCTGCGCCATCAGCACAGACCCGGATCCGGCGCTCGAGTCCGCGAACCGCAAGATCACGATCTGAGCCGAAATCGAGATTCAGACGCTCAACCCGCTGAGCCACCCAGGTGTCCCTAAATGTGTTTTTTAAAACCTTTCAAATGCAGGAAGAATATAAAGAAAATAAAAACTGACCATAATCTCATCACGTCGACAGAGACCCTGACCATAATTACCATTCTAATTTCAAAGTTGAGATCGCAGAGGAGAGGAAGGAAGGAAAAAAGGAAGGAGTATGTGCTCCCAGACGTGTTAAAAACAGAGCTCTGTGGAAGTGATCCCCCCAATTTTTTTATTGAAGTAGAGTTGATATATAATGTTGATTCATTTCAGGTGATTTGACATTTATACACATTGTGAAACTGATCACCGTGATCAGCAACCCAAATTATTACAATATCATTGACGACGCGCCCTATGCTGTGACTTACGTACAACTGGAAGTTTGTACCTCTTACTCCACTTCACCCAGTTTGCTGTCCCCCGCTTCCCCGCTGGCACCCACCATTTTTTTCTCTGTAGCTAAGAGTCAGTTTCTGTTTTGCTCTGTTTGTTCGTTTGTTTTGTTTTGTTTAAATTCCACATGCAGGCAAAATCATAGTAAACCTCCAAATTTCTGAAAACAATGACAGGCATTCATTTCCTAACAACACTTACACTGTCAGAAGTTTCTGCTGTTCCTGGATATTAAAGTGTTTCAATGATCAATAAGCTTTATAGAGCTCCGGTTTCCGTATTATAATATATATAAACATATATGTATATGTGTTAATATGGAATGCTAATATTCTGGTTTTCCAGTTCTTGTGTATGTGCTGGCGTGTAAAATAATGCCTTGCAAAAGTGCTGGGCGTTACTAAAAAATCCTACAAAATAAAGAGGGAAACGACACACAACTCCACTACTGCAACAAAGCCCTATTAATATTTTGATAATTTCTTCCCAGCTTTTTGTTCTATTCTCACTTTTTAAAAAAAATTTTTGTTTTTAATGTTTATTTAATTTTCTGAGAGTGAGAGACACACACACAGAGTGAGAGCTGGGGAGGGGCAGAGAGAGAGGGAGATACAGACTCTGAAGCAGGTTCCCGGCTCTTGAGCTGTCAGCACAGAGCCCGACGCAGGGCTTGAACCCGCAAACTGTGAGATCATGACCTGAGCTGAAGTCAGATGCTTAACCAACTGAGCCACCCAGGCGCCCTATTTTCACTTTTTTTCTTATTTATTTGTTATTTATTTATCTATTTGTACTTGGCATTGCAATAGAAAGAAACCATTATTGTAAGTCCAGCCACATCATTGTTCCAGTCTGACTCTCTCTCTCTCTTTCTCTTTAATTTGCTAATTATCCTCAAGCGTCCAGGGCTTGTCTGGCATGTAGATAAAGGGAAATAGCTGCCTTGTCAGTGAGTTTAGGTTTGAATCCTGGCTCTAGTGACTGCGTGAACTTGGGAAAATTACTAAGGAAATTTGTCTCAATTTTCTCATGTGACCCATGAGGCGGACACCCTTCCTACCCGTCAGATTGTTGAACATGAAGAGATAACAGACATAAACTGAGTGGCATAGTGATGGGCTCAGGCTGGGTAAGTGCCTAATACATAGAAATTATTTTTTTCACTTAAAATTATATAATAACAATTATATTTCCATATAATCTTTTTACCTGGCATTTTATGACTAGATAGTAGTCTGCAGTGCAAATACAAATTCCCATGACTAACTCACTTCCATTTTGTGGACCATTTCCAGTTTGGGGCCATGTAGATAATACTGTAATTAATACATTTTTTCATATAATACACGTTTTGCTACAGTCTGTGGATTTCCTTTAGAAAAATCCTTGGAATGGTATTTTTGGGTGAAAGTATAAACCTTGACATAGTTCAAACAAGCATATTGTTTTAGTTCACTTTTTTTAATTTTTTTTTATTTTTAACGTTTATTTATTTTTGAGAGACAGAGAGTGAGCAGGGGAAGGGCAGAGAGAGAGAGAGGGAGACGCAGAATCTGAAGCAGACTCCAGGCTCCGAGCCATCAGCACAGAGCCCGACGCGGGGCTCGAACTCACAGACTGTGAGATCATGACCTGAGCTAAAGTTGGCTGCTTAACCAACTGAGCCACCCAGGTGCCCCTAGTTCACTTTTTTTTTAACTTGAGTAACTGAGGATAGAGTTTTGTACTTTGCTATTTTCTTTTCTTTTTTTTTTTAATTTTTTAAAAGTTTATTTGGAGAGAGAGATAGACAGCAAGGAGGGAGGGGCAGAGAGAGAGGGAGACAGAATCCCAGGTAGGCTCCCCTCTCTCAGTGCAGAGCCCGATGTAGCTCAAACTCATGAACCTCGCAGTCATGACCTGAGCTGAAGACGCTTAACTGACTGCGCCACCCAGGCACCCCTGTACCCTGCGATTTTCATTCAATGTTACGGCAAAGCTTTTTAAAAATATTATATATTTATGTTGGCAGTGAATGTCTCCATGTCCTTGGCTTTTTCTATCATTTGGATTATTTCAGATTTATAGATTTATAAAAGTACAATTACTTGACTATATGGTATGACAAATGGTATGGCCTGTAATCTATAGACAAATCACCCTCCAAAAAACTCACATTGATTTGTGCGACCACTAGGAATTTATGTCTACCAATTTAACAACATACTCTGGGGCAATATATGTTATGATTAAAAATGCAAAAAATGTTATGATTAAAAGCGCAAAAAAATATGTGTTATGATTAAAAGTGCATAAAAACATGCATTATGATTTGTCAGGGAACCTGGGTGGCTTCGTCAGTTAAGCATCTGACTCTTGATTTCAGCTCAGGTCATGATTTCATGGGTGTGAGATTAAGCCCTGTGCCCGGGTCCAGGGAGGAGCCTGATTAAGATTCTCTCTCTCTCTCTCTCTCTCTCTCTCTCTCAAAAAAAAGCATATGTTATGATCGAAAAGGCCTCATTAAAATTTGTTTTGATTTAAATTTTAAATTACCTATAAGTTGAGCATTTCATGTGCTGACTTTTAAAGCAAGGGGAATTGAGACACTGGGAAGTTGCCTGATTTGACCAGCAGCCTGGAAAAAATTATATGTGTATATATATATGTACATATATATATATACACACATACACACATATATTTTTTCAGGCCGATTACATTTCTGCTTGATCTGTACAATTCCTAATACTTGGCCTGAGTTGCTTCCTCTGTACTTCTTGCAGCTGTTCTGTGTTACCATGGAATTCTATTTTTACAGGACAAACAGAACTGAGCAGAAAACTTGCTCCTTGGAGTTTACTTCCCCTAAGAGGTGCCTGCTGTTGAGAATATAGAGTTGTGTTTGACAACGGAGTCAGCAAAAAGGGAGCGGAGGGAAGAGATGGTGGAGAGACTCCGGCTCCTGCTGGCATCATGAGGCCCCTGTGCCCACCCGCGCCTTTGGCTGCTCGGTTACATTAGCCAATGCGTTCTGTTTTTTTAAAATTTAAGCCCGTTTGCTTCAGGTTTTCTTTCAATTGCAACCAAATGATGCAATTGATTCAAGGTCTTCTACGAAATACATTTAAAAATAGATTGATTTTGTCCTATGCTCATGGCCAGAGCAGTTCCTATGCTCATGGCCAGAGCAGAATTAGCAAGAAATGCTAATTTCTTGTCCAATTAATCAATAACTATATAATAGGCCCTCGTTATATGCTCAAATGCCACAAAGTTTAAGGAAGTTCCTTATGTTACAATCTAACTGGAATCCATTGTCTCTGTATTTTCCTCTCTCAGGGAATATATCTCCACTTACCCAGATAAGTTTTGACTCAGGAACTGGCTGGTGGTTCACCTCTTGTTCTCAGTTCTAAGCCTACCTTCCTCTATTCCATTCTGCCAGGTGAGGGCTGGGATTCAGCAAACCTCAGTCACCAGCTTCTCTTGCCAGCTGGCTTTCTGTGAAGCACCAAGAGATGGGACACCCTAGGGGACTGGAATGTGGGAGGCAAAGAATTCCTTCCTGTTCCGGTTCCTGCATTTGTCACTTCTGTAAGCGGCGGACAGCAGAAACTGAGCTGCTGTCTGCGGTTCTAAAGTTTGGGTTTCTTTGGTATCTACTTTGTGCTCTTTCTGTCTTCCAATATCTTTATTACCAATTCCCAATATTAAATCCACTGCACCTTCCTGCCTGGACGCTGGCTGATACAGGACTGATACCAGGAGAGGTCTTAGGAAACGGGCTCTCAAAAACAAGATGCTGAGATTGATTTGCTTTGAACTCAAAGCCGAACTCTTTGCCAATGGAAAATGGGAGCGGGTAATCTATGGCATGCAATGGCGTTGTGATTCATTAAATTATCCTCAGTTCTCACTAGGTTGGAGTGTCGGCAGGAGGTGGGGTTTTGGAGACCCATTAACTGCTGCCTGATGCTGGTAAAGATGATCACAGGGAAGCAAGCTGGGACGGCTGGTTCCGACTGCACTGTGGGGCTTGCAGGATGGAAATAAATAATCTTTCAGCTCAACTCATCTCTAAGGAATGAGAGGGCTTCTAAGGCTGCCCTAAAAATATCCCTTATACCTTGTAGGTATAGGACAGACAGTTCTAAAATATCAGACCCAAATCAAACATTCACAGCTGGCCGCGTCTCATATGTGAGAGTGGAGGGCGTAATTTAGAAGGAATCGGACTCTGACACTAGGAACAGGGACCTTCAGGTGGGCTTGGATGAAGCTGAAATTCCTGACCTCGCCCTCCCCGCCCCCTCCCCCGATGTCACTGAGTGTCCATTGATATGGAAGAAGGCTCTCATTGCCTATTTGATAATACCAGCCTTCCTTTGCTTGAAAACCTGCGGTCAGCACAGCCGAGGGAGTTGCCTTTGCATGGGGATCCCTAATCTTTTAAAACCCCACAGCTCCCAACTCCCAGAGCCTTCAGGCTTTTATCTAGAGTCAGATCCCAGCATATTCAGGGAGAGAAGGGCGGAGTCTGGCTCTGGAGGAAAAGGCTTCACTCCAAAGGAATCACAAGGTTTTGTTAAATTCTTGCTAGAAGAAACCTAATATACATGGAGATGGATTCTAAGGGTATCAGATCAAGGAGAACCGAATACAACATTGGGTTGGGGCCAAACTTAGGTAGTCCTGATATAATACACTTTCCATAGGTTTCTGGACTTAATGCTATGGTAGATTGTTACAGCAATAGCCCCAGGGAATCATGCCATTTTGTATATCAGGCCTTCATGTAATTCCTTCCACATTGATTTTGGACCAGCTATTTAACTTACTTTGGCCAATGAGACATTAGCAAACGTGCTGCAGACAGAAACCTAAAAAGCCCTTGCACATTGGGGTCTGCCCTCTCTTTGCTCTTTTTGCACCTGCTTCCATGTGGAACAGCGCGCAGACGAATCTCCTGAAGACATACAGCCCAACGGAGAGCCGGCACCAACTCTGAGACATGTGAACGAGACCACCTAAGACCAGCATCCCCCAAACAATCTGTCAACTGACCACAAACGCATGAGTGAGCCCAGCTGATGCCCTGTAAAGCAGAAATGAGTTGCCCCAGCTGAAGTTGCTAAACTACAAAATCATAAACACATAAATGATAAATAAAAGCCATAAATTTTGTTATATGGCAAAAGCAAGCGGAAGCAAATGTATTATTTTGGGCAGCTGGGAGTGGTCGGTTTATGAAGTTGGTTGGCTAACCCCCGTGCTCAACAATGACATGAGTTGATAGAATTTCTATGGAATAATGGACAGAAAGGATCCCAAAGACTTAAGGAGGTAGAAATAATGGGGTAATTTGTCATGTGTAACCTGTGTGTCTTTCCTCCCCTTGAAAGGGCCCAAGGAATATTCCCTTTACCAAAGCATTGGGAAATGCATTAGTGAGGGAGCCCCACAACCTTGGGCCCCACCAGATGGCTGTTTTCTGTAGGCCAAAGATGATGGCAGGAAATGCTGCCTCTGATATCAGCTCCCTGACTTCAACCAGATGATAAGATCCCAGAATAGCAATCAAAACTTTTTACTTATAGGAAATCTTTAGTGGTAGTCGGCCCTAAGAATTAAGTAGTTGGCCAGCCTACCAAAGCATGGCAGAATAGAAATTTGGCTTGAGTTTTCACAACTGAGTATCACAGCTTCTTCCCCAAATTCTTAGAAAGGACGCTGCTGCAATGTCACAGATACTGTAGCTCTTCCTCCAAGCTATCCCCAAGGGGACCTGAAGTCATTCCTGAAGGTGTCTGTGCACTGGGGGAAATGGAAATACCCAGGCTTTTCAGGGATTCTTAAACGCTGCTCTGAAATGACACCAGTCCTTTGGAACCCCAAATGTCACTGTGGTCCACTAGTCAAAATAGAGGCATATAGTGGTCAGGTGATGAACAGAGTTTGTGCCCAATCCAATCTCATTATGATCTGGACTCCAGCAACCATTAAAAACGGTCATTAGGAGGCCCAGTCAAGAACACAGGTGTAAGCTTGTGGTATGATGACGAATTTGAAAGAAGGATTGAAAATGACAACTCTAAGATCACGTACATGTCTGGACAAGGATGGAATGCGAACAGCCAAAATGAAAATGCTTGTGCTGAGATGATGAGATCATGGGTGATTTTTGTTTGTCTGGCATTTCTCAATTCCTCAAACTCTCCCAAATGCTATTTTTGTTCCCTTTGTAAAAGGTACTTTTTTTTTTTAAAGACTTAGTGTTCATTCGGCTCTTTTGTTTTAAGGGTTGCCTTTACATACTTTTTAGCCAATCAGATTAACATCATAAAAATCAGAATGTTACGTGTCGCCATTCTCTTCAATATTACGATGAGGCTCCGAGCCAATCATGCACGAGGCATCTATTCCATGCAACAGGCTGCAGAATTGACAAACCCCTCCCTGCTCCTTGCCCTCCAGGAGCTTAGAGTCTAAGGAGAAGATGTAACATATGCTTAAATCCTCATGATGCAAAACTGAGAAGGATAACCGGCTAGCTTAACACTCTGCTCAAGATAATGTATACATCTGGATAGTTCATAGACAGCAGGTGCCCTGAGCTTCGTGGCCCCGGTACACAGACCAAACTGAACATGGTTAACCTGTTGCTGCTGCATAAAGTTACCCTTGACACCCACAGAAGGGAGCTCCATGGCATTTCTACAGTGCCAACCATCAAAGGCCTTGACTAGTGAGTGTCCTTGTGTCACAGACATGGAACCGAGTCACTGAATGGTTAAGTTTAAAGTCACAGAGAGGACTGGGAAAGAAGCCTTAGTTTGGGACTTTGACCCATTATGGATACCCATCTGAAATCTTGGCAGGTATAGCATAGCAGCGTGCCAAATTTTTCTAATATATGCCATTGGTTTCTGAGGTGAAGAAAACAGAATTTTTTTAAGGGAAGATGTAGTTAAAAAAAAAAATCGTCAACCATTACAAGTTGAAACGAATGCTTTGTGATTCAGACCTCACAAAAATCCTCAATGGCTTTTCTCCACGATTTGTAGTTGCCCACTGTGTCCTTAAATGCTTTCTGTTAATTAAACAACTCAGATGTTGTCAAGACTCCAGTAAGCCATATAACTTGTCAATTTTGGCTTGCCTGTGTATAAAGCTCTAATGGTCTCAAAAGGCTTTTCCAGTAGACCCGGAGGAAACGGTGGATAAAAATAACTCTATTGGCAATTCGTCCCTTTCTGTCACTGAAAATTTCCACTCATCTCTGCTTCTGGAAATCACTGGAAACGTAGGGGCGAAAATTCCCTTTGTGTTCAGTCTGGCAGCAAGAACGAGCCTCAGAGCACTCACTGGGGTCTGGGGTCCAGGGTCCGGGGGGGTCATTTTCTAAAGTGCAATAGTGCTTGCTTAGGGTCATAGGCTGCAGAGGTGAGTGCCTGGATCTGGCAAGGGCGGGCTGCCGGCCTTGCTCGGGGCGCACCTCGGCCAGGCGCTGCCCGGTCTCTCTGCAGTCTCCATTGTAGTGCCGGAGCTACAAAGGCATTGGACAAGTGCAAACGACAAGCTCTGCAGGCCAACGGATTCTTGTTCAGAGTCCCGAACCTTCTCGAAGACGTCCCATCAGGTCACCCCAGCTCCTGAAAACACAGGCTCAAATCTGGGGAGAGAAGGCCACAAAAAGGAGAATCACTTTTCTGATGAGAAAACAGATAACCTCTCAAAAACAGACTGGAGTGAGAAAGGGCTGTAGGGGCAAAGCTCACCTATCTGGAGGCGGCATAGTTCAAGACTTTTGTTTCTACCCCGTCCGCCATTGCCCTAGTCCATGTCTTCGGCCTCTCTCTCGGACCTGCTCCAAGAGGCCTCATCCCCCTGTCCTCAGGCCTGCCGTCGGCTCAGTGGTACTGGAGCACCGTTCACAGGCTCCCCTATTCAAAACCTTTTCTAGTTCCCTGTGGCGCCAGATACCTCCGTTGGTTCCTGCAGACGCATTCTCCACCGGAGAGGTCACCGGAGGACGACTTTGGACGGCTCACTGGGCTCGCTTCTCTCCATGCCATGCTTTCCCTCAGACTAGGGGATAAAGAAGGTTGTGACGAGTAGCATCGTGAGGTTGGGCTGCGTGTGCTTCCGCAGCCTCCCAGACAGGCCGTGGGCTCATCTGGCCTAGCACTCTGACTTGCTTTGGTCGATGAGACATTAGCAAATGTGATGCAGACGGGAACACTTGCATGTTGGGGTCTGCCCTCTCTTTGCTCCTTTTGGACTCGCTTCCAGGTTGAAAAGAGCACAGACAAACCTGCTGAGGACACACAGCCCAGCCAACAGCCAGCACCAACTCCGAGACATATGAATGAGGCCACCTAAGACCAGCATCCTCCAAGCAATCTGTCAACTGACTGAATACGCATGAGTGAGCCCAGCTGACGCCATGCAAAGCCTTGTGGGTGGCCCTCTCCTACTGCTGTTCTCACCAGAATTCTGGTAACTATGCCTTCGCCTGTCTCCTCCAGGCCTAGGGGTGCTCAGCTCTCCCCTGCTGTTGCCAGTTTCAGGTCGTTCAACCTCCCCGCCAACCCCCTCCTGCCTATGCAGCAGGGAAGCTGGCCTCAGTCACCCCTCCTAAGTGTGCCCTCCGTGTCCTGCTGAGACCTAACTGAGGCATGCATGCCTAAGGAGCAATATCTAACCTCCTTTGCCTGGAGTTCCTGTCTCACAGCAGGGCCCCCAGCCGTCTTCCCTCTGGTCTCACACTTGGCTCTTTCCAGGCTGGGATTGCATCCCTTTTCCTACAGATGTGCCTGTCCCCCTGACTCTGTCATTCCCCCTGTATCCCCTCTATCTAGTAATAGTAATAGTAATAGTCTGTTATTCCCATGTTTGCTTGGTGCAAATGTCACCTCCTCCATGAAGCCTTCCCTCTTCCCTGTCTGTCCCCAGCCTAAAGTGATACTTTCTCCATCTCTGAACTTTCATGTATTATTTGTACTTCCTATAAAGCCATAGAGATCTATACAAAATACACGGACTTCTCACACAATTAAAAACTCACAAGCCCAGGGGCACCTGGGGGGCTCAGTCAGTTTAAGCAACCGACTCTGGATTTTGTTTGGGTCATGATCTCATGGTTCCTGAGTTTGAGCGCTACATCCAGCTCTGTGCTGACAGTATGGAGCCTACTTGGGATTCTCTCTCTCTGCCCTTCTCCTGCTTGCACTCTCTCTCTTTCTCTCAAACCTAAATAATAACCATTAAAAAAAACAAAAACTCACAAGCCCAGGTAAGTGAGGCAGTTACTGTCTCCTCCTCCCTGGAACAGCCAAGCTCTATGTGGAAGGCAGCTGGATGCGGGGTGGGCATTTCCGGGGACTCTGAGGTTAGGTATGTAAGGTGGGCTTTGGAACGAAGTGATAGTCTGAGAGCTTCGTGATTTTCCGAATACGTTCCAAGAAGCACAATGTGCCTTAGAGGCCTTTGCAGGGACCTAAGGCAGGGGTATATATACCCCTCCGTCTGGTTTCACCACTGTTTTAATCTGCTTTTGTGAGATAATAGAAAAAATATATACACTGGTGGCTGCCTGGGGTTCCCAGCACAGAATTCCTAAATCACTTGTAATTTTCTAAATGATAAGCACACTGGGAACTTCTTTGTTCTAATATTCGGTCTTTGACTTCACTTCCTGACCGAGTTCCTAAATGCCTTGAAATTTCCTGGAGGACAGCAGTGTCTTTTGTTGTAATGAGGTGACTCTCAATGAGCTCCTGGATGGGGGCTGGCCACCAGGAAGGCTGAGCTAGGGTTAGAAGCTTGGAATTTTCAGCCCCACCTCTCACCCCACCCCCATTCTCCAGAGAGGGGAGAAGGGCTGAAGACAGAGTTGATGATTGGTAAAGCCTCCATAAAAATCCCTGAAGTAGGGCTTCCAGAAGCTTCTGTGTCGGTGAGCACAAGTTGGTACTGGGGGAGTGGCACACACACAGACCGTGGACGCCCCCACATGTCTTGCCATATGCATTTCTTCTATCAGATGTTCACTGTATTGTATATAACCCATCATTGTAAGTTGGTAAACAGTAAACTGTTTTCCTGGGTTCTGGGAACTGCGCTCTCAAATTCACCAAACCCAAGGAGGGGACGGTAGGAACCTCAGATTATTTATAGCTGATTGGTGAGGAGCACAGGCGACAGCCTGGGCTGGCCATTGGCATCTGAAGTGGCAGGTGGAGGGTGAGGAGGGCAGTCTTGTGCGACTGAGCCCTTCACGGGTGGGATCTCACACCATCTCCAGGGACATAGCATCAGACTTGAGCAAAATTGTAGGACACCAAGCTGGTGTCATGCAGAACTTCCTGGTGGGCAAAAAGCCCCATGCGTTCATGACAGAAGTGTGTGCGTAGTAGTGACAGTAAAAGAGACACAGAGGAGGAGGACTGAAGTTTTCCCCACTCAGGAAGTACAGGTATTCTGTCTAATGGTTCCTTTGTGAAAGGGTTATAATAGGAAGAAAAGATTGGAAACCACCACACAGAAAAGGCACCTGGACCCTGGAGGCATGTGGAGGCTGTGGTCAGGTCTCAGGTGGAAGTTCCTAAGGGGAAGACAAGAGACTCGTGCAAAACAGAACAAACATAGATTTGATCAGCTGCTAGAGGGTATATAGACCTCTGACTTCTTTCATGTTAGCCCAGATTACGCCAGTGAAAACAGTTTTTTGAGTACCTTATCTCCAATTCTTGATCACGAGAATTCTGGAATACTAACGTTGTGCCTCGTTCATCCTGACAATTTCCGCACAGCCTACCTGGCACGGAGTCTCCCAAATAGCAGACACTTACTGCATGTTTCAGGGGGAATGAAGGAATGAAGGAATGAATAGCACTATACTGGGAATCACGAGATCTTTTATTTTTCTGTCACTATTTCATTCAAGAAAGTCACATAACATCCCTGAGCCCCAATCTTGCCATCTGTAAAATGAGGAAGTCAGGTTACATGGTTTGTAATCTCTAAGAAACCATGTCAAGATGACTAGGATAACTTTTTTTTTTTTTCAAAGGAAACACGGTATCAATCTATGGTATCAGAATACACTCCTAGCGCTTTCCTGGTTGATAGCTTGGTGGCCTGCGGGAAAGCAAGACGCCATGGTCCCAAACCTGATCCCTCACATCTTTGGAGTGTGGAGCCACTCCTTGTGGGCTCACTAGGTTAAGAGGCTCTGAAAGGCAACTAAGACATCAGTATGTGTCCTCGAAAGAGGATTTAGCTTTCCCCTCCCTAAAGTTGACAAGGACCCAATGGAGAGTTCTGTATAATGCATTTGTTATATAGGATATAAAGAGGTGATATATACAGTGAGAGGTGAGGATAGAGAGAGAGATCATCCTTCATCTAACAAGCACTCCTGGGTACTTAAAAGTGATACATTGGCACATATTATTTTTTTATTTTTATTATTTTAATGTCTATTTATTTTGAGAAAGAGAGTGAGGGAGAAAGCAGGCACCCCTGAGGAGGGGAGGGGCAGAGAGAGGAGAGAGAGAATCCCAGGCAGGCTCCATGCTCAGTGCAGAGCCCGATGCAGGGCTTGATCCCACAACCATGAGATCATGACCTGAGCCAAAATCAAGAGTCAGACACCTAGCCGACTGAGCCACCCAGGTGCCCCAACACTGGGACATTTTAAAATGTCTTCAAGTACAAAGAAAATTCAGAAAATATAAAAGAAGAAAACAATACAAGTTTCCAGAGAATAATGATTATGGGCATTTAAATATTTTTGCTTCACTTCTTTGGGAGAAAGGGGTGTAGTGGTATATTAAAAACATTCTTTTGGGGAGCCTGGGTGGCTCAGTTGGTTAAGTGGCCAACTTCAGCTCAGGTCATGATCTCACAGTCTGTGAGTTCAAGCCCCATGTCGGGCTCTGTGCTGATGGCTCATCAGAGCCTGGAGCCTGCTTCAGTTTCTGTATCTCCCTCTCTCTCTGCCCTTTCCCTGCTCACGCTCTGTCTCTATGTCTCTCAAAAATAAAGAAACATTAAAAAAATTAAAAAAAAAACATTCTTTGAAATAGAGCATTGATGATACAGTCAGTATATTTTTATACCTTACCCTTCTTTTCTTTTTGTTATATAGAGTTTTTTCCCATATTATAAATCCTCAGACGCGGAACTATAAGTGACAACATATAGTGTATTGAGTAGAGGTTCCAGGATTTCCCTGTTGTATCAGTCAGGACAGACTCGATTATGCTGCAGTCACAGCCAACCCCCATATCTCTATCATTTAAACCAAATAATAAACAAAGCTTCCATGTCCACTGAGGGTCGGCTAGGGGCTGACCATTATTTGTAGTTACTCGGAGACCCAGGCTGATGTAGCAACCACTACCCCGAATGTTGCTGGTTGCCGTGCCAGATGGAAAAAGAAAACAGCAAAGCACAAGCTAGCCCCTACATCTCCCACCTAGAAGTCACACATCGCTTAAGCTCATATTTAGTTGACCGAAGCAAGTCACATGACCACACCTAACTACAAATTAAGTGCAGAGAAGTGCAATCCTAGTACATCACACAAAAGCAAGACATCCAGGAAATGTGTGAAATAACACTAAAGACCACCACGTCCACCACAGAGAAGGATGGTAATGAGCTCTTTGGCCACATTTAGTTTGATCTGAGCCTTTTGATCCTGTAATATTAAAGTTTAGTCCTTGAAAGCCTACCTGGGGAGGCTGAGAAGTCTGATTTCCACAAGGATAAGAATAGGCAACACCTTTCGCAGAGTTGCCTAGAAAGTTTGAGGCAGAGCCGTGGAGTGGAAAACCCAGCCCTGTGCAGCTGATGCCTGGGCTTCTGAGCCCTGCTGGGCACTTCCACATTAATTGGGTCTCAGTTCAGTCTCTGGTCACTGAAGCAAAACCACCAAGCTCTTCCCTTCTTAAGTGGGAAGGGAGAATACGTATCTATATCGAAGTCTTGTCAGAACTATGTGTAATGAACATGCTCAGGGCAAGTCCCAAGACTCTATCTACCAAGGCAATGTGACTAAGAACAGGAGGGCCAGGATGACTCCTAGACAGCTTAGAACTTGACGCCGTCCCCACGTGGTTTGGGGATGAAGGGGAGCGGGGATGGCAGAGGATGGGGTGGGAGATGGAGAGCCCCGAGCTGGCTGAACCAAGCTCTGCCCAGCGGGGCTCTGTCCTCAGACTTTATGGAGCAGAGATAGGAGTTTGGGGAAGCATTAGAGTGTTTGGAACGAGACCAAGTACATTCACTGTGAGAGAAGGCACAGAGCCAGGGAGAATTTCTGGGGCACCAAACATTTTCTGTAGGGCCAGATTGTCAAATATTTAGACTTTACAGGCAATATGGGCTTTGAGGCAGTTACTCAACTCTGCCATCAGAGGCGGGGGCAAGGGTGTGAAAGTTGGGAATGAGATGGAAACAGCGAGCATGGCTGTGCTTCAATAGAACTTGCTTACAAAACAGGAGGCGATTTGGGCCCCTGGGTACAGTTCACCTACTCCTTAAAAAGGAGTTGGTACATATCAGTGGATAATAGAATGTTAACTTTGGTTGACTGTAATTTCATAGGCGCCTACTGAAAGTACAATGCATCCCAGGATGTGATGGGCTCTGAAAGGAAGAAGATGCTGGACCTGCTTTCTAGAAACGTATAACACGGTCCTCTGGGTCTTATTGCCTGTAAGCTCTTTATCTAGCATGACTGTTATAATTAATACATTTATTTTCTTTTGATAAATATGTGACATACAGGACATTTATGTTTATGACCTGGTCCTGTGAGCCCAATTGTACTATATCCAACACCTGTTTTCTTTGGATAAGAAAAAACAGCTTAGCGGTAAGTGACAAATCAAGGGAAAGTTTATCAAATATAGAGCAGGTAATGGGTTACTATTAACTGTAAGTGAAGACATAACTAAAAAGATGGACAAAAGATACATAGACAGCTCCCCAAAGAAGATAAAACCTATAAATTTATGCAAATTTTTTAAAAGTTTATTTATTTTTGAGAGAGAGAGACAGACAGAGTGTGAGCAGGGGAGGGGCAGAGACAAAGGGAGACACAGAATCTGAAGCAGGCTCCACACTCTGAGCTGTCAGCACAGAACCCGATGCAGGACTTGAACACACGACCTGTGAGATCATGACCTGAGCTGAAGTCGGATGCTTAACCAACTGAGCCACCCAGGTGCCCCTATGCAAATGTTTTATCTCACTAATAACTTTAAAATCGAAATTAAAATAATAATGATGTACAGTTTTCAATTTCTAAATTAGCAAAGTTTCAAAACAATGATACCCAGCATTGGAACAAGTGCAATGATGAAAGTAGATCTCTCATATATTGCTAGCATAAGTTGGTACAACTTTTTAGAGGGCAATTCAGGAATATATTTTGAGAGTCTTAAAAATGTCTATAGCTTTAGTCTAGTAATTTTACATCTTAGGTTTTACCTTATGGTAATTATTGGGGCTGCACATAAAGATCTGTGTGTAAGATTATTAATTGTGATAATATTTGTTTATTTATTTATTTTAAACTTATTTATTTTGAGAGAGAAAGAGAGAGAGTAGGGGAGGGACAGAGAGAGAGGGAGAGAGAGAATTCCAAGCAGGCTCTGTGCTGACAGCACAGAGCCCCACACAGGTCACGAACACAGGAACCATGAGATCAGGACTCGAACCAAAATCAAGAGTCAGATGCCCAACTGACTGAGCCACCCTGGTGCCCCTAATTGAGGTAATATTTAAATAACAAAAACATAAAACAACCCTGAGGTAGATACTAAAGGTTCAGCAATAGGGAATTAGTTAGATAAATCCTAGTCCACGTATACAATAAAATATCAGAGCCATTAATTATATTTTTAGCACATGGGTAATACTGATGACATAAAATTAAGTGAAAGAAAACTATATTGAGCTGTACATACTATATATACATACTATAATTTAATTTTATAAAATTTAAATATAGAAAAACATTAGAAATTAAAGCATTATTAAGTATTAACCATGGTAATCTGTGTGCAATGGATTATAAATTATTTTTATTTCCTTTACGCTTTTTTATTTTCATTTTTGCTCAAAAAAATATGTAATTTTTAAAAAGTTCTAGGGGTGCCTGGTGGCTCAGTTGGTTGAGCGTCTGACTTCGGCTCAGGTCATGATCTCGCATTCATGAGTTTGAGCCCCATGTTGGGCTCTGTGTTGACAGCTCAGAGCCTGGAGCCTGCTTCAGATTCTGTGTGTTCCTCCCTCTCTGCCCCTCCCTTGCTCACACTCTGTCTCTCAAAATAAAATTAAACGTTAAAAAAAATTTTTAAGTTCTAAAAGTTGTATTATTTATTTTCGAGTTGGCCAACTCAACTAAAATTAAGCAAGATTCATCATTTAGTAGTGAGACGAATTAGGTCAAAATCAGTCAACTTTTACATTTACTGCAGAATAAACTATAAGAAGCACAGACAAATGGATAGTAAGACAGACAAGTCATTTCCAAACCCTTCAGTTTAATTTTATCAAGTAATTTTGGTGACAGGGTTGTTTTTTCCCTTCCTGATTTACTCAACTATTCATTATTTCAAAACACATAAAGTGCAGGATTCTGGTACCACACATTGCCTTTTTTTGCTGAAAGAGGCAGTGAGCTGAGGGGAAAAAACCCTGTGAAATAAATAGAAAACTCTAAACAGTGAGTCTGCAGGCACTGTGGTGACAGGCTCCTGGATGAACAGAGCCCTGGCCTCTCAGACAACTCTGTGACTAGAGAACAGTCACATACTTCTACTTTTTAAGGCTCAGGAAGGTCTGAAAAATTCACTTACTCCAGCCAAGACTGCCTCCCTCATGTCTTGGTGCCTGTGATGGTTAGTTTTCTGTGTTTGCTTAGACTATTGTACCCTGTTATTTGATCAAATGTTAGTCTAGGTGTTGCTGTGAAGATGCTTGGTAGATGTGATGAACGCTTGCCATCAGTTGACTTTAAATAAAGCAAATTTCGGGGCGCCTGGGTGGCTCAGTCAATTAAGCGTCCGGCTTCGGCTCAGGTCATGATCTCATGGTTTGTGCGTTTGAGCCCCACACTGGGCTCTGTGCTGACAGCTCAAAGCCTGGAGCCTGCTGTGTGTGTTTCTCTCTCTCTGCCCCTCCCCTACTCAAGCTCTCTGTCTCTGTCTCTGTCTCTCTGTCTCAAATATGAATAAATGTTAATTTTTTTTAATTTAAAGAAAATAAATCAGATTGCATTTTCAGAATGACAGTGGGTCTCATTCAATCAGTTGAAGAGCAACAAATGAGGCTTCCCAGGAAGAAGGAATTCTGCCTCAGACTGCAGTATAGACATCCCGCTGAGTCCCCAGCCTGTGGCCTACTCTACAGCTTTTAGATCCTGAATTTCAACTTCTACCTGAACTTCCAGCCTCCAAGTCTGCCCTATAGATTTCATACTTGCCAGTCTCCTAGCGGTTCTGTGGTTCTGTTTCCCTGGAGAAGCCTCCAGTGCCCCTTGGTGGATCTTACCTAAGATTGTGTAGCTCACAGAAAAACTTGAGTCTAAATCTCTTGAATTTTAGTCATGACCTCTTCTTTAGAAAAATAAACATTTCAGGCATACAACAAACTAGGAGAATAATATCGTCGCCATCTGCATACCCACCACCCAGTTTAAGAGGTTAAATTTGGTTGTTTTTTGTACTTGAACTTCACATGACTGTTTCCATAAACACTACACAGGGGTTTTTGCATCTTTTTCACTCTATAATTGCCAATACATTGTTTATATCTCTCTGCAGTCTATCTTTTCTCCCCAAATTATGATGTTCCAGGTTTATCCATCTCAAAAGTACATCTAGTTTTCATGCTCTCATTTCAGTTGTGGCATATTTCCTATTCGCCTATGTTTCTGATTTGTTGCTATTGAAAATAAAAGTACCGGGAACATTCCCGGTGAGTCCTCTTTGATGTACACCCAAGTGGTCCTGACCTCTTTACGTCACACCACGTAGTCTACATGCCAGGGAGGGGTGAGGAAGAGAGAAGAGGAGCATCATGTTTTCACCCCCTTGACTCTTCCTCTCCAGGTTAGAACGTACAAAGGGTGACTATAGGTTATGGTTGGGGGGAAAGAGAAGAGGATTAGTCCCCTCCCTCCCTCCCTTCATCCTTCCCTCTCTCCCTTCCTTCCTTCCTTCCTTCCTTCCTTCCTTCCTTCCTTCCTTCCTTCCTTCCTTCTCTCCCCCCTTTATTTTTTTTAAAGTAGGCTTCACACCCAGCATGGAGCCCATGCGGGGCTTGAACTCACGACCCTGAGATCAACACCTGAGCTGAGACCATAATTTGGATGCTTAACCAACTGAGCCCCCCAGGCGCCCCAGTCTAATTTCTTTAATTTGACTTTTGACCAAGATATTTACTTTATTTTCAATTTCACATACCGTTAAAAAAGGGTATGAGGTTTTTCTGTTTATAAGGCGATGCATTGCTTAAAAATGGTTGTCATGCACTGTTAATCCAAGGAAGTCACTCTGTTAACCATGCACGACTCAGCCCATGTGGCGGGCCACAGGAGGAGACGTGGAGAAGGGCCGCAAGCCTTTGAGCATCCCTCAATTCCTCATTTAGATGCTTCTGCCTTCATGACTCAGATTCTAAGCTCTTTCCTGGCAATACTTCCTCTCTAGGAGACAGGTTGCAACTGGTCACTGAAAGTCTCAATTAGCTATCATATTTTATTTGATTTGTTTGATATTCGAAATACTTCCAGCCAGCATTTAATAACTAGGACATTTTATATTAAAATCTGGATTTCCATCTTCTCCAACAATGTTAGGCTAGTGCTAAATTCACAGGGAATGTGCTCTCCAGCTGGTCACCGTTCCCCTATCCGGTTACAATGTGCCCTTCTTTCTCATTTCAATACCTGCCTGGCCCTGCGGGCGTCTGCATTTACCGCCTCTGCCCTCAAACCAACTGTCCTGTGATGGGACAGCAGACACCTTTGTCCTCTTTCTTCCTTATGCTGAGCAGTTGAAGGAGACACTCACACACAGACTCCAAGCTCAGACACATACTGAGGTCTCTCCCATGGAAACCCGCCTGGAGACCAAGCATCCCAGTCTATAGGAACACAGGAGTTTCGTTTCTCAGGAAACAGATGTTTCAGTCAGGACCACCAGTATTCATCTGAAACTTTTCGGAGTCAAGAAATCTCATTGCTGGTTCAGAGAAATTCAGCACAACTAGACTAGACTGTCTAGGCCTTAACTGCCTTTGTTCCTTGGTTCTGTGCCCGAGGGTGAGCACTGCGGTAATAGGATGTGTTTTCACAAACGGCTTTCAGGGATATGGTAGGAGGCGGGAGGGAGCAGGGCCCGATGTCACTCCCGTCAGTCATAGTTTGTGCTTCTGAGCTGCCAGACACGGACCCTTGTGTTGAAGGTTTTCTAGAGTTGTTTGCACAGTTGGTGCCTCCGGAATTTTACAGATACACTCAGCAGAACTCTCAATTGACCAGTCGTGAATCTTCCAAGTAGCTGATAACAAAGTTATTTAGAAATTTCTATGAGTCGCCTATAATTCTGGCAAACTCATGAACTCATGTGTCACACCATGTGATCCCCGGATTGCAAAAGGAAAGGTGGTTTTCCCAAGAGCTAGAAATACCCATTGTGTAAGAGGACCCAGGCCTGCCGGTCCCCAAACACACTTCTCTAGTATCTGAGCTTCTTGTCCAGCCAGCCTGAATGCTTTTTAGCAACCCCAATTCTCCCGACCTCCATGCCGCATCCTTTTCCACAAGTTCCAGCTCCAAGCCTGTCTGCCTCATGAAGACTTCTATGCCCCCAACCTTGACCCACGGCCCCCAACAACGTACTTAACAATTATTGCAAACACATGAGCTGTTGATTGCTTCACACTTGAGTATCTTCCCCTGCTGTTACGTGTTAACCGTGTTTCTAAGCACGCGGGCCCTGATGTCCTGTGCAGATTCCCTAGAGCGCCTAGGAATATCGGCAGGCCAAAGAGCACACAACTGTTCTCTGGCTGCACGGCAGACAATTTTTTTTTTCTCCAAAAAAGGTGTGGAAACACCTAAGGTCACAACAGCAGTGGGCAGAAATGCCGCTGACCGGAGGAGTCTGCTCAGGCTGAAACCATTCTGTTGCCCTTTTGTGCATTCCGAGAACAGGGGTTATTTCTTAGTTTAAGCTAGCGGACGAGAAGAGGTGAATGAGATAAGAAAAGTCATGACTACTCACAGCTCTGTCCACTTCCTTCCTTACTGTGGTGACCGATTTCTTGGTTGTGTCTGCAAAAGAGAAATCCCGGTGACAGAATAAGATTACTGACAAAAGGGTTCTGTTTATAGGCTAACAGACGGCAGAACAAAAAGTTAATCCAAGTAAATCACATATAGAGGCCAAATGCGCACTGTGGCTTGAGACATTAGGCTGAATAACAGATAAGGTAAAACTGCGCCCTTGGGCAAAAACCGTGAACAAAGTAGCAGCTCTACTTTCCATTCCTTTCTGGGCCCCTGGCCGCCAGACACTCAAAGGCTGAAGGACTCCTAATTTGGGTATTCATCCCAGGAAATGTCTGGCTTCAGAATTCTCTCTCCCTGTTCTGCTTTGCTCTTGACGGCCACTTCCTTCTGGTCTGCCATACATGAAGCAAAAGGTCTGATCAATTAATTTATACTAAGGTGTCCATGACTGATATGGTTCCAGAGGAACCAGAGGACAGAAGCACAAGTTCACATAATAGGATGCTGTTCGCCACTGTTTCCCTGGTTTTGTCACTTTTTCAATCCTTGATGTCACGTGTTCCTTGTCCCAACTCTGATTTTCTTCCAGAGCTTGATGCCTGGGTTCCTGAACTCGGCGCATCCCTAATTCTGCTTTTGCTCTGCACACTAGATTTTTAGTAATTGCCTCACGATAACACCAACCTTGGCCTGGACTTTGAGGGCCTCTATCCAGCACTGAGGTCTCTGGGAAGAGGATTTGCATTTGAAAGGAGCCAAGAGTTAACCTGTAGAAACTGTCCCTGAATGGTGGAGTTCCAGGACAGTCCTCTCTAACGCTTGAGGTCAGTGCTGCCATTCTATGGTTCTTCTGTAACCATCAGCCAACATATTTTTGGTTTAAATCCCTGTAAAGTTCTGCCTCAGTCTTTTAGGGCAGCGCCATTCGAAGTGTAGAGTCCGCAGGCTGGTGCCGGTGGGTGAACTATTTGTCACCAGCCCACAATGAGACAACTACTGAGACCTAGTATAACATTTAGCGGCTTATATAGTAATCCTTTTACTGTGAATTTTCCTGATCATATTTATTGAAATGTCAGAGGTTTATTGAATCCAGTAAAAACTGGGCTGACTGTTGTATGTCTTTGTTCTTTTTATTTTACTTTTTAGTAATTCATTTTTAGTACATATTGCAAAAGCATTGACCCTAACATGTTGGAAATGTAAAAATAAATGGTTCCTTACAACAGAGAGTGAGAAATACTGTTCTTGTGATCTGCAGACCTGTTCTAGAGATCTGGTCTCTACAGCTGGTGACTTCTCCTGGATTCTGTCCTTGACTTCACCAATGGCCCAGCCAATGATCAAGTCATTCAGTTATTTTGCGTTGAGACTCTCTCCTTTCATTGCCCAACATAATACTATTCAGATTGAGTCAGTTTTTATTAAGCACTTTGGCAACAAGAAGGCTGTCCAGCGTCAGACAGACCTGTGTTCAAACCCCAGCTATTTGACTTTAGGAATACTTTCTAAGCTTCAGTTTCTTCATGTGCGATGTAGACACTACTTCTTGCCTCAAGAAGGTTTTGTAAAATTCACTGAAAAGAAGTTTCTAAAGGGTCTAGCCCAGTGCTGTCCAACAGAACTTTCTACAAAAAGGGAAATATTGTATATTTGCTCTGTCCAATACAGAATGGTCCATATGGCTCTTGAGCACTAACAATATTGAGCACTTAAAACATGATCAAGGAGTTAAAGTTTTATTTAATTTAAATTTAAATAACTACATACAGCTATTATATTATACAGAGGAGGTTAGCATGGGCACCTGCATACAGTAGGTTCAATGTGTAAAATTTTATTGAATATCTACATATGCCAGATAATGTTTCAGACACCGGGCATTTATTGGTGAACAAGAGAAACACAGCCCCTGCACTCATGAAACTTAAAGACCACCCGATGAAGCAGAACTTGACGTTACTTTTGCAACAGAAGTTTCCAGCTTCTTCTCTAGAACACAGCAAGTCACCTGGAGCCCTGAACTGTTGAGGGCTCCTCTCAGGTAGTAGATGGCCAAGTCTGTCCAGGAGCCAATGAGCCTTCTGGGCAGAAAGGGACTAAGACAGCCACCCATTTACTTGACTCTCTTTGATAGACTGAGAAGTTCGGGACAGCAAAGGCCTGAAGAGGGACTCGAGAGGAGGAAGTTAGGACTGGCATCCCAGACCTAACATGAAGACCCCGACCAGAAAGAGCTGGCTGGGCACGGCTGTGGGGGAAGCAAGGAGCCCTTTCGTCCTCACCAGCCCTTGGCGGTCTTGCTTTGGGAGCCATGGAAGAACACGTGAGGGGAGCCAGAAAAGTGTCCCCTGGGGTCACTCTGGGCTGTGTGGGGATCTGGACCAGCAAGGCTGTCTTTGCATGGTGGATGGAGACCCCCAGAGGTAACAGAGATGTGCATGGTGAGAGAAGAAACAACTCAAAACCAGGGCCCTCCGGGGAATTGACCTCGCTCCCCAGGAGCCTCCCGGTCTATTTGGAAGCAACAGCCCTGTGGGCTAAGTTGGCCTCGTGACAGTTTGTGGGAGGTGGGGAAGTCCATGCTCTAAGAGGGAGACACTGGATGTCTGACTAAGATAGGCAGGTGGGCGCTCGAGGAATTAGTCAGAAAATGAAAAGGGTTATACAATTGAGTTTGTAGCCCAAGGTATTTAAACAGGTCCTAGAGGCATAATTGTGTGTTGAGTGTACTGGAAGGAGAAGTAGGTACATAAGGGGATGTACAGTAATGGGCGTGGCGAGGGGGCAGAATCAGGAGAGGCTTGATGAGGCGGTAGCTTCACCAAGACTTAAGGGATGACACCAAGTCAGGCAAGGAGAAGAAAATACTTTAAGAGGAGCACACGCTATATGAGAAAACTCACATTTGAAGGGGTGGGGTGCCTCTGAGGACTTAGGGCCCTTATATGGCTAGAGCTTAGAGAACAAGGGTCATGGTGACTCAGGACAAAGTCGGAAATGTGAGTCACACCACTCAGGGATGTGTTGGGACTTCATGTAGGGAAGCAGTGGGAAGCCATGGGGGGGTCTGATCGTGGAGACATGAAGACTTGAGAATCTCAAAGCCTGTTCTGGCTAGAAGTGAAAATAGACCATATTGGAGGTGGCGAAAATGGATGCAGAGAGACAAGATGGGAGGGTTCCATTCTGGTCCAGGTGAGCCCCAGCAGGGGCAGTGAGGTCGGGTCAATAAGCTGTAAAACATTCATTCTCATGTCACTTCCCATTTTACAGATAGAAAAAACCATCTCAAAGAAGTTAGGTGATTCGTACAAGATCACGGAGCCAATACATGGCAGCTCCAAGTCCCAACCTAGCCTTCGGACCCTGGTTTAAAGCTCTGCACAGTGTCAGCCATTCTCAATCCTCTTCCGTGACACATGGAAGGCACATAGGTGCGTGGGCATGTGTGTCCGCGTGCCTCCATGGGAGAAAGCGGGTCCCAGTGCATGTGAGTTGGGGTGGGGCATGGTATTACATAGGGAGCCATGATTTCACTCTGGCTCATTACAAACAGATAAGGAATCATTTGCAAATTTACTCTCTTAACTATTATCAGCAACAAATATCTCCCACCACAGTTGGTACCCGAGACTTGCACCTAGTGTGGAACTACTGATAATGCTCACTCACTCTTGAGACTGGGGTGAAGGATAAGGGAAAGAATTTTTTCTGCGCTACCTTTCAGCGTGACCCTATTTCATTCTCCCAAAGAGAGTAAGGACAGAAAACAGTTGCTCGTTTCTCAGGCGACTACGTTCTTAGGCTCCAGGCCTAGAATTTTGGTATAGATCTGTTTCTGAGAAGTGTCTATGGGGGAGGTGAAAGAAGAATGACAGAAGATTCAATTATAATGAAGGGAATCTGCCATGGCTCCCTGAGGTCATAGATTTGCAGAAGTGATTCTGCTTGGGGTGTCTGGGCAGCTCAGTCGGTTGAGGGTCCGACTCTTGATTTTGGTTCAAGTTATGATCCCAGGGTTGTGGGATCGAGACTCCTGTCTGGCTCTGTGCTAAGGTAGAGCTTGCTTGAGATTATTTCTCTCCCTCTCTCTCTCTCTTTCTCTCTCCTCCTCTCTCTTTCTCTCTCTCTTCCCCTCTGCTCCCCTCCCCCAATAAAATGTTTAAAGAAAGAAAGAAGTGATTCTACTTAGTTAAAGTCTGTCAGAGAAGACACTGTAATTCCTCCTTTACGGTGAAATGCCCTTCTTCTCCATTTCTATCATTTCTCTTTCTTTTTTGTTTTTCCCTCCTCTTTTCCTTCCTCCCTTCTTCCTTCTTCCTCAACCTCCACCCCCTTCCTTTTGACAATAGTTCCTTGAGTCCTACAGTAGAGAGTTTTGTGGTTAGCACCCAAGCTAATAGATACGTAGGGCGGTGGACAAAAAGAGCATGACAGTATTTTGAGACAGATGAGGATACAGAGGTTAGACTGTAAATGTAGCATAACAAATACCAAAAAGCCTTCCAGTTCTCAAGTAGTGGCCACCCCCAATTCCTATTGAATCACTCCCAAATGTCAGTTCCTCTTCTATAAACAAAGCCTTGTGTAGGTCTTGGGAAGAGCTTACTGGATGCTGACAAAAGAACTGTTTAGGAAACCACCAGACAAGTTTGCAGATATTCTGGCCAGGGTTCAAAGGTTACACAACAGGAGTAGGTGGGTGAGAATGGGATAGGCTGAGGAGGGACTCCAGGGGAGCCGCTGAAAGACATTAGGGAGCCATCAAAACAGGTGGTTTTCCTGCCCCCAAATGGCCTCACACACTTTTCTCCTTTCATTACCAACCAAAGGATTCAGACTCCTAGGAGTTGGGGAGGGCTTAGCTCAGCAGATGCCCAGAATGGGGAGAGGGGGGGAAGAGAACTGAAGGAATCCTCAGAAGTGATCTCGGCATCCTCCTGCCCATGAACTCTGACCACATAGCTGTCTGCATGGCCAAAATGACACTGCTATCATGAGGCTAATGACACTTCTTGGCTCAAAGAACAAAACAAGCTTTCAGCACAGGAACAAAACATTCCTTTTAAAATACTCCGTATGAGCATTTCAGCGCACTGAAGAAGACTAGAGCCATTTTCTTCAGGGGAAAAATAATCAGGATGAGCCCAAAGGGATTCATAAACCCTAAGAAGACTGGTGTGAAACTGGGGAGCTGTAGGCTACTGGGGCAAAGCAAAGCCCTGCACTGCAGACACCCAATCCATTTGGTTACCATGAATAAAACTCACTTACCTTTTCTAAAATAAAGCTTTTGGAACAGCGGTTTCCTTAGGGCTGTCATCGTAGCTACGAAAATCAAAGCAATGATGAAAGAAGGGATGGAAACAAGCAGCAGCCAGTTTGGAGGGATCTTGGGCTCTAGGTCACCTGGATGAGGAAAACAAAAAGCACCAGAATCCCATTACAGGGAGCTTAGAGATGAACCAACAAGTTGGCCATCTGAGTAGGTTATAACCAGGCACTGTTCTGTGGGTGCTACCTGCACTAGTTTTTTTACTTCTCACGACCATCCTATGTGGCAGGCTTTGCTATGACCCTCATTTTACCAGTGAAGAAAGTGAGGCCTAGAGTGCCTGGGAAACATTCCCAAAGTTACACAGTAAGAGACAGAGCTGAGATATAATCCAAGCCATCTGGTTCCAGATTCTATGTTTTTCATCATTCCATTCATCTATCATGTCTGTCTGTCTGTCTATCTATCTATCTATCTATCTACCTACCTACCTACCTACCATCATCTCTTTCTTTCCAGTTGGATGGTCTCTCAACCCAAACATGTCTTCCCCCTCCACTGTCAAGCACTCACACTGCTTAGAATCTATACGATTAGTTAATCAATTTCAAGGATTAACAGGATCCTTTTGGGATCTACAATATTGTAGATAGTGTTAACAGACAAAGTCCAGACATTCATACCTTAGTGTGAATTACTATAGCACGTCCTTTTCCTTGTCTCAGCTAATCAGGGTTCTGAGCATGAGTTTAGGAGAGAGGTGGATGGGAAGAGCAATTCTGGAGACAGGGGAAGGCCTTGTAAAGGAGAGTTCTGAGGATCTAGAGGTTAGAACAGACTGACAGTGAGGAAGAACTGGACGGGGCTTCACAACAGGGAGAAAGAAGCATACCCAAGGTAAGCTGTGCCCTTTCCAAAAGCCTGAATTTTGCCCCATGGAGTAACTTATACAGAATAAACATAACAGCTTGGTCCAGGAGAAACCTGGCAAAACTGCTTAGGAAGAAAGGCCCAGTCCTACCAACTGCCTTCCCTTTCCCCCACCTCAGTGCCATCTGAGAATCACAGATTTAGTTGAGAAAGGATTAGACATCATTTAATCCGAGCCCCTCAGCTTAAAGTTCAGGAAGTAAGGCTCAGAGATGCTAAACAATCTATCTGAGGTTATCACTGCTAAGTAAGTGACAAAGCCAGGATTACAAGCCCAGATTGGCTTAATCAAAGCTCTGTCCCCGCAGATATTTGTCTTTATTGAAAAGAGTGTGGTGAACATTAAGGAAGAAAGGATTCAGAACCCTCACTCGTGCATACGTTGGATAACTTGCATTGATTACGACAGCTCTTTTACTTTTAGGAAGTGCTTATTAAGCACCACGGCAGCAGCACTGTGAGTCCAGGGGCCCTGGGACCTTCAGGGTCCCCACAATGGAAGTCCCTACCTCGGTGACTCTAAACAAACCCTTGTCCTCTGCAGGTTCCTTCACAGTCCCGTCCACATACAGAAGCTCTACTCATCCCTGAAGCCTTTCTAACAACGAACATCAGTCTGTTTAGACTGCAAGTATTTGGAGTACAAACACTTCACGTCAGTCATCCGAGTCCCCTATAGAGCCAAGTACCAGCTGCACGAAAGGTCTCAGTAAGGATTTGCTGGGCCGAATGAGTCATCTGTCTACCTAGTCTACCTAGCCCGACCCTCCCTGTCCTTATTCAACTTGTGGCAGACTGATGCCTGTCCCTGAAATCCATTCTCCCTTTTCCCCTAGTATGAGGGCATTAGCTGGACACATGGCTTCTCAAGACTACATTTGGGAGCCTCCCCTGCAGTTAGATGTGGCCAGCCACATAAACTAAGTTCAAGTCGTGGGTCTTCTGAGCCTCGACCTTAAAACATTGGATAGGTCTTCCGCCACTCTTTTTCCTTTCTGAAACATGGAAGTGGCAGCGACCCAGCTTTGACAATTCAACAGAGACAACCTTCTAGAGAATGGTGAGCAATAAGATGGAAAGAACCCAGATCACTGAATGACTTTATGGAATGTACTTACCTTCTCTGAATCACCTTCCATCTCTGAATATTATGTAAGAGAGAAATAGACTTATATCTTGTTTGAGTCATATTTCAAGGTCTCTCTGTAGAGCAGCTTAGCCTCTATTCGAATACATATTCTTATAAATTGTTTTATAATAATTACATGTTACTTAACGATGTAACAATGGGAAAACTAGGTTTTTTCCTCCCCACAGTTGTATGCACTCGAGGAAGCCATGCTTCTCGGCAGAGGCACTATATTTCCCCCATTTCCATACTTTCTGAGTGCTAAACTTAGCAAGCATACTCCATTTAATTCTCACCATCACCCTCTAAGGTATCTGTCATGATTCTTATTGTACAAATGTGAGATCGAGTTCTAGAATGACTCAGTTATACGTTCATGTTCTCAAAGCTACCGTTGGCAGAGAGAGGATTTAAAAATCAAGTCTGTTTGATTTCCGAGCCTATGCACTTGACCACTGCCAGAGAGTCCCCTCCCAGTCTCCTGGGACGGCTTCACTTCCAGCCCCATAAAAATGTTTTTTAAAGTTATTTCCTGTGTTCCAATCCCATGACACTTCCTTATGAACTGCAACAATGGGCCGAGCAGAGGAAACCATGTTTCAAAAGGAAAATGGGCCCCTTTCATTTCTGATTAAAAGTTAGGATGCTCAGTCATCCATCCTACAACCGCGGGAGCACTTCCCGCCACTAGACTCTCAGTGCTGCATTTGCTTTATTCACCGACTTCTAGAGAAGTCTGTGATGGGTCACAGAACCAGCAATGAGCAGCTCAAACGACCAGAAAAGGGACAGTCATAAGGCAGCTTAAAATACCTTTGAGAAACAGAAGTCAGGAACCGTGGGAGAATGCGTGACTGATTATTTGTTGCTGGTATTAGTACCACAAACCAGGGGATCACTTGACTGCTCTGATCTGGCGGTCCACGCAGTCTGGTGGCGGGGATAATGGGACTGGGATTATCAAGACTAATCCTCCAACCCATTAATCTGATATTAAGTGAGCACTTAGGACGGGCAGAATGTTCTGTTTTTGCTTTACTCTGTGTATAAAGAAGACCCATGTGAACAATTAAAATACGATGAAAGGTAAAAGACAAGTAAAGTCACAGGCAATCCCAGTCATGGTACAGGTAATCAGTCTTAGGAGATGAGACAAGGGAAGGACCTTTTGTGCCTCCTAAGCTGCTCTGGAGAGTAGGGGGACTTAAAGCTGGTGAGGAGGGTGAGTAATTAATTATATTTTCTGTGGAATAAACTGCCTGAGTAGAGAAATCATGGAGGTGGGAGAGACGCAAGCAAGCTCAGAGGGCACTTGGTGAGGAAGGGGAGCTGACCAGAGCCCAGGAACCATGTCAGGAGGTAGTAGCATGAATATGGGAACTTCTGGAAAGAAGAGGTAAATGTAGGCTGAAAATCTCTAACTGCACAAAAATCTCTCATGTCCTCGCCAGTTGCATTTATGAGTGATATCCTAAATCCTGAGCTGATGTGGACCCCACTGGCATCTCCCGTGATTGTTGACTATTCATTAAGCTACACCGGCTTCCATGGAAAGAAGGACCACCTTATTTCATTTGTAACTTCTCACTAGCTCAAGGTTTCCAGGGGAATGGTCAGTGTGCCATTCTTACCCCTCTACCACAAAGAAAAAAACACTGATGCAATCAGTGGTGCAAGGCTAGATTCCAGTTGTCTCTAAGTTCATCTGACCCAGGCCCCTATTTCCCTGATCTTTCTGGAAAATCACATTCCATCCAAAGTACTGGCCTACACTTAACCAGGCAGGAAATTCCACACAGCAAAGGACAGTTACTCAACAATTCCAAGAAAAATAAACTCCTCTTTGATTATTAGTATTTAAGCCTCTAGAGCTCTAGTATGAATTAATCGTAGTTCAATTTTCATATAAGGTGACAAGTCTGAGGATCTTCACTGTGATTAAAAGAGAGGTAGAGAACATTAAAGACCAGCTTGCCTAATTCACTATTTTTACTCAAAGCCAACCCTAAAAAGGATGCATCTCTAATGTCTTCATTTCTACCAAGATCCTCAGCATGGCATCTCTCTTTGCTGTCTCACTTTATCAAAACCATTTAGTTAGAAAAAAGCTGGGCTAACCTTAGTGTTGGAATTGGTTAGTGAAGTGTGGATAGGTGAGGGGGGAGGGAGGTGGTAGGGGGTTGGCAATGAGAAGGCAGCTGGCTGCCCCTGAAAACTATGTCAGGGAGGACCTTTTCTCCCGGAATAAAATCCTGGGAAATTAATGACAAGATGGGGATTGAGTCACTTCAAAGTCCTCAGTCCTGGGTGTAGACTGGTGCCAGTTCATGATGAAATGTACTTTAATTTGAGATAGAGCAGGTATCTCTGATGCCCCAGCTCCTATCCTGTCTGTCCCAGCCCTGATTTCAGCCAGGGCTGAATGTGGCCGAACGATGGATGGTTTCGGTCAGGTTCTGATTCACTTCCCCCTGATAATCTCACCTCAAGCACATGGTGGTTCTTGTACCAGGGTTTCCTCAGTGCTGAAGCTTGGTCCTTCTCATTGTTACGTCCACTGACCCACTTGTGGAATTTTCGCTTTTTATCCCCGCAGACTTAGGCTCTACTGGATTAAAGTCCAGCTTCCTAGTGGCAAATGGTTCCATCAAGGGATGTGTTCTACTACATCTAAATTCACTGAGTTCTACCCATGGGTGGGCCAGCAGGCAGAGAAAAGAATTTCTCTATCGACAGAGTGGTCTGTCTTAATTACCATGAAGAATTTGAACACTGCTACCTAATGCAGGCAAGGAAGACTAGGTCTGGAACTCAGGGATCCACAGATTCTCTGAGTTTTGTTACTTCCACGTTCAGAAATAACAATGAAAAGGCAACCGCAGCAAGTCAGTCTGTTCAGGGCAAGGCAACCGAGGGCTCAGTGCTCTCAGGGTTGAAAGCGAGAGTCGCCAGCCCCCGCCCCACCCCCAGGCAAACGTCTGAAGTGCTGAGTGAGGGAGATCTAGAATGTATGGGGACAAGAGAGAGGACAATGGCCGATTATGGCCTAGCATCCACTCCAGCAGCCAGAACTGTAGCTTGTTCTACTAACTCTTGCATATGAAATCTCGTGAAGAGATCATGGCTGCCTCCTGGCCTGAAGGCTTAGTCCTGGGGGACTTATGTAGGATTACAGGTGAGCAGGGCAAGGGCTAGACTGCTGCGGTCCTGCCTTGCTTCCTCTTGGCTTCACCTCTGATTTCAGCCACAGCTCGGGAGAAGTCCAGGTGAGCTGTGACTTGCTTCATTCACCTCAACTGGATACTTTGCTTTCTGCCCTGAGAGGACTTAATGCTACAGACGCTGGGGGAATTCACTCAGCCCGCATGCATGCATAGCTCACAGCATGGAGTGCACATTCCTGGAGACTACTGTCAACCAATAAAGGTGAAAGTAGGTGACCTCCACCCACAGGGCTTTGAGTGGGCGTCTTAGGAGACCGTCTGTACACTTCTAGGTGGTCCTTGGGTATCTGAGCTCCTGTTTCGCTGATAGCAACAACTTCAATTCTTCTTTGCTGTCCCAAACTCCTAAGCCTCCTATCTCTGCTCCCTGAGGCTCCCACCTAAATACTTGCATGCCACACAAGCTCGATCATAGGCTCTGTTTTATCTAACTAAGACAAAGGGCAAAAAAATAAAATATAATGACAATATTAAATTTTCTATAAAGTCAAATCTAAGCAGTGCTAGGGACTGTCCTTTATTCAGAGATTATATCCTTTGCTGGGTCGGTAGCAGAACAATGACTCCCTCAAAGATGCCCATGTTCTAATCCCTGAAACCAGTGAACGTGTCACCCCACGTGGGAAAAGGGAGTTTGCAGATGTGATTATACTGAGGACCTTGAAATGGGAAAATTAACCTGGATTACTGGGTTGGGGGAAGGCATCTAATGCAATTACAAGGTCCCTACAAGGCAGAAGAGGGAGGCAGGAGAATTAAAGAAAGATGTGATGACGGAAGCAGAGGTCTGAGGGATGCAGCTGGCGGTTTGGAAGGTGGAAGAGGGACCCTGAGCCAAGGAATGCACAAGCTAGAAAAAACAAGAACCGGAATTCTCCCTTAGAGTCTCTGCAATCCTGTCAACACCTTGATTTAGGTCCAGTGAAGCCCATTTTGGATTTCTGATTTTCAGAGATGTGAGCTAATAAATTTGTGTCGTCTCAAGCTCACAAAGTTTGCAGTAATTTGTTAGAGGAGCAATAAGAAACTTACGATGCACTTGGTGAAAAGAATGCTCTGTCTTACGGAAGAATTTTGACACTAGATGTATAGTTGCTCTTTTTTGGCAAATCAATGTTCTTACTCGGCAACTACAAAATAGTCACACCCCCAAATTGTTTGAAATTTCCCTGGTGTATGAAGTTCTAAAGTATGGGACCCAGCACCGTCAGCAAAGGCTCTGAAAGATTTTACAAAAGGGCAGCTTTCCTGGAAACCCTATAACCACCTGACTGCCAGCAGAGCCGGCAAAGTCACATTTATCCTGCTGACTCTCTCGGCACTGTGCCTGAGTCACAGTGATTAGCTTTTGTGCTGGCTATGATCTGTTTCCTCTTCAGATCCGTTCTCTGCACTTCAACACTGGGTTCTGAGCTCCGAGAGGTTGACTGTTTTGAAACAGAACAGCGGGACTCCCTTGTTCTCGGACTTGCAGCTGGGTGCAGCTAATGCGAGGCACAGGCAGGAGACCGGAGAATGGCGGGGAGTGTGAAGTTGGGGTATTCATTTACCCAGCTTCCACCGCAGAGCTTTCTACAGGTGTCAGCATCTCTCTACCGGAGGCCACACTCCTGTCAACTGGTGCTTTCCCCAAGTTCCATCCAGTAACCACCCAACAGTAGTAATTGCTCCTCTGACTGCTGAAGCCCCAGGGTCCTGCAATAACCTCACTCACTTCTCTAAATCCAGACCACACCTTCACAAATAGACTTCTTATCACACTATCCTCCAATGACTCATTCTGAGCATGCCATCTATTTTCAGAGTTCGAAGGGTAGGCTGCTCTTACCATGAGGGTCTATGATGGCTGAAGTAAGTTCTCCCACGTTAGCATTCCAGAACACACAGCTGAAGTTTCTGCCAGGGTGTGGCTTTAGTCGCAGAACACTAGTGACCCGGTAGAGGCCTTCGGAGGTCTTGGTGTGGCTGGTGTTGGCAGGGACGCTGACGTTTGGCCAGGACACTTCTGCCAGTGGATACCCTTCAGCCTGGCAGGTGAGCTCGACCTCATCTACCCCTGGGATCTTAAGAATCTGAGTGTTTATTTCCTTGTAGGAAGCTGGATAATACAAAAAGAAAAGGAAATAAGTTTTTTTCTGATTCCCAGAGAGCTCTGTACTCAATGCCATGTGAAATGACTACAATTATCATTACGAATATTAATAATGCTTTTAATTTTTTTAATGTTTCCTTTGTCCCAGATATCATGCTACTGACATTGAAGCATGACATTGTTATAATATAACAAAAAATGGTGTTGTTGGTATTCCCAATTTTTGTTGGAGGTAACTGAAATCAGTGAGGTTGAGTATTTTGCCCAGAGTCACAAGACTCTATTTGGTGGAGCCCACATCTGCACATTGGAAGTTTGATTCCAAATCTCAAGAGTGCTTTCCACTATCTGTGGCTCCCTGTATTCTGTAAATTATCTTACAACAAGGGACTGGAGAAAAGAGAGAGTGTGGTTAAATAAAATCATAAATAAGAATCAATATTCTTGTTTTATTTGGTGCTTCTTCTAACATCCTCAAAAGAAAACTTTCTTCCCACTTCCCCCTTTCCTCTCTTCTCTATGAGATTAGGAGGAGAAAAACTACAGACCTAGATTCTGTCTATAAAGAGTAAAGAATTGGCTATATTTATTATTTACTTATCCTGTACAACACACACACACACACACACACACACACACACTTTTGTGTATAGTGTATGCTGAGTGAATTAATCCAAAGTGGCTCCGGGGCCTCCAGAAAACTGAGATCTAAAATGGATACAAATGACATTGACAGCAGTAAGAAAACACAAAAACAAATTGTCCAATTATCTTAGACGACAGCCCAAAATAAACACAAACTAAGAGCATATGCAGGTACCAGGGAGTATGGAAACTAATCTTTTGGTTTTTGGTAAAGGGAAGAGGAAATGAGTACTAACTTCCATTAAGTAGGAAATATTTAAGGAAAAGAATTTCAATACAATCTTCGATTGTATTTGTGGCACGGGTGTGATGAAACCATCTTTTTTCTTATTGTTGGGAGGAGTATAAATGGGCACACCCATTTTGAAAAGCAATTTTACATTAAAATCATGATGACAGGGGCGCCTGGGTGGCTCAGTCGGTTGAGCGTCCGACTTCGGCTCAGGTCATGATCTCGCAGTTTGTGAGTTCAAGCCCCGCGTCGGGCTCTGTGCTGACAGCTCGGAGCCTGGAGCCTGCTTCGGATTCTGTGTCTCCCTCTCTCTCTGCTCCTCCCCCACTCATGCTCTGTCTCTCTCTGTCTCAAAAATAAATAAATATTTAAAAAAAAAATCATGATGACAGCCCTGTGGGAAACATCGAATGTATATGAGGTAGTAAGAGCTTTCTAGGTGCTAAGCTTCATGCCCTGTGATTTTACATACTGTGGAGGGGGCGGGGGAGGAATGTTCAGGCCCCTCTCCACATTTTTGCCCCTTGAGTACTTCCCTTTGTGTCTCTGTGTTGTGACTTGCTAATTTGATTGGTTATAGCAAAGACTCTCACAGGGTCACGGTTCACTGCCCTGGGTGAGCTCATCTTGAAGCGTGGTTCACAGTCTGTGGGCCTCTGTTGCAGTTCTTGTCTCCATGCAGTAAGGCATGCTCCGTGGGGCCTACTGACCTGCCTGTCCCAGAAAGCTCTGAAATCTTCCTGGCTCACGGTACTCCAGCTTCTGCTTGTGACTGGGTGTGTGGGATGGATTTTCTTATCCACAAGGCTGGAAAGATGAGTAATTTTATGATCTGTTCTGCAAACCTAGACTCCAAATTAGGATGAGGGTACAGGAAAAAAAGAGGCCCTTATTCTAAGTCATGTTCTCCAGTGTCAATCACCAGAGAAGCCCTCAAGTTAGGGGAAAGGAGAAAATCATGTGCTCATGCAATTATTAATTTAAAAACTGGAGTTTATTTCCCACTTGGCTATTGGTTCTTGTGTGTAAAGCATACTCGGTCAAGGACTTGGACCAAGGGTCCAAGGAGAGGAACAGAGGTGAGTGGCTCTAAAACCTGATTCTATCTCCTTGACATACCTTATCTCAGTTAAACTCTCCAAGGACCCTATGAGGTAGGTAAAATTCATATTCCAATTGTGTAAATAAGAAAACAGCTGGAGTCTGGGGTTGGTAGGAGGACTTGAACTCATGCCCTTCATGGCTACATTATTCCGAATTCTGTATTGGAATCGTCATAAGTGGATGATTCTCTATGTAACTGCAAAAGTCTGGGGATAGAGTAATAGACATAGGAAGAGGGGGACATGTTTTCCTGGGGGGGATGAGGGGCACATGGAATTAGTGGAAGATAAGGAGAAGCAGGTTTGAAACATCCTGCAGAGGAGTTGAACAGGTTAGACCTACCAGTGTCTTTGAAGCCAATTTTGGTCTACCTCTAGCAATTCAACAGTAGTTGAAGCATGCATTTTGAGTACTCACCTTATCTCTCATTTCACATTATTTATCTACACATATTTTCCCTTGGTTTGATGTCCTCTTATAATCATTTCATCCTATTATAGTGTAGATTATTTCTGTAAGCTCTGATGGTGGAGAATAAATGAATTCATAGGAGCAATGTGTTGCATTTGAAGGTCTGGCTGGTTCCTGCAGGATAGCTCAGAACAAGAAGATGATCTTGAGAGCCAAGTTAAGAGGTAGTTTCAGAGGTTGGGGGGCCCGGAATCAGGAGGTAGGCTGAAGCTATAATCTGGGATATACAAATAAGGGAGCAGATGAGAGAGACGTTCACTTAAAAGAACCAGCAAGGCTCGGGGAAGGGATGGGAGCCCACAGCCTGCATGTTTACAATATTAAAGACGCCTCCACAGCCTCGTGCATATTTGGGAAGTGACTGAAAAGGCATCATTATTAGCAACACACAATGGGGAAGCTGGACTAAGGGAGATATTCTTAGGAAAAGATGAGTAAATTGTAGAATTTCAGAGATGAAAGTAATCTTAAAATTAAAAATAGTCCAGCTTCCTACTCAGCAGTTGTTGGACATAATAAGTTTTATATATGCCAGTTAGGCCAAGATGGTTGTGTTTATTCAACCCTTCTCTTTTCTTTTTGCTTACTTTATCTGTTATAAGAGATGAGTTGAAATCTCCAAATATGACTGTGGATCTATTTCTCCTTTTAGGTGTGTCAGTTTTTGTTTTATATGTTTTGAAGCTAGGTTGTTAGACATTTAGGATTGTTATGTCTCCCTGCCATCTTGACTTTATCATTATGAAATGTTCCTTTTTATCTTACTAATACTTTTCTGATATTAGTAACCTGCTAGATAACTAACTTTGGGCTAAATACATCAATTAATAGAAACTCCTACTTTCAGGAGTAGCCATTACCAAGATTAGACAATAAGAAAGTTAAAATTTTCATTGGAAAGATCATCCTTCTTCCAAGTCAAACTTTGCCTCTGGGCAGCCTCAGCCCACCAGAAATTGTCTGGTTTAGTAAAACAACATGTGGGCAGCACAGTGGTACAGAAGTCTGAAAGGTTTGACTATGCTTGAGCCAAGGGCTGGTTGCATGACCTGTCAAGCCTTCCAGTTGTATGATAATACTTCTATTTAACAGAGGTGTTAGGATGATTGAATGACTTAGGTGCCTAGAACGTAGTAAAAACTCAGTTAATGTTAGCAATTATTATTTGCTGTTGCATATGATCCTTCGGGTGTTTGAAGATAACTGGCAAGACTCCATATCATCCTTCACTTCTGGGTAAAACATGGCTACCTCCTTCAACCGTATCTCAGAGGACAGTCTTCAGACCAGTCTTTGGATTCACTTTGTTTGCCAATATAACACGACCTATATTCCAGATTTTACCTAAGCAGCAAAAAGCATAGTGGGACTAATTACTTCCTATGTGTGGAGGATATTTGAGGCCCAACACAGGGTTTTAATGCTGTCCAAGGTCGTGAGATCAACTTTACTAAATGAATGATCTAGGCCCAGCTAGGTTGGCTGTAACAGTGCTGTTGGCACTTGGAGACAGCCTCCAGGTTGACCCAAGACCATCAGTTACCCTTCATTAGCCCTGAGTCAACAACTACTAGTTATTCAGTCTGTTATAACTCTAGTCAACTGTACTATTTTCCATCTCATATCTCACCAGTTTACGCACAAGGTATGTGCTGTGTGGATCCTGGGCCTGTTGGTTCTCAGATCTATCCCTGATGTTTTCTTCTCTGCTCTGTACTGCATGAAGGCTGACTCCTGCAAGCTGTCTCCCAGGCTCCTGACAGCCAATAGGAGGCATGGTGCGAAGACTGGAGGGCGAGCGGGAGGGAGAAGTCGGGGTATTTCTCCCTTATGCTCTCTGCTACAAGGGCCTCTCCACCGGCACCCACATCTCTCCCTTGGCTCCCGCTACCACTGGAGGGGGGTCAATTGTGGTTCCAGTGTCTGTAGAATGACCCTGGCCCCTAAGCTCCATTACCCCTGCCTTCCTCCTCTGCCTCCAGTCCAGTGCAGGCAACAGCTTCTTGCTCTTGCTAATTGCTGATTTGCTACACAGCTGCCAGGTTGGCTATGCAGTCTGTTCTATCAAAAGAAGTGCTCTTTTCTGATTTAAATTTCTACTGGTTTGAATGGTTTCTGTTTCCCTTGTTGTCTCTGACTGTATGATCCCTATGCTACTGTCAACTCTAGCATTTCTGAAACAAAGACAAAGTTGCACATAGTATTATCTGCTCTATCATCATAATGATAGTAATTACGGTGAAAAAAAAAACATAGTTTTATAAATACCTCGGTCTTACAGAATGTAGGCAGGTCTATAGTAATTGCTGAAATAAATCTTTTAGGCTTGCTCCCAATTTGTCTGTTAAATGACCCGGAGAGGAACCTCAGGTTAAACAGTTCGTAAGTCCCAGGAACTTTTTCCCATTTCAGGATTTGGGACATTGTTTTCTTAATTAACTCCAGCTTTCCTTTTTACCCTTTCATTTCCCCACGCAAGGAAAGGCACTAACAGGAGAGATTTAGTCCTATTAGTAAGTGTTTTAGGGAAATGCTTTCTCTAGGTCCAGAGGGTAACTGTCATCATCTTTTCAAGGCTGCATCATGTCCCTTGGGCTGTTCCCCCCACCCCATGCGTGGCCCTATGTCTTGCCCTCCTTAGGGTGAAAGCCATTGTGGGAGAAAATGGAAGAATTGCTGCCTCCTTCCTCCACTTGCTCAAGCTGTACGCCCATCGAGCGTGGGCCTTTTCATTGGTTTGAAATACTTCTCGGAGCCTCAGCCTGTTCTGGGGGTTGGCGCTCTCCCATCCCCATCTCACGCCCTGCCCGGGCCCTTCAGGCTGGTTCGGCTCTTCTCCTCTTACTGCTTGCTTGTTCTGTGACTATCTGGGATCTTTTGCATAGGCCAGTTCTCAATCTGAGCGCTTAAGCCCTGGGGTCTTTGACTTCTCAAGGTCATGGCTCTCTTCTCTTCAGTCACACTCCCTGACCTCCCTCGGACAGTTTATTCACAGTCCTGCAGTGGCCGCCTGCCCCTTCAGAAACCTGTCTCTTCTGGACTCTCTAACTATTCTACCTAGTACTGGCTTTCCTGTACGTTTGAAGTTAGTTCTCTTTTCACTATGTTTAATATGAACTGTTTCCCAGCTATCCAAGAAGGTGCTATACACCTGTTTTCAAGTTTATGCCATATAGATGAGGTATCTTAAGGAAACGCACATCCCTCCTCTAGTCCTGTTTCACTGAAGTAAATCCTAACCGAGGTCCCAAATCTCTCCTGCTTCCTCCAGAGACCCCAGATCAGGTTAGAATGCTCTCAGGGGATGGTCTGCAGCCTCTCCTGTTTTTGCTTGCATTCCTCCCAAAAGGACTTAAACGCAGCATGCCCCTTCTCACACAAGTTTCTATATTGGAAAAATAGATAATGTTTAGCATTTTGTAAACATTTATATTTTAAGTAAAACAATGATGTGACTCTTACATATGTCTCTAATGCTGTCTAGGTAGCAAAAGATATTTAGATATCTTTTACACATGGTGGGAAAATATATACAGAAATTCTCCTCTAATAGCCCGAGCTTCACACTGTTTCTTTTTCACACTCTTTCATTCCATGACCCTCACCTCCCATGCCACTTTTCTGCAGGATTTTGTCCTAACACAACATGTTTGGAAGCTCTTTTATTGATTATCCTTATGTTTCTTTGCAACAACAGAATACATCTTGCTATTAAGAGTCTTTTTTTTTTTTCCTCATGATCATGAGGCTTCAAATGTTCACAGTTTTCCTGTGTTGAAATCTAATTTCTGGGACCTCTGGGTGGCTCAGTCCATTAAACGTCCAAGTTCAACCCAGGTCATGATCTTGCGTTCATGAGTTCGAGCTCTGCATAGAGCTCTGTGCTGACAGCTCAGAGCCTGGAGCCTGCTTCTGATTCTGTGGCTCCCTCTCTCTCTGCTCCTCCACCACTCATGATCTGTCTATCTGTCTCTCTCTCTCTCTAAAATATTATCAGCACATGTAAAATCCAAATGTAAAATGGTGAAAATGATTAAACATAAAAGAGCAAGTTTACTAGAAATCTATCTCTTAATAGGATGGATGGGGCTCTCTTTTTCGACTCGTCCACTTATCTGAGGATGTATGTGACTTGTGGCTGGAATGAGGCAAGGCCAAGCATCAGTTACATTTCTGGATTTCCGTTTTTGTGGCAAGAAGGGCTTCCTCATATGAACGAGTGAGTGGCAGCAGAAGCAATTTTGTTACAGGAATGGCATTTCATTATGATTTATATGGCAAAAAAACGATTTCACTTTTTACTATCATCTGTTAACTCTATTAGGGCCTTCTCCAATTTTGTTGAACACAGAACTTGATATCACTTGTTTTTCAGAAGTATTTATTAGTGTTTACAGTTTGATAAGGTATCAATATTCCCAATCACTCTTTTGGTTAGCACCATAGAGTTTTTCTACACCCCCGGGCAATGCACCATATTCACGATGGGTGAAAGGCACACTTTTTATGAAGTGGAAGAAGGCGATGATCAAAGAGGAAGTGTTTTAGGGGAACCCCAAGAGCCTTGCCTGGAAGGCATGTTCTCAGGCACACTCAATCTGGGGAAAGCATACTTGGGGAAGATGAAGAATTAGACACTCATTTCCTAAAACTGCCTGTCTTTGTATATCCATATACCTTAGTTGAAGACCATCAAGGATTTAAAGAATAAATAATTCAGATTTAAAGAATAAACACATTTCACACCGGAGCCGTCTCCGGGCTAGGTGATGGAGCTGGCAGAGTGGCTTTCCAGGAATGAGGGGCAGCTCTCAGCTGGACAGGAAGAGTGAAATGACTGGCCCCCAATCGCCCAGAGACCCTAGATGTATTACAGCGTTCAAATAGAGATTAACAAACATGGGGGCAGGGAGTTAGGGGTGCAGATACTGAACACACTAGGAGAACTTGAGAATGTGGAGCTCTACTTCTTCCCATTAACTGAGCTCAGGCTAACTTCGGAGTTGTAGTATTCACTCCAGCTGTGGATGTAGGGAATGCAACGAAGGTGGAAGTCAGTTAAACCCAGGCTCATGACTTTCCCGCTGACTTATTGAAGTTGAGATGAAAGGAGGTCTTTAAACCAACTCCCTGGACACTCATCATATGCCAAGCACCATGCTCAGTTCTGTAGGTTCATCCTCTCTCTTAATTTTTACAATAATCCTATGTGGTAGGTGCTACTATTGTTATCCTTTTACGAATCAGAAAAACATGAGATTGTGAAAGGTGAAATCACCTGCCCAAGGCCACAGGTGGAAACAACGTTCACCCTTATGTCTAATCCTTCTAGTTTGTCCTTCTTTGTACCAGATCATAAAGTTACAACATTGCTGCCAAGGGCAATGGTCTTTAGGGACCAAAGTCTATGGACTTTCCAGAAGACAGAACAGATCCTCTGTCTCTGAGGCCTAATGGGTGGGATTGGCAGGGGACAGAGAAAAAACCCAGAGCAGTCAGGGCAGGATGAAAAACACAAGCTGGTGAACAGAGCCAAATCTGTTCTTTTATGATCTTTCCCAAAATGACCTTTTCCAGAACAAACATGAACTTGAAGATTCTCTTCGGATTTAGGTTCTTGGCTTGTATCAGGGTAAGGAGAGCCCTTAGCTTAAGAGGAATGGGGACAGCTATTGACTTAATGCCCCTCCCCCCCGGCCCATCCACTTGACTTCTCCGGCTTTAGCTGCTTCATCTGCACTAGGTGAAGCTTGGACAAGAGCAGGGTTTTCCAAACTTCTTAAACTGTGACCCAGAGTGAGCAGAAATATTTTACATCACAATCCAATACACACAAACACACGCACCTCCGAAACAAGAGTGTCAGCCCTACTATGTGATGTCTTATCATCTATTCATTTTGTTCATTCATTTTATTGGGAAAAAGACACCTACCTGGTTGCTACTCACTAAACCGATACTTCTATCCATTAATGGTTAGCAAACCATGGCTTAAAAAACTCTGGACCATAGGAATGAGCTTTTCTCAGAGAGGATCTTAACAATCAGGTCAGTGTTGTTCCTTGGGAGCACCGTGAGTGAGACAAGGCTTAGTTTTGGGGCCCTCCCAGTTTTCAGGGACTCATTTCCTGCCTTCCCTCCAGACCTACTTATTCCTGCAACTCCTGCCCCTATGTACACTCACCTCAGCTGCTTTACACTCAGAGGTTAAAGAATACTTCTGGGCAGGTGCTTCTGTTTTCTCTAAGGCTGCCCGGTCTCCTTGTAACCACCCCCCGCCCCCGGTTTTTGCTTGTGCTGATGCCTCTACAGAGGCTCGTCTTTGAAATTACTCACCTTTGACTTTCAGAGTCAGGTACTTGTAGTCCCCGGCGACCCTATAGATGATCAGGCAGCGGTACTTCCCTGCGTCACTCACTTGTACCCGAGGGATGTGGAATAGGGCCTTCCCCAGAGACAGATGCTCCTCCAGCAAAGTGGCTCTTTCACTGTTCCAGGACGTATGGTTTCCCACCTTCTGCAGACTGGCCCTTAAGTCTTTGAGGTCCACATGACCTTCGGTGTTAAAACTACACTCCAGGGTCACATTGCTGCCGTAGTCTACCGTGTACAGTTCCTGAGAGACCATCACTGTGAATAAAGCTGAACAAAACACAAGACATTCTCCCATCGTCTGCCTTCCCATTTCGGTTCTGTACAGAATGGGAGCTGAGGAGACCCACTGCACCCCCATTTTCCAGGAGAAACCTGTCATGAATGGGGCAGTCCCTTGGGCTTTCTCTTCTGCACCCTACCCTGTCTGGGCAAGAGTGGAATCCTGGATCCACTGTTTCCAGGCAGTTCTCGTCTCCCAACACTCCACAGCTGTCGGCTAGTAGCCAGGCTCATTTTCTCCATATGGATCAAATTATATCATTCCCTGCCAAACACTGCCTCCCCTCACAAGGGACAGTAGTAACAACAACTATCATTTGGTGAGTTCTTACTCTGTGTTAGGCCTCTGCTAACACAGTCTCATTTAGTCTTGCCAGAAAGCCAGCAAAGTAGAGCCATCCTCTTTTTAGAAAATGAACTGAGGCACAGAAGAGTAGCCAGGATCAGACCCAGGTATTGCTATGTCCCCCTGCCCTCACTCACCACATCATACGAGCCAACTGTAGAAGCTTATTTGCTGTCAGTAAGGAGAAGGGAGGAACAGAACTCATATGTAGTGTATGCCTGTTATGCACCAGGCCCTGTGTTAGGCTCTTTATAACGAAGTCACTTAATACTGAAAATACAACCATGAAATATGTATTATTATTACTGTTTTATAGTTGAGGAAACTGGCTCAAAGAGATTCATGCTAGGACATACAGTTAGCGAAGTTAAAATTCAGAGCCAGTTTGGTGGATCTTGAGAAACTTAACTGAAGACCATGGAGGAAGGGAAGGGGGGAAAAAAGTTACAAACAGAGAGGGAGGGAGGCAAACCATAAGAGACTCTTGAATACAGAGAATAAACTGAAGGTTGATGGGGGTGGGGGAGAGGGTAAAGTGAGTGACGGACATCGAGGAGGGCACTTGTTGGGATGAGCACATTCTATTGTATGGAATACAATTTGACAATAATTTATATAAAAAAATAGACAACAGAAAAATATCAATAGCTTCTACTGCAACAGTATTTCCCAAAATATGAGACACATACGAAGCATGCAAAATAATTTTATCTAGGGTAGAATTAAGGCCTAAAGGGAACTGAATTACCCAGGAGGAATTTATTTCCTCTTCAAGTCTACTTCAGTCTTTCAAACAACATATGATTTGCAATTAGACTCTCACATCTCCAACAGTGGCTATTTCTCCTTTTAATAGAACAGGAAGCTCCCAGGCAGATACTGTAGATATCTGGGTAGAATTTAATAACATCACTTTCATCACACTCATTTTTGCTCATATCCTCTGTTTACCAGTAACGGTGAAACTATACTGGTTTTCCGTTTACCACAGGGGTATACTATTTTGTTACAAAAAAGTAAAGCTGGGTTGATTTAAAGACTCCTATAAAAAAAATAGCATGAAGAGTGGTAAAGCAAAGCAAAACTAACGAAAGTAAGGTATGCATGGATAAAGTGTGGGAAACTGTAGAAAACTATGCTGCCCCGTCATTAGTGAATGGATATTCATTTTGACTGAGGTCTTAAAGTAATTTCTGAATCATGACAAAAGATTAGATTCAAGAGACCTTGCTTCATTCACTAATGAAATTATATTCAAGAGAGCTTGCTTCATTCACTAATTACTTTAATTAGTCAAAATATCCATTCAACAAAGACTTGGGGATGGCTTCTAGGCATATGCTACTCAAGGAATTTTTACCACTATTAAAAGTGGTATGGTAAAAGCATGGGATTTAGTGACAGATGATCCTTGACTAGTATTAGGACTATGAGTGCTTTGATCTTGAACATTTAGCTCTGTGAGCCTCTGCTTCTTTATCTCTACAGGTGTAAGGTTAGAATCTGTGTCTTAAGAATTGTGGGGAAAACTAGGCAAAATGTCACATGTGAAGTGCCTTGTTTTGGCAGATAAACATCTGTTCCTTTCTTTTGTACTATGTTTTCATTCTTGGGGAGGTGGTAATCCATATATGCAATTCATGGCCATTCTTTATTGACTGAGATACTTCATTAACCAGGACAGCCCATTCCCTGACCATCCTGGGCAATAGGTTTTATAATAAAAGTAAATTTTGGACTTTCTGTTGCTTGAAGGATTCACATGGCAATTTATCTTTTGACTTAAGTTTCTCGTTCTACTATCCTGCAAGACTTTGAAGGCAGTGACCAGGCTGAGTCTGTTTTGGTGCCTCCAGTGCCTAGCACATACTAAATTCAAGTTAAGCGTTTGGCAAAGAAATGACAGAAAGAGGGAGAAGAAGAAGAAAGGGTGAGCCTCACCGTACTCACTTCTGTTCTCCTCTCATCAAACTGCAACTTGCCCAAACTGCCCAGACTGGCATTCTCAATCATCACACGGCACACTTGATAGTTATGCACAAAGCCTGACATTGATCGAAAATGACTGGCGAGTTTACATCTTGCCTCCAAACCCGGTTTCGACCATGACCAGAACATGAATGTGACTTTCTAACAGTGCCAGAGTTCATGTCTGCCCAGCATTCTTTGGTGCAGGATGGGGCGGGGGCAGGTCTATAACACGAGGGCCCCTCTGTAAAAAACTGCTAATCACAGCTGCACTTGCTTGGACAGATTGAGAAGACTCTGGGATGACACGTGCTTCCAAATTTCCTGCATGATCCCATTTCATGAAATCCACTGAGCACCTGTAATACCTCTCACCCTAGGACTCCATAATAGGACTGTCCCTTGGTGATGGGAACCATCTCCAAACTTTGAGTTACGAAATCCCCTTATAACCAAGACAGAGATATCTGCTTCCAAATCCACTCTGGCCTAAAGAGTAATATTTACTTATTCATTCACCAAATGCATAGTAACCATCTCCTGTGTGCCAGGTTCAGGAATTTATTCTCCTTCTCTTATTACACATGATAAAGCAGGAAACAGGGAAAAGAAATGGGACTTGCAAGAAAGTTCAGCTGCTGAGTCTGAGATATAACAAGTGTCAGAGGACTCTGGGTGTTGCCTCTATTGAATTTATTTAACAAATTTATTTACCACACTTAGGCTTTCTTCTCATGAGAGAGAGACAGTCTGCAACTTCCTCTGGAACTCCCCATAGCAGAGGGCAGAACTCCCCTTTTATGCTCTGGGCCTTTGACAAAAATCCATTTTCTGCTTGCTTCTCTCCTCTGCTTTTCACAGAGTGTGTGTGCAGGGGCTGTGGGCATAAAGTATGTTACCTCCTAGGCAGGTGAACATTTTTCAGCTTATGTTCACAGGAGGAAAGAGCAATTAGCAGACACGAATCAAATATCTGATTGCTCAAGATAACTGGAGGATGAATTGTTATTTGGTGTAGTTTTGCCTCAACTAAAGCTTCTAAGACATGCAAAGCTTTGAGCTTGGTTACCCCATAAAAATGAGTTTAGGAAATGAAATACACTTTGAAAATCCTAAATTATTCTTACTTATTATAAATTATAGAGGAAATAAAAACACGCTTGCAAACAACCATGTGAAGATATTTCTCTCCAGCCTCGATGCACAGCAGAATCACTAAGCAGAGTGCCTCAGCTATGGCCGTCATTGGAATCACGGAAGGCTTTTTTAAGAATACCAGGTCCCACCTTGGATCCTTAAATATAAATTATCATTCTTTTGTGAGGCCAGCATCAATTTTTTTAAAATTTCCTTGAGACCTTCTAATGTGCAGACAGTATTGAGAACCACTGGTTAGGTCAATAAAACACCTGCACACACAAACATCTTTTATTATCCTGCCTTTCAAAGTGCCCTCAGCTTCACCTCGGAGCAAGTTAGGAATTTAGAATCCCAAGGTCTGCCTCAGACCTGGAGAAGCAGATTCCACACTCCACAGAACTGATACCGCTTGCTCAAGGTCAAAGAGGGGTGGCTCATAGCGTGGGAATTACAGCTCCTATCTCCATGGCTTGAAACCCTGTACTAACAACTCTAAAGATATGACTACATATCCACTGGCATGTATATATTACATCCAAGAACGAAATAGATATACTTTTCAGCTTTGTGCTAAGAAAAATACATTTTCTTTCTATGCGTGTGTGTGTGCGCACACGTACTTGTATCTGGGTCCTTTCTTCTGTTTGGCTGAGTTAAGTGTCTGTTTTTATGCCAGTACTATACTGTTGCGATGACTGTACTTTGGATTATAGCTTGAAATCAGGGGTTACGAAATTATGCTTCAAGCTAGCATTGAACTCCTAAAGTTATTAAACAAAGGAAAAAATTGGAAAAGTTTCCACGACTACAACATTAAGCAGACAAAACCAGAACAAAACAGGTTTTCCCAATCATTTGGGCCTCCTGACTAAATTAAAGGGTAAAAAAATTTGGCCAAGGCACGCAAAATTCGTATGTGCAGCTTCTTCAAACAGATCGAAGCAGCTGGCTTGAGCAGTGCTGGACCTTTCTGAAGCTCTTGGGGAAACCGTGCGCTGTATTTGCAATCAGGCATCAATAGGAGTCAGCACCTGTCACGTCTCCAGAAACACAAAACAAATCATTTGCATTGCCTCCCAAGATAGCTTCCCCTTTAAGCTAATTTTATACTTTTTTTTTCCATTTAATAACAGAAGCTTAAGTGTTTTTTTCAGACTGTGGGCTTAATGAACTTGAAAGGTGGGGGCTGCTTTACACAACCCCAGTCTGCAGAAAACTATAGTTCCTGGTTTAGGCTAGAAGCCTGCTCTGGGCTCCTGACCATAGGAAGTACTGCATGGAAGGCAGCTCAACTCTTAGAAATCCTCTCCTCAACCTGATTCTCCTGCTTTGTATACTGCGGGGGTCCAAACAAGCGGTTTCAGAGGCTGAAGAGAGGTTACATGGAGGGACCCGGGGTGTGGTCCCCACCTCAGAGTGACCTCAAGCATCACCATGGTCATGAGCCCCCCGGTTTTTATCCATCTCTGGAGGATGAAGAAAGAAGGAAACATCAATAAAAGAAATAATGATTGGGGTTACTTTTCCCCTCAAGACACGACAAAGTAAAGAAATGAATATTTCCACTTAAATATATCTGGGTTACAAGATGTCCTTAGGTTTTGACATTAAATGATAAGAAAAGAAGAACCACAACATTACAGAAATTCAAAGAACGTGCTAGGGGTGAAAGTGCACACACAGAGATCAACAGAACGGACTGCAGAATGGAGTCTAGAAATAGACCCATACAAAGATGGTCAATGGATGTTTGACCAAGGTGCAGAGCTGATTCAGTGGGGAAAGGACAGTCTTTTCAACAAATGGGGCTGAAGAAATTGGACATCCACTTGCAAAAAAAATTTTTAAAAATATCTTCAACCTATACTTTATACTTTTGATGACACTTAACTCAAGATAGATGATAAACCTAACAATGTACAACTATAAAATGTTTAGAAGAGGGTGCCTGGGTGGCCTCCAACAATCGGTTAAGCCTCCAACTTAGGCTCAGGTCATGATCTCACAGCTTGTGAGTTTGAGTCCCATGTCAGGCTCTATGCTGACAGCTCGGAGCCCGGAGACTGCTGCAGATTCTGTGTCTCCCTCTCTCTCTGCTCCTCCCCCATCCCATCTCTCAAAAGAAATAAACATTGAAAAAAAATTTTTTAATAAATAAAATGTTTAGAAGAAATCATAGGAGAAAATCTTTGTGAGTATGGATTAGGCAGAGTTCTTAGACATCACACCAAAAGCACAGTTCATATAAAAAAACAAAGACAAATTGGATTCCACCAAAATTAAAATCTTTGCTGTGCAAAAGACACTATTAAGAGAATTACAAATGAGCCACAGGCTGAGAGAAAATATTTGCATATCATGCCTCTGATAAAGGGCTTGCATCTAGAATATACAAAGAACTCTAAAAACTTAATAAGAAAATGAAAAAAACTTAGTAAGTCTGCCATGCTTGATTAACACCATCACTGTGGGCTGGTAAGGTAGAAAGGACATTAGTTTTGAAGGAAACTTGCCTAATCTTGGGTAAATTAGGTAGCCTAATGACTACCTAATCTTGGGTAAATTAAATAACTTTTCTGAATTCCAATTGAAAATGGCCAAATAGTTTGAATACAGACTTTACCAAAGACATATAGATGTCCAATTGCCGTGTGAAAATATGTTCATCATCCCTAGATATTAAGAAATATCGATTTTCCTAGATATTAGAGAATTGCAAATTAAATCACAAAGAGATACTTGTACACACCTATTAGAATGACTTTAAAAAAAAAAAAACAACGATGGGGGCGCCTGGGTGGCTCAGTCGGTTAGGCGGCCGACTTCAGCTCAGGTCATGATCTCACAGTCTGTGAGTTCAAGCCCCGCGTCGGGCTCTGTGCTGACAGCTCAGAGCCTGGAACCTGCTTCAGATTCTGTGTCTCCCTCTCTCTCTGCCCTTCCCCTGCTCATACTCTGTCTCTGTCTCTCAAAAATAAATAAATGTTAAAAAAAAATTAAAACAAAACAAAACAACGATGACAATGTCAATACCAAGTGCTGCCAAGAATGTGAAGCAACTGGAGCTCTCACACTTTGCTGGGGGAATGCAAAAATGGTATAGCCGCTATGGGAAGGTTTGGTGGCTTCTTATAAAGTTAAATATTTACTTCCTATATGACCCAGCCCTCCTACTCCTAGGTATTTACCCAAGTGAAATTAAAACGAAAATCTATATACAAACATTTATAGTAATTTGATTCATAATTGCCCCAAAACAGGAAACAACCCAAAAGTCCCTCAACTGGGGAATGAATAAGCAAACTCTGGTATATACACCCAGTGGGATACTACTCAACAAGAAAAAAGGAATGAAAATACGTATTGATACATCTAACAATCTAGATAAATCTCAATCGCATTATGCTGAGTGAATGCAGGTCAAACAGAAAGCACACCTAACAAATAGTCCTGTTTATATGACATCGTGAGAAGGTACGACTAGTACAGAGAACAGTGGGTACCTGACTTTAAGAGTTCGGGGAGGGTTTTTTGTGTGTCAGCTTGGCAAGTGGTGGCACTGCTGTGGATCTTGACTGTAATGGAGGTTATATGACTACATGTTTGCCAAAAACTCATAGGTGTTTTTACTAAAAAGATTCATTGTTACTGTACGCCAACTTAAAAGTGAATAAATGTTTAAAAAACGAAATGAAAATGTTTTCTCCTCAAATTTTAAATTGTTTTACAGATAACAGAATAGAGCACCCACAGAGACACAGGTAAGGAAAGAGTTTACAATAAGTGGTTTACCTGAGTCATACTTCTGAGTCTGTTCTCATCACGGTCTTTAGGAAACACATTTTTTTTCAAGCAGTAATCCAGCAAGAATCAATTTTTTTGAAATAATTGTAATTTCCATCAGTAAAGGACTAGTTAAACAAATTACAGCATGTCCAATGAAATATATACAGCCACTTTATATTTTATTTTATTTTATTTTTTAGATTTTTTAAAGTTTATTTATTTTGAGAGAGAGAGAGAGAGCGTGCGCGTGCATGAGAGAGAGCATGGAGGAGGGGCAGAGAGAGAAGGAGAGAGAGAGAATCCCAAACAGGCTCTGCACTATCAGAGCCCCCCATCACAGGGCTCGATCTCATGAACCATGAGATCATGACCTGCGCTGAAATCAAGAGTTGGACTCTTAACCAACTGAGCCACCCAGGCGCCCTAATATTTAGTTAAAGTTTTAATGGAGAAAAGGTAGATAGTACAGGGTTATGGGGAGGAGGTTATGGAGGGCTGGGGCAGGTGAAGGCTTTGGGGGAAGGCTGGTACAGATCTACTACCCGACATGGGTGATGGTTAGAAAAGTGTTCACCATATGGGAACATGATGCTTTTCACTTGTTTCATGTACTTTTCTGTACTTGTGGTATCTTTTACAACATAAAGGCATATTTATTTATTAAACATTTTTTTAGTGTTTACTTTTAAGAGAGAGAGAGAGAGAGAGAGAGGCAGACAAGAGTGAGCAGGAGAAGAACAGAGAAAGAGGGAGACACAGAATCGGAAGCAGGCTCCAGGCTCTGAGCTGTTAGCACAGAGTCTGATGTGGGGCTTGAACTCATGAACTGTGAGATCATGACTTGAGCTGAAGTCGGGCACTTAACTGAATGTGCCACCCAGGTGCCCTGACATAAAGGATTAAATACGGAAAAAAATGTAAAGATATTGACTCAAATAAAATGAACACCTGTGAGTCCACCACCTCTGCAAAGAACCAGAACTTCACTAATGACATATATCTACTTCCTCCACCAAAGATAATCAGCACCCTGAATATTATGTTTATTAATCTCTTGCTTATATTTTTAGCTTTATGATAAAAAGCTTCATATATATTATGTATACACATATATACCTAGTCAATATATTGTTTATAAAAAGGGCATTGTATTGTATGTCGTCTTCTGTGCTGGATTTTTTTGTTTTTTACTCTTTATGATGCTATCAAGATTCTTAAATGTAGCTGCATATTTTTGTAATTATTTACATGCTGTATATTTTCCCATTCTGCTAATATACAACAATTTATGCATTATCCTGTTGATGGGCATTTGGTTGTTTTGGTTTCTTTTTGAAGGATGAATAATGCTGCTATAAGCATTCTTTTTAAAATTCAAAAATAGAAATTCACATTGAGAGGGTAATAAAGAATTACATTGATTCAATTCACAGTATCTTTTTTTCCTCCTCAAAGAGGGGTCCAAGTTTAGGGCTGAAGAAGCACGCCGAGAGAAGCGAGGTCAGGGTCTGGCCACCCCAATGGCTGTGGCTCTCCTCAGGCACTAGATGCTATAGCCTGATTGCTCTCATATGCTTTTTTTAAAGTTTATTTATTTAGTTTGAGAGAGGGGGAGAGAGGGGGAAGGGACAGAGAGAAAGAGAGAGAGAATCCCAAGCAGGTTCTGCACTGTCAGTGCCATGTGGGGCTTGAACCCATGAACTGCAAGATCATGACCTGAGCCAAATCAAGAGTCCGATGCTTAACCGACTGAGCCATTCAGGTGCCCCAAGATACGATATGTTCAGTTTCCTTTTGGTTAGTTCATAAACATAATTCATCACACATATTTTTTGGTTTTGTAGATGTCCAGCATCAACATTCAATATATGTCCACAATCAAACTTAACTCCAAAAACCCACTCCAAAGTGGGAAGATTGGGGGTCATCTGCCCTGCCTGATTACCAACCATCACTGTAGTCTGTAAGGTAGAATGGGCGGCAGGTTTGTGGGAAGCTTGCCCGTGACGTCTAATGGCTATACAATCTCAGGTAAGTTAAACAGCTTTTCTGAATTCCAGTTTCTTTGTCTGCCAAATGGTTACTGTTTCTGTAAGACAGGGGCACGGGCGAGCGCAAGCCACCCTGGGCACCATTATTTTTACTGTGCATGTGACAGTAATCACGCTTCCTCTCAAAGAAAGCCTTCAGCCTGAGAACCTCATTTGCACCACCGGCTTCAGCTCTGGGGCAACTGCCTATTCCTCTTTCTCAGGCCCCTCCCTTTGCCCTTTCTTACCTGCTGTCTGATGAAGCTGCTTTCCCAGGCTCAGCATCAGCAGGAGGAGCATGGTCTGTACCCGATCTGAAACAGACAATTGAAGTCTCAGGGCCGTCTGCAGTTTTGCTGGGTCTTGTGATTTGGTGACTTGCTCTTTCCTGAAGACAGGAAAATGACTTGTACACAACTGCTCTGGGAGTGAGGGGGCAGGAGGGTGGGGTAGAGCAGAGCCTGGAAGAGAAGTTATAAGTTGAGTGCCCGGAGGAGAACGGAGAGAGGGTAAGGGGAAGCGAGGCATTTTTATCGATCCAAATCAGAAGCCCTTCTTCCTTTTCTGAGTATGAACCCGTCCTCACGAGTCGCCCGCACTGCTGACTCTCTGAACCTCCTGTCCCTTCCACAGAGCCTCCCATAGTTTTTTTCAGTAGTGGGTCCTTGAAAATCAAATGGTCGTCGAATGAATAATGTACACCAGCTTCTTCAGGTGGGGCTTGAACTCCGGAGCCAGATACTCAAGGACAGCACACAGTACAATAGAACTAAATTCTCAATAAGCACTTGATATTTGCCAGAGCAGGTAAAGTGGCAAGCTCTTTTGAGTGTTGTGACGGAGTCTGCCCATCGTTTGAACCACCTGTTTCTAAGCAGGTTAGACAGGAAGAGCACACAAGCGGCAACATTGAGCACGAAACCCGACCTTGGTCTTGCTACACCTCCTAAACTTCCACCTTTGCTCACGGGCTTTCTCCCATCTAAGGACTTCTTGTGGCTGAGGCAAAAGGGACAGGATATGCTACTGTCAGCTATTTTGTCCTCAAAGAGGTTTTCAAAATTTTATTAGCTGTGGAACCAGTTCTCCAAAGGAAATTGGTTGGAGCCACACATCCAAATCGGGTACAAGCAGAGCTGCTCTGAGTTCTCAGTGTGATGGAAAGCCGGCAGAGGACTTAGATCTGGTGAATGACGTGATCTCATTACAGTTTTAAAGGAGGACTTGGCTTTGGTGTAGACAACAGACTCTTGGAAAGGAGAGTGGGTTGGACAAGATGAGAAGCAGGATGATCAGTGAGGCATGTTTTCACAGAGATGATGATAGTTTGGATTGAAGTGATGGTGCTGGTAGAGGTGACAAGTGGTGCATTGGAGGATATCTATTATACACAAATATATATTTGTTCTTTATTTTTTTCCCATCAGCATCATTGAACTGTAACTAACTGACTTTCAATAGAGGATTATGTGTGTGTGTGTCTACGCATGCCTGCGTGTGTATATACATATACATGGAAAACACAGACGGTTCAGTGGGACAATTTCGTGGTTTTTAGTATATTCACAGAATTGTGAAACCCACACCACTATCTAATTTTGGATTATTTTCATTACCCCCCAAAAAGGAACCTAATACCCATTGACAGAAACTTCCCCATTTCTCTTCCATCTCCTTTCCACCTCTGGCAACCACCAATATACCTCCTGTCTCTGTCGTTTTCCTGATTCTAGATAGTTCATTGAAATGGAATTACACGCTGTGAGCTTTGGAATCTAGCTTCTTTCGCTGAGCTTAATATTTTCAAGATTCATTTATGTTGTCGCACCTATCAGTACTTCATTCCTTTTAATGATTGAATAGTATTTCATTGTATGAATACACCACATCTTGTCTAGCCATTCATCAGCTGATGATCACTGGGCTGTTTCTCCTTGCTGGCTTTTATGCATTATGCTGCTATGGACATTAATGTACAAATTTTTGTGTGGACATGTTTCCAGTTCTCTTGGATATGTTGTAGTGGAATTGCTTGGTTAAATAGTAACTCTATGTTTAACTTTTTGAGAAATTGCCAAACTGTTTATCAAATATATAATTTGCAAGTATTTTCTCCCATTCTGCAACTTGTCTTTTCAGTTTCTTGACAGTATTCTTTGAAGCACAAATGTTTTAATTTAATTTAATTTTAAAGCACAGATTATTTTAATTCTGATGAAGCCCAGTTTATCTATTTTCTCTTTTATTGCTTGTGCTTTAGGTGTCGTATCTAAGAAACCATTGCCTAATCCAAGGTCAGGAATGTTTATATTTATGTCTTCTTCTATTTTATAGCTTCAATTCTTATATTTAGGTCTCCAATCCCATTTTGAGGACTTTTAAAAAGATAATAATTGTTCTTTTATAGAGTAAATCATCATAGTTTTGGCTACTGGAAGTCCCTTCAAGGTAGCCTCTGTTTTCTTTTCACACAATCCTATTAATCTTGGAAAGATTGTTTGCTTTTTGTACAAATTGCCTTATGTTGACTTCATGTCTCTCTGCCCACACATGCAATTAACCTTTCTCTAAGAAGTCTAGTTTTTTTAAATTTTTTAAAACTAGAAACAAAACAAAAACAGTTTACCCATTTCTCCCAGCCCTTGAACCCCTGCCTCTGGCAACCACCAATTTGTTCTCTGTATCTACGAGCCTGGTTTGTTTGCTTATTTGTTTTAGATTCCACATGTAAATAAAACCATACAACATTTGTCTTTCTCTTTTTGACTTATTTCACTTAGTGTAATCTCCTTGAGGTCCATCGTGTTGTTGAAAATGGCAAAGTTTCATCGTTTGTTTGCTAAGTAATATTCCATTACACACACCCACACACCCCCCCACACACACAGGTTGATTCCATATCTTGGCTATTGTAAATAATACTGCCGTAACCCTGCAATGAACATGGAGGTGTGTATATCTTGAGTTACATATTCGTTTTCTTCAGATAAAAACCCAGAAGTGGAATTGCTGGACCATGTGGTAGTTTTATTTTTAATTTTTTTAGGAACTTCCATACTTTTTTCCATAGTAGCTGCACCAATTTACAATTCTATCAAAGTGCACAGGGATTTCCTTCTTCTTCACATCCTCGTGAACACTTGTTATTTCCTGTCTTTTTGATACTAGCTATTCTAATAAGTAATATTTCATGGTGGTTTTGATTTGCATTTCCCTGATGGTTAGTGATATTGAGCACTGTTTCATGTACTGGTTGGCTCTCTGTATGTCTTTTTTGTAAAAACATTTATTCAGATCCTCTCACCATTTGTGTGTGTGTGTGTGTGTGTGTGTGTGTGTGTGTGTGTGTTTCTATTGAGTTGTTTGAGTTCTTTATATATTTTGGATATTAATACTTTATCAGATACATGATTTGCAAATATTTTCTCCCATTCTGTAGGGTGCCTTTTTGTTGATGATCTCTTTTGCTGTGCTTTTGAAAGCTTTTTAGTTTGATACTGTCTTAATTTTTAACTTTTGCTTCTGGTGTCAGATTAAAAAATCATCACCAAGACTGATGTCAAGAAGCTCACTGCCTATGTTTTCTTCAAGGACTTTTTTGACTTCAGGTCTTGCATCCAAGTCTTTAATCCATTTTGAATTCATTTCTGTGTCTGGTGTAAGGGACTCATTCAGTTGCATTCTTTGCATATGGTTGTCCAATATTTCCACTACTGTTTATTGAATGCTTTGGAACCTATTCCTCAGTTTTGCTGAACTCTCTGTTTCTACACTGTAGATGGAATGACTACTTTCCCAGTCTTGAAGGACTAGTCTTAGGTAGGAGATGAACCTTGATGTTCAACCCTGTGTCATCTCTTGGTTGTCCTGCAAATCTTTTTGTTTGTCGAAGCAGCTGAGTCTATTTTTTTTAATAGCTCCCAGTAGTGGAGGATGTGCCTGTCAGTACCCCAAAGGGGAGGATCTTAGCGTCTAGATTCAGGCTGACTGAAAGTCAGATCCTCAGGCAGCAGCTTGTAAAAGTATGGAAATAATACAGTCCTATGGGCTGCAAGTGTAAGTCCTGCTGGCCACCAGAACCAGGCAATTTGGAGGTGTCCTCTGGGTAGCAGTCACAAAAATTTAGGCTCAAGATGAGTATATGAGCTTTCTTCTGGGTCATGCTGATGAGTTGAAATGGAGCAGAGGAAGAGTACCAAGATGGCGTCCATAGTCTCTGGTCCTCGAGAGCAGCTCTGTATGCCACCAAATGTGTGCAAGGCTTAACCCTGCCCCTCAGGCTGAAGCTCTGGGAGAAGCAAAAAGGCTTTCCTTTCTGAAAGACTGGGGTGTGTGCATTAGTGTGCTGTCTGTGCAGCCTGCCCAGAGCTATCTCTCAATCCCACAGTCCTCTGGAACCTAGGAGTTCAAGCCCCCTGGCCAAGAGAAGCAGGTGATGAAGGAGTGGGGAGTCTCCTGGGCAGTTGCAAAAAAACAAAAACAAAAACAAAAACAAACAAACAAACAAAACGCAGTACACCAGACACCTGTAAGGCTCCTTGGCAGGAAACACTAGTGCTCTGCAGTGTGAAAGAGGATGAGTGTGCAAATAGCACCAGCCTTCCCAGGTCTCTGGAAAGGGTTACGCCAGCCCCTATGCAGCCATGAATGATTAGCTGATAAGCTTCCTTCACAGAAAGACTGAGCTCCTGGATGTGTGGCTATGCTGGCTCCCTTACATTTCCACATGACTTTTAGGGCCAGCTTGTCCATTTCCAAAAAAAAAAAAAAAAAAGGCAGTTGGAATCTCGAATTTTGATGTGAATTACACTGAATCTGTAGATCCATTGGGTAATATAACAATCTTCATAATGTTAAGTCTTCCAAAAATGAACATAGCATGTCTTTCCATTACTTAGGTCTTCTATCTTTTCAAATAATGTCTTATGAGATTTGCTGTCAGGTTGGATATGTAGTTTGACAAAAACAGATAAATCCAGGAAATTTTCCATATTTGAGGCTTGAGGCATTAGGACAATACAGATGCCATTTTTTAAACTGGAGAAGATGGAAGAGAGAAACAGATTAAGGAGCAGAAATCAGGACACGTTTGGCATGTACTCAGTTTGAGATGCCAACGAGACACCCACGTGAAGATGTTTAGTGGGCAATTGGATAACAGGGGGTCCAGAGTTTGGAGTAGAGACAAATTTGGGAGAACTCAATGTCTACATGTTACTCAATGTCATAGGGCTGCGTGACATCACCACAAGAGAGACAGGGGAGAAAAAGTGTCCAAGGACTAGAATGTGGGGCATTCCAACATTTATGGATCTCTGGGAGGGAGGGCACTAGCAAAGATGGAGGGGAAGCGTAAAAAGGCCAATTAATTCCACTTTTTATTTTCAGTTTTCTGATACTTTGCTATCTGGGCTCTCGCTGATCCTGCAGGGACTGGCCCCCACCCCAAGGACTAGTCAGTTCCTAGAGACAGTGAACAACCCACCAGAGGGTGCCTTTTAAATACAAACCAACCAATCCGGAAACCTGCACTCCAACCACCTCCTTACTGCCCCAACCACCCTGGGGCCAGGTACCACACAACAAGGGACAACCCCTATGTTCCAGATCCTGATGAAAGATTTCAAACTAGACAATTTAAGCCTGCCTTCCCATCCCTTCTTGTGGAAACCACAATAAAGACTCCTGGCCACATTTCTCTTTCCGCTTTACCTCCTATCTGAGCCGGGTGCTTCCCTGGTGGCCCCTGCAGGGTGGCTTGCCTCCTCTCAAGATCTAAAAACACAACAACTTATCTCTTCAATGGCAGTTATCTCCTGATCTGTTGACCTCGCCATACCTCAATTATAAAGAAACCTAGAGTTTAAAACAAGTACTTTAAGGAGGGGATGTTCAGTTGAGTCAAATGCTGCTAAGAGTTGGTGTTAGTAGTATGGAGGTCAAGAGTGATCCCACTTGCATGATATCAGTGGATTTGGTGCAGATGAAAGACTGTGTAAAGTGGAGAGAAAATAAGTGCTAAGAGTGCAGAGACAACAGAATATAGGCAGTGCTTCAGAGGAGAGTGTTATAAAAAGAAAGAGCAATGAGGCAGTAGCTACAAGGGACTATGAGGTCCACAGTAGGCTGTAATCTTGTTTTCATTTTAGAAAGGGACATATTACCATGGGTACCAACTAGGAGCGCCATCAAGTGCTTTCTATAGGGAAATGCTAGACCTTAGCTGGACTTGCAGACCCTCTTCCTTATCGAAAATGCAAATGTACCCAGGAAAGAAATCATCTTCATGCTGCACTTGCCCAGCATTCTTATTCCTAGAGCTCAGAAGGATAACGTCTAACACGTTCTGGCAACAGAAAGGACGCCTGGCTTACTCAGCCCTGGCTGTAACTTCCCCTTCTTCCTTGCCCATCTAAAGGGACTTTCCTTGCCCACTGCCTCCTTTGGCCAACAGAGAGGTAGATACTGCTTTGAAGGTACTTTCCAACCAGCAGCTTCTTCTAGCCGGGGATAGTCTCTTCTGTGCAATGGATAGGAACTCATGCTCTAAAGTCAGACACATCTAAGCTAAAAACCTGGGTCTAGAAATTTTGAACCTCTAAGACCCTGGGCACTTTATGAAAACTCTTTGTGCCACATATTCCTATAATGCCAATAATATCAACACCCACCTTAAGCCAGAATCTTAGGGTGTGTCGTCTTAAACCTACTCCTCTCTCATCTTGCAAATGCAGTCCATCCTCCAGTCCTGTTAATCCTATGCTGGGATACTTCTGGATGATGCCTCTTCTTCATACCACCCCACTGCTATCACCTTTATTCATATCTCCTCATTCCACTTTATACCACAGCAGAGTATCCTGCTCAAAATCTTTTGGTGGCTCAGCATTTCAGTGAGAATAAAATCCTAAGTCTGTCTAGTAGCTCAGGCAGGAGGGACCACTGCCTTGAGCCCTATGCTTTAGTGGACCCAACAGTGGCCACAGCTCCTGGTGTTTGCAGAGCTGAGAATACACTCTGGAGCCCTTGACCTGCCCCCCTAGCCACCGCAATCTGGGTTCTTGGGACTCTGGAGTTCTCTAAGTGGCCCTAAGCTCGCTGCCAGGCCTTTGGAGCTCTTCCTCAGATCCGTTCCCTCAAGAGCAGATCTTGTTGCCAGTGTGCAACTTCCTAAATCCAGAGACTTTCCTTGTTCTTTCCGATGAGACTGTCTTATGCAAAATCACAACACTACCACTCCTCCAGCATTCCCAATTCTCCTTATCTCTTTCACTTTTCCAAAGCACTCATGACCATCTGACATACCACACGGACGTACTCATTTGTTATATTATCTGCTGTTCTCAAAAAGAGTCTAATCACTAAAAAGACAGAAATCTTTGTCTGATTTGCTTATTAACATCTCTCAGTCGCTAGAACTGTGTCTGGCAGGAAGCCGGCACTCAGTTCATACTGGATGCATGAATTATCCCTTTACCTGGCAGGAAGACTCTCCTGAATACTGAGTAATCAAATGTGACCATGTCGCTCCTGATTAAAAGACTCCAATAGCTCCCGTGATTTATAAAGTAAAGTTCTCCTTTGCATGGGCTACACAACTTTGTCTGATCTGGTCCTTCCTGCCTTCGCCACAGAAGTAATACAGGCACTTTCCATGACTAGGCGCTCACAGGTGCTCTGAGATTCCAATCTCCCTTGTCTGATCTCCTTTTATTTTGTCCAATCTTATTTCCCCTGTATCTTGGTTTTTCCTGGAGCTCAAAGAAACTGTACTGGCTCATAAATATTTCTTTAAGTGGCTTTACATTCTTATCCACTCAACACAAGTAGATAAGCCTTTCCTAGCTGCTCCAAGCTTTCCTTCTGCCTCAGTTGTTATCTGCTTTCCACTAATGCTAGCACTCAACTCCTTCTTGGTATATTAATTTGTGACATATCTGTCTTTCGTGCCAGAACAAGAGCTCTTTGTACTGTATTATGTCCTTATAAGAATTTTCTTTATCTTTGTGTTTGTGTGTATGTGTGTGTTTCGTAAATGTTTATAACTGTTTATAATGGATAATGATTTATATAAGGCACTCCTTTGGCTGAGAGAGCACAGAGATGACACTTCTCCATGAGATGAAATGAATGTGTTCAAACAACCATACTCCCTCTTCAGGCTCCCCTTTTGAAATTCACCTTTGGTTTGGACATAAGTATCTACCTGTCCAGCCATGCATGGCCATTCATTTCTATCTTAACTGTATATTCTTTATGTATGTGTTTGTTTGTGCTGGCGTTTCCATCAGGCAGAGGATGCTCATTGTAGCTGTTTGTACTCAGGCACACTCCCCTGTAAGGAATACACGAGAACACGACTAGAAAAAAAAAAACATTAAAAAAAAGAAATAAAAGAAAAAGCCTTTTTCAATCAAATGATCAGTTTAGTTAAATTTCTTAATTTCTGGATACTTCCTAATGAATTCTGGATAATTCCTGACAATTCAGCCTATGAACACACTGTAGTGGTTGGGGTCTAGTCATGGTACGAAATGGAACAGGACAGCAGAGGATACTGGATTCTAGAATGTTTTCTTGTGGCCCTAAAAAGAGTCGTGAAGGGAGCTCTCAGTCACACGATGCTCAGGCTTGAGACAGAGAAGAAGCGAGGCCACTCTTTTTCTTTTCTCTTCTCTTTTCTCTCTTTCTCTCTTTTCTTCTTTCTTTCTCTCTTTCTCTCTTTCTTTCTTTCTTTCTTTCTCTTTCTTTCTTTCTTCCTTTCTTTCTTCCTTTCTTTCTTTCTTTCTTTCTTTCTTTCTTTCTTTCTTTCTTTCTTTCTTCCTTCCTTCCTTCCTTCCTTCCTTCCTTCCTTTCTTTCTTTCTTTCTTTCTTTCTTTCTTTCTTTCTTTCTTTCTTTCTTTCTTTCTTTCCTTCCTTTGTTTTAGACCTTCAGAACTTCTCATTTTTAATTTGGAGCAACTTAAAATTTGTTTGTAATAAGGGCCACTCTTTTTAGATTGATGAAGAGTCATGCTTAGATGACTCCCCCAGGCCACTTGGGAAGCTGCTTCTCTCGAAGGCATGGTGGAAAGCTCTGAGCTAGGCATCAAGAGACATTAGTCAACTTAACATCAGTTTAAGTTAAACTTAACAAACATTAACTTAATGTTTGTTAAGTTTAACTTAAACTACATCTCAACATTTTAGCCGATGAATACGATGTTCCCACTTTTTGCACGTCTTTGAATCAGGGAATCCACTGAAATCAAGGTGGGGAATTAAGACAAGGATTCATGTAAGGAAGGGTCCCTGCCCTCAAAGACATTATACCGTAGTCAGAACGTTAAAATTCTGTACACGTGAAAAATAGTAAGAAGTGATGTGAAAGGTTTTTGCATAAAAATGCCCAAACCGTGCAAGCTGCCTGGTGGAAGGACACTTCCAAGATTGAGTGGGATTTGGAGGGTTGGAGCTACTCTGGAGGCTCCTGCAGAAGAGCTAGAAGTAATCTCTGAGGTTCACACACACAGGGCTTATTGAGGAGGATCAGGAACAGCATATCTAGACAGGAAATACAGGTTGAGACATTATGTCAACAGCTTAATGCCAGTTAGAGCTTGTCAACGAGTGACAATCCCAAAGAAGTATGTGAAAGAGATCAAATCTGTGGGGGGGTGGGGTTTGTCTGTATAGAACTGAGGGAGTGAAATTGAATGACAGTTGCTCAATGAGAGGGTCATGGTAATAATTCAGATGTTTGGTAAAGCCCCTTACTCAGGCTCAGAAAAGGGAAGAAAGGCAGAGGAAGGAGAAACTTGTTACATGACAATTCACAAAACAATTGACAAAACAATCGACAAGTGATCAGCCATACAGGAAAGAGAAGCAACAAGTTGACTATGGTTTTGAAACCTGACAATCAAGACAATACTGATGCCATTGCAGAGGGGTGGGGTGGAGGAAAGATTAGACCAAGAGCTGAGTTTTACAGGGAATGCTATGAGTGGGGTTTGAGTCAAGAAGTAATTGAAACAACTCAAGACAGATGAAAATCTCATGTTTGGGACACAATTCAGCACTAGAAATAAACACATAATTTCCAATATGCAAGTGCCAATTGACATTGGGGGAATGGATTAACTCTCTCAAGGGGAACGTTTATAAAAACACAGGTTGCAGAAAAAAAAAGTCTGACCTCTCTCTGATGGATGCCTCCAAATTAGGAGAGCAGGAGTAGATCAGAGCAGAAGGCAATCAGAGCCAAGGGAGGAAAATCCCAAGAATCAGAGGGGGTTGATAATACAGGGCTGGAAAATAAGAACTGGGAACCAGCCCCCAGAGGTGTTAGAGAGGGTTGGAAAGCATTGAGGTGATTGGCGCTAGATAAACTTTCAGATTCCCGTACCTATTGGAACTCTTTCAGTTGACTAAAGACTGGGGGACCACAAGGTGCAGGAGACAGGTGGAACGGTAGAGCAGGCTGTGACAGGAAGAGGCCAGGTTGTAGAAGCCTCACTGCAGGGTGACTTAAGTATGTCCCAGTTAAGGCACGTGGTATATCTGGACACTGCTATGTGGAATAAAAACATCACACAACAATCTATGGATCTCTATTCCACTCATCTTAAAGCAAGTTGACTCGGAAGCACAAGCTGAAATACTGTCTCTGAGCTCATTTGCACTGTCTCCTTCTCAAATTAACCCCCAGCTGCCCCCTGTGTATTCCACAAGCATACAAATGACCCACATCTAGGGAATCAACTGTGGATTCATCAAATCAAATCATTTCCAACTCAATAGGCACCTGGTGAACGCCTCTGCTTGGTCGAAGCACGGTGCCAGGCGGTTGGGATTCGGAAAACCTAAAAGGTATAAGCCTTGCCCCTGAAGACCTCCAGTTGAATGAAAAGACTCCCTCGACGGAGAAATCTGGGGAGAACACACCTGGAAGCTGCAGGTAAGGAAGAGCTCTGGTAGAGAGAGTTCAGATAATGAAGGTGCATAGACCACTTCTCAAAGGCAGGAGCAGTATGGTCCATCCATTCACAGACTCTTGGGCTTGGAAGGGAGCTCAGAGAGAGTCCAGCCAATTGGCATTTGACTCCTGATACAACGTCTGATTACTGTTTACACTGAATATCCTTACTGGGCATTGTCAATCGATGTCTGTGATTCCCTTCCACAGGATCATACAATTTCAGGGATGGAAGGCTTATTTATAGGCAATTTCATTCAAGCTGCTCACTTCACTCCTCTCCCACATGAAATCCACGGTCCTCTCTTTTCTACTCTTTGCACCCAAGCAGTGAGCAATAGATAGCAATAATGTCCTTTCAGTTAGCCAACCTTGCTCTAATCGTTTTATATAGAAAAGTAAATCTTTTAGTAGGCCCCAAATCATCCTTTTTTAAAAATAATGTTGCCTGTATTAGAAGTTATTTTAATCGTAGTTGTGTTTTTTGTTGTTTTTCTTTGTTTTAAACAGTTTATTCTTAGAGCATAGCTTGTAAATGCAGATTAGCCTGGAACGTTGATTGCCTGCCAAAGGGATAATTACAACCAGATATCGGATATAAACAAACCAAAAAAAAATTGTTTTTAAGTTCCATTAACCCTCCCCCAATTCTAAGCTGAGAGACAACCTCAAGATGGTTAATTTTTTTTCCACTGTGTATTTGTGCAGAAAAAAAAAATCTCAGCTCATAAAACTTCCCAACATGAGTGATACGTATACGAGTGAGCTTGAGAAACCCCACTATTTTGTAGACAGAAAAATAATAGCTTGTCAGTGTGCCTGAGCATAGCTGCCGAGGCAGACTTTCTCCTGCTTACAGCGGTGTGGAGTGAAAGTGTGCTCACACTTACCTGACTGTGGCAGCCTCATCACCGTCTGCAACACCAGTCCAGGCAGGAGGGGATCTCAACCTACTGGGTACTCACATCAGAACTTGGCCCCACTCCACAGGCAAAGACGTTGAAAAAAAGAAAATAACAAACAGTTGCCCCTGCGTCAGATTCTGTCATAGAAGTCAACTAAACAAACAGCCAAAACCAAACAAAACCAAAACAACAAACAAACAAACAAACAAAAAAAAAAAACGCAGGTTGCTCCCTAAACCGCTACAACGAGTCGCAGCTCCAAGGTAGGACTCTTTCCGTCTGGCAGACGGACATATGACGATGGGCCACCAAAAGCTGTCACGTAAAGTACATTAAGCAAGAGAAGAAAAGATATCATCTCCATCCAGCTCAGGCTTCCTTGTAACATGAGGGTAATTCAAAACAAAACTAAGTCTGAGGAACTGGCTGAAGCCCAGCCTACTGAGAAGTTTTGGTTTTGGTTTTAAAAGCATTGCTCCTCTGCCCTTAGGTGCCCCTTGCAGTGTCCCTGGAGAAGCTGATGCAGTGTTTAGTAGGTGAAGGGGAGGGAGAGAAGAATACCAGCATGTTCTAGCTGTGCGTTGGGGACTCTTCGCAGGTGCCTTTGTTAGTTTCCTTAATGCTGTTGTAAGAAGTTACCACAGACTGGGTAGATTAAGACGGCAGACACTATGCCCACGGTTCTCCCACATTTCTGGACGCAAGGCGGGTGAAATCAGGTGTCACAGGGCCACACTCCCTCCAGGCTGTAATCAAGAATGCTCCCTTGCTGATTCCTAGCTTGTCTCCATGGCAAGCCTTGGCATTCTCCTGGGTTTGTAACTGATTCCAGTCTCCGTCTCCATCCTCACATGACCTTCTTCTCTTGTGTATCTTTGAGTGTCCTTTCTTCTTCTTAGAAGGACACCAGCCATTGGATTAGTGCCCACCCTCATCCAAGATGACATCATCTTAACTGATCACTTCTGCAAATACCCTGCTTCAAATAAGGCCACACTCTGAGGCTCCAGGGGGACAGAAGTATTTGGGGAAATTGTCTGACCCACTACAGGACTCCATTCTTGGAGCAATGTGTGGTCTAGATACCATTAGGCCCATTTTACACATGAAGAAAGAGTCGAGGTCAAGCAAGCCTTCCTCAGTTGCATGGGTGGATTTGAACTCGGGCCTCTGTGGTCCCACTACATGTGAGGCTTTCCAGCAATGATACTCAAAGCAGGTGCAGAACAGGCCAACTTGGGCGCAAGACTGGATGACCAACCCATCCCTGCCACCCCGTCCCCTTGGGCTCATAGGTGTGGGCTGAGCAGGGACAAGGCTCTGAGGCGCACATACGGTGTGTGTCCTTAGCCACATTTATCTAACGTTTTCTTGTCCTCTCTCCAGGCCTTGCTTTTAATTGGTTTCTTCTGAAAAAGCAGCCTTCTCCCTTCTTCCTTGTTCTTTTAACTGCAGCCATCAAACAAGAAGTAATAAAATTCGTATTGGCTACAAATGGGACTGGCTGTCTACTCCTCAAAGACAGGGCTATGTCTGTGGGAAGCCAGCTCTCCTCTAGGGACCTGCTTCTCCACCCATAGCTCTGGGTATGTGGTTTCAGGGGAGACGCCTGCTTATATCTGACCTTCTCTAGTTACTGTTATAGTCTAAGGAAGGGCATAGGTCCCCTGTGTGGCTCTCAGAGTTTAGTGTCTTCAGGATCCCCCACCACCCATCAGAGTTCCTGCCTGTTTTGAAGGAGGAGACACACTCCCCACCATATCTCTCCCTCTGTCTGCTCTAAGCCCCTCTCTCTCTGTCCACCTCTTCTCTCCACTCTTTCCTCTAGGCTCCTGCTGAGCAACTGAAGTTTGGGGGAAAAAACGACTCACCTCAAACCAAGAGAAGGCCTGGGAGTTCTGACAAAGCTCCCAAACTCCCTGGGAGTTTTGAGAAAGCTCCAAAACAAAACTCAAATTGGCATCTCAGCACACTTTCCTGCCTCAGAAATCTGTATGCCTCAACGAAACACCGAGGGGTAGATACCACAGTGTTAGCGCGTTTCTGGGTGGAGGACTTGCAGGTGATGTTTTAGTTTCCTCTTGTGACTTATATTTTATTTCCTAAATAACTTGCCATGGACACCAATGACTTTTGTAAAGACGTGGAAATAATCATCAAAAATCAGTAACGGACAGTACGGCCCAATTGCTAACCAACACCAACAAGAAAACAGTTTAAGAACGTGGCCAAGGGCTTATGTTTGTTTCAATTTATTTAATTTAGTGTTGTTCTCTTTATCAGAGAAGATCCCTGAGGCATAGCTGAATTGTGTGTGTGTGTGTGTGTGTGCGTGCGTGATGGAGAATACAGACCCCTCCATGTTGCACTGATACTTGCTACTGGAAAATTAGAATGTAGGTCACAAATACTGCAATATGATAAGCATAATAATGACCTCACCAGTGTGCACAACCAGTCTCTGAGGCCCCATTCATTTCATAGAAGTGAAAATTGGGGCAAAGAGAGACTGTTCTGCTTTACCAAGATCACCTTGTAAATGCAGGGCAGAACTCACTTCTATTCTTTCTTCCCCAGATACTTTCCTCCGAATGCAGTGCACGTAGTGTAATGTGATGCGAATGTTCACGTAAAGCACCTAGAAGAGTCCTTGTCCAATAGCAGGAGCTAAATCAGTGCGAACTGTTCCAGATCCAGACAAGTCCAACCTGTCCCACCCTGCTTGGCCTTAGAGAGAAAAAAAGAAAAGCACTCAGCCTAAGAGTCAGAAAGAAGTGCACCCCGGGTTTTGGAGGAATCAGCAAAGACCAAGAGCTTGGGAAACAGGGAAAATTTCAAGGAGCCAGCAGTTTATCTGGAACCAGCCTTAGCAACCTCCCCAAAGTCAGCAACCAAGGTCTTTGTTTTGTGTTGTTTTGTTTTAAATAATGTATTGTCAAGTTGGCTAACATACAGGTATATAGTGTGCTCTTGGCTTTGGGAGTAGATTCCCACGATCGATTCATTGCTTACATACGACACCCAGTAATCATCCCAATGAGTGCCCTCCTCAATGCCCATCACCCATTTTCCCCTCCCCACACTGCCCCCCACCAACCCTCAGTTTGTTCTCTGTATTTAAGAGTCTCTTATAGTTTGCCTCCCTCTCTGCTTGAAACTATTTTTCCCCTTCCCTTCCCCCTTGATCTTCTGTTAAGTTTCTTAAATTCCACATGAGTGAAAATATATGATATCTTTCTCTGATTGACTTATTTCACTTAGCATAATACCCTCCAGTTCCATCCATGTTGTTGCAAATGGCAAGATTTCATTCTTTCTCATTGCCAAGTAGTATTCCATTATGTGTGTGTATATATATGTGTGTATATATATATATATATATATACACATATATACACACAATACATATATATATATACAAACATATATATATATATATATACATTCATCAGTTGATGGACATTTGAGCTCTTTCCATAATTCGGCTATTGTGCATAGTGCTGCTATAAACACTGGTGCATGTGCCCCTTTGAATCTGCACTCCTGTATCTTTTGGATAAATTCCTAGTAGTGCTATTGCTGGGTCATAGGGTAGTTCTATTTTTAATTTTTTGAGGAAACTCCACACTGTTTTCCAGAGCGGCTGCACCAGTTTGCATTCCCACCAGCAGTGCAAGAGGGTTCCCGTTTCTCCACATCCTCACCATCATCTGTTGTCTCTTGCGTCGTTACTTTTAGCCACTCTGACAGGTGTGAGGTGATATCTCAATGTGGTTTTGATTTGTATTTTCCTGATGATGAGCGATGTTGAGCATCTTTTGACGTGTCTGTTGGCCATCTGGATGTCTTCTTTGGAAAAGTGTCTATTCATGTCTTTTGCCCATTTTTTCCCTGGATTGTTTTTCGGGTGTTGAGTTTGGTAAGTTCTTTGTAGATTTTGGACACTAACCCTTTACCCGATATGTCATTTGCAAATATCTTTTCCCATTCCATCAGTTGCCTCTTGGTTTTGTTGACTGTTTCCTTTGCAGTGCAGAAGTTTTTATCTTGATGAGGTCCCAATAGTTCACTTTTGCTTTTAATTCTCTTGCCTTTGGAGATGTGTCAAGAAAAAAATTGCTGTGGCTGAGGTCAAAGAGGTTGTTCTCTGCTTTCTCCTGTAGGGTTTTGATTGTTTCCTGTCTCACATTCAGGTCTTTCATCCATTTTGAATTTATTTTTGTGTATGGTGTAAGAAAGCGGCCTAGTTTCATTCTTCTGCATGTTGCTGTCCAATTCTTCCAGCATCATTTGCTAAAGAGACTGTCTTTTTTCCATTGGATGTTCTTTCCTGCTTTGTCAAAGATTAGTTGGCCATCTATTTGTGGGTCCAATTCTGGGTTCTCTATTCTATTCCATTGGTCTATGTGTCTGTTTTTGTGCCAATACCATACTTTCTTGATGATTACAACTTTGTAGTACAGGCTAAAGTCTGGGATTGTGATGCCTCCAGCTTTGGTTTTCTTTTTCCACATTACTTTGGCTATTCGGGGTCTTTTGTGGTTCCATACAAATTTTAGGTTGTTTGTTCTAGCTTTGAGAAGAATACCGATAGTATTTCTATCGGTATTGCATTGAATGTGTAGATTGTATTGGGTAGTATTGACATTTAACAATATTTGTTCTTCCAATCCATGAGTATGGAATGTTCTTCCATTTCTTTGTGTCTTCTTCAATTTCTTTCATAAGTTTTCTATAGTTTTCAGCATACAGTTCTTTTACCTCTTTTGAGCAACCAAGGTTTTGATGTGTGTTGATGTGGAATGTGATGAATGGCAATGATGGCTGGCCCCCTCTCTTGAAAATGGAGAAGGTCATAGGCAGCTGGAAGCAGAGAGAGAGAGAAGAGGAGACCACCTGGGCCCACCCTGTAAACCAGCCTTCCTTGACTCATGCTGAGTCCAGGGACTGGAGATCGGCCTCTAGTGACTCACCTGATCCCTGCCTGCTGAGGAAGTCCTTGCTTTAATGTGAGGGAAGGGGAGGTAGGGAAGAGTGTTCTGGCCAAAGCAACAGAAATGGGTGTCTGGTTTTAGAAGGAAAAAGGTCAAAGTATGGCTCATTCCCTGAAAGCAACTCAGATAAAAGGGAGTTTTATTTTAAGTCGAATGGGTTCATGTGAGCTATTGATGAAGTACTTTCCTGGTTCATCTCCCCCTTGGTGACTGGTAGGGAAGAAGCACCTGGAAGGTAACTTCTTGTGGAGAACAAAGTTACTGAAGTCACAAAGGTCAGATCTCAGTAAGGGGGGTGTGAGGCATAGGACTGGGAAATTGGGATGGAAAAGGCAGGGGTAGGAGAGGTTGAACTGGTACACCAGTCTTTTTTTTTAAGTTTATTTATTTTGAGACAGAAAGAGAGAGAGGGAGCTCATGCAAGCAGGGGAGGGGCAGGAAAAGGGGGAGAGAAAGAGAATTCCAAGCAGGCTCCAGGCACTGTCAGTGCATAGTCTGATGCGGGGCTTGAACTCACAAACCCTGAGATTAGGCCCTAAGCTGAAATCAAGAGTCACAAGCTTAATTTACTGAGCCACCCAGATGCCCCTCCACCAGCCTTTTGAATTTAAAACACAAGAAAGGGATTCCAGAGACAAGGAGGATCTTCTGGGGTCCTGGAGGGAATATGTACTGTTCTTTTCTCCTCTCATTTTGGGGGAGAAGAAACGGATGCTGGACATCCTGAAGTTTGAAAGTGCTCTTCATAACATGTAACACCTGCTGCTTGCCTGGAGTTTCTGAAGGTGGGAAGTTCCCTAAAGTACCCCATTTCTGGGATGTCAGGAGAGTTGTGGGGTTGTTTTCAGGGATGATGTAAATGGAGGCACCCTTCATCTCAGGCCCTCCAGCCTTCAGTGACCATTAAAGACCCCATGGTTCCTGTGGCCTCAGGAGACACAGAAGGGGGTGAAGCCACAGGTACAGGGGTCCTTGGCCCCTATTAGAGGCCTGTCACTGGCCTGAACCAGATCCAGCCTGGGGATATTTGCCTCTCCCACTCCAAGAGAGCTGAACCACGCGTTTGCCCTGTTCCTAGAGTAGGGGGAGATTGAAAAGGATGTGAGACTGGGATTTCGAGTGAAACTGGGCTCTGGCAGTTCCCCTAAATGTTAATCGTGGAGTTACTGTACGACCCAGCATTCTACTCCTAGGTATGTAACCAAGAGAAAATGAAAATGTACATCCATACAAAAAGTGTACCCCAATGTTTGTAGCAGCATTATTCATAATAGCCACCAGCGGAAAGAACTCAACTGTCCAGCGGCTGATGAATGGATAAATACACTTTGGTGTATCCATCCGGCGGAATAGAATTCAGCCTTATGAGTGAATGAAGTACTGATTCAGTCTACGGTGTGGATGAACCTTGACAACATCACACTCAGTGAAAGAAGCTAGTCACAAAAGACCACATAGTGTCTAAGTCTACAGATATGGACTGCCTTTAATAGACAGCCCCTAGAGACAGAAGGTAGTTAGAGGTTGCCAAGGACTCAGACTAGGAGGGGATGTAAAGATGTGACTGCTAAAGGGTATGGGGTCTCATTATGGGATGAGGAAAATGTTTTAAAATTTATTGTACTGATTGTTGCACAACTCTGTTTATATACAAAAAAAAAAAACCATTGAATGGTATACTTTAAAGGGGTGGATTGTATGGTATGTGAATTATATATCAGAAAGTTGTTAAAAGAGCTGGAACTGAACTGAGTCATAAGTGGCCTGTGAGATATGAGATTAGACTGGCATACGAGGAAGCTCACTCTCTACCCATCAGGCAGGGGATGGGTAGGGAGGCAGAAGCCTCTTCACCATGTGTCCCAGGCAAGCTCTTCAGAGGGAAACTGAAGAAAACGGCAGGGAAGAGAGAGACAGCCCTGACTAGAATTTTGGTCCTTGTTCCAGGCCCTTCTGCAGACTGGCCTGTGTTTCCAGCGTCAGGTCTGCCTAGGTAGCTGGTGCCATTTTTGTTCAAGTGGCCTCTACTAAATTACACATTTCTAATAACATAGAGGAGCAGAGGAGCCTGAGATCCCCTTACTGCTACATGCTGACACAGGCCTGGCCTCATTTCTAGGGTGGTTTGGGGGAGAAGGACAAGGTAGAGCTAAGGAATTAAATTATCTACGTGCATCCCAATGTTTCTCTGTTTTCCTGGTCTTGGCTCATCTCTGGGAGGACAGAGGGAGGCAAGAGTATTGGCCCCAGACATCAAGGCACGCTCTAAGATGAGTCTGATGTGGTCCCAAGAACTCAACACTGAAGGATCCCCAGAACCAGCCTAAAATTCTGCATCCATTTCAGTGTGTGTGTTGGGGGTGGGTTTTTCCCACACCAACTAAGCAGTTCTTACACACCAGGTGTGTCCTACAATTCAACTCAATTCTGACACCATCTACCCAGAGGTAATATCAGATTCTACAGGTGGAGGGCTCAGTGATACAAGGCTGTCCCCACTCCACATACCAGTCACAAGTCCGGACTGTCACCTGTGCTTCTGACTCACCAGCTACTGACTGAGGTTCCCACCACCCCTTCTTGGGTTTGAGTAATTTCCTAGACAGGCTCAGAGACCTCGGGAAACCCACTTACTCACTAGATTGCTGATTTATTACAAAGGATATTTAAAATACTAATCAACATCCAGATGAGGAAATACAAAGGGTGAGATCTGAACAACGGCCCTCCTGTCCTGATAGAGTTTGGGCCCAGCGCAGTGGCATGTGAGGCGTTCGGATGCCACAACCCAGAAGCTCTTTGAACCTTTTCCTTTTTTTTAATTAAAAAAAAATGTTTGTTTTTGAGAGAGAGAGAGAGACAGAGTGCAAGCAGGAGGAGGGGCAGACAGAGAGGGAGACACAGAATCCAAAGCAGGCTCCAGGCTCTGAGCTGTCAGCACAGAGCCTGACATGGGGCTTGAACCCACAAACCACAAGATCATGACCTGAGCTGAAGTCGGACACTAAACTGATTGAGCCGCCCAGATGGCCCCCTTTTGGGTTTTTATTGGCTTCATTCCATAGGCCTGATTGTTGGTTGAAATCATTGGCCACTGGTGATTGATTTAAACTCTGACACCTCTCTCTTGCCAGAAGGCTGGGGCATTAAAACTCTAAAGTTCCATGCCTCTAATCACTGGTTGGTTCTCCTGGCAACCAGCCCCAAAGTTAGGTGCATCCGTAAGTCACCCCACTAACATAACAGAAACACCTCTACACCCCTCATCGCTTAGGAAATTCCAAGGGGTTGAGGAGCTCTGTGACAGAAACAGAAACCAAAGACCAAACGTGTATTTCTTTTAGAAATCATGGCATCGCATAGCCCTTTCATCCAGGAATTCCCTAACCATGGCTCATCACGACTACAAGGTCCCAGGGTGGAATGGAGGAGGGGATCTTTCTCCTGAAGCCTGGACTGACATACTTTGCCCTTAAAGGTCTTTAGAAGGAGATGCAGTGCCTGGTCCAGTGGAGGCGACACCTGAACTCAACCTCAGATAAAGGAAACAAGAAGTTCTCACATTGACTCTTGGTTTCAACTCCGTTTAAAAAAAAGAAAAAAGAAAGAAAGTGAAATGATTCATCTTTTCATCTTTTCAAATGCAGTCAGAGACAGGAGAAGACAGCTGACTCATGTTTTGAGGAGACTGACCCGCACCAGTTTTCCCAAACCTGGCTGCACATCAGAATCCCCTGGGGAACTTTAAAAACAGAGAGGTGCCTGGACACTCCCCCAGATCTTTTGATTGAAAATCTCCACAGTTGGGGTGCAGAGATATGCGTTTCATTGAAATGTAGGTCAGGTGAGTGTGACGTAATCAGCATGCCCTAACTGAAGGCTCAGCATGAGAGAATCCCTAGGTTTGCTTGCTTTGTTCACCAACATCCTTGTGAAGAAAAGTGAGGAAAAGAGAGAAAAGAAAGTGAGAGCCCCTCCCCCCCAGTGACTATTTCAATATGTGCCTTATATCTGTCTACGCTTATTAGATTTTCTTTTGTAAGAAAAGCAGGTACAGGATCCTCAGTTTACCCTTGGGAGGGAATATGTAAGCACTCAGACGTGAGTTACTCTCCTCACTCGTGGCATGTGGGGATTTAGAAACCATAGTAATCACAGAGAGGTGGCACCATGTGGAAAGTAGACAGAGCAGTTGACACAGAGGCCAGAAAGGTCGAATCCGACTCCACTCCCCACTAGCTGATCTGAGGGATTGTGCTAAAATACCTGAAGTAAGAGATGGAATTTTGTAATGATATTTTCTAACTTACATAGAAAGCCTAGTATTTCTTGGGGTGCCTGGGTGATTCAGTCATTTGAGTATCCAACTCTTAATTTCAGTTCGGGTCATGATCTCACAGTTTGTGAGTTCGAGCCCTGCATCAGGCTCCACGCTGACAGTGCAGAGCCTGCTTGGGATTCTCTCTGTCCCTCTCTCCCTCTCTCTGCTCCTCCCCCACTTACTCTCTCTTTATCTCTCAAAATAAATAAAAGTTAAAAAAATTAAAAAAGAAAGCCTAGCATTTCTTGAATTAGGTGATTAATATAAAACAGGGTCTGCTGGTGCCTTTTGCGTAAGCGGCATGTTAAAAATTAGTGACTTCTTTACTTAATGAACATTTTTCTACTCTGAATATGGTGCCAGATAAGGTAGAAAACAGAACACTAAAAATAAATTAAGATGCAGGCACCGCTTTCCCTGACTACTGCCCCGAAGTCATAAGGCCACACGGCTGTAATTTCTAGTTACTCACTCCACGAAGAGTGTTGTTTAATTGAACAATGTTACGTTCCTGGCACTGGGGATGCAGAGGTGCTCAAGGCATCGTCTCTGCTGGAGCCCACGTCCAGTGGGGAGAATTACTCAAGAGGGTGGTAAATGCAGGCACAGAGAACGCCCAGCTCAGATGTCTTCTAGCCTGTCTTGACGACTTGCCCAATGAGGGATCCAGGGGCCTGTCTCTCAGCCTGACACAGGATGTTGGTGATGACAGCGTAAGCGCCACAACAGAAGTAGCTCCTAAGTTCATACGTGGTATAGAGGGGAGTAACGCATTATAAGTTAGAAGGTCTAAAAAGTCTTTCTTGTTTTACAAAAGAGGAAACTGAGTTGAAAGGAGGTAAGTGGACAGGTGGCCGGGGAGAGGCTGAAGACCCTTCAGAACAATGGAGGAAGAAGACAGAGTCTTACTCCTATCACCCGCTCGCCCATTCTCAGACCTCCCTGCAGATAAAGAGCAGGCAAACTGTCCATGGAGCAGCACAGGGGTCATGATCAGAGACCTCTGCCCGACTCTCTGCTTCATCTTGTACCAGCCCTGAGACCTTGGGCAATTGACTCTCTCCCTTGGTACTGTTTCATTATCTGTAAAACGGGGGTAAATGTAAAATGTCTAGATTAAATGGTTTGAGACATGGAGAGTGCTTAGAACAGAGCCTATTAGCACATAGTAAGTGCTCAATAAATGTTACTTATATTATTTTTATGCCATTACCTGGTTGGTATGGTCAACCCAAGACTATATTCATAATAATATGATTAAAACCTAGCTCATTCTTTTCCCCTCAGAATTAAAATGTTAAAAGTTTAGGTTTCTTTTCAGATTGCAAAATGACACATTATATCACTGCAAAAAATATTTTTTAAAAAAGAATAAAGATTGTAAAAGGAATACAAGAATTGTAAAAGAAATAGAATAAAAGAAAAAAAATTGTAAAAAGAAAAAAAAGAATAAAAATTACCCAAAGTTCAGTTGGTTGAGTGTCTGACTCTTGATTTTGGCTCAGGTCATAATCCCAGGGTCATGGGATTGGGTCCCACGTTGCACCCTGCGCTGGGTATGGAGCTTGCTTGAGATTCTCTTTCTCTCTCCCTCTGCCCCTCTCTCCTGCTCATGCACTTTCTGTCTCTTAAAAAAATAATAATAATAAATAAATAAATAAATAAATAAATAAATAAATAAATAAATAAGTAAACAAGATTACCCAAATACTCACACCTGAGATAATCGCTAATATTTTGGTAAACATAACTTTCTATAGCTCTCTGGACACACACACACACACACACACACACGCATATATCTATATGAATGCAATTTTAATAAATGCCATTGTATTAGGATGCTGGTCATTGAACCGCTTTTATCACTCATCAAAATTGCCATGGGCATATTTCCATGTCAACAATTACAGGTCCCATGATTATTTGTAAAGACTAATGAGTATTTCATTGCATTGCTACACCATAATTTATTTAAGCCATCACTATTGATAGCCACTTAGATTATTTCCAGTATTGCCGATATTACAAAACGATGGAACAACAAATGACCCCCCCGTGTGTGTGTGTGTGACACGGGCCCCTGTCTGATTATTTCCTTGGAAAAACTTGTTGTAAGTGGTCTCTCTGCAACAAAGGGTATATACATACTTGAAGACGCATGTCCCAGTAGAGTAACACATATTGTGGAAAAACACATTGGCCAGTCATCTGGCTTGACAGCACTCACACGAACGTGGCTTTTGCCACAACTCAGGACCTAGCTGTGGGAGTCCAAGTGGGCCAGGGCTGAGTTTGTGGGAGGGCAAATGTTTGGAGGCAGTCCCCGCCCACAAGTTTCAAACATGTTCTTATGCCGGCAGGTAATTTTTCAGGCCCGAGAAGGGGCTCGGTGGGAGAATTTACTGACCTCGTTTGGCCACCAGTGCCATACAATTTCTTTGAATATCTGGCTTTTCCAGGAAATCAGACTAGGGAAGTTCATTTGGCTGAAAAACGTCACTTAAGTTTTGAGGAACCTGCTGAGGGTATAATGTCCAAGGGTATTTTGCTCCAATCATGTTTGGGGAAGATTTTTTCCTAGCCCCAAGCTTTCTTTATCACCTGGCCAGCAATCCTGGGCATTTTCCTCATCAAACAGAGCTGAGATGTACAGTAACAAGCATTAGTGATGGCCATGAGATTCAGCACCTTCTACTGGCCAGAGAGTAATGAAAGATGAGTTGAGTGTGGAAAGGAAGTGTACACAGGCTGGACTGTAGCAAGACGTGGGTGGTTCAGACAGGGCTCTTCTAACAGGTGGATGAAGGTGAAGAAACACCTAGTGCTTCCCTTAAACCCGAGGTCTGCCACTCCACGCACTTCGCTCCAGCCTCCTTTCCTGACATCCTTGGAGCCTGTTCTAGGGTGGGGCATTCCATCTCACAGGCTCAGTATGGGAGAGGAGCGATCAGGAAGAACTGGTGGAATGAGCGGTCTTCTCCTACTTGTAGTGATTCCTAGCCGAAGAGGAAGGCAGTGATGTAAGCTAACTTTCACGGAATTCTAAATATTGCCAGGCCAGTTCCAAGGGCTTCACGGTATTAGCCCAATTAACTGTCACAACAACCCTGTAAGGTAAGTACGCTCATTGGTCTCATTTTATAAATAGGAAACTGAGGCACTGAGTGGGCAGACAATTTTGCTGAAGGACATATACTGAGCACATGGGAGAAGCGAGACTTAACCCCCCCAGTCTAGCTCCAAGGCTCTTTTGTTTATTATTGCTCCCCTTTGTGTTTGTAATAGTGAGGATCTCTGATTCTTCAACTAGACACTCCTGAAATAGTCAGAAAAATATATATATATATATGAGGGATAACATTAGAGAAATCAGTGGGAACTCTTGAGCCTGTTGAAGTGAGACCTCTTGAGCGTATCGAACCTGACGAACAGAAGGGGATTGAATGGAGCCCCTCCTGGGCTGGGATTACAAAAGAGAACAGCATCTTCAGGGACAGAACCATGGGGATTCCAGTGGCAGGGTTTGTGATTATCTGACAGTAACATGCTTTGCAGTAAAAATAGGGGGTATGTGGACATTTCTGCTTCTACTCTTTGTCAGCTCTAGTTCCTTTACTCCCCCTCCTGTTCTATCTCTTCTTCATAGGCTGCAGCTACTTTGTGTCCAATAGACATATGCACTATTGATCTCTCTTGCAGGCAAAGACTCTGATATGTGTGTATGTCTATATATCTTTATATCATCTATGTATATATGCATATGTATCTCATATGTACAAATTTATCTCTATAAATTGTTAATTTTCTAAAAATATTAAGTAATCAAATTTAACAAACCATTTATTCCATATACTATATACCTAAGGTAACTAAATTATGACCTTAATGCTCAATAGAACAGGAAAATAGTTGAGTCCAATGAGGTACCAAAGGCTGTCAAAGGCCCAGCCAGACACCTGATACTAAGGATGAAGAGACATAGATTCTTGGGTAAGTGACCAAGACGAGTGGACCGAGCTAGCAAGCTGTGGTGCACTGGGTGGGAAGGAAGGAAACTGCGCTAGCTGGGAGGGCTGAAGAGAGGGAGCAATACATTTCCATTATGGGTACAATGGCCAGGATACTCACTCCGTCTCCAGACCCACACTGGGACAGTCAATGCCTCTTGTGCCCTCGCGAACTGAAGGATCATCATGGTACCTTAATTTGCCAAAAACTGACTTGCAAAAGACATTCACTGCACCTTTTCCATAGATGTCTGTATGCGCATGTGTGTGTATGACATTATTCATTTCCAGTAACTTCTTGAAGTTCAAACCAGAGCATTCTCATAACCATCCTGTATTTGAGGAAGTAGTCTCCTGTCTTACTTCTCTCTCTCCATATTTACCCCTTGGTTCCCCAATTTTAACTCCTCTCTTTATAGCCACCAAACTTGAAGCTTCCCTGACTGTCCACAGAATTCCCCAGTGTCTCTCTTTCATTGAATCCAGGAGAAATATCAAAGAGAAACTTCTTTCTGAGCTCCATGAACTACATTTATAAATTGTTCTTAGCAGCAGTTTGGGTCTCTAGAAGTCCCAACTGTCTTCCCAACTGACTACCCAGAAACACCAAACCTCTTGAGAAACAATATTTATTCTTTCTTTCTTTTTTTACTGTTTATTTATTTTTGAGAGAGACAGACAGACAGAGTGTGAGTGGGGGAGGGTCAGAGAGAGAGGGAGACACAGAATCTGAAGCAGGCTCCACGTTCCAAGCTGTCAGCACAGAGTCTGATGAGGGGCTTGACCTCACAAACCGTGAGATCATGACCTAAGCCGAAGTCTGACGCTTAACCGACTGAGCCACCCAGGCGCCCCAACAATATTTATTCTCTCTAAGCAACATAATGGATCACTATTGGAACAAAGAAGGATCTATGCCAGGACTGTAGGATTATACAGAACATCCAGAAAGAATTTAAAGCTGTTCACAAGGCTCTCTAACGTACAACAAACAAGCATAGATGAAAAGTGGGTCAAGAAAGGGGAGGGAAAGAATAAAGCCCAACCAGAGAGTCTCCTCTTCTCCCTGGGCACAAGCCAGGAATGCAGGCTCCCTGTCAGAATACACAGGCTTGCTGTGGTTGAGCTACCATCTGCTTTTTTCCAGACCTTGACACCCATCACCTGACTGTTCTCCCTGCTTCCATGCCCCTACACTGCAGCAAAAGTGATCTCCTAACACCAGGAGGATCAATCATTCTCCTCCTTAAAACCTTCAACAACTTCCCATTGCATTTAGAATGGAAACCAAACTCTTCACCACGCACTCAAAGTCCTGCATGGCTAGCTTTCCAATGTCATCTTGTGCCCTTCTCCCTCCCTCACTGGACACTCTCCCGTCACTCTGGCCTCCTTTCTATCCCTTGATCATGTCAAGCTCAATCCCACCGCAAAACTTTTGTGCAAATTGTATCTCCTGCTGGAAGTACAACAACTTTTGTACGGCTCAGATTAAATGTTACCTTTTCAGAGAAATTCCTGCCCTATTCGTTGTCTATAAAGTCAGTTCCTGACTCTTAAATTTTACCTTGGTATTTTTTTTTTAAGTTTATCTACCTATTTTGAATGGGGAGAGAGGGGGCAGAGAGAGAGGGAGAAAGAGAATCCCAAGCAGGTTCCGCACTATCAGTGTGGCACCCAACACGGGGCTCAAACCCAAGAACCACGAGATCATGACCTGAGCAGAGACTGAGTCAGACATTTAACCAACTGAGCCACCTAGGCGCCCCTACCTTGGTCTTCTATTTATTGGTATTGTCGCAATTATGCATCATTTATTTATTATGTATCTCCACCTTCACCCTCAGACTCTCATCTAGAGTGTGAGTTCCACCAGGCAGGAGCCATGCCATGTCTATTTTGTTCTTTCCTACATCTTCGGTATCTAGCTCAAAACTTTCCAGGCAGTAATTACTCATTAAATACCAGTTGAGTGAAAAAGTAAAATTTTCTCTAAGCTGTCCAATCCAGCATTGGACAGTTAAACAATTAATAATACTTCTAAGGTTGGGCAGTAAAACAAAACAACTTCTCACTTCAGGAAACACAACTACTTTGGCATTAAGATCAAAGGAAAATTTTTCCTAGAGTTCTTTAGAAAGCACATTATGTTATGATGTGAAGAACGTTCCCATCAATATTTTTAGATTATATTCAATGACCAATTTCAAAAACTGCTTTGTTAAAACAACCTCAATAGAGGCCAATGATATTATAGCTATTTTAATTTAATGTAGTCTTTTCTTGATGGGATACCAATCCTAATATTAAATTCATATATTCTTTTTCCAGTTAGATTATATGTCCCAGCCTTCCTCGCAATTGGGTATGATCATGTGACTGAATTCTAACCAATGGAATGGGAGAGAGGAAATTATGTGCACTGTTCCCAAACTTGGCTCATAAAAACCTCCCACTGAGTTTTCTATATTCTTCTAGTTTAATAAGCTGTATGGAGACCCCTAAGGAAACCTCAGAAACTAGATACTAAAAACTAGATATAACAGAGCCATTATCCATCTGAGTCCTCAAATGGCTACACAGAGCAGATTGGCTACCTAGGTAGATACTGACTCTGTCCTTTTGTTTATAAAAATTTTACTCCATGCCTATGGACAGAACATATATATTCTTCTATCAACTCACATTCAGCATTTACAATGTGCTTGAGTTTTCTTACACATATTAACTCATGTAATTATCCTAACAGCTCTCTTGACTCAGGTCCTATCAGTGGCTCCATTACACACATCAAGAAAGAAAGAAGTTCAGTAACTTAACCAAAGTCAAATAAACAGGAAGCAGCAAACCCAGAATTCAAACCCAAAGAGCCTAACTCTACAGTCCCTGCTCTCAATCACTCTAGTATTTTATTTTCTAATAGAGTTTTATTAAACTCTTTGTTGATATAGGTGCTAACTAACTAACTAACTAAAGCCAAACTTTAGTTTTCAGCCATGTTTGTGATTCCTATGTCCACTGGAAATACTTTAGGACTTGGCATGAATTATTGTGGACCACTGTCTTCAATCACTGTTGGGTACATGTAAGTGTAATCTTGGATGTAAACTACCTTTGGGTTTCTTCCTTTTGTTTCTTCAGTTTTTTTACAAGGAGACAGAGGCAGTGATAAATTGCGTGAGCTGGCAGGGGGAGGAAGATGGAGTAGAAAAGCACCAGGGATTTGTCCTCCCACCTGGACAATAATTACAGTGGAAGAATATGTCTGATACAACTATTTTGGAACTTTGGAATCTATTGAAGACTTGCAATTTCCAGGGGAATGTGTGGTAAATTGTAGTTAATTTTGATACATGTCTGCTCATAGCACAATAGCAGCTGCCCATCTCCTACCGCTAGTCCTGTGGCAGGAAGCTATGCACATATTCCACACACAGCTTGTGGGAGCCAGGGCAGGCAAAAAAAAAAAGGCCCTATACTCCAAATATTGAGGATCTGTGCTCTGATAACCAATTGCTGCATCTGACCACAGAAGTGTAGACAAAGAGGCAGTGGCCATTTTTGTTGTACTTCCTCTCATTGCTACAATCCCCTCCCCCTCCAGCTGGAAGTGACTTTCAGGGGACTTAAAGGGTCAAAGCCCTTTTTCTTACCATCCCCTCAAACTTCACATTTTTCTATTCTTTCCCTTTGGGGAGCCAGACAACAAAGACTAAGACATTTATAACTAGGAAAATTTTAAAGTGACTGCATATGGCTAGGGAAAGGAATAGGTTCAGAATAGACCCGAGAAGACCTTAAGTTTACACCTTAGTTATCCTTGGCACAGAGACAGACTACAACAGTAACAACAGCAAAAAATAAAAACAATATACAAAAACCATAACAAAACAGCAAACTTTAGGGAATATGGAGAATCTCATTCCAGAGTTACCTCATTACCAGATTCAAATGTCTTATTTTCTACAAGAACAACCAAAAAAATAAGGCATACAAAGAAACAGGAAAGTATGGTGCATTCGAAGGAAAAAACAAATCAACAGAAATTATCCCTGAAAAAGACCTGATGGCAGATCTATTAGAAAAAGACTCTAAAACAAGCATGTTAAAGGTGCACAAAGAACTAAAGGATGATATGGAGGAAGTCAAGGAAAAAATGTACGAACAAAATAGAAAGATCAATAGGAGGTAGAAAACCTAAAAAGAAACCTGAAAGAAATTCTGGAGCTCAAAAGTACAATACCTGAATTGAAAAATTCACTAGAGGGGTTCAAAGGCAGATTTGAATGGGCAGAAGAAAGAATCAGTGAACCTGAAGATAAGACAATGGAAATTCTCAAGTCTGAGGAACAGAAATAAAAGACATTGAAGAAAAGTAAACAGAGCCAAAGTGACCTGTGGGACACCATCAAGAAAGCCAGAACATGCGTCACGTGAGTTCCAGAATGACAAGAGAGAGGGAAAGGGACAGAGAGAATATCTGAAGAAATAAGGGCTGAAAAGTTCCCAAATTTGATTAAAGACATGAATATAAACATCCAAGAAGCTCAATAAACTTTTAGTTCTGAACTTCACTGAGACACATTATAATCAAACTTTTGAAAGACAAAGAGAGAAACTTGAAAGCAGCAAAAGAGAAGCAACTCATCACGTACAACTGATCCTCAGTAAGATTATCAGCAGATTTCTTATCAAGAAATTTGGAGGCCAGAAGGCAGTGAGCTGATTGATAGTTATTACTACTAGAGTTGGTCTGCAAGAAATACTCAAAGGAGTCCTTCAGGGTGAAATGAAACGATAATAGTAACTCAAAGCCAGATGAAGGAATAAAAATCTTGATAAAGATAAATACACAGGCAGTTATAAAAGCTAATATTATGGTAACAACATTTTATATTTCCACTTTTTGTTTTCTAAATGATTTAAGAAATTAATGCACTTAAAAGAATTATTAGTTTATGTTTTGGGGGATACAATACATAGAGATATAATTTTGTGACTTCAATAATTAAAATGGATGGGGACAAAGCTGTAAAGAAGCAGAATTTTTTTATGTTATTGAAGTTAAGGTGGCATAAATTCAAATTAGAGTGTTATAACTTTAGGGTGTTAAATGTAATCTCATGGGAATCATGAAGAAAATAGCTATAGAATATACTCAGAGAGACAGAGAGAGAGAAGAGAGGAAGGAATTTAAACATGTCCCTATAAAAAATTAACTGAACACAAAAGTAGACAATAATGCAGTAAATGAGGGACAAAAAAAGCTATAGGCTATATAGGATATAGAAAAATGACAAAATTAAGTCCCATCTTATCCATAATTACTTTGAATTTCAATGGCTTAAACTCTCCAATCAAAATACAAAGATTGACAGAATGGATCAAAACACACGATACAAATGTATGCTGTCTATAAGATACTTACTTTAGCTCCAAAGGTACAAATAGAAAGTAAAAGTTTGGAAAATATATTCCATGCAAATAGTAATGCAAAGAAATCAGGGGTAGCTATACTAATACCAGACAAAACTGATTTTAAAAACCAAAAAGTTTGCAAGAGACAAAGAAGGACATTATATATTAATAAAAAATTAATACAGCAAGAAGATATAACATCCCATTTACAATAGCATCAAAAAGAATAAAATACTTAGGAGTTAACCAAGAAGGTGAAAGACTAGTAAAACGAAAACTACAAAACATTGCTGAAAGAAATTAAAGAAGACACAAATGGAAACATATCCCATGGTTATGGGTTGGAAAGCTTAATGTTGTGATGATGCCAGTGCTCCCTAAAGCAATCTACAGATTCAGTGACATCTCTATTACAATCCCAATGGCATTTTTGCAGAAATAAAAAAAAAAAATCCATCCTGAAAGTCATATGGAATCTCAAGGGACCCCAAATAGCCAAAGTAATCTTGAAAAAGACCAAAGCTAGAGGACTCAGGATACTTCCTGATGGCAAAATTTACTACAAAGCAATAATAATCAAAACAGTACAATATTGGGAAAAAGACAGACATATAGGTTAGTAGGACAGAATAGAGAACCCAGAAATAAACCCTCAACGTATATGATCAAACGATTTCTGGCAAGCTTGCCAAGAACATTCAGTAAATAAAAGACAGTCTTTTTAATAAATGATGCTGGGAAAACTGGATATCTACATGCAAAATAATGAATTTGAACCATTATCTAACACCATATACAAAAATTAACTCAAAATGTATCAAAGACCTAAATGTAAGAACTAAAATAATAAAACTTCTAGATGAAAACATAGGGCAAAAACTACAAGATTGGATTTGTCCTGAATATGACACCAAAGGCACAGGAAACAGAAGAAAATATACACAAACTGACTTCATGAAAAAATTTAAGTTTTGCACGTCAAATGACAATGTAAACATCATAATGAGGCAACCAATAGAATGGGAGAAGCGATTTGCAAATCATATATCTGATAAGGGATTGATAACCAGAGCTCCTAAAAGTCAACAACAACAAAAGCCTGATTAAAAGTTGGCAAAGGGCTTGAATTGACATTTCTACAAAGAAGATATATGAATGGCCAGTAAGCTCACGAACAGATGTTCAACATCACTAATCATTGGGGAAATGCAAATCGAAACCATAATGAGATACCACTTCACACCCTAGAGTGGCTACTGCCAAAAACAGACCAAAATAAACAAACAAAAAAAACCCAACCCAGAAAATAAAGTGTTGGTGAGGATGTGTAGAAATTGCCCTTACATACGGTTAATGAGAATGTAAAATGAAACGGTGTGGCCACTGTGGGAAACAATACATCAATTCCTCAAAAAATTACTGCATGATCCAGCAATTCTAGTTTTGAGTATATATGCAGAAAATAATTGAAAACAGGGTCTCAAAGAGGTATACCCATGTTCATGACAGTATTATTCACAATATCTGAAACTTACAAGCAAACAGATGAGTGGATAATCATAATATACTGTATACATTCAATGGAATATTATTCAACCTTAAAGAGAAAAGACATTCTGACACATGCTGCAACCTGAATAAACCTTAAAAACATTATGCTTAGTGGGGTGCCCAGGTGGGTTAGTCAGTTAAGTGTCCAACTCTTGATTTCAGCTCAGCTCATGATCTCACGCTTAATGGGCTTGAGCCTCACATTGGGATCTGTGCTGAGCATGGAGCCTACTTGGAATTCTCTCTCTCTCTCTCTCTCTCTCTCTCTCTCTGCTCCACCTCTGCTTGTGCTCATGCTCTCTCTCTTTCTCAAAATAAATATTTATTTTTAAAAAACCAAAAACATTATGCTAAATGAAATAAGCCAGCCACAAAAAGACAAACACTGTATGATTCCACGTGTATGAAATATTTTAGAGTAATCGAAATCATAGAGACAGAAAGTAGATTGGTGGTTGCTGGGAGACAAGGGGAGTTACTGTTTCATGGGTATAGACGCCAATTTTTATGATGAAAAGAGCTATGGAGATGGATGGTGGTGATAGCTGTACAACATGAATGCATTTAATACCACTTAACTGTGCACTAAAAATGGTTAAGATGGCAAATTTTATGTTATGTATATCTTACAATAAAAAAAAGAAATAGCATCATGGGAAAAAAAAAAAAAAAACATTGCAGGAGTTAGGGTGAGTACCTGCTGGTGAGGGTAGGAAGATGAGCTTGAACTGATGACTCACCAAGAGACAATCTGCACAGTGGAGACATAAACCCACTTATTTGTCTTATTCTAGCGAATCTGTGTACCACAGCTTGGAAAAGGTTTGAAACACAGCTCTAAAGGATCTTTGGATATTTGAATCAGTATAGTGATCTCATTGAATTAATAGTTACAAAAAGTCCTGCTGCTATTGCAAATTTTGATAATGTATCACATAGGAAGCCCAGACCCTGCCAGATACTCTGCATATGTGGCACTGCCTCAAACCATTTCCTGGTCATCGTTAGGACTCCAATGGCACGCTGCTTGTTCAGTGGAATGAGGGGTTTCTTAAAAGGCAGAGATTGTCTGAGTGTGACCTGGGGGCTAACTCTGGTCTCCTGTTTTTGTAAACAAAGTTTTATTCGAACACAGCCATGCTCATTTGTTTACATATTAATTATAGCTGCTCTCGCACTATAATGGCAGAGTTGAGCAGTTGCAACAGATATCACGTGGCTCACAAAGCCTGAAATATTTACCATCTAGCCCTTTACAGAAAATTTAAAAATGCCCACCATTGTCATAACGGGCTAGGGAGAAGAAAGGATAAAGGAAAAGTTTGGAGGGTCATTGTGGGGATCTTGAATGTTCATATATCCTCACAGTGTGGGGATCGAGGTGTTCGTACCTTATCCTTCACTCAGCGAGGAGCCACCAAAGTGCTGGGATGGCAGAAATATGTTTAAGGAAAATTCTAGTGACCTAATTATAAATGCTGAGAAAACGGGGGCTAAAAACAAAAGGCAGGGAGCATGGTTAGGAGGAAGCTTACAATTATTTAAACTGAAGTGGTTAGGGTCTGGAGCAGACACTGTTGGTTGTCTACCACCATTCGAACCCCCATCTTCCATAGTGGCAAGGCCCCAACTTTGTTAAGGTAGCTATCCTCATGTGACCCAGAGAAAGGTCATCTCGTCCCTGGCTCCTGGGTAAATCCTTGCCAACAATTGGCTTGGGGCATGGGCATGTGGTCTGGTTGTGGCCAGTGAGACACCTCTGAGTGTGGAATGTGAAACTACTACAGCTGTCTTGCTGCAAGCTTGGGTATAGCGTCACCACCACCACCACCCCCCACACACACACACACAGAGTGGGGCCAAGAGAATTGCAGAGAAATAGACACAGAGCCATTCAACACGTATATTTCTTGCTATCTGAGATAATGATCTTCCTATTGTTCAAGTCAATGTGAACATCCTGATAGAAAGGCCAAGAAAGGGCAGAACAGTGAATTCACAAAAGAAGTGGTTGGAAGAACAGATACTATGAAACGGGATTAGGTCAATGTTAAAGCTGAGCTATGGGGAAAAGGGAGGGGTAAATATGGTACAAACGTTTCAGCTCTGGTGACTGAGAACCTTAATAAACCATTAACAGAAATGCAGAAATGATGGGCATGGCCCACTGTCTCTGTTTTAGTCAAATTATGTCCCTGGGAGGCCAACAGACATCCCAACAGAGGATCTGCTTTGCATAGTGCTACACGACTCTACTCCAAACACGTGAATATGAGATAAAGTTCACTTGACCCTACGATATTGTAGCTGTCGGAAAACATTCTAGAAATGCAGTTATATACAATATTTATTATTATAGATGTTTAAATTATAACAGAAAGGATGTATTGTTTTATAGTGGTTATTAGATTAGAATGAAATCATTTCCTTGTAACATTCAAATACCTATTTTTTAGGGTAAGAGTGCAAAATATTTTTCTAAAATTAGAGTGCAATAAACTTATAGTAGGAAAAATTCATTTCAGTATACATAGATTCATCTGCTTTTAGAATATTCCACAAAGAAGAGAAGATATCCAATAATAAAAAAGTCAACGATGAGTTGCTTTTATACTTATAAAGAGACAAACACATGCAGAGAGAGGAAAGAGAGTGAATAAAGACTCGGGGGGAAGGGGAAACAGTAGGAGAAAGAGATGCATTATCTTTTCATTGTATAAACACCCACAGGATGGAAGCCTTGGTGGGTGCCGTGGCCTGGCTAAGGCTGCGGATGAAAAGCCACAACCTCAAGTGTTGTCCTAGTCCCAAGAGGCAAATGTAAAACTCATTAACATTGCTTTGACAAAAGTTTCTAGACAAAAAACAAATGATGTATGTACTAGAACAGAGTCTATGGATAGATATAGATAAATAGACAGAAAAACAGAGGCTACATAGACAGAGATACAGTCGACTGGTTTATGCTAAAGGTGTCACTGCTATATAGTCAGGGAAAAGATAGTCTTTTCAGTAAATGGTGTAGGGACAATTGGTTATCCATACGATTTTTAAAAATGTGGGGTGCCTGGGTGGCTCAGTCAGTTAAGTGTCTGACTCTTGATTTTGGTTCAGGTCATGATCTCATGGTTAGGGAGTTCGAGCCCCAGCTCTCAGCACAGAGCCTGCTTAAGAGTCACTGTTTCCCCTCCCTCCCTCCCTCTCTCTCTCTCAAAATAAATAAACACTTTTTGAAAAAGTAAAAATACTTTTTATGACATGATATGCAAAAAATTAATTCCAGAGGGACGGCAGATCTAAAGGTGAAAAATAATAGCAGATATTTTAAAAGAAAACATGGAAAGAGGTCTTCGTGACCTTGGAGTAGGCAAAGTTTGCTTAAATGGGACTCCCCAAAAAATAAAGGGAAAAATTGGTAAATAGGACTATGTAAAATTAAGAGCTTTTTGTTCATCAAAAGACCCCACTAAGAGAAAGGATAGGAAACACACAGAATGAGAAAATATCTGACAAGGGACTTATATGTAGAATCTGATAAGAATTCCTACAAATCAACCAGAGACAACCTAATAAAAAATGAACAAAACACTTAAAAAGACCTTTCATGGAAGCTGATTGCTACATAGCTAATAAACATGAAAAAGAGCTTAATTCCATTAGCCATCAGGACAATGCAAATGAGAACCATATTTGATATGTCTACAGATTTACCAGAAGGCCTAAAATAAAACCACAAAATGCCAGATGTTGGTGAGAAAGTGAAGTTCTCATACACTGATGCTGGAAATGCAAACTGGTACATTTCCCAACACTTCCACCCTGTGCCCCAGGAATCCCACTCTTACGTATGTATATATACCAGTGACGCAGCAGTTGAACTTACTAGGTATATACTGAACAGAAACGAGCACAAGGATTCATCAAAGACATAGGCTAGAATATCTAGAGCAGCACCAGTCAGATTAGCCCTCCTTGCCCGGAAAAATAAAACTATACAGGCAAACAAACATCGGACTACTTCTGGAGCTGTCCAGCCCAGGCAGGTACCAGAGGTACTGAACTCTGAAACCTCTTCATTAACATGCCTTCCATGCAGTACTCGGCTCTAGCACAGCACAGAGTTGAAGACCATGGGCTCTGAAGCCACATTGTGTCTGCATCCTAGCCAGAGCTTACTGGACACCTGATTTTGGGCCAGTCATCTAAACTTTCTGTTCCTTCATTTCTTCATCTGTCAAGAAGAGATGGTAACAGTACCTTCCTCATAGAGATTTTAGGAAGACTAAATGAATCAATACACACAAAGCACGGAGGATATTGCCCAGTGTTTAGTAAATGTTTTAAAAATCTTAATACTATTGGGGCACCTGGGTGGCTCAGTCAGTTAATTGTCTAACTTCGGCTCAGATCATGATCTCACAGCTCGTGGGTTCAAGCCCGCATCAGGCTCTATGCTGACAGCCTCAGAGCCTGGAACCTGCTGCCCCTCCCCTGCTTATGCTCTGTCTTTCTCTCTCTCTCAAAATATAAACAAACATTTAAAAAGTTTTTTTTTAATCTTAATAGTATTTATTAAACCTCTTTCATATATTCTCTATGAAGCCTAGTAGATACAGTAGGCACTAAATGAATGTTCAAATAAAGGGGATGAGTTCTCATTGATGGTGTACTTGTTTCTGTTTAATTAGAAACCAACCATGGTCATTGTTTTGCTATGTTTTGTTTTCAGTTTGACTGAAGAATAGACAGAAATATTTAACTTGAGGTGTAAAAAGAGGAATTACTTTCCACTAGAAAACAGGTTGTTCTGAAATTACCAAGGAGTGAAGCGTCTTTCTTTAAAAACAAAACACGAGTATCGAAATAAACATTTTCTAAATTGTCCCTAAATAAGCTACATTATCCTATATAAGTAATTTCTCCTTTACAGTAGAGCTGAGCATTTAATAACACGAAGGACTCAGATGAATCAAAAAGGGATCAATGCCAGAATTTTAAATGGGCAAATTGAAAAAGAAAAGAAATTCTAGTTAATTGTAACATAATGAAAAATTCCAAAATTATTACGATGATCACCTCAGACCATCAACCCAACACAACTTTAATTTGCAGTTATTCTACTTTATAGAAAGAAAAATTGAACATTTTAACTTTAAATTGTTTTAATTTTTAAAAATAAAATTTTAATCATAAATACAAAATTAATTTTAAGGAATGGTTTTTAAAGTCATCCATAACAATACAAGTCTGGTTGGATTCATAGCTTCTGGACTTTAAAATAATTTAATAAATCATTTCTTGGCATTGATACTTCAATATACAAATTGACTAGATCATCCATGATGCATTAAATATGCTGTTTAATTTAGACATCCCTCCATTTCACCCATAAGGAAACAGACTCAGTGAAGTTAAATCGCAAACCCAAAGTCATAGAGTTAATAAGAGTGGAACTTGGTTCTGACTCCAGGTTTCTGTACAATCTCTCACTTTTCCCAAATATATGTACATTTCTTAGTACAACTAGATTTTTTTTTTTTTATCTTCCACAGTCACCCAGACTGAAGCAACTTTAGGACAGTGGTAAAACAACAAGTGTTTATTGTTTTTGTCTTTTTGTTTTTCAGTTTTCTCCTCGATGCCTGAATCAAGTTTTGAAGTTCCCAAGCATCTTCAGTGTCCTAGAAAGAGATCAAACGTTTTGTTGGATCTTATACATGTCAGCACTGACAATTTGTTTCTATCTTGCTAAGAAAGGTGGCTGATGGATAGAGCTTGCTCTCAGTCATTTGTGGTTGCTGATTTAAATTTTTTTCATCATTCATGCTTGATGTGGCATTTTCCTTAATTCTCACAACAAAAAAGATCCTCCTAATCAGTTTCAGTTATGCAAATTTTGTTGTCTCTTGAGTAACTTCTCCGTGATCTTTCATTTTTCACAACTGCAGAGTACTGAGGTAAAAACAGCTTTTTGTGTCTTGTGAAAGACTGGATGCTTGGTCTTGGGGCAGACAGCCAAAGCTTCCTATGGAGAAGCCAAGATCTGAAAGGGGAAACCTAGGTTTGGGGGATTTTGACAGTCACCAATAACCTCCCAAATGCTGGCCTAAAGTTTCACCTTGGAGTTATGCAGAAACTTCACTTGTGTTAAACTCAGTTCTTAGACTGGATACATATGCTGGAATCATTCTTGCAAATTTCCCCAAGGTCTAAATGTTTTAGTGATTTCATATCAACAGAAACATATTTCATGTCTATAGTACCATAAACAATGGGTTGATTTGTTCTACTCATTTTTCTTTTATAATAGTATCATATGGATCCAAACCCACAGTCAGAGCCCATGAATAAACTGATCATGCTTTTCCATAGTCAAGGCCGTACTGGGAGTGAAACCAGTGAAAAATGGGGAAAAGGTAAATGAAAGAAAATAATTCAGTACAGTTGGGTTCAAATCCAGATTGAAAATCCAGTGGTGATTAAATTTAGTTGTTTAAACTCCCTTACCTCTGATGTTTGTATTTGATCTTATACATTAAGGAGAGTTATCATTTCTTTACAAGTAGTTCTAGAAAATTCCTAGAAGGCAAGTAATTGAGCTCAGACTTTAAAAATCATAATTTAGGGGCACCTGGGTGGCTCAGTCGGTTGAGCTTCCGACTTCAGCTTGGGTCATGATCTCACTTTTTGGGTTCAAGCCCGGCATTGGGCTCTGTACTGACAGCTTAGAGCCTGGGGCCTGCTTCAGATTCTGGGTCTCCCTCTTTCTCTGTCCCTCCCTTGCCCACACTCTGCTCCTCTCTCTTAAAAAAATAAAACATTAAAAAATTTTTTTAAAAATCATAATTTATTTGGAATAGGTAATACATTTACATGATTCCAAAGTCAGAAGGTCCTGCCAGTAAGATTCTCCCACTAGGAACCCACTCCTCCAATCCAAAAGCAACCAATATTAACAGCTTCTTATGCATTCTTTCAGATATACATTTTTTGCATATATATGCAAGTATGTATCTATATTTTTTCCCTCTCAAAAAATACAAAATTCTTATCTGAAAGGATACCTAGGGTACATAATATATAAACTAAGTGTACATAGTATACATACTAAGTACCTAGCGTACAAAGTGTTCATAGTATAAATACACACATAATATAATGTACAAAGTGAGTGTACTGTACTGTTCTATACCGTCTTTTTTCAATTTAACAATAACTATATCTCAGAGATGTGTTTCATAGCAGTACAGAAAGAACTTCCTTATCTGTTTATGTGGCTGTCTAGTATTCTCTTGTTTGGATATGACACCCCATTCATTTAACCAGTTCCCAAATGATGAACATTTGGGTTATTTCCATTTGGGTTATTTCCAGTGTTTTGCTATCACAAACAAAGCTGAAATCCTTGCAGCTTTAAAACCCCTTTTTAAATCAAAATTAATCTCGTATTTATTATTAATTCATGTATCTTTCACAATAAACATTCCATGAATATCCTGACACATACGTCATTTTTCACATAAGAGAACAGAACCAACTGTAGGGTAAATTTCTGTAAGTGGTATTCCTGGGTCGTTTACCATTTTGATAGATATTGCCAAATTATCCTTTTCAGAGGTTGTACCAATTAACATTCCCACTAAAATGTAAGGGATCACAGATTTTCTTCCATTGTTAAATTTATCTGGAGGAGGAAGGGGAGGTGGAAAAGGAGGGATACGGGGAGAAGCAGCAGCTGCCCACACTGCTATGGTCTGAATATTTGTCTCCCCTCAAATTCACACGTTGAAATTCTAATCCCCAATGATGACGTAATAAGATGGTGGGGCCTTTGGGAGGCTCTTGGGTCATCAGGGTGAAGCTCTCATGAGTGGGATTAGTGTTCCTATGAAGGAGACCCCACAGGGATCCTCTGCCCCTTCCACCATGTGAAGATACCAGTGGAAGGTGCCGGGTACCAGCCAGGAGGAGGATCCTGACCAGAAGACAACCTTGGCACCTTGACCTTGGACTTCACAGTCTCCAGAAGGGTCAGAAATAAATTTGCTTACAAGCCAGCTGTGCTGTGGTATTCTGCTAGAGCAGCCTGAATGGACTAAAAACACACACCATCAGAGGTAGGCGTCTTCTCCATTCTCCAGGGTCCAGGTTGATTCTGGCCTCACTGGTGAAAGCTTCCTGGCACCTATGATTTCCTCTTTCTACTTTATAACGTTTGCTGTTCTCTCTTCTCACTGTCCTGAGACGTTTTCTTAAAGTCTCATATTCTCTAACATTTGAATGATGACTTAATTCTTCGTGAATTTATGTATCATGTCTTCAGTTAGACTGTAAGCTCCCTGAGAGCAGTGGCCATGTTTCACATCTTTGACTCCTCTGCGATGCCTTGTAAATGCCTGGCCTAGAGTGAGTAACTGTGACCCACGGAGATGTTTGTAATGGAACTGTGAAAAAATGTGAGTGGAATTTCACGTATTAAAGCGGCACTTTCGGGGCGCCTGGATGGCTCAGTAGGTTAAGCGTCCGACTTCAGCTTGGATCGTGATCTTGAGGTTTGTGAGTTGAGCCCCATATCGGGTCTGAGCTGACAGAATGGAGCCTGGGGACTGCTTCAGATTCTATGTCTCTCTCTCTCTCTGCCCCTTTCCCACTCTCTCTCTCTTTTAAAAATAAATAAATTTAAAAAAAATTTTAAAAAACGGCACTATGTCTCACCTTTGGCATGGTCTGGGAAAGGGAAATCAACCCTTAGGCTACAAAGAGGGAGAACAGAGGGAGAGAGAATTACATGAAGCAAAATCAGATTAACATGTTGAGATCTGCCACAATCCTGACACAAAGCCTTCGTCCAGTAAACCCATTGACTTCTTGAGAATTTCCCTTCCCCAAAATGGAGAAACTGGAACACAGTCCTAACTCGGTTTCACCACCATCGTAGTCGCCCCCAGGAGTCTCGAAGCACCGAATTTCAGAGCCTGCAATCCTTCCGCTGGTCTCCAGCCTGGATATTATTCACTTCCCTTTACCTCCCCTTCAACCAGGATGCGGCTGTCTGTTGTTCAGGCGTAGCCTTCAAGTGGGTGTCGCGTCTGCAGTGCCTAGGGTCTTAACATTTCTTCTCCTCTCCCCAACTGGCCCATCCCCTGGTTTGCCACCTGGCCTGAAAGGCTCTACTGAGGGGTCGAATCCTGAGGCCTGTGTGAGATTTCACTCCACACCACAGGCTGCTGCCCATCTCCCCAGCCTTGACTCTCATTTTCTGCAAGAGATCTAGAGAGATCACACTGCCTGGAAGGAGGAGGTTGGGGATTTGTGTTTACTGGTTTTCTTCAATGGAGATAGATATTCTGAACTTCCTGTCCATTCAATTCCATTGTTCTATACTACAGAATCTGCAATCAGATCATAAATTGATGAAAAATGGAGGTAAAATATGATAACTTCACAATAATTAAGAAACCAAGAAGTGTAGGGGCTCCTGGGTGGCTCAGTGGGTTAAATCTCTCTCTCTCTCTCTCTCTCTCTCTCTCTCTTTTTATTATTTATTTTGAGAAAGAGAGAAAGAGAGAGCTGGGGAGGGGCAGAGAGGAGAGAGAAAATCCCAAGCAAGCTCCATGCCGTCAGCACGGAGCTCAACGTGAGGCTCAATCCCACAAACCTTGAGATTATGACCTGAGCTGAAATCAAGAGTCGGATGCTTAACCGACTGAGCCACCAAGTGCCCCAAGCATCTGACTCTTGATCTTGGCTCAGGTCATGATCTCACGGTTCATGAGTTCAAGCCCTGCGTTGGGCTCCACGCTGACCGTGAGGAGAGTGCTTGGGATTCTCTCTCGTCCCTCCTCCACTTGCATCACTCTCTCTCTCCCTCTAAGTAAATAAATAAACTAGAAAAAAAGAAACCAAGAAATGTACACTTTGGCCAATTTGGCCCCTTATACTCCATTCAAATTTATGTCATAATAGACTTACGTACATTACTTTTAAATGACCACTTTATATTTTTCTGTCGAGGGAAAAGACATAAGTAAATAACCAGCAAGAATTACAATAAAAACTATTGTTTGGTATATCTCATCACCAGCCCGTGGCATTAGATGAGTTAATATAATCCCAGTGTGTAGCCTGAAGTACATGCCCAATGAATAGTAATTACCATGACTACTGATGATAAAACCTCACCACTAACAACTGCTTCAGTTTCCTCAAATTTTAATTTCTTTTAAAATATAAATAATTCTGAAAATATTTAAATTATAATAAAGGTAACTTCGTTTCCTAATTTCCTTGAAACTCTAGGGGCCTGGAGCAGGGAAAAATTATAAAAATGGAATGTATCCGTCTTCACAAATTTGGCCAGGGATAGCAATCAGGCAAAAGTTAACTTTGAATTCTAACTTTTAAAATAGTAATAATCTAAGTTTTCTAAAATAGTTAGATAAAAATATATTTGGTCGGGGTGCCTGGGTGGCTCAGTCAGTTAAGCACCCGACTTTGGCTCAGGTCATGATCTCACAGTTCGTGGGTTGGAGCCCCGTGCCAGGCTCTGTGCTGACAGCTCAGAGCCTGGAGCCTGCTTTGGATTCTGTCTCCATTTCTCTCTGCCCCTCCCCTGTTCAGGCGCACTCTCTCTCAAATATAAATAAACATTAAAAAAATTAAAAAATATATATATTTGGTCTACTTGAGGCAGACGGTTGCACACTTGCAAAAGGGACTGAAGTAAAACTTTGATGAAAGCCTACGGTCCATTTTTCGCTTCTTTTCCGATAACGTGGCTTTTCCACTGTCCCCAAATTCCAGCCAGAACCACAGCCACCACAGCCAGCCGGGAAGACTGGTGGGATAGCCCGATGTCCGACACCCATTTTTATCGCCTTGACTGCCCAGCAGCTGGCATCAACATCATGCCATCCTCATTTCTACAAAGATACTGATATCTTTCTTTAAAACCACCTAGAATCTAACACAGATTCTTAGAAATAGCCATCATCATCTTTTGAGAGTGTCTGATTCACAGAAATGTTTCCAAGTCTATTAGAAGTGAGCTTGATGACTCACTTCTTTGAAAGGTAAGTGTTGTCCCGTTTGTTTTAAAACTACAAATCTTTTGAGGGGCCTGAGTGGCTCAGGTGGTTAAACGTGTGACTTGGCTTCTGCTCAGGTCATGCTCTCTAGGTTTCGTGAGTTCGAGCCCCATGTTGGGCTCTGCGCTGACAGCGTGGAGCCTGCTTGGGATTCTGTCTCTCTCGCCCTCTCTCTGCCCCGCCCCCCACTCATGTGGTCTCTGTCTCTCTCAAAATAAATAAACTTAAAAAAATAATAAAAAATAAAATAAAACTACAAATCTTTTTATGGCCCCATCCTAGATCAGGCTTTAATCCTCTACTTGACTATCATGCTAAGATGTTTCACTTCCTTTTCAGAAAATGAAGACTGGAATACATCCAACTTTACAGGCATTACCTTGCAAGTCCATGTTTACTGTTCTGAGAAGTGGACTCTCTGAGAGGAAAGCCCCTTCAGTTTCCTTATAGCTGTCTGTTTTTTGTTTTTTGTTTTTTTTTTTGAGAGAGAGAGAATGAGCACAAGCAGGGGAGGGGCAGAGAAAAGGAGAAACAGAATCCCAGGCAGGCTCCGTGCCATTAGCGCAGAGCCTGATGCGGGGCTTGAACTCACAAACCTTGAGATATGACCTAAGCCGAGATCAGGAGTCAGGTCAGACGCTTAATCCACTGAGCCACCCAGGCTCAGTGTCCTCATAGTTTTCTTGAGGACCACTCCCTCTCTCTCCCCCTCCTTCCCTCCCTCCCTCAGATCTTCAAGCTGTATGACACAATTTTGACTCTTTTGTTGGTACTGTCCTAAAAGAAGCTATCGAGCAAGAAAGAATGAAAACTTTCAATACATCCTTTTTAAACAAATAATTCTTTTGATAGATGTCATGACACAGAACTCAAGAATGTGCTGCATAATCGGCAGCTCTGAAAAAAATAACACGGAAGGTAGCTGCAGATATTCTAAGCAACTTTTCCGGCTGGGATATTAAATGGGGCGTGGTTTTGTAAAACCTAGAAAACAAGAAAACAGACATGCTGGTGCACCGAGGAATAAAATAAATATTTTATTAAATTAATGCAGGTGTAAACAATGACAATTAAAATGCAGAACTAAGTGTCATCTCTGCCTATTACAGTGAAACAAAAGACAAAGATATAAAGTGCCTTACAAATCCAACACCACAAGAAGGAGCTGACATTTAGGAATGGAGTGAACAGAATGGCCTCAAGCTCGGCCAGAACCCTCTCTTGTACTTCACGCAGAGGATACAGTCACGCAAACAATGGATGCTGTACAAATGGACACATGCAAAAAGAGAACAGAAGGAGTTCTGTTCTGTTGGAGATTCTGTTTCTTCAGCCTCGACATGTGGCAAAGCAAAGGTTTTCCTTGTCAATAATCCAGGTAGACGGCCAAGACAGAAGGAAGATGCTGGGGGCTCCTGAGAGGGCATGCAAGTTCAAAGTCTTTGAAAAGCAACATCTTAGATCTGTGTAGTGATGAGAACTGGTAGGACTGAAGGGTTCGGGCACAGCTCATGTGGGAGGCAAAGTACAGGTGAGGCAAAGTACACTTCTGGAATTTCAAAAAACAAAAAACAAAAAACAAAAAAACAACAAAACCCACCCATGTTAATTTTGCGACTGCAACATCAAAGTCTAGTTTATACTCGAGAGAAAACAGATAGGAAAAAACAAGTTCCACACGTGATTCGGTCAATAGAATTAGTATTCAAGTCAGCCTTTAGGACTAGGTTGACCCAGGGTACCCTGGAGAACTTGAGGGTCTCACTTTGAGAAACACAACATAAACCAAATCCAAACTCAGTCACAGAGCAAGCACTCAACAAATGCTGGTTGTCTAAATGTGGATGAAGTAATATTTGGGATGTCCTAAGTCTAACAGGATACAGAAGAGATGGCCTAGAAACCAGACATGGTAGCCGGCCTCTGGGAGCTTCACATTTGCTCCGGCAGCTACATAAGAAAGAAAATATTAAATAAAAATAGCAAAGTGTACAGCAGGAAAATAGTGTGTTACCACTTATGTGAAAAAGAGGAAGAAATAAAAGGTAGACTTTTTATGCATATTTCTACATGTATCCACAGATGATCTTTAGGAGACTACATAAATAAAAGGCAACAGTGGTTGCTTCTGCAAAGGAAAACTAGACGGCGAGAATGGAATGGAGACTTTTTAATGTCTTAGGTCTTCTGAATTCTGAATCATGAAAAGATAGAATTCAATATTCAACGGCATTTAAATAAAAAAAAGGAAGAACTGCTTAAATAACACCAACATGATATACGCCGGCATCAGACGGCAGGGCAGAGGTAAGTAAATCAGAGGTAAGTACAATGATAGAAATTTAAGAGTTATTTTCTGCAATTTTAAAAAATACTGACTTCTCATAAACTAAAACCACTTGGATAATGAAAATGTATTTTCAACTTCCGAGGAGCACACTGACTGGTGTCCCTCCCGTCAGCTCTTCCAGACTCCCACACCATCACCGTCCTCCAGTACCTTATACTAGGACACTGCACTAAATCATACTAATATATTTTCTGATCGATCTCCCCTTGATGCCATGAGCTCCTTGAGGAGAGGCACTTTGTCCTTTTCGGCCACGGTCTGGCACAGTGCTTCACATGCAAGAGCACTTCTCAAATGTCTCTGCTGAATGAATGAATCTCTTAAAGCAAAACAGAGCTCTAAACTGTATTCTAAAAGGACAGTGGGGGACAGAGGTGGAAATCTGAGGTGTGCTGTTTACTGGCTCAGGCAAGTTACTTTATCTCTCCGCTCCCTCCACTGTGAAATGGGTATAACAACGGTGCTTACCACAACACAGTTGTCACAGGCGTTACATGAGATTATGTGTGAGGATACCACATGTCTGTAACTCCGAGAGGTAAAATGGAACAGATACTGCAGTAACATACCTCACCTCAAGGTGTGAGAATAAGATTACTGAAGTCAACCAAAGTGCCAGTGGGTTAAATAAGGTAATATCCTATATAAACCAAGAGTCCGTTCTCTATGCTTCCTACGTCCTGGTAGCTGTGGTGGACACCAAGCACCTGATAAATACTACACATCTTGGGGCACCTGGGTGGCTCAGTCAGTTAAGCGTCCGACTTCGGCTCAGGTCATGATCTCACTGTTCGTGGGTTCTGGCCCTGTGTAAGGCTCTATGCTCTGTGTTGACAGCTCAGAGCCTGGAGCCTGCTTCAGATCCCGTGTCTCCCCCTCTCTCTCTTTGCCCCTCCCTTGCTCATGTGCTGTCTCTCTCTCTCCCTCTCAAAAATAAATAAACATTAAAAAAAATTTTTTTTTAATTCTATACATCTTATTGAACATATGCAAGTCACTAAGCAGTGAGATTAGTTTTGTGGCAAAATTGTAACTTCCACTATAGCATATCTTCAAAAGAAATCACTCACAACCACGCTCACAGGACAAGACTCCACACACTCAAAATAAATAGAAATAACATACTTAAATATTGTTGCAACGCTGGGACGCTCAATCACGCAGACGACAAACAGAGACACTGGTGAAGCCAACGGGCACTTCTGCAGGAACTGACCATTAAATCAGGGGATCTCAACTTGTTTTCCCAGGATGAGCGATAGACAATTTGGAAGTGTCCTCTCTGAGGCACCCGTGAGTCTCCCAGTCGTTCTGACGCCCCAGGGCTTCCTTGCAGGAGACCCCTTCTTACTCCTGGCTTTGTTCTCCTCCTCTTGTCTCCTGGCTTCCACTTTTCAGTGCCTGGGCCTCTTAAGTCCGACACCATCTGCAGCTTGCCTGGCCCACCGCATTCCTCTGGTCATGCTTAGCTCTGACGAGCCCAAACCACAGGCTGAGAATCCCTGCTTTAAGATCAGGAGTTTCAATGCTGGGTTACGTCTCCTCAAACTGTAGATCTGGAGAGTGATCATGAGAAACATAACTCATGTTTGCTAAATTTGCAATAAGAGAAAGAGGCAGATCATGTTTATGTCCAGTTACCTCTGCAGTATAAAGGGTGACCACCCATCTGGTTGATGTAGGTTTGTTCTGGTTTTAAAACTGAGAGCTCCATGTTCTGAAAAATCCCTTAATTCTGGGCAAATTGAGAGAGATGGCTGGTCACCCTACACTGCTCCAAACAACATTCACTATTTAGTCTTACAAAGCAAGTGAGTGGGATGGGCTCAAACCCATGAACTGCGAGATCATGACCTGAGCCAAAGTCGGATGCTCAACTGACTCACCAACAGCTCTAATTCTTTCCAATGCAGTTAGAAACCAAACTTCACGACAAGCCCAAGTTTAAACAGATCTTATTAGTTTGGACAAGCTCAGGAGGGTCTCATCATGTGGTCCATTCCACTCACTTGTTTAAGATTCTGTGCCTCCCTCTCTTTCTCTGCCCCTCTCCTGCTCACCCTCTGTCTCTGTCTCTCTCCCTCTAAAAAATAAACATTAAAAATATTTTTTTAGAAAGAATTTGAAATCTTAATATAACTTTCTTCTTAGTTCAGGGGTGCCTGGGTGGCTCAGTTGGTTAAGCATCCAACTCTTGATTTTGGCTCAGGTCATGATCTCATGGTTCATGAGCTTGAGCCTGGGCTCTGTGTTGACAGTGTGGAGCCTGCTAGGATTCCCTCTCTCTCTCTCTCTCTCTCTCAAAATAAATAAACTAAAAAAAATAAAAATAAAAATGAATAAACCTTTCTTCTTAGTCCAATCAGCTGGGTGAGGTCTTTCTCACCTTTTATCAATGCAGACATTTGTGGTGAAATGAATTTTAATGGACAGGTTAAGAGTAAGGATCTATGGTCAGTCTAGTGGGCTCCAAAGCCTGATTTTTGTCAGGTATGTGTTCTTGGGCAATTTACATGATCTTCTTAACACTGTGTTTTCTCTACTGTAAAATAGGGAATATTTCAGTATTTCTCTTTGATTTTGTGGGAGAGAGATTAAATGAGGAACTGCCTATGAAGCAGTTAACACAGTGACTGCTACTCAAGTTCTCTTTCTCTCTCAATCATCTATCCATCTATCACCCATCCACATAACTCAACTTGGTCCCCTTTTGCAGGGAGCTGATAGGTTCCAGAGCAGTGAAAACTTAGCAGAGAGAAGGTACTACCCCCTGCCATCTCCAAAGCTGCTGCCATCCCCAATCTACCCTCCAGGGCTGTTCCTCAGTCTCCTGATGGACAGCGAGAGGAGGTCCCATATCACAGATGTGAGGTAAGGAGGGGCTGGCAGCTCTAACAGCCAGGTTCTTCAAAGTGAGGGGAGATTACAGTTGATGGCTTTCTCCTTGTTATTACTTTAACTCTTTGTTTCTTTTTCTTTCAGCTTCCTAACCCCTGCTAATATTCTTACCTTTTTGTTTCTTTGAGTTCATATCTGGGGTGCCACATTTTTCCACATCCACCATTTGCACTTCAAAAAAAAAAAACCAACAACAATCATTTTTATTCCCATATAACATAACTCTACATCCCATACGGTGACTCAAGTTTAAATTCCAGGTTCTTAGGAAACACTTTTAATCCCCTAGGAAATCTGGTAGACTTCCAAATTTATTCCATGGGTTCCAACCCCTGAGGTCAATTGAACAGTTTAGGGCATATGCTTTTGCTCCTAGATATTCTTTTTTTTTTTTTTTTTTTGGTTTATTTTATTTATTTATTTATTTATTTATTGTCATCTCTTCACCCAATGTGAGGCTCAAACTCACAGCACCATGATCAAGAGTCATATGCTCTTCTGACTGAGCCACCCAGGTGCCTTGCTCTTAGATTTTCTTTAGGAGTATATATTTTTATTCTCCATCCTTCCCTTGGAGATGGACCATATCCTAAGGTACTTCATCATACATTAGCTTTCTAGCCATTCCTAACGCCAACAAAGTATTTTTCGTGGGGAAATATTCAAAATGCAAGTTAGCAATAGTCACTTCTTTGGACAAATCGACTCCACTTCAGGATCATCCTATCCCTGAAACTTCATCCTTACATTCTGGCTCATTGTCTCAGTTCTGTTAAATACCTATTCTTTAGAAACATCTGACCTCCACTCGATTACACTACTTTCCCATATCCACTCGCCCTCTTAAGGGGTTGTGGGGAATTTCTCAACCACCACTGGAATTCCCTTCCATCTTCCACTTCCCTATTTGACCTCAGATAATTCTACACACGGATCATCACTGGATCCCCTGGTATACTCTCAGGGCATTGGGGAAATATCTACTTTGAATTGTCTTAAAGTGGGAGGAAATTATTTGAATAGACTCAATTTCCTGGATTTTAATTGTTCCCATGGGCAAATAGAGAGATAAACATATGCAAATTATTTTGAAAACAATATCGCACCCTCAGCCAGAAATCTTATAAAATACTCTACAGTAAAAGTATCACAGCTCTAGTGAAAAAAACTATTTTTATTCCTCAGGGTGCCCAGAAACCAGCTCAATACAGCAGTACAACTAATGTAAGACTTAAATTCAACCGAAACTGACAGGTATTTTAGCTTTTCCTCTCCTACTCTAAGTCTGTGGTTATTTGCATGATGGAAAGAAACTGTATGATGTGTGTCTTCTTCTCCCTCTGCACACACCCATTCTCCCGCCTCTCACCCCCATACGCATGCTCCTCACCCAGCAATCCTGCTCAGCTTCACTGCCATCTCTGTCCAACAGTGCAATGTCTTTGCGCCACCTTGCAAAGGCAAATCAGGTTTCCCTGCATCCATGATCCAACTGTCACCTCCTTGGAAATGCTACTACAAGGGTTCACTGCCCTCCCCCCCTCAACGTAAGCAATGGTGCAGAACAGTGAAACGAGCGGAACTGGAGTAAGGGATGACGTACAGTTTCATGCGCTAGCACAGCTAAAACCTACTTTGCATAATTGAAAGTTGGCCTTAGAAATGAATGCTAAAAGGAAGGCAGCATTTTATAAATCAATGTTTCCTAGTGGGGCAACCGCTAACATTTTGAGGGGGAGGGCTCCCTGCTACGTGGGACTGTCCTGCACATTACACAAGACTTAGCATCCGTGGCTCTGCCTGTAAGAGCCACTGTGACAACACTAGCACCCCCAGACACTTCCCCATATGCCCAGTGGACACCACTGCAATGAAGGAAATACCATCTTTTTTCTTTAGACAGAAAGTGACAGCCAGGACCACGACAAGAAACAACAGGAGAGCTCCCAGAATCATGAAGCGAGTCCTCTCATTTGCTGGAACCAGAGAGGGTTCTGAAAAACAAAAGAAACTAAAGATTAGATTTTGATGGGAAGGGGTCGAGAGAATAATTATCCTTGAAGTTTAATTCAGGTTAGCTTGAGGTTGCCAAAAGTTCCTGGCCGACGAGTGTCTGGAACAGCGAGATGCCTTCGACATGAAAAATGGGAACAGCACAGAAAGGAAGAAGTAGCCCAGGCTTTGGACAGATGGACGTGGAGTTCAATCTACTGCCACTCCCTAGCTTTGAGGTCTCGAGCAAATCCTTTAACCCTCCCACAAAATGGAAATGATAATAAATTTATCTTGAGGCTAGTGTTTGTGAAGTGTTTCCCATAGCAGCTCAGTACTACCTGGGAGCCTCATTATTCTCCTTGCATTCTTTAATGCATAAGCCAGTGGTTTACTGCACGTGGTGGAGATGGGGCATGAGGCCCAACCGGCCCTGGCAGAGAGCTCCTGCCTCCCGTACACGTGGCCGCCGCATAAGTGGCCCATTGCGTGCTACCTTTTATTTCTCAGTTTGAACATCTCGGGCCATCCAATCATTGGTACCTCTCGCCAATCTGTCTGCGGTTCTGTGCAGGAAGAAAAGGGATCCCCCTGGCACGTGACGTTCAGATACTGCTAATTCCCACCTCCTAACCGTTAGTCATGATCCGTGACTGCCTAGCTCAAGCTTTAAAATTACAGTGGTCAAACTTTCTCTAGTAGCTTACAGTTTACAAAGCCTGTTTCTATCTATTTTATTTCAGTCTCAGAGTAACTTGAGTTAGGCATGCAAGATATTAAAAAAAAAAATCCCAGGTTATAGATGAGGAGACAGATACAAGCAATTAGGCGAGTTACTCTTAAGTCTTCCCACAAATAAGCTGTCATAAAACAACTTTCAAACAGGAGGAGCCCACGAGGGCAGCCCCGACCAACATGACTCATAACCCAGTAGGAGTATCTCTTCAAGTTTCTAAACTTTTCTTGCTCTTTTCATTCATAGGACCAATCTGGGATTAATTACCTTTTCCTATTGTTTGACCTTTCCACTCAATTTCTTAGTTGTTTTTTCTTTTCTTTTCTTTTTTAAAGTTTATTTACTTTGAGAGAGAGCAAGCAAGAAAGAGCAAGCTGGGGAGGGGTAGAGAGAGGGAGAGAGAATCCCGAGCAGGCTCCACAATGTCAGTGCAGAGCCCAACATAGGGCTTGAACTCACAAACCATAAGGTCATGACTTGAGTCGAAACCAAGAGTTGAACACTTAACCGACTGAGCCACCCAGGCATCCCTTAGTTGTTTTTTTTTCTTAAGTAGCTGAAGCTTTACTGGCAACATCTCGTGGAAGAGGCAGCGTTGAGAAGTGCTTCTCAGAGCAGCTCTGGGGGTATGTTAACATCATGCTCTCCTGACTCTCTCTAAAGGTCTGAGCCTCTCGCCAGACTCTGCGCCCCACCTCACCCACTTCTGTAGGGTAATACGGAAAACAACAGCTGAATCTGTACTGGCAAGAGTCTCAAACCCCCTTCACACACTGTAGCTCGTTTACCCCTATGATAACCTTGCCTGACAGGTTATAACTGCAGAGGGAACGTGACATACGCAGAAAGGGAGTACCATATGTCTTATGTGCTCAGCAGACTGCTTTGAGTTGAAATGTCATAGACTATATCTGGGGTTGGGGGGCAGATGGGGAGAAATGACCTGTACCATTTAAAATAGGATAGAAAAGTACATTCCATTTGCTTGCTACCAGAGAAACCCCGAAAAGAAAGGAGCAGCTTTGATGAGCTCAGATCTGGACTCCTGAAACCCTGCCTGGGTTGAGCCGTCCTTTCAGAGACCCCCCCAAGATCCTTCAGCCACAAGAGCATTTCCTACATGGAATGGGGTGGCCTTATCGGTCTCTTAACTTCTCCTTTTCCTGGAGAGCCTGAACGATGTCTTACTCTTGGATGAGCCCCTGACACCTGGCACACAGGGCATATTCAATAAATATCTGCTGAATGTTTATTAAATAGCAATAGGACTCGGATGAGTGACGGTGAGGAAGCATTTTGTAAATATAGTATGATACATGCGTTTATCTATTTAACACATGAATGCCTACAATGAACGGGCATCATGCTGAAGGCCAGGGGACAGCAGTAGGCACATTTTAGGTGAGACATTCAGAATATTACCTGGGATGACAAACTCAGCAGTACTGTTTCCCTCAGGACTTGATCTTTGAAGAAAAGTGCAGTAGAAAATCTCGTTAGCTGTTGTGTTGATTTTCAGCGTGCTGGTCACATTGAAAAGCTTCATCTCCCCGTTGGAATTAGTGATGGTGGTTTGGCCATTCAGGACTTGAAGGTCACTGTTTGTCCAGATGACCTCAGCCTTGGGGTAACCCTCAGCCTGACACGTTAGTTCATGTTCAGAGGTGACAGGATCCACAGAAATTCTTTGGTTGATTTTGCGGTATGGGGCTATATCACGAGCAAAAAGAAGGCAAGGCTTTCATTTAGAACAAAACTAGATATGTGGGTTAGTGTTGTCTACATTAGAAAAAGTATCAATTCAGGCTAGTTTTCAGAGAAAAAAGCTTAATGTTCAGATGTCTCAGCACTGGGGGACCCCTGTTAGTTCTGCTTCAACTCTTTTAAAAATTATTTAACATTTATTTGAGAGAGAGAGAGAGACAGAAAGACAGAACATGAGTGGAGAGGGGCAGAGAGCGAGGGAGACATAGAATCTGAAGCAGGGGCCTAAGCTGTCAGCACAGAGCCCAATGCAGGGTTTGAACTCATGAACCATGAGATCATGGCCTGAGCCAGAGTGGATGTTTAATCGACTGAGCCACCCAGGTGCCCCTGCTTCAACTCTTCTATTCACAGTTGGGCTAAGTTTGAACTTAGATTGCAGAGATAGTCAAAGATGAAAACATGCATCTTAGACATGGTGGAGCTCCTACTCCATAGAGTCATTTTAGGATTAAATCACAGATAATGGTAAAGCATTAAAAGTACAATGTTTTCTTTCTTACTCTTCTATTATAATTTTTAATGGAATAATAAAGGAGAACATTGCTACACACGCTAAGCTTATGTATAAATGTGGTATTCCTCTAAGGGCCCAATAAATGAGTGCATTGGTTCTACTCACAATTAGATATCCACTGTATCAGTCTCTAAAACATGTATTAGGGTATAAGAAGAAAATATGAGAACTTCCATGTATACATATTCTTATCATAATAATTAAGAAATAAGCTTAAAGCTTTGCTAACTGATACTGGGCTTGCTTTGTATGCCCCACGAGGGCTTATGGGAAGAGGGCAGTCTTACAACACTCAAGGGAGAATAGTGACTCATTTTGGGCTTATTACAGATTTTCAGATTCTCTAATTTTAACTAGACTAACCTGCCTACAAAATGAACAATTAAAAGTTTTTCTGCAAAGAACCTGAAGATGGAAGATAATACTAATAATTCAAGCAGAAATCACAACAAGCAAGTAGCAGGAATGACACTTTATGAAGTTAAGACAGTAAATTCCTGATTGGACCTGACAAGGTGATGGTTTGAAAAACCTAAAAACTGTAGATAATGCTGTTATAAACATTGGGATATGCGTACCCCTTTGAATTAGTATTTTTGTATCCTTTGGGTAAATACCTAGTAGTGCAATTGCTGGAGCATACGGTAGTTCTATTTTTAACTTTTTGAGGAACCTTCATACTATTTCCTACAATAGCCAAGTTATGGAAATACCCCATTTGTCTATTGACTAATGAATGGATAAAGAAGACATGGCATATATATACACACACAGCACACACACATATATACACACACACACACACACACACACACACAACAGAATATTACTCATTTTCAATGACATAGATGGAGCTAGAGAGTATTGTGCTAAGCAAAACAAAATGGTCAGAGAAAGACAAATATCAGATGATTTCACTGGTATGTGGGATTTAAGAAACAAAACAAACGAGAATAAAGAAAAAAAGAGAGAGAGGCAAACCAAGAAACAGACTCTTAACTACAGAGAACACACTGATGATTACCAGAGGGGAGGTGGGTGGAAGGATGGATGAAATAGGAGATGGGGATTAAGGACTACACTTGTTGCGATGAGCACTTAATGTTGTAAGTAAGTGTTGAATCACTAAATTGTACACCTGAAACTGAAAACAAAAACTCAAGATTGTCAGGACCATCCACCTTTGTTAACAATGAACTTCACCTTGAAGTATGAGCTAATGATAGTGAATCATCATAATTAGCGACGCATTAAAAATATGTTTTTTTAAAATTTTTATTCCATCCTTTAAAAATTTCTCTTTGTACATTTTTTAAATGTTTGTTTATTTTTGAGAGAGAGAGAAACATAAAGAACGTGGGCAGAGGAGGGGCAGAGAGACGGAGACACAGAATCCGAAGCAGGCTCCGGGCTCCAAGCTGTCAGCACAGAGCCCGACATGGGGCTCGAACCCATGAACCATGCAATCATAACCTGAGCCGAAGTTGGGCACTTAACCAACTGAGCCACCCAGTGCCCCCTATTTTTGTACATTTATAGAATGCAATGCATTAGGTTGAACCATATGAAATTAGTGTTCAACTACTTTTACCTTTTGAAAAAATCAATTTCATATGCTATATCCTTTTATTATCACAAATACATCTTTTATAACTACACACATACTAGCTAATCTACCTTATTGATGGGGTAGGTCATCAAAAACATTTGCAGGGGCGCCTGGGTGGCTCAGTCGGTTGAGCGTCCGACTTCGGCTCAGGTCATGATCTCACGGTCTGTGAGTTCGAGCCCCGCGTCGGGCTCTGTGCTGATGGCTCAGAGCCTGGAGCCTGCTTCGGATTCTGTGTCTCCCTCTCTCTCTGCTCCTCCCCCACTCATGCTCTGTCTCTCTCTGTCTCAAAAATAAATAAACATTAAAAAAAAAATTTAAAAAAAAAAACATTTGCAGACTGCTGGTTTACTAGATATAGAGCACACATGTGCTAATCCAGTGGTCACATCAAGACAAGAAAAGCTCACAGTAGCTTTGAAGTCAATATACAAGCCCATATACACCCTGAAGGGATAAATACAGGGAGTAAAACCTGGTCGTTGAGGACAGAGACTTCAGAGCTAGATTACCTGAGTTTAGAACCTGGCTTTACCACTTGATAGCTGAACTTGAGTAAATTACTTAATTTCCTTGGACCTCAGTTTCTTTATTCATAAAATGAGAATAACACCACATACGTCATTGAATCTAAGATGCCATCTATTGAAAGACATCCTTAGATTGCAGAGATAGTCAAATATGAAAACATGCATCTTAGACATGATGGAGCTCGTACTCCGTAGAGTCATTTGAGGATTAAGTGAGTTAATACAGGCAAAATGCTTACGACAGGGCCTGGCACATAACAGGTACTACATAAATGTCAGTTACTACGATGACAACCACTAGAGCTGCTGACAATTCCTCATGAACAGACTCGGAAATAAATTTTCACATATTCAAACCTGTTCATGTTTCAAAAATTTTAGCCTTATCCTATTTGAGGAAATCATTCATTCATTCAATAAATATATTTTTTATGATTTTCATGTTTATTTATTTATTTATTTATTTAGAGAGAGAGAGAGAGAGAGAGAGGGAATGAGAATATGAACGTGCACGTGCATGTGGGAGGCAGGCAGGCCCAGAGAAAGAAGGGAGAACCCAAGCAGGCTCTGTGCTATTAGTGCAGAGCCCGCCATGGGGCTCAATCTCATGAACTATTAGATCATGACCTGAGATGAAATCAAGAGTCAGATGCTTAACTAACTGAGTCAGCCAGGCACCCCATTCAACAAATATGGTGTGTATCTGTGTGTGTGTGTGTGTACGTGTGCTCTTGTCACACTCCTCTTGTACGCCAAGTCCTAGGGATACAGCAGTGAATAAAACAGACCAAAATCTCTGCCTTTGTGGAATATATATTCAAGAAAGAGGAGAGGGATAATAAATAAAACAGTTGCATTTATATGATGTGTTAGATGAGTATCTATGAATATATAGATATTAGATGGGGAGGAACACTATAGAAACACTTAAACAGGGCTGGCTGGTGAATCTGGGAGAGAGATGGGGTTGGTGGGAAATGATAACATGAATCCTTGGTTTGTATAAACAAATGAGCTTTAACAGGGTAACTATAAAACAACTGAGCTAATCCAAAACTAAACTCTTACACATTTCAGTTTTTGAAATGCTTTGCCTTTAAAATCCCAGGGTGAATAAACTCCCAGTTGGGGAGGCTGTGTCAACTCAGGTCTATAGTGATGGGGAACGGAGCCTGATAGCATTACTGCAAAATCATTTGCATATGGAGGTGACTCAGGAATTCTAACCTGCTTGAGTGTACAGCCCATGAAAGAGGATATTTCCATGAGTGACACTGCCTCAGTGCACGTGAAGCTTGGTGGCTGGCCTGCTCTCAAGTGTAGCTCAACTCAACACCCAAGACCACTGTGGGTGGAGGGCAACAAGAGGGATGGGACTAGGGTGCCAAATTTAGTAACTCATAATACAGAACGAAATGGTCAAAAAAAATCAGGGCGCCTGGGTAGCTCAAGTCAATTGAGCGTCCGACTGTTGATTTCAACTCAGGTCATGATCTCCCGGTTCGTGGGATCAAGCCCCACGCTGGACTCTGTGCTGACAGTGTACAACCTGTTTGGGATTCTCTCTTTCTCTCTCAAAAATAAATAAACTTTAAAAAACAAAAATAAATCAGACCCTCAAATCTGGCTGCTCATCTGCTTTGTTCCATCAGGAACCCCTCCCCTGGAAAAACCATCACGGCTAAAAGGTTTCCTGTTACGTTGAGCCATAGCAAAGGAAATCACAGATCAACGAGGGACATGACAGAGTCCAGAGGACCTAAAAGAACACCCATTCTCGCTACAGGACAACTGTCCCACTCTCTGAATACCCCCTAATGGCTGATGAGAAACCCTCTTTTCTGGAAGTGGAAACTTACACCCTATACTTCCTTTCACCTAACCGTGGGGTTTTGCTCTTTCTCCCCAACCCAGATCCAGCCATGCTGGCCATTCATGGGGCCAAGTCTGATCATTTCTTCAACACCATGAAAACACAGTTAGCGCCTGATATTTGCTGATGGATTGAAGAAAGGTTGAAAATCTCAACGTGGGCTCTCACCAGCTTGCTGTCATGAATATCGCTGTTCTGGGGAAGTGTATGGTAAAATATGATGAAAATTAAATCTACTTCCCAAGACAAGTGACATCTTCTTGACAACAGTAGCGCTAACTGATCCAGGATCAGAAAATCAGTAATATGCCATAAAAGAGGCATTTCTCCTAATTCCTACATAATTTTGATTCTGAGTTTATAATGATCAGTTATCCCTTTATGATAAATACAAACTTTTTCTACTTATAATATTGATCTTCCAAAGGAAGGTGACTAGGCCAGGAATGGAAAGAGCAAGGGGGGTAATGATTAGATTCTGGTCACATACTAAAAGATCATCATGTAAACAAAAGAGGCAGGCAGATAATCTCAAAACTATGACTAGAGAGAACAGATTTCAGCTCGGTATCATAATAATTTCAATAGGCCTATGGATTGGGTGTCACGGTAGAAAGCATGTGAGCGAAAAGTCCCTTAGGGGAGATTTCTGCTCTCTGGGAGTTTGGATTAGCTGCTCTTATTTGGGATCCTTTCATGTCTCAATTTTGTGAATCTTGACAGTGAGAGCAGAGGGGGTCAACTAAGGTGTTTAAGGTGTTTTCCTTTTCTTAGCAAGTGGCAACACAAAACTTTGAACCCAAGTGACCTGATGACATATCTGTGGGTCAGTACCCAGGAATTTGATATTCACAGTTCCTCTGCAACACTCCAAGATAACAGTGGTAAAGATTTTCAAGATGAATACATGCCCAGTGAGCCTAGTTTATACCGTCTCTGAAGAATAGTTTCCTTTGTATTTGGTAGGATTATTTTTTGCCTTCATGTCTTTCTGGATGTGAACCTTATAGTGGGGTTTGTTTTTAACATGTTAATTGGGACTTGACACAGAGAGGCGTAAAGGAAGGAAAATGATGGCAGACATCAAAAAAATTTAAGAAATTATAGCGGAATAAAAAAATTCCTGGAGGGACACATAAACAGCGGTTGCCACCTTTGCGTGCCATGGAAAATGGCAGTGAAGGGAGGAAGGGCACTTCTGTAATTCATTCTATTCCCCTCCATCGCATCTGAATTATTTGCAAATACATATATTACTTTCACAATAAGAAAAAAGTAAAGACTAGGAATTTATTTTTAGGAGAACTGAACAACAGCCCTCCCACATTTGGTTCCAGATCTCCGGGGGCTGCTGAATAGGAAGTGTTCAAGAAATGCTCACTGAACGAGTGTGTGAAGGAATGAATGAACAGACTGCCACTGTGGAAAGCGAGGTACACTTCAAAGAAGGAAATGTTCCCAGCACCAGGACACGGTTTTCATCAAGAGTGGGCCTCGTCACCCGTGATCGCTCTTACCATGAACTTTCAAAGTAATCCGCTTGTAGTCAGCACCCCCGTAGCCAATCAAGCAGCAGTAAACCCCTGCATCCTCCAGGGTTACGCTTGTGATACGAAGCACGGACTTCCCCAGGAAGAGCTGGTCCTTCAATAGCTGGGCCCTCTCACGGTAGCTGCTGTGCTGAACTGTCAGGTCTTCCTTCCCATTCACAAACTGAATGATTTTCTTGTCCTCCATTTCCCAGTAGATGATCAGCGCTAACAGGTCTAACTGTTTTTCTACGGGGAATCTGCACTCCATCGTCACATTGCTGCCGTACTCCACCACATACAGGTCCTTGGAAACTGTGATCGTAAATGCTGAAGAGAAAGATGACCAATCTTCAGAAGATGGGAAACTCCTCAAAAAATTTGAAGATTGAATGCAGGGTTTATAAATCTGGTCACTTATGTGATCATTATGTTCCCTAAAATACATATTTTACCTAATGGCTTTGGAATATGCTTTGGAACCCTAGATCTCATCCCTGAGTTAGAATCGTAAAATCCACTAAAAAAGTTGCTGTCCCCAAATCATAAACCTATATTACTGAAGAAATATGACATGGTGATGGTGTATTTATAACCAGGAAGACATGGTTTCATATGTATATCCCCACAATGTCCTTTGGTTGGATACCTATTTGCCTTCTAGATAGTGTGAATGGCAGATTCCAACAGTCCTCTCTTCTTACTGTCCTAAACTCTTGATCAGCTGTCTGGCCAGAGGTACATGGGCATGGAGAGTTAGGGAGGGTCTTAGTAGGATGCCAGTACTGTTACCCTGACACTTTCTATGTAGACCGTAATTCGTCTGTAGAATATACTCTCTGGGAAAAGCAGGTTGCAGAGGAAGGTGGATATAATGATCCTGTTCTTGTTTAAAATAAATGAATAAAAGTACATACATAGGCCATTTCCCCACATATTTTCAGGACTTATCCCTGGGAAATGGATAATGGATAAATAGATAATGGATTCGTTTTCTTACTTTCAGTTTGACCATATTTCCTATGTCTTTGTCCAATGAAATGGGCTTATGAGATAAAAAAGGAAAAACAGAATATTCTCTCTAAAAAAAAGACATCCATTTGAAATAATTGTTTTAGTTTTTAAACCTATGATTAAAATATTTAAAATATAGAACCTAATGAAAGGATCTGGTGTCTTACCTTTCAGCAAATGACAGTAGGCCATGAATGCAAAGACACTAAATATCCTCATCTTTCTGGAGTGACCGAATTATGGAAAACACAAAAAGAAAAATTCTGTATTCAATGACGACGGGTCTTGGCACTTCTCATTGAAATAGTCTTCTGATAACCAGACAATGCCTGATTGGTAAATGTGGAAGTGCAATAGGGAATTTAGAAGTTTAATACCTTTACTTAATATCCCACAGTCATATAAAGTCAAATGGAAAAAGGTTACTATGATGAGAATATTTATTATTATTTTTTTAATTTCAGGAGTAGAATTTAGTGATTCATCACTTACATATAACACCAGTACTCATCCCAACGAGTGTCCTCCTTGATGCCCATTGCCCATTAACCCATTCCCCCACCCAACATCCCTCCAGCAACCCTGTCTGTTCTCTGTATTTAGTTTGTCCCCCTCTCTCTTTTTATCTTATTTTTCCTTCCCTTTCCAGAACCTTTAAATTTAATTACAAAGTCTGAAAATAACTTATATTGGAATTCGAAAGAAGTCAAGAAGAAAATATTACACTAAACCCTCTCAATATTTCATGTTTTTTTCTGCAGTGGAACATATCTGGGAATTCAAACCTTCCCTGTGCAAAACTTCAAAGGAGAGTGTGACTTCCACACCTGCCACCTTTTATTTCTTTTTTTCTTTCCCTCCATAGCACCTGAAGCCTTCCACATCACTATCCCAACTATGCCACTTCTCTCCCAGGTGCCATCTTTCAGAAATTTCTTCTTCTGTCCTTCACTTATTCTAAATTATAAATCCTCGTCTCTCAATAAAATCAATTCTACTAGTAGTAGGAGTGAGAAGGAGAAAACAGTAGGATCCAACCAATTCATACTAAGATGAAAATGATTCACAGCCACTCTTTCAGTGATATCTGCCGAGATTCCATTCTTTTTTTTGATTCTATTCTTTATTAACACATTCTCCCTCTTGTATTATACATATATTTACACACTTTGACAAGTCAGTTTTCCCTCTTAATGTCTCTTTGACCTCTTGTATACATACAAAAACTCACAACTGATCAATTAATCTATGTTACACATATATATGACAGAAGATTTATGCTAATATATAAATAGCTCCTAAAAATCAATAAGAAAACTACATATAACCCAACAGAAAATGAGTAAAAGGTTCTAGCATACAGGTCAGAGAATAAGAAGTACAAATGATATCTATCCATAGGAAAGAATGCTCAATCTCAACAATTTAAAAAAAGTGTAAATTTATGTTAGGTACTATTTTTTACTTATCAGCCTAACCAAAATTATAAAGATTCCTAATATTTAGTGTTTGTAAGGATATGAACAAATGGGTTTTCTCATTAGTGGTAGGGATGTGAAGTTATATAATCTTTTTGGGATGGCAATTTGATAATCTCCATTAAACTTTTAAATGTATATGACATATGAGCTCTCACCTCCTCTCCTAGAAACATATTTTACAAAAACACATACATAAGCAATACATGTAAAGTGATGACATCGCTAATACTAGCCCCAGACTGGGGAATACTCCAGAAAGCCTAAAGGGTTAAACAGATTTTGTTATAGTCATACAATGTAATACCATTAAGTATAGAATTGTAGTGACTTTGCAAAGACGTAGAACATAATTTGCTGAGCAGCACATGTAGCAAAAACCTAGTGTAATGAAAACAAAGAAAAATCTGTGTGTGTGTGCGTGTGTGTGTGTGTGTAGACATAGGAAATATTCAGAAAAATCCATACCAACATGCTTATGGTGATTATCTCTAGGAGTGAAATCAAAGGGCTGATAAGCATGTTTTCACCTTTTTATAATTTTTAAAAGAAAGAATGGGAGAAAAAGAAAAACAAAAGTATATGTGATTATTAATGCTTTTTTTGATGTTTCTGTGTTCACATTTTCGAATAAATGGATATGTTTCCCTTTAGTTATCAGAAAAACATAAAAACGAATTTAGTGAAGCATTTCACCCTGCCAAGCTGCAGAATGTTTGTGAGGCAGAGAAGCGGAAGGGACAGAACTCTGAAACCTCAAACATCAGAGCTGAGGGAGAATAATGATATTTATTTTTGTTTTTTTCTTCATTATCAGAATAATATACACATATTATAGAAAATGAGATTCCATTACTATCCCATTACTTTAACCTGGGAAACATCTGTTAATGCCAGGACATATTTCTGGTTGTCCAAGTGCAGAGGGTACGGGCCAGGCCAAGCTGTCGACAGCACTAAGACTGAGAAATCTTGCAACCATTATGAGCATTCTAGCATATATTTTTCTTCTAGTCTTTTCCCCTATGAAACTTTTTAAAAACAATTATAACTTTATCCTACATTTAACACTCAATTTTTCATTTAATATTATGATAAAATATTTTCCATTGTACTGAATGATATTCGTACATATCTTAGTGTTTCCATAATGGTTACTTCCTCTATAGTTAGGTATAAGATTGTTTAAGAATATCATACATATTTGTGTATTCAGCAAATATCTGTGAAGTGCCTACTATGTGCTGAGCCCTGAGGGAAGATTTCTCCAAGTGGAATTGTTGATCAAGGACAAACAAAGAACATTTGGGGATGCCTGGGTGGCTCAGTCATTTAAGCGTCCAACTCCTGATTTCGGCTGAGGTCATGATCTCCTGGTTCATGAGTTTGAACCCCATATCGGACTCTGCGCTGACGGTATGGCGCCTGCTCAGGATTCTCTCTGGAACATCAGGGCAGCTGGTCTAAGAGAACACTGACATCTTCCTAAAGTAAGAAACTATGATGGTATATCCGGACTCCCTGACAAGAGCATTCAAAGAGCAAGAAAATGTGAACTAGGTAAGAAATGATGGTTCATTCCGGATGGGGAAGCAGGTTTGTTCCTGGGTTACTCAGTATAATCCTTTGGAACTGATGCTACCCCTCCATCTCCCAAGGGTAGCCAGGGTAGGAAGAAAAGACAAAAGAATTCAAGCTTCCTTTCTCAATAAGTAGGAGTAAGCAGTGTCTTGATATCTGTTGGTCTGGAGTTTCCTTTGACTTTTACCTGATGTAAATGAACTATAACTTGATTTTCGAAAACAAAATTTTCCTAAAATTTCACTCTAAGATGAAAGCCCACCCCATTAATAGATCAAGAGAGTCGATCTATTAAACCCAACTAAACCCTGTGCCCAAACTCCTTTCCCTCAGTCACCCTGAGACCCTCTTCATTTTTCCCAGGTGACTTCAAATCCCAGCAGTATTTGTGGCTTCCTGTAAGACTACGCTCCAACTACTGTCCTATAACCTCTGCCTACCCTCTTCCACTGAAAAAGGCTAATTTTTTCTTTAGACTATCATAGTTCGTAAAAAAAACTGCTGGCAACTTCAGTGGAAAGTGGCACTATCTTGAAGGTGATTTTCAATTTGCCTCAAAAGGTGACTCAGTGGGTTGAGCCTCTTGACTCTTGATTTTGGCTCAGATCATGCTCTCCTGGTTGGTGGAAATCGAGACATGTGTCGGGCTCTACGCTGATGATGTGGAGCCTGCCTGGGATTCTCTCTCTCCCGCTCTCTCTGGCCGCTCTCTCACCCCCAATAAAATAAACATTTTTTTAAAACTTAAAAAAGGCCTTTAAAATATTCAGACTCTTTGCCTAAGTAGTTAAACTTATAACAGTTTATCTGAAGGAAATAATCAGCAATATCCCAGAGATTTACATGCAATGATGTTCACTGAATGGCTAAGATACTTACACACTGTAAATAATCTTTATGTCCAGCATGGGGTATTAATTTTGTCTGGTTACCCACTAACATGGAATGCAGCCATTAAAAAAACTATATATATGCGCGCACACACATATACACACATATATATACACCAAGATATATATATATGTATATATATATATATATATACATACTATGTGTATGTGTGTGTATATATATCACATTTTAGAAGACTGTTTAATCCATAGAAAATCATACAAGGTATTTCTTAGGTGCAAACAATGTGGAACAATGATACTTGAAGGACTCCCTGTGTTGTAAGACAAAGACCATACTCAATGTGTCTAAAGGCTCCATCCAGTCTCCCACCTTCAGGACTCCTGCAGGTCCTCAGATCAGGCAGCGCAAAAAACTCTTAAGTTTCCTGGATCTTACAGTAGGAGGGGGTCCTTAGGAGATGCTGCAGGTGTAGGACTTACTCAGTGAGCAGCTGAGGATGAATAAGGACCCAGGTGTCCGACCTCCAGCCTAGTTATTTCCCTCTAGACCTTGCTACCTAACTCAGGGTCATATTCAGGAACGCGCGTAAACATACTTACAAAACTGACAAAGCAAAACTGAATCCCGCCTGGCGGAAAGTCAAACGTTTCAGCTTTGCCAACTAACCTATGCAGGTGATGGGCTCTACTGCCCCATCCAACCAGCAGCGCTTTCCCTCGCCCGTCTCTTCTCTCCATCGCCCCAAAAGTCTACAGACCAGCCATTTTTTAAAGCGCCAACCCCAACCGGGACGGCCAGCGAATCCCGCGGGTGGGCACCCCGCGAGGGAAGGACGCTCCCTACCTGCCGGCCGGGAGACTGGCGGCGGCTCAGCACGCGGCGGGTCCGGAGCTGCTGCAGCAGGTGACGCGGGTTCAGGCGCTAATGAGCCAGCGGGGGAGGAGCCCCGCCCCCTCACCCCCCATCCCCCACTCCGACCCCCCCAACCCGGCCGCAGCCCCGCCCCGTCGACCCCCACTCCCCACTCCAACCCCCCAACCCGGCCGCAGCCCCGCCCCTAGGATAGGGCGCGAGCTGCACGTCCTTCATCCATGGCCGCGGGCTCTCCCAGTGGGCTCATTAGCGGTAGTTCTTGGAGAAAAGAAGAAACAAAAGCGAAAATAATGGCCCAGCTTCTTGTAAATCAGCTGGTAAAAAGAAAAGCTTCCTGATTAAAGCAATCTAATAACTCCTACCTATTGTTTTAAAACAAAGGTTGAAAAAAATAAAATAAATGCTGAAAGCAAACTGATATCTGAAGAGAATTATAAAGACTTCAGGCGGTTTTTATGTTCGCAATCCGGAGACCCGACGTTCTGCCCATCAGCCCCCCTCCCCCGCCTTCCGATAAAAGATTTTCACAAGATGGGGGAACAGTCTGTTATAACTGGATGTAATTCCACAATACATATAAAGTAAAATGGCAGGACCATATGGTTTTGGTTTTTATTCTAGAAAGTAGGTGTGTGTGTAATAGGAAATATGTTTTTAATACGTGAATTTTGAGGACTTCCTCAAAGTTCCTCGACATAATGAAACTTCAGTTGCTTTGACATTAAAAGAACTTCCCATCACCAGTTACACCTTTTAAGAATGCTCTCGATCCTCGCCGTCTTGCCATCCTTGGGGGTCCAGGTTAGGTTAGCACATTCTAGGTGAAGTTGAGGAAAACCCTCCAGATCAATGGAGGAGCCCAGCTAAAATCCTTGTGACTCACACAGAGTGATGGCATAACTTACTTAAACATTCCCCACTGCTGGACTCGTAGGTGGTTTCCTCTCTTTCTCCTTCCTTCTTCCCCCCCTCCTTGTCTGTCTCCCTGTGTCTACCTCTCTTTCTAATTTTAAACTGATAACCTGAACTCTTCATCGTTTTGACGTTCCTTCTTATTTATTTCATCTGGATTCGAAATACTGCATAACGGATGAACACCCAGATGTCCATTGCCTTGGTTATGGCATTTGCTTCCCAAGTAAGACTATTTACATTCTCAGAATACCCCCTGTATTTATTCTTTAACCTGGAAGAATACTGAGGATGATACTGCCTTAAAAATCTGGTAGAGAGTGTGAAATTCTCTTTAGCCTCAATAAAATTGTAAATAGACTTAGAGATTCAGCTGAGACGCTCCCTCTTTCAAATCTCTTTTTAAGGCCACATAGTGGACTATGGCAGTGTTATCTCAACTTTAGTCCCTCTGATATTTTCTATTTTATCTTTCATTTTTCAAAAAATGAGAGTTAATACCCAGGACATAGATTTTATGACCTGTGAGTGTGGACATATCTATCGTGTGAGGGGAAAAAAAAAGTCTCTAGAGCCACCTGCCACTAACTAGCTAAGATATCCTGAGCAAACAATTTACAGAGTAGTAGCCAGGATTGAGTAATAGCCTCTTAGATGGCCTCTATGATCTATGAATAATTTTTAAAACTGGGGGGAGGGGGAAAGATGGGTTTAATTTATTTTTTGTTTTACTAAAGGAACGTCCAGGCTTTACATAATGGTCAACGGAGAAGGAAGAGTGTGAATGGAATTTGCCTTTCTCTGAACTAGATGATGGGAATGTAAAGTATTTACTCAGCTTGCCGCCCAGTGATTTACATATTAGTAATTTGATGATTGCTGAACTTATTCATCTTGCCCACCTGTTTTCACCCTTCAGCCATTCATTTCCCATACAGCTTATCAATGTTCTTAATGAAGTTTCTGATGTCTTCTAGAGACATAAAAAACAGAAAACAAAAACAGGATGTGTTTAGAAAAAAAAGAGTATCACTTCAAAAAATACGTGAGAGTCTGTATGTTACTATACTGGAATTAAAGTTTTAAAAAACTAAAAAAATATATGAGACTCAAAGCAATCCTGACTTTGTGATTTGGGTAAGGCAGACGGAGAAGTGCTGAGACAGGAGGAGACCCGCGGGAAGCTGAAGAGGAGGAACTGTTTTTGTCCTGGACATCCACATTTCAACACCATCTCTGGGTGATTCATGTGCACACTAAAGTTTTGAAAACTGATGGTATCATGTTTAAGGAAAAAAATTCAACCAAGAGTTCTTTGCAAGTGCAGGCGTAACACCCTTTCCTCTAATTCGGTTAACAGGTATCAATACCACCCTTCACTCTAGCTCTGCCCATCCCACTTCCACATTTGCCCCTAAAACAAGAAAGATGGTCTTTGTTTGTCCTGTTCTTAAAAGGAGGATAGATTTCAGGTTCTTAACGACAGGGCTTGAAGTGCGGTTAGCAAATTTCTGGTGAAGGAGCAATTTCCAGTAAACTTTCTTGATAATCACAAACGGGATAAAATAAAGAGACTTTAAGAATATCAACAAACTGTTTGGTTTGCATTGAAAGTTTACAAATGCATTTTATTACTATATAGAGAGACAATATCCAGATGTGTCTCCACGTTCTATTTTTGATTGTGTGTGACTGTAACTGCTGCCCGGTGTTCTGCCCATCTCTCTCTCTCTGTGTCCCCGGCCGCCCACTCCTGCCTCTGTTGGCTCCTCCTTCACCATCTGTTCATAACCTGTCCATCTGTGCCAAACAGATTTCATGGAGAACACTTTGCCCTGGTCACACAATTGTTTAAAATACAAGAGTAACTGACATGCAGGGATGGCCAAAGAGTCTAGCTGTCATCATGCTTCTCTCATTGACACTATATTTGTCTCCTTCCTTCCTGTCCTGAGCTGGGGAAAGGCTGGCGAAGTGAAAAGTTCTACCTAGCCCTCGAAGGGGAGCTCCCATGCTGTGGGTACTTGAAAACAAAGATGAGATCTCTAACAATGTCCCCTGTCCTCAGGAATTAATAAGCCCACATAAATAATTATGACTTGAATCAATGCTGTGGGACTTTGGGACTCTATGGGAAATAATTTAATGCTACGGTATTTCAGTAAATGGAATGAAGGCCACTAAAAATAAAATTTACAATTGGGAGATACCCTTTTAGAGGACATTAGGAAATATTTTTAATTGATTTAATATCCTAGACTGAAAATTACCTAAGTGAATGTTGTGTAAGTCCAACAGTCCCCTCTGAGTCATTTCACTTGATTTAAGGGCATGATTTAGTTCCAGTGTCTCTTGTGGAATTGCCTCTAGAAGTATTATCTTATACTCACACTTAGATTTAAACCAAGAACTATGTGAGTTCTCAATATCTAAAAGTATCCAAAGCTTCTCCTTTAAAGGAAATAACTGATTTGTGTTTTCTGGTCTGAATAATTTATTCAAAGGTTATAGTCACATCCAAGTCACTGGATTGAGAACCTACTTAATCTGTCACTCATGACTGTAGACTCATCATAAAAGAATGAGAAGTAGTTTTTTTTTTTTTCTTTTCCCCACCTTTTACTGAAAGAACATTAGGCCTTTCTGTTTCGAAAGAGAGTTAGGCGGGGAAGATAAACAGTTTCCCCATAACCCGTGAGGGTTGGCCTAGGTTTGGGTTGGAATCGCAGTCCTCGTTTTGCTTCTGGTGGGGTAGGGTTGGTATCTGTCGCCCTGTATTTCACAGACTCCAATAATTCTGGAAATAACCCTCATTTGATTGGTTTTGGTAAAGGGGATAATTAATGTCTGCTGTAACCACAAACGATTTAACCCAGGTAGCTCGTCATTTTTCATGTGTTTATGGAGGCCAAGAGGAAGATGGGGAGTTGGCATGGGGAAGAATACATTCTAACACTGAAATGCGTGTTCCCAGGTTCGCTCAGAAGAAATCAATGGGACTATCGCTGGCCAAGTGGTACAGCATTTCCAGGGATGCCTGCCAGAGGAGGAGGAGAAACAGAATTAAGACTAAGGTCTGGGTATGGTTTTTGGTGTCCCTGGGTAGCACAAACATAAGCTGCGCCCTTCCTGTGAACAGCTGAAAAGGAAAGGGAAGAGATAATAAAGTGGATCATCTTCATGAGAGGTCAGGGATTGTTCTCAATTTTTTAAAAAGGGTATTCATGCTGAATTTCTCACGGGGTGCAGGAGTGACAGTCACAGGCAGAGAACAGAGTCATGTGAGCCGCATGGGCTGGAGAAGGAGGAAGTCAGGCAGGGTTTAGTCCAGCAGTATGAAGACCTCACAGTCGAGAAGGAGGAGAAACATAAAGAGCTGCTGTGAGTGGAAAAAACTGGGGAGGAGAGAAATATAGAGAGAAGATCTTGGGAGTCTGCTAAACACGCTGAGCAGAGCATTTGCAGGAGCTTAAGACAGCTTAAGTATTATTTTCAATATTTCAGCTGTCAGTTTGTTTCCTTAGAAAGCCATTACATGCTTGGACTGAACCATGTGAAGCCTTGGTTTTATTCACATTACACTCTGAAATATAACCCCCTGCCGCCGCTGAAAAAAGCTTTCCTTGACTCTGCTGCCCCCTTAAATTACTGTCATCTCTGATTACTCCATTGCAATGGCATACCTCAGCAAACGGTATCATCACTTTCTTCAACTATCAAATTAACAAAACAAAATGCAATAATTATAGTAAAGAAAATATAGTAATAGTAAGACATATAGCATTTTTTACATGCTGGACACTGCCTTGGTAATTTACATTATTATCTTGCTTAAATTTTATCCTATGAGGAGGGTACCGTTATTACCCCTATCTCAGAGATGTGGATACTGAGGCAGAGTGCTTAAGTAATTTGTGCGAGCTTCCGCAGTTAGGAAGTGGCACAGCTGAGATTCAAACCTAGGCACTTTACCTTGGTGCCTGAGCTCTTTACTATATAAGTGTGCAGTTAAATTGGTATCCTTATTCACTGCTGGTGATATTCAACCTCAAAAAGTGAAACAGAGTTGCCATATAGTGTTACTCATAATAACAAGAGATAGGAACAATATAAATATCCATTGATTTAACAATATTTTTTTAATGTTAACTTTTTTTTTAAAGAGAGAAACAGATCATGAGTAAGGGAGGGGCAGAGAGAGAGGGAGACACAGAATATGAAGCAGGCTCCAGTCTCTGAGCTGTCAGCACAGAGCCCAATGTGAGGCTAGTACTCATGAGCTGTGAGATCACGACCTGAGCTGAAGTCAGAAGCATAACTGACTGAGCCACCCAGGTGCGCCCCCAAATATCCACCAATTTTGAATAGATAACCATTTGAATATTATTCAGCCATGGAAAGGAACGAAGCACTGATATATGCCATGACTTGGATGAAACCCGAAAACTTACACTATGTGAAGGAAGTCAGAGTCAAAAGACCACATACGTTGTATGACTCCATTTATGTGAAATGTCCAGAATAGGCAAACTTGTTGAGACAGAAGGCAGATTAGGAATTGCCAGGGGCTGGGGGAAGCGGGAGAACGTACAAAACTCAGTGATGTTCCCTGCTGGTTCAAATTGTGCCCAAGGTATAAGCATGCTCCATGATTTGAGTGTAAGGTGATAATTTAGACCGTGTTCCCCACAGCTTGGGAAACAGTTGCAGAATAGCTTAATACTGAAGAGCTTCTGGCCTAAGCCCACACTGTGCAACTAGGTGCCTTCCTTCACAGGCCGAGGTTCTTGGCTAAACCTCATTCTCAGATTAATGGAGAAATTCATACTCCTTGGGAAAGCATCACTGTTAAAAGGAAATACTACTACACATACCATGAGTTTTCAAAAATGTTGTTTTTTTAAAAAACTGCTTAATGGTGTACAGGGAAATATTGAATAATTTTACTGTCCTGAGGGGAAGGACTTTGAATGAGTTGAGGATTGTACATCAATCTAAAATATATGTACTGCTTAACTCGGTATTTACAATTAACATATTAAACAGTTATATATATGAAGCTGGTTATCACGGTGTTATTGACAGTAGCAAAAAAAATATTCAACAATGAAAATTGTATACACACTTGCAGAAAATCATACACCTTTTAAAAATGGGACATATGGGGGCACCTGGGTGCTCAACTGGTTAATCGTCCAACTCGTGATCCCAGCCCAGGACTTGATCTCAGGGCTGTGAGTTCAAGCCCTGTGTTGGGCTTTGTGCTGGGTGCGGAGTCTACTAAAACAAATGGGATGTATGAACGCTATGTAACATCATGAAAATTATTATGCTACCATGCAAAATGATTAAAAGCACCTATTTGTGTGTGTGTGTAAAAACATATATACAAACATTCACAAATTCATGCAGTTAGAAATAATACATATACCCATCAAAGTTATATGTTTTGTTTTGTTTTTTTAAGAGAGAATGAGTGGGAGAGAGGGGAGGAGGGAGAGGGAGAGACTCTAAAGCAGGCTCCACATCTAGCACGGAGCTCGACACAGGGCTCAATCCCGTGACCCTGGGATCATGATCTGAGCTGAAATCAATCAACTTAACCACCCAAGCACCTGAAGTTATATGTCATCTGATACTGAAACAATTTCCTTTAACACTCTTAGCCATATTCCACTGTGTTCAATAACTATACCTAGATTCTCTTAATTCCCAAGGTACACATTCTGTGGTCACTTTCTTCACTTCTATTTTAGAATTGTGAACAATATCATACATACAAGAATATAATGTAGGTATAGAGTTTAAAGTGTATCCATTGGGTTTCCATTGGGAATTGGAATTCTACTCAGTTCAACTGAAGAGATATCAATGATTACACTATTTATGAGGATGTGGGTGGGATTAAGAGAACCATCAAGTTGAGGCTTCCCGACCATGAAGCTGGGGTTGAACCATCAACAACTAGCAAGAGTGGGAAGGTCCATACCATCTCTGGGCTAACATACAAAGGAGGAAAGTTCCATGAGCTAGAGCCACAGAAGAGAGGTCTCTGGCCAAGAGTTCCAATTGTGGAAGGACCCAGCCACTGTAGATCATCAGTCCCAAACAGAGAAAGAAAGTAGAAAACATATCCTACCTCTTTCCTCCTGCCTCCAGTCTCCTCTTCCCCCCGTCCAAACACAAATGGAAACGAAACGAGCTGTGGTGAGCCCGGGTGATACTCTCCAAAAAGGTCTGCTTCTGGAGGCATAGAACAGCGCAGGGAAAGAAGAATGGATATGAGGAAAGGCCAACAGAAAATCCAGACGGTCTGCCTATTTTGCCACTCAGCAATCATTCTTGCCCTTGATTCTGGTGAAGAGAAGCTCATCCCCTACACATGAGAATCAGAATCCTACCAACCACTATATTGCTTCAAGGTGATATCAATTTGGGTATACTTTAATCTAGGAACAATTAGTAATACTTGTCTCCATCAGCACTCTTGATACAAGGTAACAGGGGAAGAGGGGCAAGGAAAAAATGATTAACATTTTACATGTCTGTCTGTCTCAACAGCTTGTTGCAAGGCTAAAATTGATAATTATTACTTCCTACTTCATTTATGTTTCCCTTGCCCTGTGCGGTTCCTGAGTAGATCAGGAATTGTTTGCCTGGTGTATCAACACTTAATTTCTGCATGTTCTGAAATTTACGTGGTCTCCAATTTATCAAGTTCCTGCAGCTATCTAATGACCATTAGTACTGCACATGGGTATTGAGATGTGCCCAGTGAGTCTCTGGTCATCATGCACAGTTCTTTCCCTGACCGTATAGCTGCAACCCAATTTCCCCTTGGTAATTGGGATCAGTTATCCCCATTCCATCACTATAAGAAACCAAAATGATGAAGGGTGCACTTCCAGCTTCCAATTCAACAGAACCACAGCTGAGTCCTGTAGCAGAAGTATTCCTTTCTTTAGAACTAGGACTTCCAAACATGATCAGAATTTGCAGAAATGGTGTGCTGGACATTTTCCATTTGTCCCAGCAGTCTTTGTGCCTAAGAGGCTGACCTCTAAAAACCGCATCAACCTGGCTCCCTCGTCTTTGGGCTTCTGGGTGGATCCAGCTAATGGAAGACCTCGGCAGGATATCAGAGTATAAGAGGACAAAGAGATGGGCTTTTCTTTTCCATTCTGTCCTCACTTTGAGCTGAGTCTGTGGTGGTAGGTCCAATGCCAGGATCTCACCCTGCTGGGCTAATAACGGTCAGTACTGACTGCTTTCCTCTGCCGAACAGCACAGCTCCTGTTGGGTAGCGCTCACCTACAGCCACACCTGTGGCTCCTGCCTGGTTTTAGTAACTGCTCCATCCCTCTGGCCCCTTCTGCTCCTACTGTTGTTGTTGAGAATTGCTTAAATATACTATGTCATTTAGTCCTCACACTCCAATAAGTTAGGAGGCTTTAGTCCTATTGTAGAGATGATATAGTTTTAGAGATTTATAGAAGTGACAGTGACGGAGTTAGACAGAGAATCTAGGGGTGCTTATGCTAGGGTCTCTGCACTCGAATACTATTCCCTACTTCTTTTTTCAGTTGTTATCCTCCCTTAAAGAATCAAAGCTCCACATGACTTTGCTCCTGTGCCACAAAGGATACCTTGATAACACAACCGCTTCCACAGTTGGGAACACGAATGTTGGTAAGATTTCCTCATCCAGCCATTCAACAAATGCTGTCTGGAATGTAGGACCTGAGCTCCAGAACACTAAAGGTCAGTGCTGAGAGCATCAGGGCAAGCCTAGGAGGTTGGCTTGGTGTTTACCAGCAGGCTAAATCTGGGAGCAATTAGACACCTCTCCACTGATATGGTGGTCAGCCAGTGCTAAGGGCAGGGACCTTCCTCAGAGCTAAAGCCTGTTGAAGTACATGCTATCCTTCCATCATTCAGCAGCAAAAAACAGAGTACCAACAGCTCCTCAAGCACTCCCCCGTGAGGTTGAGAGAGAAAACTGACATACTCCAGATGGAAACTGCTGGTGGGGGTGAGAAGAAATAGATATTTCTCAGAGCATCAGGGGAGAAATATGGCTTTGTCACCACACAAAAAAAAATTAGTAGTTCTGGTCAAATCTGCTCTTTTCATTTCTTGTCTTAACCTTTTTGCCACTTTAATGGTGGCAATTTGACAGAGTACGGGACTGAGGCTCCAACAGATTGAATAAACTGTGTCTGTGTTTAGATTCAAACAGAAAAAAAAAAATCCACTCTCCACATTAAACCTATTCTGCAAGTAGAAAAGCCATTAAAAATGTTTATAACTGGGGGGCCTGGGTGGCTCAGTCAGTTAAGCGTCTGACTTTAGCTCAGGTCGTGATCTCACGGTCCACGAGTTCGAGCCCCATGTCCAGCTCTGTGCTGATGGCTCGGAGCCTGGAGCCTGCTTCGGATTCTGTGTCTCCCTCTCTCTCTGCTCCTCCCCCACTCATGCTCTGTCTCAATCTCTCAAAAATAAATAAATGTTAAAAAAAAATGTTTATAACTGCTTTTTGCCCATAGACGCCGCTAAGTAAGCACTGTTAAAGTCTCCCCTCCCACCGTCATCATGTCTAAGTCAGAGCCTCCCAAAGAGCCTGAACAGCTGCGAAGCTTTTCCTCAGAGGTTTGAGCTTTGAACAACAGATGGGAGTCTGAGGAACCATTGTGAGCAATGCGGAATGCTCATGGACTGTGTGGTAATGAGAGGTCCAAACACCAAGCGCTCCAGAGGATTTGGGTTTGTCCCATTTGCCACTGTGGAAGAGGTGGATGCAGGTGTGAATGCAGGGCCACACAAGGTGCATGGAAGAGTTGCAGGACCAAAGAGGACCTGGTGCCCACTTAACTGTGAAAAAGATTTGCGTCGGTGGCCTTAAAGACACTGAAGAACATCGTCTAAGAGATTATTTTGAACAGCATGGGAAAATGGAAGTGACTGGAATCATGACTGACTGGGGCAGTGGCAAGAAGAGAGGCTTTGCTTTTGTAACGTTTGGTGACCATGACTCTGTAGACAAGATCGTCATTCAGAAATACCATGCTGCAAGTGGTTGCAACTGTGAAGTAAGGCAAGCTCTATCTAAGCAGGAGATGGTATGTGCTTCCTCCAGCCAAAGAGGGAGAAGTGGTTCTGGAAACTTTGGTGGTGGTCGTGGGGGTGGTTTTGGTGGGAATGACAACTTTGGTCGTGGAGGAAACTTCAGTGGGCGAGTTGGCTTTGGTGGCAGTTGGCGTGGTGGTGGATATGGTGGCAGTGGGGATGGCTATACTGGATTTGGTAATGACGGAACAAGTTTTGGAGATGGTGGAAGCTATAATGATTTTGGCAATTACATCAATCTTCAAATTTTGGACCCATGAAAGGAGGAAATTTTGGAGGCAGAAGTTCTGGCCCCTATGGTGGTGGAGGCCAGTACTTTACCAAACCATGAAACCAAGGTGGTTCCAGCAGAATCAATAACTATGGCAGTGGCAGAAGGTTTTAATTATATCCAGGAAGTAAAGCTTAGCAGGAGAAGACAGCCAGAGACATGACAGGGAAGCTACAGGTTACAACAGATTTGTGAACTCAGCCAAGCACAGTGGTGGCAGAGCCTACCTGCTAAAAAGAAGACATGTTTAGACAATACTCATGGGTATGGGCAAAAAAAACCCTCAAGGACTGTATTTGTGACTAATTGTATAACAGGTTATTTTAGTTTCTGTGGAAAGATGTAAAGCATTCCAACAAAGGGTTTGAATGTAGATTTTTTTTTGTTTTAGCACCCATGCTGTTGATTGCTAAATGTAATAGTCTGCTCATGACGCTGAATCAATGTATCTTTTAAAAAATGTGCTGTGTAGTTAGTTTACTCTGAAGCCATCTTGGTAAACGACCCCAGCAGTGTGAAGTTAGAATTCCTTCGGGGTGATGCCAGGTTCCATTAGAAATTTATTTGCAACCTGTCTGGGCACAGAAGCCATTGTCTCCACAAACAGTGGTGTGGTTGAACTGACAGTTAATGTGTTGTGACCTGGAGTTTACCATTAAAAGGGTCACCCAAGAAAAGTCCGGGAGTTTATTTGGTTATTAATATGATTGTTGGCACATCCTACGCAACATATCTAAATTGAATTATGGTATCAGATAAAATTATAGATGGGATTAAAGCTTGTGTATCATCCATTATCATGTATACTCAAAAAATGATTTAATATTCTATTAAAAAAAGGTTTATTACTATGGATACCCTCAACACAGTAGCCTTAGAGGGAATATATCTTAATATAATAAAGGCCTTATATTAAAAACCCACAACTAACATCATACTCAGTGGTAAAAACCTTGAGAGCTTTTCCTCTAAGATCAGGAATAAGACTAGGATGCACACTATTGCCACTTTTATTCAACATAGTACTGGAAGTCCTAGCCAAAGCAATCAGACAAGAAAAAGAAGTAAAAGGCATTCAAATCAGTGAGGAAAATAAATTATCACTATTTGTAGATGACAGGATACCATACATGGAAGACTTCACAAAAAACTATTGGAACTAATAAATGAATTCAGTAAAGTTGAAGGATACCAAGTTAATATACAGAAATCAGCTGCATTTTTATACACTAATAATAAAGGAACAGAAAGAGAAATTAAGAAAACAATTGCATTTACAATTGTACAAAAAGAATAAAACACCTAGTAATAAACTTAACCAAGGAGGTGAAGGACCTGTACTCTGAAAACTATAAAACATTGATGAAAGAAATTGAAGATGACACAAAGGGAAAGATATTCCATGCTCATGGATTGGGAGAACAAACATTAAAATGTCCATACTACCTAAAGCCGTCTACAAATTCAATGCAACCCCAACCGAAATACCAATAGTGTTTTACACAGAACTAGGATAAACAATACTAAGATTTGTATGGAACCACAAAGGACCCAGAATAACTGAAGCAATCTGAGAAAGGAGAACAAAGCTGGAGATATCACAATCCCAGATTTCAAGATATATTACAAAACTGTAGTTTAAGGAGTAACAGTATGGTACTGCAGAAGAAAAGACACATAGATCAATGGAACAGGATAGACAGCCCAGAAATAAACCCACATTTATATAGCCAATTAATCCACAACAAAGGAGGCAAGAAAATACAATGGGGAAATGAAAATCTCCTCAACAAATGGTGCTAGGAAAACTGGACAGCTACATGCAAAAGAATAAACTGGGCCACTTTCTTATGCCATACTAAAAAAAAATCAAACTGGATTATAGACCTAAATGTGAGAGAGAAAACAATAAACTCCTAGAAGAAAACATAGTGATTTATTTGACATTGGCCTTAACAACATTTTCCTAGATATGTCTCCTCACAAAGGAAACAAAAGCAAACATAAACTACCAGGACTAAACCAAAATAAAAAGATTTTGCACTGCAAAGGAAACCATCAACAAAATAAAAAGGCAACCTACTGAATGAGAGAAGATATTTGCAAATGATATATCTGATAAGGGGTTTATATCCAACATATGAAAAGAATTTAACAGCTCAACACCAAAAGACACAAACAGTCCAATTCAAAAATGGTCAGATGACCTGAACAGACATTTTTCCAAAGCAGACATACTGATGACCAACAGACATGTGAAAAGAGATTTAACAGCACTTCACTGATCATCAAGAGAAATAAAATATCAGGCAAATCAAAACCACAATGAGTTATCGCTTTACACCTGTAAGAATGGCTAGAATAAAAAAGACAAGAAATAACAAGTATTTGCAAGAATGTGGAGAAAAAGGAACTCTCATGCACTGTTGGTGAGAATACAAACTGGTACACCCACTGTGGAAAACAGTATGGAGGTTCCTCAAAAAATTAAAAATTGAATTACTGTATGATCCAGTAATTACACTATTGGGTATTTACCCAAAGAAAATAAAAACACTAATTCAAAAAGATAGATTCACCCCTATGTTTACTGAAGCATTATTTACAATAGCTGAGATATGAAAGCAACCCAAGTATCCATTGACAGATGAATGGATAAAGATGTGGTACACACACACACACACACACACAGGAATATTATTCATCCATAATGAGATTTTGCTATTTGTAACAGCATGGATGGAGGAAGATGGTATTATGCCAAGTGAGATAGGTCAGACAGAGAAACACAAATATCATTTGATTTCACTTATATGTGGAATGTAAAAAACAAAACAAATGAATACACAAACAAAATCAAAAACAGACCCATTAATAGAGAAGAAACCAATGGTTGCCAGATGGGAGGGGGGTTAGGGGATGGGCAAAATGGGTGAAGGGGAGTGGGAGACACAGACTCCCAGTTACGGGATGAGTAAGTCACCAGAATGAAAGGCACAGCCTAGGTAATACAGTCAATGATACTGCAATCCGGTTGTATGGGGACAGATTGTGGCACCGTTTGTGGTGGCACAGTATAGAGTTGTCAATTACCATATACACCTGAAACTAATGTAACATTGTGTGTCTACTATACTTGAACTAAAAATAGAAAATGTTTGCAACTATGGATTATATATTTAAGTGACAACCTCTCATCAGACACACTCTCTTCTGGAAAACAGACCCAACAGTGGTGGCTGACACCACTTCTGCACAGATCGTGGGATGGCTCCTTAAACTCTATAGAGGCTTAGCTGGGATTTCTCTCATACATCGATAACTTACAAACCTCGCTGAGGCCTCTTCGTCCCCGCAAAAATCTGACCCCTGAGCCGCTGTTGGCTTGAATTTGCCTCTTTGACCTTGCCATTTTCTCCCGGGCACTTGGTGGGACAGAGTACACTAGGCCTCAGGCAGCCGTGCGGCCTCTTTAAGCCACGGGCTGCGTTGATTGGCTGAGCCTCGGAATCACTCTCAAGGACGTCCAATCCTGAGGCTCTGCCGGGCGAGTCCCGGTCAAATCGCGGTCGAGAGGATTCCGGCCCCGAGGCCTCCGCTTCGATTACTGTCCGCCCTCACCTCCGCCGCCCGCTGCCCAGTGAGTGAGCGCGGGAACCGCCCAACTGGTGGGGAGGGGGGGGTCCGCGCGGCCGCCTCTGCCCGCGACGAGCTCTTGGGGCCCCGGGCTTGCCGGGCCGCGCGGGGCGCCCGCTCCTTGAGAGCACCCCTAGTTGGCTCTCCTCTCGTCCACCCTGGGTGGCTTGTCCTCTCGTCTGTCCCCAACCTCGTTTCGGAAGAGCCAGTTCTCCTCGCAAGGAACCCTGGCTTCTCCCGAATCGATGTAATCGAGCTGGGAAAGTAGGCAGAGCATTATCTGCGGAAATCCGCATACCACGACAGGAAATACCCAAGTTACAGCAGTTGGGTCCAGGGAGCGCGGGTGGAGTTACCATAGGGAAAACCTCCCGGAAGCTGTGGGTTCTGAGCTGGAATTTGCAGTGGGGGGAAGTGACCTAATTTGAAAGGGATGCAAAAACGTACTGGAAATTATTGTAATTATGCCACCAGTCTTAAATGTAGGTAATGGGTCATTTGATCAGGAAATGAATCAGCACAGACATTTGGATACCAAGAGGTCACGCATGGGTCATGAAACTCTCTCTTTTTTTAATAAGTAAAATCAAATCATAGTTCTCAGGGTTGACAGGAGTAAGGCTGCCTGGAACTTACAGCCCCCACCTACACTCCTCAGAAAATACACCTTCCCATCTTAAACGATAGCATGATAGCACAGCTGAGGGCCTGAGGCATTGAAGAGCCCTTTCTAAGGTCTCAGGAGTACTCAAAGAACAAATGAAGGCAGAAGGGACCCGAATCAGCATTCTCAGCCCCCAGAGACACACTGATATCTAAGCTGTAAGTAGTAAGGCATTTGTCACCAGTGATAAAGTTGTAATTTTTGAAAGACTTACCTTATTCAATTGAGTGAATTTGACATTATCCCTACTGCAAGATCACTCTTGCTTATTTTCTGATAAATACTTTGTGAATGGGAGAAAGCTGAGAGTATTCTGGACACCCTAAGAACTGCTTACACTTTGGAAAATGGCTTTGTTAGAGTGGAGACAGAGAGGGAGGTTGAAGATACTGAACTCCAGGGCATGGTTCAAAAGGTGTACTACACTTATTATCAGGTGTAGTTTTACTTGGGGACTGCAGGGAACTTCCTCATCCTGCTTGGATTCTACCTTTAACTCTTGGGATTGAGACCAAGAAACTGAGGCCCAGGAACAGGTAAGTGTATACCCTAACCTTCCAGATAGTGTGTCCTCCCTAGATGGCTGAAGTGAGGACTGTCTCTCCACTTCAGGAGCGATCCCAACCCCCTTGTAAACAGAGGCACTGTAAGAGACACAGTTCTGTGATTTATATGGTGTGAGTGTGTGTGTAGGAATGGGATTCGAAGACAGCTGGTTTCTTCATAAATGTTTGTAGCATATGTAAAAATTCAATTGCCTACTCCTATGTGCAGGGAAAAAAAAAAGGCAAGTGACCTAGTTTTCTCTTATATCATTAGTGTTCTATGCAAACATTTATGGGGAAAAGACATCATGGGGAATTCCAAGATGGATAATATGTTGCTCTTCCTTCAAGCAAGTTCTGGTCTGCTCTTGCAGACAACTGACTTGGGGTGCCAAAGTCTAGAGAAAAGAGAGAACTTCTGTTAGATCTCCCTATCCTCAGCGGGTGGCCTCTAACTCTCTGGACAGAGGATGGAGTGGCAGAGTGGCAGAGGGGGAGGGAAACCTTATGACCTACCTCTTCTCTACAGTGAGTCGTTCAGCCTCCTCTGCCCAGCATTGAGGTTGACTCTGGCTCCGAAGTCCCTGTAAATCAAGAATGAATATTTGGCAAGAATATAGGGAAGCCACTTAAGTCTGGCTTTGAGTGCTCACTCACCTGGAACCTAGTTAGCAAGGATAACCATTCTTCCTACCTGGCACAAAATGCCCTCCCTTCCCTGGCATCTTCTCCCCAGCTAGCCAGAACCCACTATTTCATGATAAGGCTATGAAAAACAGAAGCTCTGCTGGGTTTCCTACAGAAGAGTGTGGATCTGGTGGAAAGCATTGAGGCTGGCCAGTCTAACTTGAGATTAGACCCTCCTCAGTAGCTTACCAAAGAGAATCAGCAATATTATTGAGGGGAGACCAGCTGTAACTCCCCCGAGTTTTTGCAATCTTGTGAAAGTAAAATCAATTACTAGCTGTAGGCCTTCTGTACCTATCCAATTGGATTAAGAACAAAAAATTGAAATTTTGGTCCCCTAGAAGGAACAGCCCACTTGAGAACCTCTTAAGTAAGATAAATAAAATAGGCAATACCATGTATTCATTAAAAATTGCTTTTCCCAGGACATTTAAGTATCATAATGTTCTTCCCCTCTTGAGATGTTCGGTAGAAGCTGAAGAGAAGACAGGTGAAACCAGAAGAGGATGGCCAAGGGACATGAGCAGTGGGTGATACACTAGGGGTATATAGGAGAGGGCCAGGGATCATAGGAAGAGTTGACATAGTGACCTGGAGACACCTAAAACTTCCTAAAACACAAATGCAAGGAGCACAGAGAAATCTGTCCTCAAGGTGTCCTCAATGCATCTTCTGAATCATCCCTTCTCAGAAGCAAAGTTTCTGTCATCCTGTTGTATAGAATGTAAGAGAGGGATGGTATTCACCCTGTCCCTCACAAAAAAGTGAGTGATCTTTTCGTTTGTTTGTTTTTAAGTATCCAATTCTTCTATATTTACAGTGGGAAGCAAAATCAGGAAACATGGAGCTGTACACCTATAGAGCAGGAGAAGATTCTGGAAATCATCTACATTCAGTCAGCTGGACTTAGGCAAGCAAATGTTGGCCATGCTGGTTAAGTTTGCCCAAGATCAGACAGCTAGTTAGAAGAAAGGACTATAATCTACACTGTGTTCCTAGCTCAGAATTTTTTTTTTTAACACTGGCATATGGTATGTGGTATATGGTAGCCCAAAGCAGAGCATATAAGGATACATGTAGAATATATCATTTTAAGCCTCATTGTTTTTTTTTACATTTTAGGTCAAGATGGGGTTTATATTCTCAAAATCTATGAATGAAAACATGAAAAATCAACAGGAGTTTATGCTTATGAATGCTCGACTCCAGGTACATTTTCAAATAATTAAGCTTTTGTGTTGTTACAGTGGTTAAAGTTTCTATAACATGTACTCCAGCAGTATTGTTCTCTTTGGCCCCAAAAGGTAAAATGCTCTTGGGCCTCCATCCTCGGAGCCAAGATGAAATGGGTTATTAATTATCTGGTGAATAGGTGTGTTTAAATCTCCAATCTAGATACTAGTATAAAGGAAGACATAACTGCTTAGAGTGTAAGGTACGTAGAATGATGCCTCTCTCCTCACCAAATATCTGCATCCTAATCCCCTGTGAATATGTCACCTTATATGGCACAAGGGACTTTGAAATGTGATTAAGTTAGGGAGTCTGAGCTAAGGAAGCTCCTGGCTTCTCCTAGACTATCTGGATGGGCCCAATGTAATCACAAAGGTCCTTATAAGGGATAGAGAGAGGACAGAGGGTCAAAGTCAGAGAGAGAGAAAAAAGATTTGAAGATGCTACACTGCTGGCTTTGAAGACAGAGTGAAGGGCCAAGGAAGGAATTCAGGTAGCCGCTAGAGGCTGGAAAAGGCAAGGATGTGGATTCTTTTCTAGATCCCAGAAGGAACACCGTCCCGCAGCCCACTTGGGATTTCTGACTCCAGAACTGTATAATAATAAATTTATGTTGTTTTAAGCTTCAAGCATAATTTGTTATAGCAATAATAGGAGGAAATTAATATATACTGTGAAAACTTGACGCTGGATTTATACATAGACTGATAGAAGAGATCAAAGCAAAGTAGAAGATTGTCCAATTGCCTGATACAGGTGGTCAGAAAGTATTATGAAATGTTGTATGTCAAAATCAAGTGTTGAAAGTTTGATTGAAATTATTTTCCCAAGGTTTCAAAACAACGATCTCTTGGCTTCTGTGGTTCATTATGGCCCTGGGGGTAGAAAGTCCTACTGTGAGGCAGTATGGTGAGTGGTTAAAAGTGAGGTTGAAAGCCAGACCAGCTAGGTTTGAATCCCATCAGTATGGCTTGTGCCTCAGCGTCCTAGTCTATAAACTGGAGGTAACAGTATCCCCATCAGAGGGTTGCTTTGAGAGTAATGATGGTAGCGTCTAGAGAGTATATAGAACAATACCTCCAGTCTTTAGAACAGTATCTTTCACCTTGTAAGTATTTGTTGCTGCTGCTATTATTGTGATTAAGAGTGTCCTGTGCAGGACAAAGATTTCTTTTGGGGGAATGGGACAATTCAAAGAATGGAAACTGAATATTATAACAAAAAAAAAGTGACCTAGGGGAGACCAAACATTAGGCTTACAAACCAGCCAAGAATGTCATATACCCAGAGAGTCTTTTGTCCAAGATCTTTGGAAACTATAGATTTTTAAATCCGATCCCATGAAGTCAGAATATGTGAAGGGCGTGGGATTTTATCCTATTTGCAACATAACAAATTAGTCTGTTACTATTTCCTGGACGCTATCAGAATACAGGAGACACTTCCATCAGAGACAGAGGACTTCACTACTCATAGCACAGTAAGCAACTTGAGCTTGAGGTTGGCATGAGCGTTCCCTATGCCCCTCAAGTCTCAAGAGGGCATGCAGGTTGGCTTAATTGGATGCGGAGGTGGGTACAGTGGGTTTGAGACATAGCTGAGCTATGGAATCTACTACTTTTACTGTGACTGGTTAGCAAGGCTCTTAGGTAAGACATGTTACTTCATCTCTCATGGTTTCTCACTGCAAACACAACCCTGAAAAGTGGCTCATGTAAATAACAGAATCTACATCCTTGGCCTGCCCAGCAAAAAGTACATGAATGCTCACAGCCCCTGCAGTTTGATTCTCCCAGCATGTGTTTGGTTAGAATGATTAGTTTTTCTTTGTTGATCAGGATATACTTTATTATTTATCTTCTAATTTCAAGGAAGGATGATAAAAAGAATGTAGATCAGGGGCGCCTGGGTGGTTTAGTCAGTTAAGCATCCGACTTCAGTTCAGGGCATGATCTCACAGTTCGTGGGTTCGAGCCCCACGTCGGGCTCTGTGCTGACAGCTCAAAGCCTGGAGCCTGCTTCAGATTCTGTGTCTCCCTCTCTCTCTGCCCCTCCCCCATGTGCACGTTCTCTCTCTCTCTCTCTCTCTCTCTCAAAAATAAAATAAAAACATAAAAAATTCTTTTTAAAAAAAGAATGTAGATCAACACTGTTAAAGCAGCTTTTCAACCCTAAAGCTACTTGAGTTCCGATCTTAACTGGGACAGGCTAGGGAGAAACATAATCTGTAGAAATTTTGGACGATTAGGTGAGTCCTCAAATGTTCCCTATTTAAGGGAATTAAACTTCTAACATCTTTCCTAGGGGTTAGAGCTATTCTTTTGTTGAAAAAAAAAAAGTATCACAACACATTTGATACATTCTAGAGAATACATTTATAAATTATGAAGCATAATAAAATGAGCACCATTGAACCCACTACTGAATTGAAGAATTTTGTTATCACAATACACCTGAAGCTACCTATAGGTCCCATCCTACGTGTTTAGTGAGCCCAAAGAGCTAAAGCTGGTCTGGAATTGGCCTCATGTCCCAGAGCCCCTGGGACTGGGGAGGACTCAGAAAATGTGAGGAATGGGACACTGGGGTAGAAGATTTCATGTCTTTGTAAGTTCTTTAAAAGATTTTTAAAAATCCCAGTTGAAACATCATATGTATTTAATGCCTTCGGCCCATGACAGCATGTCTTTTGGTTCTTTTCCTATTTGATGCCATCTCAATAAAAAGGGGTGAAGAGAAAAATAAAGCAAAACTTTTATTAAAGAAAAGCCTAATGACTAGAATACTTTTCCCAGTGGCTTTTTTCTTAATTCTACTTTTTTTTTTTTTTTGGTAAAAAAAAAAAAAAAGATACACCATAACTCAGTAATTCCATATTATTGGGTTTTTTTAAATAATTTTTTAATATTTATTCATTTTTGAGAGAGAGAGCGCGCGCGCACACGCGTGAGTGGGGGAGGGGCAGAGAGAGAGGGAGACACAGAATCCGAAGCAGGCTCCAGGCTCTGAGCTGTCAGCACAGAGCCCGATGCGGGGCTCGAACTCACGAAGAGATCATGACCTGAGCTGAAGTCCGTTGCTTAACCGACTGAGCCACCCAGGCGCCCCTGGTTTTTTTTTTTTTTTTCATTCAGGGATAAGGACCAGAATTAGAGATTCAGCTATATCTCACAACAATGCCCAGGTTCTTAACTGGCTGTCCATTCTGCTCAGTCAGGGGCTTTGGGATATTTAGGTCCCACCTCAGACCAATCAGATCTCTTCATGGCCGGGCATCCTGTCACTGTCCTAAGCTCTCCAGGGGACTGTAATGTACAGTGTAGTTTGAGGCCTTTGCCCTTTCATTCTCTACACTGCTACATAATTATAATCAGTGATTGCCAGGGATTTACCATAGTGCATACTGGAGATGGAACCAAATAGTTTTCAATTTAAGTAAGTTAATCAGGAAATTTAATCAGTCACTGGAGTCTGATTAATAAGAATTTATAGAAGACTTCAAATCAGAAAGTTTTCTCTTCATTACAATTCTGGTTCACATTGAGCTAGAGGGGGTTTATACTACTGGTTAGAATGATGTTTTCAGATCATCAGCAAACTTCAGTTTCCCATTGTTTTGTTTAGCCTCTGTTACTAAGGGTGGTGGCTGTACTCAATAAATGAAGTATCACTCAGAGGAAAATGAATACTTTCTTAAAACGCCATTAGATGGCATACCTAAGCTAATTTTATATCACATCAGTGGCCAGAAAAGCATTCTGATATTATATAATAGAATGGAAACTGGAAATGGAAAACAGAAGGAACGAGGGAAGATTCCACAAGTCCTTGCTGTGCTCTAGAGCTATGTAGGCAAAGCAGTTATGGTCCATGTAAAGATAAGTCAAGTAGTTTATTCACCATTTACTGTGTATAGGCAACAAATTAATTTTTTAAAAAATACGTGACTGTATGTCTATTGTTAGTTTCATGTTAAAGAATGAGGTATAGTTATAAACCAAAAAATATATAGTATTTAATATGGATAAAATAAAGTGCTATATAATAAGCAGGACTCAGGAACGCATAAGGTATGGCTCTACATGCAAGGAAATTCTCATCTAATGTAGTGGGGTGAGTTATGCTGCAAATTACCAGCTGTTTGTGTGTATGTATGTGGTACGCAGAACACTGGCCCCCTAAAGATATCCACAACCTAATCTCCAAAGCTGTGAATGTATTACCTTGTGGCAAAATGGACCTTGCAGATGTGATTAAGGGAACAGACCCTGAGATGGGAAAATTATCCTTGATGATCCATGTGGACCCATCTAAACACACAAATTCTTAAAAGTGGAGAGGTGAGGACGAGAGAGAGAAAGAGAGAGAGGGATAAAGACCGCATGTGGAATTTAAGATACAAAATAAGTGAGCAAAGAAATCAGACTAAAAAACAGACCATTAACTGTAGAGAACAAACTGAGGGCTACCAGAGGGAGGCAGGGTAGGAGGAGTGAAAAAGGCGAAGGGCCTTAAGAGCACACTTCCATGAGCACTGAGGAATGCACTGAATTGTTGAATCACTACAATCACACCTTAAACTAACATAGCACTGTATGTTAACTATACTAGAGTTAAATTTTTTTAAAAAGATAAAGAGAGAGAGATGTGATGTTGCTGGATTGCAAGATGGAGGAAGCGATCCCCCAGCCAAGGAATGTAGGTGGATCCAGGAGGACGTGGCCTGGAGAAACCGGAAAATGCTGGGAAACAGATTCTCCCCTAGACTCTCCGAAAGAAGAGTCTTAGAGACACCTTGATTTTGGCCCATTGAGACCTGTGTCAGACTTCTCATGTCCAGAAGTATAAGATAGTAATTTGTGTTGTTTTAAGCCACTAAGTTTGTAGTAATTTGTCTATATAGCAGCATGGACTCTGACAGGATTATTTCTACAACATAAAATACAGTGTACTAAATACATGCTTTTTCAAATACATAAAAATTAGAACAGCAAATAACTATTATGAGAACTTTCTGAAATTGCTTAAACTCCTATAACTCCCAACAGCCTGCCATTCTTATGCCCTCTCATCTGTTTTTGGTTTTGGTTTTGTTTTGTTTTTTTTTGTTTTTTGTTTTGAGGTAAAAACTGTACTGGCTTCTTGAAATAAGAAGGGCTTAGTGTTCTGAGGAAAACAAGAGAGTACAGTGTCTGCTTTGTAGAGAGTCTTGTGGTAACAAGGAACCCAAAATGTAAAGTAGGGAGTGAAGAGGGAGGAAAGCAGATAACTCTATCGTATGTGGAAGGACAAGCAAGTGGGGAGATGGTTCCAGAACCAGAAGTGACCAGGAAGTGCCCTGACTAAACGACCACCGTGTCAACGCAAGCTCACCAACAGTGGCGCGCTTAGATTTACAACTTACTCCTCTTTGCTGTCCAGTCCCCATCCCTGCTACCTGCTCTTAGCCTCCCTGGGTCCCTCACTCATGATTATTCTTCCGGAGTTTATTTTTATTGTGGTAAAACACAAATAATATAAAATACATCATTTTATAAATTTTTTAAATGTTTCCATTTTACTTTTGAGAGAGAGAGAGAGAGAGAGAAAGAGCAAGCACGAGTAGGGGAGACACAGGATCCCAAGCAGGCTCCAGGCTTACAGAGCCCTATGTGGGGCTCAAACCCATGATCCGTGAGATCACAACCTGAGCCGAAGTCCAATGCTTAACCGACTGAGCCATCCAGGCACCCCTAAAATTCCTCATTTCAAAGTGTACAATTCAGTGACATTTACAATGTTGTGTAACCATCACTACTATTGAATTTCATAACATTTTCATCAAAAGACAATCCCATGCCCATTAAGCAATCACTCCCCATCACCCCCAATCCCTGGCAACCACTCATCTGCTTTCTGTCTGTATGGAAATGCCTTTTCTGGACATTGCATGTAAGTGGAATCATGCAGTATTATCTTTGTGTCTGGCTTATTTCACTTAACACAATCTTTCCAAGATCCCTCTGTGTCGTAGAATGAGTCAGAGCTTTATTCCTAAGTGTGGCTAAACAACACTCCATTGAATAGATACACCAGCTTTTGTTTATCAATTCATCAGTTTATAGACACTAAGATTTCCACTTTTTGGCTGTTGTGAACAATGCTGCTATGAAAATTCTTATACAAGTTTTTGTTTGAACACTTGCTTTTCAACTTTTTTGAGTATATACCTAGGAGTAGAATTTCTAGATCACCTAATTTTATATTTAACTTCTTGAGGAACCACAAAAATGTTTCCCTTGGTGGGTGTACCATTTTACATTCTTACAAAAGGTATAAGGGTTACTATTTACCCATTTCCTTGCCAATACTTGTTATCTTCTGTTTTCTTTTTATAAAATTCTACCCATTCTAGCGGGTTTGAAGTTGTTTCTATCATTATGGTTTTGACTTGAAATTTCCTAATAACTAATAATATTTTTTCACAGACTTTTTGGCCACTTGTATATCTTCTTTGGAGAAATGTTTATTCTAGTCTTTTGGTCATTTTTAAATTGGGTTGTTTTTGTTTTTGAGTTTCAGGAGTTGCTTATACATGATGGACACTAGATCATTATCAAACATAAGGTTTGCAAATATTTTCTCCCATTCTGTGAGCTGTCTTCTTACTCTCTTGACAGTGTTCTTTCATGAATACAAGTTTTTAATTTTTATGAAATCCAATTTATTTTTTCTTTTGGTGCTTGTACTTTAGGTGTCATATCTGAGAAACCATTGCCACATCCAAAATCATAAAGATTTGCTTTTATGTTTTCTTCTAAGAGGTTTATAGTTTTAGCTTTTATATTTAGGTTTTTGGCCCAACTTGAGTTAATTTTTTATATAGTATGAAATAAGGGTTCAACTTTACTCTTTTGCAAGTAGATATCCAGTTATCTCAGCATGAGGCTCATTCTTTATGAACATACAGAAGTTAGGCACGGCGCAGGTAAGATTAGGAGTCACACACTAAATCTGTAACTGGCTCAGATGACGAGTCTGTTCATCAGGGTTCAGGCTCTCTGAAAAGAGCATCTTGGCCTGTGAATAGTCTTCAAGTACTTGAAGCTCAAGACGGTGACAACCTGCTGGCTTCTTTTTCTACTAAAGCTGAAATGGATAGAAATAAGTTAATTTAACTCCATTATGAAGGATTGGGTGAATACAAAGAATATAGTATGTTAATTGACTTTTAAAGAGGTTGCTAAAAATGTTCAGCAAAATCTCTTTAAATGTAGGGCAAAATATTAATCACTTAATGAAATCACTTAGAGGAGTTAATGAAAATACTTATGATTTCCTATGTTTTGTCTATATTCAGGAAGAGTAGGAAATGAAAGTGAAATAATGAGGTCATTGGTGCCACAGGCACTTGCTTCTACAAAGGGAAAACAAATAACAAAGGAAGGTCAAGCCACCAAGCTGACCTTGTGCTACCTAGTCCTTCCATGCTGACATTGGATCCGGGACCCTTCAATCAGTTCTCTAAAGGGGACACAATGCTTTTAGGTTTGTTCACAATCTTGAATGAGACCAATGAATTCAGTTATAAACTGTCAGAAAGCTTTTCTTTTTCTTTGCTTCCCTCAACTATACTTCTGTTTGCATAAATCTGATCAGAGTGAGTTTTAATTCATTTTTAGTTCTTCATTGCTTGAACAAGGGTGGTCACTTATTTATTAACTCAGCGAAGCATGTTCTGAATGCCCAATATATACAGAGTATGGGACACAGAATTATTAATTAAAAATGGTACGATAGCTTTAATAATTTTGTTTTCTCTATAAATCTTCATGATATGTATTCTCTCTCCCTCTCACCCTACCTTACTCTAAAAATAATTTAATGCAGACTTGCGGTTAAAATCTTTAGACTTCTCACATGTGTCTTGTTTCTACTTCATTTTCTTCCTTAAGATAATTAAGAATGTGGGGCAGCAGGGGGAGGAGAATTTTTAAGAGAGAAAATAATACCCCCATAAACATCCTTAATAGTTAACATAAGGGGAACAATTCAAAGTGTCATTATTCAATAAACTTACTAAGTACAAAATAATAGTGATACCACATTTTAATAAATGTTTTAGTTTAAAATAATTTTAGGGGTGCCTGGGTGGCTCAGTCGGTTAAGGGTCTGTCTCTTCATTTCAGTTCAGGTGATGATCTCATGGTTCATGAGTTCGAGTCCTGAATCAGGTTCTGTGCTGACACTGCGGAGCCTGCTTGGTATTCTATCTCCCTCTCCCTCTCTCTAATTTCCTCCCCGACTTTTGCTCTCTCTCAAAAAAATAAAATAAATAAATAAATAAATAAATAATAAATAAAAAATAAATAAAACTCAAATAAATAAATAAATAAATAAACAAATAAATAAATAAATAAACAAAGGGGCGTCCAGATGGCTCAGTCAGTTAAGCATCCGACTTCGGCTCAGGTTATGTTCTCCCGGTCTGTGGGTTCGAGCCCCAAGTTGGGCTCTGTGCTGACAGCTCAGACCCTGGAGCCTGCTTCAGATTCTGTGTCTCCCTCTCTCTCTCTGCACCTCCTCTGCTCACACTTTGTCTCTCTCTCTAAGATAAATAAATATTTAAAAATTAAAAAAAATAAAAAAAAAAGAACAGGATTAAAAAATAAATAAATAAAATAATTTTAGATTTGCAGAAAAATTACAAAACTAAGACAGAGAGAGTTTGTGGATACCCTTTGTATATTAACTTCCTCTAATATTAACAATTCATAATATCAAAGTACAATAATCAAAACCAGGAAGTTAACATAAGCACAATAAAATGAACTAAACCACTGATCTTTTTGATATTTCACCAATTTTTCTTCTAATGTCCCTTTTCTGTCCCAAGACCCAGTCTAAGATCTCATAGCATTTAACTGTTGTGTCTCCTTAGTCTCTTCCAATCTGTGACAGTTCATCATTCTTTCCTTGGTGATAATATTTCCTTTCATGATAAGTATTTCTGATAAGTACTGGTCAGTTATTTAGAAGAGTTTATTTTACTTTGGGCTCTTCTAGTGTCTTCTGACAGACTGGCGTGGTGCACTCTTTGCTCTTATTCTTAAACTACGGAGTGCTGTTGTGTCTCTCTCACTCCGTCAGGTCAGAGGATAGCTGATGTCAGTATGTCTTATTACTGGTGACGTTAACCCTGGTCACTTGGTTAAGGTGTTGCCTACCAGGTCTCCCCACTGTAAAGTTACTATTTTTTTGTTTTCTAATTGATAAATACCTTTGGGGAGATACTTTGAGACTTGGTTAATATCTTGCTACTCCTCACACTTGTGCCCACTGATTTTAGCACTCACTGGTGGGATCTTACATGCATCAATTATTACTGTAGTGTCTGCCTAATGGTGATTTTTGTTTCTTCTTCATTCCATCTGTATTTGTTCATTGGAAAAGCTGTTCCTTCTTCACCTAAATTATTTATAGCAATATGGTCTCATGGACGTTTTATCCTATGGGTTATAATCTAGTACCACCATTATTTATCTTATGGTTTAAATTATTGTTTTGGCTATTGGAAACTCTTATCAGTTGGCTCCTATGTCCTTTTGACATACCCTTTTTTGAATATTTGTTTATTTTCTGCAATCAAAACATATTCCGTATATACTGCCCCTGTCCCAGGTCGAAATTAACCATTTATTCAAAGAGTCCTGGTTCCTCTTATTGGAGAATAGTACTTAGAAATCAAGACCTGGACTCTAGATATATTTGTTGCTATGGTCATTGTTCCTAGATCCATTCAGCAAACACATGTACATATACATGATATGTACATTTGATCAGAGATATCAGAGCAAAGATATCAATCCAGTATGATGCCTCATTCTAGTCTTTCCCTATCTTCATATGTTCTTTATCAGACAATGAGAAACCTGGGTCTTATTTTTCGTAATATATTCACTTCACTCCTAGTGGACACATAAAATTCTAAAATTGCCAATATATATCCCGGTGAGAAACAGATTCACTAACTAAAGTACATTATTTGTTTTTTTCCCCTTTACAATATCCATTCAGAATACTGTTTTCCTGTTAATTGGGTTAGTTCTTCCTGGGATCCTTCAGGATGGTTAGGTTATTCATTTGTAACACTTATACTTTATATTCTCTCTACATCTTGGTCGACTTTAATTAGTTATAAGGTAGGGGGTATACAAAACAAAACTGTGTCTACTAGTCAAAGCTATACAACAAGACACACTCCAAGAAGTTTTATCTCCCTCTTCATTCCAGCTGACCTGTTCCCACCTGTCTCTTTTATATAGCCCCTTCCCACACTCTCCCTATAGATGCCTAATTTCTCTAGTCTTTGACTATCCTTATTGCATTTCTTTTGCACAATAAACTGATATATGTGTATTTTCTTTTGTCTCCTACTTTCTTACATGAAGGGTAGTGTACCAATGATACCCTTTTATACCTTGTCTATACATTTAACAGTATATTACTCCAAAGCTGTTTATAGAGATCTTTCTCATTTTCTTCAACAGTTGCAATAGTACTCCACTGTGTGGATAATATTATTTATTCAAATGATGTATGGGCTAACTGTGTTAGTTTCCTACTGCTGTGACAAATTTGTTGTAGCTTTAAATTTATCCAAACTGGTTTCTATCTGTTATAGTGAGACCTATTATGATATAAATGCAACAAAATAATACTTCTTTCTACACAGCCTTCCAGCAGGGGTTACCCAGAGTGAAAAAGCATTTTTCTGCTAGGTTTCTGTCCTTCCAAAAAAGTTCTTCACTTAATATTTTTAAATGCCCTCTAGATGTTAAGAGTCTTTAAATGTAAAAATAAAAATAGCCTTTCATATGTGAAAATGTTTTATTTACGTACATTTTTTTTGGTCTTGCCAATAGTATTCATAAACCACCAGAGATAGATTCATTTAGAATTATAAAGTATGATTGAAGGTATCATGTTAAAGAATATAGCCCTACTGCATTTCTTAATAATATCTGACCACGTAAAAAATCCACTTTTGGGGGGAGTCGATGTGTACACGAGGATTTTTTGGGAAAATGAGAACCATGCAAATTAGGAATAAGAAACCACATCTCCATTTGGTCCTTAGTGCCTAATCCAAGAGACGGACTTCCAAATTATACTGCAGAAGGACAAAGGAAAATGCAGTGAGGTCGTGAATAGAGATTATTACACAGAGAAATGTGCACTGTTCTAATGATGTTCTTAAATATAATGTTTTCTTCTCAACTTCTCCTACATCGTTTTCTGCTTCCTGATCCATACTGCCTTATTTCCTAATGATTGCTGCCCTTATTTTCTAATGAAATTGCTCCATGTTTCTGTGGAGGTATCTACAGAGAGATGGTTAGAACTGCTGACCAAGCTTTCAATGACTTCTGGATTAAGTAACTGACTGGGAAGCTCTCTTGCCAGTTATTGGAAACAAATTCATATCATGCCCCAGACTAATGATCACCTAGCCAGGTAAGATTCATTTTTCAGTCACGTGTTTATATAGCTCACCCAAACCTTAATAAAAGTCCATCCTCTGCCCCTGATCTCTGCCCTCTGAACCAGCAACACATCAGATTGTGTTTTGCAAAGAGTTCAACTCTAGGCTCTACCTCAGGCAAAAAAAGAGTTGATTAAAAATGGGTATGCTTAACTCAGTGTTAGAAGGAACTGATGGTGAATTTTGTTTGCAGCATCTAATGTGTGGTTCTTTTTCATAAATGAAAAGTTACTTTAAAAAAATTTCTTATGAAAGAGTCCTCATATTGGGAAGTTTCATTCATTTATATTATTTCCAATTATTTCCCCCTCTTCCTTCATTTCCTTACATCTGAACCATTCATTTTTTTCCTCAATGACTATGCTGAAAAACTCATAAATATATTTTGCCTCCTCTACTTTCTCTCCACCTTCCCCTCCCAACTGATCAGCAAATAAATGTGGATTACATGTTCTTCCCAAGAATTTAATAAACCTTAGCCACTACATCAAAAATTCTAGATCATTTGGTCTTTCAAAATTTTTGAAAAATTCACTTAACAAAGATAAATTATAATTAATGTTCACAGTTCTTAAGAAAGGGATATATGTGAAACCTAATGTTAATAATAAAAACAGCAACAGATAGAATTCTAGGCTAGGAAGATGGTTATTTCTACAGATTTACCAATTGAAAGAGAATGTATTTCAGTAAACATAAGATTCTCTCCTTCCCAAATCACCAGATGTCTAAATACAGTTATCACAATTTAGTTTTTCGTGTCCATTTCCATGAAGGCATAGGCTTGCATTTGATTAGGCTTTTTGTTATTGCCAATCTTAGCAATCTTTAAAACAGAAATAAATTCTTTTTGGAACCTGCTCAGAAAGAACTGGTTTTCCTCTATTTTATTTATTTATTTTACTTTAGGGAGAGATAGAGAGCATGAGCGGGGATGAGGGGCAGAGGGACAGAGAGAGAGAGAGAGAGAGAGAGAGAGAGAGAGAGAATCTTAAGCAGGCTCCATGCTCAGTGTGGAGCCCAATGCAGGCCTCAATCCCACAACCTCGGATTATGACCTGAGCCAAAATCAAGAGTTGGACGCTCAACTGAGCCACCAGATGCCCCAAGAACTGACTTTACTTTAAATCAATAAATGGTTAAATATTATTAGAATGAAGTTACTTCATTCCTTGAGTTGTCTGATCCTTATTATCAGCTTGTTAAAGCAAATAAGAAAACCTGAGTATAAACTATAAACTAGTAATGGAATATATGGAACCAAAAGAAAATAAGAGATAAGAAAAAAATGAACATTGTTAGTTCTGTTCATCTACAATTCCCTTTGAGAAAACATAGATCATTTGTTGCTAAGTAAAAAGTCAGAGTAATGTGGAAAGATCATTTTAAATTGTAGCAGGAACTGCTGTGAGTGGCACAGTTACGAAAAAGCCACTGGAATTATTTACACTTGCCCTGTTGAGATTTTACAGCAATATTATGTAACTCCTAAAGCCTCTCACAGTAACCATAGTAAAAATCAAAAGGAAGTATAAGAAATACACAGAAGCCTTTTTTATTTATTTCATATTATTATGACATATTCATTGTTCAAACCAGCTATTTCTTGTTATTAGGTAGATGACAAGAGAAAAAGAAAGGCTATTGTTCCCCCCAAAACCACCATCACCAGGAGGGAAAATGAAAATGGCAGGATTACTATAATGTTGCAAATAGTTTCTTTAATCCAAAAGTTATTTTAATAATCATATCACAAATATTAACAATTGCTAGAGGCGCCTGGGTGGCTTAGTCGGTTAGGTGTCCAACTTTGGTTCAGGTCATGATCTCACAGTTCGTGAGTTCAAGCCCCACATCAGGCTCTGTGCTGCTGACAGCTCGGAGCCTGAAGCCTGGAGCCTGCTTCAGATTCTGTGTCTCCCTCTCTCTCTGCTCCTCCCCCGCTCATGCTCTGTCTCTCAATATCTCTCAATAAACAAACATTAAAAAAAATAATAATTGCTAATTTTTACTGAGTTCTTGTTAAATGCCAGCCACTATTCTGTACATTTTATGTATTCTCTTATTTTGTTTCATAATAACCTAGTAAAGAGATCCTATTACTATTCCCATTTTATACCTGAGGAGGCTGAAGCCCAGAGAGGTTAAGGAGCTTGTCTAAAGTCACATAGCTAGTGTGTAGTAGAACCAAGATTCAAAGCAGGGAGTCTGACTACAGAATTCGCATCTTTAAATAACCATATTTGTCTCTCCCTGCTTCAAATTTTCATTCATAAAACATATACAAAATCCAGGCATTAACCAACATAAGAATGTAAGTTCACCTTAAACAATCTGGCTTATGCATAGCTATGTGATAATTACACAGTAGTGACAAAGTAGATGGGAAGTACAAGTAGAAGTTTTAAGATAAAATTTAGGACAAGCTGTGGAAATAAGAAACACACCCTTTGGGGACTTATTGTCAATGATTAAGTTATATGAGTATCAACCCTAAGCAATTACTCAGAATTACGATAGCATCTTTATTGTTAGCATCTATAACAACTTGCCAAGTATCACTTAATTTATCCCAAGAGCCCCTCCCTGGAGCAGTCCCAAGGAGAGCAGATTATATAACTGTTATCACAATGTCTAAAATATAAATGGAAAAAGGAAAAAACGAAAACACTGAAAAATCAAGAGGTTTGTTCCAAAACGTGCAGACTGTTGAAGCCTCCCTTTGAACCGTAAGAGCCAGCAGCACTGTTGTTCTGAGAGATGTGCTGCCTTTCCCTCTGGATCTCACAGTGCAGATACCAGAGCTCTCGGTGGTGAGTTCAGTGCTGCCCAGACCAGGCCAACTTCCCACCTCTGTGCAGCCTTGCAGCAAAGGACATTAGGGCGGGACTGCCGATTCAGGCGAAGGTGCCCCCACCCCCTTCAGCTTGGTAGTGGCGGGAGAGGGGAAAGTGCACTGAATTATCTGTGAGGCTTTTCCAACCAAACGTCCTTCCCACAGATTCTCTATTCAACCTATTAGGTGGCCAGCTTTAGGGCGTCTTGGCTTACTAATAAGGTTGAGGACAGCTGAGCTGGACAAAACATGAAAACAAATGAACATACCAGGGTAGCCGTGGGGCTGCTCTTTTTTTTCTCATGATTCAGTACAGGGAAAGGCCAACCTTACCTCTGCCCCAAGGCCACAGACCCTGCCTCTGATTCTGGAGGACAGTCTCCGAATGTGTGCCAACTGACCGCAGGGTGATGAGGAGAAGGCAGCGCTGAATCAACACCAAGTTTATCACTGCTTCTGACCAAAGACTCTAAGGAATAGTCAGTGTGACATCATCTTTGTACCCAACAACACAACTCTTTACATGTGACAAACTACTTTTGTGGAATTTTCTGACATGAAACCAAAGCGTGCTGCCCTCATGAGAAATATTGAGATAGTCTAGATAAAATTAGTATTGCAGCTGGTTATGACTTCCTTCTGTTATCTTAGCCTTTTCCCCCGCAGGCAATGCTTTTGGATATCTTGGCCGTTTTTGGTTTCACCCTGAATAACCAAATGTCATAAATTGCAAATGCTTCAAAGAGAAGTAATTTTATTTTGATTTAGCACAAATCAAAACCATATCGTATCATATAAAGTTGCCTTAAATCAATGATTGTAGATAAAATGAATGATGCTTTAAGCACACATAAACATTTAATCATTGGAGACAAATTTCAAGGTCTTTTGGTAGCCAACATAAGTTCAGCCAAGTACTTTTCTGGCTATTGGTATATACTATATATCCTTCAACTGTTGTTCTTGGAAAATTCTGCTACTTTGATGTTTAGGGTGGGGAGACCTAGTAGGGCAAAAGAAAAAATATCTCCTTTGTAACAATTTTCTGACAATTAGGCATTATGGTAGTCAATAGAACTTTTTTTTTTTTTAAGATTTAGTCTTCTTTGAATTTCAAAGACATTTAAAAAGTCCTCCCCTGAAGTGTTCCCCTTTGACATGATGTGGGGAAGGCAGCACGCACGTAGACATGACTGCCATCACTACACTTTGTTTCCAACACCCTGCACTTGCCTTTTTACACTTTTTACCTCTCAACAGATTGGCAAGCTAGGAGTGTAATGGCTGCATTTGATGGGCTGAGGTAACTGCCGTGTAGAGTCCCACATCTAAGATCAGAAAGCTAATACCAAAGGAGCCTGAGGTCAGAGTCTGGACCCCCATGGCTCCAAAGTCACAAACCCCGCCTTTACTTGGTGAATTATGGAGTGCCGCCAAGGACAAACACCGCGGAAGAAAGGCGAGGATGGTGTACCAGTGTTCACATTCTTCCCTTGGGTCCTGTCGGGGAGAGCCCAGGTTGGAAGGGTCTCCAGGCACCACAGCTACCTCTTTGAGACTCTGCCTAAGGTCACTCCATTCGGCCCTCTCCTGTGGTCTCCAGATTCTGAAAATGGTCCAGCATCAGGCCGCCTTGATCAATTCTGTCAACACGTCCAGATCTTCCCTTAGCACTCCCATGGTTTTACAGGTTAATTTTACATGGACAAAGGTAAGCAAAATATAGACATAACTAGTTTATACAAATATAAATATAAACTTAACTAGATACAGAATGGGCTGTGGCCAAAAAACATCCTAGCCTCAGGCAGATGAAGGCTGGCACCAGGGTTTCAGAATCTTCTAGACAGCCTGCACTAGTTCTTCAGTGAGTATCTAATCCAGATGGCACCTTCCTGGTGCCTCTGGTCCCACTCACCAGCACTCCTGGGTATTTTACACTCGGGCCCGGGAAACCTTACCCTTGCTCCTCCCTCCTCCTTGGTATTTCTCTTTGTCAGTTCGGTTTCCTGATGCACATTCTCACTGAGAGCTCCCAGGGTCCCTGTCCTTCAGAGGAGGTGAGTTTCACGTACTGTGAAGCAAGTCCCTCCACTTGATATTTGTAAAGGCTTTAGATCACAAAGGAGAATGACATCTTACCCTGGAGTTCATGCCAGAATCCCTTCCCTCCAAGGGCCAGAGGCAAACTCCTGTCACTTCCTATTTCCTCTCTGGTATCACTCTGTGTGACCCACTAACATTCTATCCCTTTCTGAGAGCTTCCAGAGAGTGGATCATCTGCAAAGATGAGATGATGGGTACACCTAGGATTAAATCCTCAGATTTTTCTTAGATCAATTTACCCTCTCTAGCCACCTCCCCAGGTCCTCCTTGATGACTCGTTACTCAGATGTTGTCAGAGGAAACTGCAAAAATCTTCCCAGAGTCTTTTAATCAGCCCCTGAAAGCACACGGCGGTTGGTACAGACTGAGAAAGAAAGGTGCCCCTGCCGGCCAGGCCCTGGCACTGTCAGGCAGGCAGTGGTGTTCCATGGAACACACTACCTCACGGATCACCACCATCAGACACCACTCTGGAATCATGTCAGAAAACAGACAAAGACATGGACATTGTCCAAACTACGGAGGTGACTGAGCGACCCCCCGCCCCCATGCTGACTAAATGTGCGGGCTGCTCCTCTCTACTTACCACTTGCACGTGCTTAGGTCCTGTCACCTTCTAGATCAGAAGACTTAAAATATCCAGTCATGGAATGATTCCCACTTTCTGACAGCACTCAGGTCAGAAGATCTCTGAACCTTCCCCCTAATTATCTAACACAAGTCCATGTCCTATAAATCTCTTCTAATGTCCTCTTACTGAGACACCCCACACTTCCCCATGGTATGTGTCTCCTTTGCTGCAACAAGTCAAGGGATTCTACTTGTTTTTACTATGATAAAGTGTTCCTGGTGGTCTTTAGTGGGAAGACACTGATAGCACTAGAATAAGATAATAAATTTTAATGTTTATTTAGCATTTTCTATGTGCCAAGTACTATTCTAAGTTCTAAGAGAACTTAGAATAATTTATATTAGCTTAATTTATATTAGCCCCTGTAATCCTTGTTATGCCCATTGAGATTGCCACTGTTATTATTTCCATTTTGTAGAGGGGAAACTGAGGCACCAGGAGGTTGAATAAGTGGCAGGCCTGTTTCCCAGAAGAGGAACACTGCATCACAAGTTTTGGGAGTCTTAAACTATGGAGCAGACCAAGAAAACACTTCATTTCTCTGTGATCTTTAGGACCAGGGTGATGGAAGGCTAGACTAGATCCTTGGGACTATATACTTGCTAATTTTAAGCCAAAACCTTGAAGGTCAGAAGGTCAGAGGGACGGACAGTGAGCTCATTCCTGAAGAAGTATTTTCTTCACTGCAAAAATATGATCTCTTGCCAAGAATAATGAGTTTATACAGGTTTTAAGGTATATTCCCCATGATACTCTCCATATAGCCTGTGATATCCGAGTGCTTGCCAAGCTGACAGGCACAGTTTCAGATGATCACTAATCGAAAGAATTAATATCTCAGGGCTTGGCTCACTCGATTTCTCAACAACTCTTGGCACAACTGATCACTGACCGTCCCTCCTTGAAACACCATCCTCAGTCACTTTCTGGGAAAGCACACCTCCTGGCTCCCCTCCCCCTTCACTAATGAAGCCGTCTCAGTCTCTTCTGCCTCCTCTGCTCCCTGTTACACATTCCTGGAGCGGCTCTGGCTCGTATCACAATTGTCTTCTCTGTCTGTGCTCACGTCATAGGGGATCTCGTTCGATCTCCTAATTTCAAATACCACCTATATAACCGATGACTTCAAATTTATATTTCTACCTGAGACCTATCATACTGTCTACTTGACGTATCGACCTAGATGTCTACAAACACCTCAAGCTAACATGTTCAAACCACAATTCCTCATTCTCACCCCACCGATCCCATTCTTAGCCATCAAATCTGCTTTCCTGGCGGCTTCCCTGTCTCCAAAGTGCAACCACCATGCTGTGCTCAGGCTTCAAAGTTGAGGTTACCTCCTACTCTTCCCTTTCTCTCACACCCCATTACCAGTCCATCAGAAAATCACTTTCAGCTCTAAGTTCCAAACACACCCAGAATCCAGCCACTTCTCACCACCTCCATTGCTGTCACACTGCTCCAAACCGCCATCTTTGGCCTGGATTATTGCTACAGCCTCCTAACTGTTCCCTTACAACTTCTTATTTCCTTCTTATATTGAAGTATATCATAGACACAGTAAAGCACACAAATCCTATATGTACAGATCAGTAAGTTTCTACGTATGCTTATACCTATACCTCTATAATTACCACCAAGATCAATATACAGCCCCCAGGAGGCTTCTTCCTGCCTCTCTCTCTCACTCCTTAAAGGAAACTATTATCCGGACCTCTACCCTCATAAATTCGTTTTGCCCATGTTAATGCTCTGTATATATGGGATCACACAGTACGTACTCTTTTATGTCTTTTTTTCATTCAATATTATGTCCACATTGTTTATTCATATTGTTGCTTGTAGCAATAATTCATTTTCTTCCAAGCTTTGTAGTATTCGATTATATAAAACCATGATTTATTCATCCATTCTGCTGTTGATGGATATTTGGATTGGTTCCAGTTTGGGTCTATTATGAATATTGCTGCTATGAACATACATCCTCATCTCTCTTGCGTATGTGATATTATTAAATGTCAAACTGATCCTGTTAAAATGTCAAGTCACACAAATTGCTGCTCTTAATCCTCCAGCAGCTTCCCATCTTCCTCAGAGTAAAAACTTAAGTTCCAGCAAGGCATGTGAGAAACTAAATTTTGAATTTTACCTTATTTTAATTAATTTCAAGTCAATATATTGCTACTGGCTACCATAATGTACAGCACACCTCCATAGTGACTCTGGATGTCTGGCAGGTAAAACAATTTTCAAAAAATTTTTTTGGCATATTTTTCATCTAAGTAAATTTACAACAAGCTTGTGAAGTTCACGAAGATAATTCTCAATAGGATTCTGGTTGGGATTTATTCTTGGGTATTATATAGTATTTATAATATTATGAATAGTTTTTAATGGTTTCTGGCATATAAAATATTTTAATTTTTGTATGTTGAGCTCATATGAACTTATATTCAGACCTCCTGCTAAATTATCTTGTCGATTTTCATAGTTTGGGGGTTTTGTTAGGTCATTTTTCAACTTATTTTAATTTTATAGATAATCATTATCCATTTGTTTTAACTTCTACTTTTACAGCACCATGATTAAAAAATGGTCTATGAGATTTTTGGCTTGGGAATTTATTGGGATATTTATTGTGGTACATAACACAATGTTCACTGAATACATACAAAGAATATTTTTCTATGTTTATTGGGCTATACGCATATACACATAATTTAGTTGTTAATTTAATTGCTCAAATTCTCAATATTCCTACAATTTCTTTTTTTAAAGTTTATTTATTTTGAGTGAGAGTGGGAGCGTGGCTGAGAGAGAGAAAGAGAGAGAGAGAGAAGCCCAAGCAGGCTCCATCCTGTCAGCATAGAGCCTGAAGTGGGGCTCAATCTCACAAATAGCGAGATCATGGCCTGAGCCAAAATCAAGAGTCTGATGCTTGACCAACTGAGCCACCCAGGTGCCCCGAATTCATTTTCTATTTGATCTGATGCAGGGAGTGCTGTCTTCTTCCAGACTTAGAATTAATGATGCCAATATCTTTCAGGAAAGCTCATGCCTTTCCCTTTCTACCACATTGTCTTTTCTGTGGCCGTTTCCCCCCTCCCACTGTGGGCTGATGCAAAGCCACTATTGTTTTTAATACTTCATATCTTAGCTTATCAGTACTATCAAATTAGGCTTTAGTTTTCAAAAATGAAGTCAGTGTGAATAAACATCCCATCACAAAAAATGTACCTCTTTCTCATTAAGCAAAAACATTCATGAGGATTATAGAAAAACATTTTATAACACAAAACTCTAATTACATTTATGTTTATGTTTCCCAGTTTGACCTCTCCCTGTCTGTGGCTACTCAGTTTGGGTTTTTATTTAGCATTATATTGCAGGAGGAATGAGTGTCCCTGCAGGGATTAAACAGCAGCAAATCAAGGATTTATGGGTTATGACTGGGTCAGGCTCACCTTTCTGTAGGACTCTTAAACCCATACACATCAGAAAAGGACAGAATGTAAAAATGACAATTCTTCCATCTCAGGAATTAACGGTTATTTTCTTATAATAATGAGATGCTATTTTACTTTTAAAATCACATGTGAACATGAATATTGGAAGTATTATTTCCCAGAAACAGGTAACTAAATAATGAATTCTTTCTATAACCTACTTCTGTTTTTCTACTGAAATGAGGTTTAAATAAGAAATTTCCAATTTAAAGGTTTGCCTAAAATTCATTAGAACTGGAGGGGACCTGCCCCATGAATTCTTCCTATTACCAATTATATCGCTAGATTAAGTTTCTGATATTAACTGGATTCTGATTTTAGCTACTGTGCACACATATTTTCTTCTAAATAAAAGAATATCCAGATTAACAACCATCCAAGCTGAGCTCCCCGAATACTTTGCAAACAATGGTGATGGGCTGAGATCTGAGCAATGTTTTAAAGGAAGACAGACCACTTCAAACCACCCTCTTGACCAAAAAGTTACTATGGTGTATATGGCACTTTTACAGGACAAGAAAGCATCTAATACCCAGCGAGGGTGATATTAGTATCAGAGATAAGAAAACTTGAAGAGAATACAGAAACGTTTACTGAGGAAAAAAAACCAATATTCTTCCCACCTTTTGCCACTGCAAGGAAAACCTGGTGTGTTTTAGTATGAGAATAGAAAAAGTATGGATATAATGCTTAAAAGTAATGATTCGTGAAAAGGAATATATATAATGCTAAGCAGTCTTTCCTTCCCTCTTTTATAAATATAAACATGGAATGTTTTATTTTAAAATTATTTATAAATTTTTGCATCTGAATAGAATTATTCCTTACCAAGTGGTTCATATGTTTTTGAATAATTACAGAGAGTAGAACACAAAAGACCTTTTTAAGATACATGAAGAATTACAGAGTCAGGCGACTATATCACCACATAACTTCCTTATTTTTTATAATGATTTAAAATAAACACATGCTGTGGCACCTAGGTGCCTCAGTCAGTGAAGTGTCCGACTTCGGCTCAGGTCATGATCTCACAGTTCATGAGTTCCAGCCCCGTGTTGGGCTCTGTGCTGACAGCTCAGAGCCTGGAGCCTGCTTCGGATTCTGTGTCTCCCTCTCTCTCTGCCCCTCTCCTGCTTGTGCTCTGTCTCTCTCTCAAAATCAAATAAATATTTAAAAATTTTTAAAAATAAACACATGCTGTCTCTCAACAATAGCCAAATCATGGAAGCAAACCAAGTGCCCATCAACTGACGAATGGATAAAGAAGTTATGGCACATATATACAATGGACGACTACGTGGCAATGAGAAAAAATGAAATCTGGCCATGTGTAGCAACATGGATGGAACTGGAGGGTATTATGTTAAGTACCTGTCCACCTTACATGCCACCTTTTGCTGTTGCAGTTGGCACTTTCTAGCAACCTCCTTGGCTGGGGAGGGAATAATGACCACACTCGTGCCAGAGCTGGGAACAGATGCCCTCAAAATCCCAGGACTCGCAGCCAAGACAGAAACTGAATGCACATTCTTCCGATATTGCACTGTCTGGAGTTTGAGAGATGTATTAAGCCTCTTCAAGTGGATATAGGCCTAGTCCACAGAATGGAGCAACAGGAATTAACTAAAATATACAGCGTATAATAATGCTCAAAGAATGTACAAAACCTAATGAGCAAAAGCCAATAGTAAACTAATGGTACTTGATTTCAAGAGAAGGCAACGTCACAGTTGTGCCACCCGCCTGTTAAAAGGAGGTCAAGTGTATGAGCTGGATGGTACCAACTTAGTCTTTGTTACCTTTATGTGGATCTTAGGAAATTAGCTACTATGAAGTTGTTTTCTTTTTCACCATAATCCAGTTTTAGAACATTTCCATCATCTCCAGAAATTCCCTTGTGTTCATTTACAGTAAGTCTTGGATCCCAACACCAGACCCGAAAAATCATTAATCTACCTTCTGTCTCTATAGATCTTCCTTTTCTAATGTTTTTATTTATTTTTGAGAGCAGGAGAGACAAAGCATGAGTGGGGGAGATTCAGAGAGAGAGAGGGAGACACAGAATCTGAAGCAGGCTCCAGGCTCTGAGCCGTCAGCACAGAGCCCGACGCGGGGCTTGAACTCACAGACTGTGAGATCATGACCTGAGCTGAAGTCGGACACTTAACCGACTGAGCCACCCAGGCGCCCCCTAGATCTTCCTTTTCTAGACATTTCACATAAATGGAATTATACATATTTTGTATCTGGCTTCTTTCATGAAGTATAATAATTTTGAGTTTCATTCATGTTGTAGTATATTTCTTTCTCCAAGGGAATTTTAGAATCAGCTTGTCAAAAAAATGTTTTATTTATTTTTTAATTTTACTTATTTATTTTGAGAGAGAGAGCCAGAGACAGAATCCCAAGCAGGCTCCACACTGCCAGCGAAGAGCCTGATGCGGGGCTGGAACCCACGAACCGTGATATCATGACCTGAGCCAAATTCAAGAGTCAGGTGCTTAACTGACTGAGCCGCCCAGGCACCCCTGTCAAAAAAATGCTTTAAAAATTCCTGCCAACCTGATGGGAAAGTCTTTGCTCAACACCGCCTTTAATGACTCTTATTTGTTTCTTGCTTTGGATTCCTCCATCTTCTGAAGCATTTTAGAAAAATTATTTCTGAATGTAATAAAACTACATGAAAGTAAAAAAGTACTTTTTATCGGATAAAGACCTTCAGTTTCAGGATTCCCTGAAGACATCAAACTGTAGGATTAGGAACTACCACTGAGAAGACCGAAGGGAAACTAAGTAAAGAACATCTGCATGGTTACAGTTGCAGTCAGTAGGTTAGTTTTATCTTTTGTTCTGTTTTGTTTTACTTCCCTTTTGCTTTGGCTCATATCTGAAAATAAATACTTTGCAAATTTCCTGATAAGAGATGTTAAACAATATTATTCTCCATTTTGTTGTGACTGTAATAGCATCTCATTAGACCAAAGTCACATATCTGACAACCTCTTATCTGGCACATGATAAGGCAGCAACAGGAAATACTTAAAGACAAAAGAACGAAATAATTATAACAAGGCCATGCTCTAAAATGCATACAATATACTCACAGGAAGGTGACTATCTGGTCCTCATTAGGAATTTATGTACTTCTCCTTTATACACAGTTCTAACAAGCTGTGCTCTCTTACTGCCCTTAAGACCATCAAAAGCAACAGATCATTGAGAGGGAGAGAAAGAGAAGAAAGGGAACCAGGAGAGACTGGTGCTTAGAAGAGGATTTACTACTAAGAGTGAGAAATAAGTACTTGATACAGGAGGAGACAGAAAATAGGTGCAGAGGCCTGAGACCACTCAGCCAACTGTGACAGTACCGCTGTATTACAGCCCAGGAGAGCTAATGATGACTCTGAGTCTTTACTAAAAGAAGGTTCCTAATGTTGAAATCACCTTCCAACACATCTAGAAAAAGGTGTGTGACTACTAACTAACTAAATTCATAAATAAGGAAGCAATCACACTGCTCTGCTTTGCTGTATTCTATCATGAAGGCAGCAGCACTCATACCATATACCGTAGTAAAAGCAGTATATAGCTTTTAGACAAATGTCTATTAAAATGGCTCAAAATCTTTTGAAATTTTCTTGCTTAAAGGAATATATTTCAGTCCTCAGGATAATGCTTTTAAATATGAACAGGTGATTCCCAATATTGCCGAAAATGTAGCATTTCTGCATTTCTTTTTATTTTTTGGCCTGTCCTCATCAACTGACAAAAATTATGATGCCGGGCTAATCTGTGGGAGAGTGCAACCCCATTTGTAACCAGATATTACGAGATTTGAAGTCCATTCTATAAAGAAGTTATTGATTATTGTTGGGTCAGTTACATTTGCAATTAACTAAACATCTTATGAATTAGGTTGTATAAAACACTTTTCTATTCCTAAATGAACAGCAGGACTGAAAACAAACAGTAGGGAAGATGGGTTTCACTGAAAACACTGGATTAACAGTCCAGAGAAGGAGCTCGCGCCCTGCTGACAACTCATTCTGCAAACTTGCATGTGCCTTTTAACCCTCCTGAGCTAGTTTCTTCACCGAAGAGGTGAAAGAAAATCAGTACAAACAGAACTACAGATACTGGCGAGTTACCTGGTCGTTCTTACCCCTCAGCTTTCTCTTCTGGAAGAATGGGGAGGTCAGCCACATCTGCCAAACAGGCTCTTACAAGGAGTAAATGGCTCAATGACCATTAGCTTTTAGGAATCGTATGTTCATTTGTGTGGAAATTTTGTCTTTTTCTCCTGAAACATATTTTTACTTCCCTAGGCTTCAAGATGTACAGAAATGTATTTCCAACTGGCACTGTGTAAAGCTCCTTCTGCTCTTCCCACACAAACATCCTTTCCTCCACCAACCACAGGCATGTTAAAAAAAAAAAAAAAAAAAAAAGATGCTCTGTATACCTAATTTCTTTTAGCCTCGTAAAAGGGTAAACCCACGAGGTAGGTACTGTTATTATCCCCATGCACAGGTGAGAAAACTAGAGTGTACAGATGTCTTGACTCACCTGAGGTCACAGGGCTGGGAAGAGACAAATGGAGTCCCATCTAGAAAACTGTAGGAGGCCAGGCTAACCAAAGCTGGAAGGGGCTGCAGCAGAAAACGAGGTTGTCCTGGGGCACAGATCTGGTCTGAAAGACCTGGAAAACTGAAGAGAGGCAAAATTAGAACCGTTAGAAGTGTTCAAGTAGGGGAGTACCAGGGGCAGAATTGATATTTTCAAATAATTAATCTTACAGTTTTGTATCTGTTTTCCAGCAAATAATAGCAACTAACTTTTATTCAACCCTTATTAAAGCTCTGCTCTAGACCTACATGTATTTGCTCATTTAGTCCTTATAACAACTCTTTAAAGGATAGGCACTGTCATTTGCTCCATTTTAGAGATGAGAAAACTGAGGCAGAGAAAGATGCAAGAAGTCACCAAAATCCAGACAGCTTGCAAGTGATGGAACTAGGCTTCCCTGGTGGGCAGTCTGGCCCCAGTGTCCACTGTGGCCTCTGGGTCACAGTGCTTTTGTGAATAGACATATACCACAGGCTAGACATGTAAGACTAGCAGGGGGAGGCAAGAATGGAGAAAAGGGGTGATTTCAAAAGAAAAGTGGGTGGAATTTCTGGACTAACTTGAACTTGGGGGGATTAAGAAGGAGAGTAAGTTGAAAATGAAACCAAAGTTTTCATTTCCCTGGGAGAATCACGGAGCCTCTGAGGAGGACAAGGAGCTGGTCTGGAGGAAACCACGATGGAAATACAGGCAGCATTGAGTTCAGGGTAGTGCCAGCAATGTGAGCTAGATGGCTGCAGCTGGCGGCATTGCCCAGTGAGTACACGGTGCTCCAGAAAGAGATGTGAGGGCCTCTCATAAAGAGAAATTCTTAAGTCGTGAAAGCAGGTAAACTCTCCTGGAAAGAGAGAGCAAAGAAAGCGAAAGAATAAAGCTCTAAGTCTAGGTAACCACCAGGGACAGGAGATGAGAGAAAAAAGCAAGACAAAGGGGCTAACATATACCAATGCCTGTGGTGCACCAGTCCCTTGCAAATATGCCATGTGATTTAGGAGAGCAGCCCTGTAAGGCAGCTGATGTTGCTCCCGGAGATACAGGAACTGGAATTAAGACATTCAGGGGTCTTGCCCACAATTGCATAGCAAGTAAGTGACATAACTAGAATGTGAGCCTATTCCATGCAACCCCAAAGTCTGTCTCTTTCCATAAACAAAAATGTGTGGAAAGGGGAAAACGCCTGACACAGGTGAGGGCTGGTGGCTGGTGTCTAGGGCAAGACTGGCAGGACTGAAGCCCTAGTGGTGAACCAGAACAGGATTTTAAAAGACTGCATCATGTCTAGGAACTAAAGAGCCAATGGAAGTTTTTCAGCAGGAAAGTAATGTAAGAATCCCTTTAAGACACGAATATGATCAAATATAAAAAGAGAAGTATTATAAAATGGATGGGTTGGGGAAGAAGCTAGGAGCAGAGAACACAGATGGAGGTAATGCTGTACTACTTTTGATGAGTAATGATGCACTGGGCTGGAGCTGGAACGAAGGCAGCATGGAAGACACAGACTGGATTCAGGAGGTGTGCAGAGATACTTTGGTAAGGCCTGCCCATCCGTCTCCCAGGGGAGGTCCCCAGAAGACAGTTGGAAATAGAATCTACCACTGAAAAGAGTTCTAGCGTGGAGATTTAGAATTCAGAGGTCATCAGGAAGAGGTGGTAGTTGGAGATTACAAGGTGATGATATCACCAGGAACTGGAAGACCAAGAGAAGACAGCTAAGCAGGAAATTCTGGGGGGAAAGTAAACAAACAGAGGATTTGAAGGACCTTTTCTGGAAAAGGCTCCAGTGCCCATCCGTTCTTACGAGTTTCCTTTTCCTTTCGTATCCTGTCTATAGAAGGGTAGCAGGTCTTGACCTTTCAAAACTTCCGTTGCTCCCTGTTCTGCCCTCATCTTGAGCACAGGCACTGTTTTCCTTACAAAGCCATGGGTTGGCCTTGTTCTCTCTCAGGGAGACATCCTGGAGCCCCAAACCCATGCCTGCGCAACAGGATAGGGAAGGCCACATCTCAAAGAAATGTTTGGACAGTCAAGTCTACAGAACCTGGTCATTATTCGGATGTGGTGGTGGCTACCAGTTATCTGAGGAATCTGCTGTGGCACTGAAAAAGAGGTCTTATAAGGACCATGGGAGGCTTACATTCAGAGAGTGGTGGTTACTAAAATCACTTAGGGGAGGAGGGGATGAAATGCTGGTGAGAAATTGGAGGCAGTGAATTGTTGAGGTTCTTTCAAAGAGATTTCAACAGAATATCCAGGTCAGTCTGTACCCCAGGTCAATTTAGAGCTCTTTATGCAATCTTTCTAAAATTCTGGCATCAAATATATGGAAAGCTTAAGGTTTTTCAGATGCTAATCACATACCCTGTCCATTTACCCCTATTTTCTATACTGACTTGATTACCGCAAGTATACTTAACAGTAGACTGCAAATTTGGACTTTGAGACAAGCAGGTCTGGGTCAGAATTCCAGATCTGCTATGTAATAACTGAGGCTACAGGGAAATTCACTCAAACTTTGATCCTCAGTTTCCTCAACTGTAAACTGAGATAATACCTCCTGTGGCAGTTAATATTGATTGGACTGTTTACTTCTGTTCCATTCCAACTCCCTTATAGAGTGCCTGTGGATACAACAGAGGCTGGAAAGTCAAAGGCAAATTTCCCAGACTCCCTTGCAGCTGAGTTTCACATCTAACCTGGTTCTGCCAAGTAGGCACACCCAAAGGAGACTTCGGAGGTGGATGTGGGCAGTGTAAAGCTCCGAAAAGACATGGGATCTTCTAGTTACTACTGTAGTATAAGCGACTGGTATTTTGGGAATGTGGAGGTGGAGTTTCGGGGTCTGGTCCTAAGGGTCTGAGGCAGGAGACAGTAGCTGTGGGGTTCCCCCAGGAAAGTCCCACGTTCTGGGAGGGCATTTCTCCTGGCTGTGGTGTTCCTGACAGGATAGGATGCAAACTGATTTTCATGGTTCCCCAGAAATTCTTAAGCTGCTAAATACCCTGCATTAATTGTCATTTTGTTTAAACTGCTAGTTGGAATGGATTCCGTTTTTTTCGACTCAAGGACCAACCTCATAGGGTTCTAGTGGGAAAGGCAATGTGTGAAACTAGTACAGACTTAACACCTCGTGAGCCACGTCACTGTAATTAGTGAATCGGTTTCCACAACGAAGTAGAATTAAGCATCCCGCAATTTCTTAAGGGTTTTCTGATTTTATTTTTTGAAATGTATTTTGGGTTCTAGGATTCTTAGCTCTAAGTATCATAGAGGTTTTAGTTTCATGCATAGTTAGGATTGACAACATTAATCATCAAGCTAAGAAATAAGTACTCTTCCAAATGAGGAAAACCAGGATAAAAGAAAACACCCTTATTGTTGTTTTTCACTTAAGTTGTGGAAGTGTCTTCAGTTTCAGTACCAGATAGTTAGGAGTGGTCTTTAGAGAATTTTAGATATGGGCTGAGAAGGTCAGTAGTCTTTTGTTCTTTCCCAGGCTCTGCCTGTCTTGTTAGCATCTTCTGATCTCCTTGGGGAGAGTCAGCATATTTTGGAATCTACAACTTAACATGAAAGTTTTTTGCCAAACTGGCATTCTTATCTTTTACTTTCCAACATCTGAGAGTAAGAATGGATTTAATTGTTTAATCTTTATTGGAAGTTATGTAACAAGATGCCTGTAAGCAAAGCTTTTAAGCTTCTAAATACTACTGCGATTTTATGTTCAATTACTTTCATAAGTCATTGACAAAAAAAATAGTTGTTTTTTAACTTGAATTTATTACTCATTTCCCTTTCTGGATTTTCTTCAAAGTACTTACTGGATGTTGTGCATTTAAAGTATCTGTAGAGCAGGGCATCTGGGTGGCTCAGTTGGTTGAGCATCTGACCCTTGATTTCAGCTCAGGTCATGATCTCATAGTTCCTGGGTTTGAGCCCCACATTAGGCTCTGCACAACAGTGCAGAGCCTGCTTAGGATTCTCTGTCTCCCTCTCCCTCTGATCCTCCCCTGCTCATTCTCTCTCTCTCTCTCTCACTCTGTCTCTCAAAATAAAAAACAAACTAAAAAAAATAATATATCTGTAGAGCCAATTAAAGAGAAATCCACTTGTTACAGCTTTCATTACAGATGCGTCACGTTACCAATCTTCATTTATGTTCTATTTATCTGAAATTCTGATTTTGCTTTTAGTTTAGAGGGTATCAATAATGTCTCTGTTAATTTAACAAAAGCCTAGACAAATATGAAATATTTTCATTTCTGATAAAAACAGAAATCTCTTTTGTGGCAGGACACACAGAATTCTTTTTGGCATTGCCCAACTAAGCAAATAAAAACACAGAATTTCTCTTACTTGGGAATATATTAAGCATAGGTTAAAAGACCACCGGAAACTAAAAACACAGAAGTAACTGAATTTTTTGAGATTGGACTAATTATTTCTCAAAAATAGAAAAGACTCTAATGAAAAAAATGCAACGAAGATAATTCTTTGAGCTCTGAAAATGTTTTTTGTGTCCAAGTGAAATTTAATCATTTTATTATTGTATTAAGGGGAAACTTGCATTAAGTGGTCTGTGGAACTTTATGTAATTGTCCCTTCTGAAACTCAAGAGATCAACAAATTACTGAGATCAGTAATTTTGTGATTGTTCTCAATATTTTTTAAACAAAGAGGAGCGCCTGGGTGGCTCAGTTGGTTAAGTGTTTGACTCTTGATTTCCGCACAGGTCATGATCTCACGGTTAGGAGGATTAAGCCCTTGCAGCCGGCTCCTCTCTGGCAGTGCAGAGCCTGCTTGGGATTCTCTCTCTCCCCCTTCCCTGCTCACATGTGCACCCTCTCTCTCTCTCTCTCTCTCTCTCTCTCTCTCTCTCTTTAAATAAGTAAATATTTTTTAAACAAAGAAACTGAAGAATTAACATTTTTATTTATTTTTGAGAGACAGAGAGAGACAGAGCATGAGTGGGGTAAGGGCAGAGAAAGGGAGACACAGAATCTGAAGCAGGCTCCAGGCTCTGAGCTGTCAGCAAAGAGCCCGATGCGGTGCTTGAACTCAGGAACAGTGAGATCATGACCTGAGCTGAAGTCAGACGCTCAACTGACTGAGCCAACCAGGCGCCCCAGAAACTGAAGAATTAAAACACATAAGAGAGGGGTGCCTGGAGTGGCTCAGTCGGTTGAGCAACCGACTTGATTTCAGCTTAGGTCATGCTCTCACTGTCGTGAGATTGAGCCTTATGTCCAGCTCTGTGCTGGGCGTGGGGCCTGCTTGAGAGTCTCTCTTTCTCTGTCCCTCCCGTACTTGCCCATGCACTCTCTCTCTAAAATAAATAAATAAATAAAAATAAAATAAAATACACAAGAAAGAGCAGATATATCAGTTTTATGAAGGTAGTCAGGATATGATTTCTACTACTATGTACAATTATTTTTTAAATTTTTTTATGTTTATTTTTGAGACAGAGACAGAGACAGAGCATGAGTGGGAGAGGGGCAGAGAGAGAGGGAGACACAGAATACGAAGCAGGTTCCAGGATCTGAGCTGTCAGCAGAGAGTCTGATGTGGGGCTCAAACCCACAAATGGTGAGATCATGTCCTGAAGTGAAGTCAGACACTTAGCTGACTGAGCCACCCAGGTGCCCCTATGTACAATTATTTTTAATAAGCTAGTTCCCTTTTATTATGTTCTCTTTAAAATGAATTGTGGTTCTATAATTGTTGAACTAGTATCAGTATACACCTATAAGAACATTAGAATCTGAAGTCATAATCAGGAACATTCTAATTTCAAATTGTTCTGTAAAGCAATACCAAAAATAAGAGACAAAATAAAAAACACCTAGTATTATAAAAAGATCTAAAATTCTTTCGAAATAGGATGAAGAATTTTACATTTATGATTTGGGTTAAAAACTGCTAAGGAGTGGCGCCTGGGTGGCTCAGTCGGTTAAGTGTCCAACTTCAGATCAGGTCATGATCTCTCAGTTCGTGGGTTTGAGCCCCACATCGGGCTCTGTGCTGACAGCTCAGAGCCTGGAGCCTGCTTTGGTTTCTATGTCTCCCTCTCTCTGCCCCTTCCCTACTCATGCTCTGTCTCTATCTCTCAAAAATAAACAAACATTGAAAAAAATTTTTTTAATTAAAAAAACTGCTAAGGAAACTTACTGTACATGTTCTCTTTTGCTCTTATTTCTTATGTGTCAATATTTGGGGAAGAATGGTGGAAATGAAAAAATATTTATATGATGCCTATTATTGGTAAATTAATAAAATATAATTATCCCTTTATGGCTACTGAAAAAGTTTGCTAATAACATTTGTTAATTTGAAATTTTAAATTTATTTAGATCTAGGCCTATGATTTTAAGAATAATTTATGAAATATGAGATAATTAATACAGCTCTAATTGATAATTAAAATTCTATCTCAGTGAGGTCTTTCATCAGGAGTTTTTTGCCCATGGAGAGGGTATGCACAGATTTTTTTTTTTTATGCTAGGCTCAGAATTTACTGGAGATACACAATGTTGCTGATTTTTACAATTTATCTATGATATACAGAGATGAATGCCTCAATTCTTATTAATAGAAAAGACACAGAAAAATTAGATTTATTCATAACCATTTTTAAAAATAAACTTAAATTTTAGAACAGCTTCAGTTTTATAGAAAAAGAGGACAGTGGCACCCGGGTGGTTGAGTCAGTTAAGTGTCCGACTCTTGGTTTCGGCTCAGGTCGTGGTCTTACAGGTTCATGAGTTTGAGCCCTGCATCTAGCTCTGCTCTGACAGTGCAGAGCCTGCTTAGGATTCTCTGTCTCCCTCTCCCTCCTCCTCTCCCCTGCTCATACTGTCTGTCTCTCTCAAATAGATAAATAAACTTAAAAAAAAAAAAAAAAAGAGGACAGGGTCCTTGAATACCCTACACTTAGTACACTCTGCAGTTAATATCTAATATTATTATGTTATGATTGTCACAACTAAGAAATTAACATTGGCATATCACTATTAAATAAATTCCATATTCAAATTTTATTAGTTTTTCCCTAATTTCCTTTTCTGTCCCAGAATCCCATCCAGGATGCCCCATATTATACTGTACACAATGAGGTTCGCTCTTTGTGCTGCGAAGTTTAAAGGGCTTTGGCAAACGCAGAGTGTCACATATCCACCACCACGGTTCCATACAGATTAGTTTCGTCACCCTTAAAAAGCCTGCTGTTCCCAATCTTTTGAGAATTCCCAGAGGATCAGTTTTCGGACTGATATTTCAGCTTGATCTTCAGTTGGAAAAACCTAGGCTGTGAATTTTTTCAGGCAGTGGTTCTTAATCGTAGCTGCACACTGGAATTACCTGGCAACCTTTAAAAAATATTAACGATTGGTCCTAACTCCAGATCCTAGTTTCACTGGTCCGAGGTGTGAGCCTGGGCACTGGGATCTTGAAAAGCTCTCTAGATGCTCGCAATGTGCAGGTAAAATTCAGAACCACTGATCTGGCGTTCATGCTTCATGAATGGATTCGGCTGTGTTTTGATAACAACACAAGTGATTAATTGATGCATCTACATCACTTTGGGGGGACACTATGAACTGTCAGGTAAGCTTTTTAAATAAGTAATAGAGCCAGGATAATTTCACATGCTAAATAATCGTGTATGCAAAAACGCTCTGGCTGGAAGAGGCTTCTCTGCTGTTATTTTCTGTTTGATCCACCTGGGCAGTGCCAGGCGGTTTCCCCGAAGGGTACTCAGCCATGTTTAAGGTTGGTTTGGCCATCATCTCTGGACTCGAGGGTGCTGCTAACCCTCTGATGTCCAGCACTTTCCCTACCCAGCACTTGGTTATGGCCCCTACCTAAGTGTCTGTTACAGAGTCCCGAGGCTCTAGGTTTTGTGGACTATCTGGTACGCCCAGACTTGCTTTCAATTCTCAGCTACCTTCTGTACCCCTCTTCAGATTGACACAGAAATCTTGCAAACATTCTCCATACCCCCTGGCAGCTGAGGGAGACGGGGTGGCCTCTCTCAGGTCTGATCTAAGCCTAGATCTGCCTTGCAACCATTTCTGCCCCACTTCAGTTGCCCCTTCCCAGAATTCCCAATAGAAGATAGGCCCACAGGTGCTCTCTGTCCGGGGATCCCCAAACCCCAAATCCATCACAACCCTCCAGAGTTTCAACCCCTAAGAGGGGCCAAGGAGCCAAGCCCCATCTTTAAATCTAAAATTTCCTTCTCTTCTAGTTTATTCTTACAGTAGAAAGAAGGCAAGAAGAGAAAACTGAGTCACATCACTACTCATTCATTCCCATCCTATGGTTTACATCATGAATTCTATGCTTGCTATCTTCTACGTTCTGCTAATGATACACAGTGCCAAGATTTTAGATTTTAAAAACAACTTTTCTTTCTCAAGAATCTGACTTTCTTGCGGTGTCTGGGTGGCTCAGTGGGTTAAGCGTCTGACTTCGGCTCAGGTCATGATCTCATGGTTCATGGGTTTAAGCCCCATGTCAGGCTCTGTGCTGACCACTCAGAGCCTGGAGCTGCTTCGGATTCTGGGTCTCCCTCTCTCTCTGCCCGTCCACTTGCACTCTGTCTCTCGCTCTCAAAAAAAAAAAAATAAAAACATTAGAAAAAAGAATCTGAATTTCTCAAAATAATGGGCTGTTAAACAGTTGCTTCTCTTGTGTTTTCTAAATATTCCTTCAGAAACCCAGTCTCCTTCTGTGCTCTGGGCTGTATCTGCCTCCTGCCCCAATTCAGTGAAAGACACTGACTAAAGTGACAGAGCACTTGAGGCAAAAAGAAAATTGTGGCAAAGAAAAATCTCTTTTGATGGCTCAGAATAATACCCCTCTATCATCATATCATAAAATGATATGGACCTGCTACATCAGGTGAATGTCAATTTGTAGTTGGATAATTTGGAAAGCAAAATAATTTCAGTGCAATTTGCAATAAAGGCCAATAAGATGTACTTGCATTTCAAGGCACGTAGATCTTTCCTCACAAGTGACAGAATAGGCTGAACATATATTTTAGGGTTGAATAAAAGCTCTATATCACATGCATTCAAGACCTGAGGACACAGAAGAAGAGTATCATATCCATTGTATATATATTCCAGGAAGATTTCACTGCCAAGGTGACAGCAGTGGGTAACTGTCCAGAGGAACTTTGGTCAAAGTCTATTGAAATTAAAAAAAAAAAAAAAAGACAAATAAAAGCAAACGAAGAATGAAAACCCCCTGGAAAAGCAGATTACTAACTCTGTGCTCCAAATCAAAAGATGAGTAACCAGACTTTGTTATTTGTTTCATCCTCAGCTGGAAAGACAGCTAATGATGCAGAATGAAATGAGAGAAAGGCAAATGGCTTTGCAGATTGCTTGGTCTCGAGAATTCCTCAAATACTTCGGAACTTTTTTTGGCATTGCAGCCATGTCTTTAACAGCTGGGTATGTTTGCTATTTAAACTTTTCTTAAGTAATTTACTTCTTTTTGCTTTTGACATTACATATGATCAATTGGCCAAAATAGGACTTTGGTACAAATAGTGTATATGTAAACACAGTAACCCCTTATAGCTTAGTCCTTGGAGATAACTGTAGAACCAGGGTAGAAATAGTTATTTCTACTTCTAGTGTCTCATATTTCTTCTATCCTTTTCTCCATTTTATAAGTTATGGGAGTGACTTGACACCAAGATGGAAGAAGTCCTCTGCAAATTTATCTCCACAGTCCCGAAGGGGTATATAGCAATACTTAGCCATTTTTTAAATGAGTAATCTGAGCCTCAATGTCAAATAAAGATGAGCAAGTCATAGATTCTGCTCTTGAGAACTGCAGACGCTGGGGAGGGGTTGTGGGAAAGAAAATCCTATTTCTGTAAAAGACCCAAATGAACTAAGTACCTTCTAAAATGGAGGACATTCTGGGGCACCTGGGTGGCTCAGTCGGTTGAGTGTCCGACTTCGGCTCAGGTCATGATCTCGCGGTCTGTGGGTTCGAGCCCCACGTCGGGCTCTGTGCTGACGGCTCAGAACCTGGAACCTGCTTCACATTCTGTGTCTCCCTCTCCCTCTGCCCCTCCCACACTCATGTTCTGTCTCTCTCTGTCTCAAAAATAAACATTAAAAAAAAATTTTTTTTTAATGGAGGACATTTTTCTAAAGAGTGGGTAATTGCTTTTTACTGAGTATAGAGATAAGTATTTACAGGCCATTCTTGATATTTTTTCTTTTTGTTCTTGAATCAGAGCAATAAGAAGGAAGAAGCCAGCCTTCCTCATCCCTATCATTCCGCTAGGCTTTGTCTTCACCTACCAGTATGACGTAGGATATGGAACCCTTCTCCAAAGAATGAAAGGTCAGTTTTTGATAAAGCAGAGTCTATTTATGATTCCTCTTCTGGTTCAAGGATCCTCTCCTTATGATCCCTTCACTTGTGAACATTCTGACAAGACCCCTCTCTCTGAACTTCCAGTGACCTCTCACGGCAGCGTGTTAAAGTCAGCTCATACCAGCTCATAAGAACTATCAAATTTTCAGGGATTTAAACTGGTTGTTAAATATAGTCATTATTAAAAATTAAATTATATAAACTTATAATTACATAAATTATTAAAATATTAAATTATATTAAAAACAATGGTAAAATATACTCAATTTATCAGTTTTTCATTATTTTACTATTATCTGTACTCTTAAATTTTGTGTATCTATTTTATGTATACCTACTTTATCTGCATGGTAGAAATGCAGATACAATATACAGACACAATAAGATACAGATACAACCCCGACTTCATTGGTAGCCTGAAGTTGGTCATGGTAAGAATATTTATACATGGAAATCTACAAACACCAAATCAAGGCTTGACTTATTATTTTGTTGATTGTCTAAACCAGGGGTTGGAAAACTATGACCTGCAGGCTGGCCACATGTTTTTGAAAATAAAGTTTTATTAAAATACAGACATGCCCATTGATTTCTGAATTGTCTATAGATATGTTCCCATTACCAAAACAGACCTGAGTGACTGCAATAGAGACATAAGGCCCCATGAGCCTAAAATATGTACTGTCTGGCCCTTTTAAGAAAGCTTGCCAACATGGTCTAGACTTGAGGAAGTGATGAAGAAAATGTTAATACTGTAGATTATGCTTAAATGTTTGTTCTGTCAGTAGCTATTACATGATGAATAGCACAAACAATTGAGGAAATATTATCCCAACATTTAAAAACTGTTATCTGAAAAATAAATTAAAAAAGTAAAATAAAATAAAAACTGTTATCCGATTCAGCCAACTTGTTTATATCATTCTCAAACTAATAAAGTTCCAACATATGTCACTATTTCCAGTTTTGTCCTACTCAATAGTATAAATGAGAATACCAACTATCATTCATGTTGGAATTATACTCTCTCATCAATTGCAACTATAGGTCAGCTATGAACGTAATATTTCAGCAAAAAAAAAAAAACAATAAAAACATTCTGAGAATCAATTTGCTATGGGAAATTTATGTTAAAGTATATTGAATGAACATCTTATTATTTTTTATAAATTGTGTGCTACATATATTTTATGTAGGTAAAATTAATAACAAACATGTCCATATTAAACTTATATACTTTTTTTCTTTTTTCTGGGGAGCTGGTTGTTAAATAATCACCAGTACCATGCTGCTCTCACAAAGCTCTGGCTTTTTTTGCCCTAGAAAATAGCACGGCCACTGTCACTTCTTCAGCCTTTAACCTGGAGCATAATGGAAATGTGCTTTCCCAAGCCTTTCCTCTCACGGGCTCCCTGTGGGCACATCACTGTCTCTCAAGCTCTGTGGGGACTGATTTGGTACAGGAAAGGAGGAAGTACAGACTCCTATGCAGGGAGTAGAACCTCTCTTTCCCAGGTTTAGGGAGATACAAGGGTTATATATTCTTTTTTTTTTTTTTTTTTTTTTTTTTTTAATGTTTATTTATTTTTGAGAGACATAGAGATAGAGACAGAGCATGAGCGGGGGGAGGGGCAGAGAGAGTGGGAGATACAGAATCTGAAGCAGGCTCCAGGCTCTGAGCCATCAGCACAGAGCCCGATGCGGGGCTCGAACTCACAGACCATGAGATCATGACCTGAGCCGAAGTCGGCCGCTTAACCAACTGAGCCACCCAGGCGCCCCCAAGGGTTATATATTCTTAAAAATTCTCATTTGAAGATGGAAATACATTTTCCACATGGAAACTATGCAGAAATGTCCCTTGGGCATCAAACATTATTGGTATCATAGGTCAGCTATACTGTCGGCTAAACAGTTTTTTGTTGATGGCCTAGAAATTTATTGCTTTATTACTATGGGAAAATGCATTAAACACTGACCTACAAATTAAATTTTGGAGTGCAATCTCATTTTACGCAGGAGACTGACTACACAACTGATTTACCAATGTTAAAGCTCATTTCAATAACCTGCTTAGTTTCATGTTACTTATCTGCTTAAGAATTAACAATCATTCTGATTTTGCAAGATGAGGAGCTCTGGAGATAGACGGCAGGGATGCCTGCAAAGCATTATAAAAGGTTTTAATGTCACTGAACTGCACGACTCAAGATGGTCGAGATAGTAAATTTTATATGTATTTTACCACAATAAAAAAGAATTGGGGAAAAAAAGACAAAGAAAGAACTCACTAGTCTAACTGCTGTTTCATTGTTTATATAGACATTAGAATTCTCAGTGCCTCTGAAAAATTAATAGTACTATTAAATGTCAAGCCCGTTACACGGTATTCACTTGAACATATTACAAACAGAAAACAAGTTTATTTTCTAAGAACATTGTGATTGTATATTTGGGAAGTAATTTTATTACAGGTCCATCAGAGTCCACAGAACATACAATTTAAAATTTTCAAGACACACTGTGGGAATTTCCTGTTTAAAAAAAAATACAGGGGCAGTGGGGTAACTCAGTCAATTCATCTCAGCTCAGGTCTTGACCTCGTGGTTGTAAGTTAGAGCCCTGTGTTGGGCTCCTCTAATCTACCAGCAAATGTGCCATCTTTGAAAGTTTAGGTTCTAACATTTAGCCCTATTAACTAGTGATGACCCAAAACATGCACTCCTTATTTGACTGAATTTATCATCAGCCTTTCTGCAAACACGTGGTGAAAATTTGCCATATGTGAGGCACTATCACATGGAAACATCTAGTATGTCATCAAAAGATTGTCTAATTACATATAATTTATAATGATTTTTACTTGCTACTTAAGACAGAGGCAAAATAAAAGATGTTTGTAGATGGCTGTAACATTATAATTTGAAAATTATAAGCCCATCCTCTTAGGTCTGGAGTACAAATTAACTGTGTGCTAAAATAGAAGTACTTAAAGGAAACATTTGCCTTCATTCCCAAGGAAAGTTTATAGAATGTCAACAATGTAGATTAAATTTTTTTAATTTTGCTAATTAGTCTTCAACTGGGTCCAAGAAAGTACTAGCTATTATTTGAATGAGGAATTGTTCATAAAAATGTATATTCTTGTGTGTATGTATGTATACAGACTAAAGAACACAATATTATTTTGGGTATTTATAAGTGGTTTCAGGTAAAAGATTAGCTTTTCTGAAAAGGTAGAATTTTAATAAACTTTATTTTCTCTTATGTATCTCACTTATATATTAAGGGGCAATATAGCAAAGACTATATTTGGTTTCTCCAACCCGACCCCTCCAAACACGACTAAGGCTTACCATCCTGATTTTCCTTCAAGGGAAAAAATATTACACGGTATTCTTTTTCTTTTACATTTTAAAATGCTGTCTTCTATCAAATAAAATCTATGGCATCTGATTTATCTCTGAGTCTTCAGAATTCCTTTCCTCTCAAAGGAAAGAATGACCCTCCTTTGGGAGTTTCCTTCCCCTGAGGACAATAGGTGAAACATCTGAATGTGAAATGTAGGGGCGTGCCTCCAACACTGTTACAGCTCCTCACTGGGATATAGCAGTTTGCTCTTCTCACAAAACACTAATGGCCATTTTGTCACCTTGCATATTTCTGTACTTTATTTAAGGTGAAGCTGAGAACATACTGGAAACAGAAAAGAATAAGTTGCAGCTGCCAAGAGGAATGATCACTTTTGAAATCCTTGAAAAAGCCAGAAAGGAACAGAGTAAATTCTTCATAGACAAATGAAATTATGTTTACCCACCGAATCTCGAAACACGTCATTGTTGACTTGAATCATGGTTTTTACAATTTTTTAGATGCTTGAGATTTTGATATAATGGATTTTATTTTAAAATATTCAAATGCAAGATGGGTTTTGTTAAATGATTTTAAAGTAAAATTTATAACATTCAACACAAAATCATGGAGGTACTCTAACTTTCTTATTTCCTATATATGTGTGTATTACAAATATCTACATGCATAATTAATAAATTATGTTGTCTTGAATTTCTGGAAGCAAATGTCCTGCTGCTGTCATTTCTCTGTCACACACACATGCCCTATCACATTCTCTCCCAACGATACTTCTTTTATTTGGATTTGTCAACTGTGTCCTGTCTCCACATGATAGAAAACGACGAATAGTAATGACTAACATGAATATTGTAATTATCATGGCCACTCATTTTTTTGCATATATTATTGTAATCATCCCAACAATCCCATGAGGCAGGTATCATTTTACAGTTGTGGAAACTAAGGCACAGAGAGCTTAAATTACTTGACTAGAGCATATATAGACACAACTGGGACTTGAACCTAAATGGTTTGGCTCCAGTGAATATGCTCTAAAAGGCCTTGAAAAGATTAGACGTTTAACACATCCTTGACAAGCTAAGATAGCTGTGAAAGACAAAGGGTAAAAACATTTAAATGATGATTCAGGACAGAGATGATAAAGAAGTGGCCATGAGGGGAGGTTGATGAGGATGCCCACCTTTTTACTTCCACTCACCAGGAGACTGATGCTCATAAGATAACCCTATTTACCCCCATTCCTACAGTTGCAAACCCTACCTATGATATAATAATTCCAAAGATATTTCCTGATACCTACGCTGTATCAAGCACTATTGTAGGCACTAGGGTTACATGAGTGAATGAGCAGACGAGGTTAGTGTATCCTAGGCAAAGGAATATGTTCTAGTAAGGGGCGGAAGAACTGAGGAAAGGAACAAATAAACGTGGAGATAAAGAAGACCATTTCTGATGGTGATGAATGCTCCAGTAGAAATGAAAGAATGATAAGAGAGTGATTAGGAGAACGTGGAGAGGGGGGACTATGGATCTGGACAGTAGGGACTCTTCTCTACAGAGGTAACATTTGAGCTGATACTTGAATGATGAATTAGCCAGTCCTGTGAAGAACAGGGAAGGGATCTCCGCAAAGGGAAGAGCCAGAAGAAAGACTCTGAGACCTGGCATGACCAAAGAATAGAAAGGCCAAGCAGAATAGGAGGAAATGAAATCTGAAGGGGGAAAACAAGCCATTGTTGTAAACAACAGCCATTATACTCAAGTAACTGACCACATATCAACATATGTTCTGATACAACCATAGCTGTAGAGAACCTTGGGTGGGATTTGGAAGGATGCACTGAAGTTCTCAAAGGTGCAGAACAATGACATGCTGGGCAGAAGAAGAGGCTTGATTAAAGGCAAGACAGGATGTCATGTCCAGGGATTTGCTGCTGGTTCGATTTGCTGCTAGGCCATGGGGTTCCTCCTGTGAGGGACATGTTAAGAAATGCACTTGGAGGCACAGATGATCTCTGGAATGGCTTTGGGTTTAAAGAATTTGCATCCTGAGAGTAATGGGCATGAAAGATCTGCACTGGGTGTTACTGGAATTAGTCTATTATAGAGGAAAGATCCCAGAGCCCATGCAATGAAGAATTCCAATAGTCCACCTGAGTACTGACCAGAGCCTGAACTAAGGCTGTGGCTTTGAGGACAGGTTCAGGAAAATGACATAGAAGAATAGCAAAACTGGGAAACTAGTTTGAGTTTGTGGAGGGAGAAGAAAGTAAGTTCTCTTCATTGAATCATTAGCATGATTTTCTGGAGGACACAGGAAAGAAGTGATTGAGAGGCACATTGGTGGTCTAAAGGATGCTCAACATCCAGCACTGGTTCATAGACCGTGCCAGAATCTGGAATTGTATTTCTCTCATCTTCAATTCAATCATGCTGTCCTGACAATCTAGCCAGGGTCCACTGGGAACAGGTTTGAGTGTCCTGCAAAGATTGACTGGCTAAAGACCTTACACAAGATTTGTGTTGCTGTGCAACACAGCAGGCTGGGGTCCCTCTGGACCACGAGGCCATTCATTTGTAATGGCTTCTCACCCTGGCATTAACTCTGAGTCCATTAATAACTGTTACTCAATAGAGCCTCTGCTAAACACACACACTCACATTTTTGTTTGTCCCTATTATGAGGCAAAAATCAAAGCAGAGCTATTAAATAATGGCTTTGCAATTCAACTATATCGAAATATATGCCAATTATCTTTGGTATTACTGATTATCCACTGCTTGTCCCCTTATTTATTATTAAATATAATACTTATTATATTGTGAAATATAATATTTATAATTGAAAGAACAAACATTTTTGCTCTGACACTCTTGAGCTGTTTCTTAGCCATTTATGTTAATACTTGGATGAATTACTATTGTTATTATTATTAAATTCTGACTACTAACTAGACATCTGACATTTCCTTTTTTTTTAATTTTTTAATGTTTATTTATTTTTGAGAGAGAGCATGAGCTGGGGAGTGCAGAGAGAGAGGGAGAGAGAGGATCTGAAGCAGGCTCTGTCTGGAAGCAGAGAGCCCAATGTGGGGTTCAAACTCACAAATTGTGAGATTGTGACCAAAGCCAAACTTGGACGTTCAACCAACTGAGCCACTCAGGCACCCCTAGACATTTCTAAATACTGAACGTGATGTGGTCTTTGTTCAGCTAGCTTATAATTACAGATTTTTGTGATATTATAAGGATAATGAGGCAATTATTATAAGAAAATATATTAGGAGAACAATAAGAAACTGAAGTCTGATTATAAGCAAAGATTTAGACGTTAGAATAATGTATGTCTTTTCAGTGATTAGGATCAAAGTTGTGGGAAATCTCATCCCTACCCCATGTGGCGATTCATCTTCCCCCAAGACACTGTTGGCCTAACCAAAGCAATGCAGAGACTCCCTCAGCTTCATGTGGAGGTTAAGTCGTGATGTGAAGGAAATAAACATGGTCCCAGAAATTTTCTGCACCAGAATGACCTTTCTTGGAAATCACTTTATAATAATAAAATAATAGGAAAAACGCAGTTTATAAGATCACAGTACTTAACCATTTTGAATGTTTTTAACTCATATTTAAATGAGAGAACTGGGGACTAAAATTACAGGCACTAAAATTACAAATAAATTAAGTTTATATGGTATTGCACCCAACTCGGCTTGTGTTTGGGGGTAAAACTGAAGGCTCCTTTATGGTCCAGTACCTAATTGCACTTTGTAAAGATTATAGAAGTGTCCCAAATCTACTCAAAACAGTTTTAATGACAAATACTGAAATTACTGTCCAGATGTTAAAAAGAGAAGATCCCTTGGGAATGCAAACTGGTGCAGCCACTCTGGAAAAAGGTGTGGAGGTTCCTCAAAAAAATGAAAATAGAGCTACCCTATGACCCAGCAGTAGCACTGCTAGGAATCTACCCAAGAGACACAGGAATGCTGATGCATAGGGGCAGGTGTACCCCAATGTTCATAGCAGCACTTTCGACAATAGCCAAATCATGGAAGCAGACCAAGTGCCCATCAACTGACGAATGGATAAAGAAGTTGTGGCACATATATACAATGGACTACTACATGGCAATGAGAAAAAATGAAATCTGGCCATGTGTAGCAACATGGATGGAACTGGAGGGTATTATGTTAAGTGAAATAAGTCAGTCAGAAAAAGACAGATACCATATGTTTCCACGAATAGGTGGACTTTGTGAGACTAAGCAAAAACCAGGGGGAGGGGAAGAGGGGAAAGGAAAAAAAGACACAGAGAGGGAGGGAGATAAAACATAAGAGACTCTCAAAGACTAAGAACAATCTGAGGGTGAGGGAGGGGAGGGAGGGGGGAGAGGGGGTGACGGACATTAAAGAGGGCACGTGTTGGGATGAACACTGGGTGTTATATGTAAACCAATTTGAAAAAAACTATTATAAAAATAAAAAAAATAATAAAAATAAAAAAAAAAAGAGAAGATCCTTGGAAATGGTCTAGTATAAGCCCCCATTTTTACAGTTTCTCAAGAAAATGGAGGCTTCAGTGATTTACCTAAAATTTCACCTCTGGTGATGGTAGTTTTTACTAAAGCGCTGGTGTTTTGAATTCCTGGCAGGAATCTGCCTGACTCTCAAAGGACAGGGACAATGAAAGTCAAAATCAAAAATATACTTCTAAACTATCATAGATACTCAGCCTCAGAGCCTTAGAAGAGGGGATTAGAAGGGCAGGGTTTAGAAAAGGATGAGGAGGGAGCAGCCTCAAACTGCAAAGAATAACTACAATGTAATCTGAATGTGAGCAATCTGAAATTCATAATATATTTTATAGACTTTGATGTTTTTAATATAAGCATGTTCAAATGTTATATTCTAGAGACACTAGCTGGAACCTAGAGAGTGTTTTTGCTCCACCGTTCTGGGAAAGGAACAAACTCTTGCTGGGAAAGTATTATTAAATAAATCCCACTAGCCAGGGATCGCACTATCTCTTGGCCTTGGGGTGTGTTTGTTCTGCCAGAGGGTTGGAAATACTCCTTAGGTTTGGCCTTAGGGATGCCTACAGGGGATTGCAGGAATACCCTGCATTCTACCAACTGTACAGTTTGCAGAAAGTAGACTCTAGTATTCAGGGATGACAACCTAGCACCTTTGATGATTTTTCTACTGGTAACTTTGGGTTACTCTTGGAATTTATGAAGACGGGAGCAGTGCTTGGCCTGCAGGTACACCAGGAAGCCCAGACTGACTAGGGGCCGGGGAGAGGGAGTGAGAAAGGCCTGGAAAATAAGAAGAGGGCCAAAGAAGAGTCGTCTTCAGGAAGGGATGAAGCTGACTCAAATCCCCCTCATAGTAAACAGCCCAAAAATGGCTGCCAGGGGAGTCACTGGTAGGGGAAGCTGAGCCCCTCAGGGACCAGTGTCACTTGTGGGATTCTCTTCCAGCCCAGTTTATTTTGCTGTGCTAACTTGTTCCTCTGGCCACTCAGAAGACAGTAAGAAATGTGGCTGGGCAGGACAAAGTCATCATGACCACTGATAAAGGTAACTGGAAACCTATATGCCACTGATAAAGACTCAAAGGTGCTGCTAAGTCTCAGGTTTAGATGACATTTCTGTTCAAATTTCTCTGTCCATAGGCGTCTCAGGGTTGAATGATGTTGCATGATAAACTGCTAACCTCAGTTTATTTATTTATTTTTTAGAAGACTTCAATCGTGGCCAGCAGCACTCTGTGGATATTTTCTGCTCTGCCTAGATGTGAGGGATAGGCAGACACTGACCCTGAGTTGGTTTTGGGATTTCGTTTGGTGTTAGAAGAACAGAGTTCAGGATGTGTCCACATGAGGTCATGGCCTAGGGAGAATTGGCCATCTGGGATTCTGGTTTGGTGAAGGTTTCAAAAAGCTATAAGGAAACAGCTGTTGAATACATGTGAAAGTCAATGGATCAGAGATACTAGTAGACGTTGAAATGTATTAAGGGAGGTCTGTGAAAAGCTGTCAGAATGTCAGGATAATATGTTTGGGCTTTGAGGAATACAGGTGTTTGTTTTTCCTTCTCTTCTTACCATCCCCACACCATTAATTTACTGCTGATAAAGATGTGACTTGAGTAGAAGGTAGAACCAATTCTATTCACCAAGGTGATTTTGAAAAGAGAGCGACACAACACAGGAACACAACATAAGTTAAAATACTTGACAATTTCACATCTTCTTAAATTACTCCAGAGAAAACTTGATCTCTGGAATGCTTTCTTTTCATCTTTAAGGAATGAAAATTTTTGAAGGGATTCCAACTAATGCTACCTATTTCAAACTAGAAACAACAAAAAGACACTTGGAGGTTGAATAGAGTTTGTGCCTATGGATGGCTATGTCTCTGAATTCAATAACCATGGACTAAGGACAGAGTACTGGACTGATCTTCCAGCCAGTTTCCCTGTCTGATCTAGAAGCTTAGGACAAGCCTGCCATCTCTGAAATAGCCTGAAAATCTAAGTAGGCAGGCAAAGGTGGTTCTGTTCAACTTCTAACTTTAGTAAGTTCTCTTCAGCAATTCAACCAGAGACATCAATTTCCTGCTAGGATTGTTTTAGGAAAAGAAAAAATTCAAACAGCTTCATGGATAAGACATTCCATTCTCCCTCCCATTTCTTTTTTCTCAGAGATAATCACAGCTATCTTTTTTAGCTGTCTCAGTATGGGATCTCCCTGAAGCAAATTTTGCAATAGTGCCTTGAGCAAGTCATTTACTTGGGCACATAATCCCAGAAACTCTGGGGGGAATTGGTGGAGTAAGGTAGGACAGAGAAGAAAGCTAGTAAATGAAATTTTACCCAGAAGTTACTTCTGTGGGCAACTTAACCCTGCTGGGGAACTCTGAGAAATGGTTCCAGAATAACCTGTTCATCCCAGAGTTATCTGACCCAAGGAATGAAAGTGCTGGGGTATAAAAACCTACTTTTGAGTTCACTGGTGGAACGCTGGTCCTGGTCCATTATTTCTCCAGCACTTAGGGTGTTTTGGCAAAGTGGGCTCTGGAGGCCAGAGAAAACCTGGAGGCAAGAGATGCATGTGTTACAAATGGGAAGTTGGATTGACTTAAACTGAAATGGTAAGGGCCAAGGAGAAGTAGTTGAAAGCAATTCATATTTTAATACCAACAGTGTTACTTTAACTTTATATCTCTAAGTAACATTCTCTCTCACCTCATACCGTCTCCGCCACAACTACCACACACTTGCATCCTTCCCATTGCCCCATCTTTCCAATACTGTTACGTGATCATTTTGGTTAGATCAATGTTCAGTGTTTACATTATAATGATGATGAACACTTTCAGAACTGTGCCATGTGGTAAAGTATAATTACTTTCCCTTTCTTGTTCAGCGTCCTGCTTTTCCAGAATTAGTAAGTCTAGTTGTTTCATGTGCGTAATGTTGTATATATTTATCACTTCTTTGACCATGAACTCGTAGTCACTTTCTCCAAAGACATCCATTCACATCAGTTAGTCTATCAGTTATCTCCTTCTTGAAGAAACTTGGAGACTCCTCAGCTGCTCCCACCTGGACTGTTCTCCCTCTACACCTGATACTCAGCTCTCCCTTCACCCGGGGTGGGGGTCTCTTCTCTTTATTCCTGTGTTGCATCGTTTGTTTCCTATGCCCTATGCTGTGCTCCCTCATTTGCTGGAACTCATCCTCCTATAGCTTTCTGAGAAAGAGTAAATGTAAGAAACCTGTTAAGACCTTATGTATCTAAAAATAACAATTCTTTTCTGATGTTTGATTGATAGCTTGACTGGGCACAGAAGTCCTGGTTATTAGTAATTTTCCATCAGCATTTCTAAGACATTATCTCATTTTCTTTTTGCATTTCTCAGTCTGAGTGTCGATATCCTGTGCTGGGAAGCCTTCCTTCACAGATCCCCTCTTTAGTGTTCTTGAGCTCTGACCACATATGCTGGACCACTCATCACATAGACAGATGTGTTCCTCATCCCACTCATCCTTTCGCCTGCCCCACCGGGCAGAGACATCCTTAGCCAGTTAGGCCCACACACCTCTCACCGGGCCACCTTCCCTTCCTTGCTGCCTCCAGTGTGGATGCCCCCCCTTCACTCCTCTGAGCCACCACTGGACACTTCATTTGCTCTGCCCTTCCTGATGGCTTTAGCATGGAATTAGTCAGAAAGAGAAGGGAAGAAGAATGAAAGAACTGAATTCTAACATCTGTCATTTAATTTATATATCCAGAATTTTTTAAACAAAATTACTTTTAGATTTTATGTTAATGATGTTGATTTTATAGGCTAGATCCTTTGTTTTAAATGTTTATTTTGAGAGAGGAAGAGAGAGAATGGATGTGAGTGGGGGAGGGGCAGAGAGAGGGAGAGAGAGAGAATATCAAGGAGGCTTTGCACTGTCAGCGCAGAGCCCTACGTGGGGCCCGATCTCATAATGGGGAAATCATGACTTGAGCCAAAATTAAGAGTCAGATGCTCAACTGACAGAGCCACCCAGGCGCCCCTAGGCTAGAACCTTTTATTTAGAATTTGGATATAGAGGTTTTCGCTAAAGAATATTCATGTTTATTGGAAAAAAGTATCCCAGTGAGTTGTTTTGGCAATGTCAGTGAGCAGGGAGCAGGGTTTTAAGGCTGAAGCAACGAGGAACAAAACCCCTGGTAACCAGAGAATCCCATCCTCAATAGAATAGGACTGAGTCCTGGGCCATCAGTCAGTTTCTATATGGAGTGCAGATACTCTCAAGAACTGTGTTGACTCCAGAAATATTTACATATCTACTATTCTGCCAATTAATTGAGAACTTGAGTCTAAACACCAGTATTAAAGTAATATATCTTAGAACTCACCAAAATATACCGTTATGCTCAATATGCCAGACTATTAGCCTCATAAATTTATTAAATGCATCACCATTTCAGCATTTGTAATTGCTTGAATTCTAACAGTAGTGTTTAATCGTATATAATTTTAGTAGTGTAAATGGGACTGTTCTGTTGCCTTCGCTCAGGGCTTCTTAACCTCAGCACATTTGGGGCCAGATAATTCTTTGTGGTAGGGGGCTGTTCTGTGATTGTAGGATGTTTACCAGGATTCCTGGGCTCTGCCCACTAGATGTCAATAGCAATCCCCCTCTAGCTTGGTTGGACCATCAAAGATGTCTCCAAATTATCCTTAGTTGAGAACCACTGCCTTGAATTGACAGTTCAATCATTTAGAGTCTTTTCTCTTTTTTTTCGAGTGTATTTATTTATTTTGAGAGAGAGAGTGAGGGAGGAACGGGCGGCGGGGGGGCCGAGAGAGAATCCCAAACAGGTTCCACACTGTCAGCGAAGAGCCCAACATGGGGCTCGAACTCACAAACCATGAGATCATGATCCAAGCTGAAATCAAGAGTGGGACGCTTAAACGACTGAGCCACCTGGATGCCCCTAGACTCTCTTCTTTCTTGCAAATGTATATTTTTTCCCTTAAGAGTGATGAATAACCATTCCTTTTTTACTTTCCAGATATACAAAATTAACAGATGATTATTGAAAGATAGCTAGTGAAGCTAGAAGCATAAAATGCCAATTTAAAAGGAACTTAGCTTTATTACAACATTTCCACTATTGGGTGTAACCTGATTGTTGGGTGGGCAAAACAAAATCATGTTTACAAAATTTCTCAGGAAACTGTAGTCAGTATCCAAGTATTAAGAGCCCAAGCTCGGCAGGCAGAGTCTCAGTTTGAACCCTTCACTCCAGTGCTCACCAGACTTGAACATGTGACTGAATCTCTGTTCTTCTATCACCTCACTTGTAGTTTGGTGATACTAATATTACTCTGCTCAGAGGCTGCTGAGAGGGATAAAATGGGATAATGTAGACAAAGTATTAGGCAGATAATAAGCATTCAATATTTCCTGATACTCCTGTTCTATGTCTAAAGCGTATTCCATGTCTGTTGCTGCTTCCACTCTAGTCTATAACTTGATGAGTTCTCACTGACAAAGGAGAAGCAGATAGCTGACTGCAAACCCTCTTCTGTTTATCAGTTGATTGTATAATCCTATTTCTCAGAGAACTGACTATTCATTTTCTATGGACACAATGAACATACTTGAGAAATAAAACTAGAGAGAGTGATGCGATCAGGGGCCATATTTGATTAGTACATTTAGATGACACTTCATAAAAATTCAAATAACACTTAGTTATGCATTAAACAAATGATATTTATTGAAAAGAATAAAACTGAAATTAGGGCTGCAGAAAATCCAGAATTATCTGAGTTATCTGGACCTGCAGACAAGAAAATCTGAAAGCAGGAAAGTAGGGTCTTCAGAGAAGCCTGTGCCTTTTAGGGAAGTGGTCCTACGCATTCCAAACAGCTGATTATTGGGTTGGATTCACTAATTCTCTGGAAGCAAGAAAGAAGATAAGAAGGTCTCTTCATTCATTGTAATTAAATTAGCAGATATTCTACATGCACCAAACAGCAGGAAAAATACCCTCATCAAAAACCAGTAAGTCACTTGTTAGAAACCACTGAATCATAGATGAAGAGAGCTCATAATCATACAGAGGCATAGAACTTGCCCTAGATTTTTCATCAGTTTTCTTCTCCACTAGTCGACTTAGTTCTGAATGATTCCTTTTGTCAAATACTTTTGGGCATCACCCTTACTTTTCAAAAAAAGAATCACATCTATCAGTCAATGTTAACAAAAAAAGTAGAATTAAACAACTTTCACTTTATAAGAAGGGCAATTTATAATTCTGTTAAAAATTGCTTCTATGAAAACAATACTCCTTAAATATCAACAGAATTATATGTATTTCTAAAGCTTTAATATGTCCTCTCTGGCATGCTAATATATGCTTGAGAGTTGTTTGAGAACAGTTAGTACTATTGTTATTCTGAGCTGTTTCAAGGTTGGTATACTGAGCCAGGTACAAGTAAATATAAAATAAAACTTGTTAATCTCTTCAAATAAATGAAAATTATAAGTGACATGTGATGTCCTTGCAAAATAAAAGGTTAACATTGAAAACCAAGTTGGAAGGAATAAAGTATGATTCTTTGATTTCAATAGTCATGAACATCTTTGTATTAATTTTTCACATGTTCCATTGTTAAAAGATCGAAGTAATTACTGTTTCTTTTCTTTTTTAATTTTTTTAACGTTTACTTATTTTTGAGAGACATAGAGACAGAGCATGAGCAGGGGAGGGGCAGAGAGAGAGGGAGACACAGAATCTGAAGCAGGCTCCAGGCTCTGAGACATCAGCACAGAGCCTGACGTGGGGCTCGAACTCACAGACCGCAAGATCATGACCTGAGCTGAAGTCGGACACCCAACCGACTGAGCCACCCAGGCGCCCCTACTGTGTTTCTATAAAATGCTGGCTGGAGCCTCAGACAACTTAGAAAACATATTCCCTTTACCATACATACATATCTACTTTCCACCATATTAGCATATCCTTATAATACTGACATTAGTTCTTTACAATATATTTTAAGTATTGCATAACCCACTTATGCTAAAGACTGGTATATTTAGGAATTCTAACTTTGTTAATTTCTTCGGGATTGTGTAAGTAACAACTTACATGGCATTATTCTTAAAATCTTTAATCGGAGTCCTTGGGCAGCGGCTACATGGTAGTTTGTCATCTATTCGGCACACTGGAGACAACTAAGGATCTTTAAAAATACTGATGCCAGGTTCCCACACCAGGATACACTAATTCAATTGTTTTAGCATGCAACATAATATTAGTGTTTCTTAAAGGTCCCCAGGCGATTCTAATGTGTTGAAATATTGGGGAAACCTTGGAGTGGATTAAAGGCCCAGGCTGGGAGTGGGAGCCATGGACCATTGGCTAATCTGAAGGATCAGTCATCCTAATGAAGAAATGATTCTAGATTAAGGGTAATGAAGAAAAGGAGTGCCCTGGGGTAAATCTTACACAACTGTGCAGGAATTTGTAAAAACGTACAGATGAGTCAATGAGGTCCCATTTTGTCAAGCCAATTTGTAAGTGCCAGACTTTCTTTCCCTTCCTTTCCTTTCCTTCCTTCCTGCCTTCGTTTCTTTCAAAATCATGCTATCCCAAGAAGGATGGGGCAGGATCACACTGAAAATGCATGTCTTTTAATGTTTATGTATTTTTGAGAGTGAGAAAGAGAAGAGAGAGAGAGAGAGAGAAATAGAGAGCAGGGGAGGGGTAGATAGAGAGGGAGACCCAGAATCCAAAGCAGACTCTAGGCTCTGAGCTGTCAGCCCAGAGCCCAATGCAGGGCTTGAACTCGTGAACGGTAAGATCATGACCTGAGTCAAAGTGGGACACTTAACTGACTGAGCCACCCAGGGGCCCCAAGTTGGACGCTTAACTGACTGAGCCACCCAAGAGCCCCAAGACTTTATTTTAATTTATCATTTACTGGATCAGAGGATCTGTACTCACTAAGATCTAGTTTAGGGCAATGGGTAACTTAGGCAAGGCAACAATTCCAATAGTTAAAGTGAGACATACCTGTTTGTTCTCTATTTCATATGTAGTAACATCTGAGGATGATAGGAGGTACCATATTAACATGTAGTGGGATCCCCAGGTATATCTGGAATTTGAGTCCAGTATTATGTCAATTTGGTACCAATTGGTACATTTCAGAAGATGTTAAAATTAATTCAGAACCTGGGCTATAGAAGTTTAAGAGCCAATAAACATGCTTTTATCTCTTTGCCATTTGCAGCATTTTAATAAATCTTAGACTTCCACTTGGGTCTAACTGTGGGCCTCAGTTTCAGTTTTCTTTTTTTTTTTTCCCTTCCCCTATAGCCAGGTTCATTTGTTTGTTCATTCCTTCCTTTATTCTCTTTCTCCCTTTCCCTTTTTTTGGTTGGCTACTAAATATAACTTGGTGTCAGGGGGTGTCCTCTCTACCCAATGCTTATTTATAAATATCTTCCCCCAGAGTCTCAAATCAGTATCATCAGGCTCAGAGCACGCCCCCCCCCCACCGCCCATGACACTGTTTGCTTTATAGGGTTTAAAGAAGTTTAAACTAACTCCTTTACTGTGCCACAGGGATGCCACAGGTGTTTTTCCCTGTAACTCTGAGGATCAGGATCTTTGTTGTGACAATAGCATAGGAAGCAGCAGCAGCAGAAGAGATATTTAAGGGTCCTGCTGTGCTGTCTTCTACTGGATATATGAATCACAAGCCACCTATCGGCTTTCTTTTCTGGATCTCTCTCTACATATACAATTTCTCTCAAAAGTTTTCATATTTCTTTTTTAATATAATTTATTGTCAAGTTAGCTAACATACAGTGTACACAGTATGCTCTTGGGTTCAGTAGTAGATTCCCATATTCATCGCTTACATACAACACCATCCCAACAAGTACCCTCCTCAATGCCCAGCACCCATTTTCCCCTCTCCCTCACCCCTCCATCAACCCTCAGTTTGTTCTCTGTATTTAAAATTTTCATATTTCTAACTGCAAAAAGTCATTATCTTTTAGTTTCTGTCTTGATCCAATTACCCATAGCACAGACCTTCCAGGTGGTTATGGGAAAAGTTCAAAAGACCAGCAGCTGGCCACCCTTTTAGGTAACCATCTTCCCCAGGAAGAGAAATGTCAGTCAGTCTCCCTGGGGTCAAGGTCCACATACAATAAGGTCTTTGGTCTATGGCTTAGGGGGAAGCCATCAAGTTCCATGACTGTCAGATTAGCCCTCTGGTATGCTAGCAATGAGCAACACTAAGTAAAACCTAGGTATGCTGGCTTGGGATTTTGCATTAGGAGGGCATTGACTTACTCCTCTGGTGTTGTGGCAGGAGCTGGTACCAAATGCTCCTTCACCTTTTCTTTTCTCATGAGCATCTGGCTATGGGCCTGCAACTGGGGTGCCATGCTTAATTCTCCCCAGGATGGTGGTCTCTTTTTCTATAAAACTCACAGAAAGCCAACTCTGAGCCTGTCCCAGGGGTGCACAATCACAACAATATCCACATGGCTGCTCCTAAGCTGTCAGTGATGGTCACCAGGCTAGATGCGGTGACTACACTGTTCTAGCTGGACTCTTGGTAAGTGGGACTCAAGAGATAATCAGTTGAAGTTAGTTACCTCTGTCTTTACAGGTGAGATGCTCAGACACCACCTGCCAAACACAGGCCAACCCCAACAACGTGTTAAGCTGTAGTATGTACAATTCTTGTCTTGGGGACAAGAGCATTTTAGGGTGGGAAGAGATGGCAATATCGACAAAAAGTGTGCCCAAAACACAAGCATGCAGCAACTGGTAGTTCTGTCTCAGGGGGCCTTTGCCATATCATGATGGAACCAGTTAATTAGCCAAGAGGAGTTAGTTAAAGCTGACTAGGTGTCCTTGGTCATAAATGGGCCACCCTGCTCATGACCCAAATGTTTTAATTACCTCCTATTCACCCCACGGGTGAGGGAGGAAATTCTGCCCCAAGGTTGCAGGGATGGCCACATTCAACATTTGACACCCGACACCTGACAGCTGAGACTGGCAGTTCATTGGTCACATACACTCACAGCTCAAGGGAGGAGGCCACTGCATGCCACACGAGGCTAAATGGAAGCTGCACTCAGAACAAACAGCCGGGGGCTGTATGAGGCAGGCCTTGTAGTAGCAAGAGGGTGAGGTAAACCTGTAGTTACTATGAGAGGATGGGATTGGTTTCTTTGAATAATTCCATGAGCTGGGAGGAAAACGAAACCCACTACTGAGGGATGTACAAGAACTGTGCCTGGTCCTCTTGAAGACAGTTCTTTGGCTAGGAGAGCCAGATCCCACTGCAGGAGCAGAATGTGGCGGGGAACCTGTGGCTAGACCATTTAAGTCCCTCCCTGTTTCGCCAGGTGTCAAGGCAGCATATAATGTTGGGCCTTAATTTTTTGCCCCAATATATTAACGTTTATAGTCATCAATAAAACTAGCATATTTGGGGACCTATTATTGAGTGCCTACTATATGACAAGCATGTATCATCAGTGAACAAAACTAAGATCCCTGTTCACAAGAAGTATGAAGTATACATCTAATGGCATGGTTCTTTCTCAGCATCCCCTTAGCACATATATTGTTGTTTGAGTAGAAATAAGAAAATATTGAAGTTATTTATCTTTTCTAATCTCTTAGAAAACCTCTGAGATTTCCCAAAGTTTTGCTGATAAGAGAAATTTCTGAAGATCCTAATTTCCCTTCTGTTTTTGTTTTAGTCTTCTTGATAAAGCAGCATAACCTGAAGTGAAAGCACAAATATCTAGAGTAGTTCCAAGGATGTCTATGAGACATAGAGTCAGCACTGAGTTCTGATCACTAGTCTTAAAAAAAAAAAAAGACAAACAAAGGTTTACCTCTCCTGCTTCCACAGATCTCAATGAAATGATGGAAGAAATATACAAAAACACATCTGATGCAGCACTGATTATCACAGGAAATGAGTGGGACTGTCTGCTATTGAAACATCAGAGAAAACTATGAGAATTTGCTACAAGATAGAAAACCGGTGGAAAAAGACTAATGGTGAAATATAAAAGAGCAGAGCCTCATGTCTTTAAAAAAGTGAGTTTCCCTTAGAACCACAGGCTGACCCCAACTGAATGTAACGCAGGCAGGAGACCATGAGCAAGGGAATTCAAGAAGGGGCTGTAGGACATCACATATTGTCTGCCACCTGGGACAAGGATCTGTGAAATGGAGATCCAACCCAGAAGAACAAGGGTAGCTCCCGAGAAATTTACAGCCCGGATAGGACAAAGATGCAGCCCCAGACACAAAAAGCAATTCCACAGAAACTGCCCTGGCCCAAGTCCCACGCCACTTCTTCCACAAAGTCCCTGGAGGCAGGTCTCCTGGTCCCAGAATCTACAGTCACTGCTTCTTATTAGATGACTGTTTTTTAAGAGATACAAAGATAATCTGTGCTCAAGCACTCAAATGATTACTTTAATCTTTAAAATATCTATCTCAAGTGCTACTAATATATGCCTAAAACCCTCATGAGAAACTAATGAATGTAAGCTTAATATGTTTCTCATACAAAAAAGCATTCTGCTTATACATATATTTACCAATTAGGATTGTGTTCTTTGTAAATAACAGAAGACCCTGTAACAGTGGTTTTAAACAAGCCTAGAGAATCACCCCTGTTTAGATCTGAATGATGCCAACAGGCTCTTCCCTTTCTAGTCAGCTGTGCTTAGCATGCAAGCCTTCCTTCTTCTGCTGCTGAAACTCATGGTCCCAAACGGCTGCTGCACCTCTGGATCTCAGTGTCCACTTTAGGCAGGAAAAGAAAGGAACAGAAAAAGGTTTAGTGTCTGGATCAGAAAAGCAAAGGCTTTGCCAGAACTTGCACTGCTTGGTTATGTTGTACTGATCAGAACTGTCACATGGACTCTGCTACCTGCAAGAAACATCTGGAAATCATTTCTACAACTCAACAACCTCAAGAATTGGTCTATAGCTTCACTGACCACTTTGTACGTACAATCAAAGGCATTCATGGGTATCTATTAGCCTTCACCATGCAGACTAATTCCAACTGGAGCTGGATGCAGCAGAACCAGAGAAAGGGGGCTTTGGAATCCAGAAGACACAGGCAGGAATCCCAGCTCCAGCACTTACCAGATGTGTGAATGGCATACATTTGGTTTCTCTCTTTTAAAAGGTTTATTTGGGTTTTCTTGTTTTTTTGTTTAAACAACATGAAAGAAATGCCTTTTAGCTGTGAATCCCACTTTTGTCTATTACTCTTGACAGTAGGGTAAGCCCACATCTGGCATGTGTGCTAGATCAGGTTGTACACGTTACATGACGACTCTCAATTTGCTACCTCTCTCTATAAAATGGGAGAATGGCCCTTTCACTGGAAGGCTACAAGGACTCTATAAGCTGACATAGATAAAGTAAAAATGCCCCTGCTGACTGAAAGAAAACCAGCCTCAAAGTAGGCTAGTAAATGCTTTTATCTGTTGTTTTACTGAAGACAAGAGCCAAGGTTTTCAGATTACTCTGCGGAACTGCCCCGAAGCTTATTAGATACAGGGGAGTCTACATGCAAAAGAAGAAAGGGTGTGCGTGCTTGCAAGCAGTTCTCTAAGTCACAAGGACAAAGACAAGGCACAAGGTAGAATCTGTTATGGTTGTAACAATTAAGGTTTTTTGATTTCCGCACAGACATGTGAAAGACCCTTAGGTCATCTTTATACATGTTTCTATCATATCTGATTGTTTAAAGGATTTTGCTTGCATGCCTCTGCTTAACTGGTTTTCTGGTTCTTCCTGTATTTAATTGTTCCTTGAGGTCATCTGAGATGGTCACAGGAAGCTGGTATCAGTCACCTACTACATTTTTAATGCACTCCACCCCCTCCAGCCCTGCAAAATTTACATTTTACACAAGCAGTTACCTTGGAGGGCAGCCTTGCAAATGGATTATTTTTTGCAATGATTGTGAACCCACAAAATAACCCTTCCAACCTCAGTTTTGAGAAGCCTCTCCCAAGCTGCTTGTTTTAGCAAAATCCCATGTAAAAGCACTGCCTCTGACCATCTCATAGTTTTAGGTCAGGACATGTGTGTGTGTGTGTGTGTGTGTGTGTGTGTGTGTGTTGTTGTGTTATTTTATTTTTTTATTACACAATGCTTAGCATTTGACCAATGCCAAGAGGGTCCTATTGAAATTAGCGGCAATCTAGAAATTAGAATTATTCTATCCCATAGTTGTATCTGTAACTGATTGTTGAGTTAGTACTTTAACTCAAAGCTACCCTAACTTCCTCCAGGTTTCTAGTCTACCTGGTGGGACTGAGGTAATCTGAGTACATTATGAACATGAAGAAATAAATTATTGAAAAACATGAACCTATTTACCCTTAAAAGTTACTGTCCATCAAGAAAGATTATTTAATGAGCATATTATCTCAAACTGTTAAATTAAACATTGTTAATAATTACCTCATTAAATACAATAAACATAAAATATAGTAAAAAAAAAACAGACTTGATTTCTGTGCTATAACCTGTATCATCAAAATATTCTTTCTAGAACTGTGGGATTTTTTTTTGTTTGTTTCTGTGTGTGTGTGTGTGTGTGTGTGTGTGTGTGTGTTTTCTCCAGTTTCTAGGGACATAGAAACAATACGATCTAAAATTAAAATATTAAAGTAACTGGTTACAATTAGATTGTCTCCCAGAAGAGTCAAGGAAAGTCAGTAGAGAAAGTGCACTGTAAACTTAAGATATTGTAGAAGCTTAAAGTGATGCATTGAGAATTTTAAGGTTTTTAACCAGGATTTAGAAAGAAGTCATCAGATCTCTTTTTGTTAGTAATTTATCCACTCATTCATTATATCTTTATGGACTGATATACCAGACACTATTCTAATTAACTTCTTTAGGTTATGCAACAAATGGTCATGCTGGAAAACTCTGAATTGTGAGAATATGGGTGATTTCAATTTTATTTTTCTTGATATAATTTAGTATAAGGGCCATGCACAACTTTATAATAAAGGAAAAGTTCAAATATTGACTAACTTTACCTAAGTATAACAAATACTTTAAGGGTAAAAAAAGAAAAATATATATAGCTGCAAAAGACCCAAGAACAGAAAGATGGGCAAATGGAGTAAAGTTGGGAAGGGTGAACCCAGCGAGGGTGGGGGTTTGGGGCGGTGAAAGGGGGAATTCCAAGGAGATGGGTGGGGAAAAGGGTGGGGCTTGGACCACTGACTCAGGTCTAAGTGGTCACCCAAGGGTTATAAAAGCTTGGTTGAACCTGGCCAGGAATGCAGCCTCAAAATCCAGCATTGGAACACAGGCAAAGACCAGTAGGCGACAGCGGTTGCAGGCTCTAGCGGAAAACAAACGCCCAGGGAAGCAGCGGTCTGGTCCACGATGCTGCGGTTGTCCCACCTGCTGGGAGTCTGGCTGCTACTGAGCCTATGTGCCAGAGAGATCCCAGCCGAGGGCGAATTGCTAAAAGCATGCGGCCGCGAATATGTACGCCTACAAATCCAGATCTGCGGCTCGCTCTCCTGGGCAGAAAACCGTCCGGAACGGAAACCTCGGCAGGCACCCTCCGCACTCCCAGGTGAGCGCTCCGCCCCTGCCGCTCCCTACTTCCCATTGGCTGTGGTCGGGCTGGCACCCTGCACTGGCCGGCTCCAAAACACACTGGCTTCCCGCGCTTAGCCCTGACTCTGAGGCTGCTGATGCCTAAACGTTTTGAATTTTCTCTTGCAATGTGCTTTTCTAGTAAGGTCTCACCGGGGATCTCACCGGAGGGAGTGAAAGCAGCAGAAACAGCAGAGGCCTCTCCTGAGAGGCACTTGGTGCCCTTCACTTCCTGGCAGTCAGGATGATTGGGATGGGCAGAAGGGGGAGCCACAGAGGAGGTTCGGTTGCCCAAAGACCCGCTGGAGGTGGGGGCGCATCTGGGTTGGACACCATAGTCAAGTCCGCAGGGCACACACCCAACAGTCAAGCAAGCGCTGGTCTGGGTGCCAAAGGGATGGGACTAATAGCAGAAACCACTGCTAGGGTCCTGGAGTGGTAAATAAGAAAGGGTCTTCTTAACAACTCTCCTCCTTTGTAAAAAAGCGAGACTGTGACCCATACCATTGAAAATCTCTTTTAACTTTACCGAAGGGGAGAGCCTAGCCTCCCACCCTCTTTGCACTGGGCTGTGAAGTTCATTTGAGAGAGAAGGGATTGAAGAGAAAGAAAGAGGCCTGATCTCCAGGAGAAAGAGCTGAAAACCTAACCTCAGAATTGAGTACAGCTCAAATCTGGAATGGTTTTAAAAGGGGAAAAAAAAAAAAAAAAAACTTTGTTAGTAATAAACTATTTAGAAAGATAAATTGGAAGCTAAGTTTAAGTAGCAATACAAACTTTCACAATCTAATCAGTGTAATGGATATTAAATTCAGAAAAGGCAAGCTCAATTATAAAGTGTTTTATGTTTCACAACATGTATGTAATTTATGATAATTCATAACTATTTTATAGGCTATGTAATATATCCTGTATTTAAGTGACCTTCATGTAAATCATTGTGCACACTAAGCACATTCACTTCTCTTTTATGGGATTAAAAGTATGATTATAAAACTATTTAGTTTTCTACATTGTTGATTACAGACTGATTTATCTAATGCAGTTTTTACAGAATTCTATAATATTAGACGAGTACTACAAAGTTTAGGAATTTACTCAAAGTCAGCAAGACCAGATTGCATTGTGTTTCCTTTATTAATTCACTTCTTCTGAATAAATAATATGCTCATATTAAAGACTGAAACATATACATAAATACAATAAGAAAAATGAAAAACACAGATACTAAAGACTTTGAAAAAATAAGTGAATTTAATGAGAAAATAAAAACATCTACATTAAATGAGAAACTGAAAAGCACTGTTAATGAGAAATGTAGGAGCACCTGGCTGGCGCAGTGGGCAGAGCACGTGACCCTTGATCTTGGAGTTGCATGTTTGAGACCCACTTTGGTGAATTTAAAAATTTTTATAGTATTCTATGTTACAAATCTACTATATATATTTAATCACTCTTACTAGACATTTAGGTTGTTTCCAATTTGTTACTTAAACATGATTTTCTGAGCACATTTATATATAGCTATTTGGCCAAACTTCTGTGTCTGTAGCAGAGCACTGTGATTTTAAAGTATTTGCAGAGAACAGTCTTTTTTGCTACCCAATACATAATTTAACTGGAAATAACCTAACAAAATATTGCCTGCAAGTGAAGATCAAGAAAAATGCTTAAATTACTAGTTAAGAATCATTTTGGAAGTATGTATCAGTCAAAATAATTTGTGATTCATGAGCTTAAAACCCTTATTGTTAGTTTTTGTTTTGTATTACTAAATTGTTAACTAGTCATTTTTTTTACCACAGCGTAGGCAGAAATAACATTAATTGCACCCTTTTAAAAAATAAGAGATATTTTTAACTAAAAGAGGTCTATGTTAGTAGTTTTAGTCCAAAATACAGTAATTAAGAGGGTGCCTGGGTGGCTCAGTCAGTTAGGCATCCACCTTTGGCTCAGGTCATGATCTCTCAGTTTGTGAGTTTGAGCCCCACATCGGGCTCTTTGCTGACAGCTCAGAGCCTGGAGCCTGCTTCGGATTCTGTGTCCCCCTTTCTCTCTGCCCCTCTCCTGCTTGTGCTCTCTCATCTCTCAAGAATAAATAAACATTAAAAAAAGAGATGTTTATATGAATTCAGGTCGATTAGAATATTATCTTTTATTTAGACTTGAGAAGGTAAAGCTGTTGATTGCAAAATGTTTCCTAATAAGTTTAAAAAATAATTTTAATAAAAGAGTGCAAAAGTAGACAAGTGGAACTACATCAAACTAAAAAGCTTCTGCAGAGCAAATAAAATGTCGAGTGAAAAGGCAGCTTATGGATTAGGAGAAAATATTTGCAAATCATATATCTGGCAAGGGTTTAATTTCCAACATATATAAGTAACTCCTACAACTCAATAGCAAAAAAGGTAATAACTCAATTTAAAAATGGGCTGAAGACTTGAATAGACATTTCTGCACAGAAGACATACAAGGGCCAACAGTTATAAGAAAAGCTCTGTATCATCAGGCAGATGGAAATCAAAATGACAATGATATCACTTCACAGCCGTCAGGACAGCTATTATCAAAAAAAAAAAAGGACAAGAATTGTTGAGGATGTGGAACAAAGCAAATGCTGCAGCACTATGGGAAACACTGTGGAGATGCCTCAAAGGAAAAAAAAAAAAAGAATTCCCATATGATCCAGCAACGATACTTCTGCATATCCATTTAAAACAAATGAAATCAGAATTCTGAAGAGATGTATTACCACTCCCACATTCATTGTAGCATTACTCACAATAGCTGAGATGTGAAAAAGAGTGCCAAAAAACACAGCCTATGAATAAACACAATAGAAACTACAATTGTTTTGCCTAACTCATTAACTGGAAGTATATGGAAAGTTACTAAAGTAACTATTAGCTTTTCTCTGCATTCAATAAGGCCTCAACTAGACAAGGTTTAAGTTTGAGCAAGGAGAGTTTTATGAGGAGACTGAATTAAACTTAGGGTATCTTACTGAAGGAAAACGCAAAACTTTCTGACTACCAAAAAATGGTACAAATTCTCATGTCAGGTTTAACATGAATAAGAACGAGCATTATGAGGAAAGATAAAAATACTAGACTTTTGTTTTCTTTCCCTTGAAAACTCCCAACTGTTGAAGTTTGTTACTGGCTGAGTGGAGAGCATGGAGACCCTTGCTAGAGAGCTCACAGGAAAGGGGCAGCCCCAGAGCAGTCATAGCTGGGTGAGGGAGTGATTTCCTCTGGGTAGTCATCAATGGTTTCCCAGAAAGCTACAGTCCATGCTTAGATTTATATGCCTTGTCTTCATTGTTTCCACCGTTGCAACAGTAATACTTTATTAATAAGCTGAAAAGGACAGTGTACTGTCCACGAAGAACAGCAAGAACGGAGACAGGTTTACACTATAAACTTCATCTGTGTTTCTGGTGCTAAAACTCTTGAAATTGTGTAAATGGAATAGGTAAGGTTAGGAGAGAGTCTACATACATGACTGAGAGTTTTTTGAAAGCAAGAAATATGTTTTTTTTTTTATTATATCTCTTATCTGGCAGTGCCAGAGACTTGGAAAACAGTCAATGCGTGTTCAACTGAACTAAATGGGCATCAAGAAGGAAGACACCAGAGGCATCCAGGCGGCTCAGTCAGATAAGCGTCTGACTTCAGCTCAGGTCATGATCTCACAGTTCATGAGTTTGAGCCCCGTGTTGGGCTCTGTGCTGACAGCTCAGAGCCTGAAGCCTGCTTCGGATTCATATTTGCCCATCCTGGGATGTGTTTAAGAACAGGTTGCCTTAACATGTAGAACTTGCATGACCCACAACACTGTAACAAAAGCCATACAAGTACATTAGTTAGTACACACAGCACAACAGATACCAATCTCTTCTTAAAGTCACTGATATTTTGTTTAGTGTTCTATTAACCCATTTCTCTATTAAATTTAAAATACTGCTGATTTGGAGTAAATACTCTGGAGAAAAGATATTGTTAAATAGACGTATGAGGGATGTCAGAGACTGATATCTCCTTTTAGATCAGAGCAGTGAAAATTCTGCCTTTTTAACTTTACCCTGAAGCAGTAATGTTTGATAGGATTACTATAATAACTCGGAAGTTAGTAATGGAAGAACAATATTCAGGTAAGAAAAATCTATCTGGAGTCAAACTGAGTGTTTTCAATGACCAAGATGACTTCAGAAATGTCAGGGAGAGTCAAAAACTATGATGAAAGCATTACGGGGACATAAGAAAGACAGACACAAGGTCTGTGGAGTAAAACAGAATCTTAGTAATGCTGTAGTAATTTACGCCACCCCCCTGTAATACACTAAGTTGTTTAATCAGGATACTTGCTGACTCTGTTTTGATGTTTAATTCTATTAAGACAATGTTTTCCTTTATGTTTATGCAAAATTTTACTGTTTTCCTGATGTTCCTTCTCCCCCCCCCTTTTTTTTTAATTTAGAAAGCGTGTCCTCCCCCATCACCAGCGGTGCAGAAACCTTGAACGGGATGTTGGGATCCATTCCTAATGTGCCACAGGAGCTGAAGGCAACAATGTCTGAGAGGAAGCTATCATTCGGAGAGCTACAACCTGCATTGGAAAACTCTAATCTTAACTTGGAAAAATCGGAGAATAGTATTCTTGGTAGACGAAGTGAAGCTGGTGACCAAAGTCTTTCCGAATTAAGAAGCTCAAGCTTAGATGTACATTCCCGAGAAAAGAGACGGGACTATATAAGTTACAGCGACAAGTGTTGTAACAAAGGTTGTACCAAGCAAGAGCTTCATAAATTATGCTAGATGAAAGTATTGTGCATTTCATCTACTGTTCACATGTATTCTTGAGGACACATACACTGATGGTTCTGTCACCCCAGTGATTATTAAAATACGATAAATCATTATTTCGCGTTTGGGTTTTTCATTTGGTGTGTAACAAAGTATTCCTTGGATTATTATACTTTGTGCTAATAATAACTCTTTATTCCAGAAATATTTTTGCCTTTTAAATTAATGGTAATTAAATTGGGTTATTGCTTTTTTAATGCTGTTAACTTAAAATGAAACAATCTTTATCATTTTCACCACATACAATAACTCAAAAAAACTTTAATAGATAGCTTAGTAAAACCTTATGCTTTGCATTTGAATAAGGATTAGCCTATTTTTAAAATCTGTACTTGATAAATTATAATCTGTCACCCACTCTTTTTCCTCTAGACCTAATGCCCAAATGTTATTTTACTACTTAATATTAAACATTATTTCAATAGCAAAAAACAGAAAAATAAAAAATAACTCAACTTATACAGTGCCTAACACCAGGTACACAAAATGAACCAAAATGTTTTTACTGATATTAAACTCAGATCACATGTATAGAGTCACAAAACTTGGACTTTTCTAATAGATTTTAAAAGATGTTTGTATCTTCTTGAACTATTCATTGCAAACAATCAGATTGGATACTAAATCCATAAATAAACATTAAAAAAAATTTTTTTTAAAAAAAGGGGCACCTGGGTGGCTCAGTCGGTTGAGCGTCCGACTTCGGCTCAGGTCCTGATCTCGAGGTCTGTGAGTTCAAGCCCCGAGTTGGGCTTTGTGCTGACAGCTCAGAGCCTGGAGCCTGCTTCACACTCTGTGTCCCCCTCTCTCTCTGCCCCTCCCCCACTCGTGCTCTGTCTCTCTCTGTCTCAAAAATAAATAAACATTAAAAAAATTAAAAACTAAATCCATTTAATTTAGTTGGAGCCATATAAACTCAAGTATTTTTAAAACTACAGTTCTTCTAATTCTACCATCTAAGGCATTAAAAGTAAATTATTTTTTAAGGAGAAAAGTGAAAAGATATACAGAAGAGAATGAACAGGGGCGCCTGGGTGGCTCAGTTGGTTGAGCGGCCGACTTCGGCTCAGGTCATGATCTCACGGTCTGTGGGTTCGAGCCCCATGTCGGGCTCTGCTGATGGCTCATCAGAGCCTGGAGCCTGCTTCGGTTTCTGTGTCTGCCTCTCTCTCTGCCCTTCTCCTGCTCATGTTCTGTCTCTGTCTCTCAAAAAAAAATAAACGTTGAGAAAAAAAAAAGAAGAGAATGAACAACTGAGAAGAACTGATTTATCAAGGGAACAAGTTTTATGTTCACTCTTTGAGAATTGATAAACCATTTCTATAACAAAATAACTGTGAAATGATACGAAAATTTGTTAGAATAGTAAGTTAAATATCTTAGTATTTAGTTCCTCTGACTTACATACACATACAGTTTTAGGCAGCATTTATAGAAAAGTGCACTTAAATAGCAAGTTAATCTCTACCAAATATTTTTAAACAGAATTTTAAAAATTCTCCCAAATTTTAAATCTCCACAATGGTTAATCATGAGACATGTATTAAGACCTAGCCAAAGCCACCTTGTTAAACTTCATAAACAGCTGCAGAACCTCAGAGGCTATAAGCCACCTCTGACAAAGCCAGGAAGAATGCTAACTGAAATGGGAAGTCCTACAAAGGAGAACAAGGGCAGTACCCAGGAAATTTCCAGCCCCAACAGATGAAGAGGCATTCTTAGACACAAAAGGTATCTCCTCAGACCCTGTCCTAGCCTGCATCCCTGATATGTACCTCCAAAAAACAAAGGATTGTATTCTCTGTAAAAAACAAACAAACAAAAAACCTACAACAGAGGCTTCAAAGAAGCCTATGGGGTAAATATCTAACCTTAGCATCTGAACGATGCCAGAAGTCTCCTCAGACATTTCCAGTCAGCTACACTGAGTATACAGGTCTTCTTCCTTACACTGCTCACCTCATGGCCCCAAGATGGCTGCTGCACCTCTGGATCTCAGTGTCCACTTTAGGCAGGAAAAGAAAGGAACAAAAAAAGGGTTAGTGTCTGGATCAGAAAAGCAAAGGCTTTGCCAGAAACTTCCACATGTGTGCCTATGTTGTACTGACCAGAACTGTGTCACATGGACCCTGTCACCTGCAAGAGACTTGGGAAATCATTTCTAGATTCACTTAAAGCCTAGAGAGTTGAGGTAGGCAAGGGACAAGTGTCTAGAAGAAGACCGAGGTAATCAACCTATAGCTTCACTAATGCTTGCTGCTCTTATACCTACAAAGACTGTTTCAAAGACATTAATCTTTATTACCCTTCACTATTAAGATTAACTCCAACTGGATTTGGATCCAAAGGATATCATGGAAAAAAGAAAGAAATATTTGGAATCCAGTAGATGAATTGGAATTGTAGTTCCAGCACTTCCCAGCTATATGCATAGGCACATTTATTTTTTCTCTTGAAAAGAGTGTCTTTGCAGAGAGGAAGGGAGACAAAACATAAGAGATTCTCAAAGACTAAGAACAAACTGAGGGGTAAGGGGGGTGTAGGAGGGGGGAGAGTGGGTGACGGGCACAGAAGAGAGCACTTGTTGGGATGAGCACTGGGTGTTATATGGAAACCAATTTTACAATAAATTTTAAAAAAATAAAAGAGTGTCTTTGTTTCCTTTGTTTTGACCGAAAACATGTATTTGTATTTTTAAATTAATTGATATTATTTTTTATTTATTTTTTTCCAGTTTCTTTTCTTTTCTCTTTTAAAATTCAGGTTAGTTAACATACAGTACAGTCTTGGCTTCAGGAGTAGAACCCAGTGATTCATCTCTTACATATGACACCTGTGCTCATCCCAACAAGTGCCCTCCTTAGTGTCTGTCACCCATATAACCTACCTCCCATCTCCAGCAACCCTCAGTTCCTTCTCTGTATTTAAGAGTCTCTTATGATTTGCCTCCCTCTCTCTTTTATCTTATTTTTCCTTCTCTTCCCCTATGTTCATCTGTTGAGTTTCTCAAATTCCATGTATTAGTGAGATCATATCTGTCTTTCTCTGACTGACATTTCGTTTAGCATAATACTCTCCAGTTCCATCAACACTGTTGCAAATGGCAAGATTTCATTCTTTCTCATTGCCGAGTAGTATTCTATTATGCGTGTGTACATACTGCATCTTCTTAATCCATTCATCAGTTGATGAATCAGTTCTTCCCATAATTTGGTTATTGTTGATAGCACTGTATAAACATTGGGGTGCATGTGCCCCTTTGAATCAGCACTTTTGTATCTTTGGATAAATTCCTAGTAGTGCAACTGCTGAACTGTAGGGTAGTTATATTTTTAATTTTTCGAGGAACATCCATAGTGTTGGTGGTTTGCATTCCCACCAACAGTGTAAAAGGGTTCCCCTTTCTCTATATCTTCGCCAATATCTGTTGTTTTCTGAGTTGTTAATTTTAGCCATTCTGACAGGTGTGACATGGCATCTCATTGTAGTGTTGATTTGTATTTCCTTGATGAAGAGTAATGTTGAGCATCTTTTCATGTGTCTATTAGCCTTCTGGATGTCTTCTTTGGAAAACTGTCTATTCGTGTCTTCTGCCCATTTCTTCACTGGATTGTTTGTTTCTTGGATGTTGAGTTTGGTAAGTTCTTCATAGATTTTGGATACTAACCCTTTATCCAACATATCATTTGCAAATATCTTCTCCCATTCTGTAGGTTGCCTTTTAGTTTTGTTGATTGTTTCCTCTGCTATGCAGAAGCTTTTTATCTTGATGAGGTCCCAATAGTTCACTTTTGCTTTTATTTCCCCGGCCTCCAGAGACTTGTCAATTAAGAAGTTGCTGCATTTGAGATCAAAGAGGTTGCTACCTGTTTTCTCCTGTAGGATTTCTTTTTTTTTTTTTTTAAAGGTATAAGATAACTTTTTTTTTATGTTTATTAATTTTTTGAGAAAGAGAGAGAGAGAGAGAGAGAGAGAGAATAGAAGCAGGAGAGGGGCAGAGAGAGGGGGAGACACAGAATCAGAAGCAGGCTCCAGGCTCTAAGACATCAGCACAGAGCCCGATGCAGGGCTCGAACTCAGGAGCCTTCGAGGCTTGAGATCATGACCTGAGCTGAGGTCAGCTGCCCAACTGACTGAGCCACCCAGGTGCCCTACTCCTGTAGGATTTCGATGGCTTTCATTTCACATTTAGGTCTTTCATCCATTTTGAACTTATTTTTGTGTATGGCATAAGAAAGTGGTCTAGTTTCATTCTTCTGCCTTGTTGCTGTCTATTTCTCCCAGTACCATTTGCTAAAGAGACTATCTTTTTTTCACTGGGTACTCTTTCCTGCTTTGTCGAAGATTAGTTGGCCATATGTTTGTGGGTCCATTTCGGATTCTGTATTCTATTCCATTGGTTTATGTGTCTGTTTTTGTGCCAGTACCATACTGTGTTGAGGATTACAGCTTTGCCATACAGGTAAAAGTCTGGGATTATGATGCCTCCAGCTTTGGTTTTCTTTTTCAACATTACTTTGGCTTTTTGGGGTCTTTTGGGTTTCCATACAAATTTTAGGATTGTTTGTTCTAGCTCTGTAAAGAAGGCGGACTTATTTTGATAGGGATTGCATTGAATATGTAGACTATTTTGGGTAGTATCAACATTTTAACAATATTTGTTCTTCTAATCCATGAGCATGGAATATTTTTCCATTTCTTTGTGCCTTCTTTAATTTCTTTCATAAGTTTTTTATAGTTTTCACTGTACAGATATTTTACATTTTGGCCAGGTTTATTCCTAGATATTTTATGATTTTTGGTGCAATTATAAATGTGATTGATTCATTGATACCTCTAATGCTTCATTATTGGTGTACAGAAACGCAACCAACTTCTGTACATTGATTTTATATCCTACAACTTTGCTGAATTCATTTATTAGCTCTAGTAGTGTTTTGGTGGAGTCTTTTGGGTTTTCCATATGGACTATAACGACATCTGTGAAGAGTGAAAGTTTGACTTCTTGTTTGCCAATTTGGATGCCTTTTATTTCATTTTGTTGTCTGATTGCTGAGGCTAGGACTTCTAACACTATGTTGAATAACAGTGGTGAGAGTGGACATCCCTGTTGTGTTCCTGATCTTAGGGGGAAATCTCTCAGTTTTTCCCCATTGAGGATATTAGCTGTGGGCCTTTTATATATGGGTTTTATGATGTTAAGGTATGTTCCTTCTATCAAGACATTCTTGAGGGTTTTTATCAGAAAGGATGCATAGTTTGTTAAATACTTTTTCTGCATCTAATGACAGGAGTGTAAGGTTCTTATCCTTTCTTCTATTAATGTGGTACATAACCATGACTGATTCGCAAATACTGAACCAGCCCTGCAGCCCAGGGATGAATCCCACTTGATCATGGTGAATAATTCTTTTAATGTACTGTTAAATTTGACTTGCTAGTATCTTGTTGAGAATTTTTGTATCCATGTTCGCCAGGGACCTTGAACTGTAATTCTCTTTTTTACTGGGGTCTTCGGTTTTTGGAATCAAGGTAATATTGTGCTTCATTGAATGAGTCTGGAAGCTTTCCTTTCATTTCTATTTTTTGAGAAGAATAGGTATTAACTCTGCTTTAAATATCTGGTAGAATTCCCCTGGAGGCCATCTGGCCAAGGAGTCTGACTTGTTGGGACATATGTGATAACCAATTTCTTCACCAGTTATGGGTCTGTTTAAATTTTCTATTTCTTCCTGTTTGAGTTTGGTAGTGTGTGAGTGTCTAGGAATTTGTCTGTTTCTTCCAGATTGTCCAGTTTGTTGGCATATGATTTTTCATACAGTTATCACACAGTATGCCTTTCACTTAGTAATATACCTTTAAGATTCCTCCATATCCTTTCGAGGCTTGATAGCCCCTTTCTTGATAGACTGAATAACATTCCATTGTATAGATATACCACAGTTAATCTATCCATTCACATATTGAAGGACATCTTAGTTGCATCCAACATTGGCAATTATGAATAAAGATGCTATAAATATTTGTTTGCAGATATTTCTATGAACATGTTTTCAACTCCTTTGGGTAAATATCCAGGAACATGATTACTAGATCATATGGTAAGAGTGTGTAGTCTTGAAAAAAACAGATAAACTGTTTTTCAAGGTGGCCGTACCATTTTGCATTCCTACCAGTTGAAAAATCCTGCTATTCTATATCCTCCCCAGCATTTGATAGTGTTAGTGATCTGGGTTTTGGTCATTTTAATAGGTATCTCACTGTTGTTTTAATTTGCAATTCCCCAATGATATATGTTGTGCATCTTTTCATACCTACCTTATATGCCATCAGTGTATCTTATTTGGTCAAAATTTTCATATCTTCTGCTTATTTCTAAATTGGTCTATTTGTTATCTTATTGATTCTTTTTAAGAATTCTCTGTGTACTTTGGATTACCAGTCATTTACAGGATACGTGTTTTGCAAATATTTTGTCCTAGTCTGTAGCTTGCTATTTCATTCACCAAGTGTGTCTTTCACAGAGAAGAAGGTTCAAATTTTAAGAAAGCCCAAATTATCAACTTTTACTTTCATGAGTCATGTTTTAGTATTGTATCTAAAAAGTCACTGAAGATTCACTCATATGCGGAATTTAAGAAACAAATGAAGAAAAAAGAGACAAAAAGCCAGACTCTTGGGGTGTCTGGGTGGCTCAGTCGGTTAGGTGTCCAACTTTGGCTCAGGTCATGATTGTGAAGCTTGTGAGTTCGAGCCCTGCATCAGGCTCTGTGCTGACTGCTCACAGCCTGGAGCCTGCTTCGGATTCTGTATCTCCGTCTCTCTCTCTGTCCCTCCCCTGCTTGCACTCTGTCTCTCTCTCAAAAATAAACATTAAAGAGCAAAACAAAATGTACCAGAATCTTAACTATAAAGAACAAACTGTTTACCAGAGGGGAGGTGCTCGGAGGGATGGGGGAAATAGGGGATGAGGATTAAAGAGTACACTCATCATGATGAGCACTGAATAATGTACAGAACTGTTGAATCACTATATTGTATGCCTAAAACTAATATAACACTGTATGTTAATTATATTAGAATTAAAAAATAAAAAATTTTTAATGAAAAAATAAAAGTAAAAGATTACAGACAAACCCAACACCACTTAGATTTTCTACTATATTGTATTGGAGTTTTAATAGTTTTGAATTTTTTTATTATGGTAAAATCACATATCACAAAACTTACCTTTTTAACCGTTTAGCCATTTTTGAGTGTACACTTTACGACCATTAAGTGCATTCACATTGCTGTATAACCAATACTACTATCCATGTCTAGAATTTTTTCATTATCTCACACTGAACCTCATTAAACAAGAACTCCCCATTCCACCACTACAAGCCCTTGGTAACCACTATTCTACTTTCTGTATCTATGAAATTGACTATTCCAGATACCTCATATAAGTGGAATTATACAATATTTGTTCTATGTCTGGCTTATTTCATTTAGTAGAATGTTTTCAAGGTTCACTCGTATTGTAGCGTGTATCTGAAGTTCACTCCTTTTTATAGTATCATAATGTTTCTTTGCATATATCTGTGATCTTAAAAAAATGTTTGTTTTGACAGAGAGAAAGAGAGAAAGTACACGAGCATGAGCAGGGGAGGGGTAATGAGGGAGGGAGAGAATCCCAAGCAGGCTCCACACTGTCAGCACAGAGCCTGATGCAGAGCTTGATCTCACAAACTATGAGATCATGACCTGACCCAAGGTCAAGAGTCTGATGATTACCCAACTGAGCCACCCATGCACCCCAACATTGTATATATCTCTGTATCCTTTTATCCATTAATGGTCATTTGGGTTATTTTCACCTTTTGGCTTTTGTGAATAATGCTGCTATGAACATGAGTGTACAATTATGTGTTTGAGTCCTTGCTTTCAATTCTTTGAGTACATACCTAGGAGGAGAATTACTGGACAGTATGCTCATTCTATTTTTAACTTCTGAGGAATAATCATACTGACTACCATAGAAGCTATACCATTTTACATTCCCAACTAGCAGTGCACAGGTTTTTCAATTTTTCTACATCCTTACCAATCTATTACTTTCCTTTTGAAATAAGAGCCATTCAAATGAATATGAAATGGGATCTCATTGTGCTTCTGATTTGCATTTACCTAATACTAGTGATACTAAGCATATTTTCATGTACTTATTGGCCATCTTCTTTGAAGAAATGTCTATTCAACTCTTTTATCTATTTTAATTGGGTTATTTGTTATTGCATTGTTGAGTTGTAGGAGTTCTTTACATATTCTAGAGGTTATACCTTTTCTGATATGTAATTTGAAAATATTTTCTTCCATTCCAGTAAGTAGTATCACTCTGTTGATAGTCTTTGATGCATAAAAGATTTTGTCTGATGTAGTTAAATGTAACCATTTTTTTCTTTGTTTCTTGTGCTTTTAATGTTACATCCAAGAAATCATTCTCAAATCCAATGTCATGAAACTTTTATCCTGTGTTTTCCTTTAACAGATGTATAGTCTTAGCTTTTACATTTAGGTCTTTAATCCATTTGTATAAAGTAGGGGTCAAACTTCATCCATTTGCATGTGGAAATCCAGTTTTCATCCACTATTTGTTGAAAAAAATATATCATTTCCTCATTGAATGGTCTTGGTCTCCTTGTTAAAAATAATTGGAACATATATGTGAGGATTTACTTCTGGGCTTAGTATTATATTCTTTGGTCTGTATGTCTCTCCTAATGTCACTACCACACTATTTGATTAGTATAGCTTTATACTAAGTTTTGAACTCAAAAATATGAGACCTCCAAATTCTGATCTTTTTTTTTTAAGATTGTTGTGGCTAATTAGGGTCCCTTGAGATCTCATACAAATCTCTGCAAAAAAAAATTACTGGAATTTTGATAAGGAATGCCCAGAATCTGCAGATTCCTTTGACATTTAACATATTGACATTTAATGACAGTAGTCCTTCAACCTAATGAATATGGGATGTCTTTCCGCTTAGTTATGTCTTCTTTAATTTCTTTTAGCAGTGCTTTCTAGTTCCCGTTGTACAAAATCTTTGGCATCCTTGGTCAAGTTTATTCCTAAATATCACATTCTTTTTGATGCTGTTTTAAATGGAACTGTTCTGCTAACAGCTAGCTTGACTGCTGACCCTGCCCACCTATGAGGCTGCAGAGGACTCACACAGGATCCTTACCAGCACGGGGACCAAACCCTACCTGTGCACCCACAGCAGGCAAAGTAGGTCATTGCAGCCAACTGAACTGAGGGAAATGCAACATACAGTAGGGTGTATGCAGCCCACACTAAAAACACTCCTGGAGCACCTGGTTCTGGTGACCTGAGGGCATTGTACTATAGGGCACTGCAGGACTCCTTCTACATAAGGCCATTACTTTCGAGACCAGGAGAAGTAGCTGACCTCCCTAATTCATAGAAACAAACACAGTCAGACAAAATGAGGAGACAGAGGAAGTGAAACAAGAGGACAAAATCATAGAAAAGAGCTAAATGAAATGGAAATAAGCAATATGCCTGATAAAGAATTCAAAGTAATGGTGGTAAAGATATTCACTGGGCTTGAGAAAAGAATAAATGGTCTCAGTGATAACTTCAATAAAGAGACAGAAAATATAAAAACATAAAATATGAAAAAGAACTAGTCAGAAATGAAGAATTCAATAACTGAAATAAAAAATATACTAAAGGGAATCAATGGCAGATTATAAGATGCAGAGCAGATCAGGGATCTGGAACACAGGTTAATGGAAAACAACCCATCTGAACAACAAAAGGGAAATAAATTTTAAAAAATGACAATAGGCTAAGGGAACTCGGCAACATCATCAATTGTAATAGCATTTTCACTATAGGGATTCCCAGAAAGAGAAGAGGGGAGAAAGAGGGCAGAAAATGTATTTGAAGAAATAATAGCTGAAAACTTCCCTAATCTGGATAAAGAAACAGACATCAGAACCCAGGAAGTGCAGACAGGCCCTAACAAGATTAACCCATCAAGGTCCACACCAAGACATATGATCATTAAAATGACAAAAAAGTAATGGTAAAGAGAGGATTTTAAAAGCAACAAGAGAAAACAGTTACACAAAGGCACTTACACTCCATAAGACTATTAGCTGATTTTTCAGCAGAAACTATGCAGGCCAGAGGGAGTGACATGATATATTAAGGTGCTAAATGGAAAAAAAGAACCTGCAACTAACAATCCTCTAACCAGCAAGATTATCAATCAGAATAGGAAAGATAGAGTTCCCAGAAAAACAGCTGCTAAAGGAGCTCATCACTACAAAAACCAGTCTTACAAGAATCATTAAAGGGAATTATTTGAGTGGGGAAAAAAGGCCATAATTAGTAAGAAAATTATGAAAGGAAGACATTTCACAGGTAAATGCAAATATAAAACAAAGGCAGTAAACTCATCATTTATAAAACCAGTATGGAGGTTAAAACACAAAAGTTCTCTATCATTAAAAGCCTGTTTCTTGATTTCTCCCTCTCTCTCTTTTTTTCCCCTTTGGTGGTTTTTAAAGTTCCACGAGTGAAATGATATGGTATTTCTTTTCCTATGACTTACTTATTTCACTTAGCAATATACTCTTTAGCTCCATCCATGTCATTGTAAATGGCAAAATTTCATTCTTTTTTATGGCTGCCTAATATTCCATCACATGTATATATGATGGAATATATACATCAGGGTGGTGATGTATATATGTAGGGTATATGTAGGGTATGTGTATTACACATATATACAGAGGGGTGCACATATCCCTCTGAATTAGTGTTTTCATATTCAGTAGTGAGATTGATGCATCATAGGTTATTTTATTTTTAACTCTTTGAGGCACCTCCATACTGTTTTCCACAGTGGCGGTACAAGCTTGCATTCTCACCAACAGTGTACAAGTGTTCCTTTTTCTCCACGTCCTCACCAATATCCATTGTTTTTTGTGTTGTTGATTTTAGCCATTCTGACAGGTGTTAGGTAATTTGTCATTGTAGTTTTGAATTGCATTTGCCTAACGATGAATGATTTTGAGCATCTTTTTTCATGTGTCTGTTGGCCTTCTGGATGTCTTCATTGGAATAAATGTATACTCATGTCTTCTGCCTATTTTTTTATTGAATTATTTGGTGTTTGGATGTTGAGTTTTATAAATTCTTTACATATTTTGGATACTAACCCTTTATCAGATAAGTCATTTGCAAATATCTTCTCCATTCAATAGGCTGCCTTTTAGTTTTGTTGACTCTTTCCCTCACTGAGCAGAAGCTTTTTATTTTGATGTTAGTCCTAACAGTTTATTTTTGCTTTTACTTCCCTTGCCTCAGAAGACATATGTAGAAAAGAAGTTGTTATGGTTGATGTCAAAGAGGTTACTGCCTGTGTTCTCTTCTGGGATTTTTATGATTTCAAGTCTCACGTTTAGGTCTGTAATCCATTTTGAATTGATTTTTATGTAATTGCTACAGGTTCTTCCCTTGTAGTTACCATGAGGCTTACATAAAATATCTTAAAGTTATTATAACACCCTAATTTAAACTACAATAGAACAAGCTACAATAGAATTCTTAAGCTTTACACTTTTACTTCTTCTCCTCACATTTTCAGTTATTAATGTTAAAATTTACATATTTTTATATTGTGTAACTAATAATGGATTATTTTAGTTATGGTTATTTATACTACACTTGTTTTTTTAATATATGAACTAAATTTGTAAGTGAATTACACACCACCATTACCATATTACAGAATCTAACTTTGACTATATATTTACCATTACCAGTGAGTTTTATATTGCCCTATGTTACAATTTTAATTAGCATTATTTTAATTCTACTCAAAGAACATCTTTTAGAATTTAGAATTTCTTACAAGGCAGGTCTAGTGCTGATAAATTGCCTCAGCTTTTGTGTATTGAGGAAAATCTATCCCTCCTTCATTTCTGAAGGACAGCTTCACTGGGTATATAGTGTTCTTGGTTGGTAGTTTGTTTGTTTTCTTCTTTCAATAATTTGAATATTGTCATCCCATTCTCTTGTGGCCTGAAAAGTTTCCACTGAGAAATCGCCAGTAGCCTCTGGACCCCTTGGATCTGGATGTCTTCCCCAAGTTTGGAAAGTTTTCAGCCATTATTGCTTTAAATATACTTCCTCTCCCTTTCTCCTTTCTCTTCTCCTTTTAGAATATTGTTCCTTTTCACTGTCTTAGAAGTCCCACAGGCTTTCTTCACTCTTTTTTATTCTTTTTCTTTTTGCTCCTCCAACTGGGTAACTTCAAATGTCCTATCTTCCAGGCCACTGATTCTTTTTTCTACATGACAGAGATTACTTTTGAAGGTCCTTATTGAATTCATCAGTTTGGTTATGGTATTTTTCAGCTCTAGAATTTCTGTTTTCTTTCTTTTTTTATGGTTTCTGTTATTTTTGTTGAATATGTTTTTTAATGCATTATTTTCCTAATTTGTTTAGTTGTTTGTGTTTCAGCAGTCGGCTAACTTTAAGAGAGTTTTTCTGAATTCTTTTTCTGAATGTTCATAAATCTCCATGTATTTAGGATAAGTTACTAGAGATTTATTAGTTTCCTTTGGTGTCATACTTACTGATTTTTAAATAACCCTTGATTCTTTACATTGGTATCCACTCATTTGAGTAAGCATTCTCCTCACCCAAACTTTGCAGGTTTGCTATGGCAGACATTCCTTCACCAGTCGGCTCAATTTGAATTTCTGGACATGCCTTTAGGTAACATTCTAGGGCAGGTGCTATCTCCTCTTAGGGCTTATTTTTGGATGAGGCAACTGTTCAAGTTCTTGAGGGCAGGGGTGGGGAGGCATGTGCCACTGACTGGCAGGGCTTGGTTCCCTGCCCAAGTGAGGCTATAGAATGAGCTCCACATTTGCCTCAATTCTCTGGTCAAGCTTAGTAGATGGTTGGGACTGACACTGGACTCAATGGGGCTATGAATTATCTTCCTTGCCCTGATGGGACTGCAAGACAGAACTCAGAGCCTGTATGGATCATTGTTGTGGGACCTGAACCAGGAAAGAGATAAACTGAATATCCTGGTCATGTGAGGCCACCAATTTTGCTCTGCAGAAGGGAAACCCACAAGCTGTGTTCTCTGTTCAAGTGCCACTGTAAGCATGGCTGATGACTGGGCTATGCAGCTTCCTGTTTACTCTGGTAAGGTTCTCTGGCTGGGTGACCTGAAGGTTTGTATTCAACAATCAACGGGGCTATGAAATCATTTCTCTCCCCAGGCATAACAAGAGAAGCAGCTCCAAGGCCACTAAGGTTCTTGTATTCTTGACTCAATTTCCTTGTCCAAATAGAGGCACTGACTTTGCTCTGGGGGCAATCAGCTCTGCCCACCCATCTCTTAGTTTAAGCAATGCTAGATTACTTAGAAGCTTCTAAGTGTTTTCATCAGTCCTTCCTATCAGATGGGGCCAGAAGCCACACTCTAAACTGGGCAGGACTATGATTCACTCTTCTGCCTGGGAGTGGGCAGACTAGGATCCAGGGTTCACAAAACTCCTTGTTTGAGGACCTGAATTAAGCAGACCCACACCCCTCTGAGTTCCTTGGTCAGAGTGTACTACTGACTTGGTTCTGCATATTAGCAAAATCACTGGTTAGGCCCACGACTGAGCTCACGGATACGAATCTGGTCAGCCAAGATCCAAGTACTAGCTGCTTGAAGCCCCTCCCCATGGTTCCATCACGGATTCATACAAGTTGAGCACTGCAGATTCCCCAGGATACTTTTGGAATGCAACCAGTACAGTAGCTTCCATGAGGTGACCCACGGTGCTGGTGAAGCTGGATATCCCCCACGGACTCTCTTGTCCCACTGGAGGAACTGTAGGCTTAGAGAGACTTCTCAGCAAGGTGCTCTGTGAGCCCGAGGGAAGGGCAATGCCATCAGGTATAGCTATTCCTCTTACTCTTCTATGCAGTCTGTCTTGGTCTCTGTGGTACACTCACTCCCCTGTTAATGATCCTAGTCCATGTTTTTTCAGTGTGTCTTGACCATGGTAGGTGTCAGTTGTTATTCTTTTGAGAGAGAGTGAAGTCAGGAACAACATACATTGCCACCTTGGTGACATCACTCCTCAGTTGTTTTTTAACTAGGGTTCTTTCATGCTCCTAAGAGATTCAAGTACACATTTTTAAGTGATAAAATAAGTTGTCCTCAAAAACTCTTTCTTCATGTAACAGGTATGAATTTATAAGCACACTGTCATGTAAGAAATATTCAACTTCTTCATTTTTATCAAGTGAACATAAATTAAACTTCTGCCACTGAGTGGGAATATCATTCTCAAACATTATTTTAATAGGATGCTCCCATTAAGCTGTGCCTTGAAACATGGGGTCTTAGCATCAAACACAGAAGGTATTTCTGAAATTCTGTTCCCCAGAGTCTCAGAGCTTTCAAGCGAGCCCACTTGAATTATGTAACAGGATTGTATACAAATATTTGAAAAAGAAGACAATATGGCTAATTACTGAATACTAATGAAAGCAAGGGAAGTGAACTACACATCAACATGTCAAGTCCATTCAAAGACTACTGAGCAGTATAGCAAAAACCAAGAATTCAACTTCATACATATTTGATCATATTTTCCTTCTCCATATGTATATATAGATAAGAAAAGTCAACACACTTACCTATACATCGTCCTTTTACCTTATGAGAAGTATTTGCAAAATCTTTTGGATTACCAGGCATTTATAAATAATGGAAAGAGCAGTTTTAGGAAGATGTTCTTTAGTCCTTCTAATAATCGACTAATTCTTGCTAATGGTTGGTATATTTATAACTTTTGCCATTTCTTGAGGAATATATAGGCAACCAAAAGTAACTGGATTTCTATTAAAATATTGCATCAGGGTCTTGGGCAGTCACTAGGTGGTGATTCCTCAATGCTACAGCAAACTAGAGACAAGAGGAAATCTTTAAAAAAAAATAGATGCCTAGCTTTGACACTGGGACATATTGATTTAATTGTTTTGATATGCAACACAGGCATGGGATTTTTATTGAAAGTTCCCTTAGGTGAATCTAATGTGCTGTAACATTGGGGAATCATTGGGCAGGGTTTAGGGCCCAAGGTGGGAGACAGGACCATAGACCAGTGGCTGAACTCAAACATAAGTCATGCTACTGAGAAAGAGAATCCAGGTTATAGAAGATGAACTTCATTGGAAAGTTAGTTTTTCTAATAAATAGCTGTAGATTATAAATCCAGTAAGTTGTTGAACAAACTTTGGTACACTGTGTCATAGAATAATTATCAGCAATAAAAAGCAATCAAGTAATGATCCATGAAAAACCCTGGGTGAATCTCCACAGAACTAAGCAAAGTGAAAAAAGCCAGACCTAAAGGTTACATACTACATTAATTCTTTATAAAGATTCTTAAAATGACAAAATTATACGAAGACATATCTACCGAAGGTTAAGGCTTGGGAGGAAATTTGGTATGACTAAGAAGACCTTTTTAGTATTAGAATCGTTTTATATCTAGACTATATCAATGTCAGTATTCTATTTGTGGCATTATACTATAATGTCACAAGATGTCAAGAAAAACTGAGTAAAGCATAAACATGATCTCACTGCGTGATTTCTTACATTCACATATGTGGATTTATAGGATTTCAAAATGTAAAAATTAATTCTGAAAATTCCTCAAAGCCCTAAGATCATAAGGAGTAACTGTGGGTTGTTTCCTGTGGACAATCAGATAAAGGTAGGAATTTATGGAAGATCTAAAGTAGTTAGAAAGATACTGTCTGTAAATATGAAAAAGCAGGAGATTTGCTCTTTAAATGCCTACTTCAGGTGCTACCACAGCATGCCTAACACTCTCATGAGAAACTGATAAATGTAAGCCTAATTTATTTCACATAAAAAATTATACCGGTTATACATTTGGGTCAGTTAGGACTGTATTCTCTGTAAATAACAGAATAGGATGCAACGGTGGCTTAAAGAAGCCTATGGGGTAAACATCTAGCATGTCACTGATGCCAGCAGGGTCCTCTCACTTTTCCAGTAAGCTGTAAGCTTAGCACATAGGCCTTCTTCTTATGCCCCCACCTCATGCTTCCAAATGACTGCTGCCGTTTCCCAGTATCAGTGTACATTATAAATAGGGAAAGAAGGGGACGCGAGAGGGCTTAGTGTCTGGATCAGAAAAGCAAAGGCTTTATCAGAAGCCCCCATATATATTCTTATAGTGCACTGGGCAAAAACTATATTACACAAACTCTGCTACCTGCCTATATTAATTTGCTAGGACTGCAATAACAAAATACCACAGACTTGGTAGTTTAAAGGAAAGAAATGTGTTTCCTCATAGTTTGGATGCTGGAAATACAAGATCAAGGTGCTGGAAAGATTGGTATCTCCTGAAGGCCTCTCTCCTTAGATATTAGCCAGCTGCTTTCTCAGTGTGTCCTTACATGTCCTTCTCTCTGTGTGCTTACATTCCACATATCTCTTCCTCTTCTGATAAGGACACCAGTCACACCTGATTAGGGCCTTACCTACATGACATTTAATCATAATTACTTCTTGAAAGACTCTATCTCCAAATACAATATATTCTAAAGTACTGGGTTTTGGGTTTTGGTCTTCTACATATGAATTTGGAACACAATTCAGTCTGTAACACTCCACCCTCCAACCCATCAAAATTCATGATCTTATCACATGCAAAACACATTCACTCCCATTCCAACAGCTCAAAATTCTTTTTAATAAAAAACTTTAACGTTTTTTTTTTTTTTTTAGAGAGAGCTCAAGCGGGGATGGCGGGCAGAAAGACAGGGAGAGAGAAATCTCCACCGTCACCGCAGAGCCCAACGTTGGGCTCAAACTCACAAACCATGAGATCATGACCTGAGACTAAACCAAGAGTTGGATGCTTCACCGACTGAGCCACCCATATCCGCCAATAGCTCGAAATTCTTAACCCATTCTAGCATCAGTTCTAGTTCTGGAAGTCTTATCTGAAGATCTTCTAAATCACATATGGGTGACACTCAAGGTATGATTTACCCTGAGGCAAAATTCCTTTCTGCATGACAATCTGTGAAATCAGGCAATTTATATGTTCTAAACCACAATGGTGAGAAACAACAGGATACACATTCCCATTCCAAAAGGGAAAAATCAAAAAAAGAGAAAAGGTGATGGGTCCCCATCAAGTGTATAACACGACAAGGCAAATTCCTTTAGATTTTTAATGCTCAAGTATAATCCTTTTTGGCTTGATGCTGTGTCTTTTTGACCTGCTGGGGCTCTATCTTGGGCTGTTGCACTTTCTCACAACTTTGGGCAGAAGTCTTACCCTGAGACAATGGGAGACAGCAGTCTTATCTTCTGAAATAAAAGAGGAGGCAGCTTTGCCCCAGCACCTGTGGTGCAGAAGCAGCCCTACCAATCCCTGAATCATGATTAAGTGTCATGTAGGTAAGGCCCTATCTTCTTTTCTTGAAGAATAATGTTCACAATGGAATAGTTTACTGTTCTATTCTTTAGAATCCCAGAAGTTCAAGTCTCCCTTCATTCTGTTCCATGTTTGTCCCTTTAGTCCACGCTGGAAGTATTTCTGCTGGCACAGGCCCATCTTTATTTCTGGCTTCTGCTTAGATCCATGGGTAATCTCTTTATGGAATTACTGCATCATCAAGCCACATTCCTGATGGCCTCTCCAGGAAAACTTCTGGTTTTCTGCAATATGGATAGGCTGAGAATTTTACCAATCTTCAAGTTCTGGACCATTCTCCTAAAGATTCCTTCGATTTACCTTTCTCCTCTAGAACTGTATTATAAGCACAGAGGCAAAAACAGGCTGCATCTTGAACATTTCACTTAGAAATCTCTTCAGCTAAATATCCATGTCCATCACTTGTAACTTCTACTTTCCACACAACACTAGAAGACAACTCTGACAAATTCTTTGCCACTTTATAACAAGAATCATCTTTCCTATAGTTTCAGTAATATATTCTCCATTTCTGTATGAGATTTCACACAGGAAACCACCATTACCATTCATGTTCCCACCAACAATCTCTTCAAGGCAACCGAGACTTATTTTAGCATTCTTTTAAAACCTCTGTTATCCAGCTTCTAACTATTATCCAGTTCTAAAACCACTTTCACAGTCTTAGATTTTCATTACAGCAGTAATTCACTTCTCTGTATCAACATCTGTATTCATTTGCTAGGGCTGCCATAATAAAGCAGTATAGTCTGGGTGGCCTGAACGACAGTAACTTTTTTCTCACGGTGTTGAGGCTGGAAGATATCAAGGTGCTGGCAGGGTTAATTTCTTCTGGGGCCTCTCTCTTTGGCTTGCTGATAATTGCTTCCTTGTTATATTCTCACATGGTCTTTTCTTGGTGTGTACACAACTCCATGTCTCTCTTTTTTTCTTATAAGGACACAAGTAATATTGGATTAGAACCAGCTTTCATGACGTTATTTAACCTTAATTACCTTTTGGCATGTCCAATATCTCAAAATTGTCACATCCTAAAGTAATGGGGGTTAGGGATTCAACAAAGGAATTTGGGGGAGGGAAACACTATTAAGCCCACAATAGTACAAGAGACATTGGGAAATCATTCCTAGCACTGACAGACTCAAAAGTTGAGGTAAGCAGAGAGAAGAGACTAAAAAGGAGACTGGGCAAGTCAACCTAAAATTTTTATTCTTCTTCTTGCTCTTACCACAAATGACTCATTCAAAGACACTGATCTGCATCTATTCACCTCCAATGCGAGTCAGATTCAAGGGATACAGTACCAAAAAAGATGTTAGGATCTAGTAGACATGGAGTAGGAATTACAGATCCAGCACTTACCAGCTATATTCATTAGCACATTTATATCTTTACTTCAAATAGTTCCTTTATTTCTTTTTAAGGACATGTGAACACGTTAGTTGTGCCCCCAAATTGTGAATCCTGAATTTTTCAGTGACCCTCATCTGTTAGGTAAGCTCACATACTGTATACGTGCAAGCAAAAGTTACACTGGACAAGTCCCTTCACCTTTCTCAAATCTGATGTTTTCTTTGTAAAAAAAAAAAGGAAATGTCCACATCAATGGACAGTAGTGGGAACTTCAAAAGATGACTCATGTAGGATGCCCACAAACTAGTCAAGAACTCAATATATGTGTGTTCTTTCTCTCTTCTCAGTTTTCTAACTTTATGTTCTGCTTAGAGATGCTCTATGATCTATTTTACTCTCATTCATCAAGATGACCAGGCCCCAGGAAATATGTCTAAACAGTTTATGAGCCCCTTGAATTGAAAACTTTATATTCATGTTCTTTACATCTCCTAGGGCAGTGCCTATTACACACTAGGTACATTACAAATGACTGTCTAAGCCAATAATTCTTTGCTGCTTTATTCAATTATTTCTTACTCAAAAGGAGTTAATAACTGAAGTAGTTTCTTTTGCCAAAGTTGACAGAATTTCAATGTAAAAAATACAAGAAATTGAGAAAATTATGTAACATCAAAAAAGTAATGTGCATTACCTTTCTTAGTTGCAAAAGAAACAAAATGCTTCTTCAGATACACCCACAACATATAAAAATCATATATTACCATAAAATATATATTAAAAAGTAAATTTATAAAAACTTGAAATAATTTATAGTTATGTTTTCAATGCAAACACTTCAATATATTTGTAAAGTATATTTTTCTATTTATGCATAGTATTATTTCTACTTAGGGAGATTAAAGATATTTTACAAAATGTCTTTTAATAATAGAAAATAGCAAAATGGTAGACTGGGAAGCTACAAGCTCTTGTCTCCCTGTGGAAACATAAGCAGAAACTGGCCAAACTAACTGCAGAAAAATTCTGGAAAACCGTGAAAACAATCTAGTTATGATGGCTTAATGAATGTCACCTTCACAACATTAGAGACCTGTGGTGTTTTAATTGCTCTTTTCCCATCCTCACACGAAGCGTTAGTCTTGGCCTGGAAGAGAGGGCAGTCTAGTAACTCCCTCTCTCGAACCAGAGTGAAGAGTTGACATTTGTAAGTTATTGTATTTGACAGCTATCCAAAAGACTGGCATTTGTTTAACCTACCTCAGATTTCCAGTGGAAAAGCAGAGGGCACTGCTTATGAAATCTGCAAGGAGTCTACAGACTCACAAAACACCAGGGGCAAGAGATTATGGGTGGAGACATAAAACAGACAATCTCAAGCCTGGACAAGAAGCAGGGCAAAACTCTTCAGGGAGTTAAGACATTAAAGCACCTGTGCACACAGAGTAATTGAGAAACTCACAGGAAGGACAAGGCGAAACACAGGCTTAGAAAAGATCTGAGAAAAGGCTTTCACTTCTGGCTGTTCTCAGGCTCAGAGCAGGTCTAGCTCATTGGTGAAAAGTTACATCAATTCAGAGACTACCCGCTAAAACTGGTACGGCAGACTGTATTTCCAAATGCCCCATTTCTAACAACAGCAAAAAAATCACAAGGCATATCTTAAACATGAAAACAAAGACCATTTACAAGAACAATGTAAATTGACAGAAACCATCCTTGAGGAAGCCCAGACATTGGATGTACTAAACACTTCAGCAAAACTGCTCTAAATATGCTGAATTAACTAAAGGAAATGACTGCAAATATCTAAAGGAAATTAATAAATTGATATGTGGACAAAATGAGAATATCAACAAAGAGAAAATATGAAAAGGAGCTAAAAAAATTCTGAAGCCAAAAAATAAATTACTAAGTTGAGAAGTTACCTACAGGTATCAATAGTGGATTTGAGCACTCAGAAGAAATAATCAGGAAATGTGAAGAAAAGACAATTGAAATCACTGAGTCTGAGAAACAGAATGAAGAAAAGTAAACACAGCCTAACACATTTCTGGGACACTATCAAACGGCCATTATATGCATTATGGGAATCTCATAGATTAAGAGAGAAAAAGTAGCAAAAAAATATATTTGAAGAAATAATGACTAATACTTTGTAAATTTGATGAAAGACAAGAATGTGTAATCTGGGGAGCTCAGCAAACTCCAAGCTGGATAAATACAAAATAAACCAAATAGACACATCATAACAAAGCAAAAAATGAAAGACAAAGGCAAGGAAAATATCTCAAAGGCAGCAAGAGGAAAGTTATTTGTCATATACCAGGGTCCCTCAATCACATTATCATTCGACTTCTCAGTAAGAACCTCAGAATCCAGAAAGTAATGGAATGACATATTTAAAGTCCTGAAAGATAGAAACTAACAACCAAGAATTATATGTCTAGTAAACTGTCCTTTTAAAGTAAAAGGGGGTGCCTGGGTGGCTCAGTCGTTAAGCATCTGACTTTGGCTCAGGTCATGATCTCACAGTTCATGAGTTTGAGTTCCACATCGGGTGAACTCAAGCCCTGCTTCAGGTGAGCTCAAGCCCCACTTGAGTGAGCCCATTTTTCTCTCTCTCTGCCCCTCCTGGGATTCTGTGTGTGTGTACCTCACTCACTTGCACACATGCTCTCTCTCTCTCTCTCTCTTTCTCTTTCAAAAAAAAAAGTAAAAGAAAAAATAAGGCATCTCAGATAAGAAAAAGTTGAAAGAATTTATTACCACCACATCTGCCCTAAAAGAAATGCTAAGGGGAGTTCTTCAGGTTAAAATAAAAACACACTCAATATAACTCAAAGGCATATTGAGAAATAAACCTCTCTCTTAACAGTAAACACAGGGGCAAATACAAAAACCAGTATTACTGTCATTGTAGTTTGAAATTCCATTTTTTATTTTGCACAGAATTAAAAGTCACAAAGACACAAAAAATTACAAAAGTATGGCAGTGTATACACAATGTAAAAAAGAGGTTATCTGTGACATCAATAATATAAAATGGTGAGAACAGAGTTACATAGAAATAGAAATTTTGTATGGGATTGAAGTTAAAATGGTATCAATTAAAATTAGATGTAATAATTTTAGGACGTTGTCTACAGTCACCATGGTGAGCACAAGAAAACACAGAGAGAATATACACAAAAGGAAATGAGAAGGAAATAAACATATATCATTACCAAAAAATTAAAAACAGAATTTAAGGCAGTAACAAAGGAAATAGGGACAAAAGAGCTTTACAACATACAGAAAACAAATAGAAAAATGGGAAAAGTAAACTTTTCCTTATTAGTAATACTTTCAATATAAATGGATTAAATTTTTCATTTAAAAGGCTGAGATTGGCAGAATGAATGAGTAAATATATTTTAAGTATATCCAATGTACAGTAGATTCACTTTAAATTTAAAAACGCAAATACGATGAAGAAAACATTTCATATAAATATGAACCAGAAGAGAACTAGGACTGGTATACACTATGGTCTGAATGCTTGTGTGCCCTTCAAAATTCTTATGTTGAAATCTTGATCCCCTATGTGATAGTATTAGGAAGTAGGGCTTCTGAAGAGGTGCTTAGGTCATGATGGTGTTCATGAATGGGATTAATATTTTATAAAAGAAACCCCACAGAGCTGCCTAGCCCCTTCCACTATTGTGAGGACACAGCAAGAAGCTGACAGTCTGAAACTCAGAAGACAGCCTTCGCCAGAACTGAACTATGCTGGCACCCTGAATTCAGACTTCCAGCCCTGGAACTGTGAGACAGAAATGTTGCTTGTAAGCCACTGGGTCTGTGGTGTTTTGTTATAGCAAACTGAATAGACTGAGACTTTAAACTCCTATCAGATAAAACAGATTTGTAGTCAAAAACTGTTACAAATAACAATTAGGATGTTAAATATTAACAAAAGGGTGTGTGGAATAAGTTTAGGAAATCCCTGAGCTTGCACCAATAGGTTAACAAGGCATGAAGAATTAGAAAGCCACAGGATGCTCACACCCAAGTTTGGGTAAACAAGATTAGGTAAATAGGTATAGAGAGGGCAGGGCAAAGGCCCCAATATGTAACAAAGGTATATGAGGTAAACAAGATTAGGTATTCAAGGCTGATACAACCCCCAACTTAGTATAATAGCAGAAAGCTGCTTTCACAGGGAGGAAGGACCGAAATTAGGTAAACACGTAAACAGGGCTATTGACCACTCCAGGCAAATTGCCCAGAGGGGAGTAATTAGCAAAAGAAAGGTGCCTTGTTGACCCTGAGGTAGCATGCTCTACTGTCTTATCCCCTAGACTAGCTAAGCTAAACAGACACAGTGCTTCATCATGTCTGCCATTAATAACCATCAGACTGGCACAGGATTTTGTTTTATATTGACCTAAACTACTAACACTGTATATCTTCAAAACCCCCTTTCTCTCATGCTCATAAGTTAACGTTCGCAGATTCATTGTCTCTTTGTGCACATCGATTACGCTTGTAAGCCTTCTGATCTTAATAAATACGGAGGAAGGACCCTTATTCAGGGCTCTTCTCCTGAACATTAGCCATCTCTTGCATTTTAATCTTGCATCCCACTATCTTGCTAGACAAGAAAGAACTCTAGACGCAGAGTCTACAACAAAAGGGCTTATTCATTCAGAATATATATAGGTTACAAACATATATGTAACAATCTTGAGAGCTCCCAAATCTATGAAGTAAACACTGATTAAAATCCAGTGGAAAAATAGTTAGCTCTACTACAAAAGTTGGATATTTCAACGTTTGTTGAAAAGATCAACAAATGATAAACACTTAGTATACTGATTAAAGATGAGAGAGAAGACTCCACTTACTAAAATTAGAAATGAAACCTGGGCTAATAGTACTGATTGTAGAGAAGCAAAAGGTATTAAAACAGAATACTGTTAACTATTGTATGCATATAAAAGGGATAACAAGATGAAATGAATATATTCCTAGAAGAAACTAATCTACCAAAATCAATCATGAAGAAACAGAAAATTTACATAATTCTGTACCCATTAAGGATACTAAATCAGTAACCAAAATCTGGCAACAAACATAAAAGTCCAGGACAAGATGGTTTCACTGGTAATTCTTCAAAACCTTTACAGAAGAATTAAAATCAAACCTCTAATTTTTCCAAAAAGTTGAAGAGGTAGAACACTACCTAACTCATTCTCAGGAGCCAACATTACTCTGATACCAAATCCAGACAAAGACACTATTTAGAAAACTACTAACTATTCAAAATATCCCTTTTGAATATTGACAATAAAATCCTTAACAAAAAACAGCAAACTGAATTCCAAGGAATATTAAAAGGATACCTACGCCATGACTGAGATTTATTCCGGGAATGCAAGGACTGTTCAACATAAAAAATCAACATAATACACCACATTAATACAATGATGGTGGGAAAACATGTCATAAAAGAATTTGATAAAAATCCAACACCATTTCATGAGTAAAAAAACTACCAACAAACTAGGAATAGAAAGACTCTTCCTCAAGATGATAAAGTCTATGTGTGAAAAACCTAACTTAACATCATTCTCAATAGTGAAGGACTGAACAATTTCAATAAAGTATCAGGATACAAAATCAATATGTAAAAATTGGCTGTATTTATCTACACTAACAATGAACATCCGTAAATGCAATGGAAAAGAGTTCCATTTACAAGAGCATCAAAAACAATACAATACTTAGGAATAGAGTGAAACAAAGAGAAACATACAAAACATTTGTTAAAAGCAATTAAGGCATAAATAAATGAAAACACATATGATGTTCATGGATTTGAACACTCAATACTGTTAAGAGGTCAATACTATCCAAAGTGACCTACAGGTTCAGTGTCATCCCTATTAAAATGCCCATGACTTTTTTTTTTTTTTGCAGAAATAGGACAAAAATAAATGAATAAAGTTATCTTTTTCCTTAAATTTGATTTAAAAACTTTCTACCAAGCTTCAGCTGCAGTGATCAAAACAGTGAGGTTGTGACATAAAGTCATATAAACCAATGGAAGAGAACAGAAAGGCCAAGAATAAAAACTTAGTTTGGCCAAATGGTTTAGAAAAGGGTGCCAAGACCACTTAACAGGGAAAGGACAATCTTTTCAACAAGTGGTGCCGGGAAAACTGGATATCCACCTGCAAAAGAAGGGCTTAGACACTGACCTCGCATGATATATAAAATTTAACTCAAAATGTATCAGAGACCTAAAGGTAAGAGCTAAAAGTAAAAATATTAGAAGAAAATGTAAGAGAAAATCTTGTTGATATTGGACGTGGCAATGATTTCATGGATATGACACCAAAAGCATAGACAAGAAAATAGATATATTGGACTTTATCAAAAATGAAAACATTCGTTCTCTTGGACACTGCCCTAAGCAATATATTTATGGATATTTTCCTTAGACAAGGGAAACAAATGCAAACATAAACTATTGGGACTACACCAAAATAAATAGCTTTTGAACAGGGAAGGAAACCATCAACAAAACAAAAAGGCAACCTACTGAATGAGAGAAGATATCTGCAAATGATGTATCTGATAAGAGATTAATATCCAAAAAATATAAGGAACTTAACACCACAAACAAACAAACAATCCAAAATGGGCAATCTAAAAATGGGCGGAGGACCTGAATAGACATTTTCCCAAAGACATACAGATGGCCAACGGACACATGAAAAGATGCTCAACATGGGGGTGCCTGGGTGGCTCGCTTGGTTAAGCATCTTACTTCAGTTCACGTCATGATCTCACGGTTTTTGAGTTGGAGCCCCATGTCAGGCTCTGTGCTGACAGCTCAGAGCCTGGAGCCTGCTTCGGATTCTGTGTCTCCCTCTCCCTCTGCCCTTCCCATGCTCATGCTCTCTCTCTCTCTCTCTCTCTCTCTCTCAAAAATAAATAAACATTAAAAAAAATTAAAAACAGAAAAGGTGCTCAACATCAATAATCATCAAGGAAATGAACACCAAAACCACAAGAGATATCACCTCACACCAGTCAGAATGGCTAGTATGAAAAAGACAAGAAATAATAAGTATTCATGAAGATGAGACAAGGGAACCCTAATGCACTGTCACTGGGAATGCAAACTGGTATAGCTACTGTGGAAAACAGTATGGAAATTCCTCAAAAAATTAAAAATGGAAATATCATATGATCCAGTAATTCCACTATTGGATCTTAACCAAAGGGAAAAAAAAACACACTAATTCTAAAAGATATATACATCCCTATATTTGTGGCAGCATTATTTACAATAGCCAAGATATGGAAGTAATTCAAGTGTCCATCAATAAATGAATGGATACATACACACACACACAGGCACACATGCACACAATGGAATATTACGCAATCACAAAAAAGGATGAAATCTTGCCATTTGCAACAATAGGGATGGACCTAGAGGGTATTATGCTAAGTGAGATATGTCAGACAGAGAAAGACAAATACCATATGATTTTACTTATATGTGGAATCTAAGAAACAAAAACAAGCAGAAAGAGACCCATAAATACACAGAACAAACTGGTGGTTGCCAGAGGGGTAGAGGGTAGGGTTATAGGCAAATAGAGAAAGGAGATAAAGAGATACAAACTTCTAGTTATAAAACAAGTAAGTTATAGAGGTGAAAAAGTACAGGATAGGGAATTTAGTCAATAATATTATAATAACACTGATGGTGACAGATGGTGAATACACTTATTGTGATGAGCACTGAGTAATGTACAGAATTGTCAAACCAATATGTTGTACGCCTGAAACTAATATGACATTGTATGTTAATTATACTACAATAAAAAAGGGGATTTCGAGAAAAAAAAATTTTTAAGTTTATTTTTGAGACAGAGGGTGGGGGGGAAGGACAGAGGATATGCAGTGGGCACTGCACTGACACAGAGCCCAACAAGGGGCTCAAGCCCACAAAGATCATGAAAGTGATACAATCGAGATCATACCTCGAGATCATGACCTGAGCCGAAGTCGGATGCTTAACCAACTGAGCTACCCAGGCACTCCCAAAGAAAACACTGAAAAATATTTTTTGTAAATAGCTTTTTCTTTTTTTTTTCAGTTTATTTATTTTGAGAGAGAGGGAGAGTGGGGGAGGGACAGAGAGAGAGAGAGAGAGAGAGAGAGAGAGAGGGAGAGAAAGAGAATTCTGTTGGGAGCCTTTGGGCTCGCAGGTTGAAACCCCTCTCAGTGTGGAAAAGGTTGAAGCAAAGCTTCTGCCAGCCAAACTGGCGCCTAATCTTACCTCCTTCTAAATAATCTTTCAGGTCTGGATTTCTTGAACCGCTTTTGTTGGCCTAAGGGACATAATGCTCTTTGGTTTTATGGCATATGGAAAAGGGGACCTGGTCTTGATGGATAAAATCTGAATGGGAGTAACCTGATCAGAAGTAACCTCACAGTTGCCTCTTGGGGATAGGTTACACAAATTGATCATATAGAATAGCAGCTATGAGTTGGCTAGAAATTAACAGATGTTAGGCCCCAAAACTCCTTGAACCAAACTAGATTTTCCCTGCAGGCATCGCATTGTGTTAATCATCCCCTCAGCCCCACCATAAGACCTCAAGGCACATCTCTGTAAAGCTTCTCTCAGTATTTGATTAACAGACTGATAGGAGAGACGGAAAAGAGACTTAGGACCTTCCCCGGAGGTTAGCCTAGCCCAAAAGTTAGAAGCACTGTTTACAGATAAGGTACAAACAATAGCCAACCTTCCTGAGGTTAACATTTCACAAATCCTTTTGCTATTCCCATCCCCAGGCTCCTTTATAATAAAAAGGCAATAACAAAATACTTTACAGAAACTGCTGTTGGTATAAAGAACAGATAAACATGAGCCCTTATGATATAGGCTCACTCACTCATAAAGGAAAAGAACTTAAACAAGTATTAGAGATCATGTCTCTACCTCCCCATTATGGTTAAAGATTATGGATAGAATGTCTCCTAATCTATCTATAGATAATTAACATAGGCAGGCCTAGGTAACTTCCTGTTCTCTCCCCCACCCTAAATTTATATGTTACCTACATACAGGATTAAGGAAGTTGCACCTTGCTGGTAAAAAACGATTATTGTTAAAGAGATCAAACTATGGAATGTCACTCAGTGTTGTAATGTAACTCGTTACCTTTAAAAATAAAGACACTGAGACTAGCAGGTCGGAGATGCCAGAATTGCCAGGACTACCTGCTTGGTCATCAGATTCCATCTCACTCGTGGCTCTCTCACTTCATTTCGCCTGACCGTCCATCCTTCGTGGACCCCTAGATTCGCCGGAACAAGGACCCCGGCAGAATTCCAAACAGGCTCCACACTGTCAGCATGAAGAGAGCGGTTTTAAATTTTATGTCCAGACAGCAGCTCTGCCTTAGTTTGAAGCTAAGTTCTCTTTTTCTGTTAATCAATGGACAGATACCGGGTTAAAGATAGCCGACCTGGCCTTCTGCCGATTGTGGACCATTGATAAGAGATACAATTGCTGAGAATTCTGTTTTGCTTACTGTTTGCTGTAAACATTGTAAAACTTTTTCTGAGTCAAGTCTGACATTTATTAGTTTGAGTATCTGGCATTTCTCACTTCTGTAACCTTGCTTACTTAACACATTCTTCCCCTTCCCCCTTTAAGACATGTATTAGTTTGTGTAACTGGCTTTGCTCACATTCTTCCCCTTTCACCTTTCTGACATATATTAGTTTGAGTAACTGGCTTTCCTTACATTCTTCCCCTTCCCCCTTTCTGATATGTATTAGGATAAATAACTAACTTTTTCACATAACGCACAGACTTCCCGCCAAAGAGGAAACAAAGAACCCCCAATCAGAGGGCAGCACATGTTCGTATTTCAAATATCGACCATCAGTCACCCCATAACCTGAAACCCTCCTATACTATTTGTCTCTGTCTATAAAAACGCTGTACCAACCCTGTTCGGGGCCTTTTTGCATTACTGGCAGCAGTATGCGAAGGGACCTGGATCGATCCTGAAATAAAACGACCCTTGCCACTTGGCTTTGACTTTCGACTCTGGTGGTCTCTTGTGGGGGGATTCGAGAATTTGGGCACAACAAGCACAGAGCCCGATGTGGAGTTCAAACTCATGAACTGTGATATCATGATCCAAGCCAAAGTCAAACACTCAACCAACTGAGCCACCCAGGCACTCCCCAAAGAAAACATTTTTAAACATTCATGTATCAAAGGACGCTATCAGGAGCATGAAATAAAAACTCACAAAATGGGAGAAAATAACTGCAAATCATATACAAGGGTTTTAATATCTAGAACATATAAAATTTAAAACAAGGTTTATAAAGAATTTTCAGCATGCTATGAAGAGACACCTGGAAATTCATTCCTAAATAATCAATTACAGGGGAGCCTGAGTGTCTCAGTCAGTTAAGTGTCTGACTAGACTTCAGCTCAGATATCACGGTTTGTTGGTTCGAGCCCCAGGTCAGGCTCTGCTTGAGATTCTCTGTCTCCCTCTCTCTGCCCTTCCTCCATCACCTTGCACTCATGCTTGCTCTCTCTTTTTCTCAACAATAAATATTTAAAAAATATACATTAAATTATCAATTACTTTGTAGGACATTATAGCACATGGTCTGTTATCCAAATTGGTCAACCCATAAAAATATCTTTGAAACTTCAGTTTTTAAAAGCCTCTCCTAAACTGCTTGTCTTAATGAAAATATTATCTAAAATGATTCGTCCCACTGTTCCATAGCTCTAGACAGATATTATGTAAAGAGTTACACAATGGCCAGTATTTGACAAATAGTGTACCTCCAAAAATGAAAGACCTAAATCATATATTTTTATTGGAAGCTGAGAATCTTTATTACTTTATTCCAAAAGTTCTATAACTTCCCCCAACAAGCCCTCAGGCTTACCTGAGTGGAGCAGATCAAGTCTGACTGAATTTTGAACACAAATGAAACCAGGTTTATAACAGGTTTATAAACATGTGATACAATTTGAATTTAAAAGTTTAGGGGCGCCTGGGTGGCTCAGTTGGTTAGGCGGCCGACTTCGGCTCAGGTCATGATCTCATGGTCTGTGAGTTCGAGCCCGACATCGGGCTCTGTGCTGACGGCTCAGAGCCTGGAGCCTCCTTCCGATTCTGTGTCTCCCTCTCTCTCTGTCCTTCCTCTGCTCATGCTCTGTCTCTATGTCTCTCGAAAATAAATAAATGTTTAAAAAAATTAAAAAAAAAAAGTTTATGTTTACTCTGAGAGTCATCTAATGAGTCCATTTCCCCCAACTGTGTCAAAAAGTGACAAAAACCTGATCACAAAATGCAACAATCACAGAATACCATAAATCCATCATAAAGATATAAGGTTTTTACACAAATATGTGTTACCTACATATTCTTCCTGGGATTATGAAATCCTATCGATTGTTCCTTGGGGGTGTGTGTGTGTGTGTGTGTGTGTGTGTGTGTGTTCTCCAATATCTAAAGATGATAATTACAATTTCAAATAAAAAATATTCAGATAGCTGGTAACAAACAACTCACCAACCGCCCAGGGAAATCAAAAGAAAATGGAATCGGTAGAAAACGATACAATCTGATTACCCACCACTATAAGATCTTTGATCTGGTGCTAAGACTCAAGAGACAACACCAGAGCACCGCGTGCTTTCCTAATCCTTGCCAGGATGTCTAGAGAGCAGAAGATCCCTGTCATCTTCGGATTCCTATCCTCTGCAATACGGAATAGAAAAGTCCATGTAGACTTTACACATTATTGTCCAAACCTAAAGTGATATTTTGGGAATTTTAATACTTTTCACAGGACTTGGTTTAAGTATCATCAGGTTTCTTTTGTGAATAATTTTCTGTCACAATACTATAGACTGATGTGCAAGGCACTACCGAAATCAATCTAATTGTTGTACAGTTTTTTAATTCTTGAAGATGAAATACATATACACAGGGTAGTCTGGAAAAATGATAGGTTATACAGCAAGTGTTAAACTAAGACGATCTCTAGCTGATGAGTTTATAGGTCAATTTTATTTTTTTAACTACATTTTCTATAATGACCATAACATACCTTTAAATAATAAAATGACATTAAAAATTACAATTTTTTAAGCATAAAAAATAGTTGTAGAGGAGGGAAGAAGAGGAAAATTCAAAATTTAAAATAAGCCAGGAGTAGAAGAATATTGAGAGCACATAAGGAAAACGGATGTGGGGAGGGGAGGTGCTGAGGAAGCAAATTTCTGGAACCTGTTGGAAAAATGGGGTGGGGCTGGGACCCTAGACTCAAGAGCTGAGTGTTAACCCAAGGGCTATAAAAGCTCTGGAGCCAGGAAGGGAAAGTATTCTGAAGCCCAGGACAGGTACAGAGATGAGGGCAGTAGGCAACAGCAGCTGCAGTCCCTAGAGCTAGAGAGACCTGATCCAGGATGCTGGGCCTGTTTTTATCTCACCAGCAGGCAGATTCCTGCTGCTAAGCCTGCTCTTTAGAGAAAGCACGGCCTCATGGGTAAACGATGAAAAGGTGAGGTTCCCTGACATCGAATTCCTAGATAACATGATGATTACGTGTGAGAAACACCACCAGGGGATCTCCAACATCCAGGGGCTCTGGAGCGGAGAGAGTGACAGCTCCTGCCCCTGCGGGGCTGCACCTCCCCTTGGTTGCTGTCAGGCTGCCAACTGATGGGGCCTGGCTCGAGACCTCACTGACCGCCTGAGCTCAGCCCCACTCTACACATACATGTGCAAGCAGCAATCTACCTAGTGTCAGGGAGTTAAATTATCACTGTGCAAGCATTAGCACCAGGGGGAGAGTCCAAGGGGACAGAACCATGGAAATACTGTAGCAAGTCACACTGCCCAACTCCAAGTGAGCTGTTTACATATTAGGACAATTGTTGATTCTGTGCAAGTTTAATTATCTTGAGGCAATGGTTAACTTTTGGCTTATATAAAATTTTATAATTTTCCTGATTCTCCTTGACATGAATATTTTCCCATACTTCCCACCCATCTTTCTTAACCTAACGGAAAGTCTTATCACCCTCCATCAGCCAACATGCAGGAACCTTAAAAATGATGTCACAAAACATTCCTGATTTGCCACAGAAGCTGAAGACATAGCTGAGGCAGCTGTCTGTGAGGGAGCCATTTTGGGCTCACAGGTTGAGAAACCTCTCTGTGTGGAAAGGGCGGTCGAGGCAAAGCTCCTGCCAGCCAAGAAATAACGCCCCAGTACCACTGTTGGAGCCATCGTGGGCTCACAGGTTGAGACACCTTCCTGTGTGGAAAAGGCAGAGTTCCTGCCGGACAAAAAGGGCCCCAATACCACCTCCTTCAAATAACCTTTCAGGCCTGGATTTCTCGAGCAGCCCTCTTGACCTCAAGGGAGGTAATGCTCTTTTGTTTTTCAAGTAAAAAAGGGGACTTGGAAGGTGATGCACTGATGGATAACATGTAAAAGAGACTATGTAAATGTGCTCATTGAGAGTTCCACCCTTGCCATTGTAGTTGGAAGTATAGCCCTCAAAGCCCTGATTTCTCTGTTTACAGATAATTAACATTAAGGCCTTAGGGAAACACCCTGTTCTCTCCCCCCACCCTAAATTTATATGTTAATTAACCTGGAACCAACATACAGGATTGAGGAAGTTGCAGGCCTTGCTGGTAAAAACGCATTACTGTTAAAGAGATCAAACTATGGAATGTCACTCTTGATGTAATGTCACTCACTACCTTTAAAAATAAAGACACTGAGACCAGCAGGGCGGAGATGCCAGAATTGCCAGAATTGCCTGCTTGCTCATCAGACTACATCTCTCTCGTGGCTCTCTCATTTCCTTTCGCTTGACCATCCATCCTTAGGGGACCCCTAGATTTGCCGGAACTGGACCCCGGCACCCAACGAAAGGAGAAAGAATGTAATTATGTTGTAAAAAAGGTTTTAACAAAAAAATTTTCTGAAAATATGCACAATACAGAGTAATTGTTGATTTTTCCCCTATCTTCATGTACATTGTCCATGATGCATCCATCAATGCAATCAGTCACGAATGAGTACTAGAACATGAGGAATCATTATTAGTGTTTACATTCTTCCTTTGTTCTCTAACAGTATACAGTCCCTACACAGTGTGCTTCCTCTCAATCTTTTTAATGCTAAAAAAAAGTCTTTGTTTTTAATTAATGGTATTACTGCATCAATTGCATTTTTAACTCTATTAACTTCATAATGATTATAAAAAGCTTAATTATTTAACACAACATAATAACTAATTTTGTACACACCTAACACAAGGTACATACAAAAATAATAAGATGTTTTAATTGATCTTGCCAAGATAGATGTTGTGAACATTAAACCACAAAACTTGCAATTTTCTACTTGAGCTTAATTGTATTTTTTGTCTTGTTGAAATCATGTGTGAAAACAGGTTCAGTACCAAATACAATTGGATTTTGGGGTCCCAAATAAATGCAATTATTTTACAGGTTGGGGTACTTTAATGCTCCTAAGAGAAGTGACATAAATGAATAGTCCTATAGATAACTGAATAAATAATGTTTTTTCCTAGAAGCGAACTAGATTGGTAATGGAACACATTCAGGCTCACCATTTCAGAAGTTATAGAACTTCTATGTATGGAAAATTACCTGTGAAATGATATGAACATTTGTTAGAATGGTACACCAGCACGGTATCATCTTAGTGTTTAGTCAGAATTACAAGAGATGAAGACACCAATTCCCATATTCCAAATCCCAAGACATGGCTAATCGTGACCTAGCCTCTCAGGTTCATCATGTCCCCCCTGAGGCCACCCTGAAGAGCTTCTTCTCGTTGAGGAAGCAGAGATCTACAGACTGTAACTCTTAGGGGAGAAATTCAAGGTTTTTCAAGAGTTACACTTTGATCACGGAAACTTTGTTCCTGATTTTAACACTTCCATTCCTATCTTATTTATTCACCAGCACATTGTTTATTGTCAATTCCAAAACTCCATTTGCTCCAAGGTCCCCTCCCAACCAACTAGTTCTCCCATCACACTGAACTGATTACACTGAGGTCTCTCACCACCATCTGGTGACTCAGTTACTCTCACCTTCCGCACATATCACTTCTCCTACCCTATCTTTTCCTCCATTATAGATGGAAAAGTGCCCCCAAAATATAACCCTTTTATCTGCCTGTGTGAGATGTAACTCATAACTTTCTTATTCCTAAAAGAATGTGTCTTTGATTAACAGGTATGAATTTGCAAGCACGGTCTTTGCTGAACAAGAAATACCCAGCTTCTTTATTTTTTGTTTTGTTTCATTTTGTTTTTAAGTAGGCTCCATGCCCAACATGAAGCCTGAACTCATGACTCTGAGATCAAGAGTTGCATGCTCTACTGACTGGGCCAGCCAGGTGCCCCTCTTCTTTAGTTTTAACAAATCAATATAAATCCGATTCTGTCACTGGGTTGGGAATTAGCATCAGACACTATTCTAATGGAACTCCCCCATTAAACTGTGTTTGAAACCCAGGGTCTCAGCACCAAAGCATGATGTCCCCATAGTTTTCAATGGCTTGTTACCATGACACCTACCACCCAGGCTGCATGGTCCCCTCAATTCAGGTGCTTGCTTCCCTCACTAGGGACCAACAGAACTCTGCCAAGGGTACTTGTTTCTCTGCTCAGGATCCTGTTTTCCTAGGTATATCACAAAGCCATCCCTTCTGAGGTCTCCAGCTCTCCACAGCACTTCCACTGAACAGTAACACAGCAGTAATTTGTCATTTCAGGAATCCAGGACTTCAACTGCTCTCTAATGTAAATCTTCTTCTCCCTCCCCTCTCCCTCACTCTTATTCTCTCACTCTTAATTGTCCATGGGGCATACTTCCATACTTTTTGGTTGACCTGGGTATTTACAGGTCATGGGGGGAACAACTTTAAGCGGCTTCTGCTTTCTGCCAAGCTAAAGTCCATCGGATAGGGAAATACTAAGGTTCTGGATACTTGGTTTAATTTTGTGGTGAAAAGATGGTATGGGAGAAAATATACAAGAAGAAAATACAAGCAAAGAGATATCTAAGAAGAAAAAGTAATAATCCAATTAATTATCTTGCTATGTACTTTTACCTTACATATTATCAACCTCCCCTTCTGCACAGGAATCTTCCTCTGTTCCTAATATTTTTTTATTAGCAAAGAAAATTGTCTTTGCATCAACCCTTCCTCTCTCTGCCAAACCAACAGAACTGCTCCAAGCTCTTTACCTCTCATTCCCTTCGGCACCCACTATGAACTGATCCTGTGAGAGTCTACACTAGCCTCCAATCCCAAAATTCAATCTTAACTCTCATCTTTTTGACTTCTCTTTGATATTTCACTCCATTAATGACCCTCTCTTTACATTTACTTCCTGTTTTGCTTTTATGAAATGACATTATTGTGTTTACATCTTTTCTCTTTTAATTCTTTCCTTGCTTCTTCCCACATGAAATTCCCTCTCCTGTCTTGAAATTGTATACCCTGTCCTTCAATTAAAGAGATGATGAATTATTACTGCTTCACCTCACAACTCTCTGTGGTTGACTTCCAAATCTGGATCTCCAGGCTGGAAATCGCAGCATACCTCCAGCCCTATATTCCCACTTGCTGTATTAGGTAATTCCTCTTGAATGTTTTATAGTCATCTGAAATGTGTCATGCCTAAATTTTACTGTGCAATTAAATTCCCCTCATTATTCTCCTCAATGTCATCAGCATCTTCATTCTCCATAACTCAAAGTCTCAGTCTTTTTAAATTCCTCTCTCTTTTCTACCTCCAGCTTACATTCAACCAGTCACCAAATCCTATGATGCTTCCTTTAAAAATTACTCTTATCAGTCCTTTTGGTTTATTTCCACTCCTTCCATCCAATTCCTAGCTCTCACCAAAAATTCATGGATCAATAATGTGGACTTCTGGTTGGTATCTTCACTTTCTTTTCTTCTCCATCCTCTTCTGTATAGAGTTAAATCATTTACCGTAAGCTTTAATTTCACCATGTTCAGACCTTATCCCAATTAGTTTATAACCTCCTCCTTGCCATAGGATAAAAAGAATAAAATCCAAACTCCTTAGTCTGAATTTTAAAGTGTCCTTTATTCTCCAGCCATACTTCATCTCTGCTAATCCCTAACTATCACCTAGGTTCTTTCCCTAGAATATGTCTCACTCAGTTCCTTCCATGCCTTTGTACCTACCATGTTCCCTCTTCCTGAAATGTCAGCCCTCCTCTCTACAGCCTACCTTCCCATCAAAGCCCAGATAGGTTCTGTCTGATAGATGAAGTCTTCCAGGACCACTGCAGCCCACACCAGTCCCTCTCTTCTATACATTATTTTAGTTAAATTCTCCACAGTTCATTTCAACATTTAACCCAGTAATGTTTTTACTCCATTATGTTTTCAACATAATTAAAAAAAGAAGTTTAAGTTTTTTATGCTTAAAGTTATTTCACTTATTTCATTTATATCTCCTAAACACCAAAGACTTTTTTTCCCCCCAACTGAATTAATGGAAAAATCTCTTCTAAGACTGGACTAGGACTATATTGACTGCATACTATCCTTTATGTACTAAAAATAAAAATATGAAAATTGACTTCAAATGCACTCTCTCGAACCCTTGCCAAATTAACAGTCTGATATCTGATATGTAACAGAATACATTTTTAGAAGAGCATTCTACATATTATCTCATTTGATTCTCACATTCCAACAAAATAGAGTTGGCAATAATTACCACAGCCGATACTTATTATTATGTGTCAGGCACCGTATTTTCTCATTTATTATCTCATGTATTATCTCATTTTAAGGCATTATCTCACTTAAGCCTTTAACAGCTTTATCAGAAGGTACCCTTATTATCTACCTTTAACCTCCGCCACATGTTCTGATATTCTGAAGACACATAAGTAACCTGCGGTGTATGGTTTCTGCAGGTTTGTATAGCTACCTAGTCTGATAGCTGGGATCAGGCACAAAGTGTCTTTACTATCAATGGAGTGAATTTTTAAACCCATTCTGAGGCCGTTACCTTAGTTTTGCTTGTTTTTGTGTGACTTTTTTTTTCTTTGTCCAAATTTTTATTTCCTCTCATATAAGGTTTTGGTCTCAAAAGATTTGCTTTGATATTATGATATCATGTACCATCATCTTCAAACCATGTTTTCTTTGTTTTGTTTTTTTATTTTTTGTTTTGTTTTTGTTTTGTTTTTGTTTTGTTTTATTTACAAATTATGATTATACAAAGTAGGTTAAGAGTTTGGGCTCCAGAGAGAGACTATTTCTAATCAGCCCTCTGCCCCTTACTGGCTCTGTCATCTTCAGCAAGTTTCTTAATCTATTTATATTTATATTTATATTATTACAATTAATTGTATCCTACAAATTTTAAACTAAAAATTGAAAGAATTAAACCATGGGAATCCCAGTTCCCGTATTAAGGTATCAACATAAAAAGCTAAAAAATAACTTGAGAAACAAATATTCTAGTATAATTCCTAATAATTCCATATTTTATCTTGCATAAATGAAATTCTCATTTATAAATACTCAAGGGAGGCCTGGGTTGAGCGTCCAATTCTTGACTTCAGCTCAGGTCATGATCTCACCATTCCTGAGTTCAAGTTAAGTCCTGCATCAGGCTCTGCGTTGATAATCCAGAGCCTGCCTGGGATTCTCTCTCTCTCATTTTCTGTCTCTCCTTCTCCCCTTCGTGTGCACTCTCTCAAAATAAATAAATAAACTTAAAAAAAATAAAAATCTGAAAAGAAAAGAACTTATAAATACTCGAATGTGGTTTATTAGGCAGCTCCCACTTTATGGCAATAAGGGCACAAAAATAGGACAGGATACCAATGAATAAGTCAGGAATTCATTTAGTAATCATTGTAACTCATTCACTCAAAGTAAGTCACTTCACTAATAATTTGTTCAGTTCAATAACTCATTGGATCTTGATAATAAGAACAACAAGGGACATTAGTAGTTACGAATGAGTTTATTCAACAAATGTTTATTATGGGTCCTGTTTAGTAGGTACTCTCCTAGGCACTGGATAACAAATAGGAGACAAAAATGGTTCTACTTCTTAACGACCTGACAACTAGTAGATAAGTATACGATTTTTTTAAAAATTCACCCTAGTGGAGTAAATAATCATAATTAAAACATAACTATGAAACAGGGTATAAAAGGGTGCCCCGGTGGCTCAGTCGGTTGAGCCTCCAACTACTGATTTACGTGATTCTCTCCGCCTCTGTCCCTCACCTCCAGCTCCTCTCCTCACCTCCTATGCACGCTCTCATTCTAAATATAAAAAATAAATACGGCATAAAGAAACAAGCAGTCAATTCTCGGGGATTCATTAATTGATCCACTAAATATTATATGGGTGTTAATGCTATTATTTCACTTATTATTTGCTGTATATATTATCGGTTATAATTATTAACATTAATGTATTCCTGAGATCGTACCAGTGCCAGGCACTGTTCAAGGCAGAGGGTCTCAAAGAAAACGAAATAAACAGAAATCCCTGCCTGCACGGAACTTACGTTCTGGTAGGAGGAGACAGAACGCAAACATGCCGAGGAGTAAAATATACCCAGGATGCCCGTCTGCAATGAACCGCGTGCGGAGAAGCACAGAGCAGGGCGAGGATACGGGGAGTGCCAACGGAGCGACTGCGAGTCTAAACCAAATTGGCCCGGTTCTGACATACACTGCTTTTGAGAGGCTTTTTCTGTGCGCTTGAAATCTCCCTCTCCGTCTAATGAATGTCTTCATTCACAGGGCTCCCCTGACAGGTGTGCCTAGCGCGCACGGCCCACTACAGTTTGGACATTTGCTGTGTGTTCAGGAAGGTGAGGACCTTGCGCTAATCAAATCACATCGATCTATTTAAAAAAAAAGAAAATCCGGGTCCAGTTAGCTGAACAGCGCCCCCTGACGCCAAGGGGAAGCAGGGCAACGCTGGGAAAAAGGGAAAGGGAGCGAAAGACGCAGAGGCGGGCGGCAAAACGGAGAGCGACCCGACAGTCTACTGCGCGGGGCTCGGGCGTCCCGGGGCTGCTGCCTCCTCCTCCTCCCGCACGGCCCCCGACAGCCCCCTGCTGGCCGACCCCGCGTCCTCCCGAGCCGACGCGCTAATCCGCGCCAATCTTCTCCGAAAGCACCAAGGACCCGTACCCACCGCGCTGCCCTTCCCCGCCGCTCCCCTCCTAGTTTAGCAAAACACTGTTACTCTTAGAAGGCAAACCCCGTAGGGGGTCCCTGTCGCAAGTTAGTTACAATTTGGCCACAGACAATCCTCTGTAATCCCTCACGACGGCAGCACATTAGCATCCCAGCAGGAGAGCCGCTCGGACTCGGACTCGGAACCCGGCTGGGGAAACGTACACTCGCGCGACCGCGCGCCAGGCAGGTACGAGGGGAGGCAAACACGCCCGCGTGCGGCTTGGGGGCAGACATTATCAAGCAAGCGCACGAATACACCGTGAGCGAACTACCGAGGTGCACACCAGCGGGGAGACGAGAGAACGTGTTTCTGAGGAAGCAACGCCCCGTGACCAACCAGGCAAAAGGGCGGCAAAGGCACTCCACTATAAGGAGCAATACCTTTTCTGATTTTACCGCATAACCGGCGCCCCACAGTCACGGATGCGTCTCTCTAGAGGCGAGGGCAAAACCAAAACAAAAAAAAAAAACAAAAAAAAAACGAATGAAGGACTTTGAGAACTACAGCCGCCACCTACCTGGCTCTGAGAGCCCACGAAGAGCGGCCGCTTCGCGCCTGGCGCCTCGCGCCTCACGCCTCGGCGTTCTCGCGAGGTCCGCACGCGCTCGCAAGCCGGCCAGGTGCGCGTGCGCGGCTCCGGGCGGCGGGGGCGGGCACGAGCGCGGGTACGAGCGCAGGTGCTGGGAGGAGCCGGGCGGGCGGCAGTTACACCGCGCCGCGGACCCGGCTGCGGGGTCCCAGGGATGCCGCGGCTCCTCTGCCTGTGTGTGCTGTGGCTGGGGCTCCCGTTAGTTCGGTTCTCCCGTGAGCTGAGCGGGATCAGCAGAGCTAGGAGGCTGTGCGGCAAGCACCTCATGAAGGAAATCGTAAAACTCTGTGGCAATGTCAGCTGGCACTTCTTGGAGGAAACTCCCGAGATCCAGCTGTTTCCCCAGACCAACGAGAAGATTGAGACCTTCATCCCCGACCGATTGGAAAGCTCCCAAGCCACTTTCCCAGCCTGGGCGAGAGGCACAAACCCAGGTAAAAATATAAACCAAAGGCATGTTTGTTGATCCTTCTACACATTTCTTTTCCCGCAAATCTGCTCTGCGGGGCGGTGAGCTTCCTCGGGAAATGCAATTTGTGCCTAGTACCCAGAAAAATAAAATTTTTATAAGCCAGTATATTGGCAACAATGAAGCTTTTTTTTTTTTTAACTTAGAGGAAATAAGTATGCACATATAAATCTATACATTTAGGTAAGAATGCTACTTCTTCCCAAGCTTTCCCTTTGTGGAGTCCACTAGTCACCTGGCAAACTCCGCTTTGTCTTTCAAAAACTCTTAGGTTTCATTTTCCCTGGGAGGTCACCACTGACTCTTTCACAGTTACTCCATTCTCCATCCACCACGATGTCCGGCACAGGGATCTATCTGACCATCATCTGGACCGGCCCCCTAATGGGCCCAGCCCAGTGCAGAACAGAAATGCCGGGCGCGTTGCTCAAAAGCAAGAAAGAGCCATTGAAGGTACTAAAGTAAAAAACTTCCCCCCCCTTTTTTTATTTCTCCTCTGCTCACATACATGATCCATTGTCCCATCAGACTTCACTTAAAATTCACATACGTAACACTTCAATTACAAGATAAAAGTTTTGCGACTTTCAAGACCAAGACAACAGAGCATTAAGGAAAATGCAGAGTTCTCCTAAGCACTGGGCCTGTGTGACTGCAGGAGTCTGACGCCCTCAAGGCCAGGCCTGTACACCGTACCATGTCATAGGGGTTATTTCATGGCTGTTTTTACGTGAAATGCCTAGCAGAGGGCCAGGCACACAGCATGTGCTTACTATGTGCTGAATGTATACTTAATGCTTTTACGCAGCCTTCAGGAAAAATATTCTTGTTTCAGACCCACTGTTCTTTTCCAACTCCTGTGTACATTTTAGTACCAGCATGGTTTGCCATTTTAAAAGAAAATGCACTTTATGTATAGGCCGTCTAAAGCACAGCATCATTGAAATTATTGCCTTAAAGTAATTCAGTTAATTTGATTTGGACAAATTTTGCAAAGGCAAGATTTCTGAAATTAAGGAAAGGAGTGGACTATCAGGCCAAAAAACGCCCTCCTGTGGATGACTGAAACAAATTAAGTTGCCTGCCATATCATAACCGCTCATCAACTTCTTATTAAATGAGTGAATGAACAGAACTTACTCCATTCTTCCTTGTGCTGCTAAGGGGATGAAAACTTTGAAAGACAGAAATAACAGAAACCATGAGACTGAATCTTGATCATTTCCTACCACCAAAGCTACCTACATGCAAACTCATTTTACTTTGCTCTTGTAACGGAAGAAGCGTCTCTCCCCAGGCTTCCGCTGTGCTTTAATTCAGTGATTCTCACACTTTCACACACACATATGATTCCCCTGGGGAACAAAAGCTGTGAATATATAGGTTCTCATTCAGAAGGGGCTGGGACGAGGCCCTGTCGGTCTACAGTTTTGCAAGCTCCCAGAGATGCCTGATGCTCTCGCTACCTATACTGTAGTCGAAATTTTACATTCAGACATCCAAGCTTGAGTTTGTTATTTACTTGTTTTTAAAAATGTTTTTAATGTTTATTTTAGAGCGAGAGACAGAATCGAGCAGGGGAGGGAGGGGCATAGAAAGCGGGAGACGCAGAATCCGAAGCAGGCTCCAGGCTCTGAGCTGTCGGCACAGAGCCCGAAGTGGGGCTCGAACTCACGAACTGTGAGATTATGACCTGAGCCGAAGTCAGATGCTTAACTGACTGAGACACCCAGGCGCCCCAAGCTTGAGTTCATTATTTAAAAAGAGCTTGGAACCCCTTTTCTCAACAAAGCCTGCTCTGAAGACTATTAAGTTTTTAAGAGTAACTTTAAAACTCAGAGCTGATTAATAACCTTTTTTTTTCAGGTGTTATTCACACTTCCCGGGAGGAATAAATGCCATTAATTCAATGAGGAGGGAACTTCAGTGAAACAAGATTTTTAGGAAATAAAAATGTATCTCTTTTTTTAAAATTTTGTAAATGTTTATTTATTTTTGAGAGTCAGAGTGTGAGCAGGCAGGGGCAGAGAGAGAGGGAGACACAGAATCCAAAGCAGGCTCCAGGCTCTGAGCTGTCAACACAGAGCCCGATGTGGGGCTCGAACTCACAGACCGTAAGATCATGACCCGAGGCAAAGTTGGACATTTAACTGACTGAGCCACCCAGGCGCCCCAGAAATAAAAATGTATCTTACAACATTTTAGAATTGTCAAACCCATGGAAACATGTTATTGTGGGAACTATGTAAAGGATAGTTTTCTGAAGTGGACATGTCATGTGGCAAAAAGCCACAGTTTTAAAATGTGTGGAAGAATGAAAAATGGATTTAAGTTATCAATATGAATTTGTGTCAAGTTCATTTTTTTATTCGCAATTTAGTTAACATACAATGTAGTGCTGCCTTCAGGAGTAGAACCCAGTGACTCGTCTCTTCCATATGACCCCCAGCGCTCATTCCGAGAGGTGCTTCTTTAATGCCTGTCACCCATTTAACCCACCCCCACCTCCATCAACCCTCGGTTTGTTCTCTGTATTTAAAAGTCTCTTATGATGTGCCTCCCTCTCTGTTTTTATCTTAATTTTCCTTCCCTTCCCCTATGTTTATCTGTTAAGTTTCTCAAATTCCACATGAGTGGAAATTATGTCTTGAATTTGTGCCAAATTTTTAAAAGTTATTAATCTACAAGGAGAGATGGCATTCAATCTATCCTGTTAATTTCCAGTTGGAGAGGGATGTGTTCCCAATATAGAATGTAAAATTATGCCATTTCTTTTGCATTCGAATGTGGCTGCAAAGTTGATTAACTTTCACTGTACTTGCAGGACACATTTCTATGTTAGATCAAGTCAGTTACCAACAATTCTAATCTTCTGATGATCTATTTGACTCTGACATAGGGAAAGATAGTTTGGTGCACTGATAGTAAAAAATGTTTTTGGGGGATGCCTGGGTGGCTCAGTCAGTTAAGCGTCTGACTTCAGCTCAGGTCATGATCTCACGGTCTGTGAGTTCGAGCCCCACATCGGGTTCTGTGTTGACAGCTCAGAGCCTGGAGCCTGCTTCAGATTCTGTATCTCCCTCTCTTTCCGACCTTCCCCTGCTCACGCTCTGTCTCTATGTCTCTCAAAAATAAATAAACGTTAATAAATTTTTTTTAAAAATGCTTTTGGGGGCTAAGCCTGGGTGGCTTAGTCAGTTAAGTGTCTGACTTTTGATTTCAGCTCCATTCATGATCTCATGGTTCATGGGATTGAGCCCTGCATGGGATTCTCTCTCCCTCTCTCTCTGTCCCTCCCCTGCAAAAAATAAACATTTTTTAAATGCTTATTTTTAGAGCTACTCATACATAACTTGAATCTGAAATTGTGTGCTTCTCATTAGTGGATCCTTGAGGGTATGCATGGCCCATGTCTCCAAGACCTGCCCCAGAATGTGGCCCCATAAGCTGACATCGTCTTTCTAAATTGTGACCGAGTACGGTGCTTCCCAGCTGCCAGTGCCAGGTGAAATCACGAATAACCAGCTTTTCATAACCTGTAACATCTATTCCAGTTAGATTGGTCATATTCCCCTATTCTTGGTCTTCGTTCATCTATTCTTGTTTTTTGTTCATTTTTTAGGTATTATTATCACACATGGGCTGCTCAGGACCCCTTTCTTTATATATTAATTCAATGAAATTTGAGGGCCTGTCATGTGCTAGGTATGCTTCTTGGTGCTTGGAATATAAACGTGAAGAGTTTTCCTCAGGCAGCAGTGAAGGCTCCTGCCCTCATGCGTACAGAACAGTGAACATAGAAGTAACAGTAGACCAGTAGGCGTAAGCATATTACAGAGTATGTTGGAAGATGGTTAGTCTTCTGATATCTCCTTTCTCCACTCCCATTCTCCTCCCATAGGCAACCATTCCAAATTCTTTTTTATGTATTTTTATTTGTATATTTTTTTTTGCAAATTATGCATTATTTATTGTGCAATGTATTTTTAAAATATATTTGAATGGTATCAAAGATCTATCTCTTGGGGTTCCTGGGTGCTCAGTCGGTTGGGTGTCTGACTTTGGCTCAGGTCATGATTTCACAATTTTGGAGTTCGAGCCCCGCATCATGCTCTGGGCTGATAGTTCGAAGCCTGGAGCCTGCTTTGGATTCTGTGTCTCCCTCTCTCTCTGACCCTCCCTGGCTCACACTCTGTCCCTGTCTGTCTCTGTCTCTCTCTGTCTCTCTGTCTCTCTCTCAAAAATAAATAAATAGGGGCGCCTGGGTGGTTCAGTCGGTTAAGTGGCCAACTTCAGCTTGGGTCATGATCTCGCTGTGAGTTCGAGCCCCGCGTCGGGCTCTGTGCTGATGGCTCAGAGCCTGGAGCCTGCTTCAGATTCTGTGTCTCCCTCTCTCTCTGCCCTTCTCCTGCTCACACTCTGTCTCTATGTCTCAAAGATATATAAATGTTAAAAAAAAAACTTTGAAAAAATTTTTTAAAATAAATAAACATTAAAAAAATGTTTTTAAAAATCTATCTCTTATTGTTGCTTTATGAACAATGCTTCACACTGCTCCATAATATCGTATACATTCCTCACATTTTATTTATTCTCTCAGCAGTGAACACCTAACTTACATAGCCTTCAACTTCCTGCCACTATAAATAACACTGCAGTGAACATCACTGTATACGCTCCAGTAAGGACCTGTGTGGACAATTCTCAGAGATATATACCTAGGGGCAAAATTGCTGCATAAGAAAATATGTGTATGCTTCATTTACTCGAGGTGTGCCAGACTGCTTCACAGAATGGATACACCAATTTACCGTTGCACCAGTCTGCACACGGGCTCTTGTGTTCTCATGTTCATGCCAACAGTTAGCATTATACATGTCTTAACTTTTGTCCGTGTGATAGGATGAAATGGCATCCTGTTTTTGTCTTAATTTGATCTGGATGTGAGCACTCTTCATATACATATTAGCCTTTTGGGGTTTTATTTTCCTGAAGGTTTTCTATTTATAATTTTTCATTTGGAGTTGTCATTTTCCAGTTGATTTCTAAGAGACATTGTACTACATACAATAGCTGCTGGCTTTAGATACTGCAAATATGTTCTCCCATTCTGTCATCTATTGGTGTTGTTTGACAGAAAGCCTCAATTTTTATATAATTAGGAAATAAGTGTTTTGCCTTATTCTTCATACTTCTGAAATTTTACTGTAGAGGTCCTTTTCTGTCCCTCTGTTCACATTATAGAGTTACTTGTCACATTAAGTTCTTAATTATTCTGGAGACTACTTTGGTCTGTTCTAAGTAGGATTACTATCTTAGTTTTTTCAAGAAATCTTTTCTCTACAAAATCAGCTAGTTTTCTGAGTACCATCTACTATATAAAATTTTTTTCCATTGACTTGTAGACCTACCTTTATTGTTTATTGTCTGAGTTTCCTATTCTATTTAATTGGCCTTTTTGTTTGACCTTGTACAATTACTATACTGTTTTTAATGATATGACTCTGTAGGATGTCATTTGTAGGAGGGCACATCTCCAATGTTTTTTTTTTCCCCTTAAGATTCACTACTTCTCAACCTTTATTCTTCCCTATGTATTTAAGAGTAAGTGTATTGAATTAAAAAAAAAATCCATCTGCCAAAGGGTGCCTGGTGGCTCAGTCAGTGAAGCATCAGACCTCAGCTCAGGTTTGATCTCACAATTCGTGAGATCGAGCCCACCTAGGGCTCTCTTCTGTCAGTGCAGAGCCTGCTTTGGATCCTCTGCCTCACTACCTCAAAAGTAAATAAACATTTATTTTTAATTTTTTTAATTTATTGTCAAAAATAAACATTTAAAAAATCCATCTGCCTCAACAAAACATTAGCAAAACGTATTCAACAATATTTAAAAGGATCATCCACCACAATCAAATGGGATTTACTCTGGGAATTCAAAGATGATTCAGTATTTGCAAATCAATCAACATGATACACAAACAAAATGAAGGATAAAAATCATGATCATCTCAACAGATACAGAAAAATATTTTGACAAAATTCAACATCCACTTATGATAAAAACTCTCAACAATGTGGGTTTGAGGGAACATACCTCAACACAGTAAAGGCCATGTATAAAAAACCCAGAGCTAACTTTATACTCAATTGTGAAAAACTGAGAGATTTTCCTCTAACCTCAAAAATAAGACATGGATGCCCACTCTCACCACTTTAATTCAAAGTAGTACTGGAAGTCCTAGACACAGTAATCAGATATGAAAAAGAAATAAGAGCCATCTGTATTAGTAAGGAAGAAGGTAAGCTGTCACTATTTGCAGATGACATCATACCATACAAAGAAAACTCTAAAGTCACCACCAAAAAACTATTAGAAGTAATAAATGAATTCAGTAAAGTTACAGGGTACAAAATTAATGTACAGAATTGGTAATGTCTCTATACACTACTAATGAAGTAGCAGAAAGAGAAATTAAGAAAACAACTCCTTTTACTACTGCACTAAAAGGAATAAAATATCTTGTAATAAACTGAACCAAGGAGGTGAAAGGCCTATATTCGGAAAGTTATAAAAACATTAATGAAAGAAATTGAAGATGACATAAACAAATGGAGAGATATTCCATGTTCATGGATTGGGAGAATTAATATTTTTTAAATGTACATACTACCCAAAGCAGTCTATAAATTCAATTCAACCCCTATCAAAATATTAATAGCATTTTTCACAGAACAAGTAACACTAAAATTTGTATAGAACCATAAAAAAAAAAATAGCCAAAGCAGCCTTGAGAAAGAAGAATAAAACAGGAGGAATTACAATTTCAGATTTCAAAATACACTAAAAAACTATAGTAATCAAAACAGTATGGTACTGGCAGAAAAATAGGTCAATAAAAACAGGCTAGAAAGCCCAGAAATAAACTCATGCTTATATTGTCAATTTATGACAAAGGAGGAAGGATTATACAATGGGGGGAAGATAGTCTCTTCAGTAAAGGGTGCTGGGAAAACTAGACAGCTACCTGCAAAAGAATGAAACTGGACCATATACAAAAATAAATTCCAAATGGATTAAAGACCTAAATGAGAGACCTAAAACCTTAAAACTCCTAGAAGAGAACAGGCAATAATTTCTTTAATATCAGCCAGAGGAAAATTTTTCTAGATCTGTCTCTTAAGGCAAGCAAAATATTTTTACGAAAGCAAAAATAAACTATTGGGACTTCACAGAAATAAAAAGAAAGGATATCATCAATGAAACAAAAAGGCATCCTACTGAATGAGAGAAGATATTTGCAAACGATATATCTGATAAGGGTTAATATTCAAAAAATAGAAAGAACATAGATAACTCAACACCAAAAAAATAAACAATCCAATTTAAAAATGGCCAGAGGACCTGAATAGATATTTTCCCAAAGAAGACATATGGCCAACAGACACATTAGAAGATGCTCGACATCACTAATCATCTGGGAAATGCAGATCAAAACCACAATGAGATGTCACCTCACACCTATCAGAATAACTAAAATCAAAAAGACAAGAGGAGTGCCTGGGTGGTTCAGGTGGATGAGTGTCTGACTCCTGATTTTGGCTCAGGTCATGATCTCATGGTTTGTGGGATTGAGCTCCTCATCAGGCTCAATGCCAACAGTGCAGAGCCTGCTTGGGATTCTCTCTCTCCCTCTCTTTCTCTACCCCCACTCTGCTCTCTCTCAAAATAAATAAACACACACACACACACACACACACACACACACAAAGCACAAAAAGACAAGAAATAACAAGTGTTGGTGAGGATGTGAAGAAAAAGGAACTCTTGTGCACTGTTGATGGGAATGTAGGTTGGTGTAGTGACTGAAAAGAGGTTCCTCAAAATTAAAAATAGAAATACCATATGATCCAGTAATTTCACTTCTGGGTATTTACTCAAAAAAACACAAAAAACAAAAAACACTAGTTCGAAATGATATATGTATCCGTATGTTTATTTTAGCATTACTTACTATAACCAAGAAATGGAAGCAATCCACATGTCCATTGATAGATGAGTGGATAAAGAAAAGGTGGTACACACACACACGCACACACACACAGGAATATTATGTAGCCATAAATAGGATGAGATCTTGCTATTTATGACAACACAGGAGACCTGGAGGGTATTATGCTAAGTGAGATAAGCCAGACTGAGCAAGACGAATACCACATGATTCCAGTGGTATATGGAATCTAAAAAACAAATGAATAAACAAAAATAGAATCGGACATATAAATGCAGAGAACAAACTGATGGTTGCCAGAGGAAAGGGAGGTGGAGAGAATGGGCAAAATCAGTAAAGGGGAGTGGGAGATCCACGCTTCCAGTATGGAATGACTAAGTCATGGGAATAAAAGGTACAGCATAGAAATATAGTCAATGATATTGTAATAGCATTATATGGTGACATCTGGTAGCTATACTTGTGGTGAGCATATCATAATGAAAAAAACAAAATCTGTAATTTTAATTAAGATGCATGGAATATATAGAATGATTTGAAGAGATTTGTATCTGTTTAAAATTAAAGTACGGAATATTTTCATATTCATCATTAGAATTTTAAAGTTTTCTCATTGGAGACTTTCTGTATTGTATAATCCTTGATACTTTGTCTTTGTTGCTATTGTAAATACTTGCTAATTGTATTTTTGTTAGTGATTTTCGGTTAGAGAAATGCAAAAGATTTTTAGAGGTTGATCTTTATCCAGTAATCATGCTGAACTATCTTAATAGTTGTAAGAGTTTGTTTCTATAGGTTATTCTATCATTTACAAATGATAGTTTTGTCATTTCCTTTCTAAACCTTACACTCGTCTTCTTTTTTTTTTCCTTCTAGCATTGGCCAGGTCCTGTAGTGCTGTTCAGTAGTAGGAATAGTGTGGAGCACCTGGGTGGCTCAGTCGGTTAAGTGTCCAACTTTGGCTCAGGTCATGATCTCACGGTCCGTGAGTTCAAGCCCCACATCAGGCTCTGTGTTGACAGCTCGGAGCCTCGAGCGTACTTCAGATTCTGTCTCCCTCTCTCTGCCCCTCCCCTGCTCATGCTCTTTCTCTCTGTCTCAAAAAATAAATAAGATTAAAAAAGAATTTAAAAAAAAGTAGTAGTAATAGTGTGATGTCTTGTCATGTTCCCAATTTTAAAGGGGACACATTTAAATTTCTCCGTTAGGTATAATGTTTATAGGTTTATGTTCTATAACCTTCACCAATATAAGGGAGTTGCTATTTTTTTAATCATTACAAGTAGGGCTGAACTTTGTTAAGGCCTTTTGGGGGACATCATTTTGCATATTAATATGATTTTTCTCTTTTATTAATTAATTCACCAAATACTTATTAGGTACCTGCTAAGTACCAGGCACTGCTGTAAACCCTTGGGATATATAAGGGAACAAAGCAAAGATGTCTGGCTTCGTGAAGCTTGCATAGGAAGTGAACATAATAAATGAGTAAACATGCGAAGGTAACAAGAGCTATCCATTTTATCCATTCATCGGTCGAAGGACATTTAGACTCTTTCCATAATTTGGCTATTGTTGAAAGCACTGAGACTCAAGTACAGAGAACAAACTGAGGGTTGTTGGAGGGTGGGATCTGAGAGGGGAAAGTGGATGATGGGCATTGAGGAGGGCACTTGTTGGGATGAGCACTGGGTGTTGTATGGAAGCCAATTTAACAATAAATTATATTTTAAAAAAAGAAAAATAAAGAATGAAACAGGATAAGGGATATCAGGAGTGAGGGCAGCTGGAAGGCGGGTTATAGGATTAAATAGTGTAGTCAAGGTAGGGCTCATTGAAAAAGTGAGGTTTGAGAAAGGAGGAGGTAAAGGATTCAGGCAAGCAGACGGCTGGAGAAAGGGTATTTAGACAGAGGAAGGAGCAGAGCAAATACACTTCTGCCCTGTTTACACGGGGAACAGCAAGGCTGGTGTGGCTATAGCAGAGAGAGAGGTTATGGCAGGGCTAGGGAAATCGTTTTGACAATTGTAAGGATTTTGGCTTTACTCTGAGTGGTAAAGTCATTACAGGCTTTTAAGCAGAAGTATGACATTAATTGACATTTTAAAGGGACCACTCTGGCTACTGTGTTGAGGACAGGTTGTAGAGAGGCAGAAAGAGAAGCAGAGACCTGCTTTTGGGGGGGGTGCGGTATTAGAGATGATAGCTGCTGGATGAGATAGCAGCAGTGGAGGTACTGGAAGTTGTTTTATTTTAGATATATTTGAGCAGACTTTATGTAAACTACAAGAAAAAAGAGAACTCAAGAATGATTCCAATATGATTTGTTAAATATTTATTTGAGAGAAAAAGAGAGAGTGTGCACAGGGGAGGGACAGAAAGAGAGAGGAGAGAGGATTCCAAGCAGGTTCCATGCTTTCACTAGAGCCCAACATGGATGGTTCAGTTTGGTGCATGTTGACTTTGAGACGCTGAAGTGGAGATGATGAGTAGGAAGTAGGACTTTTGAATCTGGGGTTTGGAAAAAATCTTACTTGGAGATAGAGATTTAGGAATCATAGGTACATAGACGATTTTTAGAGCCATAAGACTGGATGAGATCACCAAGAGAAGAAGTGTAAATAGAAAAGTGTACCTAGGACTGAGTCCTAGGGGACATCAGTATTAAAAAGCTGAAGAGGAAGTATTTGCAAAGGAGACAGAAAAGGAACAAATAGGTGGAAAGAAGACAGCAGGTGGTGTCCTGGAAACCAAGTGAGTCAGATGAAAATTGGTTGTTGAATTTAGCAATTCAGAGATCATTTGTGACCTTGAAAAGAGAAGTTTGGTGCAGCAATGGAACAAAAGCCTGATAGAGAGGGTTTAGACAGGATGAGAGAAAAGGAATTGACAAATAATAGAAAACTATGAAGGAGTTTTGCTACAGAGGGGAGAAAACAAACAGGATGGTAACTGGCAAGGTAAGCAAGGCCAAGAGAAGTGGTTTGGGCTTTTTTTAAGCGGGAGAAATAACATTTTGTGTGTGTGTGCTTATAGGAGTGATTCACTAGGCATGAAGAGTTGATGATGAAGGGTATAGAACAGCAAGACTGGAGTGGTACCCTGGAGCAGGCAAGGGGAGATGAGATCCAGTCCATAAATGGAGGAACTGGTTTTAGAGTGCATAGCTCACCTATGTAAATAGGTAGGAAGGCAGAATGTATGGGTACAGATTTTAAAGGTGAGTAGAAAAAAAATGGTGAAGGGACCAAATGCAAGTTCTCTTATGATCGCCTTCCTTTTCTTTAAAGTAGAAAGCAAACCCAACTGAAAGTGAGTAGGGGGTTTAGTAATGTGGTAAATTGCATTGATAGATTTTGGGATATTGACCTACCTTTGAATTTCTGGAATAAATACTTAATATATTTGTAAAATATGTTTATGGATTCAGTTAACTAATATCTTATTTAGGACTTCCACATAAACATTTATAAGTAAATAGGCCCAGGTGGTTTTTTTTAAAAAATATCATGTTGTTCCTATCCAGTTTTGGAATAAGGCATATACTAGGTTCACAAAAGATGCTGGGCAGCTTTCACTCTTTTCCTCTTTTCCTGGAACAACCCATACATCATTAGAACTTGCTGTTCCTGAAAAGCAGGTAGAACCTACCTCTAAAACCATCTATGTCTGGCTTTCTAAGTTTTCTGTGCCAATTAAGGCATCTTGTATTTTTCTAATGATTCATCCATTCCATCTTGACTTTTAAATGTATAAGCATTCATAATATTCATTTATTTTAAAAACTCACTCATGTCTATTGTTCTTTTTTCATTGTCCATCTTCATCTCTTTTATCTTGATTAGTCTGGCTAGACTTGTATCTATTAATCCTTTTAAAGAACCAGTTTTGGGTTTCTAAACACTTAACAGTGTTTCGGTTTTGTCCTTCACTGAGTTCTTACCTTTTTACTGTTTGGGTCCCCTCTGTTGCTCTTTTTCAAATCCATTTATATGAATACTCATGTTAACCTTTCTTGTTTTCTGGTGAGAACAGCTTGTTTCTCCTTAAATTCCCTCCCAATTTGACATGCAGTTTTCATTAACTAGTCTTTATCTGCCTTCACTCGTGAGTTTCCTTCTTATTTTTTGTTTTGTTTTGTTGTTTTTTTTACTCTTTGAGTGACAGAACTTGGCACATCCCAACAGGAAGCTCTTCCTTCAATGTGCCTAGACAACCTAACTTACTTTTTCCCTTCAGTTGTACACTGTTAATTATGACACATTAAATTTTTTTTTATCTTGTATTTATTTTTGAGAGAGAGAGAGACAGAGTGCAAGTGGGGAAGGAATGGAAAGAGATGGGGAGACAGTATCTGAAGCAGGCTCCAGGCTCTGAGCTGTCACCACAAAGCCTGATGTGGGCCTTGAACTCATGAACCAAGAGTTCATGACCTGAGCTGAAATCGGATGCTTAACCACCTGAGCCCACCCAGGGGCCTCAATTATGACACATTTTAATCAATCATGTATTTATGTCTTAGATGACTTACTATTCAATATCTTTAATATCTATCCTAAAGTTTTAATGTTCCACAATTCAGCTTAAGAATTTTAAATCCAAAGCTAGTGGGGCACCTGGCTGTCTCGTTGGTAGAGCATGCGACTCATAATCTCAGGGTAGTGACTTCAAGCCCCGTGTTGGGTGTGGAGCCTACTTTAAACATAAATACATACATATCTACTTACATAAATACAAAGTTAGTAAATAGTGTTCTAATAGGACTCTTACTATAAGAGACAGGAATTCATCCAAACAACCTTAAGAAAAACTGGTGGGGGAAACAGTTATTATAGAAACAAGATAAAAGACTTGGAAGGCTCTGGAAAACTTAAAGAATCACATCAGCTTTAAAAACCACCTTCTCTCTTTTTCTCTCTCTGAACATTTTCTCCTCTAGTATTTCTGTTCCTTATGGCTTTAGCTTGTCATGACAAGCTTCACATGCCCTTTCAGTTTTGGTTCTCACTACTCTTTTTCTCATTACTTCCTAGTTGTAAGTTCACAGAGAGGAAATTAATTGGATCACCTCATGTTTTCACGTGGCATGAATTGTTGGCCACCATAGTAGATTGGTTTCTTTGGGGTCAGGTACTAACAACCTCTAGTCTGTTCAACTGTGGCTGTCTAAGGGTTGACTCCACAGCAGTGATTATAGGCAAATAATATCCTTCTAGAACAGATAGTAGACAGGCAAGGACAATGATGGAAATCCAACAAGACTCCGAATAATTACCTTCTGGATTTATTTTTTTTTCCCAATAATATTGAGTTAAGAGCAGTATAATAGCAATCAATTCATTGAGCATATCACCGTTTCTTCATTTCCTTATTTCAGCAAAGAACAAAATGGCTTCCACTAACCACTTAGTTATAAGATGTACATAAAAAGACAAATACAGTAATCCCGCCTTATCTGCAGGGGATATACCTCAAGACCACCCCCAGTGGCTACCTGAACCGAGGATAGAACCAAACCCTACATATGCTGTTTTTTCCTATACACACATACCTATAATAAAGTTTAACTTATAAATAAGGCACAGTAAAGAATAGTAATAAAATATAATATATAATAATATACTGTAATAAAAGTTATGTGAATGTGGTCTCTCTCAAAACATGTTATCTGTCCTTACCCTTCTTGGATGGTGTGAGATGATAAAATGCCTGCGTGCAGAGATGAAGTGAGGTAAAGGACGAGGCACTGGGATGTAGCATTAGGCTACGCTGACCTTTTGATGCTCTGTCAGAAGGAGGGTCATCTGCTTCCAGACCACAGTTGACTACGGGTAACTGAAACCAGGGAAAGAGAAATTGCTGAAAAGAGGAGACTACTGTAACCCAAGTAAAAGATGGGCAAAGGATTTAAATAGACATTTCTACAAAGAGGACATACAATAAGCACATTATGAGATCCTCAACATCATTAGTCATTAGGTAAATGTAGATCAAAGCCACAGCAGGCACCACCTCAGAAAGTTTCTCAGAAAGTTAAACACATTTACTGTACGATCAAGCAGTTGTACTACTAGGTATACAACTAAGAGAATTACACACATATCTTCACATAAAAACCTGTATGTGAATATTCATAGCAGCAGTATTCATAGTAGACAAAAGGTGGAAACAAACTAAATGTCCATCAACTGATAAATGGATCAACAGAATGTGGTATATCCATACGATGGAAACCTATTCAGGCATAAAAGCAACGGAATGCTGATACATGCTTCAACATGGATAAACCTTGAAAACATTCTGCTCAGTGAAAGAAATCAGAGATAAATGGCCACATGTCGTATGACTTCATTTCCAAAATAGGCAAATGCTTAGAAATGAAGAGTAGATTATTGGTTGCCAGGGGCTGGAGAAAGAAGGAAATGGGGGCAACTGCTAATGAATATGGGGCTTCTTTTTGGGGTAATACAGCTGTTCTGGAATTAGACAGTGTTGATGGTTGCCTAACCTTGTGAATACACTAAAAAAGGCTGAACTGTATGCTTTAAAATACTGAATTTTATGACGTGAGTGGTATCTCAAGAATGTTTTTGTATTAAAAAATGTGCAAAGGCTTCTAAGCTTTTTTATAGGAAAACACTACCCACAGCTATTTTAGTTAAAATACATATATTGCTTTCGAAAGTCATTTTATTATTTAAAATGTGATTACTTGTTTTCTTAATAATTAGTAGACTTTAGTATTCTAGTATTATGATTAGTTTTTCAGTGAAAGGAAGATTTGAATAAAGTAGGATTTTTTTCCTGTCTCTCAACAGTTTCTAATTCTGGCCCTGAGGAAGAAGCAATAAACAGTTTGGAGATGTCGTCACTGCCTGAGTACAGATATAAAAGGGCGAACTTGCCACCAGATAAGACAAGAAAATTGTCCTCATCACAAGATATCAATCAGCATATTCATGAGATTTTAGAATTTCGGAAGAAAAATACAAACAAAATTAAAACCTTAAACAGTGTGTTTTGGGGGAAACATCCCCAAAGAAAACGCAGAGGGTACTCGGAGAAGTGTTGTCATAGAGGATGCACTAAAGAAGAACTCATCATTGCATGCTACCCGTATATTGATCACAAAAAGTCACAGAAACATGTATCATCAGTCATGGCTGACATCTACTAACCATCATAGGAATTCTACTAACTTAATAAAAGCTTAATATATTTATTTTACTTTATTTTTGGTAATTGTCCTTGTAGGTTCTTTGCTGTGAATACCATCTAACTGTACTTGCAGGCACTTAATACTTTTTGTGGTAATAGGAACCTTGGTATTTTCACTGGTAACCCCGATTTTTCATATATTTTTATATTTGAAGAAGATCTTACTGGAGGTGGCATGATCCATGTAGAAATCTAAGAATTACCTGTTCATGCTTGTCATTGTGCTCAAAACCCTCTCAGGCTGCATTTAAATGGCTTATGGAATGGTCTACATTCCATCTGTAAGACATACAGACTGACACCCATGACTGTTAGGCTCACTCCAGTATGCCAATACAACTGTCTGACCACGTTAAAAATAACTAACCAACTACCACTCCTAGTAGGAGCGCTTACACTGTAATTGTAAGTATGCAAAATTTTAATTCCTTGAGTTTAATTATAGTAACTGGTCAGAAAGTTCCTATTGAGAACTTAAAGAGAGTTCAGTGAACGTCTCTAGATTACAAAAATCTCTCCAAGATACTATGTCTTCGCTTCAAAAGTACTGATATAATGTGATACTCCGTTTTGCCTTGGTCCGAACAGAGTGCTGACCTAGCCGGCAGTGTCAGCACCCCCTGGGAACTTGTTAGAAATGTGGGCCTCAAGTCCCACCTCAGACCTACTGAATCAGAAATTCTGGGTGTGGGGCTCAGCAGCCTGCGTTGTTATAGGCCCTCCAGCTCATTCTGATGTCAGTGAAAGGTCAAGAACCACTGGTAAAAGTCATGTTGAAATCCTGTACTATTTATGTGCTTGCATATCTCAACTCGATATGATGTTATAACACTAAGTTTTTGGTGTATTTTTCCACTTTTTGTCCACATGTGAAATATTTTTAGTGGTACAAATTAGAGAAAAACTTAATCCATAGAATCCAAAATTGAATTCTTACTTTCCACCGTTAATGAGGAGGTAAGCATCATTTGAACTATTTCTCAGTTTCTCAAATATGTACTGTAATGTTCTTTACAATTAAAATTTTTATTATTCTTTGGCGCTGTTATTTCTTAGGACAAAGGTTCTTTTTCACATGTATTTATATCATATACACTTACAATGCATTAATAAATATGTCTGAACTTTTTGAACACTTCCTGGGTAGTCTACATTCGGTTATCTTTCTAAATATGGGGAGCCACCTGTTTAGATACAAAATGTCAGATCACATCATGGTTTAGTGGTAGATTAAGTCTGCTGAGCGTTAGACGAAAATGCAACATTGAGAATTGCCTACGCTCAGGCCAAAACGCAGCGATGTACTTGAGCCCTGTTTGAATTATAGGTTAGTCCTTGTAGTTTAAGAATAAAAATACAGGAGACAGAGGAGTTAAGATGGCGGATTAGTAGGGGGACCAGGATGTCCCTCATCTCTCAAACACAGTTGTGTTGAGGTCGATCACTTGGAACACCCAGGAAATCTGTGGAGCGACAGATCTCCACAGGTGGAGGGAGATAGCTTGGTGGGACAGAGGGGCGCCTATATGAAAGAGCTAAAACGGGATAGGCACAGAGGGGAGGGAACCCCTTCTGTGGCAGGAGAGAGACAAAGAGGCTGTGGAAGTGTAGTACTGTGCTAGTTCAAGAGAAAAACCTCTCTGGGCCATGGACTGGGGAAGGAGAAATAAGGAGAGTGACAGTCTCTATTTTGCAAACAGCTTCAGGAGCTGAAGATTGGGGTTTTCAGCCCACTGTGTGTGCACACCTGGTGGGGAGGGAGCTGGCCTGGGGTGCAGTCACGCTCTCAGAGGCACACTGGGAGAGAACAGTCTCCCCAAGGATAAAAGACCCTGCAGCCGCCCACTAAAGGCCTTTTATTCACAGCGCTGAGTGGTGCTACAGCAGAACAGAATCTGCAAGGTGCAGGGCCCATTGAGACATCAGGTTTTGAATCTCAGCCCAGCACCTAGGAGGGGTAGGAGACCTCAGAGCAGGGCAAGCTGACCACCCACGCTATTCAGTGAGGGCTGCCTGAACAGTGTGGTTTGAGATACCCTGTCTGGGGAGGAGAGACTGGGGTGTCGCCATTGCCATTGTTCTCCCCATCACCAACAGGGTGGGGCCCCCAGTGGAGGTGGGATCTCTTACACCAAACCCTGCCCCTCCATACCTGGCAACTGCTTCTCTACTAGAGTGAGACTGACAGTGAGTGAACAGACAGCCTCTCCTCCAGACCAGCACAGCCACTGTCTCAGGCACCAACAGACAACTAACCTGTGCTTTTGTATGCTACTCTGCTTGTCTGTTTTTTCTTCTGTTTTTCTTTCTACCTTCTTGTTTCTTTCCTTTAGAATAAGGCTCATAGCTTCTGACTTGCTTTTTGGTCAATTCTTATTTATTCTTATATACATATAGTTTTTCTCTGATGTGTTTATTTGTTTAATCAGGCATTTTTACTCTATTCTTTTTACACCTTTTCTATATCTCCTTTATTTTCCTTTCTCTCTCTTTGGATTAAGCCTTATAGTTTCTTTGATACCCTCCTTGGTCTTTTTTCCCCACCCCTTCCATTTTTCTCTTTGTATGGGATCAGATTCCGCCCCCCTCAACTTTTTCCTTTTTTCCAGGGTTACTGAAACAAACAAATCAAAGCACACCTTGTGGAAGGTCCAAACAATCCACCATGATGAGCAAGGAGGAGCTTTGCGGAAGACTGACCAGTGGGATAGAGTAGCCAAATACCCAACAACAGAGTCCACGCAACACAGTTCAAAAACACTTCTTGAAATGCCAGGCCCTGGACAGTGTATAACCCTTTCTTAATATAGTGGTACTTGCAGGTGCAGGACACATAATAAGCTATTAAAACACATAAAAGACAGAAACCTAGCCAAAATGACAAAACAGAATTCTCCTTGAAAGAAAATCTAGGAAGAAATGACAGCCAGAGAATTACTCAAAACAGATGTAAACAATATATCTAAAAAAGAATCTAGAATAAGAGTCATAAGGGGCACCTGGGTGACTCAGTTTGTTGAGTGTTCAGCTCAGGTCATGATCTTGTGGTCTGTGAGTTCAAGCCTCGCATCGGGCTCTGTGCTGACAGCTCGGAGCCCGGAGCCTGCTTCAAATTCTGTGTCTCCCTCTCTCTCTCTGCTCTTCCCCCACTTGTACTCTGTCTCTCTCTCTCTCTCTCTCTCTCTCTCTCTCCCAAAAATAAATAAACAGAATAACAGTCATAAGACTAATAGCTGGGCTTGAAAAAAGCATAGAAGACAGCAGAGAATCTATTGAAGCAGAGATCAAAGACCTAAGAAACAGTCGTGATGAATTAATATGCTAAAATTGAGACGCAAAATAAACTAGATATAGTGACAGTGAGGACAGAAGAAGCAGAGGAGACAAGAAGCGAAATAGAAGGTAAAATTATGGGAAATGATGAAGCTGAAAAAAAAAGGGGGAAAGGAAATTACTAGACCACGAGGGGAGAATTAGAAACCTAAGTGATTCAATGAAATTAAATAATATCCATATCATAAGAGTTTCAGAAGAAGGAAAGAGAAAGGGGCAGAAGGTTTATTCGAACAAATTATAGCTGAAAATTTCCTTTATCTGGGGAAGAAAGCAGGCATCCAAGTCCAAGAGGCACAGAGAACTTCCTTCCAAATCAACAATAACAGGTCAACACCATGACATATCATAGTGAACCTGGCAAAATACAAAGAGAATTCTGAAAGCAGCTAGTGACAAATGGGCCTTAACCTACAAGGGTAGATACATAAGGTAATAGCAGACCTATCCACTGAAACTTGGCAGGCCTGAAGGGAGTAGCAGGAAATATTCAATATGCTAAATAGGAAGAATATGCGGCCAAGAATCCCTTATCCAGTAAGGCTGTCACTCAGAATAGAAGGAGAGATTAAGGCTTTCCCACGCAAACAAAAACTAAAGGAGTTCATGATCACAAAAACAGCCCTGCAAGGGATGCACAGGGGAACGATATGCAGTGGAAAGCAGCAAAGACTACAAAGAACCACAGACATCATCACAAGCAAAAAACCTACAGATAACACAATGATACTAAATCCATACCTTTTAATAATCACTCTGAATGTAATTGGACTTAATGCTCCAATCAAAAGACATAGCGTATCAGGATGGATAAAAAAAAAAAAAAAGATCCATCTGTATGCTGTTTACAAGAGACTCATTTCAGACCTGAGGACACCTGCAGATTGAAAGTAAGGGGATGCAGAACCATCTATCATGCTACTAGATGTCAAAAGAAAGCGGGAGTAGCCATGTTTATATCAGATAAACTGGATTTTAAAACAAAGACTGCAATGAGAGACGAAGAAGGGCATTATATCCTAATTAACTCATCAAGAAGAGTTAACAATTGTAAATGTTTATGCCCCCAACATGAACCACCCAAATATATAAATCAATTAATCACAAACATAAACAAATATATAGATAGTAATACCATATTTCTAGGGGACTTCCATACCTCATTTACAGCAATGGACAGATCATCTAGGAAGAAAATCAATAAGGAAACAATGGCTCAGAATGACACATTGGATCAGACGGACTTAACATCCAAACTTCAGAACTTTTCACCCTGATGCAGTAGAATACACATTCTTGTTGAGTGTACATGGAACGTTCTCCAAAACAGATCATATACTGGGTCACAAAACTGCCCTCAACAAGCATAAAAGGAGTAAGATCATACCATGTATATTTTCAGATCACAACACTATGAAACTTGAAATCAACCACAGGAAAAATCTGGAAAGTCCCCAAATACATGGAGGTTAAAGAACAACCTACTAAAGAATGATTGGGTTAACCAGGAAATTAAAGAAGAAATTTAAAAAAACATGGAAGTAATTAAAAATCAAAATATTGTAGTCCAAACCCTTTGGGATGCAGCAAAGGCAGTCCTAAGAGGAAAATACATTGCAATTCAGGCCTATCTCAGGAAGCAAGAAAGGTTCCAAACATACAACCTAACATCACACCTAAAGGAGGTAGAAAGGCAGCAGCAAAAAAAGACCAAAGCCAGGAGAAGAAGGGAAATAATAAAGATTAGAGCAGAAATAAACAATATAGAATAAAAAAAAAACCACAGTAGAACAGATCAATGATTCTAAGAGCTGGTTCTTTGAAAGATTATACAAAATTGATAAATCCCTAGCCTAGCCAGACATCTCAAAAAGAAAGGAAAGAGGACTCAAATAGACAAAATCACGAATGAAAAGGGGGAGATCACAATAACACCACAGAAGTACAATTATTGAGGAATACTGCGAAAAATCATATGCCAACAAACTGGACAATCTGGAAGAAACGGACAAATTCCTAGACACTCACACACTACCAAAACTCAAACGGGAAGAAAAAGAAAATTTGAACAGACACATAACTGCAAAGAAATTGAACTGGTTCTCAAAAATCTCCCAACAAATAAAAGTCCTGGGCCAGACAGCTTCTCAGGGAATTCTACCAGATATTTAAGGCAGATTTAATACCTATTCTTCTTAAACTGTTCCAAAAAATAGAAATGAAAGGAAAGCTTCCAGACTCATTCAATGAAGCCAATATTTCCTTGATTCCAAAACCAGATAAAAACCCCCAATAAAAAGGAGAATTATAGGCCAAGATCCCTGATGGACATGGATGCAAAAATTCTCAGTGAGATACTAGCAAATCGAATTCAACAGTACATTAAAAGAATGATTCACCATGATCAAATGGGAGTCATTTCTGGGTTGCAGGGCTGCTTCAATATTCTCAATCAATGTGATACATCACAGAAAAGAAAGGATAAGAACCATATGATCCTGTCACTAGATGCAGAAAAAGCATTTGAAAAAATATAGCATCCTTTCTTAATAAAAACTCTCAAAAAATAAGGGACAGAGGAACATACTTTAACATAATAAAAGTCATATATGAAAGGACCACAGCTAATATCATCCTCAATGGGGAAAAAATGACAGCTTTCCCCCTGAGATTAGGAACATGACAGGGATGTCCCCTCTCACCACTCTTATTTACATAGTGTTGGAAGTCCTAGCCTCAGCAATCAGACAAAACAAGATAAAAGGCATCCAAATTGGCAAAGAAGAAGTCAAACTTTCACTTTTCACAAATGACATAATACTCTAAATGGAAAACTTGAAAGACCCCACCCAAAAAACTGCTAGAACTGATACATGAATTCAGCAAAGTTGCAAGATATAAAATCAATGTACAGAAAGCAGTTGCATTTCTATACACCAATAATGAAGCAACAGAAAGACATCTCAAAGAATTGACCCCATTTACAACTGCACAAAAACCATAAAATACCTAGGAAAGAACCTAACCAAAGAGGTGAAAGATCTGTACACTGAAAACTATAGAAAGCTGATAAAAGAATTTGAAGAAGACACAAAGAAATGGAAAAATATTCCAAGCTCATGGGATGGAAGAACAAATATTGTTAAAATGTTGATACTACCAATGCAATCTACACATTCAATGCAATCCCAATTTAAATTGCACCTGCATTCTTCACAGAGCTAGAGCAAGCAATTCTAAAATTTATATGGAACCAGAAAACCCCCTGAATAGCCAAAATAAGGTTGAAAAAGAAAACCAAAGCTGGAGGCATCACAATCCCAGACTTTTACCTGTATTACAAAGCTGTAATCATCAAGACAGTATAGTACTGGCACAAAAGCAGACACATAGACCAATGGAAAAGAATAGAGAACCCAGAAAGAGACCCACAAATATATGGCCAACTAACCTTTGACAAAGCAGAAAAGAGTATCCAATGGAAAAATGACAGTCTCTTTAGCAAATGGTGCTGGGAGAACTGGACAGCAACATGCAGAAGAATGAAACTGGACCACTTTCTTACACCGCACACAAAAATAAATTCAAAATGGATGCAAGACCTAAATGTGAAACAGGAAACCATCAAAATCCGACAGAATAAAATAGGCAGCAACCTTCTTGGCCTTGGCCTCAGGAACTTCTTACTCAACACGTCTCCGAAGACAAGGGAAATAAAAGCAAAAATGAACTATTGGGATCTAATCAAGATAAAAATTTCTGCATAGCAAAGGAAATAATCAATAAAACTGAAAGGTAACCTACAGAATGGGAGAAGTTATTTGCAAATGACATATCAGAAAAAGAGTTAGTATCCAAAATCTATAAAGAACTCACCAAACTGAGTACCTGAGAAACAAATAATCCAGTGAAGAAATGGGCAGAAGACATGAATAGACACTTTTCCACAGAAGACATCCAGATGGCCCACAGACACATGAAAAGATGCTCAACATCACTCATCATCAGGGAAATACAAATCAAATCCACACTGAGATACCACCTCACACCGGTCACAGTGGCTAAATTTAACAACTCAGGAAATGACAGATATTGGTGAGGATGTGGAGAAAGGGGAACCCTCTTGCACTGTTGGTGGGAATGCAAACTGGTGCAGCCACTCTGGAAAATAGTGTGGCCCTTCCATTAAAAATTAAAAATAGAATTACCCTAAGACCCAGCAATTCCACCACTATGAATTTATCCAAAAGATACAAGAGTGCAGATTCAAAGGGGGCACATACTATATATATATACTATAAACATTTATAGCAGCACTATCAACAATAGCCAAATTATTGGAAAGAACCCAAATGCCCATCAACTGATGAATGGATAAAGAAGATGTGGTGTATATATATACACACTGGAATTCTACTCGGCAATGAGAAAGAATGAAATCTGGCCATTTGTAACAACATGGATGGAACTGGAGGGTATTATGCTAAGTGAAATAAGTCAGTAAGGGAAAGATAGATATCATATGATTTCACCCATATGTGGAATTTGAGAAACTTAACAGATGACCATAGAGGAAGGGAAGGAAAAATAAGATAAAAAGAGACAGGGGAACAAACCATAAGAGACTCTTAAATACAGAGAACAAAGTGAGGGTTGCTAGAAGGGTGTTGGAGTATGGGGGATGAAGGATGGGCACTGAGGAGAGCACTTGTTGGAATGAGTGCTGAGTGTTGTATATAAGTGATGAATCACTGGAATCTATTCCTGAAGCCAAGACTGCACTGTATGTTAGCTAACTTGAGAACAACAAAAAGAATAAAAAGTACAATTTATTAGCATACTGATATGCACACATGAAAAGTGCAAATTAGAAAAGTATGAGATTAATAACCAAGTGTGTTATTTGCATAGCTGTATCCATCCTTACACACATTAATATTTTGTCTGTTAGGGTGACTTTAATTTGTTTTTTTTTTTGGTTAAACGTCTACTTTGTAATATTTATAATTGTGCTAGCAATGATTTTGTGCATTTGGAAGTAATACTCACATTTTCCTTATGAACTCCTTAGAACAATCCTGAAGCAGGAAAAAATGAATGAAAGCTGTGAATCTTTGAGAGTAAGCAACTTTTTGAGGCTCCTTTATGTTCAGTTACCTCCTAGTTAGTAGAGCTGGGTCAAGATTTTAATCCCAGCATCTTGTTCAATACTCCTCATGTCAGTAAAATCATGAGCTGAAATTATTCATACATATTTGTTTGGTGTTCATTGATTTGGCCTCTACTTTGATTTCTGTGTTGGTTAGTAGTCGTTGGCTCTCAGCTCTAAATCCCCTGTATTCTTCTGTGATGTTGCTACTTGGATCCTGTAAACCACATTTTGCCTTTCTAGCTGGCTTCCTGTGAGATTCTGCCAGTGGGGCACTAGAGGGGACCCCTTCCCCTCTTGCTCCCTATTTCTTTCAAAATCACCCAGCAGCATTTCTGCCCACTGGCAGCGAAAGCTTTTTTCATTTTGTCCTCAACTTCCGCAACCAGCTTCATCACCTTCCCTCAGAGATACCAATGCAGCGACTGCCACCCCTTCCTCAAAAGATGTGAGCCCCATCTCTGTGGGGACCCTCCCCCAAACCCCTGTAGTACCATCACTAGCTGGGCAGGCACTACATTCTCCTCAGAACTCTGGGTCCCCACTCCGTGGGTGCCCTTCCTCCGAGCTTCCATATTCTGATAACCTCAAAGTCTTTCTTTTGTGTAGGCATGGTTGCTCGTCCTAAAGTTTATGTGTTTTTTTTTATTTTTTTATTTTTAAACTCTGTGTTATCTTGGTATTTGACTTCTTCTTTTTTGGTCCTCTAATACAAATCTAACTCTTTATATTAAATTTACTGTTCAAATATCCGATGTGATTTCTGTTTTCTTGGGTGGGCTTGAATGATAAAGCCCCTGACTTCGGTTTAGAAAGTGGTTTTGAATTGTTTTAGGGCAAGGATGGTAGTAAATGGATTTCATCTTAAATGGAAATTCCAAATGGTTAGTAGCGGGTTACCCATTTGTAAGTCAATCCTGGCCCAGATTGCCATTACCAGTATGGACGTATTTCCTTTTGTAGAATTTAATATAAACGGAGTCATACAGTATATATTCATGTTGGGCTAATTCCACTTAGCATAAGGTTTCTCAGATACATCTGTGTTGTTGCATGAATCAGTAATTTGTTCCTTTTAATTTTGGCACAGCATTCCATTACATTAGGTATAAAGCTGCTATGAACACTCATATACAAGTTTTACTGTGAACGTGTTTTTTTTTTTTATTTAAATAGTTTATTTTCAAATTGGTTTACATATAACACCCAGCGTTCATCCCAACAAGTGCCCTCTTTAATGCCCATCACCCCCTCTCCCCCCTCCCACACCTCCCTCACCCTCAATTTGTTCTTCGTCTTTGAGAGTCTCTTATGTTTTATTTCCCTCCCTCTCTGTGTCTTTTTTTCCTTTCCCCTCTTCCCCTCCCCCTGGTTTTTTGCTAAGTCTCTCAAAATCCACCTATGCGTGGAAACATATGGTATCTGTCTTTTTCTGACTGACTTACTTCACTTAACATAATACCCTCCAGTTCCATCCATGTTGCTACACATGGCCAGATTTCATTCTTTCTCATTGCCATGTAGTAGTCCATTGTATATATGTACCACATCTTCTTTATCCATTCGTCGGTTGATGGACACTTGGTCTCTTTCCATGATTTGGCTATTGTAGAAAGTGCTGCTATGAATATTGGGGTACACGTGCCCCTATGCATCAGCAGTTCTGTGTAGATTCCTAGCAGTGTTATTGCTGGGTCGTAGGGTAGCTCTATTTTCATTTTTTTGAGGAACCTCGATACTGTTTTCCAGAGTGGCTGCACTAGTTTGCATTCCCACCAACAGTGTAGGAGGGTGCCTGCTTCTCCACATCCCCGCCAGCATCTATAGTTTCCTGATTTATTCATTTTAGCCACTAGAACCGGTGTGAGGTGGTATCTCAGTGTGGTTTTGATTTCTATTTCCCTGATGATGAGTGACTTTGAGCATCGTTTCATGTGTCTGTTGGCCATCTGAATGTCCTCTTTGGAGAAGTGTCTATTCATGTCTTCCACCCATTTCTTCACTGGATTATTTGTTTTTCCGGTGTGGAGTTTGGTAAGTTCTTTATAGACTTAAGATACTAGTCCTTTATCTGATATGTCATTTGTAATTATCCTTTCCCATTCTGTCGGTTGTCTATTACTTTTCTTGGTTGTTTCCTTTGCCGTGCAGCTTTTTATCTTGAAGAGGTCCCAATAGATCATTTTTGCTTTAAATTCCCTCGCCTCTGGAGATGTGTTGCATAGGAAATTGTTGCGGCTCAGGTCAAAGAGGTTTTTTCCTATTTTCTACTCTGGGATTTTGATGGTTTCCTGTCTCACATTCAGGTCCTTCATCCATTTAGAGTTTATTTTTGTGAGTGGTGTAAGGAAGTGGTCTAGTTTCATTCTTTTGCATGTTGCTGTCCAGTTCTCCCAGCACCATTTGTTAAAGAGGCTGTCTTTTTTCCATTGGATACTCTTTCCTGCTTTGTCAAAGATTAGTTGGCCATATGCTTGTGGGTCCATTTCTGGGTTCTCTGTTTTTTTTTCCATTGGTCTATGTGTCTGTTCTTGTGCCAACACAATGCTGTCTTGATGACTACCACTTTGTAGTAGAGGTTAAAATCTGGGATTGTGATGCCTCCTGCTTTGGTTTTATTCTTCAGTATTACTTTGGCTATTCGGGGTCTTTTGTGGTTCCATACAAATTTTAGGATTGTTTGCTCTAGCTTTGAGAAGAATGCTGGTGCAATTTTGATTGGGATTGCATTGAATGTGTAGATTGCTTTGGGTAGTATTGCCATTTTAATGATATTTATTCTTCCGATCCATGAGCATGAGATGTTTTTCCATTTCCTTGTGTCTTCCTCAATTTCCTTCATAAGTTTTTTATAGTTTTTCATGTAAAGGTCTTTTACATCTTTGGTTAGGCTTATTCCCAAGTATTTGATAGTTTTTGGTGCACATGTGAATGGGATTCGCTTCTTTATTTCTCTTTCTATTGCTTCATTGTTGGTGTAAAGGAATGCAACCGATTTCTGTATGTTAATTTTGTATCCAGCAACTTTGCCAAATTCATGATCAGTTCTAGTAGGCTTTTGGTGGATTCTGTTGGATTTTCCATGTAAAATATCATGTCATCGGCAAAAAGTGAAAGTTTGACTTCATCCTTGCCTATCCTGATGCCTTTTATTTTGCTTTCTTGTCTGATTGCTGATGCTAGGACCTCCAACATTATGTTAAATAGCAGTGGTGAGAGTGGACATCCCTATCAAGTTCCTGATTTCAGGGGGAAGGCTCTCAGTTTTTCCCCATTGAGGATGATATAGTTGTGGGCTTTTCATAAATGGCTTTTATGATGCCTAAGTATGTTCCTTCTATCCCGACTTTCTCGAGAGTTTTTATTAGGAAGGATGCTGTATTTTGTCAAATGCTTTCTATGCATCAATCGACAGGATCATATGGTTCTTATGTTTCCTTTTGTTAATGTGATGTATCACGTTGATTGATTTGCAAATGTTGAACCATCCCTGCAACCCAGAGATGAATCCTACCTGATTGTGGTGGATAATTCTTTTATACGCTGTTGGATTCTATTTGCTAATATCTTGTTAAGAATTTTTGCGTTCATGTTCATCAAGGATATCGGCCTGTAGTTCTCTTTTTTTGCTGGGTCTCTATCTGGTTTGGGAATCAAAGTGATGCTGGCTTCATAGAATGAGTCCGGGAGTTTTCCTTCCGTTTCAATTTTTTGGAATAGCTTGAGGAGAATAGGTATTAACTCTGTTTTAAATGTCTGGTAAAATTCCACAGGGAAGCCATCTGGCCCTGGACTTTTATTTGCTGGGAGATTTTTTGATAACTGATTCAATTTCTTCACTAGTTATGGGTCTGTTCAAGTTTTCTATTTCTTCCTGTTTGAGTTTTGGTAGTGGGTGGCTGTTTAGGAATTTGCCCATTTCTTCCAGGTTGTTCAATTTGACAGCATATAGATTTTCATAATATTCTCTGATGATTGCTTGTATTTCTGAGGGATTGGTTGTAATCACTTCATTTTCGTTCATGATTTTACTGATTTGGGTTCTCTCTCTTTTCTTTTTGAGGAGCCTGGCTAGAGGTTTATCAATTTTGTTTATTTTTTCAAAGAACCAGCTCTTGGTTTCATTGATCTGTTCCACTACACTTTCTGTTTCCATATGATTAATTTGTGCCCTAATCTTTGTTATTTCTCTCTTTCTGCTGGGTTTGGGCTGTCTTAGCTGTTCTGCTTCTAGTTCCTTTAGGCATACTTTAGAATTTGTGTTAGGAATTATTCTTGTTTCTTGAGATGGGCCTGGATTGCAATATATCTCCCTCTCAGGACTGCCTTTGCCACATCCCAAAGTGTTTGGATTGTTGTATTTTCATTTTCATTTTTTTCTATGTATTTTTAAATTTTTTCTCTGATTGCTTGGTTGACCCATTCATCTTTTAGTAGGTTGTTCTTTAGCCTCCATGTTTGTGGGGATTTTCCAGACTTTTTTCTCTGTTTGATTTCAAGTTTCAAAGCATTGTGGTCTGAAAGTGTGCATGATATGATCTCAATTTTTTAATATGTATTCAGCGCTTCCTTGTGCCCCAAAATATGGTCTATCTTGGAAAATGTACCATGTGCATTTGAGAAGAATGTAAATTCCTTTGCTTCTGGATGAAGGGCCCTGAAGATATCTGTCAGGCCCATCTGTTCCAACGTGTCGTTCAGGTCCATCGTTTCTATGGTGATTCTCTGTTTAGTGGATCTATCCAGCGCTGTGAGTGGGGTATTAAGGTCTCCTGCAACTAGCACATTTTTATCAATAAGATTGCTTACATTTGTAATTAGTTGCTTTACAAATTTGGGTGCCCCAAAATTCGGCGTGTAGATATTTATAATTGTTAGCTCTTCCTGCTGGATAGTCTCTGTGATTATTATATAATGCCCTTCTTCATCTCTTATTACATCTTTTACTTTAAAGTTCAGTTTGTCCTATATAAGTGTGGCTAATCCAGCTTTCTTCTGAGTTCCTGTAGCATAGTAGATAGTTTTCCATCCCCTCACTTTCAATCTGAAGGTGTCCTTAGGTTTAAAATGTCTCTTGAAGACAGCAGATAGATGGGTCTTGTTTTTTAATCCATTCTGTTACCCTGTCTCTTTTAATTGGAGCGTTTAGTCCGTTTACATTCAGGATTACTACTGAAAAATATGGGTTTAAAGTCAAGGTATTATCTGTAAGTTTCATGCCTGTAAGGATGTCTCTGGTGCTCTGTGTTCCTTGCAACCTTTCCTTCATAGAGTCCCCCTCAGGATCTCTTGTAAGATTGGTTTATTTGTGTCAGTTTTTGTTTGTTTGGGAAGACCTTTATCTCTCCATCCATTTTGAATGACAGGCTGGCCGGGTAAAGGATTCTTGGCTGCATGTCCTTCCTGTTCATCACATTGAAGATTTCCTGCCATTCCTTTCTGGCTTGCCAAGTTTCTGTAGATAAGTCCGGTACTACCCTAATGGCTCTGCCTTTGTAAGTCAAGGCCCCTTTATCCCTAGCTGCTTTCAGAATTCTCTCTTTGTCTTTGTATTTTCCCAGCTTCACTATGATGTGTCGACCTGAGGGTCTATTTGGGTTACGTATGAGGGGAGTTCTCTGTGCCTCTTGGACTTCAATGACCATTTCATTCTTCATGTTGGGCAAGTTCTCAGCGATGATTTGTTCAAGTACCCCTTCGACTCCTTTCTCTCTCTCTTCTTTCTCTGGAATTCCTATAATATGGATGTTATTCCATCTGGTTGCATCGCTCAGCTCTTGAATTCTCCTTTCCTGTTCCTGAATCAGTTTCTCTCTCTTTTTCTCTGCTTCCTCCTTTTCCATAATTTTATCTTCTAATTCCCCTTTTCTCTTTTCTGCCTCTTCAATCCACACTGTGGCCGCCTCCAATTTGTTTTGCCCCTTATTTAAAGCATTTTTTAATTCCTCCTGACCGTTTTTTAGGACCTTGATTTCTGCCTCTAGGGTCCCCCTGCTTTCTTCTATGCTTTTTTCAAACCCTGCGAGTGTTTTTATGTTTAGCATTCTATATTCTTGTTCTGTTAAGTTGCTTATGTCTGCTTTCATCATTTCTTGTGCTGTCACTATTTCCTGTACAGTCTTTTGAGGGGAGTTCTTCTGTTTGGTCATTTTGGCTAGGTGTGTATTGGTTTATTTCCTGTTTCTCCCTGGAAAGGAAAAGGGTCAGACCGACAAAAAGGAAACACAAACTCACAACCGTACTGACCAGTAATACAGACAAACAAATCATAACATAAAAAAGATTAACAAACGACACTCTGGAGGCATGCAACCTGATGTACCAGCTACACGATAATGGTGGGATGTGCGCTCTGCTGATGGCAGAGCATACATAGAGTGAGTAGTGACAGGTGTGGGGAGAAGAAGAAATTGAACTTTGACCAGGTAGAGAGATTAGAAGACTTGATCCAGCAAGAGAGAAATCAGAATAAGGAAGGATGCGAGGAAAGAGAAATGAAGTTAGATTTTTCCAAGATGCACTATGTGGTCTGACTGTTCCATAGAGAGAGATAGGAAATTAAAGAGGGAGGTGTAGAACATGCATTGAGAGAGCGGGTTAAATGTCTGTTTAAGCAAGCCAAAACCCTCAGGTGACTGGTTTAGAGGTGGGGAGAGATAGGAAGGAGAAGAGGGAGAATATATCTAAAACCGAAGAATTGACCTAGAATTAATCCATGCAATGTTGCAGTATTTGTGTCTCCGTGGTTACTACTCCTGCAGAAAGGCATCTCCCATATGAAGACGGGCATGGCCTGGTGTAGGCGGGTCCCACCTCCACTGCTGGGGGGTAGAGTCCTAAGGTTTGGCTTTGTGGGAATGCACCACTACAATGGCGCCCTCCCAGCCCCAACAGTCTCAGATCACTCCTCAGTTTCCGTTCTCAACTCTATCCAGGTTACCAGCACAATTCAATTTGCTGGCTGTTCGCAGGTCCCACGCTCATCTGAGTTCCTTTAACTCGCTCTGACCGCCACGCCTTATGTAAATTGAGTCTCTGACTCAGCACCGGTGCGACCACAATGGCGTCCCCCTAGCCTCTCTTCACGGACCTGGGGTCTCAGAACACTCCTCTGTGTCCATCCTCAACTTGGTCAGGGTTGCAGGGGCAGCACGACCCACTGGGTGGTCATGAGCACGCCCAGCCTCCCCACCCAAATTGTGTCCCTGACTCAGCACCGATCCAGCGATGGCGCAGCGCCTCTCCATGTCTCAGGCTGGGACAGCGTCGCTGGCTCCGGAGTGAAGAAAGCGCCGCCGTGAGCAACAGACCCTCTCTCCAAAAAGCCTCGAGGATAGGGACTGGATGATAAGCTCCCTCTCCACCTCGGTTTGAGGTACTTTCCCCGCTGCTCTTTCTCTTCCCCTTGTCTTTCGGAGGAAGGGGCCCAGGGCCCGGGTCCCACTCGCCACAGTCCTCACCTCTGCGGCTCTCTTTCTCCCAGATTGCACTCACTCAGTCCCCCAGGATTTTCTGGATTTCACGTTCTCTTCCCTGTGGCCTCCAACTCCTCTTCCTGCAGATCTCTGGGATTGAGATTTCCTCGGTTTCAGTCCTTCTTAGATGAAAAGACACCGGAGAGCAGCGGGTCTTCCTACTCCTCCGCCATCACTGTGAACGTGTTTTTATTTCTCTTGGGTAAATTTGTGGGAGTGGCAATGCTGTGGCATATGGTAAATGTACATTTAACTTCATAAGAAATTGTCAAGTGATTTTCCAAATTGAGCTCCACTTGTTTCACCTTTTCACCAACACTTAGTATTCTCAGTCTTTCAAATTTTTATGTTTATGTCTTTTACAATCCTGACTTTTGAATATACTTAGCCATAAAGTGAAAAAGACTGTAGTCTGAATCCTGACTTACAAAGTCTTTTCAATTTTAGCTAGTGAGAATGTTGTGCTCTTACTGCGGTTTTAATTTGCATTTCTTCATGACTTACGATGTTGAGCCTCCTTTCATATGCTTATTTGTCATTCACGCATCTCCTTTTATAAAGTGTACAAATCTTTTGCCTCGTTTTAGTTTTTTTAACAAATTGTAAGAGGTCTTCATAAATTTTGTTTGCTTTGCATTTTATATATTATTAATGGTTTTAGGAGTAGAATTTAGTGATTCATCACTTACATATAATACCCAGTGCTCATCCCAATAGGTGTCCTCCCTAATCCCAATTACCCCACCCAACACCCCTCTAGCGACCCTCAGTTTGTTCTCTGTATTTAAGAGTCTCCTATGGTTCTCCTCCCTCTCTCTTTTTGTCTTATTTTTCCTTCCTTTTTCGTATGTTCATCTGTTTTGTTTCTTAAATTCCACATGAGTGAAATCATATATTTATCTTTTTCTGACTTATTTTGCTTAGCATAATACATTCTAGTTCCATTCATTTGCTGCAAATGTCAAGACTTCATTCTTTCTGATCGCCAATATTCCAGTGTGTGTGTGTGTGTGTGTGTGTGTGTGTGTGTGTACACACACACCACATCTTTATCCATTCGTTAGTTGATGGACATTTGGGCTCTTTCCATACTTTGGCTACTGTTGATAATACTGCTATACACATTGGGGTACATGTGTCCCTTCGAATCAGCATTTTTGTATCCTTTGGACAAATTCCTAGTACTGCAATTGCTGGGTTGTAGGGTAGCTGTATTTTTAATATTTTGAGGAACCTCCATACTGTTTTCCAGAGTGGCTGCATCAGTTTGCATTCCCACCAGCAGTGCAAAAGGGTTTCCCTTTCTCCACATCCCTGCCAACATCTGCCATTTCCTGAGTGGTTAATTTTAGCCACTCTGACATGTGTAAGGTGGTATCTCAGTGTGGTTCTGATTTGTATTTCCCTGATGATGAGTGATGTTGAACATAGTTCCATGTGCCTGTCAGTCATCTGGAGGTCTTCTTCGGGAAATTGTTCATGTCTTTTGCCCATTTTTTCATTGATTTTGTGCGTGGTTTTTTGGGTGTTGAGTTTGATAAGTTCTTTATAGATTTTGGATACTAACCCTTTTTCTGATATTTCATTTGCAAATAACTTCTCCCATTCTGTAGGTTGCCTTTTAGTTTTGTTAATTGTTTTCTTTGCTGTGCAGAAGCTCTTATCTTGATGAGGTCCCAACAGTTCATTTTTGCTTTTATTTCCCTTGTCTTTGGAGACGCGTCAAGCAAAAAGTTCCTGTGGCTGAGGTCAAAGAGGTTGTTGCCTGTTCATAAATTCTTCATACAAGTCCTTTGTCAGCTATAGGAAAAGCAAATATTTTCTCTCACTCTGAGCTGCTTTTCATTTCCTTAAAGTATCTTTAAAAGAGATGTTTTAAATTATGATGTTCACTTTATCAATTTTTCTCCTATAACTGGGGTACTTTGCATATTAGAGCTAACAAATCTTTGCTAAATTTGTTACAATATTCTAAATTTTCCTCTAGAAGTTTATAGTTTTAGCTTTCATGTTAGGTCTATAACCCATTTGAGTTGATTTTTGTGTATGGTAAAAATAGAGGCCAAAGTTCATTTTTCCAAGGAGCTAACCAGTAGTTCCAGCACATTTATTGTAAGACTATTCTGTCATCCAGTCACCTTGGCATATCTTACAAAAATCAATTAACCATATGTATGAGTGTGTTTATTTATGATATGGTATTCTGTTTCATTAATCTCTACATTTATCCTTATGTTGACATCACACTGTCTTATTACTATGGCCTTATTTTAAGTCTTAAAAGCAGGGAGTCTAAGTCCTCCCACCTTCGTCTTCTTTTTTAAAAATTATATTGGCAGGGCACCTGGTTGGCTCATTTGGTTAAGTGTCTGACTCCTCATCTCAGATTAAGTCTTGAGCTCAGAACTTGGTTGAACTCAGGGTTGTGAGTTCAGGCCCCTCGTTGGGCTCTGCATTGGGTGAGGAGCCTACTTAAAAATAAATAAATAAATAAATAAATAAATAAATAAATAAATAAATAAATAAATACAATTGTATTGACTCTTCTTGGTCCTTGCTAATTCCATATAAATTTTAGAATAAACTTGTTAATTTTTATAACATTCTACTGAGATTGATTGGTACTGCATTGAATCTACAGGTCATTTTGAGAATTGAGTTTTCTGATGTATGAACATGGTATATCTTTCCATTTAGAAATAAAATACTTAGGGATACATTTAACAAGATATGTGTAAGCACTATGCACTCAAAACTGCAAAATAGAAAAAAAGACACAGAGAGGGAGGGAGACAAAACATAAGAAACTCCCAAAGACTAAGAACAAACTGAGGGTGAAGGGGGTATGGGAGGGGGGAGAGTGGGTGACAGGCATTGAAGAGAGCACTTGTTGGGATGAACACTGGGTTGTATGGAAACCAATTTGAAAATAAATTATTTAAATAAAAAAACCCCTGCAAAATAGTGTAGACCATTTTTTGGCCTTCAATTTCAACAGTATTTTGTAGTTTTTAACATACAGTACTTACAATATCTTGTTAAATGTATCCCTAAGTATTTTATTTCTATGTTAAGTGGTTTTTTATTTTCTGAGCTGAGATCAAGAATCCAATGCTTAACCGATGGGGTCACCCAGGCACCCCTCCACCTGTTTACTTTTTACCTACCTTCATCTTTACATTCAAAGTTGGTCCCTTGTGAACAGCATGTAGTTGGCTCTTGCCTTCTCACTAAATTTGACAATATGTCTTGTATTTGGAATGTTTAGATCACTGATTAATGTAATTATCAGTATGATTTGGGTTTAAATCTATGCTCCCGCTATTTTTATTTGTCTCTTTGATCTCTATTTTTTTCTCCTTGCATTCTATTGGGGTGATTTTTTTCAATAATTCAATTTTATCTCCTATATTACTTAGCTATTTCTCTTAATTTTTATTTTTGATATTTAGTGGTTGCTCTAGAGCTTACAAAATGCATCTTTATCACAGATCACCTTCAAATAATAATATATCATTTCACAGGAAGTTTAAGATCTTTTCAGCAGTATATTTAATTTCCCCTTCCTGTCTTTTCTATTTGTTATATCTTTTACTCGACATCTATTACAAATTGCATAATACATTTTCATTACTTAGTTTTAAATAATTTTTATTCATACATTTTTAATAATTATTGCCATTGCATACATACATTTACAACTGATTATTGCCGGGGTCCTTGTTCCGGCGAATCTAGGGGTCCACGAAGGACGGACAGTCAGGCGAAATGAGGTGAGAGAGCCACGAGAAAGATGGAGTCCGATGACCAAGCAGGCAGCCCTGGCAATTCTGGCATTTCAGGCGTCTCTGCCCTGCTGGTCTCAGTGTCTTTATTTAAAGGTAGTGAGTTACATTACAGCAATGAGTGACAGCCCATCAGTAATCATAGTTTGAACAATAATGTGTTATATCAGTAAAGCAGCGATTTCCTCAATCTTGCAAGTTGTTTTCAAGTTAGTTAGCATATAAATTTAAGGCTGGGGGAGAGAGCAGGAAAGTTACCTAGGCCTGCCTATGTTAATTATCTATAAACAGGCCAGGAGTCATCGCCTATTCTTCCAACTACAATGGGGGAGGTATAACCCAGTCTGGCAAGGACAGAATTCCCAATGCTTGTCCTTTGCCCTTCAATGAGTGAATTTACATAATAGGAGCCTAACATTTACACAAATCACACCAATATTCAGCCAGCTCATAACTGCTATCAATCTGTGCAACCCATCCCCAAGATGCAACTTTAAGGTGGTCAGGCTACTATCATTCAGATGTAATCCATCAAAAGCATCCTGCCCCAGGTCCTTCCCTTTTATCTAAATGCGGTAAAAACAAAAGAGCATTACATTCTTTAGGCCAAGGAGAGTAGTTGTAAGATTAGGCGCCAGTTTGGCTGGTGAGCTTTTGCTTCAACCTTTACCACACAGGGAGGGGTCTCAACCTGTGAGCCCAAATGGCTCCCAACAGATTATTATATTACATTAAGCCAATGTGTCATGTAGCCATCAAAAATCTCCAATCCAATTTATACTTTAGCTTCTTGGAATTCAAGTTTGTAGTCCTATTTAGACTCTAGCTACTTAAAATCAGCTACTTCTGGTTGCTTTCATGAAGTCTTTCTATACTGCGAACTCATGATCAGCATGAATTGTAAATATGCCTGCTTCAGTGCAAACATTTTTCAGGTCTGCTCCATTAGAGCCATCTGAAAACTTCATAAATGCTTCTAATAATCCATTTTATCATGCTTTGTATGGTACCTCCATAGATTTTCAGGATATCTATCCTTCCTTATAAATAAATGAATGTTTTTCTCTATTTATCTGGAGACAGCAAAGCAGGATCCACTGTACTTGTTGACAGCCATGATCATTTTAACTATGCAGGGTATCGTATCCATCCGTTTGAGTAATTTATAAAGTCCTCTGAATCTATCAGCTGAAGAACTTCCAGGGAACCAGTATCCACCAGTGGCCTCTTTTTTTACCCATAAAAATGATGTATGACTGATGATTCCTGATGTAAACATTTCTTTGATCAAATGGGCACTTTCACCAGTGTACTTGTCTACAATACGACTGGATACTGCGCTCAAGATCTTGCATTCCGGTTGGCTAACAGCAGCTCTTGCTACTAGTGTTTTTCCTGTTGGCCCATGTAACAAACAGCCTTTTGGAGATATTATTCCTATACTGGAATAATTCTAGGTTTGTAAGAGGTACTTTTCTATTACCTCTGAATTCTCTGATCTGTTCAGATAATCCCTTCACCTCAGAAAAAGAAATATTCCTTTTGTCCTTATGAGACATGCTATGAAATCAGTGAATCTTGGCAAATATCAACGTAATTCTATCCAAAGCAACTCTTGTTCCTGGATTCTACTTACTTTTTTCAAGCTAATGATGACAACTGACAATATATTTTGGCTCATTTAACACCAAATTTTTCAATTTATGTCTTAAGTACTTCACCTGGTTTGCCCCGATTTGGGTGACTGTAAGTCCTTTCGGTCATTCTCAGACTTTTCATACTGATGCGTAAGTTCTTCTGATTGTTCCCTTAAATGTTTAAGGCTGTCATTGATCTTCTTGTGCTCCACAATCTTTTCTGTGACAGCTTTGAAGCGCAACATCTCTGTGGTCTGCCCTGATGATATGCCATCACTTATGGGGGGTGGGGGCAAGAATGGCCATGACCATTGGGGTGGGAGAAGGGGAAGGAGGGAGGAGAGCAGCACTGGAAAGCGGGGGGCCAGATGGCTCTGCTCGTTCCAATGATCTTTCATGAAAATCAGAAAGAAAACATTTTACATTTGCCCTCTTATTCACCAAAGGCTCTCTTTATTCCTTTGTTACAGAATCAAGCTCCCACGTGGTGTAATTTTCTGTCTGAAGAATGTCCTTTATTATTTCTGGGAGTACAAGTTGGTGAGTTTTCATAGCTTTTGATTTTCTTAAAAAAGGCTTTATTTTGGAGGATTTTTAAAATACAATTCTAAGTTAACGGTTTATAATGGGATCTGGTGTATTATGTTCATTCTGCTTAAGATTCATGATCTCTTGACTTTGTGGGCAAACAATAAGTTTGGAATTTAGAAAATTTTCATTCTTTAAATAATTTTTAAAATTTCCTTTCCCTTTTATTTTGGGATTCCAGGGCACAGATGTTATACTGCCTGATAGTATCCCACAGGACAGTGAGACTGGTTTGTTGTTGTTGTTGTTTTTCTCATTGTGTTTCAGTCTAAATACTTTCTCTTGTTGAAACTATTTTAAGGCTCATATCACTTGTTTCCCTTCCCTTAGGGATCGCAGTCTTACAATTATCCAATGTCTGTATTCAGGTGTGTCCTGTTTTGTCCAGTTCCCTAGCTGCTTATAGGGCAAGGGTAAATCTGGTCCAAGTTCCTCCATCATGGCCAAAAACAGAAATTTCAGCTACATTTAAAAAAAAAAAAAAAAACAGTAATCAAACCAGACATGGATGTACCAACAAATTACCAGTTTTGACTGGTAATTTCACTTCAGACTTCAGTGAGAATAGAGTTACTCAGAGGAAAACGCTCTCAGGTCCCTACTACCAAATCTAAAACCTACTTCTATTTGCCCCACTTTACCGTCTTCCCTCTAGTTACAAATGGAGAAGCGTCCCTGATGTACGAAAGACTCATTTCTCTCTTGTGCTCTGGATCGCATTCAAAATTGCACTCCTTTTAGAATTCTCACCCCATCAGCCCTTCTCTTTCCTCATGGCTCACTCCATCGGCATATACACTTGATGAAATATCTCCCAAAATAAAAATCGAGAATTTTCTCTTCTTGCCCACTATCACTTATATTTTCCTGTTCCCCTTCATGGAAAAACTTCTCAAACAGTGATCTACACTTCCTGTCTTTACTTCCTTACCAACCTCATAACCTCTTCACCCTGACCCAGTCTGGAAGCTGTCCCCCAACTGTACTGAGTTTCCCCATCAGTTCACTGTGGCCAATTCACAAAGCTCCGATTACTTGATGCTTCAGTAAATAACATTTAAAATGACTGACCACTTTTTCCCACTTAAGCCCATTTCTCTCTTGCTTTCATGGAACTGCACCCTGATTGTTTTCCCCTTATTCCACTGACCATTCTTTGTCTTTGCTGACTCATCCTCAGCCTAACCTCTACATATTAGATTGTCTCAGGTTCTGATGCTCTATTTGCTTCCTTTCTCTAACAATGAAGAATGAAAAGAGGCTGCAAGAGATAAAATCCATAAAAATCATTTTAAATGATTACCTACATGACATCTCTACTTGGAAATATAATGGAAATCTTAACATGTCCCAAATGGAATTCTGTCCAAATTCCCTCCCTCCCCACATCAATAAATAGCTCATCCATCAAACCAAAACCAAGGGAACATCCTTGATTTGTTCCTGTCACCCCTTCCATCCAATCCATCAGTGGGACCTGTTTCTACTTCTTTCCATTTCTTTCCACACCTCTCTAGTCCTGAAAGTACAAGGTCCTTTCAGGGAATGAGTGGTGAGTAAACCAGTTTGGCTGGATTGGAAGTTACTGTTGAGGAGTAATAAGAGATAAATCTAGGTAAGGCTGAAGAAGGTACTCACATGAGAGCCTGGCCGATTTGGGAAGCTACTCGGTTCTTTCGAGTATCTCATGTATGCAGGAGGCATACATATTATTAAACTGGGGCTTTTTCCCTGCTTAAAAAAGAAAGAAACATTCTGGCAGGACTTATAGGAAACAGTGACTGTTATTTTGTTTTTAAAGTGCTTTCCTGTATATACACACCACATCTTCTTTATCCATTCATCCACTGATGGACATGTAAGCTCTTTTCATACTTTGGCTACTGTTGATAGTGCTGCTATCAACATTGGGGTGCACGTGCCCCTTTGAAACAGCACACCTGTATCCCTTGGATAAATACCTAGTAGTGCAATTGCTGGGTCGTAGGGTAGTTCTATTTTTAATTTTCTGAGGAAACTCCATACTGTTTTCCAGAGTGGCTGCACCAGTTTGCATTCCCACCAGCAGTGCAAAAGAGATCCTCTTTCTCTGCATTCTTGCCAACACCTGATGCTGCCTGAGTTGTTAATTTAGCCGTTCTGACGGGTGTGAGGTGGCATCTCATTGTGGTTTTGATTTGTATTTCCCTGGGCAATCAAAAAGAATGAAATCTTGCCACCTGTAACTACGTGGGTGGAACTAGAGGCTATTATACTAAGCAAAATTAGTCAGTCAGAGAGACAAATATCATAGGACTTCACTGACATGAGGAGTTTAAGATATAAAACAGATGAACATAAGGGAAGGGAAGCAAAAATAATATAAAAACAGGGAGGGAAACAAAAGTATAAGAGATTCTTAAATATGGAGAACAAACAGAGGGTTACTGGAGGGGTCGGGAGAGGGAGGATGGGCTAAATGGGTAAGGGGCATTAAAAAATCTACTTCTGAAATCATTGTTGCACTATATGCTAACTTGGATATAAATTTAAAAAATAAATTAAATTTAAAAAATTAAAAAAAAAACATAAAGTTCTTTCTGAACAGTAGTCAACAAGTGCAAACATTTAACACAAACCACTTCCCATCGTCATTTAGCTTTGAGCCAACAGCAGCTTGCAGATCGAGGGCTTAGACACCTTGGCTATGCAGATTAAAAGTGTTAGAGAGTTCAGTTATTTGTTCCTAAGAATCAAAATGAAGTCTTTGACTCTGCAAACAATCTTCCTTTTTTCTCCAACCAAAAATTGAGGGGTCTTAAAAGTTACTAAGGACATAAAAAAATACACTTAGTTTTAATGTACTTAAAGTTTGGGATAGCTATAAAGATACACTGTTATAGCAACCTTCAACAAAACTATTATGCAGAGGAAGAAAGTATCATATGTGTATTTCAAGTAGTCAAAAAAAATTTCAAGTACATTATTTTCATAATTGAGTGTCTTGAGGGTTAGATTTATCTTTCTCATTTTATTTTCTTTACTATAATTTCCTTAATCTCTAAAATTTTTAATTCTAGTGAATAAATTCAGACTCAAAATCTTAAACACGCTACTAGAAAATTCAGAGATTCATATATATCCAAGCATATATCCAAGCAAAGAACCTAAGCTTTTTCATTAGAAATACTATCCACCTAATTATCTTTTGTGTGTGAAAAGCATCTAAACATTTTTTTAAAAATTTTTAAACATTTTTATTTAGTTTGGAGAGACAGAGCATGAGCAGGGTAGGGGCAGAGAGAGGGAGACACAGAATCCGAAGCAGGCTCCAGGCTCTGAGCTGTCAGCACAGAGCCCGATGCAGCGCCTGAACTCAGGAACTGTGAGATCACGACCTGAGCTGAAGTCGGACGCTCAACCGACTGAGACACCCAGGTGCCCCTAAACATTTTTATCTATGTATACAACAAAGGACAATTGATCAAAAAATCTTTCTATTGCATACTTTTCACTTCTGTTTCTAGTACTTGTTCTGAAATGTCTTAGCATGTGCCCTGACAATCTGCCTTCTCAGCTGCCATCTATCTCTGTAATATCCTGCTAGAGCATCTTTCATCTTTACCTTATGACCTTGCTCTATTTACTGTTATTTACCGATAGTCATACTCAAAAGCTATGCTTCTGCTCACACTGCTCAAAGCTGACCTGCTTGACCCCAATAAATAGTATCTATGGGCGTGCTTCCTAGGCAGGTATTAAAATTAAAACCATTAACAAAATCTAAGAATATGGATAACTGGACCAGCCCTCTTAAAGCTCTTTTAATGCTCTTATTTTATAAATCTACTATAGTTATAAATCTACTATTAAAAAATAGTAAAAATTGCTAAGCAATTTGCTATGTGAAGAAAGGACTTATGATGGAATAATGATCATTAACAACTTTTAAAGCCACATTAATAAAGACTGGTGTTTTGGTTGGAGATAAGGCATTTCCTTATAAATTTGGAAGATGGAAAAAGAACAATATTTTAGGGTCTGCACCAACCAAGCAATCCCATATGGCACAAACACAATAGAAATTAACTTCTTAACCTAAAAATCAACATATAGTAATAAAGTAAAACAAAATTGATAAGATTACAAAATTAGGTATTTTAATATTTAGGATATAATGTGCATTTTACGAAAAATTTGATTAATATGAAAAGTTAAAGGCTATATGATATGCATATTACATAAATTTGATTAATATGAAATTTTTAAAATTCTCTTCTTTGTCATTCTGAGATCTCTCTGAATGTTACTGTCAGCATCATGAAACACTTAGTGCTAGTTATCTTGAAATTAAGAACAACCAACCCAAATGTGGGAGTAAACGCCAAGTGTTTTCTCAGATCAATACTGTGATTTTTTTCTTAAATAGACTGGAGCTTATCACATATAACCCACTCTTTTGTTTGGATAATCCTGCTGATTTACACTTATTGTTATTTTTTGTCCTAATACAGAAAACCCAAAGATCTGTAATAAGTTATACTGAAAACTTAGAAGAACTCTCATCAGAAATAATTTAAACACCAGACCTGGAGTGGATACAGCAATGTTCGTAAAGCGCACAGAGCAGTTGATAAGCACTTCTTAAAAAATCGAAAGATAAGTGTACTATTACGAAGGGCTTTCTCGGCATATCCCTAAAGCAGTGTGTGTGCCCCCACTTCCTTCGTTAGGTGACAACACAAAAGAAAATAACTTCTGAATATTTATTACATCAATATTTCAATTTTGTAGAAACATGCTAAAGGCACAATGAAGAAAATAATACAGTCTCAATAAAGTGACCACAGAATGCCACTCCATAGAGAATGGATCCCCAGGTATAAACTGTAGGTATTTTCTTATGTCTACTCCATAATAAAACTACTTAAATAAAATTTAAATATCAGAAGTTATAGCTGTAATAAAAATTTCACTTGACTTTAAAGCAGAAGTCTCAAGTTGTAAGAAAGCACTCTTTCACGGCAAATTGTGGAGCTACTGGCAGCATATATATATAATGAGGAAAAACGACCAGTTCCCAAAGCAAGTAGCCATGGATGGATGTAGGGAATTATTTATATAAAATCTGTATAACTTAATACATTGCAATATTTACAGAATTACAGAATTCTAAGAAAACTTTTATCCTCATTTCTTCAGAATATTAATTTGAAGAAACATTTTGGCATTAACTGTTACAATAATTACTTACCCATTTCTTATGCAGAACCAACTGAATAGGCGCAGGTTAATTTCTTTTTATGTATAGTCAAAATAAAAATTTAAACACTGCAAGTCCTCAGTGAATAATAATTCTCTTGCAAACTCAGGATTTTATAATAAGGTGGTCATCCCACTCTAAAAACTTCAGAATGTTTATATGGGATTATTTTCCCTAAAACTAAAAAGTGAAACATTAAGAAAAAAAAAATAAAGCAATCTAGTTAATACCTTTGTTTTTAAAAACAAAATGTTATAAACCTTTAAAATCTACTTTTAAGTACTTAAGTTTCCGAAATCAAGCATACTATATGAATGCTACTTCTGACTTGTAAAGGAGCAGCATGGAAGATCTCTTAATTGCATTACATGTATAGATCTTCGAGGAGTCTACAAGTAAAAATGATAGTCAATGTTCATCAAAATATCAGAAATCTTTTTAAATCTAATATACTATCATTTTAGATGTTTTCTGCATTTGTTTACTACTAAAATGCTTTAAAGATGATGTAAAAAGCATTTCTTCCCTCTTCTTCCTTCCAACCAAAAAATCTCTAACTTTATGTGTGAGGCATTTTTTCCTTATGTAATTTGCATTTCAAAGCCATCTCCAAAAAAATACTCAAAAGTCTTAAGTACAAGTTTTAAAAAAACAGCATATATACTGAAAATAAAGTAAGAAACTATTTTCTTTTTAACTGAAATACTAGTATTTTAAACTTTGTATAAATAACATACACAAACTACCCCCCTACCATACCACACTTTTTAGGTACAGTGTCTAAACTGGAGTAGTGCTAAAATAAAGGACAACAATGAACAGTTAACACATATACTCTCGTTCTTCTTAGACACACACATTATTAATTTTCTACTGGCATTCTTGAATAAAATTAACAAGCATACCTTTTCACCAATTTATTCTCATTTCTCCCTTGTATATAAGAATCCCTAACAAAAGGAAATCTCTTCTATGACTGCAATAGAGATTTCTGAAATCCCTAAAATATTCTTTAGCAAAAAAAAATCCTAACCTATATGTCATCTCAGTAAGCATATACATTTAAAACACAATCTGTTTTATGGCTTATGCTTCAGTTTAATGCATGACCAAAAGTCCCAGGGATTGAAGAATCTTATTAGCAGTCAACAGCTAAATGGATGAAAATATTCCTCGCATTCATAATCTCAAAATGTTAAAAGAAAACTATTCACTCTAGTCTTAGAAAAATTTGGAGATAATTCCATTTTAAAAACATACTTACCACAAACAAATACAAGGGAAACAAATAAGAAAATAGATTGTGTTGTATCTTTGTAAACTTGTTCCATTTCAAAATGTATTCTTTAGGGTTGGGGAAATTTCCTATACAAGTGAAACTAAACATTTGTTCCCTTTGCTTTGAAAAATATTTACAGTACATAGAACTACAAGCTATAAGTGTACATCTGCTTATATTGCTGGCCAGTGACATAGATGAACAAGAACACAAGCTGCTTATTCAATCATCTGAGCATTATAATTTGTATAGTGATGTTATTGTAGGTCAACTATGGAGAAATTAGAAAACATTAATGAATACCAGCCCTTGTGTAAAACACCACACAAGATGCCAAGGTATTATACATTCACTGTGGTAAAAACTGTACATGTATATTCTGTGCATCTTCAACATTGCAAAATTTACATTACAATTTTTTCATCTTTCAAAATTCTGAGTTAAAAAAAGTCTATTTTTTTTCTTTTGCCAGAGAAAAGTGATGTTAATTGACTGATTGGGTTTGTGAAACTGTTTATAAATTCTTCGCTAAGGTCTTTTCATCAATGTCTTTTACTGATGTCCTCATGAAGAAAAACTAAATTTTGCAAGTTTTGAACAGATATTTCCACATCTTTGCTGGCTAGCATCATGATATACATAATTGTATATGTAATATTAGTCCACGGTAATGTGAAATACAAAACTTTGTTCTGTAAGTCTATTTTGGTCTCAGAGAGAAGTTCACTTCTTTCATCCAGCCATGTTGTCCCTTATTTGATCCACTCGAAGAGCTAGGTCTCTAAAAGAGGGGCGCTGGTTTACATTATTGTTCCAGCATTCTGTCATGATCAGGTAAATCTATAAAAGAGAAAATAAACCAGAATTACAATGAACAAAGGGTGCCATCTTTTAAATGCTGGAAGACATGAATTGAGAACTCCCACGTAATTTTCCTATGTAGGCTTATGTCATGGCTATGCCTAGATTCATAGTCATAGGATTACCCAAAAGCTTAGCACATTAAATGTCATCAAGTGACTTGAAATCCTTGTGAAAAAGGCAATAAGAACACCTGATGAACGTGGATAAAAACGTTTTGTGGGGGGGCGCCTGGGTGGCTCAGTCAGTTAAGCATCCAACTCTTGATTTGGCCTGGGTTGGCATTGGTCTCAGGGTCGTGGGACTGAGGCTGACATCAGCTCCATGCTGAGGGTGGAACCTGCTTAAGATTCTCCCTCCGTCTCCGTCCACCCCTCTCCCCCTCGTGCACATGTGCTCGCTCTCTCTCTTTTTTCTCTCAAAAAAAATATTTTTGTTACCTCATCTGGGCATCCATCTGGTCTTGGTAATCTTCCATTATTCTTCAGGAGTTCTATCAAGTGAAACACAATCATCTGTCCTTGTTTGTCATTGCCAATCATACGCATAAATTCCTGCAATATAAACCCACTTTTCAATGAGGTTATTTTTGGTATATTTAATTTGAACTAGAATTCTTTCTCAACTTCTAATAAATGTGAAAAATTCTGTATGTGTGTGTTTTCCTAGATGTTTGAAACCTTTTAAAAAAGACTATTTTGAGAATCACAACTTTCCTTTTCATATTTCAGAAAATACAGTTAAACACGAAACCTCTATAATGCCATCTTCAAAACTATACTACACGTGGCACAAATTCCCTGAGAAGGGCCCAAAGGAAGTGAACTAAGAGATGTTTACTTTGGTTTTTTGATTGTTGTTTTAACACATCATATTACATTTCAGCTGAAATAAAATTTCGATTGTAAAAGAGAACATAATAAAAAGAATGCAGAATGAATATTTAAGCACAAATGCAATGCAGATAAAATGCTCGTACTTTCAAAATTCCTAAAATTAAGGTCTGGAATATGAGCTAGAAAAACATTTACAACAAACACATCGCTTATTTAAATACAGAGAATTCTTATAAGCTGGTAAGAAAAATTACCAATATAAAAAAAGGGCAAAAGCACATGAGATAATGCACACACACATATACTCATTTCAAATACCCAATAAATATGTACTCAATTACACTGACTGCAGAGATATAAATGAAAATATAACTTCTATCAATTTGACAAAACTGCATAAACATACAATGGTCAATACTGGCAAATGAAAAAATGTACACTCTTATGCCCTGTTATTGAGAGTATAATCTGCTATAGCTTTTCTGGAAAGCATTTTGAAATAATCAAAAACCTTTGAAAGAGTTCATAATCTTTTACCTGTAATTACACTTTTATTCTAAGGTGACAAGAGATAAATGTTTATATAAACAATGTTCACTATGCTCACTGAAGTATTACTTAGAAGACTGAAAAATGGAAAAGAAATGTCCAGAAATCATATCCTTATGATAAAATGCTACCCAGAAACTTGAAATCCTATTCGTGGTAAATATTTACTAATATAAGTAAATATCTATGCTATAGTACCTAATGAAAAAGCAGGATAGCAAACTGTACAGTATAATCTTTATTTATAAAATAAAGTATTTTTGATTAAACTTCACTTTCATATATAAAATTTTAAAAAGCCTGAAAGAAAACACACAATATTAAAATGGTTATCTTGAGTAGATGAATTAGAGATGATTTTATTTTCTTTTTCATGTCTCCCTTTATTAAAAAAAAATCTAGAATAAAAAGGGAAACTATTTTTAAAGTGTAACTTTTTCAATAATTTCTGGAATGAATAAATTAATTAGATTTACTAACAACATAAATATATAACTCTCTCCCTTTTGAAAATGCAAGTTAATTTAATGAATAAGTTTAGGGTTATTTTGTTGGATGCTGTCTTACAAATAACCAATGAGAGGGTCTAAAATGAGTCCTAGGCTTACTATTATTCTTTGGAAAAAGCTTTTCTCATGTTAAAAAAAGTCACAAGTAAATAAAGAGCACACTAACCGCTGGTGGGCTTTTACTCTTCTCGATGTATGTGAAAAGTTCATACAGAACCACTCCAAAGCTCCAAACATCTGAAGCCACCGAAAACTTGCTCTCTGTCAGTGATTCTGGAGCATACCTATGATATACAAAAAGCATTTATAAGACCATTCCTTGAATTATAACAGCACTGTATGGTGACAGACAGGAGCTACACTTGGGAGCACAGCGTAACACACAGACTTGCTGAATCACTGTATTGTACAACGAATGTAATGAACTATACTTCATTTAAAAAAAAAAAAGCTATGTGATACGCCAATTCTTGAGTTTACCTGAAAAGCATTGGATTAAAAAGGGTATACAGAAGAGTTAACATAAGTAGACCTGAGGCTGCCATCCTCAAAAACGCTCACTTGGAAGGCTGACGAATGACCGGTGCCTGGGAACAAGATTTCGGAAGGGCTGCCACAGCTCCCTAAAGGGTAAGAGCGGCTCACCGTGCCTGAACTGTTTCTGCTAACAATATGGTTTACCCTGAACACCTGCCTTCCTTCTGGCAGTCTGGAATTGCGGTACATGCCAGGCAGAGATTCTGTTGTCACAATTCCCTGCTGGGGGAATTATGTGTGTCCCGTGTGACTTTTCTGGGGACAGGACCCTTGAAAGTTTGTGGTTTCCTCCAGGCTTTCCCTCAGATGGCTTTTCCCTTCATTGATTTTACTTTACATCTTTTCTCTGAAATGAATCACAGCCATGAACATGACTGTATGCAGAGTCCTATGAGTCCTCCTAGGGAATCACTGAACCTGCGGGTGGTCTTGGGAAACGTTGCCACACAAAGATAACTAAGTACTTTCCTGGAACTGCAAAGTACCTGCAAAGTACCTTTGAGGTGCTGAAATTAAAGAAAAAAAATAAGCTGTTCTTTGCAAGTTATAACTTTAAATGAATCGAGATAAGTTTCCTAGTGAAAAAAAAAATAGCTTCTAAACTGGAACAAGACTAGAAGCTATTAACCTAAAAGAAAGAATGTGTTAATCAGAAGAGGGTAGGGAGGAGTGTCTGGGTGGCTCAATCAGTTGAGTGTCCAACTCTGATCATGATCAGATCAGGTCGTGATTTCATGGTTCCTGAGATCGAGCCCTGCATCAGGCCCTCTGCTCTTGGCACAGAGCCCACTTCGGACCCTCTGTCTCCTTCTCTCTGCCTCTCTCCCATTCAGGCTCTCTCTCAAAATAAATCAACTTAAAAAAAGCGGGGGTGGGGAGAGGAAACAAAGTCACAGGGGAAAACAGTGTCATTGTCTACTCAAATATCAACATTATTCAAGAGAGGATTTGGGCCAACAGAATGTGACTATCACGGTTCCATTGCTAAGTTTATCCTCGTTATAGAGGATGGTGACAAAGACCTTTTTAGACTAGGAGATTAAATATATGAATTACATAAGTTTAGTATCTCCTTCAAAATCCAGTTTAAGCTTCCTCACTTCCGCAGACCCTTCTCTGACTGCTCAAGGTCTTAATGAGCTCATGCTACTCAGTTTCTATAGTATCTACTGTTCCTACTATACAGTTAAACCATGTTTTTATATTAGTTTTTAAAAATTTTTTACATATTTTTAAGTGTATATTAGTTTTATCCCCAAAATGGAATAAAACCTTCTTGAAGACATTCTACTCCCCCAATACTTGCCACACAGTCTCTTCCTTTGGTTTTTATGGAAACACTGTCTATAGTTTCCTCCCTCATTTCCAAGGCTGTTTTTCTCTCTCCTGTCACTTGTGTAAGGATAAATACAAATCACGAAGGAAAAAAAATCAATTCTCCCTGTTGAAAATGAGGGAAAAGACTCTTCCTCCTCTTAGAGCATTTACTTTAGAAAATTTATCGTTGTAAATTCTTTGTCTCTTTTGAAATCTATGTAAATTTTGTTTAAAAGCTTTTGCTTAAAAGCCTCTTGGCAGCTGTAGGATCCAAAAATGTTCTCAAGAACCTGGGAACCATCTCTCTGGGATGTAATCATCAAAGCAAAAGCATCTAAGCTCCCAGTTTTTGTGGGAAGGTAAGAGCTTAACTTCTAGCAGGTGTCTCCTCCCAAGTGCAGAACTATCTCCTACCATAAAAATATGAGAAGTCCATTTGTCCTGTGGATGATGGTCACTTAGGATAAGCTATGTGTGTGACAAAGGGTGCCATCAAGTTCTCTTACTTGAGGACAAGCTACTGTTTATCTTGACAACATGCACACAATGCGTTGAATCTGCCTGGCGATATAAGAAGGTGAGCTTTCTTTCTTTCTGTGCAGTCTCTTAGCAGATCACTTGTGACGTGTATCACTCTCAGGATTAAAGCTTATTCAGCAATAAAAGTTCCTCTTCTATTTTTGTGCAGAGGTTTACTGAATTGGGAGGAGATTTCATTTCTAATTATATTTCCCCAACACTTTCCTTCTTCTCCATCTTCTAAATTTGGGTTTCCCAAGGTTCCATCATCAGACCTCTACCTTTTTTGTCAAAAACTTTCCATTAGATAATATTCACCCACCTATACATCTTTGAACTTTCTTTTGTGCTTTGACTTACGGAACATTTCCATATTAAATAATGTTCTATAGGCAAAGAGAACTCCCCACTTTCCCAAAACTTGCTAGTTATTTTACTTTCCCTATGCAATGAATGCCATCAACAATCCAGCTTACTTCCCGGGTGGATATCTTAAGAATTTTTTTTTTTTTTAATTTGAGAGAGAGAGAGAGAGAGAGAGAGAAAGCGCGCGAGCAAGCAGGGTTGGTGCAGAGAGAGAGAGAGGAAGAAGGGGAATCCCAAGCAGGCTCCATGCTGTCAGCACAGAGCACAAGGCATGGCTCAGTCTCATGACCGTGAGATCATGACCTGAGCCAATATCAAGAGTCATATGCTTAACCGACTGAGCCACTCAGGAACCCAGGGAGAGAGAGAGAAACTTAAGCAGGCTCCAGCTCAGTGCAGATCCTCCATGAATCCAAAAGCCTGTTTCAACAAAAAAACATACTTTAGCAGGAGCATTTTTCCTTCAGTTCTTAATACCAACACCTAGGACATGCTGGAACACGTGGTTAGCTTTAAACGCAGAGCGCTTTTGAACAACAAAAGCAATATAGATAGCGAGCATTCTAATAAATGAAATTATATTTGTTTAAAAGATATGATGGCTAAATCTCATGGGTAAAAACTGTATGTGTTCTCTTTCATACTTCAGATTTAGTGTTCATTAGTCAATAAATTAGTTAAAACCTATTTTATCAACTCATATTCTGAAATATTTATACAGAATTTAGTCAGCCTCATTTCAGTACATAAAACATTTAATACTTGCTAATATAAAAATAGGACTATAGTCCAATGGCGTATCTAATGAGTTTTTGGCAGTACGTAGCTTTCTTTTCCATTAATTAAATACACAGGAAAATTCTGATCATGATAAAAATGATGTTATTTCTGATTTTTATACTAACTTCTTATTTAATGTTTCTCCAAAGTCAAACATCGGTTTGATACATACATCTCCCCAACACATTTACTAAAGGAATAATAAACATTTTACCGTATACCTTACTTCATACATTCTAATCTTAGCTACATTTTATTCTGTATTATTTATTGTAAGCTAAGTAATGAGATTTATCTTATTTTCATAACAATATAAAATTAATTATACAAGACATGTATCATCTTAAGCTTACTTATCTTGGCTGTCCTTGTGATTTATCTTCACAGACATGCAGGGAGAAATACAGGGCCCAAAGCTTACGTAATTTAGGAGCTTTCTTTATAATAAAAAATACAGAATAAAGCATGAAACGGAATTATTTAAAATTAGAAAAGAAGGAATCTTGAAAGGAAGGTGCTTTAGTGAATACACTTCATTATAAACATGCCTCCACACATTTGTTCGGCAATTTATTTTTTTAAATAATATTGCACACTTTTAACATACTTCTAGAGTTGAAAAATGAAGTCAGATTTTTAAAAAACTTTTAATATACTTCCCAGAAACTGAGAAAAGGGAATGACTTTAATGATTTCACTTTTGAAAATCAAGTGGTTTAATTCTTTGCTTTCAATAAAATTGAAAAAAGAATGGATTTAATAAAGCTGCCAGCTAAGAGATAAATTTAATGGTACTTCACTAGGTACTTTTTTGCGACTTCTCTCAGAAGGAGTCACTGAAATGAATATTGTTATAACAAAACTCTTTCTATTCCTACCTACTTATTTACACAAGTTTTCCCAGTGTTTACATCTACAAAAAGGCAAAATAAACAGAATTTAAGCTGAATTTGGTCCCATATTAGAAATAAATAATATTCATACAGGGATATATGGATTAATTGAAGGGGAAAATAGCTCCATTTATCTTATTAAGAAATACCTCCAGGCACACCTGGGTGGCTCAGTTGGTTAAGCATCTGACTGGCTCAGGTCATGATCTCAAGGTTCCTGAGTTTGAGCCCCATGCCAGACTCTGTGCTGACAGCTCTTAGAGCCTGGAGCCTGCTTTGGATTCTGTGTCTCCCTCTCTCTCCGCCCCTCCCCAGCTCACACTCTGTCTCAAAAATAAATAAACGTTAAAAAATACCCCAATGGAAAATTTTAAATAATTATCCAATTTGTAATTTATTTATATTGCATTGGAACACTGTATCCTGATAACTTCAATGATAACCCAATCCAGAAGAAAAATGTGAATCCTTCTGAGTTTTGTGGTCACAGGAAATTTAAAAATTAATTTCAATTCACAGTATTTCCCCCTGCCCCAACCACAGTTTTGCTTTCCTGGGTCTCAGCTACTAGTGGTTAAGCGAAGTCCAGATGCAGATGATCCTGACAAAGCTTACGTCAGCCACCCCCTTCAGTTCATCATGTAGGACTTTGTGTCTCACAAGGAAAGGGGAGTTCAGTACAAAAAGATACTCTGAGAGAAAATGAGAGAGACCACATAACTTTATATTGTTGTAATTATTCTATATTATTAGTTATTGCTAGTAATCTCTCACTGTGACTAATTTATACATTAAACTTTACCATAGGCATATACATATATACCTGGAATATATCCCCTGTGTGTTAATTTTTTTGCTTAAAAAGGGAGACAGGTGATCAAAAGATAACCCAAATGCAAAATATAAAACATTATGCAAAATTTTGGATGAGAAGGAAGTGAAAACATAATTTTATAGAGAAATAAAGAATGATGTAAAGTTTCTATCAAAAATAAAGTCATTTCTATACATTTTTAAGTGGGTGATAATGGGTACAAATTGCTATGGTATTTAGATTTCATTGGATATCTCTAAAAGATAGATGTGTTATTTAAAAGTCAATATTACGATACTTTAGAAAATATATTACATACAACTATTTAAATTTACCAAAAAAATATAGCTATCAATTTAAAAATGTGCGAGACAGGATATAGTTTTTGATAATTCTTTCTGTGGGTATGCAAACACAAAGGGTTTGAAACGCAATGGCCTAGATTCCTGCAAAAGTTGACTGACTGCCTTCTCTCAGCTCTTAGCATCTCCTGCATACAATGGGCCCTCCATACCAGCACTTCTCCAACCTTTCTGGTTGCAGGCCCCCGATACACTCTTACAAATTATTTCTCTAAGTATGTATGTATTTTTGTATGTAGTCCTCCTAAAGCTTTTATTTATGTGGGTTATAATTGTCAAATGTTTACCATATTAGATATTAAAGCCAAGGAAATATAACAGTATTAATTCATTAAAAATAACAATAAACCTAGCACATGTTAACAAAAATAACATTTTTATGAAAAATAACTATTTTCCAAAACAAGACAAAGTTTTGTGAGAATAGCAGTGTTTACGTTTTTGCATGCTTCTTTAATGTTTAATAGAAGACCTCTTCTAGACTCTAGAAAATCCTACTATGTACTTATGAAACAATGAGAGTGAAAAGGCAAATAACCTCTCAGTGTTATTATGAAAATACCACCACTCCCAGTTTGCTCTGTGACTGTCCGCTCACTTGCAAGTCCCTGCTCCTCTAGTTCTGGTCTTCCTCCTCAGGGAACATCTTTGCTCTTCTCTACCTGGTAAACTAGTAATCGATAATTGAAACGTCACTTCTTAGTTGTGGTTTTCCCTAATTAATTTAAACCCTCGGGAGAATTATTCGCATTCTTATGTTTTCCCATCATATTCTTCATTATGGCACCTATGCAATAATGATTGCAATGACTGACCACACATTTGATGTTTTTTTTAACTATGAGCTCTGAAAGGGAAGGGATAATGAGCAGTGGACCTGTCGGCTGAATACGCCTGCCACATCCAACGTTTCCTTCTAGTTCAGCTTTCCTAGTAAGCGGGCACAGTTGTTTGTTGTTGTTGTTTTTCTGATGTTGCCCCTATCTTCATATCCCAAGCTCCTTGTATAGTGTTTGGAACAGAAGAAACTTAATAAATGTTTATTAAATTGTATTTATTAAGTATGCCCAAATCGCTAGAAATCCATATAACTAACTTTTATGGATTTCTAGCTAATTCCATTTAACTTCTTTAATTTCTCATTATAGAAAAAAAGAATTAAATTCATGTATCACTGGGGACATGGCCAAAGTAGATAAGTTTAGATGAGCCTTATTTTCTAGTTTCACTTATATTCTAAAAATAATTAGATGATGATATCACCAGTGTAATCCTTAAAACTGTTTTTATTATTACGAAAAATTTCACATACAGCAACTAGAGAAAAATAGACAACCATGTACATGTCACTTAATTAAACTCATTTTTGCATTCTTTTATTGACCACTCCCCATCTCCACCCCACTGATTTTATATGAAGTGAATTCTGGACATGAGAGTATTTTAACCGTAAGTATGCATCTCCAAAAGATAAGGACTTTTCTTTAAAATACTACAATGCCATTAAATATTACTCTTCTGTATTAATAAGATTTTAATACCAGTTAATTAACTTACAGCATAATACTAGTTTCAGGTGTAAAATACAGTGATTCAACACTTAGATATACACCCACTGCTCATCACAAGTGCACTCCTTAATCCCCATCACCCATCTAACCACCCCCACTTCCCCTCTAATAACCATCTGTGTGTTCTCTATACATAAGAATATGTTTCTTGGTTTGCCTTTCTCTTTCTTTTTTTTCTCTCTTTGCTCATTTGTTTTGTTTCTTAAATTACACATATGAGTGAAATCATATGGTATATGTTTTTCTCTGAGTTATTTTACTTAGCACAATAATCTCTAGCTCCAACCATGTCTTGCAAATGGCGAGATTTCATCAATTTTATGGCTGAATAATATTCCATTGTACATATATACCACAGTTTGTAATGCATATTAATTTTATTTCAAATGACTCTGGGGTCTATAAAGTGAAATGTGAAGTCTCTCCTAATCACATTCCTCAGTAGCAACCAGTATTTCTAGTTTCTATTCTTTTTTCCTTTTTTTAGAAAGAGAGACTGTACCAGCAGGGGAGGGACAGGGAGAGAGGGAGAGAGAGGACCCCAAGTAGGTTCCACGATCCGCAATAATGCATTTGTTCTAAGTCACTCGTGCTTTCTTACCTAATTTCCTTCCAGACCAACAATCTGTAATAGCTGGGATACGTTGTAAAATTTATAGATACAAAATAAATGAAGATAATTAACATATGTGGATGGTCAATGAACTTAGCAGTAGATAACTGAATAATCTATATATTTCTAATAAGTCTGGTGAACCTCAAATTTTTATAAATTGACAGATTTATTGTTTATATTAGTAATTCTAACTTTTAAGTCAGAAACCCAAAATGTAAATAAAACATAAAAATGAAAATAAAACCAAAACAAACAAAACCCATCCTTTAACATGATCATCTGACTTATTTTTATTTTATTTTTTTAATTTTTTTTAACATTTATTTATTTTTGAGATATAGAGACAGAGTGTGAGCAAGAGAAGGGCAGAGAGAGAGGGAGACACAGAATCCAAAGCAGGCTCTAGGCTCTGAGAACTCACAGACCGCGAGATCATGACCTGAGCTGAAGTCAGCTGCTTAAAGGACTGAGCCACCCAGGTGCCCTGATCATCTGATTTAAACAACATAATCTTAATAGTATTATTTTAGCAGATAAATAAACCATAATTAAAGTCTATTTGGAATTGATCCCAAATCGAAACATTTAAATATATTTTCAGCAATTCATCCCTATAAAACAAAATGTACCATTAATGACGAAGCTATAAAAAAAGACCTTGCATCAACGCACCAATCGACAGAAACAACAATGTATTGCACATAAAAAATCAGGTTTGTATGTTCCTCACAATTCACAATTTTAATTGAAGATCAAAAATTACCTTTAGCTTTGGGGCTCCTGGGTGGCTCAGTCGGATAAGCATCTGACTCAGTCTCAGCTCAAGGTCATGAAATCATGGTCTGAATTGGAGCCGCACATTGCACTCTGCACTGACAGTGTGGAGCCTGCTTGGGATTCTCTCTCCCTCTCTCTGCCCCTCCCCCACTCACTCTCTGCCTGTCTCTCTCAAAATAAACTTAAAAAAAACTAACTTTGGCTTCAAATTGCTATAAAATGTTCAGTTAATGCCAGATTAAAGCACCATCATGGTTAAGAAAGCTTAGGGGCGCCTGGGTGGCTCAGTCGGTTAAGCATCCGACTTCGGCTCAGGTCATGATCTGGTTTGTGAGTTCGAGCCCCATGTCAGGCTCTGTGCTGACAGCTCAGAGCCTGGAGCCTGCTTCAGATTCTGCGTCTCCCTGTCTCTCTGCCCCTCCCCTGGTCACACTCTGTCTCTCTGTGTCTCAAAAATAAATAAGCACTAAAAAACAATTAAAAAAAAAAAAAAGAAAGCTTGAAAGCACAAATTATGAGAATGGACGTTTGAATCCTAATTCTGCCGTTTGTTGGTCATATGACCTTGAGCAAGCTATTTAATCTGTCTACACTTCAGTTCCCTCACGCTTAAGATGGAGAGAATACATTTCTCCAAGGGTTGTCATAAAGATTAGATGAGATAATCCAAGAAATGCATTTGGCCCAATGTAAGCATGATAAATTTTTGCTATTACTATAAACATATAAATGACAAACTATTAATAACAGTAAATCTTCACTAAAATATACTCACCAGAATATGGGACTTTCACCAGGTTCTTTCACTTTGTAGTATTCTTTGTCTTGGGGCAAGACTTTGGTTAAACCAAAATCTCCAATTTTAACCCTATTTTCGTTCTCCACCAATATATTCCTTGTTGCCAGATCCCTGTGGATATACCTTTTTGTACCAAGATACTCCATGCCCTATGGATGAAATAACATTTCTATTTCAGCTAAGTTTTATAAAGATAAATAATTTAAGTGGTCTTTCCTCTATATGCTCCCTTAATTATCAAAGAAAAACTCAATCAAAGACAATTACTTCAGCATGTGCTCTTCACTTACAACAAACAGCCGGGCTATTGAGTACCTTGCAGATCTGAGACGTATACTGTAGAAGTTTCTGATGATCTATTCGTTCTTTGTGTTTCTGGAGATAGTCTCGTAAACTTCCATATGGTAAGTATTCCATGATTAATCTTAAATTACGCCGGCCTTTTAACATATAAATGGGAAAACAATGTTTTACTTTGTCATATTTTAATGATAATAAACAACCATACATAAAAATGACTTAAAAATAAATAAACTCTAAGTCTAAGATGACAAAACTTGATTATAAATTAAATTATGTAGTAGTTAAGAACACAAGCTTTTTAAATCAAAAAGTTTTGAAAAGTAGCTTTAAAATACTTATGGTTTAATCTGTAACCCTTTCTGCAAACCCAAATAGGCTGATGAAAATTTCCTTTCTCCTCGTCTGTAATGAACAGAAAGTATCTAATTTAAAAAATATTTTCAAAGAGGGGTGCCTGGGTGGTTCAGTCAGTTAAGCCTCCAACTCTTGTTTTTGGCTCAGGTCATGATCTCACGGTTTGTGAGTTCGAGCCTCGCATCGGGCTCTGCACGAAGAGTGCACAGCATGCTTGAGATTCTCTTTCTCTCTCTGCTTCCCCCCCACACCCTCAAAAATAAACAAACATTAAAAAAAATATTTTCATAGAAAATGTGAGCAAAGATAATTTCTTTATTTAAAAATGATATTCTCTTGGTAAGCTTAAGCAAAAATGGTACTACCGCCCCCAGTGAAAAGAATGATTAACCAGGGAGCCAAAGACTTCCTATAGTTCTAGCCCACCATCACCAGGCACAATCTGCAGTGACATAAATACTTCTCTCCTTGGGCACTGGCATATTGGAAGTCCGGATCTTGAGACATTATTGGTTTCTATTATCCAGGATGCCAAGGACATACCTCGAGTTCAAAATAGGTTTCAATGGGCAACATACCAGCACTGTAGCACACTCCCTTGTACTTTACAATGTTGTCATGCTGCAGGGATTTAAGGATTTCAATTTCTCTTTCAAAGTCTCTCAGGTGCTCTTCAGTACTGTGCTGGAGCTTCTTCACAGCCACCACCTCCCCTGTGTTGTCTTGCAGAGGGTCATACCGACACATCTCCACACTGCCAAAATTACCCTAAACAGCACATCACATTAGGATGGAAATCTCAAGTTTTCTAGACAAATTACTAATAAATTTTAATTAGGCAAAATTCCAGTAGCTACAATTAACAGACATATCTCTAAGCTTACATTAGGCAACTAATGTATTATTAGGAAATAATATTTCAACAGATAGGTAGTAAATCTACAAATTTAATTTCTTCAAAAGGAATTATAGGCTGAAATATAAACAACTTTAAAAAAGCATTTAAACAAATCGTGAACATGAATTATTAAGATAAGCCAAGAGACATGTCAAGGAATTCCTAAATCTCTATCACTAACTTCCAGGACTATCTTTGCTTCTTCACAATATACCTTTTGATATCACTGTCAGTGAGCTAGGAACAAGGAAGGGTCTGTTATGGACTGAATATCTGTGTTCCCCCCAAATTCCTAAGATAAAGCCCTAACTCCCAATGTGAGTATATTTGAAGACAGGGCCTGCGAAGAGGTGATTATAAAGTAAGGCCTTATTCTGATATGGCTGGTGTCTTTGTAAGAAGAGGAAATGACGCCAGAGCTCTCTACCACATGAGGACACAGCCAGGAAGGTGGCCATAGAGAGGGAGGCCAAGAAGAGAGTATGCACTAGAAACTGAACCCTGCCAGCACCTTAATCTTAGACTTTCAGCCTCTTGAACTATGAGATATAAATATCTGTTGTTTATATGTATATGACAGATATACATATGTATATGTTGTTTATGTGTATCTAGTGTTTGTATGTATGTATACATAAGTATGTATGTATGTTGTATAGGGTATTTTGTTATGGCAGCCTGCACAGACTAATACAAGGTTGGATTTATTTGCTAAAAGTGGAATTCACAATTCAAAGGATACGGACATTTCCAAGATCCTTCATACATGCTGCAGCAGACACTTTCGAAGGGGTCACCTTCATTAGATTTAAGCTCTAATAAGCAGTGGAAAACTGTCAATTTTATCATATTGCTTCCAACACTAACCATTGTTAATTTTTCTAAATCTTTGCCAATTTGATAGGCACAAATCAATCTCATGTTTAAATATGGAATGCCTCTATTTTCTTTTGAAAGAAGAAGGTAAAGGCAAACACTGCGTGGGAAGAAAGATTTAGAACAGGAAACCAGAAGGGAATGAAAACGTTTGGAATAGGCAGGCACCACAGAGAAATCAAATAAGAGAGAATAAAAGAATTACCAGTTAAAACAGTCCTAAGGGCCACTCAATATTGGAAATCAATTTGCAATGAAAACAATAAACATTTATACCTGATTTTTTCTTACAGTGTTTGAGACACGAAAACACAAATAGAAAAATTAATTCAGAATTTTATCGTTCCTACACTAGGAAATGACCGGAAAAGTAAAACAGATAACCAAAGGAGGGAAGGTGACAGTACTGTGGATAGCAGTGGAAGCAGAGTGTAACTGCTGTGTCAGGAGGTCTACTTACTCTGGAAAAGGAGAGTTGGATCTAGAAGGTAGCTAATAGGCTTCACGAACTTAAGAAAGGGTCAAAGACACTGGCAATGACAAGGATACCAAAAAGGATTTATGTGTTGGGAAGAGTCTAAAGATACAAAGTCAGAGTCAGAGAGGGAGATTTCAGGATCTGATATTTCATAAGTAAGATTATTATAAGGGATTACAGAATTCAAAGTACACTCATTTAACATGTTCACATATTGAGGTTGGGAAATTTAAAAAGGTATTCAGTGGGTGCGCCAAAGAAGAGTGGGAGTCAGACAAAGATGAAAACGATGAGCACCAAAAGTACTTGGAATGTGGATCATCAACAAAGATGTTGGCCAGCGATGAGGGGAGAATAACCATGTCCAAATAGGACTAAATGTGATGCTGAGGTGTCTTTTTTTGGAAAAGTAGTAGCAGCAAGGTCCAGATCTGTGTGTCCCAGATCTGTACCAGAGAGTAATAGGTAATAAAGAGGATTTCAAAAAAGCTAGATTTTAATTGAGGTGAACAGTAAAGAAAATAAGTACAGGAGGACACGAGTATAAAGGAAGATCACAAACATACTCATTTTAGAATTCTGGAAATATTATTTAGAAAATATTATTTCTGTTAGTTTAAAAGACATGGAAATAATTTTGAGTATAAATCCCTCCTTTGAATACTTTCACCATGAATATTCTTTATTGAAAAGAATAAAAGAAGGCAGTATACCAAGAGTTGTGCTTTTATAAAATGAAAAGGTGACATGTACTTTTGTAGGGATGGCGTTTTAAATTGTTTCAATGAGGCAATACAAATAGCTAGACCACTGAACAATCAATTCTTTCAAATAAGCAAAGATGAAATTAATATTATATTGTCAAATGCAGCTAGAAAATATCTACATTAAAATACCTACCACTAGGGGCGCCTGGGTGGCTCAGTCAGTTAAGTGTCCAAATTTTGGTTTCTGCTCAGGTCATGATATCAGGGCTCTGGTTCCCTGAGTTTGAGGCCACATGGGCCTCTATGCTGTCATTATGGAGCCTGCTTGGAATTCTCCCTCTCCTTGCTCTCTGCTCCTACCTCACTCACGTGTGCACACGTGATTGCTTTCTCTCTCTTTCCCTCTCAAAATAAATAAATAAATAAACAAACTTTAAAACTGAAAAAAATATTGCTACCACTAAGGACCATTCTCTTTTCATTTCCTACAGACGAAATTAATGAGAAATACATATGGTTGTAAATATATTTTGAAAATGTCATCCTTACAGTCTCCTCAATTTACATTATATTTAAAATACTGTTAAACCCAAAGAACTATGTAAAAAGCTAAAAATGTTAAAAATCAAAAGGAAAAAAACTCTAAGCTGCAATAATGGGGAATGTTGTAAATACAGTATATTTATTTATAAAATTATGTTTGAAAAGAATATTAACAATGGGAAAATCTTGATATAATAAATGAAAAAGAGCAAGAGAGAAAATTGTATATATAATATATATTTTTTAATTTTTAAAGTTTATTTATTTATTTTAAGAGAGAGAAAGCATGAGTAAGCAGGGATGGGGCAGAGAGAGGGGGAGAGAGAGAGAGAATCCCAAGCAGGTGCTGAACTGTCAGCATGGAGCCCAACACAGGGCTCAAACCCACGAACCAAGACATCATGACCTGGGCAGAAATCGAGAGTCGGATGCTAGCTGACTGAGCCACCCAGGCACCCTGAGAAAACTGTATGTATAGAAAGATCTCCCTTCTGAAGCAAGGTGTACAGAGCCTGACGTGAAAGAAATGCATCTGCATTTTCCAATTACTCTGTGACAAATATATGTCACTTTCATAACCAGAAAAAAGTCACTCTAAAAAAGAAAATATACTTTATAATTTAGTTTGATCTTTCCTCCTTGCTCATCTAAATTAGCAAGGTTTCAATGTATTCTTTGTTATGTCTCTTTCTTAAATACTAGTACATATTGCTGAATTATGTTAATTATATTCATTTTATCCGTAAACCAAGACCTAATAAACAACAAAGGACTAAATTAAAAACTAAATTGTGTGGAGAGACAATGAACACATGAATGCTATATGTTTCTGGAAAAGAAGATAATTAATGACAGCTAGAGACATCTTAGGAAATCTTTTCTTTTTTTAATTTTTTTTTTTTTTAACATTTTAATTCATTGTTGAGACACAGAGAGAGACAGAGCATGAGCAGGGGAGGGGCAGAGAGACAGGGAGACACAGAATCAGAAGCTGAGCTATCAGCACAGAGCCCAATGCGGGGCTCGAACTCACAAACTGTGAGATCATGACCTGAGCCGAAATCAGACGCTTAACCAACTGAGCCACGCAGGCGCCCCATCTTAGGAAATCTTTATGGCACAGATAATGCTAACATGGCACTTACTATGTGAGGAAAGACTAAACATAAATATTTATTTCCCTTTTATTTAGGAATATGCTTAGGTTAAAAAAGTTAAAAGTGTATCGGTACATATTTTTACTTGTTTTAAGAAGAGAAAACTGTTGATGTAGGAGAGACTCACAAATGCCACAGACAGAATCTAGGGTAGGGTAAGGTCTGATTTTAAAAATCAAACTTTAAGATTTACTATACTGCTTTAATTTTTTAAAATTTTTTTAACGTTTATTTATTTTTGAGAGACAGAGACAGAGCATGAGCAGGGGAGGGCCAGAGAGAGAGAAGGAGACACAGAATCCCAAGCAGGCTCCAGGCTCTGAGCTGTCAGCACAGAGCCCAACACGGGGCTCAAACCCACAAACTAGAAAATCATGACCCAAACTGAAGTCAGAGGATTAACTCCAGGCGTCCCTATTATATCACTTAAAAAAAAAATTTTTTTTTAACGTTTATTTACTTTTGACAGAGAGACAGAGTGTGAGGAGGGGAGACCAGAGAGAGAGAGGGAGACACAGAATCCAAAGCAGGCTCCAGGCTTTGAGCTGTCAGCACCGAGCCCAACACGAGGCTCAAACTCACAAACTGTGAGATCATGACCTGAGCCGAAGTCGGTGCTCAGCCGCCTGAGCCACCCAGGCGCCCCCTATTATATCACTTCAAAAAGAGAGAGTTTCCAACGGTTTTAGAAAGCGTTAATTTATTCTTTAATATTAATAATTATTTTATTTTTTGCAGATAATCACTAACAGTTCTTCACTAATTTGATATTAAAATCTGTTTTTTTTTTAATTTTTTTCTTTTAGCTTTTTTATTTTTTTATTTTCGAGAGACATAGAGACAGAGCGTGAGCAAGGGAAGGGCAGAGAGAGAGGGAGACACAGAATCTGAAGAAGCAGGCTCCAGGATCTGAGCCATCAACACAGAGCCTGACGCGGGGCTCCAACTCACAGACCGTGAGATCATGACCTGAGCTGTAGTCAGCTGCTTAACCGACTGAGCCACCCAGGCGCCCCTAAAATCTCTTTGTTTTTAAAGGAGTCAAAAGATACTGAAGGTGCACACTCTGTTGTCTGGAACATTGACTCTCAAGAACGGGGAAAGCTCAGGTGAGGTGTGGCTGTTAGAAGCGCTCCATCACCTCCCAGTTTACACTTGCTAATTCACTTCTACCCCTAAATCGGTCTCAACCACCAGCTATGAGAAAGCACATTAATATTTAATCAATAATAAAGAAAGGAGAAATATACTATTTGGATTATCTAGTAAGGTACATGAGAAGGGAAAAACTATAATGACTTTTTAAGGAAGTTCAGGGATCTATTATTTTTAGAAAATAATGAAAAAAATCAAGAATTTAAACTAAATAAAAGAGTAGTCTGGATAAGTGGACAGTAAATCACAGGTAATTACTGAGCTACTGAAGGCTTGTTTTATTAACTTAAAGTTACTTTTTCTAAGTAACTCCCATCTGTGAATATATGTAGATACATCACATTTTCTTATGTGGCTTATACGCCTAAACATTCTTTTATAAAAGTTCATTTTCAGAACATAATTTACATATATACTTAAATAGAGCTGAATTTGAGTTAATGCAAATATTGAATGAATTATGTTTAAATTAATGAGATTTTAAAGTAATTATGAATAATAAGGAATTGTCTAAGAAAAGAATATACCCTAATTATGCCAGATAATATTCCTGAAAATAATTTTATAATATTCTTGTATAGATAAGTATACTATAATTTATTGCAGAACTGTTTAACTTAGAAATACTTTCTGGGTAATTTTATTTTATTTTTTTAACGTTTATTTATTTTTGAGAGAAAGAGAGAGAGAGACAGAGCACGAATGGGGAATGGCAGAGAGAGAGAGAGACAGAGAGAGAGAGAGAGAGAGAGACACAGAATCCAAAGCAGGCTCCAGGCTCTAAGCTGTCAGCACAGAGCCCGACGTGGAGCTCGAACCCACAAACCATGAGATCATCCAAAGTTGGCTGATTAACCAACTGAGCCACCCAGATACCCCTTTTCTGGATAATTTTAAACAAATTTCAATCAAGTACTGAATAACAACACAGTGTTGTATCCTATTTTTAAAAAATTCTTAAAACTAATAACCAAAATTACATAAGGGCTGGCCATATTAATAGAATTTTACATGAAAAAGTAATCTGTAATTAGAAAACTATGGGATATCTCAAATAAAATTTGAATAGTTCATAAATATTCATGAATTACAATGTTGCCGCTTGTACCAATTCACATCTTATGAAAATTTTAGATGTTGTGATCAGTATGAAATTTAAATAGTGAGTGTGCTTATCACACTGTTCTATAACTGTTAGCTGCAATCTACCTCCTCTAGAGAAGTTGTGAACTAGTGAGACAAGGGCTATATCCCATATCCACAGTGACCGGTGAGGCACCTAGAGTTCTATTTGTATATTAAAGCCACATCATTTCAGGAAAAAAAACTAACAATCTGGAAGTAATTCAGACCCTCCCAAAGATGTCAGGTTCCCAGATTACCCTTCAGATTTTCATCCACTGGCTTAAGAATTTCTGACTCCTAAAGTGAAGGCATCTAGTTTGGATTTTGGAATTTGAAACATTGATTTATTCCTAGAAGATGCCCTTAATCATACGAATGTTCATATATTCATGTTTATATTAACAGCTGAGTAAATACAGAAGTATAAGAATTAAGAAGCTTATTAAAAATATCCACATCAACTGAAGATAATGAAATTTCACTATATGTTGTTCCCTTTACTTCAAGTAAGTTGGATTTTACTTTCCAAAACTTTCTGTACAGTTTACCAAAAAAAAAAAATCTCTGGGAGATATGATAATTCACATTAAAGGCTGGCTATAAGGATGAACGAAATTAAGTGGTTTGTTCAGAATAGCAGAGAAAAAAATAACTTTAAGGTTTTCATGATTTTGTGACTAGTGACTATGTTACCCATCTAATGCCTAGTCATTCAAAACACTTGCATATAACTAACAATAAATCAAGATGTATTCAACCATAAACCTGTGAATAAGTCATATTACAGTAATTTCTGGCTTTTCCATAAGCAATTTATTGTTTGCAATGCAATCCCTGGTGGGAATAAAATAATTATTTTCTTTATGTCTTCACATTACATGATTTGCCCCAAAAAGATAACAATAGAAGATGACAATACAACTGAAGCAAACCCACACAAAGAAAATCAAATACACGTGGGAGAGAGCAGAAATAGCACGGAAACAGAAACATGGAGAGGTTCTGATCTCACGTGTGCTACTATCTAATTCTCTGACCATAGACAAGTTGCTTAACTTCGTTGGACCTTAATTTTTCTCACTGTGAAATGAAGAGGTTACTCTTAAGTCTAAACTGTTCTAAACACCACTTTCTGAAATGTCTACAGATAGATTTTAGGACTGGGGAGCTGGAGGAGTGGATGACAAAAGGTTTGTTAAGTGCTGGACACACTGCGTACTACCAAGAAAGTGATGCTGTCAACAGAGCTGTGGCCAGGATGCCCACTGCGGCTGGCATCCTTTAAGCGATCTTCCAATGCTCTCCACCTTGACATTCATGCTCTTTTATAATCCCTTCCCCTTGATTGTAGGCTGAATTTGTCAACTCATTTACAATGAACAGAATATGGCACCAGTGATGAGATGCCACCCCTGAGATTAGGTTACAAGAAGACCATGACTTCTACCTTGGTGTCTGCTCTCAGCTGCCATGCTGTGAGGCGGCCCTGCATAAAGGCTCATATAAGTGAGCCTGGAGAAAGATATTCTGAGGCCTGTCAATAACCATGTGAGTGAGCCTGAAGTAAATCTTCCCCTTGCCAAGCTTTCTGATAAGAGTGTAAGGCCTGGATGACAACTTGATTGCAGTCTTGTGAGAGACCGTGAGCTGGAACCACCTAAATTTCTCCCAAATTTCTAATTCCTAAACTAGGTGAAAATAAATGTTTGTTGTTTCCCTCTGTTAAGTTTTAGGGTAATTTGTTACACAGAAATAGATAACTAACACACCCCAAATAGCCGTATCTTCCAATTCCAATTTGTAAGCCACATGGTACAGAACTCTATCCTAACAAGCTCAGGAGAAGAAAGAGAGCTTACCACTTTAATTGGACCTATAAAGAATTAAGCTTTTCCTGGTTTTACTTAAAATATGTAGGCTACGCATGACTGACTTTTAGCGCAGATAGAGACTCTGTCCTGCTAACAAACACGATCCAGTCAAAGAATCAGAAGAAAACTAAAAAAGGAGATAGGTAGAAAGGCTTAATTAACTGTTCCTTTCTGTATTGTGTAACTAAAGTGCCTCTACCAAGAGAAAGTCCCATGGTCCAACTGAAAAGGGGAAATAACTAATTACCATCCTCTTAAAGATGCTCAATGCATATTACATGCTTAAAGTTCTGAGAGGGTCTTCAGTAAAAAGAGCTATTACTGAACATAGCATTTCTTCAACATCTGATGAATAAACCTTTTTTCTATAAACATTCTTTAAATTTTGTGGAAAGTGAATTTTAAAGAATCTTTAAAGCCTTTATTTTCTAAATGTTTTATGATAATACGTTAACTATTTTAAAAAACTCCTGACACCTTACCTTGCCAAGTTGCTGTAGAAATTTCAAGTGTCTCTCTTCAAACTGTGTTGGGTCTCGGTCTTCAAAAGCTCCAGAAAACCCTAGGGTGCCTATCCTATTTGGTAACATGTCATTTTCTGTTAATAGTTCATAATCTGGAGAGATAAAGTATATGACAACTGTAGGCTGGCAACACCTCTGGGTTAAAATGTATGTATTCAAGCTAAGCAAAATAACCAGAATGAGTCAGAAATACTAAATACAAATTCATACAGGACAACTCTAATAGTTTAAACTATATTAACAGTCTTTATTACTCATAACCTAACAGGCTTTCTAGAAAAAGTTTTGCAAAGGAAAATTACTTTCTAAAATAGGCAATTCTAGTATTTTTAAGTAAGATTATATTATTTTGACTTTTGTGGTGAGAATGGTAAGTGGTATTGGATGAGGAAATAACTATGGGTCAGACATATGTACATTTAGCTACATGTTTTAAAGGAGGAGTGGGCAAATAAAAACAAACCTACTTCATGTTTAGAAAACCACTCAACTATAAAATATAGTAGTTTAAAAAAAAAGAAAAAATTGCTTTTAAAAAGTCAAATAACCCAAATAAACTTCCACAGTGTACTATTCATTAATTGGTAAAGTAAAACCAGGTTATTGAAGAAGAGACCTCAGTTAAAAATGGAGAGACTGCTTAATCAAGAAGACTATAATATGTACGAAGTAGGAAAAGTCGTATGAACAGTCTAAAAGACATCAAGAGTCACTATATTGTACACCTGAAACTAATATAACACTGTATGTTAACTAACTGGTATTAAAATAAAAATAAAATAAAATAAATAAAAGATATCAAGGAACTTCTAATAAGGGATTACAAAATTAGTTAAGATTTTCTAAAAACTATCAAGATAGAAAGGCACCTGGAAAATCAATAAGACCATTGCACGGATACATACCTGGAGTAAACAAACTATTAAGATCTCGTATGATGGCTCTGAAAGAAGGTCTAAAATCTGGTTCATAATCCATACAATTATTAATAAGATTTGCTAATTCTGTCCACTTTGGTGCAGGCAGCTGGTGCCTATCTTCATAAAACTGGAGCTTCTATAATTAAAGAGCCAGATGAGAAATTGTAAATGTGATAATCAAGCTTTTTTTTTTTAAACATACGATAGGCTAAAAAGTATCAAATCACAGGAAAGAAAAGCAAGTGTCACAAAGTAATTCCAAGTTCACAGTCAGTATAAACTTACTCTCTGAGAATCCAAAGCACTCAGGGGTTTATCTCCTCCACTGCAGATTTCCCACAAAGTGGTACCAAAACTCCATTTGTCTGTGGCTGAGTTTAGATTTTTAGGATTCTCAATGCATTCAGGTGGTACCCATGGTATTCTCTCCTGAAGAACTTTGAAATGATAGCAACAAAGTACAGTTAAATAGTTCCCACAAGTAAATAATTCTTCGATATGCAAATAATTTTTAAATTAGTTCGGATACTTTGGTCTTTTTTGGGGGGTTGTGAGTTGCGTGCAGTAGGTGTACGCATTTGTGAGCCGCAGGGACCTCCGAGGGCATCTCAGTCAACACTTCGGCTTCAACAACGACAACACCGAGACCCAACGCTCTGTGGCCAAAGTCACAAAATTTGTTTGTAGCATGGAGAGAATTAGAATCTTAGACAACAAATCCTGGATCAACCAAACTTCCTTTCATTAAGCCATTGCGTCTGAACTCACATCCAATTCTATCTACCCCTTCCTAGAAGCTGTGCGTTCAATAAAAATTTTTTCCATAAGATTATCTTAAATTGCCTTTTGCTTTTGTATTTCTTTACAATGTGTAAGTAGTAAGGTAACATTAACATCACTCTGAGCTAATGACCAATAGCAGTGGCAATTCCAACTTGCACATGAAAAAACAAGGACCAACAGGCAGATCAATTACTTAAGTATAACAAGGTATTCTGAATACAGAACGGATACAGGTAGTTTCTGCCAAGATACGGAATTTCCCAAGTGAAGGTACTATGGTCTTTGACCTCATCAGAAAAACGTTATCCAAGGAAGGAGAGAGCACGTTTAAATCCACCTTCTGGTAACCTGGCATGGATACATAGTAACGTCAATAAAATGAGGTAGAAGAATGAAGGATAATCTGTTGTGCTACATCTTTTAGTGTATTTTGGTAAAACAGTATGGATATTTTTGCTCTATAATTAAGAGATTAAAGAATATAGGCCCTTTTCTCTTTCACCATATAAATAAATTTTCTCCTTCTTCATTTCCATTCCAAATAGTAAAATTTCCCTTAATATAGGTTCTAAGATCCTATAACACCTTCTGCTCTGTTGTCTGTCTTTACTGTCAGAGAAGCTATCAAGCTTCAATACTGTTAGCTCAGATAGGATATATCAAGGCACAGGTGTTGATCAGTTTACAGTCTACATCTAGTACATCCGTTTAGAGAAACTAGCTAAGATAATGAAATATAATTACATTATTTTATCAAGAAAACTCTGTGTAACTATGTGACTGAAATTTTTACTTTGTTAAATAGAAGGCTAACAAAAAAGATTGTTTTTCAAGTTTTAAAAAATCAGAATTAGCTGAATAATTAAACTAAAGAAGATCTCAAAGTAGATAATATGTCTTCTCAAATTTTTAGTGACTGAAGGAAAGGAAACTTTAGATAATTTACTTGTGGCTCAAAGACTGTATTAGAAAATTTCACATTAAAAAATAGATAAAATCTGAATTTCCATATAAGCAGGGATTAAAACTATTTTAAAAAATAATTTTATAGTCCATGATAACATACATAGAAGAAAGGAAAAATGGACAGAGACCAGGATGTAACTAGGATACTTAATTTGGATTGCTAAAAATGGTAGTTAAATTTTATCATTAATCAAGAACATGTCAATAAAAGAGTCTGAGAAAAAAATTAACAATGTACTTTTCGCACTATCTCTAAATAGAGACGCGGAATCACTCTGTTGTTCACCTGGATCTAATGTGACATTGTGTGTCAGCTATACGCAAATAAAAAAATTAAAAAAAAAAAGTGAAATGCGATTCCTGTTGAACTTACTGTCCTTTGGCAAAACTGTAATACTAATGCCAGGATCGCTAAGTTTGATGAAAGGAGGATTTCCTGTCTTCCTGTCTTCTTCTCTGATAAGCAGAATATTTTTGGCACACACATTCCCATGAATAAGAGCTTTTTCTTCCTGTTAAAGTTAAATGCACATTCAAATATCAATCCACAAATATTTGAACACTTTGTATATCCAAAGTCCCAAAATGGATTTAAAGGGGAAAAAAGGACAGGATTACCTAATAAACATTGATTTGGAAGCATGCTTTGACATAAGAGAAAGTTTTACAGCAGCTCTGTGCTTTCTGTTTTACTTTTCCAATGACACACCAATCTACCCCCATGATGAAACGCATATTAAAATTACTCAGTGCCACTTCACTTCCCAAAGCTGAGATTTTAAACAGTAAGTATTGTTCCTGTTCAGCGGCAGGACACAGGTGCACTCGGAGGGGTTTGATCACGGGCTGGCCCTCTGGTATTCTGCTCCTCCGGCAATACTGCTTTCTCACCAGACATAAAGTCCAACTGTCCACAGACACCACAACCAGGTGTCTTCCGCAGGGATGTTCTGCTATCCAGAGCTAGCAGAACAGGTTTCTGCATAATTTCTTAGTAAATTCTCTAAACCCAAGTGACACAAACTACAAATTGTCCATCAGCAATTTTAGATGACTGAGGGATGACAAAACTCCTTCAAAAGTGATTTTACATAAATAAATATATGCCTAAAATAATTTCTTTCATCAACTAACACAGATTATTTTAAATGACTCAGCATTCATTTACAGATTTATTTCTTGTTCCTGGATCAAGATTCTTCCTACATTGTTCAGAAGATAGAACATTATGTTTTCGATAAAAAATTATACTTATTACTTACTAGAAAATGCATGGCCCATGCCAACTGTTTAGCCACTTCAAGTTTCCATAATATACTTATAGAATTTTTATTCTTTTTCAGGTATGTATCTAATGATCCAAATTTTACAAACTCCTGAACCAGAATATCTGCATTAAAATATACAAATAATAAGGCTCAAGTACACATATTTAAAAATACATGTAATTTTAAACTCTTATAAAATATATTTATAGTTATATATGAGTATTATAGTAAAGAGATTAAATTATGGAAAATTCACTAATTTAAAGAAAGCTTAACAGCTATATACCATTGTATTTTTGGGTTTTAGTTTATTTACAACAGCAAGATATAGGAATCTAAACAATTACTATATATAATAATATAAAATCTATGTTATGCACTTTTATTATTATAATGTTAATATATATGCGACTACTCCCGCATATCTCTATGTATTAGTACTGAATTATGGCTGCTTTTTTTAAACAAATGAAAATTTCTCACAGAGTTAACTTCTCTTCCATGATACTACAGTGGTATCCCCAACTTTTTTTTTCTATTCTGAGAGAGACAGAGACAGCACCAGTATGAGAAAGGCATAGAAAGAGAGAGAGAGAGAGACACACACACAGAAAGAGAGAGATAGAGAGAGAGAGAGAGAGAAAACTCTAAGTAGGATCTGTGCTGCCAGTGCAGAGCCCCACGCGGGGCCTGAACTTAAGAAACCGTGAGATCGTAACCTGAGCTTATGAGTCTAACCAAGAGTCAGATGCTTAACCTACGCACCACCGAGGTGCCCCGTGTCCCCAGCTTATCTGTGGTTTTGCTTTCCACAGCTCCAGCTACCCAGAGTCAACAGGCTCAGAAGCAGACGATCCTCCTTCCAACTCACTGTCAGAGGTGGTAGCCTAATGCGACGCCACGACGCCTGTGCCATCCCCCTCACTTCATCTCATCACAGAGATATTTTACCATCTCACATCATCACCAGAAGAAGGGTTAGTATAAATACGATATTTTGAGAGAGAGAGAAATCACATTCACATAAGCTTTTATTATAGTATATTGTTACAACTGTCCTATGTTAGTATTATTGTTATTTCTTACTATGCCTAATTTATAAGTTAAACTTTATTACAGGTATGTACGTATAGGAAAAAGACAGTGTATATAGGATTAGGTACTATCCTCAGTTTCAGGCATCCACTGGGGGTCTTGGAACAATATCCTGCAGAAAAGGAGGGACTACTATATTCAGACATCTAAACTTCCTGAAATTCTTCTACACATAAAAATTTATAGCAATGTCTATTCTATTGCAGGCATTAAGGAAGAATTTGAGTTTGAATTCCAATAATCCTTTGAATTTATGCTGCAAAAAAGCAAAAATATGTTTTGCATTACTTTGTCTTTAAAAGCATATTTTAAAAATACTATTAAGATATATTTTGCCAGAGAAACAAGTGTGTGCTTCTAAAAAACACTACTGACTGCCTTTAAGACAGATAAAAATTTCCAGCTCTGTCAGTATTAACCAAGTTCCCCAAAGCCAAGACTGCTTCTACAGAAAGACATATATAATATGAATATATTATATGAAAGATATATAATATCAGCTTTGGACCTTGCTGGGCAACTAAAACAAATTTAACGAATGTTTTGCTACCCATAGTTACTTTGGAAAACATAATCTGTATACTGATAATTAAGAATTGACTACAGGTAAATTTATGTCACGGCAAGTGTCAAAAAGAGAAAGAAAAGAAAAAAAAGAATAAATATATAAGAGTTACAATGAACAAGAGCTTAATGAAACTATTTTAATGCAGCACTGAAGGCCTACTATGTTTCACAGACACCAGTTATTGTCCTAAGTCTCATTACTTTACATGTCATAAAAGAAAAAAATTGGCAATTAAATAATGACATATCATTGATTATATCACACATCCCAATTTCAGGTATTTTTAAATGTGCAAAAAGTGTTTCACACAATCAATGAAATATAAAAGCAAGCATAAGAACTGGAATTACATGCTCTGAAACACTGTTTTCAAACTTTTTAAAGAAATATATCCTTTTATTTCTCTTAATGAAAAGTATCAGAAACATAAATAAAAAAAGAGATGAATACAGAACCACTCTAGTTAGGGATACATGAGCACAAGTCTCACTAATACATCTAGATTCACCCTCACTTCATCGATCCCCTGAGATACCTAAATACCTCCACAGAAGAGATTTGAAAATCACTGCCTTTAAAAAGACTATCAATTTTCAAAAATATGAACAAATGTTATATAATTATGGATGCATATTTAATCTGCATTGCTAATACAAAATGGAGAATTACATAAGTAATTTTCTGAATGTAAACTTGGTTTTTATGAACAGTCTAAATTTAGCCAAAGAATATATCAAATATCAACACCCAATCATTTCAGTTTCATTAAAAATTCAATCTGTAATTTGTCTTTTTCATAATTCCAAATAAATTTGTACTAAAATGGCTAGTTATTTCAATGACATACTGAACTAGCCAAAATGTGTATTGGTATGGTTAACAGAAAAGATTATAGAACATGTTTACTCTAAGACTTGGCTGTTTGAGCATTTTAACAGAAGGCATATTAACTGTTTTCTGAATTTTAATTTCATTCATCTATTTCCTTTGTTAAAAGACATAACTGATGTTTTTAGTTCTACGATATTTTTGGTTTCAACAATATTTAATTCCTGTTAAACATGGTTTATACTGATACTTAATTATGATTCTGAAATTGAATTTTCTATATAAACACAACAGATGTTCTCAGAAAGGCATAATATGGACATGAAGAAGCCTGTAGTTTTACTTACTCTCCTCTCCACAGACACATACTCCATAATTTAACACCAGGTGCTTGTGAGAAAGCTGGCTCATCATGCTTGCTGCTTCAAAGAATGACTAAGGAAAAGAAAAACATACCAAAAAGGCAAAAGAATTATTGTTTGTTTCTAAAAATGTTCATAAGTCAAAAAGGTACCATCTGTCATAAGAGAAATGTACTTTCTCCTAATTCTAAGCAGGACACAGATAAGGCTACAACATGCTGTGGTTCCCTTAGATGGACTTGACACTGCTATCAGCCTCAGTGCCAGAGCTCATTCTGTGGAGCCCCTGAGAAAGCCTAGAATAAGGAAATACCAAAGAGAGGGAGGAACAGGGGTACCAGGCATCATGAGCGACGCAAGTTCGGCAGCCCTAGACCCACTGCACCTGGAGGAGAGAACAGACACAGACACCATGCACTAAAGTGAATGAACTGAAGTAAATGAACGAGAGCTTCCAGTAACTTCTCAGAGAATTAAGACTGATGTCTGCGCAGATAAAATCTCCCGACAACCGTGTCAGGCATGGTATTAATATCACTCTAACTCAACCTATGACTCGAACTTCTGGGGACAGCTGTCGAGGGTCACAGGCCACCAACACTGTGGTATTCCCGGCTAGAAAAACGTCTTCACTCGGTATGTCTCACATCACCATCCGCTGACACCATTTAGGACATGTTACTCGTCATAAATGTTTATTATGTCATGTTTGGCGATGCTTTGCTATGGAAGGGGCCCTGACAACTGACAAGCGGGTCTCTGCTGGCTAGCATCTCCAGATCAGGCCCAGAGGCATCCACGTTTCACCTACAGTGTTCCTTAGGACAGGGCCTTTCAAAATTTTTTTAAGAAATAGGTTAAACCATGGAAGAAATCTGTGGAAACCCATAAAGCTCTGGAGAGCCAAGATTGAAAGCCACTGACTTAATATATGCAGAAATGTAGTAATACCTATAATACAATGTTATGAGTATTAGTTTGGAAATAATTATTAAAAAATCCAACAATTCTCTACACCCCCGCTCCCAGAGAGCATCCTCAGAAAGGTCCTTGATATGTATACTTATAAAAATTACAGTTTTGAAAAGCTGCATGCATGAATGTGGTGTGTCAATATGAGACCATATGTTTAAATATCATGAACTACATAAGTTACACCAAGAACATACACACCTCTGAATAGTTTCTGTGTGCTTTATCCAGAACTTTTAAAAGCACTTCTGTTTCATGCAGCTGACCATAGTCTCCTACTTCTCTTCTCACACCTTTAAAAATTTTTGTAAAAGTGCCTTGGCCGAGGCTTTCATTCTGTAAAAGAAAAAAAGGAAAAACAAGAATGATTAAAGACCAAGAAAGATGTAGGAATTAGGAAATATGTTTAATGACAAAGAGTTTTTAAAAATCCATAAGTATTATCTGTATTTTGTAATAAAAGACAGAACATAAGGATTAATGAATAAAGTGCATTTTGGTTCCACCATGTTCTGAAACCCCCTGAATTAGCTATAATTATCACTTTTTCATGCGTCAGTGTTTACACATGAATATTTTTGTTTGCCTTCATAATAGTGAAAGGCAGTAGAGTGGTCTGTGTAGGCCGAGTGTGGAACTCCTAGCTGTGTGACCTTGTACAGGCTCCTTGATCTCTGTGCTGCAGCTATCCTGGTTTCCTCATCTCAGAAATGGGGATAATCGATTTTCCATACTACTGTTATGAACAATAAATTAATAAATACATGATAGCACTTAGTACAGCCCATGCCACGTGGACTTCGTAAGAGTTAGTTATGACTGCTATCACTAGTGTTTCTTGCATATCCTTCCGGAATAATTGTTGAAAGCCCGCACTCTGAAGCTGGGCTGTCTGTATTCAAATTGCAGCTCTGCTGTTACTCGTTTTGTAATGTCAGGTCATGTAGCAACTCTCTGCTTGCTGTTATTCACATGATGATTCAAGTCTTTACAATTCTGTATTATTCTATCTATCGTTTCCTTATGGAACTTAGACATCAGTTGGTCTTTCTTATTCCACTCTCTGTGTCCCTTGATTTCTCTTTCATAATTTCCATTTCTTTCTTCCTATCTGCTGCATCTGAAAATTTTTCAGATTTTGCAATTCACTAATTCTCCCTTCAACAATGGTAATCTGCTCTCTTATTTCGTTTTAATGTCAATGAGCATGTTTTTCATTTCTATATTTTCCTTTCTCCAAATTCTTCTGGTCTTTTTGATAATGCTTAGGGTTTTTTTCCCCATGTTTTCACTCAATTTGTATCTTTAAACATATATATGGTATTTTATAACCTCAATCTGAAAAGTCTGTTATCTGAAGTTCTTAGGACTCTAATGCAGGCATTTGCTGGTCTGCTGACTCTTGCCTAATTCTGGAATATTTCCCTGTAACGTTTTAAAATTTTGATTAAAAGCTCATGTTTAGTTTCTTTGTGGGGATTCTGGGTGGCTTAGGTTAAGAGTATATTCTTCTAAAAAGATTTTGTATTTGCTTCTTCCAAGCATGACAGGGTATTACTTTTTATTTTAATTTATTGGCATAGGGATTCTCAGACTATGAAGATAGTATAAATAAATCTAAACCGAAAAGCTTATGATTACAAATTCTCAGGAGAGACTTTTTTTCTAAGAACCCAACTAAAAAAGACAACACTCCTTTTCTTCTCCTTTTCCTAGTGGATGAATTTTTCATAATCCAGGTTGTTTCACTGTGGATGTATTTATTTGAGGGTCCTGGCTTTATTCTGAGATGGTCTCACTTTTAACTCTTGGTCTTGTGGAGGCCTTATAAGTCTTGCCCCTTCTCTGTGTTGCTTTTAGATCTTAATTCCCTTGATTAGTGAAACAAATCTCGACCCCCCCAACATCATCCTGCAGCCCAAACATCAGCTCTTAGGCACAGTTTGTTTTCAGTTCCTTCTTTGTTTTTAACTCCTTGCATTTCCCTTACTTTGTGGGGAACTTAAGAATTACGACATAGGTCTTTTGTAGAAGAAGATTTTTAATTTTTAATTTAAGATTTAAAAAGGAATATTTTTAATTTTTTTAAGTTTATTTATTTATTTTGAGAGAGAGAACATAAGTAGGGGAGGGGCAGAGAGAGAGGGAGAGAGAATCCCAAGCAAGCTCTGCGTGGTCGGCGCAGAGCCTGATGTGGGGCTCAATCTCATGAATCCATGAGATCATGCATGACCTGAGCCGAAATCAAGAATTGGACACTTGCGGCACCTGGGTGGCTCAGTTGGTTGGGTATCTGACTTTGGCTCAGGTCATGGTCTCACGGTTTGTGGGTTTGAGCCCTGTGTCAGGCTCCCTGCTGACGGCCCAGAGCCTGGAGTCTCCTAAAGATTCTTTGTCTCCATCTCTCAACTGCCCCCCTCTTGCTCACACTCTCTCTCTCAAAAAATGAATGGGCATGAAAGAATGAGAGGGGAGGGGAGGGGAGGGGAGGGGATGTTTAACCAACTGAGCCACCCAGGTGCCCTTTGCTCATTTCTAACTCAAGTTTGGTATCACATTTTCACAAGAAATAAAAATATTTACACGAAAATAAGATTTTGATAATATAGGTTATATTAGGATAGTCCCAAATGTCACGTGAGTGTAATGCGGGATAGGAAATTAAGAAAACAGTTGTTTTAAAAAGACAAAAAAGACAATGCAAAGACATTAGCATCTAATGACTTACAAATATCAAATCTTCATTTCTGATTTTGTGAAACACCATTTGGTTCACATTATTATGCCTTTGTAATGTTGGTGATGTTGGTACATCAGAAACACCATTGGTTCTAAAGACTAGAAGGTTTGATTTATCTGTTAAAAAAAATTGAAAAATAATATATAACCAAAATACACTGAGGATATAAACTGCTCCAAAGGGGTAAAATAAAATGTGTTCCATGTAAAAGAAATACTTACAACTTATTGTTCATTTCTTCAATAAAGAGAAATTTATTTTAGGAATTTATTCACTGAACTTGGCTGTATTTTAACCAGTTATTTCAAACATTCAAACTGTAATGATTTCCTTAACTAAAATAATTTTTAGGAATTTTAATAATTTTTAATAAACCTGTTATTTCAAGAGATTTCAATCATACTATTATTATTTTAAACACATAGAAATTAAAATTCTAAAAGAGTATGACAGTTTTTACTTAGAATAACATACGAGATTTGGTAGAGGAGTCTTTCAATTCAGTAAGTAAGTGATCGATTTTATATCGAGTGGTTGCTGTTTTGGCATTACGGAACTCCACGTGACACGTAGACTACCTGAATCGAACTGAACAATACTATCTGAGAATGCTTATTCAAGAGAATGAGACAAAAACCAATCTGTTTTTGGAGCTGCTTCCTTCATATTTCTTTTCTAATCAATATAATGAAGATGCCTTTTACCATATACACAATCCATGACCAGTATCTTAAAACTAACTAGAAAATTATTTTACCTTTCAACTTTGGAGGACAGCATTTAGTAAACTGGAAAATTATACTGTCTGAGCGAACAGTTTCCATCTGGTAGCAATTCAAAAGATCTTTAAGATTACTGAAGTTCTTCTTGGTCCCACTGAGGTTGTATTCTCCACTCTCATTTTTTGTAATCAAACAGTGCTTATATTCGATGACATTATCTCGCTATATAAGTTTAATTATAAAGAGAGAGGGAAAAATCACAAAGGTCATCACAGTAATTATTGTGACAAAAATGTTATCACAGAAACAACCACGGAACAGTTAGACATTTGAACTGTGAATCCTAACATAATACTGGTATAAGGAGATAGAAGGGCCTGGTTCCTCAAAAAGATATCTGATTATAATTACATACCTTATATAAATGGCTCAACAGTTGATTTTCTTAAAAAGCAAGTAAGAAAGCAATGATAATTAAAAATAATAATACCATCATTAACAGCTTTCCATCATTTACAATATAAAATCTAAAACTAATTTATAAATAAGGACTTCCAAGAGCAGGCTTCTGCGTCTGTCTCCAACCTCAGCTTCTATCAGTACCAACGAACAACCTGCCCTCGCCGTATTAAGTGACCTTAAAAATTTCAAGCAAATACCATGTTATTTCATGCTTTGATAAACGCACATGTCTCTCTACCTATGAATACACACCCTCTCCTTCTGAGCAATGGACTTTTAGACATTTCTTAACACTCAGGTCAAGTATCATCTTTTCTGTGAGGTCCTCCCTAACAACCCTGACCCCATTTCACAAGCAAAGATGATTACCCATTCACTGTGCCACTACTGTTCTTGCATAATTAACTCTCCTGGTGATTTTAATATTTTTCAGTTTTTCGATGTTTGTTTTATGTGCTATACTATGAACTTCTTCATTCATCTATTTTTTGAGCTACCTATTAGCATATCCAACCTCCTTAAAACCACTTATAAAATAAAATTGACAAAGTATCCCAAGTCCTTCCTACTCCAAAAGCTCTTTCTTAATTGCAACCCTTTCTGTTATTGTCCATGTTTGTCTATACGAATAATTACAATGCTCAGTTTAGCACTTCTTTGGTATATCTTCCTATTCTGGTTTTTCCAAAAGACACATTTTTTAAAAAATTTTTTTTTTTAATTTTAGTTTTGAGAGAGAGACACAGAGCACGAGCAGGGAAGGGGCAGAGGGAGAGGGAGACACAGAATCCAAAGCAGGTTCCAGGCTCTGAGCTGTCAGCACAGAGCCGGACATGGCTCGAACTCACAGACCGCGAGATCATGACCTGAGCTGAAGTTGGACGCTTAACTGAGCCACCCAGGCGCCCCCAAAAGACACATTTCTTAAAGCAGGGTTATACCATATACTCTCTAATATACAGCCCTCATATTAGGCTGAGCAAATACAGTAAACATAAAAAAATACATTTTGAATTGATGATTAAATATATTGGACTGCTATATGTTACAGTAAAAACATACAATGAAATTAGGATAGATTGTATTATAAAATGCTATACTCATCAAGTAACCCACTTTATATATTTATGGACAATTAATCTACTCTATATGCTAAATATAAACTGACTACATTTTATAAAATAAAATAACTGAATAACCAAATCCTTACTTTGTATACTTTTGTAAAGTAAGATAAGTTTTGGAAGCTGCTATAGAGTTTCTCAAGATTTATACTATGAGGGGAGTCTGGGTGGCTCAATCAGTTAAGTGTCCGACATCTGCTCAGGTTATGATCTCACAGCTTGAGAGTGAGAGCCCCACATTGGGGCTCAAATTATGTGTTTCTTTGTTATTGACCTATTTCATTCTAATCCTGTAACCATTACCATAAAAGGAAAATTTGCTTCTGATTCATTTGGTTCTACGTGTTTTGGTACAGATCTCCATTTTTGCAAAAAGAGACTTGAAGAGACTTGATGAAATTCGAAACACTAGTAACATCCAAACGTCAGAAAATAAAATAAATTCCAGGTTTGCCTGGATGGCCCTGGTCATGACCTCGCGGTTTGTGGGCACTGGGCTGACGGCTCAGAGCCTGGAGCCTGCTTCGGATTCTGTGTCTCCCTCTCTCTCTGCCCCCTCTCATTTGTGCTGTCTCTCTCTCTCTCTCAAAAATAAATAAATAAATATTTAAAAAAATAAAATAAATTCCAAATAAAAAGACCTTGTAAATAATTTTATATTTTACATAAATCCTAGGAATTATATCTTATTTTTTTAAGTTTATTCATTTATTTTGAGAGAGTAAGAGCGTGAGTGGGGAAGGAGCAGAAAGAGAAGGAGAGAGAGAGAGAATCCCAACAGTCTCCTCGCTGCCAGCACAGAGGCTGACACAGGACTCATCTCACCAATGGTGAGGTCATGACCTGAGACTAAATCAAGAATCGGATGTTTAACTGACTGAGCCACCCAGGCGCCCCTACATCTTGTTTATTGATACAGAATTTCTAAGGTTAACTAAGCATTAAAATTCTAGTTACTATATCCAGAGCTGTAATTCTGAGTATTAAAAAAAGAAAAAAATGGTAGATAAACATGAGGGAGAAATTACATAGGCTAAATAAGATGTTACCTTTGCCAGAGGAAAGGAGTGGGATGGGAAATGAAATTAAAAAAGAAAGTTACCATTAATTGTGAAATACTAACCTCAACAGCAAAAGTCAGAAAATATTTATTAAAGTCCTTAGGACTGCATCGAAGTACATAGAGTCCAGTCTGATTGCCTGCTTTCTTCAGTTTACTGATGGCAAAATCCATTCTAAAGGTAAAGAAGTAATTTGAATGATAATAGAGCAAGTCCCATGACATTAAGACCGAAACGTAATCTAAGAGATCAAAAGCCAAATCTAAAAGACTGAGACTTTTTATAAGTCTCCTCTATTTTATACGCTTATTGATTATCTTGCAAAGAAAAATATTATAGTACCAAGCTATTTTGCAGTAAGTTCAAACCAATTCAAGGGTTTTAAAAACAAATAAAAAGTATAAGATACACAAAATCACTAAGAATATTTTGTTCATTTGAATTTTCCGTCTTCTAAAACCATGCTCACTCCCATACGACTTCATTTAACTATGCAAACAATATATCATAAAACACTTCTGTCTTTTCTACCATCACATTTACTAATATAAAATAAATATGCCTTATTTTAATATTTTAATACCAAAGTATAATAGAAGACCTATGGCAAGTGACAAAGACTAATGACTGTCAAATTTTAGTGTATGTTTTATTGAAGCTGAACATCTTGAAGAAAAGTCAAAATGTAATCTAGATGAAAGCAGAAAAAATCTATATATCACTGTGTTTCTTATATAAAAACCAGTGGCACATATTAGGTACCCAGCAAATGTTCTATAAATAAATGAAAGAATGTTTAAATGGATGGACGAAGAATGAATGAATGAATGAATGAATGAATGGTAGGAGTTTTTAAATAGTAAATACCTAAGTTATAGAATGTTCAAGTAGTGCAAGTTTTTCATAACAACTATACTTATTATTAAACAGATTAGAGGTATGTATAGAAATAAGTCTTTTTTTTTTTAACCTTTTTATTTATTTTTGAGAGACATAGAGACAGAGTGTGAGCAGAGGAAGGGCAGAGAGAGAGGGAGATACAGGATCCGAAGCAGGCTCCAGGCTCTGAGCCATCAGCACAGAGCCCGACGTGGAGCTCGAACTCACACTGTGAGATCATGACCTGAGTCGAAGTTGGCTCCTCAACCAACTGAGCCACCCAGGCGCCCCAGAAACAAGTCTTAAATATCAGTCAGGATATGTTTTCTCAAATATTTAATTAAGGGTAGATTAAGGTCAAGACACATATGCTCACAATCCCAGACAATTTCTTCTTCTCAAGTCTTGCAAGCCTGACACCACTCCTAAAGTACTTACAGGCTGAGAGATAACTAAAACTTGGGCTAAACAGATGCTATGCCTGATACCTGCTTTATCCAGTATTACAGTCAGGGTCTATAACTGTGTGGATCTGTATGTAGCTAGCACTATTTAAATATGAAGTTATTAAAATTAAATTAAATTTTAAAATGCAGTTCCTCAGTTGCACTAGCCACATTTTGAATGCTAAATAGGCACATGTAGCTAGTGGCTACTGGATTAAACAACTGAGAAGTAGAACACTGTCACTTTCATCACAGCACAAAGTACTGCACGGCGCTGGTCTTCAGAACAGGGACATCATACACATCTTGTGAACACAAGCTTTCAGTAAGAGGAGCTGGATTATCTAAAAATAATAATGATTATCAAATTTTGCATTATCAAATCCTCTGCAGTATTTCAAAATTAATGAAATATAAATTGGAGGATTAAAAAAAAATTAACCCTCGAGAGGGTTATAAATGAGGGTTACTTAAACATACCTAGGCAACTAACTATCAGCCTGTACAACTTAAGTCTTATAGGCTTGGATACAGATAGCAAATTATATCCTAAATAATTCTAATTATTATATAATCTGACTTCAAATAGACTTTAGTTTAAAAATAAAAAACTACTTTGGGGTGCCTGGGTGGCTCGAATGTCCGACTTCGGCTCAGGTCACGATCTCAGAGTTCATGGGTTTGAGCTCCACATCGGGCTCTGTGCTGACAGCTTGGAGCCTGGAGTCTGCTTCAGATTCTGTGTCTCCCTCTCTCTCGGCCCCTCCCCTACTTGCGCATGCACTCTCTCTCTCTCTCTCTCTCTCTTAAAATAAACATTAAAAAATAAAAATAAAAAAACAAACTACTTCAGTGAAATTAAGGCAGTATTTCATTCCTAAACTCCTAAACCTACGTATATCACTTCATTGTATAAAATTCTCTGTCAGTTATCTAATTGACTTTTTTAAAAATTCACTTTTAAAGTCTGTATTACTCACAAAATTGGGCCATGACAGTTGCTTTGTATATTTTCAAGCACCATTGGAGGTGCTACTTCTTTACAGAGGTAATGATGGGCGTCCGCAGTTAATCTGTAATAGCCATCAATGAGTGACACAAAGGATAAAGCTTCTCTTAGTGAGCTTAGTTCAATTTCCTAGGCAGAGTAAAGAAAAGGAAGTAGTAAGTAGCATTCAACTGCATGTTACATATTGAACATTCTCTCCACTCCATGTTATTAGATTAATTCCCTTAAATTAATTTTCTTCTAAAATGCTCAAATGTCTTTTATGCCTCCCAATTACCCAATATGAATTAGAAATGTTTATGCATGATGTTTTAAACTTCTCAAATATGGACTCATCACATCTTTCCAGTTTACTTTCATCCATAATTTTGCTGTATTTCCTAACACCCCAATTAGACAAATATACCAGTCATCTCAATAAGAAACCTATCTGGTCTGATATAAAAGCTAGTATTAATTAGAAATAATAAGCATTTATTTTTACATACCACGTATACACTCCTAAGGTTAAAACATTCATGGTGTAAAATTAAATATATATAGTATAAACTAAAATCGTATATAGCTATGCCATGATTGTATCATGCATACATAAGTGAGCATGTAATCAGCCTAAAATGCAACATCTCCCATAATGGAAAAACCCGTTATTTAATAGATGTAACTTCTCCTAAAATCAGGAATAAGATAAAAAGCCCAATATTTAATACCGCATTGTACTGTATTTAGTTAACATAATTAGGCAATAGAAAGAAATATAAGACTAGAAATACCTCTATTTGGGGATTATATGATTGTATACTTGGGGAACCCAAAAGAAAACAATACAAAACTACTGCGTCACAAAGATAATTCATTAGGAGACAGCAGGATACAAAAATCAACAGTTTCCACATACATAAAAAGTAGTCAGATTATATAATGAAAAAATAGCACCATTTATAGTAGCAATCCATACAAAAAACAGTATCTAGGATTAAACTTCACCAAAAAATGTGCAAAATTCTTTTTGGAAAAACTTCAAAACACTACTGTTAAGATGTAACTTTTCATTTGAATACAGAGAGGATTTACCATATTCTAGGAAAAGTCAACATTATAAAGATATATAAATCCTCCCTAAATTAATTTTCTAATTTGTCACAATTCCTATAAAAGTACCAACAGGTACTAAAAGAAGTACCCCAAAAAACAAGGCAACTATGAGATTCAGAAAACCAGGGCTCCAACAGAAGAGGAATGAGATGGCAATTCCCAGGACAGTAAGAGAAGGATGCGCAAAGATTCCAGCTGTGCATGGCCTCGAGAGCTTCCAGTCCAGAGGAGGCAGCAAAACCCCGTGATCAAGGAGGGAATTCTCCAGGAAAGAAACAGAAGTGATATAATATTTGACTATGTGAAATAATGTGCTGAGAAGTGAGCTACTTTATAGAGTTCTCATAGGGAAAAGAAAGAGATACAGAGAAAAGACACATAACAAAGGAAAAAGGTTGAAGTAATGATTAACTCCAGGAAAACAAAAACTTGCACAAGAATGAAAATGTGATTATGGAATACTACTTGCCTCAGCAATGAACGACAGTCATAATGACAACACGGAATACAGATTTATACCAAAAATTATTATGGGAGAAGTGTGTGCTGTATCTGAACTATAATAGATATTTGCCTAACACAATTAGGCCATAAAAATAGGTACTAAAAAAGATACCATAAACAATGCTAAAAGACTTGCAGAATTGGAAATCTGTATACCAAAGGATTAATGCTAAATATATATTAGAAGGACAAAAAGCTATAAATCAATTAAAAGCAGAAAAGAAAATTAGTCAAAGGTTATAAAAAGACAATCCACAGAAGAAGATATACAAAGAGCCGGTTTATAAACACATAAGAGCTTCCTCAATCTCAGGCTCTAATTAAGGAAATAAAATATAGCACTGGACAGTAAATTCTACCCATTAGTTTGGTAAAATTTTAAAAAACTGCTAACATTTGAGGATGCTCCAGTGAACGTGGGGGTACAAATATCTCTTCGAGGTCATGATTTTGTTTCCTTTGGATATACACCCCGAAGTGGAACTGCTAGAACAAGATGCTAAATTTTATGTTAAGTATATTTTACCATACTTTTAAAGATAAAAAGAAAGATGGGGTGCCTGGGTGGCTCAGTTGGTTAAGTGTTCGACTTTGGCTCAGGTCACAATCTCATGGTCCATGAGTCTGAGCCCTGCATCGGGCTCTACACAAACAGTGCAGAGCCTGCTTGGGACTGTTTCTCCCTCTCTCCCCTTGGAAAAGATTGGGAGGACTGCCCCTCCCCCGCTCTCTCAAAATAAATAAATAAAACTTAAAAAAAATAAAGATCAAAAGAAAGACAAAAAAATGCCAGAGTAAAGAACAAAAAGATAGTTAAAAAAAAAAAGTGTTACTAATATTTAGCAGACTAAGAAAATGAAATAATAAGCAAGAATTTATTTCTTATATCAGGCAATAATTTGTTAGAAAAAATATATTGAGAAAAGGTTCTTAATCCTATTAAGGAACAGAAAAATCATAATACATCATGAATAAAATTTGGCAAGAAGTATGATGTATCAATATGAATAAAACTATGAAGTTACTAAAAAAACAAAATAATACTTGAATACAAGGAGAAATATAGTATATTCCTTAGAAAATGTAATATGTGAAAGAAATGTCAATCCTCAAATTGCAGTACTTCAAGGAGCTTTAGGACTTCTTGACAGGGTAGTGTCACAGTGAAGGGCTTAAGTTATCAAATCATTATTTTGAACACTATGACCTTGGAAATTTACTTAACCTCTCTATGTTGTGGACTTAAAAATAAAGCCAACAAAGGGCCCCTGGGTGGCTCAGTAGGTTAAGCAACCAACTCTTGATTTTGGCTCAGGTTATGATCTCATGTTTCGTGAGTCTGAACCCTCCACGCTAGCAGTGCAGAGCCTGCTTGGGAGTCTCTCTCCCTCTCTCTCTAAATAAACTTAAAAAACAGAACAAAACAAAAATAAAAATAGGGTCTCCTGGGGGGGCTCAGTCAGTTAAGTGACTTTGGCTCAGGTCATGATCTCATGGTTTGTGGGTTTGGGCCCAGCATCAAGCTGTGTGTGGATGGTACAGACCCTGGAGCCTGCTTCGGATTCTGTGTCTCCCTCTCTCTCTGCCCTCCCCTGCCCTCTCTCTCTCTCTCAAAAATATTAATAAACATTAAAAAAAATAAAAATAAAGCCAACAAGTCCAAATACCATCCCATAAAGAAGTTCTTCATGTTACCACAGGATGTTCATATTAGCATCAATAAACTCCTCTAGAAATACTTTTTTATTAATACCACATTTACAGAATGAAGGCATCCCCTATTTCAGTGCACTTCACTTTACTGTACTTCTCAAATACTTCCTTTAAAAAAAAAAACAAAACCATGTATCAAGCAAATGTATCAGCATCATTTTTCCAAGAGTATTTGCTCACTTCTTGTCTTGGAGACAGACAAGGAGATTAATGTTTCCATGCCTACTAACACAACATCCACTCAACATCCCAAGGACCAAGTAAGTAGTCATTTCAATACCCAAGCCTTATTATTTAAGAAGTACATCGCTTAAGGCTGTAGCAGCTATAAATAGTGATGCCTCTGCCAGATATGGACCATCAACTGAAAACCTTCTGGAAAGGAGTCACCATCCCAGATGCCAATTAGAACACTTGTGATTCATGAGAAGAGGTCAAAATATCTTTGGAGGAAGTTGATTCCAACCTTCGTAGATGACTCTGAGGAGTTCAAGACTTCTGGGGAGGAAAAGTAATCGCAGAAATGGTGGCAACAGCCAGAGAACTAGAAGTGGAGCCTGAAAACATGGTTGCAATCTCCTGACACAACTTGGATGGATAGAGAAATGCTGCTTGTGGATGAGCAAAGAAAGCGGTTTGTTAATATGGAATCTGCTCCTGGTGAAGATGCCGTGAAGATTGTTGAAATGACAACAAAGAATTTAGAATATTACATCAACTTAGTTGATAGAGCGGCGACTGGATTTGAGAGGACTGACTCCAATTTTGAAAGGAACTCTCATGTGAGTAAAATGTTACCAAACAGCATCAGGTGCCACAGAGAAATCGCTCGTCAATGGAACGGAAGAGTCAACTGATGTGGCAAACTTCACTCTTGTCTTCTTCCAAGACACTGCCATAGCCACCCTAACCTTCAGCAACACTCTCCTGATCAGTCGGCAGCCATCAAATTTGAGGCAAGATCTTCCACTATCAAAAAGACTATAACTCACTGAAATCTCAGATGATGGCTAGCATTTTTTAGCAAAAGCATATATATATATATATATATATATATATAATACAGATTTTATATATATATATATATATATATATATATATATATATATATATATATATAATACAGATTTTATTTTAGTGAGAGAGAGCACATAAGCAGAGGGAGAGGGGCAAAAAGAGAGAGAGAGAGAGAGAGAGAGAGAGAGAGACTCTCAAGTAGGCTCCACACTCAGCGTGGCGCCCAACGTGAGGCTCAATCCCATGACCCTAGGATCGTGAGATAAAAAAATACCTGAGTTAAAGAGAAAACAGAATCAGATAAGCAATTTAAGAGCAGAGTATAAGGGAATTTAGTTCTCCCGTTTCAGTTAGAATGAGCAGGATTTCTAACTACACTTATCATGGTGAGCACTGTGTAATGGACAGAATTACAAATCATTGTGTTGTACATCTGAAGCTAATATAACATTATATGTCAACTATGCTTCAGTAAAAAAAAAAATTTTCTAATAAACAGAATAAGTGGGTTTTCTGAAGCTGATCAAATAGAGAAAGGATTACTCTTTTAGAACCAATCATGTGTTACAGCTTAGGCAGGGCTAACCTGGGATTGGTTTACATTTTGTTATGTGAAGCCCAGAAAGCACTGTTCTGATTTCTTTGTCTCCTTTAAAGAGGCAGCATGACTGGCACTACCCACATCCCTATTCATGAAAAGAATAATACTGTCAGGACTGAGCATTACAGCAGGGAACTAACACAACCCAGAGTGGGGGAGAGAGGAACTGCTGCCTTGCCAATCAGAAATGAGTGAAAAAGACATTAATGCTCAAGAAATCCTGGGAAGATCGTGTTGGTAGTGACACAAAAGCTAGCCATACCCAAAAACTTACTAAATGATGTTTATATTTAGAGTTATATTTAAAACTATAAACCAGAATTCCTACAAGAAAATAACTTTGGTATTAGGATTCTAAAATACTTATTTCTAACAACTGTTAAATGTAATCATTATTTAATTATAGAGCAAACTCACCAGATTTTTACCATCTTGCTTATGGATGGTTACAATTCTACTCTCATTTGAGCCTTCTTGGTTTGCTTGCTTAATAGTAACATCAATGATATCAGGGAAGTCACAATATAACTGTAAATCCTATAATTAAGAGCATTTGAAATTAAAAATAGGTAGAACTAAGGGAGCCAATTTAAAATAAGACTTAAGAAAGACATAGTATTCATTCCAAATTCTTTAAAATAAAAAAGTATTGATAGCAACAGACGAGCAGTAAATGGGATTCTCTCCCTCAATAATCTAACCCTAAGACTTACTGTGTCTCAGTTTACCAAGAATCTAACTATGCTACAGTACTCGTCAATCCAATCAACACGGATAGGAACTATTATCAGAAAACCGAAGTTTAGCCACCAAAGGATGAAGGTAAAAAATAAGTCTTTGATAATAACCCGAGAACACAGACATGAACAAACTTAAAATTTGTAGTGCAAGACAAAAAAGACTTAACAGTTATATGTCATCATAAAATCAATTAAAATTAATCTTTTCCAGTTAAACTTTATGATTGTGCTTATTATCAGTAACAGTAAAATTTTAAAAAGAGGCAAAACTACCTTAAAGATCACTCTTAGAATTCAAGCCTTTATGGAAACTGTAAGAACACCATTACTAACATTTGTCATAAAAAATAAATAAAAAACCATTTTAGAACAATGAGAAAAGAATTATAGACATGGCCTTGATGGTTTCACAGTATTAAAAACTTCCACTTCCATCAAGAGAGAAGAGAATTGCAAGTTCATGTTTCAAATGAGAAAAACTACTTTGTTTCTACTGCCATTCATGTAAGTTAACAAAGAATGAAAACGTATCATTAAGGATTACCTGTTCTGTCAGTGTCTCACTTTCTTTATGTTTCCCTCTTGACCACTGAATTCCACCGTTTCCAGTTATTACAATGGTTGCAAAAATCTCCTCACCTGAAGGACCTCTTCCAGGTTCTTTTACTTCAAATTGCTCTGTGTAGAAGGCAGACTGAAGTGTTTCCAGATTTATAAGATACTTAAGTTTCAAGTTTCTGGCAGTGGCTTTGCAATGGCTGAACTGCTCAATAAATCTGCGAAATCTATACCTTATTCGTTTCCTTGTCAAAATATGATAGTCTTGGATCTTTGCTCGAACGCATTTTGGTAAGAATGTCTTGTAGCTAGGGGGAAAGAACACACAGAGAAAGACAAAACAAACTGGAACATAAATCTAAAGTGAAAGTGAGAGAGACATCAATCAGCACCTTCTCCACGACAGGTAATGCGCAGTGCAGCAAGTGGGGAGAGGGGACACAGCTGACACCTGGACAATGTAAACCCGAAGGTTCGGTCTGAAGATGTGAAAATATATAAAATTTTGAGTTACCACAAATGTTTAGAACAGGATATGTTAATTTTCTTTTCCCCTAATGAAATGAAGACTTAGTCTAGTTAATAATGGAGTCTCTAAAAATTTGTTTTCTCTGATTATCTTACGTATCATTTTTTTGGCACTGTGTTGCAAATATTTCCTATGATGTCATACGCCAAAATTTATCTGAATTCTGGAAACTCTGACACTGTGTTGGAAGCTACTGTTGTTCATCATGCAAACATACTTCTTTGGCATACATTATTTTCTAGGTCATTTTCAGTAACTACTGATAATTCTTTTGCAATCAAAATGATTTCACTTAGAAATGACTCTTTAGTAATTCTGTCTCTAGGTAAAGAATCCTCTCTATCCTAAAGAAGAGAGAGAACTTCCCTCCTGCTCAAATATCTAACAAATGAAGAAAATTTTATTTCTGAAGGTACAACTACATTAAATTTCCATGCCTTCCCATGTGCTAATCCTTCCTCCCATCACCCATCTCCTATCTGCCTGGCTCTTACTCATTCCAAAAGTCTCAGCTCCAGCACCATCCAATCCAGGTAACCTCTCTCACTGACTACATTAGATGCTCCTCCCTTTGTCGGACAGTATTCTGTGCGCCATTCCACAGTATCACTTATCGCTCTATCCTGTACTTGAGTATTTATAGTTAGTGCTTGAGCTGGCTCATGCTGAGTGAGAGCTTGTTATTTACAACAGAAGACTACTGAGCTGATTGCTAAAGAGCCATCATTAAAATTTAAGTTATACAAAGCTACAAATAAATTATATTAAAAATATAGGTAATATTCAAAATGTATCACTTCCTAATTATTTTACACTTAAAATTTTATTTTACATTTTCCTACTACGGTTTTGAGGTTGCTAACGTCTCTCATACATGAATGGTGGAAAAGGCTGGCTATTGTTCATCTCTTGCCAATTCTACATTCAGGCATGTCAGGCTGATACCCTGAAGTTGGCCATCGAAAGGATTTATACCACGGATATCAGCAAAGACAACAAACAAATCGGCCTTCGGTTTTTCTGAGAACTGGCTGTTACACACTGAGCAGCAAACCTCTGCTTCTCGCTCCCTAACCCACCTGAGGCCCCCCGAGGAACACTCCGCTCCTGACCTGAGGAGCAGAGCTGCTGCAGAGTCCCTGCCACAGCAGGCGGGGCAGGATAAATTCATGATTCAAACGTGCTTGCAGCATTACCATCCATTTTACAACACTTCTCTGGTTCAACTAGTTCTCCAAAGTTCCACAACGATGTCCCCTCTGAAATTTCCTCACACCGCCCACCTTTCTTCTGCCTGCACCCTCAGCCGTATGCCTCCTTACTTTCAGCAAATGACTCCATCTCTCTCCTAGGGGTAAAACAGCTTCTGTAAGCAGAGCTCCCTCAATATCCTGCTAGCAAACCTACAAACATCTGCACTCATTCCTTCCTCCTTCGCACCTCCTACAGTAAATGACCTAAAGCCCCTTCTCTGAGGTGTATTTACCTGCGGCCTCTCTCTCCCTCTCTACACAACCACCCTCTGGGTGTTTTACTCTCTTGTCTCTCTTTGATCCACAAAATACTAATGTCGGTCTCACCTTAAATGTAAAATCTCTTTATCCCACATATCCCTCTGGCTACAGCCTAGCTGGGCTGTTTTTTTAGAGTTTATACAGCCATTTCCATCTACTCTTCAATTCACTCCAGTCTAACCTCTGCTCCATCGTTTCATAGAAAATGCTTTTGCTAAAATCAAGAAAAACTTCCAAGTTGCTAAAATCAAATCCCCACACTCATCTTACTCGTCATCCGTCAGCAGCATCCGACAGCATCAGTAAGGAGCAGCCTCTCTCCTTAAACTCTTTCCCCTTAGTTTTCCTGATTTTATTCCTGTCTCTCAGGATACTCCTCAATCTTCTTTACAGGTTCATTCTGCTTTATCTGGTGACTAAAGGTGAAAGTTCCTCAAGACTTAATAATGGGCCCTCTTCTCTTCCTATGTATCCCAACGACTCTGGTATCCGCCTGCAGCACTGACCTCTAAACTCCATCTCCCTACCCTGCAAAGACAAGTCAATCTGCACATTTAATTTCAGTGTCCCCACAGCTCCTTAAACACTGTGTCAAACCGAACTCCTGAGTCCTGCTAGTGCCCTCCCCTAGGAGACCTTCTTACAGCACTTCCTGTCTGAGCAAACAGCGCGACGAAGCATCCTTGAGGCCATGTTCTCCTCCAGTCCGCATTATTCCATTCATCATCACATTCTCCCGACTCTACCTTCTAAATATTTCTCTTAGCTGCCCATTTCTCTCATTACTAACCGCGTCTCCTGGAGGAAATACTGCAATAGCCTTACTCTCTGGGTGACCAGCATCTCCGTTTACTCCTTCCACTGTCTGATTTGCTGTCTACACGAGAGTCACGGGGAACTTTTAAAATAACAATTTTAATCATTTCATCCTTGCTTAGTCCTCTTGCATGTTTTCTGAGTGTTCTTAACCTTGTCAACATAGCTCTGAGGTTCTAAGTTCTGGGCTAGCCCCTGTGTCACTTCCTGCTACCTCTGGGCTCTGGCCCTAGGCTCTGGGCTAGCCCCTTTCTCACCCCTGCTGACTCTGGGCTCTGGCCCTAGGCTCTGGGCTAGCCCCTGTCTCACCCCTGCTACCTCTGGGCTCTGGCTCTAGGCTCTGGGCTAGCCCCTGTCTCACCCCTGCTACCTCTGGGCTCTGGCTCTAGGCTCTGGGTTAGCCCCTGTCTCACCCCTGCTGACTCTGGGCTCTGGCTCTAGGCTCTGGGCTAGCCCCTGTCTCACCCCTGCTGACTCTGGGCTCTGGCCATACTGACTCTCTTCACCCTTTCTATGCTTCCTTCTGCTACAAGGCCTTTTCCACGAGTCTCCACACAATCCATCACGCCCCCTACCCCCACCATTAAATTCTACTCTTTTTTTCAGATTTTAAAAGTCACACTCTGTTCCTTTTCATAACAATTAATTATTTACAAATAAGCAAAATATAAAATTTAATAAAAGTCTGGAAGGCATAGAGAGCCTCAGAAAGTACAGAATAAAAACTGAAAAGATTTAAAAATAGAATCAAAATACAAATGATTCTCACTTTATCTACTTCTGTCAGAAACATTAGTCATGAAGAGTCTTACTAAATTTGGAATGTAATTTACATAAACATTTCACAAAAACGCAAAACACATAGCCACCAATGACTACTTTTTAATAAGACTTTTGAAAACGTATTTGGATATAAAAAGAGGAGTTTAAAATAACAACATACAACAAGGCTTTCTACTTTGATGCCTGGCGCAAAGACCCGTCGCGCATCCTGTGGGAATATCACAGGAATGCATGATTCTTGAACATGGTGAGTCCACTTCAGGGTCATACTATCGGAGCTAGATTTGTTAGAAACACTAAAATTTTTTCAAGAGACCTAAAGCTATTAGCTCTTGAAACATAAAAACATTTTTTCCTCATGCTTTTCTTATATAGAAGTCTTTAAAGACTTCTAAAATTGAGGCTCCTAAAGGCTCTGAAATTAAGCCTTGGCTTAGAAATGATACTAAGTTTTATACTATAAAATAAAATCTGCATCTAATTATTATAGTTGGAGTAGGATTAGAAACTCTATTATTTACTTAGTTTTTTTAGAAAAGGGAGTCCAGTGAGATGAGCTGAGTAGCTCAGTTGCTCTGTAAGTGGCCTTGATCCTGGCCTAATATTTATAAACTCAGCAGTCTCCTTTAAACTCTTTGCATTCTCGAGTTCTCTTCTTCCCACCCTTTAGACACTTCGAATTTTAAAGAGCAAATAAAGAATGAAAACACAAAAATCTTATGCATTTCCTTCACTTTCTACACTCTAATACCTAAGCCATCATATCCAATTAGGAGCTGGCATACAAAACAGTATCTAATACACACACGTGCACAAAGAGCTGCACAAACACACACATACAAGTGCACACGCACACCCAGAGGCACGTGCACATGGACAGGCACACGCCTGCCACTCAGGTACAGACGCAAAGAGATGCACCTTACATGCATTTTTTTTAAGTCTGGGAGAGAATCTGTATTTTATTATACTAATCGGAGATCCATATCCCACTGGATATTTCTGGGAACAAAACAGTTTATTTCATTCTGTCAGCAACTTATCATTTATTTATCTGTTCTCCCACCAATCTTGAACATTTTAACACTGAGTAGATTTTCTTGATTATTTCTCAGAAATTAGCAGTAAATGAGAATTCAGAAAACGCCAGTCGAGTTAAATTATATTAAAAAGGTAAGCAATGCAAGAATGATTTGCTTCAGGACAGGCAGATATTACTTATCTAATATCAACATGTCATGGCATAAGACACAAAAGAAAAATACATTAGACTACTTCGAAATTTAAACTTCTGTATTGGAAATGATACTTTCGAGAAAGTGAAAAAGTGATCCAAAGACTAGGGAATATATCTGCAAATCATACATAGTAACTTTCATCTGGAGACTTGTATCCAGAACATGTAAAGAACTCTTACAACTCAATAATTAAAAAAAATATTGAGTTGTACATTTTATTTATTCTTAAAAATTTATTTATTTTGAAAGAGAGAGAAAGAGCATGCAGGAGAGGGCAGAGAGAGAATCCCAAAAAGATTCCACGTTCATGAGATCATGACCTGAGTTGAGGCCAAGAGTTGGATGCTTAACCAACTGGGCCACCCGGGTGCTCCTTGAATTGTACATTTTAAATAGGTGAACTTTATGGTTAAGGCCTAACAGTTATCTGAAAACAGTCATCTGAAAACAAAACAAGAATACTTGAAACCAAAAAGGAAACATATTAATTAATACCCTGAAAATTGGGTACGTAACTGTTTTTAAGTTACTTAGTAAAGGAGCAACTAAAACTAGCTACTGAGAGAAGGATTTGAGAAATAAAGGGAGTTTTAACCAGATTCGTAACACTCTCAAACCTTTAATCTTAAGTATGCGATATGTAAAACATATATTTAGTCTTCAAATTAAAGAAAAATTCGAAGAATTGTTATAATAATATGTAACGTTAAAAAGAGTAGAAGCTTTACAGCCATTAAAGCTGGGCTGGGCTGTAGGAGCAGTATTTCAAAAACTCCTGTTAGGTGCGACTGTCAAAATTCAACATGCGGAAGAGTAATGTGGAGAATGTGGAGTGTGGATGACTCATGAAAGAGTCTGCCGGATCAGTTACACGATGAGTAAGATCTAAGGATCTAATGTAAAACACGGTGACTCTAAATGATAACACTATTGTAGAACTGAAATTTGCTAAGAGAAGAGAGCTTAAACACTCTCACCAAAAAAAAAAAAAAAGGTAAATAAAAAAGATAATTCTGTGAGGTGATGGATGTGTTAATAAACTAGATGGGGGGGAGGTGAATCCTTTCACAGTGTATACATACATCAAACCACCACGATGTACACACACTTTCAGTCACCTTACAATTTTATAAGTTAATGTTACTTCAATAAAGCTAACATGTTTAAGAGATGTCATCTTCCTGGAGAACTGGTGAAGATGGATATTGTGGGTTTCACTTCAAATTTACGGAATCTAAATTCTTGGGTAGCGCTCAAAAATCTTCAAGTTTAACCAGCACCTGAGGTGATACTAATTCAAGTAAAATATGGGCCACTATTTGAGAAATACCGCTTTGGAACTATGCACACACATAATCTGCAGATCTGCAGTCAGAAATTATGCCTCCGGGTGTTCTTTTCATCTCTCTCACTTTACCTAGCCTTTTCAGAATAAATGAATCAAATAATAGGTATCAAACCCCTGTGATACTTTGTGTAGTACTCCAACTCTTTCTATAATTTTTTTTAATTCTAAAATAAATCAGTACTTGGGATGTAGTGTACAATACGACAGCTATAGTTAATACCACTGTCTGGTATACAGGAAAGTTTTTAACAGAGTAGATCCTAAAAATTCTCTTCATAAGGAAAAAATTTTCTTTTCCTTTCTCTTCTTTTGGTACCTATACAAGATGATGGATATGAACTAAACTTATTACGGTAATTACTTCACAAATATATGTAAGTCAAATCATGATGCTCTACACCCTGAACTTATATAGTGCTATATGCCAATTATGTCTCGATAAAACTGGAAGAAAAACCAGAAGAATTTTTTATCTCACAAGATATGTGTTGTACACAAGGAAGAAAAGTTACCCATAGCACTTTTTTTTTTACTTATGATAAGATCAAAAAGTATCAACACACAGAAAATACAATTAACTAAAGAAAAACTCCCGACTGTTCATATTCATGTATATGAATTTGCATAAGGAAACTACCTGATAGAGCTATAGATGTCCAGCGGGGTTTGATCCTTCTCTTTGGCTAGTCTCATCATATCTAACACTGCCATTCCGAGACATTCTTCCTGTGTTTCATGAGTCACAGGTATTTTTATCCATCCATGTAAAAAATCATGCCGCCACTACAGGAAAAAAATTTAGAAGGAAATATATCTTAAATTTCACTACCACATTTTAATCTACTATCATATTTTAACCTACAATTTCTAAGACATATGCATTTAAAAATAACATCAACTCCTTCCTTCATGTTCAATTATTCTGTCATAAAATTTTAGTAAAAGTTTTCGTCAATGGAAACCGGTATAAACGGGGTTCCCTGTTAAACAGTACATACGATGTCGATCTATCTCACTGCATAATTGTAACTTCTCAAATTATAACTTCTACATAAAAATTACCCAAAGTAAAATAGGTATTAATTAATTATGTCCTGAGCTCCAAGTATGTTCAAAGTATTATACTCTTAAGTAGGACTGTGTGAGATACAGATAGAAGTCTCCCTCAAGGAGACTAAAATCTAGCAGGGAAGCTAAACACGTAAACAAAGTGTTATAATGCCAGATACCTATACTAAGTGCCACACAACAGATACTTAAGGGACTTGAAAAGAAGTTGAAATTACATCCACATGAGATAATCAGGGAAGGTTTCATGGAAAATTCAAAACTTCATATAGTCTTAAAAGATGAAGACATTTCTGACATACAAAACAGGGTGATAAAATAGAAGGAATGATACAAAAAACAAAGCACAAGGCATGTCACTCATGCAAATGAGTTTGGTTGGGCAGATAACTTACATAAGGGAATAGTGTGGACTAAACCTTGGAAAAGTAAGCTGGGGTCAAACTGTAGGTACCCGTGAACGACCTGATCCTAAAAAGCAACAGACAATCATTTTCTTAAAGCATCAGTTTCTCAAAGCACCCTTTCTTAAAGCATCATGTCTCTTCCATTGGTAGACGTAGCAATGATAAAAAAGTGCTTTATGGAAATAAAGTGTATTCAAGGAGGCTCTGTAAGAGGCTACTATAATGGTACAGATATGAGATAATAAGGATCTGATGCAGGGAACAGAAGACACTAAAAGAGTCTGAAAAAAATGATAACTTTATCATTCTACAAAAAATGAAAAGACAAAAACAGAAATTTCAAGATTTTGGTCTAGAAGATTTAGGAATATGGAAATCAGGTTGAACATATAATGACAGAAAAGAAAGGCAAAACCTAAAAAGCACTAATATTCTAAAAAGTAATAGCAATTTTCTTAATACAAAAGGTAAGGATTATAATTATTAGCTGAAATACCAATATTTAACCAAGGTTTGAAGGAAACAACAAGGAGGGAACATACATTTTTTTGCTGAATATCTATGAATTCATTCGAGATTGTTCACACGGCAGCAGTTTATTTATTGACTGAGGGGCTATATTTGATGATATCAAAACAATCTTCAGAAGAAAATGAATTTAAAAGGAACATCTAATTTTTGGCTTTTATTGGCTTATCTTTCTCAAATCTATCTTTCTATAGTAAGGTCTTATGCACTTTATACTTTAGTGGCTGAACTTTTTTGAGTTATTTAAAAATATCAACATGATCTTATACTCTGATGATGTCACCAGTCAAATCTGCTTTATTTTAGTCTATAATATGCATAGATTCTAACCTGATATCAAAATGATCTGGATAATTAGTACCCTATGTATTTTCTGGGCACAGATTTAGAGAAATAAAAACATTAAGGATTAGAAAATTACATTTGGTATTTATATCTAGATACAATTTAGGATTCTACTGTGAAATTATTTTGCTGTGCTAGACAAGGAAATCCTTTTTAGGAAAACAAAATTAGAAATCATCCAAAATTTTCCTAGGTCATAAGTATGAGATATCACAGTATTGATATTAGGGTAAAGCAGCTGAATAAACAGCTTAGGAAAATTGTCTTATTAATGGGATTTAAACTAGCATGCCACCAAAATAAAACCAGTTCCACAGCACAGGTGATATAATCATAAAAGAAACATAAAGTCATAACCTCATAGTATCTATTCTCAAAAGCCTCTCTCTCTCTTTTCTTAATGGCTATTGAAACAAAGGAAACTGTATAAAAATCAAATTACTTTTGACAAGAGCACCAAGAACATCCAATGGAGAAAGAAACGGTTTTTTCAACAAGTGGTGCTGGAAAAACTGAATATCCACATGCAGAAGGATGAGACTGAGCCTCTACCTTACACCGTCAATAAAAGGTAACTCAAAACGAATCAAAGATCTAAACATAAGCACATAAGAGCTAAAACAATAAAACATAAAAAATATAGAGGGAAAGCTTCACGATATTGACTCGGTAATGATTTCTTGGATGTGACACCACAAGTGCAGGTAAATAAAAGAAAAAACTCAGATCACATCAAAATTAAAAACTTCTGGGCATCGCAGGACACATCAACAGGTGTGAAAGGCAACACACAGAACGAGAGAAAAGATTTGCAAATCATATGGCTGATATGGGGTTAATATCCAGAATACATAAAGAACACATACAGCTGGACAACCTGATTAGAAAATGGGCAAAGGACACAAATAGAAATTTCCCCAAAGAAGATGTACAAATGTCCAAAAAGCTTAAGAAAAATGCTCAACATCACTATTCATTAGGGAAATGCAAATCAAAACCACAATGAGATATCCCCTCACATCCATCAGAGTGGCTATTTCCAAAAAACCAGAAAGTGAGTGCTAGTGAGGATGTGCAGACACTGAAATCCCTGTGCACTGCAGGTGGAATGCAAGCTGCCACAGAGAACAGCGTGGCTGTTACTCAAAGAAATGAAAACTAGAATTACCATATAATTCCACTTCTGGATACACATCCAAAGGAACTGAAAGCAGGATCTCAAAGAGATATATATATTTTTTTAACGTTTATTTATCTTTGAGAGACAGACAGAGCGTGAGCAGGGGAAGGGCAGAGAGAGAGGCAGACACAGAATCCAAAGCAGGCTCCAGGCTCTGAGCCATCAGCACAGAGCCCGACGCGGGGCTCGAACTCACAGACTGCAAGATCATGACCTGAGCCCAAGTCGGCCGCTTAACCGACTGAGCCACCCAGGCACCCCTCAAAGAGATATTTGTACACCTATGTTCACAGGTGTGAACTCCTAAGAGGCAAAAGGTGGAAGCAACCCAAACATTCATTAACATTTTGTGAAAACATTTTGTCACCCTTAAAAAGGAAGGGAATTGTGTCCTGCTACAACATGGATGACCTTGACGACATTATGCGGAGACACATAAGTCAGTCCTAAGAGAGAAAATGTATAATACCACTTCTATGAGGCGCCCAGAATGGGCAAACTCACAGAGACAGAAAGCAAAAGGCAGCTGCCAGGGGCCAGAAGGGCATGGGGCATTACACAAGACACCTTGTTTAACGGGTATGACGTCTCACTCCAGGGAGATGAAAAATGTTCTAAAGATGAACGGTGGTGAAGGCTGCTCAATAATGAGAATCTACTTTAATGCCACTAATCTGTCCATGTAAAAATGGTTAAAATGGTAACTTTTATTAAGTATATTTTACCAGAATTTAGAGAAAGTCGCTTGTTCTCATAACGCAAAAGGTAAAGATCTGTCAATTTGTTGCTCACCAACTGAACCAGGCTTCTTAGATACCTTAGAAAGGGGAGCTATGAGCAAATGCACCCCAATGTTTATAGCGGCGCTACTGATGACAGCCAAATTGTGGAGAAAGCCCAAATGTCCACTGACTGATGAACGGGTAGAAAAGATGTGATACACACACGCGCACACACACGCGCACGCGCGCACATGCGCACTGGGATACTACTCGGTGACCAAAGAGAATGAGAGCTTGCCATTTGCAACAACAGGGACGGAACTAGTGTATTATGCTAAGCAAAGTAAGTCAGAGAAAGATATACGATTTCACTCATGTGGAATTTAAGAAATAAAACAGATGGACTTAAGGGAAGGGAAAGAAAAAATAAGATTAAAAAAGAGGAAGGCAAACCGTAAGAGACTCTTAAATGCAGAGAACAAACTGAGGGGTGCTGGGGGGGAAGTGGGTAGGGGAAAGGGCTAAATGGGTGATGGGCATTCAGGAGGGCACTGGTTGGGATGAGCACTGGGTGTCATATGTAAGTGAGGAATCACTGGGTTCTACTCCTGAAACTATATGTTAACTGACTTGAATTTAAAAAGAAAAGAAGTGGGAGCCATGAGGACCCGTGCAGCTGTTTCCTGCATTTGCAAATCTGCTTCAGAACTCCTCGATCGGACAGCTGGGAGATAACAAGAGTGTATCTTTACCCAAAAGCACTAATATATTTTTCTGTAGTTTCTACTCCTCAGTCTCATGGTACATAAAAACAGAAGTTATTTAATGACAGAATATTTCAATTATTGTCTAAATTAAGGTAACAATAAGAAAGCATTATAAAATGTTCAAATACAACTACAAAAACTTAATATAACAGTATTAATGAACAAATAGCTAAAACACCGCTCTCAGATCAAGTACCAGCATCTAGCCATCCTCTTAGGGAGAGCTAACCAACTATCGTTAACCCACCTTTATATAGTTTCCTACTTTTCTTAACAATTGTTACCCACTATTTAAGTCTGAAATTGTTCAGGAATAAAATTTTTTTTCTCTAAATAAATTTTACCCTCTTATATTCCAGACACTTATATCTACATGAATCATGTGATATAACTCAATCTGAACTTTGTGAAATCCTTAAAATGTCATAAAGCACTAAAAAAAAATAAAAAAATTCAAAAGGGCTAATGCAGGGTACCTTTATAAAAGAGATTCTATTATTTATAAATTATGAGATTAAAAACTAGTGATAAAAAGACTTAATTTTGTTACCTTTCTGTGCCTGCTAAGCAAGACAGAGCATCACTTTTCCCATACATGAAGATTTTCCTGAAAAGCTACAGAACACAGCAAGATTCTTATCATTTAGCGCATATACAAGTAAGATAATTATACCTGAGCAAAAAGGTAAGACATGACAAAGTCGTCAAGAAGAGGAGCTTCAGCACCTCGAGATACTCCATGCCGATAGGTTCTGTTGCTGCCATTACAATACCAGTAAGGAAAGTAAAATCTACAAGACAAAACATTCAGTCAGCCTCCAAATAGTTCAAATACAAACATACTGTGTACATATAAACCATTTCCAGCATACTGAGAGATATTATCCGATAATCAGAAAACACAGCTAACAGTGTTAAATACAAGGTGGAGACAAAAGAAAATCTGGGTAAGACCATGATAATAATACAGACAGAAAATACAAGAAACATAAGTGTAAAATTGATATGCTGCCTGCCTTTTTTAAAGTGTGTTGTTTGCTTATTTAGAGGGAGAGAGTGTGTGTGTGTGTTGGTGGAAGAGGAGCAAAGAGAGAGGGAGAGAGAATCCCAAGCAGGGTCCCACAAACTGTGAGACCATGACCCGAGTCGAAATCAAGAGTCGGACTCTTAAGCAACTGAGCCACCCAGGTGCCCCTATGCTGCCTGCTTCTATGCACAGAATGCAGAAGCAACAGAAACAGAAAAATGTAGAAACAAAATATTAACAAAAAATTGTTTAATATTAATCCAGTGATTCCAGTAGAGGAATCTGAAAAGACTAACTGGTGTGAAAACAAAAAATGGCTTCTTCTTTTAAGAAATGGAGGTGATCACAACAGGACACCACGCCACACCAGTCAGAACGGCTAGTATCGAAAAGACAAGGAATAACACGTGCCGGCGAAGATGTGGAGAAACGAGACCCTCCAGGCACCGTTGGGAGGACTGTCAACTGGCGCAGTCACGATGGCAAACAGTGTGCAGGCTCTCAAAACACGGTAAACAGAAATACCACACAACCCAGGAATTCCACTACTGGGTACTTATCTGAAGAAAATGAAAACACTAATTTGAAATGATACAGGCACCCCTATGCTTACTGCAGCGTAACTTACAATAGCCAAGGTATGGAAGCAGCCCAGGTGTCCATCAACAGAAGAAGAGAAAAAGTGTGGTATATATACATTATGGAATACTACTCAACAATGAAAAAGAGTGAGATGTAGCCATTCACAATAACACAGGCAGACCTAAAAGGTCTTATGCTAACTGAAAGAAGTCATACAGAGAAAGACTAATACCGTATTTCACTTCTATGTGCAATCTAAAAACTGAAACAAATGAACTTTTTATAAAAAGGAAACAGACTAACAGAGAAAAAAAACTGGTGGCTGTTGGGGGGAGTGGATTATAGGTGAAATAGGTGAAGAGGATTAAGAGTTACAAACTTCCAGTTCCAAAAGAAAGAAGTCACGGGGATGAAAAGTACAGCTTATGGAATACGGTCACTAATACTGTAACAACTATGGTGACAGACGACTGCTAGGCTTGCCATGGTGACCATTTCATAATGTACAGAATTGTCAAATCACTATGTTGTCTACCTGAAACTAATAGAGTATGTCAACAACACTTGAGTACAAATGAATGAATGAATGAAACAAGTTAAAAACTTATGCTCCAAAGAAACAAAAAATATTCTATATTGCTTTATTTACGCCTTTACTGAGATAGAATTCACGTACCTTAAAGTTACCCACTTAAAGCATACAATTCAAAATGGTTTTTAGCATACTGGAAGCATTGTACAAATATCCCACAATCTAATTTTAGAACACGTTCATCTCCTCTAAAAGAAACTCCATTCCTACCAGCAGTCATCCCCAAATCACCCCAACTACTCTCCACCCCTAAGTTACCACTAGTCTATCTCTATAAATTTGCCTGTTCTGAAAATTTATATAAACAGAATCATATAATATGTGGCCTTTTTTACCTCCTTTCACTAAGCGTAATATTGTCAAGGACCATTTACATTATAACAAATATTAGTACTTCATTCCTTTTTATTGCCCAGGTAATATTGGATTGGACATCTGGGTTGTTTCCATCTTTTGGCTATTGTGGATAAGACTGCTGTGAACAGTGTGTACAAGGGTGTGTGTGTGTGTGTGTGTGTGTGTGTGTTTTCTATGTTCATCTCTTTGAGGAAAAAACTGTTTTAAAAAGTGGCTGCACTAGTTTACATCTCCAACAGCAACATATGAATGTCCCAACAGTTCCAATCCTTGACAACACGTGGAGAGTTAAGCTAAGTTAGTCTTTGGTATTGCTGACTTGACATCCATTTTGTTTAGCCAAGAGGCCTGCAGTGACCTTAAACTGACACTACTAGCCCCTTCACGAAAGTGCATGCCCTCGACAACAGCCCACTGAGTCACAAGCAAATGTAAGTTTCTGATACTCTTGTGATCGACAATCTCCCCTGTTCTCCAGCATCTAACCCTTAGAAGCCCCTTCAATAGGACTCCCATGTAGCTGACCAAAGACCAGCTCTTTTGGCATCAATCAACCACATTGGGCCTTAGCCAAGGAACCCCAAAGCACTCTACCCACAGATGCTAGGAAAGCCATGTGCCCTGGGTCCTACGTCTCTCTCTGTACCCTGCCTTTATATCCCCAAGTGGCCCCTCAAGGCATGCTGGATACTTTCTCCAGAACCTTTAAGTAATAAACTTTTCTACTTCAATTCTTGTGCTCTGTTGTTGAAGTACAGCTCAGCATCCAGCATCCCGCGCCCTATTTAGTAAGTAACACTTTGGCAAATTCATAACAACTTGTTCTTGTCCATCTTTTATACCTTTGTCATCCTAATGGGTGAACTGGGATCCTGTTGGGTTTCTGATTTACATTTCTTTAAAGAATAATGATGATACACATCTTTTCATGCACTATTTGTATGTCTTATTTGGAAAAATGTCTATTCAAATCCTTTGCCCATATTTTCACTTTTATCTGTCACTTTCACAGTTATCTGTCACTGTACTATTGAACTGCTAAGAATTCTTTATGTATTCTGGGAGGGCCTCGGTGGCTCAGTCGATTAAGCATCTGACTCTTGATTTCTGTTCAGGATGTGATCTCACGGTTCATGGGATAGAGCCCCAAGTCAGGCTCCACGTTCTCAATGTGAAGCCTGCTTGGGATTCTCCCCCTTCCCCCAAAATAAATAAATAAACATTAAAAAAAGAATTCTTCATGTATTCCAGTTATAAGGCCTTTACAAGATATATGAGTTACAAACATTTTCTTCCATTTTGTGGGCTGTCTTTTCACATTCTTTTTTTTAAAGTTTATTTATTTTTGAGAGAGAGACAGCACCACGTCAGTGGGGTAGGGGCAGAGAGAGAGAGAAAGAAGAGAGAGACAGAGACAGAGAGACAGAGAGAATCCCAAGCAGGTTCCGTGCTGTCAGCACAGAGCCCCACACAGGGCTCGATCTCACAAACCATGAAGTCCATGATGTGAGCTAATAAAGAAAGGGACACTCAACCAACTGAGCCAACCAGGCCACCCCTGTCTTTTCATTCTTGACAGCAACCTTTGAGGCACAAACATATATTTTGAGGAATCTCAATTAATGTATTTTTCTTTTGTCATTTGGGCTTTTGGTGCCATACTGAAGAAACCACTGCATACTCTAAGTACACAAAGATTTACTCCTATATTGTCTTCTAAGAGTTTCACAGTTTTAGCTTTTAGATCTAAGTCTATGATTCATTTTAAGTTCATTTTTGGGGGTCGCCTGGGTGGTTCAGTTGGTTGAGCATCCGACTCTTGATTTCAGCTCCGATCATGATCTCACCATTCATGAGATCAAGTCTAGTGTTTAACTCTGCACTGACAGTGTAAAGTCTGCTTGGGATTGTCTCTCCCTCTCTCTTTGCACCTCACTCTCTCTCTCTCTCTTAAAATAAATAAACATTTAAAACAAGGCATTCTGGGGCACGTGGGTGGCTCAGTCGGTTAAGCATCTGACTTCATCTCAGGTCACGATCTCACAGTTCGTGGGTTCAAGTCCTGCGTCAGGCTCTGTGCTGACAGCTCAGAGCCTGGAGCCTGCTTCAGATTCTGTGTCTCCCTCTCTCTCTCTCTGCCTCTCCCCTGCTCATGCTCTGTTTCTCTCTGTCTCTCAAAAATAAACAAACATTAAAAAAAATAAAAAAATAAAAGAATAGGAGAAATTCATGAATTTGGTAAAGGAAAGAAGTTGTAATTCCTGAGAAGAGGTCAGTAGACTCTGGCCTACAGTTCCATTCTGGTCCACTGTGAGTTTTTATAAAGTTTTACTGGAACACAGTCATGCCCATTCATTTACTTATTACTTATGGCTGCTTTCACATTATAATAACAGAGATGAATCCTAAATCAGAGATAACATAACCTCCAAAGCCTAAAATATTTACTACTGGCCTTTTCAGAAAAAGATTGTAGACATCTGCTCTACAGACTTTTCCAAGTCAAAAGATACACTTACTAATTTCAGAAAGTACAGTCATTACAAAAAGTAATAAAGAAATACTCTCAATAAGATATTGATACTTTGTCAATCATACATAGCACGTTAACATGCTTCTTTTAAATAATACAACTTTGGGGGCACCTGGGAGGCTCAGTTCACTGAGCGTCTGACTTCGGCTCAGGTCATGATCTCGCCGTTCATGAGTTCGAGCCCTGCATCGGGCTTGCTGCTGTGAGCGTAGGGCCCATTTCAGATCCTCTGTCTCCCTCTCTCTCCACCTCTCCCCCACTCACGCGCTCTCAAAAATAAAAGAAAATTAAGTAAATAAATAAATACAAATAATACAACTTTGTAAAGTCTTAAAACCTGCATAAAAGTCTTACTTTGGATAGATTGAATCCTAGGTACTTGGCATTTTTTGTTGCTATTAGTTGTTATTTTAAATAACCTCTTTTCTGTTTGTATGTAGTGTCTAGAAACAGTTGATTTTTTAAATATTTATTTTGAGAGAGCGAGAGAGCAAGGCAGCACACGTGGGGAAGAGGGACAGAAGGAGGCGGGGGAGTGAATCTTAAGCAGGCTCCATGCCCAGCGTTAAGCCTGATGTGGGGCTTGATCCCATTAAAAATCAAGAGTCAGGGAAAAAAAAAATCAAGAGTGAGACATTTAACCAACTGAGCCACCCAACTAAGCCACCCAGGTGCTCCAGAAATAGTTGACTTTTTAACATACTGATCATATAGATCTAGCATTCTACTGAATGTTTATTATTGATGCCTATAAATTCATTTACATTTTATATATTAACAATCATAGCATCTCCAAATAATGACTCTCTGCTCCTTTGTTCTCAGTTATTAAACATTTTATCTATTTTTCTTGTCTTACTTATTTACCAACTCCACTAAAATCCTAAATAGAAGCAGTGGTGGCGGCTATTTTTGTTTTTTGTCTTGTTTGTGATTTTACAGAGAACACTTCTAACCTCTTACTATTTGAGAATATTATCTGCTTCCTGCTTTTGGTAAAAACTCTTTACCCTTTACCAGGGTAAGGATGTCTCTCTCGAATCTTAGTTTTTTAAGGCTTCCTTTTCTTTCCTTTTTAAAATCACGAATGAGGCCAGGTGCTTTTTTACTATGCAACACTGACTCTACATGGAATGACTCTATCTCATAAGAGCCACAGATAAAATGTATTTCTTTATCATTTTGAGTGGAAAATTATGAAATAAATTTAATAACTTGAGGCTGCAAATAAACACTGGCAAAAATCATACCTTTCCTTCACTTCAACTCTAAAAATATTATACATATTTTTAAAGATTATTTATTTATTTTTGAGAGAGTGAGAGTGGGGAGGGCAGAGAGAGAGGGAGGGAGACACAGAATCTGAAGCAGCACAGAGTCTGACATGGAGCTCAAACTCATAAACCGTGAGATCATGACCTAAGCTGAAGTTGGACACTTAACTGAATGAGCCACCCAGGTGCCCCACTAAAAAAATTATTAAAAAGAGATGGGAGATTATATTTTATTTCACATAATATCGAATTTCACACAATATCAAATATCACACAATATTCCAAACATTCAGGATTTTGTTACTAAAGGCCATTCACATCCTTTTAAAATTTAATTATAATGATAAGTGGTAAAGTAGCAGCCCACCAGAAAATCTCCGAGCATTCTAGTGAAAAAATATTTATAAATACTTCCTCCAGTAGAGAAAAACTCTTAAATGTGGTTCTAGTCCCTGTTATTAAGTACTCTGTAATTTAAAAATATGTTTGGGGCACCTGGGTGGCTCAGTCATTTGAGCGTCTGACTCAAGATCAGCTCAGGCTGTGATCTCCCAGTCCTGGGAGCAAGCCCCAGGTTGGGCTCCATGCCAAGCGTGGAGCCTCCTTGGGATTCTCTCCCCTCTCTGTCCCTTCCTCCACTCATAATAAATGACCTTAAATATATGTTTGATAATTTCTCTCACTTTGCCCCTTAACCATTAAAGAGTCACTTTACTGTAGAAAGTACCTTATTCTGTAGAGTACATTGTGCCTGGTTGATTCATCTATATGGAAGACATGGTTGGGCGGATACCAGATCCTTTCTGTTTCACTCATTAAAGCAAACATACTATGATACACAGGTGTGATTCCTAGGAAAGAGGTAAAAAAAGAAATGATTACAGATAGCAACATGTACATTTATATAACATCCGTAAATTGTAATGGGATTGAAATAACAACTCTAAATCAGCACGAATGCAGTAGCAGGTGACATCTTTTGGTTCAGCGTGACTTACAACTGAATTCTTAACTTAATCTTTTTCCCTACATTTTAAAATATGATTGCTGGGACTCTTTCAAGCAGATTTTTAAAAACATTTTATCCAATTTTTTTAGTTATCTTGCAGAGAAAGGCTGATTCAAATGTATGTGTGTTTTAATTGAGATTGAGGGTGCCACCTAAATTATTTAGAGGTCATTGAATACTTTTAAGAGAACAGCACAACAGTTTTATTTTTAAAAGTTAAATTTTACACAGCGCACTAGTAACTATATTTTCCGCAGATTTTAAATTTGTAAGGAAAAAACTCAAACGTCATCTTAAACTGCAAGGGTAGATGATTTTTTTCAAAGGTATTTCCGAAGGTACACAAACAAAAGTTTAAAGACTACTGAACTTTTTAAAAAGCATATGAAACAAAAAGTCACACTATTAAATAATGTACATTATTTCCCAGTGCATATAGAACATTTGCACATACACACACACGTACATGCACATCCCAATCTTTTGGAGTCTAAGAACAAGTCTCCCAAAGTGCCAGAGAAAAATCACCATGTTCTCTAACCACATTTCAACTAAATCAGAAATGAATACTTAAAAAAATTTTTAAATTTTTTTAAAAATTCAAGTTAGTTAACATACTTAATCCTATATATTTGAAAACATAAGCCTCACAAAAACAAATGTATTTTTATTCTAGTAATGTTTTCATTCTTTTCCAGTGTAGACAAAAATGACACCAACTCAACACACTGACAATAAAGATATAAAATTTTTATTAAAATTATCAATACAACTGTTTACTCATAGATATGTAATAATTTCAGTAAGTTACATATAAAAATAGTATTCAACAACTTTTAAACTGTATCCTTGCATTCATTCTTGTATTTATACATACTTCTCAATATCTCAGAGATTATAGAAGAAATTATAACAAATTAAAGAGTATTTATAATGAACAATAACATGCATTAAAAATTATAGAATATAGCTAAAGTAATACTTAAGAGGGAAAATTGTAGCTTTAACCTGATTACATCAGAAGATAACAAAGAATGATCTAAGTTATCTAACTCAATACATTAAAAAACAACAGAATAATCTAGAAGACAGTTGATAATGTGATAGAGTAGAAGTTAACAGAATAAAGATTCAATAAAGAGAATCAATAAAATAAAAGCTGATTATTTGCAATAAGTAACAATATAAACAAGACTGTCAAATCTGATCAAGAAAAAAAACACAGATAAACATTAATGATTTTTTAAAAGTATAACTGGGGCGCCCGAGTGGCTCAGTAGGTTAAGCGTCCGACTTCGGTGATGATTTCACAGTTCATGAGTTCGAGCCCCACTTCGGGCTCTGTGCTGAAAGCTGAGTCTGGAGCCTGCTTCAGATTCTGTGTCTCCCTCTTTCTATGTCCCTCCCCCACTTATGCTCTGTCTCTCTTTCTCTCTCTCTCAAAAATAAACATTAGGGGCACCTGGGTGGCTCAGATGGTTAAGGGTCCGACTTCGGCTCAGGTCGTGAACTCATGGTTTGTGAGTTTGAGCCCCATGCTGGGCTCTGTGCTGACAGCTCAGAGCCTGGGGCCTTTTTCAGATTCTGCCTCCATCTCTCTCTGCCCCTCCCCCATTTGTGCTCTGTCTCTCAAAAATAAATAAATGTAAAAAAAAATTAAAAATAATAATAAATAAATAAACATTTAAAAAATTAAATTTTTTAATAGTATAATTATAGGTTATGAAGACAAAAAGAGAACAAATAATGCCAATAAATTTGAAAATGTAGACAAATGGGCAATTTTAAAACCATATGTAACTTTAAAAAATGGATTAAAAAATAAAAGACTTCAGATTTTAGAATCAGATTTCTAGTTACTACATTACAAATTTGAAATGGCCAGCATTTCAATGTTCAACCAAAATTTATAAGGCAGGCATAAAACAAGAAAGTATTAGCATTCACAGGAAAAATTAAAAATTACTTTGTTTTTGTCATTTGTTTCGGGTGGCAGTTGTTTGTTTGTTGACTTTTCTAAACTATATTTATAAAGTCTATATTCTTTGTCATTTATAGTCTCTGAAGTCTTAGTTTCTTTAATTAGTGGGATTCTCTCTCTCCCTCTCCCTCTGCCACTCTCCCCTACTTATGCTCTCTCTCTAAAAAAATAAAAATAAAATCTTTAAAAAATAAATAAAATAAATTTTAAAAATCTAAAGACACGTTAAGTTAAAATGGAAAAGATGGAAAAATAAAGTCCAAGCAAATAGTAAGCAAAAGAAAGCTGGGATGGCTATACTAATATCAGACGAAACAGATTTTAAGTCAAATGTTTATAAAAGACAAAACATTATTTGCCCCAAAACATGTAACATGTAAACCAAAAACTGGAAACTGAAGGAAGAAACAGACAATTCAGCAATAATACCTGAAAAGTTCCATACACCATTCTCAAGAAGACAGAAAAATGAGGGGCACCTGGGCGGCTCAATCGGTTAAGCGTCTGCCTTCAGCTCAGGTCATGACCTCTCAGCTCATGAGTTCGAGCCCCACACTGGACTCTGCACTGACAGTGAAGAGCCTGCCTGGAATTCTCTCTCTCCCTTTTCTCTCTCTGCTCCTACCCTGCTTGTGCTTTCTCTCAAAATAAATAAACTTAAAAAAGAAAAATTAAAAAAAGAAAAACGAGACTGAAGAACAATAAGAAAATAGGGAATTTGAATTGCACTATAAACCAACTAATAGACATATACAGAATACAACCCCACAAAAGCAGAATATACATTTTTCACAAATGTAAATGGGATATTCACAGGACAGGCCATATGTTAGTCACAAAAGAAATATGAATATATTTATAAGGATTGAAATCATCCAAAGTATCTTCTCTGACAAAAATGGAATAAAACTAGGAACCAAAACAAAAGGAAAACTGGAAAACTCACAAAAATGTTAAAATTAACACACTCTGGAACAATGGGTTAAACAGTAAATCACAAGGGAAATCAGAAAATACACAGAGAAAAATAAAGCCAAAAAACCCAACATATCAAAACATTGGATTCAGCAAAACCAGAGGATAGAGGGAAATTATACTGTAAACATCTATATTAAAAAGTATAGAGATCTCAAATCAATAAACTCCCTAGACACCACAGTAACTGAAAAAAGGAGACTAAATCCAAACCCAATAGAAAGAGGAAAATAATAAACACTAGAGGAAAAGAGAATAGAAAAACAATTTAGAAAAAAAAATGAAATCAAACATTGGTTCTTTGAAAAAAATCAAGACTACTTACAAGCCTTTAGCTAGACTAAGTAAGAAAGAGAAAAGAGTCGAATCACCAAAATCAGAAATGAAAGTGGGGACATCACTATCAACATTACGGAAATAAAAAGAATGTAAGAAAATGTGATGAAAAAATATCTGCCAACAACAAGATAACCTAGATAAAATGGAAAAAATCCCTAGAAACACACAATCTATCAAAACTTATAGAAGAAAAAAGCAGAAACTATAAAGAGGCCTATATAAAATAAGAGATTAATCCATAATCAAAAACTTCCAAACAAAGAAAAGCCCAGAACCAGATGGCCTCAGTGGACAATTCCATCAAGCATTTAAAGAAAAATAACAATAAATCTTCCTCAAAATCTTCCCAAAAAAATGAAAAAGGAACACTTCCTAAATAATTAAATTAGGCCAGCATTACCCTGATACCAAAGGCAAACAAAGACACTACAAGAAAACTACAGACCCTACTATCCTTCATGAATATAGATGCAAATATTCCTCAACAAAATAGTAGCAAACCACATCCAGCAAAATATGAAAAGAATTATACACCATGTACAGGTAGTTCAACATATTAAAATAACCCATGTAATGAAAGAAAACAAAAACAAAACATGATCATCTCAATTTATACACAAAAAGTAAGTAATAAACCTTGTTCCTAAGTGACTTAAAAAAATACTTAACTAGGAATTGAAGGGAATTTCCTGAACCTGATACATAGCACTTATGAAACACCCACAAGTAGTATGATTATCACCAGTGAAAGACTAAAAATCTATCCTAAAATCACAAACAAGAAAAGGATGCCCACCTTCGCCACTTCTATACAACACTGCAATGAGAGTTCTAGCTAGAGCAATTAGGTGAGAAAATAAAAGGCACCCAAATTGGGCAGGAAGAAATCAAAACTGTCTTTATTTGCCCATGACATGATCTTATATACAGAAAATAGTTAACAATTACCCCAAAATGTCAGAGCTTATAAATGAATTCAACAAAGTTAAAGGACATAAAATCAGCAGGTAAAAATTAGCTGTATTTCTATACATGAGCAATGAACAATCCAAAAAAAATAATAAAAACAATTCTATTTACAATAGCATCCAAGTGAATAAAATACCTATGAATAAATTTAAGAGGTCAAAGACTTATATACTGAACACTAAAAAACACTGCAGAAAAAATTAAAGACCTAAATAGACAAAAAGATATTTCATGTTCATGGACTGGAAGACTTATTCCAATGAGATAGTAGTACTCCCCAAACTGACCTATATTTTCAATGCAATCTCTATAGAAATCTCAGCTTTCTTTACTGCAGAAATTGACAAGCTAATCATAAAATTAATATAAAAATTAAAAGGACCAAGAAAGATCAAAACAATTTTAAAAAGAACAAGGAAGTGAGAAAACTCACACTTTCTGATTACAAAACTTACTACAAAGCTGTAGTGATACAGAGAGTATGGTACTGGCAATAAGACATATAGTCCAGGGGCGCCTGGGTGGCTCAGTCGGTTAAGCGTCCGACTTCAGCTCAGGTCATGATCTCATGGTTTGTGGGTTCGAGCCCCGCATCAGGCTCTGTGCTGGCAGCTTGGAGCCTGGAACCAGCTTTGGATTCTGTGTGTCCCTCTCTCTCTGCCCTTCCCCTGCTAATGCTCTGTCTCTCTCTCAAAAATGAATAAACATTAAAAAAAAAAAAAAGACATATAGTCCAATGAAACAGAATTGAAAATCCAGAAACAAACCCACTCATCTATGGCCAAATGATGATACTTTGACAAGGGTTCTAAGGCTACTGAGGCATGGGAAATCATAGTCCCTTCATCAAAAGGTGGCTGGGATTTGCATGTTGATATCCATTTGTTACTGGCTTCTTACACTTTATGTAATATTTATAAAGTTCATCCATATTGTATCATGTATTTGATACTACTTAGCTGAATATTATTCGTCCATAAAAGAATAATGTACTAATACATGGTACAATATGGATGAACCTTAAACACATACAAAGTGGGGGAAGCCAGTACCATGTCTATATTCACATGCAAAAGAATGACAGCAGATCCCTACGCTCAATCGTCGGCAAAAATGAGCTCGAAGGGGAGCAAGACTAAAACTATGAAACTCCTAGAAGAAACTGCAGGGGCAATTCTTCATGAATTTGATTTGCTAATGGATTCTTAGATATGACACAAAAACACAAACAACAACAACAAAAATACACAAATGAGGCTTCGTTAAAATTAAAGATCGTTGCTTCAAAGAAGCAAAACAAAAAATGGGAGAAAAGATTTCCAAATCATATAGCATTTAATAAGGGATCTAGAAAATAGAACTATTAATAACTCAAAAACAAACATTTTAAAAGGGGACAAAGGATTTGAACAGACATCTCACCAAAGAAGATACACAATTGCCAGTAAACAATGCAAAGATACTGGAAAGAATTGCTAATCAGAAAAAAAATGTATCAAAACTACAATAAGATAACACTTTACACCCATTAGAATGGATAGAATTTTTAAAAGGTCATATAACAACAAGTGTTATTACGGATGTGGAGTAATCAGAACCCTCGCACACAACGGGTGTGAAGGTAAAATGGTGCAGCCACTTTGGGAAATAGTCTGGTAGTTCCTCAAAAAGTGAAACACAGAGTTACAATGTGACCCACAATTCCACTCCTAGGCACATACCCAGAAATTAAATCATTTGTCCACACTGTACACAAATGTTCACAGAAGCATTATTCATGACAGACAAAAGGCTGAAACATTCAAAATGTCCATCAACTGATCAATGGTTAAACGATATGGGGTACTTTTCATACAATAGCATACTATTCAGCCATAAAAGAATTAAGTACTGACAGATGTTATAATATGGATGAACTTCATAAAAATTATATGAGTTTAATAGTCTGGAGTTTCTCTTCAGATCACATAAATCTCTCGCCTTTTACTAAAGATTTCCTTGGGGGTGGGAATTATATAGGAAGCCAGTAACAAAGGCCACATATTATATGACCCCATCTGCATGAAGTGTCTAGAAAGACAAATTTATTGAGACAGAACATAGATTAGAGGACTCCTAAGACTGGAGAAGGAATAGGGAGTGAGAGAGTGATAGTCACTAAGCACAGAGTTTTTTGGGGTGAAAAATGATCTAAACTCGACTAGCGATACTAAAAATTACTTAACTGTACACTTTTTAAAAGTGTGAAATGTATGATACGTGAATTATTTATCTATAAAGCTTTTTCAAAAAAGACACAATGAGACACCACTTCACAGCCACTAGTATGTCTATCATCAAAAAGACAGGTAATAACAAGTGTCGATCAAGATGCAGAGAAACTGGGGCCTTCATACCTGCTGTCGGAGATGTAAAGTGACACAAGTGCCTTGAAAACATTAGGGCGGTGTCTCAAAAATTAGCACAGAGTTATGACAGGACTCAGGAATTCAACTCCCTGTCACAAAAAAACACATATGGCATGACTCCACTTACATGAAATGTCCCAAATATATGAATTCTTAGAGATATAAGTAGATCTGTGGTGGGGGGGAGTTGGGGAAGAAATGGAAATGACTGTTGACGGGTAAGAGGTATCTTTCCGGGGGTGGTGAATATTGACATGATAGTTATACAGCTCTGTGAATATACTAAAAATACTGAATTATTTAACAAAGAACGAAGGAGAAAGAAAAGGAGGAGGAAGAGAAGATGAAGACAAAAAAGATCTCAAAAGCAGCTAAGTAAACCACCCATTTGACCTAACCAGTGCCAGAATAAGGGCCATTACTAAAGAATACAATAAAATCCAGCCCAGCAGGCAACAAGGTAAATTACAAATTTACGTTACAATAGAAAGCATCCAATAAAAACATCCAATAAAAAATACAGGCATTCAAAAAAGCAGGAAAACATGACCCATAACTAGAAGAAACATTGATCATTAGAAGGATACCTAGAAATGACAGGCATGGTGGAATTACTAATCAAGAAAGTTAAATCAGGTACTATAATATATTCCACTTAGTAAAGAAGGCAGAAAAAAAATGAACATGATGAGGCAATGGAAATTATTAAAAAGCATCCCAAATAAAACTTCTAGAGTAAAAACTGCAGAAGATAAGTAGGTGAGAAGATATAGCAATTGAAACTTACCACTTTGCCTTTGGTAACCCCCAAATTCACATCCTTTTCACATTTAAAATATATTCATTCCATTCCAACAGCCCCCAAAACCTTAACTCATTCCAGCATCAACTCAAAAGTCTAAAGTTCAAAGTCTCATCGAGTCTCAACTCAATCGTATTTGAGGGACACTCAAGGCACCTTCAACCTGAGGCAAACCGCACTCGGGCTGTGGATGAGCAAGACCGAACAAGTTAAACACTTCATGTTACAAGCATAAAAGAGACATTTCTGCTCCAAAAGAGAGAAACAGAAAATAAGAAAAAAGTGACAGGTCCTAAGCAAGTCTAAAACCCAACAGGGCAAACTCCATTAGACCTTCAGGCTCTAGAATAATCCTCTTTGACATGATACTCTGTTGTCAAGGGCCAGCAGAGGTCTTGCCTACAGGACACACTGGGACAATTCCTGTCCATGCCACTTCACCCAGCAGCGGCAGCGGCAGTGGCTGGGCCCCAAGGCTCCAGGCAGCCCAGTGCCTATGGGTTTGGGTGGCTCCATCCTTTGAAATCCAGGTGGAGGCAGCCATGTCCCCGGGCCTGTACACTCTCCCCTGCTGGAAACAACACAGGCCATTAAAGTTTGCCGCCCGCACCCTCTGGCGGGGCAGCCGCTGCACCTGAGGCAACCAGGGAGCTCAGGGCCTGCAGTGCTCCGAGAAGAGCCCTCAAAGTGAGGCAGCACCCGGCAGCACCAGGCCTCCGAGCTCTGGCAGCTCTTCGTGAAAGCGTTCTGCCCCAGGGCGGGCCCGGCACTAGGAGCCAAGGCGGCAGAGGCAGCCCTGAGGGTTTCTGAATTGCACCCAGGATCACTCTTGCATTGTCTCAGGGAACAGCTCCTAGCAAATGCAGGGATGGCTGCCCTAGCAAATCTTAAATGGTCCTGCGGCCACAACCTTAGTGCTCTCTTCCAACCACTGTCTCCGTTTTTATAACATGGAAAGGCTGCGGATTTTACAAATCTTTTAAGTTTGGCTTTCTCTTTGCTTAACAGTTCCATCTTTCTATTCGTATTTTACTAAAGCAGTCAGGAGGAGTCAACCCACACCTAAGCAGTTCGTTTAGGTAAATACATTTGATTTCTTTGCTCACAAGTTCTATTTTCCCCAAAACGCTAAAACACGAACACCATTCAGACAAGTTCTTTGCCACCGTGAAAAAAGGAAGCTTCATGTGAAATGGAGTAGGAGCCCTGAAGGGGAAGCTCTCCCTCAATGCCGCTTGCCCTAAGAAGCCTACATGGCACTCCTGACAGGACGCGGCTTACTTCACACTCTGGCACAAGGAAGAACTGCTCCTGCCCGGCTAAGCCCAGCCAATAAGGCCTCAGAGGAAACAGCTTCTCCGGGCCTCCCCCTCTCTCCTACGAAGTAAGCCCTTCCCTCTGCTCTCCGAAGTGATCTACGGCTCCCCATAGAGTTTGCTTGTCCCAAACTGCAATTCCTCTGCTATTCCTACATTAAGTCATTCTGCTGATAAGGTAACTGGCTCTTTTGTGTTTTAAGGTCAACACCACTTTACCAGGACTGCTCTTCAACAACATGTTCCACATTTTTGTCTGAACCCTCATCAGAATGGCCTTTATCATATATTTTTCTACCAACATTCTATCAGATTACTTATGTATTCTCTAAGAAGATTAAGGCTTTCTCTACAGCCTCTCCTCTTTTCTTTCTGAGTCCTCACCTTTAAAGGCCCCTTCACAGTAAGGTACGCTTTTTCTAACATGTCCTTCAAAGCACCGTTCCAAAGCTACTTCTACATGTTTAGATATTGCTTACAGCAGTCCCCCACTTCTCAGTACCAATTTCTGGAGCAGTCCATACAGGACGCTATAACAAAAATACCACAGACTAAGAGGTTTGGAAACAATAGAAATTTCTCACAGTTCTGGAGGCTAGGAATTAAAAACTCTCAGTTGCCTAATGAGGACCCATTTTCTAGTTCATAGAAATCCTTTCTGACTTATCTGCTTATTATGCCCTCACAAAGCTAAGGGGGTGACAGAGCTCTGTGGGGTCTCTTTTCTAACCCCACTGATAAGGGATCCACCCACTGACCTATCACCCCTCAAAGGACCCACCTCTAAATACCATCACATTAGAGGAATAGGTTTCAATACAAATCTAAGGGAACACGAACATTCGTTCTAGCCCAACACCAGCCCAAGGCAGATTTATCTTAAATCTACTCTAGTGATGTTCTCTTCTTTTTTAAGTACATAAGAACACACCTGGTAGTCATATAAGCATTTTACAAAACAAAAAATAATACATTATACGTGTACATTCGAGTAGTATAATCGAAGCAATGATCTATTAACAAGGAGAAAATATATGTTTTTTAATATTTACCACAAGCTTTAGAAGCAGCAACACAAATTTCTTCTGCGACATACTCCCCGGTTGGAAACTTCAGATACTCTCCGTCAGCTTTCTCAAGAGAATGATAAAGATACACCTGCAGCAGCGGGTCTATTTGCTTCACAGAATCAGCATTTCCAGGAATATCACCATTCTGATGTACAGGAGATACGGATGTTCCTTCCATTTCCGTCATTGTAAGACAAGCCATTCCCACGCAGAGCTTTTTCAGAACATTTGCCTATTAAGAAAAAAACAATAAGGTTACAAAAGAAAGTGATACTGATAAGGTAAGGTATGTCCCATATACAAAGAAGCCTTCCCTGAAAGCACTGACTTTGTTAAATCGACAAGTGAATAAAGATGTACTCCCATGTACAAAGCACAGTGAGAGGCATTGATTATAAACTGCCTGTGGACAAGGCCTATAAAACTGAAGTTTAAAACTTAACTGAGGAAACATAAAACAGATATGTAATCCTAACGAAATGAACAAACAAAACCAGTCACAGGCAACAGGAGAAGAGATCCAACTAGGCAACATAAATTCTCAACAAACGAATTACTGTGACAATTGCTTATTGGGGTCTGGAGGGGTAAACAGGGGTAAACAACACTTCAACTGGGCTTAAACTTGTAAGTTTTATTAGAGGAGGTCATATTTAAAACTGACTCTGTCCAACAGACTGGATTTGTATGAACGGAAGACTCAGAAGGTTCCGGAGAGTGGAACTGTGCTGAGAAGTAAAGAAGTACAAGATCTGCTCTAATTAATTGGGCCCGAGTGCGGTATTTGAGGAGTCGTGCCATTTAGGAAAGGATAAAAGTGCAGACGAAGCCTTGTGGCAAAACTGCAGCCACGTACCCAGGATGCATTTTTCCTCTGGAGACGCCAATTCTGCTAAGGAGGGCAACATGTCCCCCAAAGAACTGTCCTTCTCCACAGGTGAACAGCCGCGCGAGACAGTTTCAACAAATGAGGTTTAAGTGGAAGTTGCTGGTGGAATTTCCAGGACCACTCCGTAAAAGGAAGCTGACTTGGCCCTCTTTTTTGTTTTTTAATTTTTTTTAAGTTTATTTATTTTGAGAGACAGAGAGACAGACAGAGATAGAGAGAGAGAAAGGAGAGAGTACAAGCGGGAGACAGGGAGAGAGGGAGAGAATCCCAAGCAGGCTGTGCACTGTCAGCACGGAGCCCTACGTGGGGCTCGAACTCATGAACTGTGAGATCATGACTTGAGTGGAAATCAAGAGCCGGATGCTCAGCCATCTGAGCTGCCCAGGCACCCCAACTTGGCCTCCTTTTTGCTTTTTCCTTTTCTCCCTTCACTTCCTTCCCACCTGCCTCTGAGCATAAACACAGAATAGGGCAGTCACCTTAAAACCAGGAAGGAAATGCCAAGAGAATAAAAGACGTGGCAAACGTAAGCCTCCGAGTCAGTATCAAGAACCACTCATCTACCACCAGACATCTTATTTATAACCGAATGCAATCCTAACTGACACAGTAGAGAATTACGGACAGTCTGAGTGTCGTATCGAAGAATTTAAGGGCCGCTGGGCTCAGTCAGTAAAGCATGTGACTCTGTTATTATTATTATTGTTATTTTTAATACTTATTTATTTTTGAGAGAGAGAGAGCACAGGTCTTGGGGGGTTGGGGGGGAGGGCGGAGAGAAAGTGAGAGAAAATCCCAAGCAGGCTCCGAGCTGTCAGCATAGAGATTGATGTGGGGCTCGAACTCGCAAACTCTGAGATCATAACCTGAGCCGAAGTCAGACACTTAACCAATTCGGTCACCCAGGTGCCCCACAAAGCATGTGACTCTTACTCTCAAGGTTGTGAGTTCAAGCCCCACATTGGGCATGGAGACTACTTAAAAAAAAAAGGAGACCAAAGAATTTAAACTTTATCCTACGGTCAAATGATAAATTAGAAAGGTGAAGTAAAAACAGAAAGCTACTGCGATAGTCTAGGTACTAGTAAGACTCTGAATTGAAACAGCAATGGTGGAATGATGAATGGTAATACAACAGCAAGACTTCATGCAACGCGGTAACTGACCGAATACAGAAGCAGCCAGGAGTCCAGTTTTCTGGAATGAAGAAGTCACAGCACAGGGAATGAAGTCAGTGATACTGTGGGGAGCACAGCTAACAGAGAAAGAGATCTGCTGAGTCACTGTGCTGTACGCCTGACACTAAGGCAAATCGAAAGTATACTCAATTAAAAAATTTTTAAGCCAGGGGTAAAAGACAATGTGAGATTTCAAACCTGGGAGAACTATAATACCATTAATGGAAATAAGGAAATGAAGACTTTGCCTCTTGACATTGGAACGTGAAATAAGGACTACTGCTTTACAACTTTTGTTTAGAAACGGAAGTAGGACAATGACACCAGAATCTAGCTGGCAGCTAAAACAAGAGATTGATATTTGCAAGATTTCCCCATAGATGCTCATTTAAATCATGAGCAGAGCTATGTGAAGGGAAAAGGGGGAAATAAAGACAAACACACTCACACGGCATTTCTGAACGCCACTGTACTAAGTACAGACATTAAAGGAAAGAAACATGAGGATTAAGTGAAGTGCAAGGTGAAGTTTAGATCTATAAGGACTTTATTATATTAAACACTAGGGTTAATACTTAGTTCTTCAAATATCATAGGACTTCCGGTGAGTAAAAACACAACAAAAGAGCTGGTAATTGTTAAAACTACAAGATTTTTGAAGTCCAAAAGCAACTGGATATCCAAATTTAAACAATTTTAATTTGTTTAAAAATGTAAAATTTTTAAAAATTTTCTTGTAGTTTATTATACTCAATTACTGTCTCTTTTACTCAATTTACTCTACTGAAATTCATCTAAAATGAACTCTTAGCCATTAAGGGGCAAATCTGCAAGAATTTCATCAATTTGTGGTGACCATTATTTTGGATCATATGCTTTCCTTCTGGACTTTTTTCTGCAGAAACATATCTTTTAACAGATCTCTCAGTGAGTCCTTAACAATTTTTAAGTTGCAGTCTTTGAAAAAACTTTTCCACTATATTGATGCAATTGACAAAACTGTGAGATACTTAGTGTATACAACATTATTTACACTGTATACACTGTGAAATGACTCCCCAGCACTGAATCAACACATCCATCTTCTCATGAAGTTACTTTTTTTAAGTTCTCTTAGAAAATTTCAATTACGTAATACAATGTTCTCAACTACAGTCAACATGTTATATTAGATTTTCGAAACTTACCTACCTTATAACTGAAAATCTACAGCCTTTTACCAATTTCTCCCAAACCCCAGACCTTCACCATCTGCTCCTTAGAGTTAGACTTTTTTTTTCATTACACATGTAAGTGGTACCGTGCAGTATTTGTCATTCTAATTTATTTCACTTGCCCCTGAGGTTCATCCATGTTGCTGCAAATAATGTTTATTCCTTTTTTAAGGCTGAATAATATTTGTGCGTGTGTGTATGTGTATATACATACGTATTTCTTCCTTTCTGATTTGGATGCTTTTGATATAAACCCATATGCTTTACTGATAACAACTATAAAGTCTAGAGCAAAATAACTTTAAAAAAATGTTTTTAATGTTTATTTACCTTTGAGAGAAAGAGAGAGAGAGAGACAGAGGAGTGATCGGGGGAGAGGCAGAGAGAGGGAGACACAGAAATGGAAGCAGGCTCCAAGCTCTGAGCTGTCAGCACAGAGCCCAAGGCGGGGCTCAAACCCACAAACCATGAGATCATGACCTGAGCTGAAGTCAAACACTCAACCGACTGAGCCACTCACGTGCCCCTAGAACAAAATATCCTAAAAACACTGAAGGTGTTGCCATGCAAACAAAAGCAGACAGCAACTGGAGGGGACCTGACTGACTCCTGACAAGGAAAAACACTGAAGGAGGTCCACGTTTACCCACCTTTTTTTTTTTTTAATGTTTATTTTATTTATTTTGAGAGAGAGCAGGGGAGGGGCAGAGAGAGGGGGAGAAAGAATCCCACACTGATAGCATGGAGCCCCACCTTGAGCTGTTGCAGGGCTCAATCCCACTACCCCAGGATCATGACTGGAGCTGAAGCCAAGAGTCAGACACTCAACTGACTAAGCCACCCAGGCACCCCTAAAAACGTTTTTGTTTTGTTCTGTTTTTGTTTAGAGAGAGAGCTCATGCAAATGAGAGAGAGTGGCAGAGGGAGGGAGTGGGGGAGAGAGGAGAGACAGAATCTCAAACAGGCTCCACACTCAGCACAGAGCCCAATGCAGGGCTCAATTCCATAACCCTGGGATCGACCTGAGCTGAAATCAAGTGTCAGGTACCCAAATAACTGAGCTACCCATGAGCCCATAATATTTGAGTGGAGGTCCTGGCCAGTACAATAAAGCAAGAAAAGGAAATAAAAAGTATAATGATTAGAAAGGAGGAAGTAAAACTGACATATTCATAGATGATATGACTATGTATGCAGAAAAATTTAAAGAATATAACAATTACTGACTGACTTTAGAAAGGACACTGCACACAAAACCAATACACAAACCTTAATGGGCTTTCATAATCAGAGACAATTTTTAAAATGATGATTAAAAACAGTATCATTAACAATAGAACAAAGAGTCAAATATTTAGGAATAAATCTACTAAAATATCTTTCAGAACTCTGTAATAAAAACTATAAAACACTGCTAGAAAAAATAAAGGCCAGTTACATAATAGAAGAATAGAACATACATATAAGAGTATAGGAACACAGAAGTCTAGAAGAGTAGAGGAACATATAATAGAACATATAAGACTACAGGAACACTTGGGGTGCTTGGGTGACTCAGTAGGTTAAGTGTCTGACTTCGGCTCAGGTCATGATCTCACAGTGCAGAGTTTGAGCCTCCCATTGGGCTCCACGCTGCCGGTGTGGAGCCTGCTTGGGATTCTCACTCTCTCTGCCCCTCCCTCACTTGCGCTTTCTCTCTCAAACAAAACAAGACTATAGGAAAACTCAGTATTGCTCAGGTAGCAACTCTTCTCCAAATCGATATAGAGTCAACACAGTCCCAACTAAAATCCTAGCAGCTTATGTTATGGGAATTTAAGAGTTAACATCTCTATGGAAAACAAAGGATTACAAGAATCAAAACAATCTAGAAGAGTCAATTGGCAGGATTTACGTTACCAGACATCAAGATTTACTGTGAAGTCAGTATAATTAAGTCAAGTTGGTATTGGCATAAATACAGAAAAACAGACCAAAGGAACAAATAGTGATGAGAAAAATACCTTCACATAAAATAACCTAACTTAAAACATGTTAGATATGGTCAAATGCATATTGGTGGGAAAATATCAGTCTTTTCAATAAACGTTTCTCAGTCATTGGCTATTAAATGGCAAGAGAAAAAGAAATCTTGACCTCCGTTTTCCACCATACCCAAAAACATTAAATTTAGATACATAACTGACCAGTAAGTAAAAGGTCATATAACAAATACTACAGAAAAAAATTAGTATCTTCATGACAGCTTTTAAAATAGGACATTAAAAAGACTACAGTAAATAAGAGGTATACATTAGGCTTCTCATATGCATATAATAACAGTTTCGAGTCCTATGAAGCAAAGAAGTAAAGAAGGAAATAGGCAAGACAACTATGATAGCTAGAAATGCTCATACTCCTCTATCGGTATTACAATAACTGCTGGCAGACGTGGTTACAGAACACTTGACATTTGGCCAGTACTAATGAGATATGAAATCTAGCTATTTATTTTATTAATTTAAACTTTATAGTCACGTGTGGTCGGTAGTTATTATTAGCACAGATCTAGGATCTTAGGGCAGGCAGTTTACATAATTAAGTAGTTCAATACCAAAATGGAAAAAGGACACAAGTAGTCAAATAAACTTAAAAATAAAATTAAAAAAAATTTTTTACTTGACTGCTGGGCACTGGCCACAACATATTTTCAAGAAAATGTTAAGAATTGATTATCAGGGCACCTGGATGGCTCGGTCAGTTGAGCATCCAACTTCGACTCAAGTCATGATCTCACGGTTCAAGAGTTCGAGCCCTGAGTCGGGTTCTCTGCTGACAGCTCAGAGGCTGGAGTCTGCTTCAGGGATTCTGTGTCTCCCTCTCTCTCCACTCCTCCCCCATGCTTACTCTCTCTCTCTCTCTCTCACACACACACAAAAATAAAAATAAACATTAAAAAAAAGAATTGATTAATTTTCCAAAGAAAATGGAGAAAACAATTTTATACTTTATTTCTTGGCTGGTGGAGAAATAAATAAAAATGTTACTATGTAGTAAAGAAGAAGGAGAAGAAGGAGAAGAAGGAGAAGGAGAAGAAGAAGAAGAAGAAGAAGAAGAAGAAGAAGAAGAAGAAGAAGGAGGACAAGGAGGACGAGGAGGACAAGAAGAAGAAGAAATGTTAAAAAATAAAATATCTGAAATACAGCCAATGTGACGTTTAAAGGGAAATGTGTATCTTAAAGACTTATATTAAGAAAGATAATCTGGAATCAATTCTGTACCTAAGTAGCTAGAAAAAGAAACCAGAGAAGGAAGTAGTAATGAAGAACAGAGAAAACAGAGAAAATCAATAAAACCAAAAGTTAGTTTTAGAAAAAGACATCTCTAAGTAGAATGATCAAAATTGAAAGAAAAAAAACCACACAAATTATCAACAGCAGGAATAAAAACCAGATATCACTACAGATTTTATAGATACTAAGTAGAAAAGAGGTTACAATGACTTATACCAATGATTTTACCAAAACTGATACAGGAAGAAACAGAAAACATGAATTGTATCATACATATATCTGTTCAATAAACCAATTTTTTCATTAAAAATCTACCCACAAAGAAAACTCCAGACCAAATCACTTCACTGGTAAAGTCTGTCAACATTTAAAGAAAAAATAATACCAATTCTATACAAACTCTTACCAAAAATGGAGAAGCAGGAAATACTTCTCAAATTATTTTATTTTATAATTACTCTGATGTCAAAACTAAATGTATCACAAAAGGCAAATGTTCCTCAAGAACAGAGCAAAGCAATAGAATACGGAATCAGTAACACATAAAAAGTCAGAAAATGGAGACCAAGAGGGGTTAATCCCAGAAATGCAGTTGGGAATGATATCTAAACACAATTTCTCACTATTCACATTCACACAGATTCTAGTTTTGCTTCTTCAATTTAAAACAAAAATGTATGGTTAGGGGCAAAAGGTATAGGATGTGAATTACATCTCAATGACACTGTTTTTAAAAAAGTATACCTATTCTTAGAAGAAACAGAAAATGTAAAACAATTCCCCCAGAAACTTGTTAACATCAAAATCAATTTTTGTTGTCTTTACCTCTCTTCATTCCTACTTTAATTTTGTTGGTTTCTACCAGACATTTGGCTACCCAAACATACTTTTAAAGTTCACGTTTGGCCAATTACATCTAATGCAATACCTCACTAAACCATAATCAAACATCCAAGTACAACAACAGCCAAGAAAAGTTACATAACATGAATTGCACAAGGGCAGAGACAGTGCAATTTGAGCTTCTTGTCAATGGTAATAGGAACATCATGTCTTCAACAGAAATCATCGGTGAATAAGAATTTGGATCTACTTATCAGCAACTATTGTTTAAAAAAGGGCTCAGATATCTTTTATCAAATACAATTTCCTACGGTAATGACAAAGAAACATTGGCTGAGAACTACGGTAATAGGATGCTACATACTTACTGTACCTATTCCTCTGTTTCCCTGCATTCCTCGAAGGCTAAACTAATGCTTGAGGAATGACAGCTAAAAAGGGAACAGCAAGAAGTATCAATTATTCCTTAGCCTCATATAATTTTAAGTTAGTTGTCAGTTTAAGAAATAGGCTTTATTATATACTTCCATCTAAAATAAAAGGGCCTTTTTCTAAAACTCCATTTTCTGGTGTCAGTATTATTTCCCTTAGTTTTTGCTTCTATCACTTCCTTCATTAAGTATGATTTTTCTTTGATATGATATTATTTAAAAAAAAATTTTTTTTAAGTAGGCTCCATACCCAATGTGGGGCTTGAACTGACAACTGTGAGATCAAGAGTTGCATGCTCTACTGACTGAGCTAGCCAGGTGCCCCTAAAAATGCCAAAATTAGCCTCTAGGCTAACCTTAAAACCACTTTGGTATACATTTCATAAATGACCCTGGGATCATGAGCCGAGCTGAATTCAAGAGTCAGAAGCTTTGGCACAAATACAGACATTCAGATCAATGGAACAGAATAGAGAACCCAGAAATGGACCCACAAACGTATGACCAACTAATCTTTGATAAAGCAGGAAAGAATATCCAATGGAATAAAGACAGTCTCTTCAGCAAGTGGTGCTGGAAAAATTGGACAGCGACATGCAGAAAAATGAACCTGGACCACTTTCTTACACCATACACAAAAAGAAACTCAAAATGGATGAAAGACCTAAAACGTAAGACAGAAACCCATCAAAATCCTAGAAGAGAAAGCAGGCCAAAACCTCTCTGACCTCGGCCACAGCAACTTCTTACTCAACATGTCTCTGGAGGCAAGGGAAACGAAAGCAAAAATGAACTATTCGGACCTCATCAAGATAAAAAGCTTCTGCACAGCACAGGAAACAATCAACAAAACTAAAAGGCAACCTACAGAATGGGAGAAGATAATTTGCAAACAACATATCAGATAAAGGGTTAGTATCCAAAAATCTATAAAGAACTTAATCAAACTCAATACCCAAAAAACAAATAATCCAGTGAAGAAATGGGCCAAAGACATGAACAGACACTTCTCCAACGACATCCAGATGGCCAACCGACACATGAAATGATGCTCAACGTCACTCATCATCAGGGAAATACAAACCAAAACCACAATGAGATACCACCTCACACCTGTCAGAATGGATAACATTAACAACTCAGGCAACAACAGATGTTGGCGAGGATGTGAAGAGTGTATCATTTGCACTGCTGTGGAAATGTATACTGGTGCAGCCACTCTGGAAAACAGTATGGAGGCTCCTCAAAAAATTAAAAATAGAACTACCCTTCGACCCAGCAAATGTACTACTATGTATTTATCCAAGGGATACAGGTATGCTGTTTTGAAGGGGCACATGCACCCCCCCCATGTTTATACTTACACTGTCAACAATAGCCAAAGTATGAAAAGAGCCCAAATGTCCATCGATGGATGAATGGATAAAGAAGATGTGGTATATATACAGATACTGGAGTATTACTCGGCAGTCAAAAAGAATGAAATCTTGCCATTTGCAACTACGTGGATGAACTATAGGGTGTTATGCTAAGCAAAATTAGTCAGAGAAAGACAAATATCATATGACTTCACTCATATGAGGACTTTAAGATACAAAACAGTTGAACATAAGGGAAGGGAAGCAAAAATAATATAAAAACAGGGAGGGGGACAAAACATAAGAGACTCGAATATAGAGAACAGAGAGTTACTAGAGGGATTATGGGAGGGGGGATGGGCTAAATGGGTAACAGGCATTAAGGAATCTACTCCTGAAATCATTGTTGCACTATACGCTAACTTGCATGCAAATTTAAAAATAAATAAATAATAAAATGTAAAAAAAAAGAAAAAAGATTATAGTACTGAACAAAGTTTTGAACTCAAATAGTTTTTAAGATTTTATTTTAAAATTTCTGTTAATCAACTGACATTTTCAAGAATGATTTGAAAATGTCATTGATATGTATAATGAAAAAAGCATTTTATTCTTTAAACTTTAGTTCTATATAATTTTTCAATTAAAACATTTTGGTGTGTTTAATTCTAATTTATAGTTCACTATATGGAAGATAAAGTGTAATTTTAGCGTATGTAATATATGAAAACTAAAAAAAAAAAAGAGAGAGAGTCAGAAGCTTAACGAAATGAGCCACCTGGGAGCCCCATCTTTGGTGTATTTTTAGTCCATCCATTTTAATTATTTATATCCCAAAAAATCTTTTGTATATGCACATCTTTTCCAAACCTAACATCTAAGCAAAAAACAATACAGAAAATAAAGACTGATGACTACATAAAATTAAAAACATCATAATGACAAGTCTTTTTTTAAGCTGAGAAAAACACATATGCTACAAAATTTTATTTTATTTTTTTTAAATTTTTTTTAACGTTTATTTATTTTTGAGAGATGTAGAGATAGAGTATGAGCAGAGGAAGGGCAGAGAGAGAGGGAGACACAGAATCTGAAGCAGGCTCCAGGCTCTGAGCTGTCAGCACAGAGCCCGATGCGGGGCTCGAACTCACAGACCGTGAAATCATGACCTGAGCCGAAGTTGGCCGCTCAACCAACTGAGCCACCCAGGCGCCCCTACAAAATTTTAATATAATCAATTAGGTTTAATAAAGTCAAATTATTCAATAAGAAAGTAGACAAAGAACATGAATAGGCATTTCACAAAAAAAGTACAAGCATTCCTTAAAATGGAAACGTGGTCAACATCATTAATAATCAGAGAAAGTTAAATAAAAATGGATATTGTTTCTGTCCTATCTGACTGACAAAGATTAGTAAGATCGGCAACACCCAGGGTTGGTAAAGACATGAAAAAAACAAAACATCTAAGAATTTGTTCTTTTAAAAAAGATAAGAGTAATGGGATGCATATCTAAGAAGTCTATGCAATACTTTATAATAATGAAAAAATTTTAAATGGCATTATAGGGATCCGATAAAGTATGTTATACTTAGCCAACAAAATACAGCTATAAAAATCGTCCCTGGCTTACATCATATCCTTAGCATTATATCGTATGTATAGCACAAAATGAACACTGAATAGTGTTTACTAAATGACTGATTACATTCCTGACTTATTTAATGATTGATTAAATGCTGACTGACTGGTTGGGTATAAAGTGGATGAGTGACTAGGTCAACTCGCTAAGTGGTGACTGACTGACCAGCTGAATGAACAAGTGACCAATGGAATGAGTCAATGGCAGACTGAAATGAGTGAAAAAAGGACTGAACAAATGGAATGAATCTCTAAGCAGTGAAATGGAAAGATCTCCACAATACACCGCTGAGTTAACAGGCTCAAATTAGAGTAACAGGATGACTCTATGCATGTCACTATTCAGAAACATCCAGAAAGATATTAAAACTTGTTAAGCAAGTTCTGTCAATCACAAGAATCACTTGCAATTCTTTTCCTCCCTTTGATTGATGAATGTGATTTTTAAATGACCACTTTTATTCGCTTGAATTTTTCTATTTGAAGAGATACTGTTCAAAGCCTGTATACTACTACTGCCTCCCAGAACAGGGTATAAAATGTAGGCAAATATACATTTTTAAAACAACATTTTGATTCTTGCACATAAGAAGCAAGGGATCTAAGATGCATACTTAGTCAATTTTGAGACTGGTAAAGAAGCAGAAGAACAGCCACACATTTAACGGATACTAAAACCATCATTTTATCTGGGGCAGTCAGGTAAAATGTACACAAAAGTACATATATAACAGGCAACAATTTAAAAGTCCTCCTACGAATAAAAAAACCGAGAAGGGGACAAAATGATAACAGACTCTTAAATATAGAGAACAGAGGGTTGCTGGAGGGGCTGTGGAGCGGGGCAGGGCTAAATAGGTAAGAGGCATTAAAGAAGACACTTGTTGGGATGAAGACTGGGTGTTATATGTAGGGGATGGATCACTGGAATCTACTCCTGAAAACATTATTGCACTATATGCTAACTAACTTGGATGTAAATTATAAATAAATAAATAAATAAATTTTAAAAAATAAAATAAAAGTCCTCCTGAGAAACCTGACATCATGAATTATATATGAACAGAAAGGTGAGAAAATAAAAATTATTCTACAAATTTATCCCCTTTCCTATTTTGAGTCTTAAGAGCAGTTTGTGAGCTACTCCTTAGAATCATGCTTAATGATGAATGCACAGGAAAAGGTAGATTTAAAATTTATAAAACACAAAAAAAAATGTGAATAAAGATAGGGAAAGTGCTTCAAATCTTTAAAACTTAGGAAGGGTCACCTTTAAGATCTCCTTTGAAAACTACCATATTCCAACCCTCTATCACCACCATTTTTAAAGATTTTTTTATTAATTTTCAGAGATGATGAGTGTGCCTATAGAAAATAAAATTGTATAGGAAATTTAACTAATTTTCCTAGTGAAGTATTTAACACTATCTTTTGCTACTGACATTCAAAAAAAAAATCTAAGTTATTGAAATCAGTATGTATTTAAGTTCATAATTATTTTTAAAATACTACCATCCCAGAAGAACATTATTTCAGATATTCCTCTGAAATAACTCCTTAAAGATTGTAATGCATCAGATAAAAAATAAAATTAAGCACTTACAGATAAACAAGCAAAGGATGAGGAAAACATAAACACAGAAATTCTCTAGACACTGAAGCATTTTTCTGTTTTGGAGGAATTTCCACCTCCTCAATCTCCTATCCTAAATTAGAAAGACTTATACTATAGTTCATTATTTTCTTCTCTGGGTCATTCTCTAGTCCTATAATCTTCTCCTGACAAACTTGCCATGCCAAATCTTTGTGAAACCAATAAAAGAAAACTTCAGGGGATCCAATTCTCAAATGGACTATCCTGTGGACTGCTTTTATGAAATGGCAAACTTCTCTTCATTTGCTAATTTAATACAGATAAACCATATTGTTAGTTTTTAAGAACTTAAAACCAAAAATAGATTAATAAGAACAAACTCAAAGTTAACAAATACACATTCATCAAGTACAAAAAATAACACCTCACAGTAAAGCCAAAAAGAGTAAAATAAAATCAGAAAACCAAGGTTAAATCCAAGTGTAAAATAAGAATAAACACAGAAATTGAATAGAATAATTAAATTAAATAATATGCACAAAGATCTGCTTATATCCCTAAGCTGTTGACTTACTCATTATACTTTCAAACAATGGAATACCTTGCATATGCTAAACACTGTACAGAAACTCAAAATAAAGAAAATTGATAGAACTATTCCCTGACCTAGAAATCACAGTAGTTTCACAGAGGCCACTGTTGGAACAAAACAAAGACTGGAAACAGACCCGACTATATACATAATTTAAAACATTAGCATTTCCCACAGCAAAGATGGATTATTCAAGGATAGTGTTAGAACAATCATCTTGAGGGAAAAAAGTTGGAACCCATTTTATACCTTGCACTAATATAAATTCCAGATGGATCAAGAAAACATGGGAAAGTTTCAAAATATAATTTCAGAGTAGAGAAGAGATCTGAGTATAATTAAAAAAAAAAAAGTAATAAAACTGATGACCAGAAAGAATAGAAGAAAAATGGGTGGCTCAGTTGGTTAAGCCTGTGACTTCGGCTCAGGTCATGATCTCGTGGTCTGTGAGTTCGAGCCCCCTGTTGGGCTCTGTGCTGACAGCTCAGTGCCTGGAGCCTGCTTTGGATTCTGGGTCTCCCTCTCTCTCTGCCCCTCCCCCACTTACGCTCGCTCGCACACTCTCTCTCTCTCTCTCAAATATAAATAAATAAACTTCTAAAAAAATTATGCATGGGGCACCTGGGTGGCTCAGTTGGTTAAATATCCAACTCTTGGTTTCAGCTCAGGTCAAGAGCTCACGTTTCATGGGTTCGAGCCCTGCATCGGGCTCCTCTGCACTGACAGTGTAGAGCCTGCACACTTGGGATTCTCTGTCTCCTTCTCTCTCTACCCTTTCCCAACTAATACTGTCTCTGTCTCTCAAAACAAGTAAAGAAACTTAAAAAAATACACAAAATTAAAAAATGTATGTGTGACAAAAAAAATCACACTATAAACAGAGTCAAAAAGATAAAAAGACAACCTGGGGAAAACATTTTACAATTTATTTCACAAACACAGAGCTATTTTCCTTAGTCTAGAAAGCGTTCCCACAAATCAAAGGAAAAGGTCAACAATCCAACAGAAAATGGGCCAGGATATGAGTGAACAGTTCTCAGAAAAGAAAAATTTAAAGCAAATTAAAATTATAAGATTCCATTTTTTATATCTCAAACTAACAAAGATCAAACTATCTGAAAATAGGTGTAGAAAAGTATAAATTGGCATTTCTATGAAGATCGATTCGACAGTATTTATTGAAATTATTAACACACACCACTTCTGAATCAGCAATTCCTCTTCCATTTATAGTTATGGTTACTTACATGCAAAGTAACATATGCATGAAGATACTTTATACTTAATGTATGTGAAAACACTTTTTCTAAAATATTTTTGAGTTCTATTTAAATGTGTTGCCTGTTCCAAAGTTGATAAATTTTTGAGGGGATAAAAAGAGACAAATGCAGACAACTCTTTCTAAGAGTTTTGTTCTGAAAGAGAACGGAACATGGGGCAGTAGCCTGAAGAGAACACGGAGCCAAGTAGTGGTATAAAATGGGCACTGGCAAACTCGGCTCACAGGTCAAGTTGGCCAGTTGCCGGTTTTTGTAAAGACAGCTTTACAAGTCCATTCATTTATGTATTATCTCTGATTGCTTGTGCACCACAAAGGTAGAGTTGAGCAGTTACTACAGAGAGAGTCTTGACCACAGAGCCTAAAATAATTACTATCTGGTCCATAATAGAAAAACTTTGCCACCCCAATTGTTTGTTCTAAAGGCTCAAAATGTATTTTAAGGGGCAACTGGGTGGCTCAGTGGGTCGAGCAGCCAACTTCAGCTCAAGTCATGATCTCCCAGTTCATGAGTTCGAGCCCCACATCGGGCCCACTGCTGTCAGCACAGTGCCCATTTCAGATCCTGTGTGTCTCTCTCTGCCCCTTCCCTGTTGTGATCTCTCAAAAATAAACAAAACATTAAAAATAAATAAAAAAAATTTATTTTAATACTTTGATGCTGCATATACTGCTCCATTTCTCAGAAAAACTCCACATCAAATCAAAACATGGGACAAATCAAACATGGAACGCCAACAAAACAAACGCACAGCATTACTACCTAAGAGAGACGAGGCTAAGCGCTACTGCCCAACCTTCGGCACACGGCCACTCTGTTCCCAAGACTGCACTAGGCCTATCAAGAAAAGCTGTGAACGGCAGCATCACAGACACAGCGTCATAGATTCCTGTGCCAATCCCTGTTTTATTTTATTTTATATTTTTGAGAGAGAGAGAGAGAGCGCGCACACAAGAAGGGAGAAGGTCAGATGGAGAGAGAGAGAATCTTAAGCAGGCTCCACGTTCAGCACGGAGTCCAACACAGGACTCGATCTCACCACTCTGGGATCGTGACCTTAGCTGAAATCAAGAGTCAACGCACTGAGCCACCCAGGTACACCCAACCCCTGTTTTAAATCAGTGACTCTCAGTCTCGTCCTCAAACTAACATCATAAGCATCACCTGGGAACTTGTTAAAAATACAAATTCTTGGGTCTCATTTTAGAACTGCTGAGACAGAAACTCTGAGAGTGGTACCAAGCAATGCGTGTTTCAATCAGCGCTCTAGGTAATTATGATAAGAACCACCGGGTTAGAGAACAATCCTGGCACAGCCAAGAACAGATGAGGATCCCCTCATCTGGTTGTGTTCACATATTTACAGAGTTTGAGGGGACTTAATGAAAGCAAAAAGACCTCAACAAGGCTGTCAGTGAGCATTTAAAAGCAAGTAAGGAAAATGCTATTGAAAACTGAATAAAAGGAAACCCTTGTTATATAGTAGTGAAAAGTTTGGCAAAACTATCACCTACAGTAACATGGGAAATGTAATATATGCTTATTGAGTTAAGGAAACTCTAGGTAGAATGCTGAAGAACAAACTGGCTTCTTCTAACTGCCTTTATAATTAAGAGATTAGAGAGGTGAACTAAAGAATGAGCCACTTTTTGAGTGCAATTTCAAGGAAGAGCTCAGAACATCTTTCTCAGCCAGCAAAGTGCTCTTAAAGTAAGAAAGGGCTTCCCGGCAAAAACTAAATCTACAGTGAGACTACAGGATCCACTGTTAAAACCTCAGAAAGATCTAAGTACCTCACTGATCCTTTCTTAAGGGTCTTGTTCCACAGAAGCCTCACAGGTAGCCAAATGTAAGAAAAAGCTCCTCTCGAAAGAGAGTTGTAGGTATGGCTTCTGTCTGATGGAGTAGATTGTGAACTAATACATCAGAAGTCCATGAAATTTTTCATTTTTTAAATGTTTATTTATTTTTGAGAGAGAGAGAGAGAGAGAGAGAGAGCTCGCGCGCACATTAGTGGGGGAGGGGCAGAGAAAGAGGGAGACACAGAATCTGAAGCAGGCTCCAGGCTCCGAGCTGTCAGCACAGAGCCGGATGCAGAGTCAAAGTCAGACACTAAACCGACTGAGCCACCCAGGTGCCCGTCCATGAACTTTTTAAAGGAGCTGCATCGACTTAGAATGAAAGGGACGGTAACGAAATAAAATAAAAGGTGGCTTTTGGACCCTGAACGACCATAGGCAGGGAGCAAGTTCGGATGGTTACTAAATTGCAAAGACAGGTCAGTTCTTTTGGGGAAAAAAGAATGACTCAGAAGCGAGATCAATGACCAAAAGAAGCAGTCATGGACCAAAAGAAGCAGGAAGAATAACCTCTAGACAGCAGGACTGGGCCCTAATCCAGGAACTGCCAACATGCTCCCAGTCAGGTTTCAGAACTGCTGTATACCACCCTTGTCCCTCTTTGAGCAGGAATGTCTACTGCGATTAACACATGCCCTTCCAGTCTTGAAGGTTAATCATGTGGGGACATATAACTTGTCTCTTCAGAGGTCTTCGGTTAAAGAGCAATCACTCTCAAGAAACTACACCTAAGGAACCTCAACAGCATCTGGTCCTGACTTAGGTGATGAGATACTAAATTTTGAGCTGATGTCCTCATGGGATGTGAATTAGAGGTCTCTGAGGAGGGGGTTAGTGTATTTGCATGTATTTTGGATGAGGGAGGTATGTGAAGTGCGGCAAGAAAAGGCAAACTATGGCGAGAGTATTGTCCAGAGATAGCCATAACAATATCTCTCATCAACACGTCTTCTTTGACATGTGACCTTGCCACGCTCCAATTAACAGGTGGAGTCTAATCCCCGTCCCCACCATGCTCACTGAAACATTCGCTTTCAAATCCCAACTCACCATGTAAGAAAGCCAACCACATGCAGACTCCCATGTTGTAAGGAAGTCCGGGCCCCATGAACGTGCTCCAGTGAACAGCCCCAGCTGAGATCTCACTCAACAGCCAGCATCAACTACCAGTCTTGTAAGTGAAGATACTCTAGATGATTCTACTCCCTCACCTTCAAGTTACTCCCAGCCAGCAAGTCTTCCCAACTGAGGTTCTAGACCCTGTGGAATATAAACAAGGCATTCTTGGTTTTCCCTATCTGAATTACGACCAATAAGATCTGTGAGCCTAATACAGCAATTGTTTTATACCGCTAAGTTTTGAGGTGGTTATATCACACAGCAATAGCATCAGAATAACTGCTGGAAACGAGCCCGTAGAGGGGAAAATTGATAATGCAAGAAAAATAGGGAGAAATACAACAGCAAAGTCCTTGAAGGCAAAAGGAGATGGGTTTCTCTACTCAAGCAGGAGAAGCCTTAGATGGGACACTGACTTCATTCACTGTAAATTTTTTTAATGTTTATTTATTTTTGAGAGAGAGAATGAGAGAGTGAGAGAGAGAGAGAGAGAGAGAGAGAGACCAAGCACAAGTGGAGAAGAGGCAGAGAGAGAGAGGGAGACACAGAATCTGAAGCAGGCTCCAGGCTCTGAGCTGTCAGACACGGGGTTCAAACTCACTAATGGTGAGATCATGACCTGAGCTGAAGTTGGATGCTTAACTGACTAAGCCACCAAGATGTCCCTGAGTTCATCTGTTGTAAAGGAGAAAAGGGCAGAGTATAGGTGCAGATACAGGATGACAAGGGGTGTTACTGATGGTAGATTACATTATTTAGAAATATGGAGATAAGTACCAAAAGACACTATTAGGAGATTTGAAAGTGGTTTACTGGAAAACAGGAGTCAGGGAGAGGCAGGAAGAGCAAGATGTTGCTGATTTTTGTTATAGACTGTAGTAAACCATTTACTTAAGTTTATACACAGTTTACCATATTTATTCATGTTTGTAAAGTAACCAAAGTTTTGTTTTTTTTTTTAAGATTTATTTTACGGGTGCCTAGGTGGCTCAGCTGGTTGAGCATCCGACTTTGGCTCATGTCATGATCTCACAGTCCATGAGTTCGAGCCATGTTGGGCTCTGTGCTGACAGCTCAGAGCCTGGAGCCTGCAGGGGATTCTGTGTCTCCCTCTCTCTCTGCCCCTTCCCGCTTCACACTCTGTCTCTCTCTCTCTCTTTCTCACAAAAATAAACATTAGAAAAAAAAAATTTTTTTTAAGATTTATTTTATTCCCTCATTTTCCAAATGAGGAAAAAAAACCTAAGTCTCAATGATCACGTGACTTGCTCAAACTGACACACTAGGTCGACAGCAGTTAGTCCCTGACCCCCTTATTTCCAAAATAGTGTACCTCTTCACATCATGCTGCCTTTCATGTTACAAAACATTACCTAGTGACATTTTATTTCATAATCAGAATTTATTAAAATCATTTAGCAAGCAATAATAAATACACTATTCCCAAGGACTGACAGCAAAAAAGCAGGCCAAACTATGTCCTTGGGAAATCAAAATTAGCATTCAAGCAAAACAAACCACCAGGGACTATCTGAACCTAGTCCACCTCTGATAGCTAAACTGTATAGACTTTAAAATCAGATAATGCTTCGTTTTGCCCTTGCCAGCTCTCCTAATCTAAACACTTTTAGCCATGCTACATTCACTTTTATAAGTTACGTAACTGTCAAGGATTTCTCTTTCTTTTTAGAAAGTAATCACCTTGAGGTGCCTAGATGGCTCAGTCGGTTGGGCCTCCAACTCTTGATTTCAGCTCAAGTCATATCCCAGAGTTGTGGGGTTGAGTCCTAAGTTGGGCTCCATACTGAGCCTGCTCAGTGATTCCCTCTCTGTCCCTCTGCTCCTCTCCCCCACTCTCTCTCTCTCTAAAAAAAAAAAAAATTAATACCTTATCAGTTTATTTAGATTTTACTAGTACAAACACATCCAGACATCACTTGTCTAACCTGCTAGGCCACTGAATGTCTAATAAGAACCAATGAATGCTGAGGCACCTGGGTGGCTCAGTTGGTTGAGCATCCGACTTCAGCTCGGGTCATGAACTCATGGTTCACGAGTTCAGGCTCTGCATCCAGCTCTCGTGCTGACAGCTCATATCCTGGAGCCTTCTTCAGATTCTGTGTCTCCCTCCCTCTCTCTCTCTCTCTCTCTCTCTCTCTGTTCCTCCCCAGCTCACACTCTGTCCCTCTTTCTCAAAAATAAATAAACTTTAAAAAAAAAAAAAACATTGACTGTCTACTCCTTCAAATAATAACAAGAGTAGGGCTAATTCCCACAAGGAACAGCAGTACATGTATAGTGTGATATAAATACATCCCAGTCTTTATTATGCCTAAAATTCTCATCTTTAGTCCCAGTGATGAGAGCTTTGGGAATAAGTCTCCAATATTCATCCAACTGTCAAATCCAAAGGTCCTCTATTATACTAGAGAGAACAAAATATTAACAGTGGCTATTTATGCATGGGAAAGCCATACACAATTTTATTCTTTTTCTGCTTTTCTAGATTGCATGTTAGAAAAAACATTAGTATACATCTTAAGGCCTTTTTTCAGTTCTGATTCTCATTTCGTAGCAGTGATCGACAATGATCAAAATGATAATCATTCCCACCCGCTTAACCTATCCACCCACCTTCCTCTCAGACTGACTGCTCCTTCTTTGTCTCTTTTGCCAACTCCTCTTCTTTCACTCTGTAATTATGGGCAGTTCCCAAGGTTCAATTTCAGGTTCACTGCTCTTCTTTCTGAGCACTACAATTCCAGCCTGAAATTTCTCTACCAAGTTCCAGTCATCTACTGTCGAGCTATTTATTTTCACCTATCTCATTGTTACCTCAAATTCAGCATCTCCAAACCCTAAGTCCAGCTGTCTGCATCTCTTCTAATACTACTAATACTTTCATACCTATTTCTGTCAGTACGGCCATTTAAAAAATTCTAGTTCTTTCTCTATCACTAACTAGTTGAGTAACTTGGGACACATTTTTAAATCTCTCTGGGTCTCAGATTCCTAATGCACAGAATTCAGACTAGCCCAGATGTGGGATGTCCTGACATTCCGACACTCTTAAATGTCTTATGGCACTGAAGATCAAAACCTCAAAGTCATCTTTGATGAGTGTCTTCCTTCCTACCCCTCAGCCCCACCACATCCTCCTTTCTTATCCAATCTAGAACGAAGTCTCGTGTGACATCTCTTCAGTCTTATTTTCACTAAATCCAAACACTAGGCCTAGACTATCTTCCTGGCTCTATCGCTTCTCTTTCCAATTCATACCACACCTAGCACTGGTGCCAGTCGGTTTTTCCTAAAATACTTCTTTTAGCAAGCTCTTTCTCAATCTGAACTTTTAAAGCTTCTCAGCTGCCTATGAGGCAAAGTACATTCTTCTCATCCTAGCACTTAAAGGCATCTATATTCTACTTCCAATCTATATTATCAACCTCATTTCTTACTACCCTGCCATACAAACCTTCATTTCAGTCAAGTTATTTTATGTACTGTTCTCTGAAAATGTCATGCAGATTTTGCCTCTGTTTACCGCCTATACAAGGTTCTTCCTCTTGTGTAAAATCAAATCCTGTCTAGTTTTGATTCGACTTCCTCTCTGGAGCCTTCTTTGCTTACTTCGACTCTAAGTGGTCTCAAATATCTCTAACTTTTATATTTATCTTATCTTCCCAATTACATTTTAAGTTCTGATTGAAAGAAACCTATTTTATATCTTTCTGTATCTCTTTTGGACAGAGCAAAGTACCTTTTACATTGTAGGTATTAATAAATATTTGTTTGGTGACTGACTAGAGTTCCTGTTTAATACATAGCATTTACTGAACGCTCCCCGCCTGCTCAGCACTCTGTGTGTGTGTTCCTCAACGCGTACACAATCAACTTGAAAAGATACGGCTAACGCTAGGGAAACCATGATCAAACAACCAAAGGTTGATATATAATTAAACTATGAGAAGATTCTCTATGACTAAAGAACAGTAGAAATATAGAAAAGAAAAAACTATATTTGGTGAGAAACAGTTTCAGAAATGAGGCAGAATTTTAACTGGGAGCACAGCCATAGTAATAGTAGTAATAATAGTGGTGATGAATAATTATAATTATAAAAGCTAAAACTTAAGGTGTACTTAATGTGCCAGGCACTGGGCTTGAGGACTTTTCATGTATGAACTCACTTCTTTCTCACTACAACCCTACGGAAAAAGTACTAGAATCATTCTCATTTTTTTCAGATCAAACTGAGACCCTGCTTGGTTATTCCATACCTAGTGAGTAATACAAACAGATACAGATTTGGGCTTGGTGGAAGAAGCATGGAAAACATAAATGAAAGTTATAAGATGAAATAAGCATAACTATGATTAGAAAATATGGAAAGCAGCTTGAAACACTATAGCAGAGAATGCCTGTTGAGGGTCGTTAGACTAAACACTGAATAAACAGGGCAGGTAGTAATGACCGAGTAGAGTGAAAGCCAGGAAGAGGAAGTTAAGCCAGGAAGACGTAAAGTGAAGTCAGCAGAGATAAAAGGGACAAAAGAAATATGGACAGGACATGTTGAATAGGTTAATACAAGAGGTAAATGAAAGAGGCAGTTTAAAGACGATGCCTAATATAAAGCCTATATGACCAGGAGGAAATTACAAAGGGGTATAAAATGACGACTTTTCATTTGAGGCACGGTGAGTTTAAGAAGACAGTCAAGGGACACCTGGGGGGCTCAGTCGGTTAAGCGTCCGACTCTTGATTCCAGCTCAGGTCATGATCTCACAGTTTGTGAGATCAAGTCCCACATCAGGCTCTACTCTAAGAGCATGGAGCCTGCTTGGGATTCTATCTCTCCCTCTTTCTCTGTCCCTCCCACACTTGTGCTTGCTTTCTCTCTCTTTCTCTCTCTCTCTCTCAAAATAAATAAATAAACATTAAAAGAAGAAGAAGAAGAAGACAGTCAAAAATACTAGCAGAAGAGCAGGACCGGGAAAACCAGGAAATGACTAGAATGACAAATAAGCAACAGGTTAGTTTTAAAATGAAAAAACCTAGGAAGAAGCTATAAAGATATTAAACAGGAGAGGAAATATACTAAGCCATGATCAGCTGGTACTAGCTGTGTGTCAACAGTTTTACCAACAACTGCATCAATCCTTTTTGGAAAGGAAGGGAAACAATTAGTGACCAACAGTTAACAATACAGTTTTTCCATTTAAAAAGATTTTTGTGTGGCTCAGAAAAGCCAACCAAAAGCTAAGGCAAAGGTTCCCAAACGTTCTCGATTCAGGGAGTTCTCAGTCTGAGTAACATTTTCACAGTACCCTGTAGGCCAAAAGAAATACTTCAGCAGACAGACTCCAGCCATTTAATGTCCTTACGACTCAGTGCTTGTTTGGCCTTGTACAACTTCTTGGAATCAAACTGGACATCACACTCTGATTTCCTCTATCACATTGATTCTTATAGGGTAGGTGCTTTTTATGAAGGCAGCCTCTAAAAACACAGCTTTGCAAAGACAGGACATGGTAGAAAGGACTGTGTCAATTTAATGCCGAGGCTGTGAACTACCTGAAACTAATGGTTGAAGCCTGAGTTCACGGGTACTCTGGGGCACCTCGGCACACAGTTTGGGAAACTGGGAGCAAAGGCGAGGGGCCTAAAAAGAGGGGGGGAAATGTGACAGAGGAGGCGCAGAAGGAAGTTCTTAGCCCAGTTAACCACAAGAGGGCAGCACAAGAGTCGGGAGGGGCGGCACCAGGGTGGGGGCAGGGGGTGTGGAGGAGAGATAAGAGTTAGTTAACCTTTCCATAAAAAGGCTCTGAGACCTGTTAACCAGTTCAAGCCCTAAAAGTCCTTTTTCTCCTTCGACTAAAGAGGAAGAAACGCTGGTCCCTGGCAGGCCACCTCCCGCAGTCACTTGGCCCCTCTCTGAATCTCCGGCGCCTGCCCAGCCACGGGAGGGGCGGAGGCTGTCACAGTAGCCGGCCGATGCACTGTTTTGCACGCACGATCTTACGGAATCGTCACGACAGCCTTCTAAGAAAAGCGGGGCTCGAGGGCAGTTTCAACCACACACCGACGAGGTGGCCGGAACCCCGGGATCCACACCCGGCTCTGACTCCAGAGCCAGCGCTCTTTCCCTATCGGCCTCCGAAGCATCCCGCCTTCGGGCAAGTGCGGGGACGAGACAAGAGGCCATGTTCCCCTCCCCCCCACCCCAGACACCTGCCTCCACCACGCGGAGAACCCGGCGCCGGAAACCAACTATTCCCTCACTGTCCCTAAGACGCGGGGCGTTCGGCGGGGGCCCACGCGAGCATTCCCGGCGGAGGCGGGCGGCGAGGGCCGCGGCTTTGCTCCACAGGGAAACACACGCGCCGCCGAGGCCAGGCTCGGCCACGTCCAGCTTGCGGACACGGCGCGCAGGCGAGCTACCGATTTTCACACTTGCGCTCAAGGGTGCCGGGGGTGGGGACAGGGAAGCCAAAGGTCGATTGTTCGATTATTCGCCTTCGCATCCGCTGGGTGCCACCAGCCACGACGCGCGGGTACACACCCATTAAGAAACCAAAAGCGGTCGTCACCGCTCCTATTCCCACTTCGAGTTTCCTTCTCCACGTTTCTCCTCCCCTCTATGACATACTCGGCCGCTTCTGGCCTTTCATTCAGAGAAAAGGGGTTTCTCCTGACACATTAATCACCACCGGAAAGCAAACTGGGTGAACTCAACCGACGCGGCACGCTTAGGCAGATAAAACCGTCCAGGAAGCCTTCAAAGTGGCAGCCGACACCCCGGCACAACAGCTAACGTGCTCTCTCAGGAGGTAGCTCTCAGTGCTTGAAAACGCCCCTCTTTGAAGGATTCCCGAGCTCCGCCGGCTGCTGGACGAGAAGGGGTTAACGGGCGACGCTTCCCTCCCCCCATCACCTCCCCGTAAAGCCTAGGTGCTCTTATAATGAGCAGGGAAAGCAGCAATGGATGTTTCTTAAGGGATCCAAGAGCAACACTGAACACCGCCCCGAGTTCCCCTCCCCGACCCACGTTCTAAGTTCGGCACTGCCATTTTCAGAGGAGCAGGGCAGCCGCGAGCCGTGCCTGTCTCCACACGCTCCCACCTTCCTACGCACGAAGTCCACCCTCGCCTCCACCGCCGCCGCGGAGCGCAGCGGCCGGGCCCTCCAACCCACCTTCGCGGCAAGGGCAGCGGGGGCCTTTTTCTCCCGAAGGGCAGCGGTTCACATCTTGTTCCCTCGCCTGCCTCTGAAACCTAAAAATAAAAAAATAAAAGCGGCGGTTATTACCGCAGAAATCCAGGGGAAATAGATGCTCTTCCCGAGGCTGTTCGGACGTCTAGAAAATTTTAAAGAGGTTTCAGGGGAGGAGGGGAAGGCGGCTAAGAAGGCACACATGGATGCAAACAAGCAACAGGAAAACACGCCGTTGCAGGCTTCCCCCCTTCGAGAGGGAGGATTTTCTTGCCGAGAAGTTTACTGAGCCACTAGCAGGGGGGACGGCGGGGATCGGGAGGTGGGAGGGAGGCGGACAGACGACCACGGCCCCCCACCCAGAGGCCACGCAGCAATCGCACGCACCAGCTGCACCGATCCCGCGGCGAGGACGCGCCCCCGGGGCCCGCAGGGGCCGCTCCTCCCCGGCGCCCGCCGCGGGCCGAGATCCGCCGGGCCCCCGGAGTGGACCGGGGTCCCGGCGTCCTCCAGGCTGGGCCCTCCCGGGCCTTCCCGCGCGGGGTCGGCTCCCACTCACATCCCTCGGCGGCGAGCCCCGGGCCTGGCCCCGCGCGGCCGCAGCAGCTCTCCGCCCCGACGCGCGCCGCGAGTCCGGGCCCAGGGGCCGAGCGGCAGAGGCGGCGGCACCAACTGCCGAGCGAGCCGGGCGCCGGCCCAGCCTGTCAGCGCTCAGGGGAGCCGTTGGCGGCCGCCGCTGCCCCCTTCTGCTCCTCTTCCTCTCTCGGTCCTCCAGCCCACACCACTCCCACTTCGGGCAGCCGGGAAGCCCGTCACAGGCGTTGTCTCCACCCTCTCCGGGGCCACACCGGCTTCTCGGCGCCTCAGGCGATACTGGCTCGGACGCCCTATTTGCGTCGGAGTCCGCCTCCAGTCAGGCGGCCGGTTCACTGCCGACCGAGGCGGTCCCGCGGGCGGGGGCGGGAGTCGGGCACGCGCCCCGGGACTGCGCGTGTGCGCGTGCGCCGAGCCACCCGGGCCGCGCTTCTCCCGGCGCGCGCGCGCGCGCCGCGGGGCTGGCGGGCGGCGGCCACGCATGATCCGGCTGCTCGGCAAGCCGGCGGGAGCGCGCGGAGATTCCCGGGGCGTCCCCTGGGCGTGAACGGGCGGGGAACTTGAGCTGGACCCGGCTGACTGGGCCGCGGAGCCAGCGGGAGCCGGGCGCCGGGGCAGGGCCCGCTCCTCCCCAGCTGGGCGTGTGTGTGGCGGCCGCCCGCCGTGGAGGCGACTGGGAATGAGTCAACCCGGCCGGGAAGGCGCCCCCTGCACGCAGCCTGGCACCACACACGTTATTCTCCAGTGTACTCTTCGTTCCCCTTCTGCTTTCGCTTCCACGTTCCTCGTGCGGTGGACCTGCACTTCCCCCCCCCAGTCCAGGCCTCTCAGCCCGAGGGGAAGTGGCGCCGAGGGTTGGGGCAGCGGCCACACGCGCACTTCTGTGCAGGTGCGATCCTGAGCGCCTGACTCCCAATCCGTCACCTCTGAGAGAAAAGGGTGAGGGTGGGACGAGGCGCCCGGCTGCCTGCGGATTGGCGAATGAGGAGAAACAAAGCCCACCGTCCCCAAAAGCCCCATTCATCCATTCAACTAATATTCGCATAGCATCTACCAGGTACTGACTGTAAGTCCCCCCAAGGATGCGGTGTAATCACAACGCGCGTTCTACTCGCTCTACTGGAGCATGGATTCTGATAAAGTGACAAACATACTTTAAACGCATGTTGTGCAGTGTATAATTGCCACTAAGATAAATACAAAGTAAAGGAATAGAAAGCGAGGAGGCAGTATGCCATTTTAGTGAGGGTGGCCAAGAGAGACCTCCCGGAGTCAGTGACATTTGGGCAGAGATGCAGAGGATGAGAATGAACCAGTCCTGCAACTATCTGGGAAAAGAGTTTCAGGCAGAGGGACTAACAAAGGCAAAGACCCTGAGAAAGGAATGTACTTGGCAAGTTCGAGGACCGGGAAAGTTCAAGGTCACCGTAGGAGGACAGTGAAGGAGGGGGCAGTGGTAAGAGATGAGGCCAAAGGAGTAGCCTGGGACCCAAGTGTGCAGGGTCTTCTCTTATTAGCCCTCTTCCCATCTGAAAGACCCGATGCGTTTATAGCCCCTGCTTCCCCATTCACAAATGATGCTGACTTTCAGGTCTAACTTGTATTTAATGATTTCTCTAAATCGACTCACCAAAGCAACTCCCACATTTCTTCTTACATAAGACCCATTGCAAAAGGTCTTTCGGCAAATGATAGGATAGGAAATGACTTGAATTCACACTGACTCTTTAAAGTAAATAATGAACTACAGCCCTCCTTTTCTCATAAGAGGGAGGGATTTATAGGAGAATCGCATTCCTACGGTTACTGCTCTGCGAGCAAAATACGCTGAAGGGTCCTTATTTTTAATTTCTACAAAGGAATTAGAACTAGTTGTGACTCAGTGGCAAATCTAAAATCTTCGTGGAATGTAAAGGCTGAAATTACAAGCAGCAACTATCATGAGAGTTCCCTTTTTCTACGAAAGAAAATTGTTACTGGAGTCGAAACCAGAACGCAGACTCACCCGAAGACGATAAAATGGCCAAGTTGTCCTTAATATCACAGCTAATGTTAAAATCATCTGAACGGTGGAAATGGAAACATTCTCTTTTGTGGGGGGTGGGGGGGGATGTCTGTTTTAGACCTCTGAAACAGAGCAGAAGTATTCGAGGCAGTAAGTGATCTTTCTCTATTTAACAATGGCATGTTTGTTCAACCAGACATGCTTACTGTTCCCTGCCTGTTCGCAGGGGGAGAAATCATTTGGTAACAGGGACTACTGAGGGTTTCTTGTAAGGAAAGGGACTCTTTTTTTATAAAAGTGATTTGGATATGGAAGACAGGTGGACCGGAAAGGAAACGCCTTATTCTTAAGTTTATAGAATTGAGAAATCTCTGTCTACCTGCCCAGAAAGTGACTTGCTTAGTGTCGATCAGAGAGTGGAAGTCTCTCTTCTAAGATAATATGATTTTGAAGTCAATACTGCCCTGGAATGTTGAGCTCTTTTCACTGTGTAGAGAATTTTATAGCTCTTTATGTGATCCCTGGTAGTGGCAAAGCTAGAAACTTGTAGGGGCGCCTGAGTGGCTCAGTCGGTTAAGTGTCCGACTTCGGCTCAGTTCATGTCAGCACAGAGCCCGGAACCTGCTTCAGATTCTGTGTCTCCCTCTCTCTCTCCCCCTCCCTCACTCATGGTCAGTCTGTCTGTCTGTCTCTCTCAAAAATAAATAAACATTTAAAAAAATTTTTTTAAAGAAATCTCCCAGAGCAAACATTTCAGAAAGATTCCCCTATATTTTTTAAGTTTTTTATTTGTTTCTTTTGAGAGAGAGCACAAGTAGGGGAGGGGCAGAGAGAGAGGGAGAGAGAGAGAGAGAATTCCGAGCACAGTGCAGAGCCAGATGCAGGGCTCAAACCCATGAACCCTGAGATCATGACCTGAGCCGAAATCAACAGTCAGTTGTTTAACCGACTGAGCCACCCAGGCCTCCAAAATTCCCCTATTTTTGATAAGGATAAAAAGGAATTCCAAGAGAACAAATTGGACCAAGTCTTTTGTGACATTCTTTCACACGATATGCAGAAATAAGAAACATGGGTTGGAGAATTACACGTTTAGATTCAAAACTGATAATGTGGCCATATCTAAAAGTAAAAATTAGCAGCTAATTGTTACCTCTGGCGCAAAGTGCACAGCCAACAGCAAGATCCTGCCGTTGGGCTGGAGCAGAACATGGTAGTGGTGGTCCTTGACTAGCACTCCCCAAACCCACCCCTGCAACAATACTGTGGCAGTATCGTGAGATGGGTCTTTGCCTGTTATCTCTTTTTAAAGTTCTTAGGTGGTTTGATGCAAAGCCAAGGTTGAAAATCCATAGCCAAGGGTTTAAGAACTTAAGCTTGAGAGTCTGGCCGAGCCAGATTTCAATCACGGCTTTGACCAAGGGAGTCATTTAGAGTTTCCAAGCTTCCATTTCCTCATCAGTATAATGGGGATACTAATACCTTCCTAGAAAAGTCATTTTGAAGATTAGATGAAAAAGTATTTTTAAACCCTTCGCACAGTTATTAAATGTGTATTACACATTGTAATTGTATTACACGTGTTGTGGTAAGGACAATTTACAGATATCACCAAGCTGGGAGGTATAAGAAATATGTTGGACTTTATTAGTAATCCTGCAGCATTTGTCATGATGCGTCACATTACACAGAACTGTGTGGGCTGGAATGATAAGGACTGAGTTGTAACAGAGAAAAATGGAAAGACTTGCCTTTGTATAGAAAAACAAACAAACAGGAGCGCCTGGGTAACTCAGTCAGTTAAACGTGGACTTCAGCTCAGGTCACGATCTCACGGTTTATGACTTTGAGCCCCTTGTCTGGCTCTGTGCTAATAGCGCCCCGCCTGGAGCCTTCTTCCTTCAATTCTCTGTCTCCCTCTCTTTGCCCCTCCCCTGCTCACACTGTCTCTCTCTGTCTCTCAAAAATGAATAAACATTAAAAAAAAAATAAAGATGAGATGATGAAAACATTATTCTTATTCTCAACAACAAAAAAATGAGACCAAAAAAAGAGATACGGGGAAAGTCCTTGGAAAGGGACATAGATTCAAGCAAAGGGCTGGGGATAGACAGTTACTTTGTTTCTCTGCAAGGCAGGGAAGATGTACTTTTCTGAAGGCAGGGGAAGGAGTATGGCCGGAGGCTGATTTATTCCAGGTCTAGTAATATATACCAAAGGCAAAGGGGGGAGTGTGAATCAGGTAGACAGACAAGCAAGCAATATATATATATATATATATATACGTATATATATATATATATATATATATATTTTTTTTTTTTTACTTTGAATCATCCAGATATTTTTGAATCACTCATTTCAAAGTCTGGTTAGATATGGAGAAAAAAAAATCCGAAACCTCCTCTGCCCTTCAGCAGATCCCTGCCGCTACATCAAACCTCTCATCCTTCCTTAGAGTCCCTGTTCCTGTCAAACGGGTCCCTCCTTCCCTTGAGATAGCCAGATAAATAGAAGTTTGATTCATGAAAGCCAGAAGTTTCCCTCTCTGTAAACCAGGAATTCATAGCCTCCTTCAAGTGAGGATAATTATTTGGTGAAATAGGCAAAATGTCTGTTATAATTATGCTCTACTTTACAAAACATTTTTATTTAAAAGAGGTAGAGTTACAAATTCACTATAAATATTCTTCTTTATAAAAGGATTCATACCATGAGTCACTCTTAAAAAGAGAAATCCCCCGGCATAATTGTTAGTTTTCAGAGTATGAATTCCGGTTTCCGCCCTCTTTCTCTACGAATGGCCCTCTTCACCAGTAGCCAACCTCTAGCCCCTGGGTTAGTCTTCATGGCCCTCCCCCCACGCTTCTTGATTGCACCATGAGTTGTCACATGACTCAAGCTGAACCAATCAGAGTCTCCCTCTTGGAGAAGTCCAAACTGGGACTCAAAGCCGGTTGCTCCGACTTTTCTGTTTGCTTGAAGCCACCCAGGCTCTAACATTACATCTGTTATTGTGCTGTAACTATCATTCTCCCTGTACGTGGAGTTGAACAGAAAGGTAGTCTGCTGTGGGGGAAAAAAGAGTAACGCAGTTGTCAGAGCAGAGAGAGAAAAAAAGAACATACTAAGAATGAGTCCTTGTCATGTTTCAGTTTCCTCTTCCTTATAAGGCCCGAAGAAACTTCCTGTATTTGGTATCTTGAAAATATTTCCTTATGACAAATTTTCCTTTTTACTTAAGCTTGATCTACTTGGGTCAGACTACTTGCAGTGAAATCACCTGATGGAAAACAGATCGTATAGCACACGGATGAGAAAAGAAAAAAAAAGCCTCTCAAATTATAACAGAGAAGATGTGTGTCCTTTAACAATCCAATTTACCCACAAATTTGCAAGTCTATCTTCAATTACGAAGCCAAGCAGAACTATAGAAGTATTAGTCACAATCTGAGACATTACATAGAACCCATAGGCTGGCCAGAAATAAGCTATCCTTGAGTATGATGACTATTGCCTACAGAGAAATCTTCGTCACCCTCACCCCCTCCTCCCTATCATCACTCCCCTCAGGGCTGTTGGGTTTTCTTTTCTCCCTTGCCTCACCCAACTTTGTCTTTAATTGAATTTTGTGTATCTTCTCGGCCACATCTATAGTAATTGCTGTGGTCCCTCCACTTTAGCTACACTATTGACCAAAAGAATACCTAATTTGATATTAAAGCATCATACCGGTGTCTTTAAACACTGTGTATTTCAACGTTACCTATGAAATACGCAGCTGGACCAGAAAATGCTGTCTACAACAATTTTCAACTTCTACCCCTACAAGACTGCATACCCCCAATGTCTACAATTTGTCCTTAAGTATGTATGCTCAGCAAACAGACCCCTCCCCACACTGTCTCTCTCTCAATGCCTTCTCTTTCTAAGGCTTAGAGGCTGTGCCTCTTTATCTCTCCATGATGAGAGTTGGCCAAAGGGAAAGGCTGCATTTTCCTCCCAGCAGAGGCAGCGGGTACCGAGGGAGCACCTGCTTTAGGGTGGTCTTACTGTATCCACATTTCTGTCTTCTCAGTTTTCTTTTAGACCCAACACCCATGCAGCACATGCCCAAATTTGCTGACTTGAACTTTGTTTTCTTAAAAAAAACACACCTAAGGGAGCTTGGGTGGTTCAGTCGGTTAAGCACCCAGCTCTCGATCTCAGCTTAGGTCATGATCTCATGGTTTGTGGGTTCGTGCCCCAAGTCAGGCTCTGTGCTGACAGTGTGGAGCCTGTTTGGGATTCTCTCTCTCCCTCTCTGTCTCTGCCCCTCCCCCTTACTTGCATACTCACTCTCTCTCACTCTTTCAAAAATAAATAAATAAACATTAAAAAAAAACACACACCAGTGTTATTCTGGACTATCGTTGAAATTATTATAACTGAATGACTATGAAGTACTTCTTTTTTTTGGAAGTTATTTATTTATTTATTGAGAGAGAGAGAGATAGAAAGAGACAGCAAGAACAGAGAGGGGAAGAGAGAGAAGGAGAGAGAATCCCAAGCAGGCTCTACACTGTCAGTGCACAGCCCAATGCAAGACTTGAACTCATGAGATCATGATCTGAGCTGAAATCAAGAGTTGGAAATCTTGGAGCGCCTGGGTAGCTTAGTCGGTAAAGCATCCGACTTTGGCTCAAGTCATGATCTTGCAGTTTGTGAGTTCAAGCCTGCATCAGGCTCTGTGCTGACGGCTCAGAGCCTGGAGCCTGCTTCCGATTCTATGTCTCCCTCTCTCTGCTCTTCCCCCACTCATGCTCTATCTCTCTCTCTCTCTCCCTCAATCAAAAATAAACACTAGGAAAAAAGACAACAGGAAGAGTTGGACTCTATCAACAGAGCCATCCGGATGCCCCAGTACTTGTCTTTTTTAAACAAGGAGTTTAGTTTTACTTTCTCTGTGCATTTGCAAAATATTTAGGGCCAACATAGAAAAAAATAAAACCTCTTATGAAAACAATGACACTTAAAAAAAAAAAAAAAGGCCTGAGAGGGATTCATGCCTTAGCCCTAGGGAGCTACAGCAACTCCAATTGGTCAAAGGAATTGAAGAAGATATTGGGAAGATAGAACAGGAGGCAAGAGAATGAGAACTTGCTGAGGAAAGGGGGCTGGAAGTGGGCCATGAGGGGAACTGAAGGCTGGGAGGGGGGTCTGGGTGGAGGGAGGTGCCCCAATGGTAGCTGTGTGGTGGGGGTCTTAGCAGCCCAGTGTATCCATGAGGGAGCATCAGTGGACGAGGCCCAGCGTATATATACATATGGCGGCCTAGACCTGGGTGATCCATGGGAGATCCAAACAAGGATCACTAGAGGGACATGTCCATTGGAGGAGGTTCCGGACGAACATTCCAGGTGGCAGTCGGGGTGGCGGCTGCCTCCCACAGCCTGGGGACCCAGCACGGGGGTATCCTAAGCCATGAGAGTATGGTGGGCCAGTTACAACTGAGACATCCCTGGATGAGGCATCCCACCCAGTGGGAACAGGTGAGGATATGAATGTCCATATCCAGGATGTCCAGCCTCTGAGGTTCCTGCTGATGGTGGGCCTTATCCTCTAGCCCCAGGAAGCATAAGTGGTGGAGGCACAGTTGGGGGTATCCCAGGTGGAAGGGGTCCAGGGGGCAGCAATAGGGGTAGGAGAGACCGAGGAAGAGGCATGCCTGGTGGAGGAAGCCCAGGCCCCAGTGACGATACCACAGAATTGGGGGGCAAGGGGAGTGGGGTGCATCTGCGAATGGCTGATGAAGGTGGTCAGCCTGGGAAAGTGGGTTCTGGGTTGCCAGAAGTTGTTCAGCTGCTGGGTTACGATGCTTACTCTTGGAGTCCTTTTTGAAAGCATAGGACACAGTGACGGGGTGGTTACAGAGATACTGCCCATTCATGGCCTCAACGGCTGCATCCAAAGCAGCAAATGAAGCAAAATTAATAAAGGTGTAACCTTTGGAGTTGCCTGTGTCAGCATCCCACATAATCTTGGAGGTTTGCCAGATCCCCCCGAAGGTGCTAGAAGTTATCATAAAGCAGCTTCTCATCAATCTCTGGGCCCTGATTGCCAGTGAAAATGTTAGCCCCAACATCCAGGTTCTCATGAGCTTTGTTCACCTGTACTGGTTTCCCACTGAGTTTGACCATGTTCGTGATTCAATGGCATAGTCAGTACCTTCCTCACTCAAGAATTCCACAAAGCCATAGCCTTGGTGCTGCCCTGTGATTCTATTCTTTGGCATGTGCCTGGTGGCTCAGTCCTTTGAGCATCTGCCTCTTGATTTAGGCTCAGGTTCATGGGATTGAGCCCTGGCATCAGGTTCTGCACTGACAGCATGGAGCCGGCTTGGGATTTTCTCTCTCCTTCTGTCTCTGCCCCTCCCCCCTCAGTCTCTCTCTCTTTCAGGATAAATAAACTTTTAAAAAAGTAATTATTCATCTATTATTCTTATTATCCTATTATCTATTATCCTTATCAAAGGGCTAACTATATTTGTTGAACAAGCTTCTTTTTTATTTTTTGGTCTCATCATAAGTAAACGTTCATACATACTGCTTTTGGATAATCCAAATAATACACGCTATATAGTGTACAAACTAGAAGTTCCCCTTGGTCCTCTTCTCCTAGCCCTCTTCACTTGCCAGAGATAACCATTGATGACTGTCTGGTGTGCAACTTTTCAGACTTTTTTTTCTACCGCATATCTCCTACAGATGTAATTTTGAGCCCCATAAACAAAATGGATAATTCTACACTTTTTTCTTTGAAAAATTCTACATTTTTCACTTATCACATATTGGAGATCATTTTTTTTTAATTTTTTTAATGTTTTTATTTATTTTTGAGAGACATAGAGACAGAGTGTGAGCAGGGGAGGGGCAGAGAGAGAGGGAGACACAGAATGTGAAGCAAGGTCCAGGCTCTGAGCTGTCAGCACAGAGCCCGACGCGGGGCTCGAACTCACAGACCGTGAGATCATGACCTGAGCTGAAGTCGGCCGCCCAACCAACTGAGCCACACAGGCGCCCCTGGAGATCTTTTATTCAATATGTACTGCTTTTCTTTATGCTCTTTGACTCTTATACAGTGTCCAATAATTTAGGTGATTCATAATTTAGTCAATAATTCCAGCATTTATCAGCATTTAGGTTTGTAATCTTCACAATTATAAGGAGTGCTAAATTTGCGCATCATTATATGTACATTTCATGGGCATAAAGGTATCCCTAGGATAGACGCGAGGCTGTCTGGGCGAAAAGAAATACATATTTAAATTTGGGGGCTATTGCCAAATTGACTTTCAAAAATCTCAGAGTAGCATATCAATGCCCATTTCTCTATAATCTCACTCACTCTGGATATTATGAATCTTTAATTTTAGGTAATTTTAATTCCAAATCACATTCATTCCAGCAGTTCCACAAATAATTATTAAACACCTCTTATGTGACAGGTACTCTGCAAGGTTACACAGTCACTAGTATGTTACACAGTCACCATTCTACCTATCCTTATCTCCAGTTGTCTTTAATATGCTTTAAAGCAGACATAATAATACTAGATCATAAGATTCACCAACCCTCTGACCAAGCAAGAAATTATTCAATCACATCCAAATATACTTCTGAAATTAGCAGCCTTATGCCATTTTTCTTACGAGAGAAAATGATTCCTTTGGGAAAATACTGATGACATACAAAGACCAGAGATTTTTACTCTAGTAAAAGTCCTGGGAAACCTTGATCAGTTATTCAATCTTTCTGAACTTCTTTTTCCTAATCCCCCCCTATGAAAATAATAGGGGTGCTTACCTTAACGGTCCTTTAGTCCTCAATAAAGCAGAAAAGACTATCCAATGGGGAAAATACCGTTTCTTTAACAAATGGTGTTGGGAAAACTGGACAGTTACATGCAAAAGAATGAAACTGGACCACTTTCTTACACCAATCACAAAAATTAATTCAAAACGAATGAAAGATCAAAATATAAGACGTGAAACCATAAAATTCCTTGAGGAAAACACAGGCAGTAACCTCCTTGACATCGGCTGTAGCAATTTCCTTCTAGATATATCTCCTGAGGCAAGGAAAACAAAAGTAAAAATGAACCTTTGGGACTTCACCAAGATAAAAAGCTGCTGCACAGTGAAGGAAACAATAAAACCGAAAGGCAACCCGAGGAATGGGAGAAGATATTTGCAAATGACGAATCTCACAAAGGGTTAATATCTGAAACATATAAAGAACTTATAACTCAATACCCAAAAAATGAAAAATCCAATTAAAAAATGGGCAGAAGACATGAATAGACATTTTTCCAAAGAAGAAGACATTTAGAATGTCTAAATTCTGACATTTAGACAGCAGACACATGAAAAGGTGCTCAACATGGCTCATCATCATGGAAACGCAAATCAAAACTATAAGGAGATGTCACCTCAAACCTGTCAGAACGGTTAAAATCAACAACACAAAAAACAGCAGATGCTGGCGAGAATGTGGAAAAAGGGAAACCCTATTGCACTGTTGGTGGGAATGCAAACTGGTGCAGCCACTGTGGAAAACAGAGTGAGGGTTCCTGAAAAAAGTGAAAAATAGAAGTATCCTATAATCCAGCAATTGCACTACTAATATTTACTCAAAGGGTACAAAAACACTTACTCAAAGGGATAATGCCCCTTGATGTTTATCGCAGCACTATCTACAACAGCCAAATTATGGAAACAGCCTCAGTGTCCATTGATTGATGCGCGGATAGAGAAGATCTGAGATATATGTATGGTATATATTACTCAGCCATAAAAAAAATGAAACCCTCCCATTTGTAATGACATGGATGGAACTAGAACGTATTATGCTACGCAAAATAAGTCAGTCAGAGAAAGACAAATCTCATGTGATGTCACTCATATCTGGAATATAAAACACAAGGCAAATGAACAGAGTGAAAAAAAGAGACAGAGGCAAACCAAGAAGCTGACTCTTAACTATAAAGAAGAAACTGATGGTTACTAAAGGGGAGGTGGGAGGGGGGATGAATTAAATACATGATGGCATTAAGAAGTGCACTTGGGAGGTGCCTGGGTGGCTCAGGTGGTTGAGCAGCCAACTTCGGCTCAGGTCGTGATCTCGCGGTCTGTGAGTTAGAGCCCCGCGTCGGGCTCTGTGCTGACAGCTAAGAGCCTGGAGCCTGCTTCAGATTCTTTGTCTTCCTCTCTCTCTCTGCCCTTCCCCTGCTCACGCTATGTCTCTGTGTCTCAAAAATATGGTATGATCTCAATTTTTTTATGCTTATTCAGCGCTTCCTTGTGCCCCAAAATGTGGTCTATCTTGGAAAATGTACCATGTGCATTTGAGAAGAATGTAAATTCCTTTGCTTCTGGATGAAGAGCCCTGAAGATATCTGTCAGGCCCATCTGTTCCAACGTGTCGTTCAGGTCCATTGTTTCCATGCTGATTCTCTGTTTAGTGGATCTATCCAGCGCTGTGAGTGGGGTATTAAGGTCTCCTGCAACTAGCACATTTTTATCAATAAGATTGCTTACGTTTGTAATTAGTTGCTTTACAAATTTGGGTGCCCCAGAATTCGGCGCGTAGATATTTATAATTGTTAGCTCTTCCTGCTGGATAGTCCCTGTGATTATTATATAATGCCCTTCTTCATCTCTTATTACATCTTTTACTTTAAAGTCCAGTTTATCTGATATAAGTGTGGGTACTCCAGCTTTCTTCTGAGTTCCTGTAGCACGGTAGATAGTTCTCCATCCCCTCACTTTCAGTCTGAAGGTGTCCTCAGGTTTAAAATGTGTCTCTTGAAGACAGCAGATAGATGGGTCTTGTTTTCTAATCCATTCCTTTACCCTGTGTCTTTTAATTGGAGCATTTAGTCCGTTTACATTCAGTGTTAATATTGAAAAATGTGGGTTTAGAGTCAAGGTGTTGTCTGTAGGTTTCATGTTTGTAAGGATGTCTCTGGTGCTCTATGTTCCTTGCAACCTTTCCTTCATAGAGTCCCCCTCAGGATCTCTTGTAAGATTGGTTTATTTGTGATGTATTCCTTCAATTTTTGTTTGTTTGGGAAGACCTTTATCTCTCCATCCATTTTGAATGACAGGCTGGCCGGGTAAAGGATTCTTGGCTGCATGTCCTTCCTGTTCATCACATTGAAGATTTCCTGCCATTCCTTTCTGGCTTGCCAAGTTTCTGTGGATAAGTCCGCTACTACCCTAATGTGTCTGCCTTTGTAAGTAAGGCCCGTTTATCCCTAGCTGCTTTCAGGATTCTCTCTTTATCTTTGTATTTTCCCAGCTTCACTATGATGTGTCTTGCTGAGGGCCTATTCGGGTTACGTCTGAGGGGAGTTCTCTGTGCCTCTTGGACTTCAATGCCCATTTCTTTCTTCATGTTGGGCAAGTTCTCAGCAATGATTTGTTCAAGTACCCCTTCGATTCCTTTCTCTCGCTCTTTTTCCTCTGGAATTCTTATAATACGGATGTTATTCCGTTTAATTGCATCGCTCAGCTCTCGAATTCTCCTTTCCTGTTCCTGAATCAGTTTCTCTTTTTCTCTGCTTCATCCTTTTCTGTAATTTTGTCTTCTAATTCCCCTATTCTCTCTTCTGCCTCTGCGATCCGCGCTATGGCCGCCTCCAATTTGTTTTGCCCCTCATTTAAAGCATTTTTTAATTCCTGTAGATCGTTTTTTAGGACCTTGATCTCTGCCTCTAGGGTCCCCCTGGTTTCTTCTATGCTTTTTTCAAGCCCTGTGAGTATTTTTATATTTATCGTTCTGTACTCTTGTTCTGTTAAGTTGCTTATGTCTGCTTTCATCATTTCTTGTGCTGTCACTATTTCCTGTACAGTCTTCTGAGGGGAGTTCTTCCGTTTGGTCATTTTGGCAATGTGTGTATTGGTTTATTTCCTATTTCTCCCTGGAAAGGAAAAGGGTCAGACCGACAAACAGGAAGCACAAACTCACAACCTTACTGACCAATAAAACAGACAAACAAATCACAACATAAAAAAGATTAACAAATGACACTCTGGAGGCATGCAACCTGATGTACCAGCTACACGATAATGATGGGATGTGCGCTCTGCTGATGGCAGAGCATACATTGAGTAGTGACAGGTGTGGGGAGAAGAAGAAATTGAACTTTGACCAGGTAGAGAGATTAGAAGACTTGATCCAGCAGGAGAGAAATCAGAATAAGGAAGGATGCGAGGAAAGAGAAATGAAGTTAGATGTTGGCCAGGTGCACTATGTGGTCTGACTGTTCCATAGAGAGAGAGAGGAAATTAAAGAGGGAGGTGTAGAACATGCATTAAAAGAGTGGGTTAAATGTCTGTTTAAGCAAGCCAAAACTCCCTGGTGACAGGTTTAGAGGTGGGGAGAAATAGGAAGAAGAAGAGGAAGAATATATCTAAAACCGAAGAATTGACCTAGAGTTAATCCAGGCAATGCTGCAGTAGTTGTTTCTCCGCAGCTACCACTCCGGCAGAAGGGCGTCTCCCATATGAGGAGGGGCGTTGCCTGGTGTAGGCGGGTCCCACCTCCACCGCTGGGGGTGGAGTCCTAGGGTTTGGCTTTGTGGGAATGCGCCACCACAATGGCGCCCTCCCGGCCGACTGTCTCAGATCACTCCTCACGGACCCACAGTCTCAGATCACTCCTCAGTTTCCATCCTCAACTCCATCCAGATTACCAGCACAGTTCAAATTGCTGGGCGGTCGCACCCCCCCAAGCTCATCTGAGTTCCTTTAACTTGCTCTGACCACCACGCCTTATGTAAATTGAATCTCTGACTCAGCACCGCTGCGACCACAATGGCGTCCCCGTCCCCGTAGCCTCTTTTCACGGACCTAGAGTCTCCGAACCCTCCTCTGTGTCCGTCCTTGACTTGGTCAGGACCCGCTGGGTGGTCGCGAGACCCTGCACACTCAGCCTTCCCCACCCAAATTATGCCTCTGACTCAGCACCGATCCAGCAATGGCACGCGCCTCTCCGTGTCAGGGGCTGGGACAGCGTCAATGGCTCCGGAGTGAGGAAAGCTCCGCCGTGAGGAAAGCTCCGCCGTGAGCAACGACCCTCTCTCAAAAAAGCCTTGCGGATAGGGGCTGGATGATAAGCTCCCTCTCCGCCCGGGTTCGAGGTACGTTCCCCGCTGCTCTTTCTCTTCCCCTTGTCTTTCGGAGGAAGGGGCCCAGGGCCCCGGGCCCACTCCCTGCAGTCCGCACCAACGCGGCTCTCTTTCTTTCTCCCAGATTGCACTCACTCAGTGTCCCCAGATACTCTGGTTTTTGCGTTCTCTTTCCTGTAGCTTCCAACTCCTCTTCCTGCAGATCCCTGCGATTGAGAGTTTCTCGGTCTCAGTCCCTCTCAGATTGAGTCGCCAGAGACCAGCAGCGGGTATTACTTCTTTTCCGCCATCTTGAACCTTCTGTGTCTCAAAAATAAATAAACGTTAAAAAAAAAAGTGCACTTGGGATGAACACCAGGCGTTGTGCGCAAGTGCTGAACCACCATATTATACACCTGAAACTAACATTACACTGTATGTTAACTAACTGGAATTTAAACAAAAACTTTAAAAAAAGAAAATGACTCAAATTTTCTCTCCAATTATTTTTGGGTATTAAACTTGTACAGATTTGAAAGCAGTTACTGTATAATGCCTAGACTATATAGGGGTCCCTAATTTTATTAAGATTATGTTAAGTTACAATGCAATGAATTGAAGTCAAGTAGCACTGAGTATGTTTAATACAAATCAGACAAATTCAAAAACCACAAAGTGTTGATGTCGAAGAACCTTACTGATCATAGGAATCACGAATTAGGTACAATCATCAAGCCTAAATACCATGTTCCATATGTTACAGTGTTTGCAAGGATGAAGTAGCCCAGGCAATGCAGCTATTTCTTCTCTGGTAGGATGGGTGTAGGAAGAGTTCATTGCACAAGAACCCTAAGACACCCTTGTAGCTATGAAGGTAGAAATATCTGTCTCACTCCCCACTGCGTATCCCATACCAATCAAAGTTTGACACTTGGCAAAGGTGCCGAGAAATACTGTTGTATGAGTGAATTAATAAACCGCTGGCAAGACAAGATGAGGGTTAGTGACCTCTGTACCAATAATATCTCTAAGCTATCAGGAAAACAAATTACTACTTTAACTCCTTGGCCAAAGGTCCTACTATGGAAGCAACGTGACTTCAGAGAAGAATCTGAGGCACAGAAATGTGGCCTGAAGAAAATGAGTATCGGGGCACCTGGGTAGCTTGGTCGGTTAAGCATTCGACTTCAGCTCAGGTCATGATATCGTGGTTCATGGGTTCGAGCCCCATGTCAGGCTCTGTGCTGACAGCTCAGAACCTGGAGCCTGCTTCAGATTCTGTGTCTCTTTCCCTCTGCCCCTCCCCCCCACTCACTCTGTTTCTCTCTCTCTCTCTCTTTCTCTCTCTCAAAAATAAATAAACACTAAAATTTTTTTTTGAAGAAAGAAAATGAGTGTCAGGGGGTGCGATGAGTGATAACGGAGTTCAGCACCGGGTGGTGTTGTTAACAGTGCCTTCCAGGGGCGCCTGGGTGGCTCAGTCGGTTGGGCGGCCGACTTCAGCTCAGGTCATGATCTCACGGTCTGTGAGTTTGAGCCCCACGTCGGGCTCTGTGCTGACAGCTCAGAGCCTGGAGCCTGCTTCCGATTCTGTGTCTCCCTCTCTCTCTGCCCTTCCCCTGTTCACGCTGTGCCTCTATGTTTCTCAAAAATAAATAAACATTAAAAAAAAATTAAAAAACAAAACAAAACAGTGCCTTCCAGCTCAGCCACGCAGCACCTGTATCAGGAGTGGGATGGAGAGGAAGGGCTGTAATCAGGAGCATGACAAATATATACTTACATATCCAGGGCCTTTGTAAGACACCAGGAACTTGGCATAGTTTTAGAGTGCAACCAGGGAGGTACCCCACTGGAAGACTTTGATCTAAAGTTGTAGTAGTCAGGGTTGCTGATTAAGCAAAGCCATAACAAGATATACAACAGTCATAAGATATACAAGAGTAACCACAGCTGCAGCCAGGAATCAGGGAACGACCATCGATGAGCCCCTTTCCCACCTTCCTTCATCCCCATGGCTTGCTCCATCACCTCCTTCAGGTGTGATGAAATTGAAATTGCAATGCTTTCCAGCCCCCAGCACTCCCTATACCAGTCTTTTATTTGTTATTCTCCAAAGCACTTATTACCATTTCATGTACAATATATTGCATTTACACTGTCTGTCTTTCCTCAAGTAGAAGGTGAGCTCCAAGGGGCACCTGGGTGGCTCAGTTGGTTAAGCATCCGACTTTGGCTCAGGTCATGATCTCGCGATTCGTGAGTTTGAGCCCCATATTGGGCTCTGTGCGGACAGCTCAGAGCCTGGAGCCTGCTTCAGATTCTGTGTCTCCCTCTCTCTCTGCCCCTTACCTCTCAAAAATAAATAAACATTAAAAATAAAATTAAAACAAAAAAGGTGAGCTCCCCATATGTTATACTCATGCTCTATATCTAGCACCTAGAAGAGTGCCTTGTACCTGGTAGGTGCCAATAATTATCTATTGAATGAATGAACTTTTCATTATTTCGCTGTATATTCTATTAGTTAGTATTATTATCGCTATGTTACAGACAAGAAATGAAATGCAGTGAAGTTAACAAGCCCAAAATAACACAACCACTAAGTATTAAAATTGCTATTTGAGGTTAGCTGTCTCCCCACAAAGGATGTTCTCTTGATGTAGATGTCATTTGAACTTAACAATGGGTAGCATTGGAACTGTTTTCATAACTGATGTGGTTTCTTTTAGAAATTTATATTCTGTTCTGCAGCTGTAACCTCCACATTTATGTTTTTCTTAATCCTACAGTGACAGATCCTGAACATTCGTCAGTCATTTTGCTATGGCTTCTCTACCTGTCACTTCATCCTTCGTTGGTTTCTTCGAGAAGGGTTCAGGAGAAGTGCTCTCTTAATAGTGCATGTTCAACATGTTTTTTTGTTTCCTGTCTACTTAAACAAGTTTGGTTCCCATAAATTTTTTGGTTGTGTCTTCTTTCCCTTGAGGACTTTGAAGCTATATCCCTCCTTTCTTCTAGTATTGGGAATAGGAAAATAAAATTTCCTAAGCCTATCACTCACCTTGAGAACTGTCAACGTTTGGCCAATCTTGTTTTTTTTTCTACCTCCCTCTACATTTTTTGCAAGTCCCATATATCATGTATTTTTTTCCTATAAATACTTTAGTATGCACCTCTAACTGTATTTCTTTTTTTTAATGTTCATTTCTTTTTGAGAGAGAGTGTGTGTGCTCACGCACACGAGTGGGGGAGGGGCAGAGAGAGGGAGACAGAGGATCCCAAACAGGCTCTGTGCTGTTAGCACGATGTGGGGCTCGAACTCATGAACTATGAGATCATGAACTGAGCTGAAGTCAGCTGCTTGACCGACTGAGCCACCCACGTGCCCCCCCGTATGTATTTCTAACTAGTAAGCACCTTTAGAAAACATAACTATCGTACCATTATTATAGCACCAAAAAATCACAATAATTCCTTAATATTATCTATTATCTAATTCATTTTGAAATGGTATCTGGTTATCCCTAAGAAGTCTTTTGATAGTTGGTATGCCAACTTCCATTTTAACCAGATAATTCTAGATGTTGTGTTGAGAATAGACTGCAGGGGCCAAAAGGAGAAATGAGACCGATAAGGAGCCTATCACGGAGGCCAAGCGAAAAATAGTTTGGACTGGACCAGAGTGGTAGCCTCAGAAGTAGTGAGAAATGTACAGCCTTCTGAATATGTTCTGAAGATAGAGTGAACAGATTTGCTTATGGATTGGATCTAGGGTATAAGAGAAAGAAAGCAGCCAAAGAGGGGCGCCTGGGTGGCTCAGTTGGTTAGGCATCTGACTTCGGCTCAGGTCATGATCTCACAGTCCATGGGTTTGAGCCTCGCATAAGGTTCTGTGCTGACAGCTCAGAGCCTGGAACCTGCTTCGGATTCTATGTCTCCCTCTCTCTCTGCCCATCTCCTGCTCATGTTCTGTCTCTTTCTCTATCTCTCAAGAATAAATAAACATTTTTAAAAATTAAAAAAAAGAAAAAAAGAAAGCAGCCAAAGATGACTCCAAGCTTTTGGCCTGACTTACTTTAAGGCCATCTTTAACTGAGATGAAGAGAACTGGGTAAGAAGCAGGTATACAAGTTCAGTTCGGGATATGTTAAGTAGGAGAAGCTTATTAGGTATGCAAGAGGAGAAGTCAGATAAGCAGCAAAGGGGCGCCTGGGTGGCTCAGTTGGTTAAGCGGCCGACTTTGGCTCAGGTCATGATCTCACAGTCTGTGAGTTCGAGCCCCGCGTCGGGCTCTGTGCTGCCGGCTCAGAGCCTGGAGCCTGCTTTGGATTCTGTACCTCCCTCTCCCTGCCCTTCCTCTGCTCACACTCTGTCTCTATGTCTCTCAAAAATAAATAAATGTTAAAAAAAATTTAAAAAAATTAAAAAATAAAAATAAAAGATAAGCAGCAAATATACTAGACTGAAGTTTAAGAGAGAATGTCTGAACTGAAGATATGAATTTGGCAGTCATAAGTATAGATATTATATATATTTTTAAATGTTTATTTATTTCGAGAGAGAGAGCGAGCGAGCAGGGGAGGGGCTGAGAGAGGGAGAGAAAGAATCCCAAGCAGGCTCTGCATGGACAGCACAGAACTCGAACCCATGAACCATAAGATCATGACCTGAGCCAAAATCCAGAGTCAGAAGTTTGACTGAGCCACCCGGGCACCCCAGAAATTATATTTAAAGCCATGGCATTAGGTGCTATCACCAAAAGAGTGAATGTGGATTTAGACAGAAAAAGATAATAGGTCCAACGACACAGATCTGGGATACTCCAATGTTCTCAGTTTGCAGACCTTAGAAGGAACCAGCAAACGAGACTGACAAGGGGGGACCAATAAAATAGGAGAAAAATCAATACAGTACAGTGATTTTGAAGCCAAATAAAGTATTCTAAAGGGAAGCTTTTCACAATTGCCCCAAATGCTGCTACATCAACTTAGATAAGGGTGAAGAATTGTCTACTGTATTTAACAGCTGGGGGTCACTGATGATGACCTTGACAAAAGCAATTACAGATTAGTAAGGCAAAATCTTGATCTGATAGATTCAAGAGAGAATGGGCAGAGGATGGTAGATACAGACAAGTATTAGGGGAAATTTTTAGTAAAGAAAAAGAGAGAAATGTGGCAAGTACTGAAAGGGGAAGCAGAGCCAAGAGAAGAAGTATTAATTAATTAAAGAATCCTGAGAAACAAAAGCATGTATGGAATCCAACAAAGTGGTTCAGTAGAAAGGTAACAATTCATGATGAGGGGAGGAGAAGGGGAGGTGCTGGAGCCATGTCCTTGAACAGGAAGAGGAAATAGGTCTAGATCACAAATGAAAAGTTAGGCCTTATGTGGGAGCTCAGAGCATTCATCCCAAACGCGTTAAATTTGGGTTCTTGGAGAGGCAGGTGCCAGGGTAAAATTAGATGTACGAGAGATTTATTGGGAGAAACCCTCGTGAAGGATAAAAGGAGAAAGGTGAGAAGGCAGGTGGGAAGAGCATTCAGACCATGATGCAAGGCTGAGATCTGTAAAAGAAAAGAAGAAGTAAAAGAGGATTGGGTAGTCCCCTGAAAGGTTAAAACCGGAGTTTCCCATGGACCCTCCTAGGAATATGCCCAAGAGAAATGGAGACAAATGTCCTCACAAAAACTTATACACAAACGTTCACGGCAATATTATTCATAATAGGCAAAAAGGAGAAACAACCCAAGTACCTATCTACTGATGGATGAATACATAAAATGAGACCTGTCCATATTACAGAATGTTATTTAGCAATAAAAAGGAGGTGATGATAAAGGCTACAACATGGATGAGCCTTGAAAATGTGCTAAGTGAAAGAAGCCAGTCACCACAGACCATATATAACATGACTGTGTTTATACGAATTATCCAGGGGGAGAAAAAATCTACAGAGAACAGAAAGTATATTAGTGGTTGTCCAGGGCTGTAGGGGATTGGCAGTTTGGACAGTGAGGGCTAATAGGCATAAGTTTCCTTTTTGGATAATGACAATATGCTAAAATTAATTAAGATGTTCTTCGTGCAATTCTGTGCCTATAATAAAAACTATTGAACTGTACTTTGTAAATAGGTGAAGTGTATGGTATGTGAATTATATCTCCATAAAGCTTTTTTTTAAAAAAAAAAAAAAAGAGGATTGGTTAAGAAGCGATTCAGACTGCAGGGCTACTCAGAAAGTCTTGGCCGGGTCAAGAGGAAGTCTTTGAGCAGATTGCTTGTTAGAGGAATCACATGGGGGGCAAAAATGACCTGGGCCTAGTACTCTCGCCATGCTCGGTCACTGGCTGAGAGAGACCCAAGAAGGGAGGTAGACGTAGGGGGTAAGGGAGGGCTCTCCATGTTAACTCGCATTAAAACCATGAGGGTGTCAACTGGAGGCCATCGCCCAGCTACACACTTCACAGCAGGTTCCCTTGAGCAGAGAACTTCCATGGCTGCCAAAGAGTAAAAGAAATCAGGTTATATGGCTACCATACTGGCAGCGGAGTCTTCTGTGATTTTATTTTTTTTTCCTATGCGTAGGAAACGAGGTCATCAGCCGACAGTGAATCTGGGTGAGAGTGGGTGGAGACAGTGGGGCTTGAAGATAAAAGTGAAGTCATCTATAAGCACAGAAGGTTGAAAGGACCAAGAAAATGTAGTCTGACAACCTGGTGGGGTTAAGAGTCAGATTTCAAGAATTTAAAGTGAGACTCAGAAACACGGCTGTGGGGTTTTCTCCACCCACGTTCAGTGCTCGAGTCGAAGCTCAGAATGAAGAGTGTTCAATTAAAGCACGGTTGGAGTTTTCCAAGGTGAGTAAGAGGAAGTGAAAACAGGGCCAGGAAGTTGAGAGGGTGTGCAAGTAACTGATTATAATAGTCCATCATTGAATTTTAATTGGGTAAGCAAGGAAGAGAAGATATGGAGTTGGTGAGGGCAACAGAAGAGTATTACTGGCTTGTCCAGTAGGGGATGGTTGAAGGATTCTCAGTGTTAGGAGACCTGAAGGAGTGATCTAGAAACAGAGGACGTGGAACTATAGAAGGCACCAGGGCTTCAGGGAAGCTTTTGCAGCCAGCTGGCCTACTCCACTCCTAGTAATCCAAACACTTTTTTGCCCTTCAAATCGAGGTATGTCTCATGATTTGGAGAACTATCTTGAGCTGAGTTGGTCCGAGTTCCACAGCCAGAAGGATTCTTTTCTCATACAGCCCCTCACATACTGTGGTTCACGATTATAGGTGTCTCCTAAGTTGATCAAAAATGGCATTTACATTTCTGTTTCTCATCCTCCTGATTGTATTCGGGTAACTACCAAGGCCAAGAGGAAACTGCTGTCTTTTGACTCTGACTCAATTGGCCTGGAAAGGAGCCCAAGCGTTGGTGTTTTTAAAAAGTTTCCCAGTTGATCCCAGTGGACAGCTAGAGTTGAAACGCAACTGTACATGATAATGATAATAAACCCGTTCTCAAAGCAGGGTGAATTTATAATATTGCAATAGAATTAACAGACTGCCCTCCCCACTTCCTGCCCTTTAAGACAGAGGACTCCAGCAAGCACTGGATATTTAATTTCTGGGGTGTTGCATAGCCAACAATACCCCTAAATCATTTCTTCTCTGGTGGAGAACTATAGCTGTGTCATACAGCCAGAGGGGAGCCTGGTACATTTGGCAGTCCTCAAAAGGCTCGAGGACTCAGACAGAGGCCACCAGTTTATTTAAAGAGAGCCACTCAGTTCAGACAACTCTTTTCTAAAGCTGATGAAGACCGCCAGGCTTTTTTTTTCACCACTCAGCACCTTGCCTCCCTCAGCACAAGAATCCCCAGGAACCTTGCCTCCACCGCTCCAGGGCTATAAGGCAAAAATTAGGAGTTGGAAGAGGAGCCACGCAATAATTAAAAGTACCAAGAAAGCCTTCCATGGAATCACTGACCGAATTTTAAAATAGAGCAAAAGTATTCTTACCTTCATTTATCCCCAAGCATGAGGGATGGACCATCCCACATGGAACTCTAATACACCAATAGCCTACCAGAAAATTAACACTACATTAAAGGTGTGACTCTTAATATGGACATGGCCCTGAAATTTAATTCTACATGCGGTTACTTAGATTTTCTTCACATGTTTAAAATGCTTGATCTTAATACTTAATCTTCAGGGAGCTGGCAATTTGACTACCAAAGAAATAACAACTGTTATACCACGCTTGTCCCAGAGCTTTCTAGACAGACTATTAGCAAGGAGGAGAAGGGGATTCATATCAGAGCCTCATTCGATGGTGTGTGTGTGTGTGTGTGAATTTTGTGTTCATTAAAAAGAAGCATAAGTTATGGGCTAAGAAACGTTATGCTACAGAGGCATCTGTTGACCGTTGCAACATAGTGGTGAGCCCACTTATAAAATGCTGAGCATCTGAAGACCGCTGTTTCTTTCTCTTTTGTTTAAGTTTATTTATTTAATTTGAGGGGAGTGCAGAGAGAAAGGGAGACAGAGAATCCCAAGCAGGCTCTGCGCTATCAGCAATGGAGCCCGATATGGGGCTCGAACTCACAAACTGTGAGGTCACGACTGAGACCAAAATGAAGAGTCAGACCCTTAACCCAGGCACCCCTTGAATTTGTTTAGAATAGCAATAATCTTTAAAATTGGCCTAATGAAAAATAAAGTTATTTGTGAGCATCTGTTTAATGTGGGAAGAACATTCTTAGGCGTATTTGTGTTACTATGTGAAATTTCTACAGAGAAATCCATGATACCAAAGAGACCTATGCATTTGATCAACAAAACTGAAAATGGTGCTTATCTAGCTAGATAAAAGAACTACTTTAACATTCATTTTATATCAGGCTTCAAGCCTCAACATACTACTCCTCACCTCTGTAAGAGAAAGGTTCTACAACCTGAGCTTTTTAGTTGAAACCATAGGTAGTATCTCTAGTTTTATTTGTTTTCGTTTTTGCTCTTCGTTAATATCATTAACTATCTTGCATCCTTTTCCTTTTCTTTGATTTAATTTAGACAATTTTGGGAGATTACTGTCTTTGGGACTTTTTTTTCAGTGACATTTCTCAAACTTGCTTCATTTTTAACCAGTAAGCTTTCCCACTTCCTTTTGTATCACAGCTTAAGCCTCAAAAGCCTTAGTGCTCAAAGTGGGATCAGACCAGCAGCATTAGAACAACTTGGGAGCTTGCTAGAAAAACAGGAACTTGGGCTCCTCCCCAGATGCACTGTATCAGGTTCTACATTTTAACAAAGTCTGGTGTTAATTTTTATGCACGTCGCGGTTTGAAAAGCACTTTGTTAAGTTAAACTATTTATTACTTCTCATAAGACTTTTGTCAATAACAATAAAAATTCAAAGTGTAAAATTACGTATGAGGTTGGAATACAAATTGGTACAATCCTTTCAACGTTTTGGTAATAGCGTTATAATTTTTTTAATGTTTATTTATTTATTTTTTTTTTTGAGAGCGAGAAGGTGCATGAGTGAGCAGGGAGGAGCAGAGAAAAAGAGAGGAGGACAGAGGATCCAAAGCAGGCTCCGTGCTGACAGCAGCAAGCCCAGTGCAGGGCTCAAACTCACGAACAGTGAGATCAAGACCTGAGATGAAATTGGATGCTCAACCAACTGAGCTACCCAGGCGCCCCACATTAGGAATGTTAAAATGGTTCTACTCTCAGACCTCATAATGACACTTTGGAAATATATCCTAAAGAAAGAATTCAGTGAAATGCTAAAAGCTTTATGTTCAGAGAAGTACCTTGTAGCCTTATCAAAAATAGTGAAACATTATAAATAAGCTAAATATTCAACAACAGAAAAATTGTAAGGAAGTCATGGCAATCTACCAGATCAATTTTATTCAACAACCAAAATTATGTTCATTCGAATATACAACATGAACGGAAACAAGCGGAGTAGAGAATCCAGGGTTCCATCCCTCTGCAAAAGCAACTAATGAGCTGGCTAACACAGTCAGAACGAACTTTCGCACCGCTCTGTAACCTACTCAAAAACTTACAACGACCAGAAGGTCTGGTAAAGAAAGAAGCTGCGGGGGCACAGGGTGGCTCAGTCAATTAAGCGTCCCACTCTTGGTTTTGGCTCAGGTCATGATCTCAGAGTCGTGTGACTGAGACCTCTATGAGGCTCTGTGCTGACAGCATGAAGCCTGCTTGGGAGTCTCTCTCTGCCCCTCCCCCTCCCCCTCATGCACTCTCTTTCTCTCTCAAAACAAATAAACGTTAAAAAAAGAAAGAAAAAAGCTGATGCTTTGTGCTAAGATACCAACCACTGCAGTGTTTTAAATTGTCCCCCCACTATTCCCCGTGCAATAGTGATAAATAAGTGAGATTATGTAGGAAACCGAGAGAGCCTCCCGTGGTCGGGTAAGATGGCACATGTGCTCAGTAGCCTCTGTGGACAGGAAGAGATCCTGCCCACTTCCTCACACCCTTTCTCTCATAGAAAGAAAAATCATCAAGCTTTGAACATCTGAACATCTGAAATGAAATATCAGTAACAGAAACTTACTTGGAAAACCACGGACGGTTTGGAAATTAACCAACACAATTTTAAGTGCCTCCGTGGATCAAACAAACAAACAAACAAACAAATCACAAGAGAAATTAGAAGGTACCCTAAGGACTAAAAATGAAAACATGGCATATCAAAATTTTTAGGGCGCAATTAATGCAATAATTAGAGGGAAGCTAATACCGTCAGTCGATTACATTAGAAAAAAAGGCCTCAAATCAAAATAGAAGCTTTCACTTTATGAAAATAGAAAAAGAAGAGCAAATTAAAACCAAAGCAAAAGAAGGTGAGAAAGAATAATGATAAGACTAGTAAACAGTGAAATTAAAAATAGAAAACAATAGAGAAAGTTATTAAACATAAAAGCTGGTTATTTGAAAAAGATCAACAAAACTGATAGACTTTAGATAGACTTGTCAAAAAAGAGAAAACACAAGACAAAAACTGCCAATATTTTTATAAGGGAAGGGGCGTCACTGCATACCATACACATAGTTAAAGAAATATTAAGAAAATGTTATGAGCATCATAATGCCATACTTTGGATAATTTATATGAAACAGAAAAACTCCTTGAAAGACACTACCAAAATTCACTCAAGAAGGAGTAGGTAGGGGCACCTGGCTGGTTCAGACAGTAGAGCATGTGACTCTTGATCTCAGGATTTTAAGTCTGAGCCTCATGTTGAGTGTAGAGGTTACTTAAAAATAAAATCTTTTTTTAATGTTCATTCATTTATTTTGAGAGAGAGAGAGCATGAACAGGAGAGGGGCAGCGAGGGAGTTCGAGAAGAGACTCCGAAGCAGGCCACTGTCAGCACAAAGCCGGATGTGGGGCTAGAACTCATGAACCATAAGATCATGGGATGAAATCAAGAGTAGGATGCTTGACTGACTGACCCACCCAGGTGCCCCAAAAATAAAATCTTAAAAAAAAAAAAGAAGTAAGTAAAATGAAGAGCCCAATGTCTATACAATAAGTTTAATTCAGAGTTTAAAAATCTTTCCACAAAGAAAAACAAATAACGACAATAAAAGTGGCCATGAGGTTGACAGCCTGCAACCCCCGTGCAGGTTGCTAGGGCCAGAGAGAGCAATACAAACCTTATTTTCCAAGTCGTGTGGTTATGGGTCTTGACCTCTCTGGCAGCTCCCTCACGGAACTGCACAAAGGTTTCCCTTTGTTCCATCCTACTCAGAGCATTCCCAGGGCTGGGGCTACTTCCGGGTAGCTTTTGTGGAAGGCATTTAAAGGCAGAGGTATGAGAGACGATAGCCTGGAGCAAGGGACAACACTTGAGACAAGAAAGAGACAGACTAGAATGGAAGGGATGGAAAAGGAGATACATGGGGGAATGGGAATTTTAAAAGCTCACATGTGTACCAGGGAATCAAGGAGGCCATGAACCTACCCAGGGCAGGATACTTGCTTAGAAAAAGCCCCAGAATACCCAAATCTTTCACATCTAGCTGGCCTGCAAATTCCGTGCAAGCAAAAGCAAAGGCTAAGGCCAATAAAGAACGAACCTACAAAGACTGGAAGAGGATTCTTTTCCTACTTTTTTTTTCTTTTGTTCATTGCAAGCACTTAAAGTAACTGTTGAAATATGACTTACAGAACAGACTTCAGTAGCCACACATGACAAAGCATACACTTCCAAAAAATAATTTAGAAAAGTAACATAAAAAGCAAACAACAACCCACAACAAGGAAAAACAACAAACCTTAGTGAGGGGATAGAATCATACTTCTATAGTTGCTGCATTACAATATTTTGTTTTCAACAAAACATTATGAGGCATGTAAGAAATAAGTAAGTATGGTCCCTTCAAGGAAATAAAGAAATTAATAAAATCTGTCCTTAAGGAAGCTCAGGACTTACTAAACAAAGACTTTAAATCAACATGTTAATATGCCCAAAGAGCTAAAGGAAACCAGGAGAATAATTTCTCACCAAATAGAGACTATCAATAAGGAGACAGAAAAACCATAAAAAGGAACTATCTTCATCAGTTTGGACTGCTATAACAAAGTCACCCATATACTGGGTGATTTATAAACAACAAGTTTATATAAACAACAGTTCTGAAAGTTGGAAGCCTGAGATCAAGATGCCAATATGGTCAGATTCTGGTGAGAAGTCTCTTCCAGGGAGCAGACTGCCCTCTTCTCATTGTGTCCTCAATGTGGTGAAAAGTGAGCTAACTGTCTGGCATCTTCTAATAGGAGCACTAATCCACTTCATGGGGTTCCATCCCCACAACCTAATTACCTACCAAAGGCCCCACCTTAAAATGCCATCACATTGGGGGATTAGATTTCAACATATGAATGGGGGGAACACAAACATTCAATCCAGACCAGAAATAGAAATGCTACAGCTAAATATTATACTAGCTGAACGAAAAATTCGCTAGAAAAATTCCCTAGAGGGGTTTAACAGCAGACTTGAACTGGCAAAAGAATTCGTGAATTTGAATAGATCGTTTGAAAATATCTCGTCTCAGGAGCAGAAAAAGGAAAGAATTAAGAAAAGTGAACAGAGCCTCAGGGAACTTGGGGACATCCTCAAGTATACTAATATACACATAATAGGAGTCCTGGGTGAGAGGAGCAGAGAGAGGTGCAGAAACATTATTTGAAGAAATAATGGCTGAAAAGCTCCCAAGTTTGATGAAAGACACAAATCTATGCATCTAAGAAGCTCAGAGATTCCAAACAGGATAAACTAAAAGAGATTCACACAGAGACACATTAAAGTCAAATTGCCAACAAAAATAAAGGGAAAATCTTGAAAGCAGCAAGAAAGGAGGAACTTGTCATGCAGAAAGGATCCATAATAATGTTAACACATGATTTCCAGTGACAAACCATGCAGCCATGAGGCAGTGAGGTGACATATTTAAAGTACCGAAAGAGAAAAAGGTCAACCAAGAATTCTAGACCTAGAAACTTTCAGTTTCCAGTCCAGCTTGTAAGGAGTTTAGACATTACCACCCGATTCCAACAAGTAAAAAGCTGAACAAACAAACAAACAAAATCAATAACTCTTCTCTGATCCATCCTAGAAGTAAGGTCACTGGGCAAACTACCACCCAAAACATGGGTGAGACAGGCAGGCGGATACAGAGAATCAAAACTTAACTAGAGCAGGAACTCTCAAGCAGAAACCTTGAGGAAGTGGGGCAGGGAGGGAAGAAAACCTACATTGTCACTGACTTGGTTCTCAAGTGAATATTGGAGAGAAATGCCCCTTACCATCTGGCCGGAGGAGGGGAAGAGTAACCATTTTGAAACATGGCACAACAGTCCATTATTCTTAAGAGCTGCCTCAAGAGAAACCACTTTACCAAAGCCTCAACTATTGGGGTTTTATCAAGGCCTAAACAGCCTAGAGGAAGGGAAATATGCAACTACTGCCCATTCTAGCCTTACATGTAGGAAGGGGGAAATCACCAATTTTAGCCCTTTTTAGCCATCCTGTTCCACCTAACGGGGAGTGACAGGGAGAGGTTCATAGTCCAGCAGCACAGACTCACTAAAAGACTAAGACCGACTCCAAGAAGCATAGAACGATTCCTCTCTTCCCATTCCCTACCACCATCTCACTAAATGCCCATTTACCAGATACCCTTTTATCCATTATATTGTGTCTGGCTTCCAATGAAAATAATCTCAAACCATATTAAAAGGGAAAAAACAGTTTGAGGAGATACAGCAAGCATCAGAACCAAACTCAGGTATGGTAGGGATGTTGGAATTACCAGACTGGGAATTTAAAAGAACTATGATGAATATACTAAGGATTCTAGTGGATAAAATAGACAGCATGTATGAACAGATGGGCATTGTAAACAAGGAGAAGGAGATCCTAAGAAAGAATAAAAAACGAAAAGCTAGAAATCAAATACAGTGTAACACAAATGAAGAATGCTTAAAAAAATTTTTTTTTACATTTATTTATTTTTGAGGGACAGAGAGAGCATGCGCAAGTGGGGGAGGGGCAGAGAGAGAAGGAGACACAGTATCCGAAGCAGGCTCTAGGCTCTGAGCTGTCAGCACAAAGCCCAACGTGGGGTTCGAACCCACGAACTGCGAGATCATGACCTCAGCCGAAGTTGGATGCTTAACCGACTGAGCCACCCAGGCAACCCTAGAATGTGCTTTTCTTTTAAGTTTATTTATTTATTTTGAGAGAGACAGAGACAGCATGACTGGAGGAGGGGCAGAAAGAGAGGGAGAGAGAATCCCAAGCAGACTCCACGCTGCAGGCACAGAGCAGGGCTTTAACACATGAAACTGTGAGATCATGACCTGAGTTGAAACCAAGAGTCAGATGCTTAACAGACTGAGCCACCCAGGTGCCCCACAAAAGAAGAATGCCTTTGATGGGCTCAGTAGTAGACTGGACATAGCTGAGGAACAATCTCTGAGTTTGAGAATATGTCAGTAGAAACCTCCCAAAAGAAAAAGCAAAAATAAAAAAGACCAGGGTAAAAAACACAATAGAATATCCAGTAATTGTTGGACAACTCTAAAAAGTATACATGTGTGAAATGGAAACACCAGAAAGAGAAGAAAGAGACAAAGAAACATAAGAAATATTTGAAGTAATAATGGTGAAGCATTTTCCCCAAGTTCATATCAGATACCAAACCACATATCCAGGAAGTTCAGAGAACACCAAGCAGGATAAATGCCAAAACAAACAAACAAACAGAAAGAACCCTACACCTAGGCATATCATATTCAAAGTGAAAAAAAAAATCAAAGATAAAAAAAAAATAGGGGCATCTGGGTGGCTCAGTCGGTTGGGCATCCGACTTCGGCTCAGGTCATGATCTTATGGTTCGTGAGCTCCAGCCCCACGTCGGGCTCTATGCTGACAGCGCGGAGCTGGAGCCTGCTTCAGATTCTGTGTCTCCCTCTCATGGCACCTCCCCTGCTCACATTCTGTCTCTCTCTCTCAAAAATAAATAAACATTAAAAAAAATTTTTTTAATATAAAGAAAAAAATCTTGAGAGAAGTCAGAAGGAAAAAATTACCTCATGTGTAGAGAAGCAAAAATGAGAATTACATCTGATTTTCCAAAGAAACCATTGAAGCAAGAAGAGAATAAAGTGAAATACTTGAAGAGAGAAAAAAAAATACCAGCCAAGTTTTGGTACCCTATGAAATTATCCTTCCTAAGTGAAAGAAAAATAAAAACTTTGCATACAAACAAAAATTGAGGTAATTTGTCACTAGTAGATTTGCCTTGTAAGAAATGTTCAAAGTTCTTCAGAGAGAAGAAAATGATATAGGTCAGAAACTTGGAACTGCATGAAAAAAGGAAGAGCATTGAAGAAGTAATAAATTAAAATAAAATTAAAACTTCTATTTTTCATTCTTAATTGATCTAACAGAAAACAATTTGTTCAGAATAAAAATAAAAGTAATGTATTTGAAAATATGTCCACATATATAATATATAGCATATAATATTATGTATATCCTTATGTATATTTATGTGTAAGTGAAACAAATGATGGCAATAATGAGAGGGAGGAATTGGGATTATTTTGTTATTATAAAGTACTTGTACTGAGCATGAAGATGTACAATGTTATTTGAACTTGGATTAGTTGTAAATATATATTGTAAACTCTAGAGGAAACCATAAAACAAAGTAAAAAAAAAAAAAGCATGATATATGCTAAGAAAGGGAGAAATGGACTCACATTGGAGGTGCAATTAAAATCACAAAAGGCAGGGGCACCTGGGTGGCTCAGTCGGTTGGGTGTCCGACTTCGACTCAGGTCATGATCTCACAGCTCATGAGTTCAAGCCCCAAGTTGGGCTCTGTGCTGACAGCTCAGAGCCTGGAGGCTGCTTCGAATTCTGTGTTTCCTTCTCTCTCTGTACCTCCCCTGCTCACACTCTGTCTCTCTCTCTCTCAAAAAAAATTAAATAAATAAAAATATAGAAAAATTTTTAAAAACCCACAAATGGCAGAAAAAGAATGGAAGACAAAATTAGGAACAAAGAACAGGGCAATGAATAGAAACAATAACAAATACTGTAGACACTAATCTATATCAATAATTACTTTATTATTTTTAAAGTTTATTTATTTATTTAATTTTGAGAGAGTGTGTGTGAGTGGGGGAGAGGCAGAGAAAGAGAGAGAGAGAGAGAGAGAGAGAGAGAGAGAGAGAGATCTCAAGCAGGCTCCGAGCTGTAAGCTGTAAGCATTAACTAGAACTCACGAACCATGAGATCGTGACCTGAGCCAAAATCGAGAGTCGACGCTTAACCAACTGAGGTACCCAGGCACCCCTATCAATAATTACCTTAAACAACAATGGTCAAAATTAATTAAAAGTGAAGGAGAATTTAAGACATACCCAGATAAACAGACTGAGGGAGTGTGTCAGTAGTACACCTGCCTTACAAGAAATGGTAAAGGGATTTCTCCAGGTTATAATGAAAGGACACTAGACAGCAGCTTGAAGCCATGCAAAGAAATAAAGAACAATGATAAAGGTAGCTACACAGGAACCCGAAAAGGTCAGTAGTATTGCGTATTTGGTTTGTATCTCCTGTTTTTTTCTATTTGATTTATATGACAAGTGCACAAAGCAGTAATTATAATGCTATGTTAATGGGCACTCAACAGATATAGATGTGATTGCGACAATAACAACATAAAGAGGAAAGGGGTAAAATGATAAAGAAACATAGTTGGGGTGCCTGGGTGGCTCAGTCGGTTGAGCCTCCAGCTTTAGCTCAGGTCATGATCTTGTGGTTCGGTCTGTGGGTTTGAGCCCCGCATCAGGCTCTGTGCTTACAGCTGGGACTCTGGAGCCTGCTTCTGATTCTGTGTCTGTCTCCCTCTCTCTCTTCCTTTCTCTCTCTCTCTCTGTGCCTCTGCCCCTCCGCCACTCACACTCAGTCTCTCTCTCTCTCTCAAAAATAAATAAACATTTTTTAAATTAAAAAAAAAGAAAAACTTGGTTTGTATATATTACTGAAACTAACTTGGTATAAATTCAAACTTCACTATAGAAGTTCATAAAGTTATAAAGAAGTTATAAAGTTAAGATATTCATTGTAATCTCCAGGGTAACCACTTACCCTGGCAAAAAAATTGCACGTGCACACACACCACACACACACACACACACACACACACACAAAAGTAAAAGGAAATCAAAACAATAAAATAGAAAAATAACAAGCAAAGAAATGGCAGTAATGGAATAATTGAGAAACAAAAAGATATAAGATATATAGAAAACAAATACTTCCTTATCAGTATTTTTAATGTAAATGCATTAAAGTCTCCAGTTAAAAAGCAGAGATGGGCAGAATGAATTTAAAAAAAAATGATCTGACCATATATTGTCTTAAAGGGACTAACTTTCTATCCAAAGACATAAACAGGTTGAAAGTAAAAGAAAGCAAAATGTAATTCTATACAAAGAGTAACCAAAAGAGAAATGGGATGACTATGCCAATATAAGGCAAAATACACTTTAAGTCAAAAATTACAACAAGAGACAAGGAAGGCCATTATATATTGAAAAGAGTCAATCCGTTAAGGAGTTGTAAAAATTATAAAATTATAAACACCTACAACAGAGCCCCAAAACTGACCGAATTGACGGGAAAAATACATACAGGGCTACAATAAGAGTTGGACACTTGATAGTCTATGATCAACAATGGATAGGGGCGCCTGGGTGGCTCAGTCAGTTGAGTGTCCGACTTCGGCTCAGGTCATGATCTAGCAGTCGGTGAGTTCGAGCCCCGTGTCAGGCTCTGTGCTGACAGCTCAAAGCCTGGAGCCTGCTTCACATTCTGTGTCTCCCTCTCTCTCTGCCCCTCCCCCATCATGCTCTGTCTCTCTCTGTCTCAAAAATAAAATAAAAACATTTAAAAAAATTAAAAAAAAATAAAAAAAACACAATGGATAGATGAATAGACAGACGACCAATAAGGAAAATGTTGAAAAACACTGAAAATATCGAAAAACACTACATCCCAACTAGACCTAACAGACATATGTTAACGGACTGAAAACATTCCACTCAACGACAGCAGAATACACATTCTTCTCAAGTGTACGTGAAACATTTTCCGGTTAGAGCATAAGTTAGGCCACAAAACAAGCCTCAGTAATTCGTAAAGATTGAAATCTTTCAAAGTATCTTCTCTGACCACAGTGGAATGAAGTTAGAAATTAAAAACAGTTAGAAGAAAAAGTAGAAAATTACAAATATGTAGAAATTAAACAACACACTCAGACAATTTATGGGTCAGAGAAAAAATCACAAATAAAATTAGAAAGTACTTTGAAGGTGGCAAAAAGGTACAAACTTCCATTTATAAGGTATATAAATACTAGGGAGTAATATACAACATGATGACTAGAGCTAACACTACTGTATGATGTATAGAAAAGTCATTAAGAGGGTAAATCCTTTAAATTCTCACCATAAGGAGAACAGTTTTTCTTTTTTTAATTTCTTCTCGTTGCATCTGTATGATGTTAACTGAACCTACCGTGGCAATCACGGAAATATACATAAATCAAACCACCATGCTGGGGATGCAGTCATTACTTCTCAATGAAACTGGAAGAAAATAATCATTTATTTAGCTCAAGAAAAAAGAAAATACTTTGAGATGAATGAAAAGGAAAACCCAACATACCCAAATCCATAAGAATATAGCAAAAGCAGTGCCACGGGGGAATTTATAGTTGTAAATGCTTGCATGAAAAAATGAACCGAGGTGGAGCACTGGATGGCTCAGTCAGTTAAGCATTGGACTCCTGAATTCTGCTCAAGACACGATCTCATGGTTTGTGGGATCGAGTCCCACATCGGGCTCTGTGCTGACAGCATGGAGCCTGCTTGGGATTCTCTCTCTCTCTCTCTCTCTCTCTCTCTCTCTCTCTCGGGCTCTCCCCTGTGCATGCTCTCTCTCAAAATAAAATAAATAAACATTAAAGAAAAAAAGAAACCAAGGAAATCAGTTGGTGATACGCTTTTCCATACCATTACATTCCAGGTTTATGCCCTACAGAAACACATATATTTTCTCTTACAGATGTGTACAAGAACGCTCAGAGGAGCAGTATTTGAAATCATAAGAATTCAGAAATAATTAAAATATCTATTAGCGTAAGAATAGACGAGAAATTTTAGTATATGCATACACAGAGGCATTCTACAGTTCTGAAAATGAACAGTACAGAGCTGAATGAATCATCATGATACAATTTAAATATTCAAACAAAACGATATTATATATTGCTTTAATTTAATTTGTATACATACATAATGAAGTGTAAAGTAATAAATAAAATTTGTAATCCCTATTTCAAATTCACGATGATGGTTAACTCTGGTTAGGAGGTTGGAAATGAGATCCAGGATCAAGGAACAGTTCTCTGATGCAAATATTTTCTATTTTAAGCTGGATTGTAAGTATATTGTATATTGCTATTTAGTATATAATTCTCTCTTCCTCTCTCAATTTCTTCTCCTTTTTGGAATCACTTCACGATAAAAATAAAATGTATAAATATATATTCTAATAAATGATACTTATCAAATCAATAATATAACATGTGTAAACAAATTAGGGGAAAAAGAGCAAGTTAAACTCAAAGCTTGCAGGAGAAAAGAAATAATAAATATTAGAACTGATATAAATGAAATGCAGAATAGAAAAACAATAAAAGTATCAATAAACCAAAAGTTGTTTTATGGAAACATTGACAAAATTGACGAACATTCATCAAGATTGACCAAGAAAACAACTACCTAAAAGCACTAGAGAGTAAGCAAAGGAAGTGGAAATTGAATGGAGGTCTACAGGTGGAAACAGGCAATACCACCAGGAGAGTTTCTGGTTTTATAGCTCTTTGCCTGAGGACAAGTTTCAGTCAGTCCCAAACTGGGCAGCCACTACTCCAGTACAAGACATACAGTCTTACTGGTTTAAAGAATCAGGTGAGGGCACCTGGGCGCTCAGTCAGTTAGGCGACTCACTCTTGATTTTGGGTCAGGTCATGATCTCATGGTTTGTGAGTTTGAGCCCGCATGGGGCTCTGCACTGTCACTGTGCGGAGGCTGCTTGGGATTCTCTCTCTCTCTCCCCGCAGACGCCCCCCCCCATCTCTCTGTCCCTCCCCCACTCATGAACATGCTCGCTCCCTTTCAAATGAATAAACTTAAAAACAATTAATTAAAAAAATTTTAACATGTATTTATTTCTCAGAAACAGAGAGAGTATGAGCAGGAGAGGGGCAGACAGAGAGAGACACAGAGAATTCGAAGCAGGCTCCAGGCAACGAGCTGTCAGCCCGATGTAGGGCTTGAACCCACGAACTGCGAGATCATGACCTGTGCCGAAGTCGGACACATGGCAGCTGGATGAAGGGACAAAACCCAGTAAATACCATATAAACTTTGCCCAAATTCTCTTGTTGACTTCTGAATTACACACGCACAACACATAAACAACCCAGCTAAGCTAACCGAGATGATTCAGAGTTAAACTGTTGCCCGCTACAGGAAAAGCAGATTTAGAGTTTGGTTTAGCCAAGTTAACTACTCAGTAAAAGTAAAAATGGAAAATGAGAACTATTCAAAGGAACATAACATAATTTGTCTTTTCAATGTGTTATTTACAATGTCCATGATAAATTCCAAATTACTAGACATACGAGGAAATAGGAAAATGTGACCCCCCCACTCCTCCGCCCCCCAAAAAGGTAATCAATGGAGACCAACTCCAAGATGTCTTGGCTGTAGGAATAAACAGTAAGATTTAAGGCAGCCATCATCTGGAGCTAGAGAGTATAATGCTACATGAAATAAGTCAGTCAGGGGGCACCTGGGTGGCTTAGTTGGTTAAGCTTCCAACTATTAAAGTTAGCTCGGGTCATGATCTCATGGTCATGAGACCTGAGCCCTGCATCAGGCTCTGCACTGGGCATGGAGCCTGCCTAAGATTCTCTCTTCCTCTCCCTCTCCCTCTGTCCCTCCCACACTCGCATGTATTTTCTCTCTCCCTCTCTCTCTCTCTCTCTCAAAAAAATAAGAAGTCAATCAGGAAAGACAAATACCATATGATTTCACTCGTCTGTGGAACTTAAGAAACAAAATAAACAAGCAAAGGGAAAAAAATAAGGTAGAGAAAGAGACAAATCAAGAAAAAAACTCAATTATAGAGAACAAAAGGATGGTTACCAGAGGAGAGGTGGGTGGGGGGATGGGTTAAATCGGTGATGGGGATTAAGGGGTGCACTTGTTGTGATGAGCACAGAATGATGATTAAAAGTGTTGAATCACTATATTGTGCACGAAAACTAATAATACACTGTAGGTTAACTAACTGGAATAAAAATGTAAAAAAGAGAATAAAGCAGCCATCATAATAATGTTCAAGGATGTGAAAGAAAATATGCTCATAATGAGTTAACGGATAGGATATCTTAAAGGAAAAAACACAAAACTATAAAAAAAAAAGGGGGGGGAACGCCTGGTGGCTCAGATGGTTAAGCATCCAACTTGGCTCAGGTCATGATCTTAAGGTTTGTGAGTTTGAGCCCTGCATTGGGCTTGCTGCTGTCAGTGCAGAGTCTGCTTTGGATCCTCTGTGCCCCTCTCTCTCTGCCCCTCCCCCACTAGCACTCTCTCAAAAATAAATAAACATTTTTAAAAAACTATAAAAAGAACCAAATTTTCTATTCTAGAAGTAAAACATTCTTTACCACCATACTATTTCCTATTTTAGCATTCTAGTAAAGTATTCTAGAAGCAAAAATACAATATGTGAAAAAAATTAAATTTCCCTGAGTGGGCTTAAAAGCATATTGACAATGACAGATGAAAGAGTCAGTGAGCTTGAAGATAGATTAGGAGAAATTATTCAAATCGAAGAAGAGAAAACAAAATTGGGGGGAAAAAGTAAAAACAGCTTCAGGGACCTGTGAGACAATGTCAAGTATTTTACTATTTATCTAATTAAGTCTGAAATTATCTAATTAAGTATGAAAAAATATGTTCGATAAAATAATGACTGAAATTTCCCCATATTTAGTAAAAACATAAACTTACATATCCAAGAATATCAAAACATGCCAAAGAGGGTAAGTATGAAGAAAACGACGCCTAGGAACATCATAGACCAATAATCCTCAAAAGATGAGCAATGGACCTCTAGAGATATCTGAGATATTTTTGTAGAGTCTTGCAAGGTCAAAGCTATTTTTCAAAATAATTTGAAGATAACATGTACCATTTTCTCTGGTTGACATTTACACTAGTGAGGCAAGAGCAGTAGTCGGTCAAACTGCTGGCACCTTACCACGAATCATGGCAGTGGTACCAAATTACAGTGACAGCCATTATCCTCTACACCGCCAGAAAGTCTGACTTAAAAAACAGGAAAAGAAAACAGCCAGTTTTATTTAAGAATGTCTTGATGAATCAGGGGGCGCCTCAATGGCTCAGTCGGTTAAGCGGCCAACTTCAGCTCAGGTCATGATCTCACAGTTTGTGGGTTCAAGCCCTGCATTGGGCTCTTGTGCTGACGGCTCAGAGCCTGAAGCCTGCTTTGGATTTTGTGTTTTCCTCTCTCTGCGCCTCCCCTGCTCACACTCTGTCTCTCTTTCTCTCAAAATAAATGAACATTTTTAAAAAATTATAAAATAAGAATGTCTTGATGAATCAGTAAAAAATTATTAACTTGACTAAATTTTGACCCTTGAGTATGTATCTTTTTTAAATTAATAGACTTTATTTCTTATGCCAGTTTTAGGTTTACAGAAAAACTGAGCAAATGGCAGAGTTCCCATGTACTCTGTTTTCCCTACTCACAGTTGCCCTATTTTTAGCATCTTGCATTAGTGGCATCCATTTGTTATAACAGAGGAGCCGATATTGATACAGATTACTAACTAAAGACCATAGTTTACATTAGAGTTTATTGTGTTGTAAAGTTCCATGGATCTTGTAGGTGATATATCCACACTGCGGCATCAATAGAATAGTTAATGATGCCTAAAAATACCCTGTGGTCCAACTATTCATCCTTTCCCCTCTCCCTCAACCCCTTGGAAATAACTGATACTGTATTGTCTCCAAAGGTTTGCCTTTGCCAGAAAGCCATATGGTTGGAATCATCCAATATGTCACCTTTCAGATTGGCTTCTTTCACTATCAACATGCATCACTGTTCTTCCGCGTCTTTTCATGTCTTGATCATTTCTTCCTATTGCTGAAAACTAAATATCCCATGTATCCATCTACCAGTTTATTTACCCCATTCACCCATTGAAGGACCTCTTGGTTCCATCCAAGCTGCTATAAACATTCATGTGGACATTTTTTCATCTTATCTGCATAAAATCAAAGAGTGTGATTGCTAGATTGTATGGTAAGACTATGTTTTGTAAGAAAATGCCAAAATAGGAGCGCCTGGGTGGCCCAGTTGGTTAAACCCCTGCCTCTTGATTTTGGCTCAGGTCATGATCTCACCATTTGTGGGTTTGAGCCCTGCATCGGACTCCACACTGTCAGTGCAGAGCCTGCTCACGCACGAATTCCCTCTCTCTCTCTCTCTCAATATAAATAAATAAACTTTAAAGAAAGATAAAAATTCAAACAACCCATAGAAAATAGGCAAAGATTTAAACTGAGATTTCGCAGAGGAAAATATAGGATGCCACAAACACATGAATAAGTGCTCAAAATCACTAGTCATCAGATTTTGGCATCAGAGCAGCCAAAACAAAAAGACTGACACACCAAATGTCAGTGAAGATGTGCAATCATAGAAACTCTTTGATACTGCTACTAAGTTAAGCTGGGTGGGAAAACATGGAGGGATGGGTATGTGGAGATTGGGAAGGAGTAGGAATGAACTTTCTGGAAAGATGGGAATATCCTATCTTGTCATAGGGTTTTGGGTTACCCAAGTATATTCATTTGCCAAGATTCATTGAATGGTACCCTAAAGACTGTGCTTTCACTATACATGAAGCTTACCTCAGAAAAACACATAAATAAATACTGAACTCTAATGTATGATAACCATGCTAAATATCGGATGAAATATACTGATGTCTACAACTTACATATTTTAAACTTACATACTTTAACTTACATATTTTAAAATGCGTTTAAAAAAGATGGATTGATAGATGGATAAAGGGATCAACAGATAGATGTTTGGATGAATATGTGATAAAGCAAATTAATTGCTAATTGTAGAATCTAGGTCATGAGTGCGCATGATTCACTGCGCAGATATTTCACTTTTTTAATATATTTGGCAGTTTTCATAATAAAATGTTGCGAAAAATTATGCGTCAAAGGAAACACAATTGACTTCGGATGTTGAAACTCTGGAATATTTTTCAAGTTATTTTATTATTTTTTTAAATGTTGATTATTTATTTTCGAGAGAGAGAGAGGGGAGAGACACAGAATCCCAAGCAGGCTCCAGGCCCTGAGCTATCAGCACAGAACCCAACGCAGGGCTTGAACCTACGAGCTCTGAGACCATGACCTGAGCTGAAGTCGGACACTTGACCATCTGAGCCACCCAGGAGCCCCAAGTTATATTTAATGGTGCACAATAACTATACAAAGAAAAAAATGCACTTTGTATTTCTTAAAACTTCCTACCATTTCCATGAAGTAAGAAAAAAAAAAAAAGATGTTTTTTCCATCATATACTAATCGGTGGAAGATAGCTTTCTAGATAAACAATCCGTTATAAATGTAAACTTTAAATAATTTTAACGAGGATAAATTACGTGAAGCAGTTTCTTTGAGCATTCATGGGCATTATGTGGACTGCACACGTCGATTTTAGGCGTCCCCAAGATGCCTAATTACATCATAGCCACTGAGTGGTTGTGGGACTTAGAAGATGTAACTTCTCTATTAGAGATAGCTTTAAAGAGGATATTAAAATGTCTGAGTCACTTCAGAAATACTGCGAAATAAAATAAAATGATGGATACAAAGGCACCTTGAAAAATTAATGAAACGAAGTCTGCTGAAACGTGATTAAAACATTTTCCTCTCTTAATCCATGTTGAATGCTGGCCTTTAGAAAAACATGAATATTACTCTAATGCAATTGTTGAAGAACTGATTAAATCTGCTGCCGTCTTTGCGATGATAAAATCATTGCTCTTACCCACTTAATCGCCCAACTTTGGTCTATTCAAGAAAAAAGAAAGAGAAGCTCTTAGAGCTATAGGGATCTCACCTGCGTTGATTGCTTCCAGAGTGCCAGGCAGGAAAGTACTGAAAAATTGTGCTTTCCTTATTAATTGGGGATAATTAACGCCGGTTAATCAGAATGCGCAACTTCCTTTTTCTTTGGAAAAAGGCAACTAGATGTTGGGCTTCAAAGTGACAGTTCCGTTTCAGGGGGAACTCCTCTAAACTGGGACACAAAATGCCAAACTCTCGTGCTTCATGGTCCCATTCACCCAACTAGGCAAAGCTAGATACATGTTCTGAAATTGAAATTACCCCATCCTTCTCTGCTATTGACTAATTCTCTAACCCCTCATACCTATTCAACTTTTAACATGACTCTAAAGCCAGAAAAATTTGGGGGAAAGACCACTACTAACTCAAAAATCAAATAGAAAAAACAATCCGTAACCAATTTTTCTGTGAATCCGTTACTTGCATTTCTTCTGAGTCATCAGCTCTTCTTTCCTAGAGTTTAACATTGTTCTGATGTAAACAAACCTATCAAGCTCGAACTCAGATTTTACTGATTTTATTTCACCCCTTGCCTTTATCCTAAAGGAAATAGAAAATTTTCCTAAGAAGTGTTCTCATTTTGAAAAATTAAAACAGAAACTTCTAGTTTAAAACTTTTGCCTTAAATCAGCTTATTTTTTTAAAGGAAGTCCTATTTTTCGTAGAGACCTGTAACATAATCAACTTTAAAACCACAAGGAACTTCTTTTCTTGAGTCACTTTTTCTTACCAAATAGTGGTTCTTACCAAGTGGTTTCCTTTCAGGGCCCATTTTACTCACTGATTACAAACTCCTAAAAACAAGTGGGGTGTGTGTGTGTGTGTGTGTGTGTGTGTGTGCGCGCGCGCGCTTGTGTGTGCGCATATGTAGCCCAAAATTAGAAACTCACCTGCAGTTAAACTGGTTCCTACTTGGCTAAACACCCAACATTAGAAGATCTCATTGATCTTGAGTGCAGTCATGAATCCATTTGCTTTGGCCCACTGCATAACAGCAAATGTGAGTATAGGCTTTAAATAAGTGGTTTGACTTGGCTGCCTTTGCTTGGTGGTCCACCAGGAAAAGAATGTATTTCAGGTGAATGGGATTATGAAAACACATGGAGCACACCTGATCCCAACCTGAAGCTTTGATACAAGCCTCACTGACCTGCCATGGAAACAGAAATGTCCTAGCTCATCTACACACCCATGAACAAGGGAAAATAAATGCGTGTTTTTGCGACCCACTGAGTTTGGGGGCTCTTTGTTACTCAGCTCTAGTGTAACAATGGCTGACTAATACATTCCATAGTATTGTGCATTCAATGGCATACGCGTGATAACTGACTGACACAGTCATATCCTTGTATTAATTCTTGGCCCCCAAATCCACAATGACCAGGAGCTTTGGAGATTCAAAAGATCACGCAGATCCCAATAACCAGTGTTTCTTGCTTCTATCAATGGGGACCCTGGGCAAGTTGGAAATCCTAGCTCATCTTCCGTAATGAAGTTGGAGGGAAAAAAAAGAGTAAAGGAGCCAGCAAAAAATGTGTGAAATCTCCAAAGATTCTATAAGAGTCCAATAGAAATAGCGAGAGCAGGGAAGAAGGTATGTATTTAACCAGGTAATCCGCTGCCCACTCCACTGGCCAACCAATCAACGAAACAGTCCAGCTCTGAATTCTGAGTGTGACAGGGCCTGAAGTGCCAGCATCTCCTCTCTCTTCCTCTCTTTGCCACTAGCAGCATGAGCACTTCTTCCACCCAGAGCTCAGGGGATAGGGAACAGACATCCCAGAGAAAAGGAGATGGGTTTATGTATAAGCATCTTGTTAATACTTCAACAATCTGCTCCGGGAGGCTTTTCTTCTCTGTGGTCTCTCTCTGGTTTTGTTAGAGGAGCAGCACAGGAAGGAATAAGAAGTTGGGATACACCCCTGAGATGCTTACTTTCAGAGAGGGGCTGTGTACTTTTACATTTGCATATTCTAGCCATAGATCTATGTTTCTATTGGTCAAGGTTCATGATGCAGTTCCTGGCAACAGTCCAGAGGAAAATTAATTTATATAGCACTTTTGGTTTAAAAATGAGGCACTGGGCTACTATCTTAATTATAAAAATTTTCTCTCATCTTTCTATCATAGAATAATTTCAGTGTATTTCTCTTATAAATGACTTTTAGGCTCTGTAAGAATTGTTCCTGTGGTTACAAACCAGTGAGTGTCAACATTTTTCTGCTTTCACACTTAATGACTTAAAGCTATTTCCACTAGGACCGTCTAGATTACACAGTGTGTTTTTTCATAATCAGTATTTGTAATGGCTACCCAATCTCTCATTGAGTAGATGTACCATAATCTAAATTAACCATTTTCTCTTATTGGATTAAAAAATTTTTTTAATGTTTATTATTTTTGAGAGAGACAGACAGACAGAGTGCAAGTTGGGGAGGGGCAGAGAGAGAGGGAGACACAAAATCTGAAGCAGGCTCCAGGCTCTGAGCTGTTAGCACAGAGCCCAATGAGAGGCTCGAGCTCATGAACCATGAGATCGTGACCTGAGTCAAAGTTGGATGCTTAACCAACTGAGCCACCCAGGGACCCCTCTCTTGCTGTATTTTTAAGCTGTGACCAACTTTTTTGCTATTACAAATAACTTTCTTGTAATGGATTATGAACTTTTGTCATATATTTTTCAACGTTTTGGCTATTTCTTTAGTAAAAATTCCCAAAAGATTCTTCTGGCCTAGAGGATATGAATACTTAAAATAATTTGACAGATCTTGCTAAAACCACTTCTAATAGACTTTTGTAATACCAATAATAATAATGTATGAGACAGTCCGTTTTACCCTTTCCTAACAAATATTGAATATTATTATGAATGTTGCTTTGTTTTGTAGTAGCCAAATGAAAGGAAGAAAAAAGTATTTTACTCTCATTTTCATTGTGTTTTTTTTTTAATTTTTTTCAATGTTTTTTATTTTTGAAAGAGAGAGAGAGAGCATGTGAGCAGGGGAGGGGCAGAGAGAGAGGGACAAATAGAATCCGAAGCAGGCTCCAGGCTCTGAGCTGTCAGCACAGAGCCCGACGCGGGGCTCAGCTCAAAATCACAAACCGTGAGATCGTGACCTGAGCCGAAGTCAGATGCTTAACCGACTGAGCCACCCAGGCGCCTCTTCATTGTTAGTTTACAAATTAAGAGTGAAATGGGACATCTTTCCATGTTGGTTAACTAAATGATCTTTTCTTCTCAATACCTACTGACTTTATGCCACAAAAGTACTGAAGTAGCTTTCAGGTAGTGCCTACCAATAAGAAAACGTATGCTCTTGTTTCTTTTTTATGTGGATCTTTATGTGCATTCTTCTACAGATTTGTATTTAAACCTATTCTCACAGAATGGGTACGTAAGTTGGGAGCATTCTTCAAGGAAAAAACAAAACAAAACACAGAGCAATGGCAAAATCCTTCTGCAAAAATCATCGCTAGAACATTTTAGCAGCCTTTACCTTGATCCAAAAGCGTTGAGGTTATAGAGGTATCTAATCAACTTAGCAAATCAGCCAAAAACAACAGTACATGCCAGATCAAATTCCATTTGAACAAATACTCGCAGAGGGCAGAAGTAGGACCAATGGAGGGAGGTGAGAGGAGACGCGATTTTTGCTAACGATAGGAAGAACTTTCTAGCAATTAGCTCCAACCCAAATCACACCCGGGCTGCCTGGTGAAGGAGCAAGTTTCATATCACGCTGTTCCAGCAAAGAGGGTCGGAGGTAGTTGGGGTCATGCGTGGGTACGAGGGAGGCCTGGGCTGAGGAGGACGGATGGCGTGCAAGTCCCTTCCCGCTCTATTTTCCCTACCACAGCCGGTGGACCTGGCCCCCGGGGGCCCCGGAAGAGGGGACTGATTTGTACAGGACAGAGAAAGAGGAAGAACCTGTCCTTCTCTTCTTGAGGGTGGGGCTTCCCCTTGCCAGAATTTTGAAATAGTCAGACTTTATCTTGGGCATCTTCCCACTTCCCTTCCTGTACTTTTGCTTTACCATCTCCTCCACACCTCGGCTGCCCCGCAGGGGGAAGGGGGCCCTCACCACCAAGCGGGACCACTCCTGCTGCATGCCTCCTCTGTCTCCAACCGTTCCCAACGTCCCGTTCTTTTCACCCAGGTCACCTCAGCTAGGTGTGGAGAGAGAAGCAACCGTTTGAACTATTTCACTCTAAAATGTGAATGACCGAGAGCCCATGACCTTCCCAGCCAGACACGAGTTTTCGAAACATGATGTTTCTAAAACCAATGGTATCTTTAACTGACAACGTGTGGTGAACTAAACTCTAATTAATAGCCCTTCCAGAGTTCAAATCCAACCTCCATTACTTACTGTAGGGTGAACTTGAAGAAATCACGAAGCCACGCTGTGTGTCAATGTTCTCATCTGTAAACGAGGAAGATTTATTGTTAAAGGAAATGTTGGTTATTATTCTCCCCTGGGGCCATCCTCCCCTGCAAAGGTGTGCACAATCATGGATTTCCTGTTGTCTTCCTTCTGTCTCCATTTCAGTGTCCACAACCCACAGGCCTCGGGCTGGAAGGGGAGTATCTAAGCCAGCGTCTGGCAGCTGAGATCTCTACGTAAACAGAAGGCTTCCTCAAGTTCAGCTGCCCCTACTGTCCCTTTCCATTGCATGCTTTCCGGCCATTGCATTGTTTACATTCGCCTCTTTTCTTTTTTTTTTTTTTAATTTTAAAAATCTTTTTAAATTTATTTTTGAGAGAGAGCGCATGAGAGTGAGAGCTGGGGGATGGGCAGGGGCTGGGGACAAAGGATCAGAAGTAGGCTGTGTGCTGTCAGCAGAGACCCTGATGCGGGGCTCGAACTCACAAACCATGAGATTACGACCTGAGCCGAAGTCTGAAGCTTACCCAGGTACCCCTACGTTTTCCCCTTTTCTTATTTTTGTTTGACTAATGGTTGGACTGGGTGTTATGTTTCTATGTGAAAGTTTGCTTAACTTATTATCAACATTTTGATGTTCTAATACATATTTAAACACCTTTCCTCTTGGTTAGCATGTGGACTATAAATCACAGATTCTGTAAAGGAATATTTCTGTGTCCTTTCATCGTTACATGTTTTTTAACTTCCATTTGATTTTCTCCTTAACCCAGCAGTTATTTAGTAACCTGTTCTTAATTTTTTTAAATGACTTTGATGGGCGTTATTATTGATTCAATTTGTGAAATCTTACTGCCTTTGTATTCTTTAGGCGTTAGAAGGCCAGCAGCCGCAGGGTTGGTAGGGGCGCCTGGGTGGCTCAGTCGGTTAAGTGTCCAACTTCAGCTCGGGTCATGATCTCGTGGTTTATGGGTTCGAACTCATTTGGGCTCTGTGCTGACGGCTCGGAGCCTGGAGCCTGCTTCAGATTCTGTGTCTCCCTCTCTCTCTCTCTCTGTTCTTCCTCTGCCCTTCCCCACTTAAGGCTCTGTCTCTTTCTCTCAGAAATAAATAAGCATTAAAAAAAAAATGTTTTAGAAAGAAGGCCGGTGGCCGTTTGGTGGTTCTGTCTTCTCTTTAGATCTCCTGTCTCTATATTGGTATCCCTATAAATGATGCTAACTCTCTCAAAAGTTTCTATGAGGTGCGGATAGGCTATAAATGAAAGGATGTTTCATTATGTATATTTAAAAAATGAATAACACAGTACAATGCTTTCAGTAAACAATAGCAACAGGTACCCATTTAAATGATATTCTACCACAACAAACGAACTGTGTTCTCTTAATATGGTGAAAACTGATGGAAACTTAACGGAAACAAAAGTAGGCTAAATAAGAAAAATAAAAATCAGTGTGTGTGTGTGTGTGTGTGTGTGTGTGTGATGCAACATTTTTGCAGATAAGGCATTTATCTTCACACACTAAAATAAAATTTGGCAATGTCTCCTAGTGGTTTAAGTAAGGGAAGTTTAATTATGTAACCGTTGTTATTTTTATAACCACATTTGGGAGTTCTCTGCTGATTGTAAGATTGTCTTATCGTAATGAAAGAACCAAGGTGACATCCTCCCCTACGGGGCCAGTTGTTGACTTACTTAAATATTTATCTTTTTCCCACAGGTACCAGAGACCAAGTCAGCAGTTGTGTTACTGTTAAAATTAAGAGAACATAATCAACCTTACAATTAGGTGTTATGAGGTGACCAGAAAGCAGGGGTCGGCCCAGGTCTGGGGGTTTCCCAAGATTCAGAACTTTCAGTGCTAAAGTGGGGACAGCCCCAGACTAACCAGGACAGTCAGCTGCCCTAATTCTTTCCCAAGAGTAAATTACAGCACTATCCTGTGCCCAGCTTAGTAGGAGGCAGACTGAGCTAACTCACTGGCTTTGTATGATTGAAGGGCCACCGGAAAGGTCACTCTGTCCTTCAAATGACCCGTAGAATCTAATAGCACTGTCTTGGGGCGCCTGGGTGGCTCAGTCGGTTAAGCGGCCGACTTCGGCTCAGGTCATGATCTCGCGGTCTGTGAGTTCGAGCCCCGCATCGGGCTCTGTGCTGACACCTCAGAGCCTGGAGCCTGCTTTGGATTCTGTATCTGCCTCTCTCTCTGCCCTTCTCCTGCTCGCTCTATCTCTCAAAAATAAATAAGCGTTAAAAAAAAAATTTAATAGCACTGTCTTTCCCGACCTGCCATTTCCACCATCCTCCTAACTTATTCCTTCACTTATTTTTCTTTTCGGCTGGAATTAGACATCGAAGACCCAGGCCTTGTCCCTAAAGGCCCAAATCCGGGAAAGATGTTTTTAGGACTCCCTTCTCATCTCACGGCCAAAGGAGCCCTTTGAAAAGCATTAGCACCCAGGGTGGTGCAGGTGACACAGAATTAATTAGAGGGTTCCCTCTGTATCCTCAGCTTCCTCGCGTCTGCACCCTCCCTCAGGCCATCGGTACCTTCGTTCTATCCCTCCCCTCTCATATAACAAACCGTCTCCCAGAACCAGAGGTCGCAGTCGGATGTACACTACAGCATAAGGTGTAGAATAAGGTTTAGGCCTTCATAAAGTTTAAAGAGTTACTTCTTCAGAGGACACGTGTTTTTTAAGTGGGTGTAAAGCCTCTGTTTGTCCTGAGTCAAAGAAAAGAGGCACAAAGTAGGACATTTCGGGAACAGGTATGAACAGCAGAAAAGCTGCAACGGCCACGCCGTCACTTAGGCAAGCAATCTCCCTGGCCTGTGGTCCTGCAGAGCGCTGTGAGGCTCCCGCAGGTAGCAAGCTTTCCTCAGAGAGGGCGAGAGGATCCGTTCTTTCAACAAACACTTGCTGAGCACTTACTATGAGCCAGGCGCTCTGGACTACCGAGATCCAGGAGACAGTATTTCTACCCACAGGCCCGTCTGGTCCAGGTCGGGGGAGACACGTGTGCAGGAGGTGTGTGCTGTACAGACACGTGCCTGAGGTGTGCTGGGAGCAGGAAGGGGAGCCCTGGGTGACAGTACTCGGGGCAAGTCAGGAGTTGCAGGGACAGGCATGGTGTACACAGCATTTAGGCCCACAGCGCCTGTGCTCCTAAAACCGGTGGACGGAGAAAACCAAGTCCAAAGAGCGAAATGACCCCTTACCCGACCTCCCTCTGAAACTGAGATTTTGAACTCAAAACATCTTCTCTGACTACTAAAAACCTCTAGACATAAAAGTGGGAAGAAAAAAATATGTAAAATATGTGTAAAAGATATGAAATCGAAGTAAATTTAATAGTGTAAATAACTTATGCAATTGTAAAGGAACCACTAACTCAATAAAAACTATTTTCTGGGGGAATGATGATTTAAAACCCCAAATGAAAGGCAAGACTTCAGCTTTTGTGGATAATGGCCTTGACTTTTTTTTTTCTTTTAAGTTACTTGTCTTTTTATCTCTTTCTGTTTCGTTTCCCAGAAATAAAAATTGTTTCCATTCCATTATTTCTACTTTCCAACTAGATGGCATGCTAAGTGAGTCAACTTTCATGCTTTGTCTCACAATTAAAGTTCTGTACCCACATTCCCTTCTTCTGATTTTTATAGATCAGAAATTTACCTAATTGAATCAAGGGGAGGGCCTAAGTTTGTTACTACTTTTTTCAACAGCAGAGCTTGGCTCCTTCTTTGAGAACCAGTCCATATTTTCGAGGAGTTTATGGAGATGAATATATCTGACATTACCTACCTCCATGGTATCAGTGGGCCAACCAAGACTCACAAAGATCAGCTGTGAATGGGGGTCTTAGGTTGCAAGAATAACTCAGGAAAGTTGGAGACCCTTCAACCAAACCTCTTGATCAGACACTCTCTTGGTATGGTTACTCGGAGGGCAATCCTAAGCACAAGGGACTGATTAAATTGAGAACAAGAATTACTCGTTAGGGAAAGGGGGAAGGTGACGTCACCTGTAAGGTCCCTCTCGAGTCTAAGATTCTGTAAAATTACGCTTCAGGAAGTTTGAGAACCTCGATTTGATGGTTCTTGTCTTGTGCCAGTGAACCATGGATTCTGAGTTGGTGCCTCCTTCCATCAGTTGTCCCACAAGGAAACAACAGACTGACCCAACTCTTAAATCTGGACTCCCCACTACAGCTACTAACCCAAACCAGAAATCAAACCAAAATTTAACAAACATTGACTGAGCATGTTTTGTATATAGGCTCGTAACCTAGGTCCTCGGTGATTTTTTAGTAGTTGGCAACATCGAAAAATTTAATGTTTACTTATTTTAAGAGAGAGAGAGAGAGAGAGAGAGAGACAGGGTGCGAGCAGGGAAGAGGCAGAGAGAGGGAGGCATAGAATCTGAAGCAGGCTCCAAGCTCCAAGCTGTCAGCACAGAGTCCAACGCGGAGCTCCAACCCACCAACCATGAGATCATGACCTAAGCTAAAGTTGGACACTTAACTGACTGAGACACTCAGGCTCCCATAAAACACCACAAAAGTTTAAAAAAACATTATGACAAAAAAATGCCACCAGAAAGTCCTGTACAGAGATAAGAAGATGAACAGAGTGTGCAGGTCCAGCACTGTTTACTAACTGCGTGACCGTGAGACAGTTATTCAAGATCACTAATCCTTCACCACATCCGTAAAAGGGGACACTAGTAGTTCTTTCCTCATAAAGCTGCTGTGAGGATCCAGTGAGGTGACCATCTACGTGCTGATCGGGGACTGGCACAGAGGAAGCTCGACTCCTCCACTCGACGCTCTGGACACCTCCCTTCTCTTCTCCACCTCCCTGAGGGCTGGCTTCTGCTTGCATTTGGTCACCTGAGAGTGCCAGGGACACAGGAGAGGGAAGATGAGGTACATATACTTTGGCTGTCTACCTGGAGGGTCATCACAGGACTGCTGAGGTCCTTTGACAGGTGGCCTCAAAGCCAAGATAAGGTGACCATGCCTGCCTTGGGTTGCCCCTGTCCTTGGTTCCCTCCAAACTCCCGGTGGCACTGTGAACAGTCCCTTTGTTGACCTCTCCTCAGATTACCCTGCTGGGGTGCACCATGGGATAAAGTAGCTGTTCGTAGCAGCTGTGATTTTTTTTTTTTTGGAGTAAAAAGTTAAGCACTAAACAAATTACAGTACAGACACTGCGACATACATACTGTAATGCAAATAAATCCCCCCACCCACAGAAGGTGGTTGGGATACCTCCGACCATTCCCTACTTCTCAGACCTTTTCGTCACATGCCTCGGGAGTAGCTTCCTCTTTGGAAAAAACCTCCTGTCATTGACAGTCTCCCCAGTTTAGAAAACAACAGTAACAAAAACAATGAACAATTTTTTTAGTGCACGTATATGTCACAAACATTGATGTCGCTTATCTGAAATATATTCATTGCCTATATTCAAATCTAGCTGGATAGCCTGTGTTTTATTGGGCAACCCTACCAGTCATGGGAAGATTTGGACCCTTTTGCTCATGTTTCTTAAGTACATATGTAAGAAACACACTTGCCTTTCAAACGGGGTAGAAAAGCCAGGCGTCATGATGAACCGATACTTTCCCATGGAAAAATACATTCGCTACCCACCCGAGTTCACAAGAGGGAACAGAGAGGCCAACTCTGGGTCACGTTCTATCCGCAACACGCCAGTTGTGTCTGCCCTTCCCTCCCTCTCTTCCACGTGCAACTGCCCTACACAGCACTCCTGCCCGAGGAGACTTAAGTAGACCAGCTGGCTGGACCGGGAGAAAGACCACTGCCTGACAGTGACCGAAGTTACCTGGTACGGAAAGGTGAGCTGAACCAGTCAGATTTCTGGTACCCCCAGAGAACTGCGACTAAGAGAATGTGTCACTAGCAATGGCAGCTGTAGGAACTGAAAAGATGCCGTGATAAGCCTAGTGCAAACTGAAATTGTAAGAAGCAGAAGTTGGGGCAGAGGAAATACAGTCATCAAAAAGAGAAAGAATACAACTGCAGAGCAGAAATAAGCAGACTTGCGAAGAATGGCTAGGGTCTGCCAACGAAGGAACGCGGGAGGAGAGCTCTGTCCACTCCAGGTCTCCAGAGCGTCTCAGGCTGCAAAACCAGCCTCTGGTTCCTGTCTCCCCAAAGCTCAGTCGTGTCACTTTTTCTGGCATACATTCAAAATACCTCCTTCTTGGGGCGCCTGGCTGGCTTAGTCAGTTAAGCATCTGACTCTTGATTTGGGCTCAGGTCATGATTTCGTGGTTCGTGAGATCGAACCTCATGGGGCTGTCAGTTCAGAGCCCGCTTGGAATTCTGTCTCTCTCTCCCTCTCTCTGCTGCTGTCCTGCTCTCTCTCTCTCTCTGTCTTTCTGTCTCTCTCTCTCTCTCTCTCTCAAAATAAACAAGTGAACTTAAAAAAAAAGAAAGTTCATTCAGCAGTTAAAAATTGATTCTAAGACTTAACAACCTTCATCATTAGGAAGGTTTTCCATATCCAACCACGTTTTTGTTACCTAATACTGAACCTAATACCTAAACAATAAAACTTTTGTTTTCTTCGGCCTAATAAAACATCCCTCCGGGTCGCCTGGGTGGCTCAGTCGGTTAAGCGGCCGACTTCAGCTCAGGTCATGATCTCACGGTCTGTGAGTTCGAGCCCCGCGTCGGGCTCTGTGCTGATGGCTCGGAGCCTGGAGCCTGCTTTGCATTCTGTGTCTCCCTCACTCTCTGCCCTTCCCCCACTCATGCTCGGTCTCTGTCTCAAAAATAAACAAACATTAAAAAAAAAAACAACAAAAAACATCCCTCCAAGTCTCTCCCACGAAGGCCCAGATGCTTTCACTGCTACATTATTGACTATTTCTTATTATCACTTCCACCTTTGGCCGATTTCTCAACGTTCCTGTAGAGGCACGTATGGATCTAGAAATACCCATTTAATAAGGTACGGGGCCTTCCACCCCTTGGCTGCAGTACACAAAATACAACAGTCAGAGATTTTGTGCCTGATAATTCAGGAGTAACTCATACAAGCTCGTGATTGCTTTGACGCCGATGTCAAAATCGTCCCCTTTCCCAATATCGAGCAGTAATAAAGATGGCAAGTACATCTGAAACTCCCAAGGAAGCAAGTTACAAATGTTGCCAATTCTATGTAAAGAAACTGGCTTCATCCCACACTTTTGGGGACAGAGATGCAGAAACTTCAGGTCCCCAGGAGCCCTAAAGAGAATGAACAAGGACTCCAGTAATGAATACGATCGGGAATTTAAATATTAGAAGCCACGGATTTGAGAAACTCACCGGTGAGGCATCTGAAAGACGTGGTAAGTGGGCGTTATTACAACAGGTGGTTCACCTTTGGCACCGGCTTGCCGGATTATATGTAAGACAAGGAGAACAGAAAAGGAATCTTAGAGCTTCAATCTATTTAAAATTTTTTTGTTAGAATTTTTTTAATGCTGACTCATTTTTTGAAAGAGAGAATGACTCAAAACGTGGCTCATATCAGCAAAGTCATGATGCTATTGTAAGGGCTCAATTATGGTGTCTGGTCATGTCAATTTTATAGCAAAAAGCGGTGAGAGACAAACATTTACAGCAAGAAATAAGGACATTTTATTAATAGAAGCCATAATAAAAAATGATAAAAATAATAATCTTGAATTTGTGTTCCAAATATAGCAATAAATATGTAAAATGTATAGAAATAAGGTAGAAATGTAACGATGACTAAGAGATTTTAATCCTCTGACTTCAGAACTACAAAAAAGAGTATTAATAAGAATACTACAGATCCGAATAATTTATTGCATTGCTCGGTGCCTCTTAGGTAAAGATCTGCAGGGCAATTCCTCTTGGAGCTCATAGCCAAGACAGAATTTTCTCTCCTGATGAACAGATCCTCTTTTTTAGCTATGCAAAACTTCGAAAGTATGTAAGAGAGATTTTGAAATATAAAACCCATGTGGTTTTATTTTGTTGAGGATGCTAGAAAGCACAGGGCCAGACTTTGCTCTTAACGATGTCGTTTCCTTAAGCCATGGCTTTTTAATGTAGTGTTTATTTTCTCCTCTCTGCTTGGATTTCTGCCTTCTAACCTGTATTACTGCTGCTGATGTTAGTGTATCTGTGCTTTTATTCTAAATCACCTGGAATCCTTTTTTGAAAGCATACCATGAAAAATAAATCAGTACAAATGCAGTCTGAACATGGCAGCTAATGAAATAGAAAAGGGGTACCGACCTGCTGGAAATCCTTGATCATCCTTGGAATAGGCTCTTTTAAGGCTGGACGGGACAGGCAGGCTTCCCTGGGCCACAGCTTTTAAAGGACTCCTTCTCATTTGCATAGGCCAGCATTAAAATACACGGCCAATCCTGGGTCAGATGGAAGATCCTCCGGCTGACGGTCATACCATCTCCACTGCTCTCGTTGGAATCTGAGTCTCTGACAAGCCTTATGTGCGTGGTCCGTCTCCCTCCTGGTTCCTGGCTGGCTGTTCCCATGTTGGCTCCCCCAGCGCTGACCTTTTTCCAACATTTACTGGCATCCCTACTAAGAACCATTTTCACCTAGCAAATCCAGCAAGCTGGCTAATCCCTCCAAGAGCCAACTCTTGTCTGCTGCCCAGATCTAATCAAGCCTGCCTCGGTCCTGGCAACGTGGGGGACACCCTGAGGGTCACATGGAAATCAAGGGAATTCAAAACACAGGCTTTCTTTCCAAGTCCCTATCAATATACAGTGCAGAGTACAGAATGAGAAGCAACCAGAGAAGCACTTTGTAGTTATCAGAAAGTATCAGTTCCATATATTAGTGTTATAAACTTGAAAAAGACAAAAACAGATGGAAATGTTAATTACATCTCAATAATCTATGCAAGAAAAATTACAAAGTATCTTAATACCTTCAATATCTCTCCTCAAGTAAAAGCTCAACCTTCCAAATTTCTTCTAATAATATCGCTCATGCACTCATCAGCTAGTTATTGGACATCTACTGTGTGTCAGATCTGGGTTGGGCACTAGGGACATGAGAGTGAAGGAGAGATAGTGAGCTTATCGCTTAGTGGAGGGGCAGTTCCGCTCACAACACGAGTAAGCACCGGGTGTTGTGGGCACACAGACGGGCAGTCCTGTGTTCCCGGAGCAGGGGAGGCCTGAAGATGAGGAGGGGCAGGACTGGAAGCTGCCTCTCCTGGGGGTGAGAGCATTGAACTAGAGGTGGGCTGAATGAACAAAAGAGGAGTGGACATGGGAGAAAATATGATGAGAGGATTTGATGAGAAGGAGGGGAGAGGCGTGGATAACAGCAGGCCCTGCTTTCAGCAGAAGGATGGCAGCTTCACCGTGATAAGCAACACAGGACAAGCAGGACAGAGAGGAAAGATGACGCGTGGGGTCAGTTATGTGTGTGAGGGGTAGAGCAGAGAAAGGGGGAAAAGGAAAAGAGAAAGGGAGGGGGGAAAAGGGGGCGAGGTTGAAGACCGATGATCCCAGGATGACTAACATCTCCGCTGACCACAGATGCTGGGGCAGAAGGCGCAGATGACCCTACACACTTGCCCTCTCTCACTAGCTGGATATTGACTCTACAGCCTTACACCTACTGACCAACCACACGGTATGTGTGCTGGAAGGACTACACTTGCCTGGGCTAGAAGCAAGCGAAGTGCCTTCGAGAAAAATTTGGCAAAATCATCTTTTTTTTTTTTTTAAGTTCAATGCAATTCCTTTTTTTTTTTTTTTTTTTTTAATTTAATGTCAAGTTAGCTAACACACAGTGTGTACAGTGTAGTCTGGGCTTCGGGAGTAGGTTCCCGTGATTCATCAATTACATACAATACCCAATACTCATCTCAACAAGTGCCTTCCTCAATGTCCATCACCCATTTGCCCCGCTCCCCGAACCCTCCACCCCCGTCAACCCTCGGTTTGTTCTCTGTATTTTAAAGAGTCTCTTGTGGTTTGGCTTCCTCTCCGTTACTGATTTTTCCTTACCTTCCTCTATGGTCTTCTGTTAGGTTTCTCAAATTCCACATACGAATGAAAATATATGATATCTTCTTCTCTGACTGACTTATTTCACTTAGCATAATACCCTCCTGTTCCATCCATGTTGTTGCAGATGGCAAGATTTCATTCTTTTTCATCACAGAGTAGTATTTTATTGTATATATATGCCACATCTTGTTTGTCCATCCATCATTTGATGGGCATTTGGGTTCTTTTCATAATTTGGCTATTGTTGATAGTGCTGCTATACACATTGGGGTACATGTGTCCCTATGAATCAGCACTCCTGTATCCTTTGGATAAATTCTTAGTAGTGCTATTGCTGGGTCATAGGGTAGTTCTATTTTTAATTTTTTGAGGAACCTCCATTCTGTTCTCCAGAGTGGCTGCACCAGTTTTCATTCCCACCAACAGTGCAAGAGGGTTCCCCTTTGTCCACATCCTTGCCAACAACATCTGTTGTTTCCTGAGGTATTGATTTTAGCCACTCTTACTGGTGTGAGGTGGTATCTCAATGTGGTTTTGATTTGTATTTCCCTAATGATGAGTGATGTTGAGCAAAATGTGTCTGTCGGCATCTGGATGTCTTCTTTGGAAAAATGTCTATTCATGTCTTCTGCCCATCTCTTCACTGGATTATTTGTTTTTCAGGCGTTGAGTTTGGTAAATTCTTTATAGATTTTGGATACTGACCCTTTATCTGATATGTCATTTACAAATACCTTCTCCTATTCCTTTGGTTGACTTTTAGTTTTGTTGATTATTTCCTTTGTTGTGCAGAAGACTTTTATCTTGATGAAGTCCCAATGGTTCATTTTTGTTTTTATTTGCCTCACTTTCAAAGACGTGTCAAGTAACAAGTTGTTGCAGCCAAGGTCAAAGAGGTTGTTGACTGTTTTCTCCCGTAGAATTTTCCTGTCTCATATTTTAGGTCTTTCATCCATTTTGAATTTATTTTTATGTATGGTGTAAGAAAGTGGTCCAGTTTCATTCTTCTGACATTGCTGTCCAGTTCTCCCAGCACCATTTGCTAAAGAGACTGTCTTTTGTCCATCAGATATTCTTTCCTGCTTTGCTGAAGTTTAGTCGGCCATACATTTATGGGTCCATTTCTGGGTTCTCTATTCTACTCTACTGGTCTATGTGTCTGTTTTTGTGCCAATACCATACTGTCTTGATGACTACAGCTTTGTGGTAGAGGCTAAAGTCTTAGATTGTGATTCCTCCAGCTTTGGTTTTCTTTTTCAAGATTGCTTTGGCTATTCGGAGTCTTTTCTGGTTCCAAACAAATTTTAGGATTGTTTGTTCTACCTCTGTGGAGAATGCTGGTGTTATTTTGAGAGGGATTGCTTTGAATAGGCAGATTGCTTTGGATAGTATCGACATTTTAAGAATATTTGTTCTTCCATTTAATGAACAAGGAATATTTTTCCCACTTCTTTGTCTTCTTTAATTTCTTTCATAAGTGTTCTATAGTTTTCAGCATACAGATATTTAACCTCTTTGGTTAAGTTTATTCCTAGGTATTTTATGGTTCTTGGTACAATTGTAAATGGGATTGATTCCTTAATATCTCTTTCTGTTGCTTTATTATTAGTGTATAGAAACGCACAAAATCATCTTCTTGGCCCACTTCCCTGGCGCCCACAACTTTTGGAAAGGAGGAACAATAAAACCTGAGAAATAATTTTAAAAGAGGGACTCTCCAAAAGCCCTACAGTTGCAGCCCAAAGGCCTCTTCTTTGGTTCCCACTCGGCTCTCCAAAGGTAGGTGCAGGATGCCCTTCTTCCTGAGTAGAAGGCTCAGGCCCTCTCAGGGTAGCGGCATGTAGGTGCCACATGACCAAAGTCAAGCCAAAGTAGATTAATGAGCCACAAATAGGCTGGGTGAAGCAAACTACTGCCAACAGCTCAAGAAAAACTGTTGGGCTGAACTGAGCAGGAATTTTACAGAAGAGATAATGAACATCGATCCTCACTCCAAGAGCAGAGAAAGGCCTTCGTGACCTTGGATGTAAACTTGTCCTGATACATTTGATTCTTGGAGTAAAACTAGCTGGAGCAGAAGAATGCTCAGTCCTTGGAAGAGTTTGACAAATCATGCAAGTGGAAGGGCTAATCATATTTCTACTTTTGACCTGCTAACGACTGACCTAGGCAGTTGGAAGTATGGTACCTAATTCAGAGTGACCAATGATTCAGAGTCCCACTGTTAAAGGTCTCAGGAGAGATGATGGAGTCATTTTTTTTTAATGTTTATTTATTTAATTTTGGGAGAGAGAGCGGGGAGAGGCAGAAAGAGAAGGGAACAAAGAATCTCAAGCAGGCTCCAGGCTCTGAGCTTGTCAGGGCAGAGCCCAACACGGAGCTCGAACTCATGAACTATGAGATCATGACCTGAGCCCAAGTTGGATGCTTAACCCTTGGAGCCACCCAGGAGCCCAAAATTGGGTGTTTTTGAAAGGAAGAGGAAAGAAACTAAGATGTAGCCTTTCACCCAGACATGGGGACAAAGTAAATTCAAAGTAGATGAGGATCGAGAACTATGCTTTTTTCAAATCTACACACACACACACACACACACACACACACACACACACACATTAAACCAATCACCTTCTGAACTATGAAGATATTAATCTAAATTCTATTTAGAATTATTCCTTGACCACTTGAAAATTCAGACTGCAGAACCTTTTGAGGAGTCAACGAATACCATTTCCTAGAAAACTTATAGATTGCATCTGTATAAATCTATCAGCTCTTGCCCAGGCTTGGGCATGTCTGCATGATACTAAGGGTTGAAGCTGTGTGTGTATGTCTGCTCGGAGCCTGGGCAAGTCACAGGTGCCCTCTGATTTCATTTTGACATAAAGAAAGTAGAGTTATGGCCTGCCAGCTTCTGACAAGAGTTTCTGCAGCTTGTTCTTAGCACTTCTTTGTGCAGTAAACCCAACACAGAAAGGGGGGTCCTTTCGAGATGAGCGTCCAGAGAGACCCTTCAGGTAATCACTTTCTCAGAGCAAGTGTCCTTTGCCATCTTTCCTTGGAGTATATAATAATCTATTTCAAGGAAGCATAAAAGATGGTTGTCTTCCAAGGATCAGTGGTTTTTCAAGACCTCTGGGGCAAGAGGCGGAGAGAGGAGGGCCTTCCAAGGAGATCTGGACTCAGAAGGCCTTCATTTTTCTTGAGATTAGTTTTCTCACCTAAACGTCTACAATAGCCTCCTGCCTTGGGGCCCCTGGAGTTGCATTAGGCGGTGGCCCTGGGTGAATACTTTTGCTATAAAAGAGAATAAAATTTGACTCTTGTCTTCTCAGAAGCCAGTGTGAAGAGGAAAGTTTAGTAAGATCTGTGTGTAGCTAGCTGAGACAAAGAACGGTAAGAATGTCTAATGGGAAGGAGGGGTTTTCCTGGTACTGAATTCTGAAAGTCCTTGCAGGGGACCCTACTCAGGAACACTGAGTGATTTGCTGGAGACTGTTTTCAACAGCCATTGCCTTGTAAGTGCAAAAGCTGAAATAAAATTGTTTTCTCTTATAGTAACCATTCACAAAAGGAGAAAGCATAATATTCAAATTTAATTCAATGAAGATTTTGTTTGGAGTTGACCTGAACTGGGTCAAGTTAATGGTCTTCCAGTGATTGAACTTGACTCAAAGACAGAATCTAAAAGTAATAGAAGAGTGTAGAGGTGGGAAGTCCTGTGAGTTATTTCCTAAATTCATTTCTCTCAGGGGATTTTTTTCTATTTAAATTCAAGTTAGATAACATGCCGTGTAATCTTGGCTTCAGGAATAGAACCCAGTGATTCATCTCTTATATATGATAAGAGTGCCCATCCCAACATGCACCCTCCTCAATGTCCATCACCCATTTAACCCGCCCCCCTCCAGCAACCCTCAGTTTGTTCTCTGTATTTAAGAGTCTCTTATAGTTTGCCTCCCTCTCTGTTTTTATCTTATTTTTCCTTCCCTTCCCTTATGTTCATCGTGTTGTGTTTCTCAATTCCACATATGCATGAAATCGTATAATATCTGTCTTTGTCTAACTGACTTAATTTCACTTTGCATAATACCGTCTAATTACATCTACATTGCTACAGATGGCAAGATTTCATTCTTTTAACTCCTGTTAAAATCTCCTTTGATTTGATGAAAAGGAATGAAATCAAAGGAGGTTTTCATAGGAGTTCTTAAGATGCAGACTATTCTCTCCAACAAGGTCTGGACTATTTATGGCATATACCAGAGGGTCAGTAAAACCATAACCTCTGGGCCAAATCTGTCCCACTATATAGTTTTGTAAGGCCCATTTGGAAAGAATGTTATTGTTGTTGTTTTTACATTTTTTTCTAATGGTTAGAAAAAATCAAGAGAAGAATAATATTTTGTGACATGTAAGAATAATATGAAATTCAAATTTTAGTGTTTATAAATAAAATTTTAATTTTTTTTGAGAGAAAGATAGGGTGAGTGGGAGAGGGGGCAGAAGGAGAGAGAAAGAATCTTAAGCAGGTATTACCTGAGCCGAAATCAAGAGTGGGTGGCTTAACCGACTGAGCCACCCAAGCACCCCGTCTATAAATAAAGTTTTGTTGAACAGATCCACATTTCATCTATGAATGCTTTCATACTACAACAGCAGAGTGAAGTCATTGTGGTCTGCAAAGTCTAAAATATTTACCAGTGGCTCTTTACAGAAAAAGTTTACCAGGATTTACTGCTGATCGATGATAAATCTCAAAGCTCTTGAGATCAGGCAAATGAATCACAGAATTCCCTAGTGGGAGTCACACTTGGATGAAAGGTCCAAAATAATTTAGAAAGAAAGTCAAAATTGCCTTCAGGAAGTATCATTTAATCTTTTTACCATTTACTGGTTGGCTTCCCTCCTATTTGTGTAGATGAGAAAAAAGACGCCAGGTAGTAAGAGGTGGCACAAACAAATTTCCAGGTGTGTTAGGTAAAACAATGCAGGTCTGTAGAATCTTCACTGGCAATGTTATCAAAAGAAACTAACACAGAAGAAAATCCAAAAATTGACCAAATATGTAACGAAACATGAGAAAGCACTGTGGGTACCTTTAATCTTACTGAAGACTGATGTTATGCCATGGACTTCAAAACTCGGTTGGTAACCTGGTTAAAAACAGAGGCAAAAGTAAGTCAACAATATCATAAGAACTTGCAAACGAAGTGAGGGATGAGTAAGCAGCCCTGGAAAAAGTCAAAGTCAAGATTTGCAGAGACAAGCAGAGCAGCCGGTTCCAGGGCATTTTGCTGAGTTGGAGAAATGAATAAGAGGCCTTGGAGGTGGGATGTACACGGGCTGAGTGGAGAGAGATGTTTCCTCTCTTCTGAGGTTCCACAAAATCTCAGCAGACAAAGCAGAACCCACCCAAAGACTGCACTCAGCCCAGACTAGCTACCTCCTCGCTCACACCCACACCCATATTTTGGTTTACAGTAAAGTAGCTAGAAGGCGGCATGGTGCCCTTTTTTCTTTTTTTAAAAATTTTCTTAATGTTTATTCATTTTTGAGAAAGAGAGAGACAGAGCGTGAGCAGGGGAAGGGCAGAGAGAGAGGCAGACACAGAATCCGAGGCAGGCTCCAGGCTCTGAGCTGTCAGCCCCGAGCCCGATGCAGGGCTCGAACTCACGGACCATAAGATCATGACCTCTGAGCCTGACTGCCCAACTGACTGAGCCACCCAGGCACCCCAGCATGGTGCTCTTAAAAGGCATAGAATGGGAAAGATCATCTATTTCTGGTGAAAGTGGAAACAATGGCATTTTGAATGGATGGCATGAGGGAAATGTAAGAAATCATCAGTTAATGCTGAAGAAAAACACAAAGAAATTAAAGAAGTTAAGAGGAAAGATGATACATAAAGAGAAAAATCATCTATAAGGATTATCGATAAGGATAACTGGACTTTTGCAAAAGCTGATGGAATAGAAATAAATATTCAGAAACATAATTCCTGAGATTTCCCCGAAATGATGGCAGAACGGATTGGAAGTACCCACAGTGCTTTTTAAATGAAGGCTTAACAGTAAAAAAACGTATCAACATTTGTTTCCGAGTTAATGAGCTTCGAATATAAATAAAGAATACTTCAGGCAAATAGACAGAGAAAACAAGATACCTACAAAGGGGGATAACGGACTGAGTTAGTCTCAAAAAGCTCTTCAGCTTTTTAAGAGAAGCTTGTTAAGAGAAAGACTTCCAAAGTTCTGAGGAAAAGGGTAATCCAGAAATATTAGAGACTACAAAGCTGTTGTTTAAACAGGCAGGTATTGTTTCTCAAAATTTTAGAGAACTCAGGTCACAAAGAACCCATAAAACCTCTCGGAGAAGCTACTTACCTGTCTAATCCAGCCAATCGGATTCCACCCAGGAATGGAAAAGTCATGGTGACAGGGCTCATGGTAATCATGGAAGTCTTTGAAACATTAAATTAAGACTGAACAGCTGAGAGAATCAGAACTCATCCAGAAGGCAAATGTTACAATTTCTGGCAAAATTCAAATATAGAAGCAACAAAAATCAGGAAGTAAATGCAAAGGGAGGTAGGAGCATATGTAAGAGTTCGTATTACCTCTGTTTTCCTAACAAAGGATCCATCTATACTGTTCAAAGTTAAGCTTGCTTGCCTGCTTCCTTCCTTCCTTTCTTTGTTTCTTTATTTTTAATTTACATCCAAGCTAGTTAGCATAGAGTACAATAATGATTTCAGGAGTAGATTCCAGTGATTCATCCCTTTGTTATACTACGTATAACACCCAGTGCTCATCCCAACAAGGGATGGTTAATGCCCCTTAACCATTTAGCCCATCCCCCGCCTAAAACCCCTCCAGCAACCCTAAGCATATTTTCTTCTAAAAATTACCAACCCCTTCTTTTTATTAAAAATTTTTCTTTAATGTTTATTTATTTTTGAGATAAAAAGACAGAGACAGAGAGCAGGCAGGAGAGGGGCAGAAAGACAGGGAGACACAGAATCCAAAGCAGGCCCCAGGCCCCAGGCTGTCAGCACAGAGTCCGATGTGGGTCTTGAACTCACTAACTGTGAGATTATGACCTGAGCTGGAGTTGGATGCTCAATCAACTGAGCCGCCCACGTTGCCCCCCGAAGAAGTTACCAATTGTTAATGACTTTCATAATTTCTTTTCTTAACTCGAGAAAGATAGTCTAGAAAATAACTCTTGTGGTAAAAAAAGAAAAAAAAGCGCATTATTTGAAATTCATCAACCTCTTCTGTTTCTATTGCTTTTTTTCAATTCAACTACAATAAAATTTAAGGTATTATTTATACTGTGATTTTTAAAAATTTTTTCTAATATTTATTTTATTTTTGAGAGAGAGACACACAGAGCATGAGCAGGGGAGGGGCAGAGAGAGAGGGAGACACAGAATCTGAAGCAGGCTCCAGGCTCTGAGCTGTCAGCACAGAGCCCGATGTGGGGCTCGAACTCATAAACCGTGAGACCATGACCTGAGCTGAAGTCAGATTCTTAACTGACTGAGCCACCCAGGTGCCCCTATACCGTGATTTTGTATATAGTTCAAGTAAAATTTAAACAATACTATTATTTATAACACAGTCCTATGTGTAGGTAAACCCCCGGGAACATAATATTTATCTATTTCTATCCATTTCCTTTTCATCTGTGTGCACAGAGAGAGAGATCTGGAAATAAGATCTGGAAATAATGCCGCCCTCATTTGGGGACATAGAACTTTGGGTGACTTGTTGCTTTTTTTCTCCTCGTCTTATAGTTTTATATTTCCTGAGTTTTTATGTGTTGTTTTACTCACTTTTAAAATTTATGCACTGTAAAATTCACTCTCTTTGGTATATGGTTATTTGAATTTAGACAAATGCATAGTCAAGTAAGTTCCACCACAATCAAGCCATGGAACCGTTCCATCACCCCAGTCTTGTCTTGTGCTATCCTGCCCCCCTCCCTGCCCCTCAAACCACTAATCCCTTCTCTCTTCCCATAATTTAGGCCCTTTTCCAGAATTTCATACAAATGCAACAACATGATACACAAACCCTTTTGGGTCTGGCTTCTTTCACTTAGCATAATCCATTTGAGATTCATCAATGGCTCTCGATGTTGGCTGAATATTAAAATCACGTGTGGAGACTTAAAAATCCTGATGGCCAGACCAGAGGTTAAATTAAAATCAGAATGTCCAGGGAGGAGACCCAAGTGTCAGCATTTTAAAGCTTCCTAGGTGATCCCATGGACAGTCAAGAGTGAGGACCACTCAAGTTCCAAACTGTTCCAAACTCCACAATTTTGTTAGTCTACTTTCAGCTTTCTCAAACCTGTTCCAGTTAGGTTCACTCTACTGGAGCTGGGTCACTCTGTGCTGGAGGGTGAGGGGCGAGGGCTCGCTTGTGCATCATAAGACGTTGAACAGCACTCCTCGCTTTTACCCACCCGATGCCAGTAGCACACCCCCAGACCGAGTTGTGACAACGCAAAATGTCTCCAGACTTTGCCAAATGTCATTTAGGGGCAAAATCAGGTCTGATTGAAGAGTGCTGCTCTCCTGCCCACCGCAGCAAATCCAACAGGATTCGGTGGATTTAGATGCTCCTATAACACGCCACAGTTTCTTTTGTGTTTATCCTCTCTGCTAATGTCTCCACTCCAACTTAATTAAACAGACTAGGAAACTCTGCTTTCACTTTAATTTTGAGATCAAGTTGCCAACAACCAGCAGAGGGCACCTCTAAATATTGACTGAGGCTTCCAACTTCTTCTGGGCTCCCGTGGAGTGGTGATAAGACAGAGGGCACAAGCTGGCAGCTTGGCCCCACAACCCCTGTGCATGGGACCAGGGAAGAGTAGGGAGGAAGACAGGACCAAGGACTAATGAATGATCTGAGGAGAGAAAAGAGAACAAAAGGGAGCCAGGGAGTTGGCCGGCCAGGCGTTCAGAGATGTGGGCCGGAAATTAGTTCTAGAACTAATAAGGATTCCTTGGAAGAGCCAAGGTCGCCTCTAGTTCCCTGGAAGGGATACGAAGGAACACCTACCTAGACTTTCCTCCTTTCTCCTGGCCTAACCCAACTGTCCCTGAGAAAGAGCACATGACAAAGGCATGACCGTCTTCTCCCCACCTGTGACCTTGTGAGAGAGCCCAAGATATTGTATTGCAATTGCCAGAGTGTATCACAGTCTAAAACGGCTGTAATGTATTCCCCTCAGGGTATGCCATCTGGTTCTCTGGAGGGTCTCAAAGTTCCATGAGTCTTGCCTCTTGGCTCCAGTCACGCAGGCTTTGTGATTATGCTCAGTAAAATATCACCATTCACTCAGTCTTCTTAAGAGCCATGAACTCTTCTAAAAATAGGTCTTCTAAAGTTAGCTTTGATTACACACTCCTTCTCGTTTACCGGCAGCTCGCTCTTCCCTCTGGCTTGCTTCTTCTCTGATGGCAGCATATTGCAGACTCTTTTCACAGGGGGTTGGTCTCAGGTTCAAACAGTTCTAGCCTTGACGCTTCTCTAGATGTTTGCCAAACCAGAGTGGTGCAAGGAGAACAGCCGCCTAAGGGAGCATCCTGTTCTTTTGCAAATATATATACTTATATATATATATATATATATATATATATATATATAAATATTTATATATTTATATGTATTTATTATATATTTAAAAATATATAATATTATATATAATATATATTATATATTATAAATATATATATATATAATGTATTTTACCATTTTAAAATAACGCATATGTGGGGGCACCTGGGTGGCTCAGTTGGTTAAGCATCCGACTTCAGCTCAGGTCATGATCTCACTGCTCGTGAGTTCAAGCCCCGTGTTGGGCTCTGTGCTGATAGCTCAGAGCCTGGAGCCTGCCTCAGATTCTGTCTCCAGCCTCTGCCCCTCCCCTGCTCACGTGCTGTCTCTATCTCACTCTCTCTCAAATATAAAAAAAAAAGAATAAAACATAAAAGAAATTTTAAATAACACATATGTCAAGGAAACTTAAATGTACCTTACTAAGTGAAAGAAGCTGATCTGAAAAGCCTACATACTATGTGTGTCCAACAATATGACATTCTAAAAAAGGACAAACTATGGACATGATAAAAAGATCAGTGGCTGCCAAGTATTAGAGGGCAAGGAGGGATGAGCAGGTGGAACACGGGATCTTCAGGGCAGTGAAACTACTTTGTATGATGCTATAATGATGGATACATGTCATGATACGTTTGTCCAAACCCAAAGAACGTACATCAAGAACAAATCCTGAGGCCCCTGGGGGCTCAGTTGGGCGTCCTATTCTTGGTCTTGGTTCAGGTCATGATCTCCCAGTTGATGGGTTCAAACCCGGCATCGGGCTCTGCACCGGTGGTGCAGAACCTGCTTGGGATTCTCTCCCTCTCTCTTCCCCTCCCTCAGTGGTGTGCACGCTCTCCCTCTCTCTCACTCAAAATAAATAGATAAACTTAAAAAAATCCTGATTCAAACTCTTGAGTTTGGTTGATAATAATGTGTCGGTGTAGGTTCATCAATTGTAACAAATGTGCCACTCTAAGGACATGGTAACGAGGGAGTGTGCACGTGAGTTAGGGCAGGGGGCCTATGGAATCTCTGTATCTTCTGCTCAATCGAGCTGTGAACCTGTTACTTCCTTAAAAAGTAAGTTCTATTTCTTTTTTTTTTAATGTTTATTTATTTTGGAAGGGAGAGAGCACAAGGCGGGGAAGGGCAGAGAGAGAGAGGGAGATAAAGAGAGCATCCCAAGCAGGCTCCAGGCTCAGTGTTCAGCACGGAGCCGATGAAGGGCTTGATCTCACAACTGTGAGATCATGGCCTGAGCCGAAATCACGAGTCAGATGCTTAACCAACTGAGTCGCCCAGACTCCCCAGTAGATTCTATTTCTTAAAAAAAATTTAAATAACACATACTCGGTACAAAAAAAAATTGCAAAGTACAGAAGAGTAGAAAAAAAGAGAAAATAATCAAAGTTGATTTAATTTGAGGAACAGGAAAAATTTCCATCTGATATTCTGGAGTCTGATATTCCATCATTCTAATTAAATCATTTGCACCTTCAAGAGTCCCCGTTCAAACATAACTATCTTCAAAGCAAAAGGTTTTAAATTTTAATCTAAATTATTCTTTGGAATACAGGTTAAGAACCTGGGCTCTGGAACCCAACAAGCCTGCTTTGAGTGCTACTATTCTGGCACCGACAAGCCGTGTGACCTTGAGCAAATTACTTAAGCTCTTCAGGTGCTAGTTTCCACCCGCTAAAAAAGGGGGATGACAATAATAGAACTTAACTCAGCATTGTTTTATGAGGATTAAATGAGATAATCCATGTAAATTCTTTAGAAAACAGTGTTGGATACTTAGCAAGCATTTTTGATCCCTGTATCTAAGACCTTTATAATAATATCTTTTGAACATACACTGGGTTTAAGAGTTCTAAACTTTTAATGAGTATTATGGACTTTGGAGTACCCCTATTGGCCAGTTTCAAAATATACTCAGTTCAGTATGAGTTCCCTAGGAAGCATAATAAAATTTTCAAATAGGTCCCCTAGGTCAGCACCCTTATTTTACAGATGAATAAAACTGAGCCTCGAGAGATTAAGCGCCTGACCCAGTTGGTCTCAGAGTTGGGATTCTGTAGAGAAAATATAGGAAGACTGGTTCTATATCCATTTTTAAGCCAATTTCTTATTCCAAACATACTTAATCTCAATTTAATAATGTTACTTGTTTCATAGATGACACATCTTGCTAAGTTATAAACTGTAGAAACGTTAAGCCCATGTGGGTCCACATTTGAAAGTTGTTTCTACCTCTTAAAAAGTCAAAAAGACAACCGTGACCTAGGCATAGTGCCTATACAGTCAGTGATTAGTAGTGATTGATAATACACAAGCTAATATTGTGAAAGTTACATTTTTTTGTGAAAATAGGGCAGAATACAAGCATGCTCATTAGTGAAATATTTTGCCTAAAAGCTTCAAGACATTGGAGACCAAATGTGCACTTTGAGACAAAAGCTGGGGAGAGACCTGAAAGACAGTGCACGTGAATGATTATGTCATCTGCAAGGGATATAGATTAGAATTTATTAAGAGGTTGGAAGACACTCTGAATCTACTCTGTGAGAACAAGCTGAGAGAGATTTATGACTTAGCATGATTGTGATTCATTCTGATCGGAATTTACCCAGAACAGGAATTTAAACATTTGGGGCAATTTTTATCTTCTCTTGCCATCTTGTTTTCATCCAAGGTGATTTAATGGATGGGGTATCACATCGCACAACATGAGCAGACTCCAATCAAGAACAACAGAATGGCTAACATGGAGACTACTAATGACTCTGATATAATTTTATTTAAGAAAATTCTAACTCAGTACAACAATACACAGATTTAATCAGGGTCCCCCTCGAAATTCCTGCTCACAAACTTTGCCTGTTTTGGAATTTGTGTTTCCACTTCACAGTAACTTTTTTCAAACCAAGACGTAAGACGGCCCTCTAGACACACGGCGGCAGGAGTCCATATGCTACGTCCATAGGGCTCACAAGGGAACCTCTACCAAAACCAAACGCCAACAAAAAATAAGATCTGGAACAGAGTGTTGCAAAGACTTTCACCTTCAAACGTTACATTTACAGGGGACTGGAGAGTCTCTCCCTTCATTTTAAATTAAACTTAGCCTCTTGTCCCAACTTCCAACCTAATCTTACCTTTTCAGTGTCAGGATGGGTCCGAGAGCAATGTTCAGGCTCAAAGTATATTTAAAGGGAAAGTGACGACTTATCATTTAGTCTAGCACAGTCCATCCTCATTATATGAGGATTCTGACTTTACGAATTCACTTACTTGTTTAAATTAATTTGTAATCCAGAAATAAGTACTGGTGCAGCTTTGGGGGTCATTTGCAGACACAGAACAGCAAAAAAACGGAGTCATCTGACAGTATACATTCACAGCTGACGTATAAGAGCAAAGCTCTGCCTTCTCGTTTCAGTTCTTAAGCTGTAAAAGAGAGTCTTTTCCATGGTCCATTTAGTGCCATGTCTTTCACATCTTTTGTGCTTTTTCTTGGTGATTTTGCTGCTTAAATGACACCCAAGCATGACCCTGAAGTGCTGTCTAGTGTCCCTAAGCTCAGGAAGGCTGTGATGAGCTTTATGGAGAAGATGTGTGTGTCAGATAAGCTTCATTCAGGCATGATTTATAATGCTGTTGGGCCATGAGTTCAATCTTAATGAAGTAATCTTATATATATTAAGTAAAGTGTCTTTAAACAAAAACACACATAAAACTAGGTTATGTATTGATTAATTGATGAAAATGTTGTGACCAGTGACTTGCAAGAACCTAACTCTGTTTTCCCCTAGAAGCAATGGTTCAGTATTTGCTAATTCAGTGTTCACAGCAATGTTACAGAACAAACCTAGGGCAGGTAAGGAGAGTCAACCATCTCTCAAGGATAGAGATCCCCAAAGATAAGCTAGTAGTTGGATCAATCATGCTATGCCTTGATCTGAGATATCAATGACACCTCTCCCAACTCTTGGCTCATAGGCTGCCACTTAGTAAGAGTAGAGGTGATTTACACAGGTAAAGGTGGCCTGGCATTGTGGCCTTTGAGACACAGAAGGGGCAAAAGGGAAATATCTTTCCATTCTATGTTGTCTAAGGCTTAGCAGAACTTTGCTAAATCAGAAGAAGTCTGTCTCCTAGAAGCATTTCTAAGCAAATGGGTGCTTAGAAAGTTCAAAACTATGTCAAGAAAAACTAAAGTCCAGCAAGCATAAGCAAATACATAAATTCTAGGTTATGAAGTTATGAGAAAATGTTTTGATACATTTCTTTAATTTCTATTAAAAATGCACTAGGTGGGGCGCCTGGGTGGCTCAGTCGGTTAAGCGGCCAACTTCGGCTCAGGGCATGATCTCCCGGTCTGTGAGTTCGAGCCCCACGTCGGGCTCTGTGCTGCCTGCTCAGAGCCTGGAGCCTGCTTCGGATTCTGTATCTCCCTCTCTATCTGCCCTTCCCCTGCTCACGCTCTGTCTCTATGTCTCTCAAAAATAAATAAATGTTAAAAAAAAATTTTTTTTAAATGCACTGGGGCACCTGGGTGGCTCAGTTGGTCAAGTGTCCAACTTCCGCTCAGGTCATGATCTCACGGTTCATGAGTTCGAGTCCCTCATTGGGCTCTGGGCTGACAGCTCAGAGACTGAAGCCTGCTTTGGATTCTGTGTCTCCCTCTGTCTCTGCCACTCCCTGCTCATGCTCGCTCGCTCTCTCTCTCAAAAAATAAATAAACATTAAAAATGCATTATATCGCAGAGAAGAGGGGACTTTTAGCAAGATTTGTTTCAGTTCTCCATACGACAATTTTCAGATTATTCTGGTCCTTGGGAAATACGACTTGAAAGCCCTCATTTACCTTTCGGAGCTTGGTATGTCAATTGCAGTTTTGATCTGTAGACATCCCCAAGACTACCTAGGTTTAATTTACTTGGACCTTGTACAAGACGACAAGATGCCAGCTCAAGTTCTTGCAGTCTGTTGTCATGAAGGAGACATTAGGGCCTTCCCAAAGCAGATTGCACGAGTAGGGGCATTGCTCTGTCATCAGGCTGGCAATGGAAAACTGGATTGGATATGCATATGAGTCTAACTGGGAGGCTGGATGTCAGCAAGGAGAACTGAGGAGCACCTCTCATTAACAACAACAACAAAAAAAGTGTGTGTAGGGGGAGTATTACCAGTGATATCAGTCAAAGCAGGGGGCACACACGTGGGGAAGAGTTATCCAAGTGAGCACAAGTGAGTGGATAGATAGTAGATGGCCTCGAAGGGAAGGCTTTGTTGGTGCAAACATTACCATGTTGAAATGATTTGCATTTGGTCTTATTTCCAGTATGTTTTTCAATTCGTCTTGCAGATACTCAGGCCAGCCAAAAATGACATCTTATTCTGCCTTTGAGAAGAATCTCAAATATTTTAACAAATCATTTTCAGCTGCTTTCTATCACATCCTGACTAACCAGGCCAGCTGAAAGCCCGAGATGAAGCACCAGGAGGATCACCAGTCACAGCACAGAAAAGGGAAACATGCTTGCGTTTCTGGTTAATTCATCATGGCACGTTCAGACATTGCTATGCAGCCTTTAAAAAGAATGATAGTGGGGCACCTGGGTGGCTCAGTCGGTTGAGCGACCAACTCTTGATTTCAGCTCAGGTCATCATCCCAGAGTCGTGGGATTGAGCCCCACATTGGACTTTGTGCTGAGCATGAGCCTGCTTGAGATTCTCTCTCTCTCTCTCTCTCTCTCTCTCTCTCTCTCTCTCTCTCTCTTTCCCCCCAACTCATACCTTCTCTCTCTGAAATAAATAAAACTACTTACTTACTTAATTAATTAATAATAAAGAGAATGGTAGACATCTATGTGTGTTACTATGGGAAGATGTCATGTTAATAATGGCGCACACGCTACACCCCCTCAGTCCTGACCTCAGATGCAGCCCTGCTGGACAGTTCCCATGCACAATGAAGGCTTCCAACGCAAGTGCCAGCTGCCGTCTCTCAGATTTTCTACCCCAGGACCTGCTCCAAAGATGAGGAGCTTTCTCAGGGCTCTCAGAGTGGACTGCAAGTACAAGGGAATTAACCTTGTATTCAGCAAATGGGGCTGCCCCCCACTCACTGGAGGGATAATTCCGAGATGCATTCTACATTATTTCTTAGAGTCTCCATGACATTAGTCCCTAAGCCCCACTGTGCGATTCAATTTGGTGATTCTGCCTCTTTTTTCCCCCTTTGGTTTTGTTTCCTCCCCTGTATTACTCTCCTGAATATTTCATTCCAACATCTTGGAATTACTGTAAAGAAAAGAAAAGGTATAAATACAGCTACCTGCCCCTCAGGTCCTTTACTCAAATTCTCCTTTTGGGTAAACCCGAGGGTACCATTCAAGGGGGGCATGAACCAAGTTGCATAATTGGATGTATGGTAGTTCCCATTTGTGCAAAAACAAACAAAACAAAGCACCCACGACAAAACTGTAAGTGACGTGTATGTATGTTCATATATACCTATAAATAAAAGGTACTGAAGGAATCACACCACAGGTGCTGGTTTCCATGTTCTTGAAACATCTAACTTCCCTTTAAGCTGTGAGCTATCTTGTAGAAAAAAGAGTAACCACACAGAAAAAATACAACTACTTGTTTTTACAACATAGTTGGTGATCATTCCAAGCCAAACCATCTTCAGAGAATTAACATACAATAAAATGAACAAATCTGAAGACTCAGTTTGATGAGTTTTGACAATCATATACATGCATATATTCACCATCCAAAACAAGAGAAGAACATTTCTGTGTAAGTTCCTCATGTCCCCTTTCAGTCAACTGCCCACTCCACTCCTAAAAACCACTCTCTGATTTCTATGATTTCTATCATCAGATTATTTTCCCCTATATTTAATTTCATGTAAACAAAGCCATAGAGTATCCACTGTTACTGTGTCCAGTCTCTTTGGCTTCACATAATGCATTTGAGATCTAGCCATGTGGGGATATGCCATTGGCTTTTCCCTTCTCTTTTTGAAGGGCACTTAAGTTATTTCCAGTTTGGGGCTAGTATATATAAAGTCGCTATAAATATCCTTTTTTTTTTTCCTTAAGTAGCCTTTATGCCCAGCAAGGAGCTCAATGCAGGGTTTAGACTCATGACTCTGAGACCAAGACCTGAGATCAAGACCTGAGCTGAGATCACGAGTCAGACATTTAACCGATGGAGACACCCAGGTTCCCCAACTGCTATAAACATATTTGTTCAGGTCTTTGTGGGCACATACATGTTCATTACTTTTCAGTAAATACCTTGGAATGGATTTTTTGGAACTTGGGGTAGATGTTTAACTTTATAAGGAGCTGATAAACAATTTTCCAAAATGGTTGTACGATTTTACACCAAATAACGAACGCTCCAGTTCCTCTATATCTTTGCCAGAATTTTCTGTTGTCTTTTTGCTTTAAACTGTTCCAATGAGTTTTCATGTGCATTTTACCCTGATAACTAATGACATTTGAAGCTCTTTTCATCTGGCTATTCTTGTATCTCTTTTGGGAAGTTCTGACCAAGACTTTGTCCATTTTTAATTGGGTCATTTGTTTTCATTGTGAATTTCTTTTTTTTTTTAATTTTTTTAATGTTTTATTTATTTTTGAGACAGAGAGAGACAGAGCATGGGTGGGGGAGGGGCAGAGAAAGAGGGAGACACAGAATGTGAAGCAGGCTCCAGGATCTGAGCTGTCAGCACAGAGCCCGACGCGGGGCTCGAACTCACAGACCGCGAGATCATGACCTGAGCCGAAGTCGGACGCTGAACCGACTGAGCCACCCAGGCCCTCATTGTGAATTTCTAAGAGTTATTTACATATTCTGGAGACAAGTCTTGTCAGATATATATCATGCAACCTTTTCTCCCAACCTATGGTCTATTTATTCATCTTCTTAATGCTATCTTTTGATGAGCAGAAATTTGTATTTTGATAAAGCCCAATCTACCAATTTTTTATTGTGATTTGAAAATATCCTCCTATGTTCTTTCAGAGCATTTGTTTAGGTCTATGAGTTATCCAACTATTTATATCTATTCAGGTTATCCATCTTAGTTTATATATAAAAAGCTTGCTCTAGGGGTGCCTGGGTGGCTCAGTCAGTTAGGCATCTGACTCTTGGTTTCAGCTCAGGTCATAATCTCACAGTCCATGAGTTTGAGCCCTGCATTGGGCTCTATGCTGACAGCTCAGAGCCTGTTTGGGATTTTCTCTCTCCTTCTCTCTCTTCCCCTCCCCTGCTTGTGCTCTCTCTCTCTCACACATACAATAAATAAACTAAAAAAAACAAAAACAAAACAAGAACAAAAAAAGAAGCATGCTCTAGTTCATGCACCTTGGTGACTCCATCAGAACATTGCCAGGCTGCTGGAAGGTACGTGCAGCACACTTAAATTACACCAGTCAGACTGGCCTGGGATGAACCCATGGACACCTACGCAACTTTACGTGAGCAACTTTAGGCAAGATCATCTAAGTTCAACCTTAATCAGCCAAACTGCGCAGACTCCTGGGCTAAATAATGAATGCTCTGAGATTTTGTCATTACTTGTTCTGAAACACAATTGTGTCAAAAGAGAATTGATAAGTGTATCGATATCTAGAAGTGTAATACCGCTGTAACAAAACCTAAAATTTATGGCATTTGACCTTGAGACTAGGCAGTGAATGCAGGCTGGAAAAATGGTCAGAAAATTGCTAGGAGAGGCTTGAATAATGGTGACCCATGTTTTTCAGTGGAAAAATATTTGGTGAAAGCATAGCCTGCAATAACTTAGAAGACGGAAAACGTGCCAAATGAACATTTGAATGTGAGTGAAGATTTCCAGGAAGAATGCTGACGGTATCATTTGGCTCTTCCTACCTACTGCATAAGCCACCTCAAGAAAGAGAAGAACTCGGAAAAGAACGGGCCAGTTTGCAGGCAGAATTCTCACAGAAAATAGAGGGGCCAGAATTTGCCAAGTTGGAAAATAAAACTGTTTCTTAAATCCAGCCTCTCAAGGCAGTAGAGTTCTCAAATTAAGATCTGGCCTCCGGATACAGACCAAATCAAGAGTGCAGCCGTGAGACCTTTGTTGAGACGTCTGGAAGGTTTCAGGTGGGACAGAGTGGATCCACCTAGTGGGACAAGAAGGCTTCTGGGACAGCAGCCTGGCATTTCCAAATTAGCACTGATTCTGTCCAGAGAGAGAGACGGGTTCCCCAAAAATTGGGGGGTATTTTTCAGCACATGGAATTAAGCCAAAATTTGTTTTGTTGTGTTTTGCTTTTATTTTTTTTAATGTTTATTTATTTTTGAAGGAGAGAGAGACAGAGCACGAGGGGAGGGGCAGGCTCCAGGCTCGAGCTGTCAGCACAGAGCCCGACGTGGGGCTTGAACTCACAAGCCATGAGATCATGACCTGAGCTGAAGTGAGATGCTTAACCAACTGAGCCACTCAGGCACCCCAGTTAAGTCAAAATTTGCATAAAACTCACAAATCATGGAGATAGCTATAATGGCAGAAGTAGCCAGCCCAAACTAAAAGGGACAGAAACTGGTCAAAATGTAAAAAGGTCTCTAGGCTTCCAACCTTCTCCAGAAAGGAAGCAGGCAGAGAAAGTTGCTCAGAGGGTATACTCTCTCTAATACTGTCTTCACAAGAGGTAAAGGAGATACTAGAAGGCAGAGCCAACATCAGTGGAGAATAGAATGACAAATCAGTCCCAGGTAGCAGAACTAGGGTCTAATCAGAAACATTTCCTGCCCCCGGACTGCAGGAATCTGACAATATTTGCCGAGCGGGATTTCAGAACTACACGGACATCCCATTCTTCCGCTTTGGGAATGGGAATGTTTATTGCATTTATATTGTCCCTGTTTCACCACTGCATGTGGGGTGTGTGGGAGCAGATAACATAGTTTTTAGTTTTTAAGTTTCCGCATCAAGAAGAATCACATCAGGGGGCACCTGGGTGACTCAGTCGGTTGAGCGTTTGACTTTGGCTCGGGTCATGATCTCACAGTTTGTGGGTTCGAGCCGCGCATCAGGTTCTGTGTTGACAGCTCCGAGCCTGGATCCTGCTTCAGATTCTGTGTCTCCCTCTCTCTCTCCCCTACTCACACCCTGTCTCTCTCTCTTCCAAAAATAAATAAACATTAAAAAAAAAAGAGAGAATCACATCCGATGTCGTAAATCATGAGAACCTGGATGTTAAGCCTGCATCTATAATTGGGTGAGACTTTCGGTGTCCCAGGATGGGCTTCCCATATTTTACATGTGGGAAATAACTGACTGATTTTGGCTGGAGGGAAAAATTGTGATCACCCTAATTGTTCACCCTCCCTTACCCACACCCTTTTCCTTATAAATGGGTAAAGCCCTCTCGCTGGGCTCCGAAATCAGTAAAGTAAATTGATTTGGCAATGAGATATTAACAAATGTGACACAAGCAAAGACTTGAATTTGCTTGCCTGTTTAGGTTTGCTCCTCCTCCTCTACCTTGGCTCACTTAAGTCACCGTAGTCATCCCAGGAAGCCCAAAAGAGACCATCCTAGATCAGCCAGTAGCCAGCCAGCCCCTACAAGCATGAGCATGCCCAGCCTAATTCAGCAGAAGCATCTAGCCGACTTGCGGTTACCACGGCCGTGTGAGCGTGCCCAGGTAAGATCAGCTGGACCTGGTCCAGGTCTGTGCAGCTCCACAGATTCCAAGCTAAGTGAGAGTTACTGTTGTCTCAGTCCACTAGGATTCTGTGATTGTTAAGTTCCATCGCTGTGGCGAAAGATAACTGATACAGATTCTTAACAGAAAGACTCGGGAGTAACTGACAGCTTTCTAAAATCAAATATATAGAGCCATTTACTGTAATGAACATTTACTTCCCTTCTTATCACTTCTCAATCTCAGGGCAAGGCTTATTTAGCTCATGTAATAAAGTTACAGGTGTTGGAGGCTATAAAGGTTTGGACAATTCGAGAACAAGTTAGCATTTTGCATCAGTTTTTCTGGTACTTGGGGCCATATTTGATTCTAGCTTGGGTATATGTTAGAAAGGGATAAGGAGTTTGGCTTTTAACTATACTGTCGTCATGCACAATATTTTACTGATACGGCTGGTAATTTCTAGACTCTTGTTTCAGGAAAAGGAATTGAGTATGAATCCAAGGTGTTAAGAGAACTTCTCTGTCTTTGTTCAAGTTCTTGCCTCTAACTCAACAGATCATCGTCATCATCATCATCATCGTCATCGTCGTCATCACCTACCGCGGCAACTTCCTGTGTGTTAGCGTGTAATAGGACTCTGCTAAGCACTTCACATATGTATCTTAATGAGACCTTGCAAAAGTCCTAGGAGGCAGGCATTATAAGCCTCATTTTATGAGTAAGAAAACTGAGGCTCCATTCCCTCCCCTCCCCCTCAACATCCCCTATTCAAATTCTTCCCTTATGCTTCCTCACCTCAGTCATTACTTCCGCTAGGAAGACGTCTTTGTGTCCCAATTTGAGTTCGGTGCTACCTTTAAATCCCCATGGTAGCTTTTGCATTTGATTGTGACACTCGTCGCATTGTAAAATCTGGGTGACGTCTCTCTACCTCTAATGGCTGCTCTCCCAGACTCGAAACTTCCAGAGGGCATGGACCACATCTTACTCATCCTTGTAAACCCATTGCTGTGCACGGATCCCGGTGTGAAGTATGGCGCCCTATAGAGGTAGCACGACTTTGCTGGAAAGGAAAGAGAGGAGATGGAGAGTGAGGAGGCTGAGAGCACGCGCACACACGTGCACAAAACCACAAAACCGATGAAATACCAACTAAACCTTTGGTCTGATAAAGGAGTTTACAAACAACTGATTGATGCCCTTTGCCTCTCGCCGCACAGCAGGGGTCTCCAGAGGCTGACCACCTTGGATCAGAGGCCGCGGTCCCTGTGCTGCACTGGCTGGAAAACACTTAGACTTTATCGAGAGAGTCTCTCTTGGTACCCCGGCCATCACCTGTATCCGCAGAGAGCGGAGGGCACTACACTTACCTAAAGAGCTCCCCTTCACTGCATTTTGTAAGTTTGAGAGCTTTTAATAAGATTAAAAGTGGCTGGATTGTCCATTTGCCGCCGAAAAGGGGAAGGAATTTGAATCCTGATTCTGTGCCAGGCACTGCCCTACATATTTTTATTTCACTTAAAGACAAGTATTGCTACACTTCCTTGGAGAAAAGGCTGACCTTATTAATCGTAGAGAATAGGACTGTTTTCAAATTTCTTGTTAAAGCCTTCCTCCGGCCTGGCATTTTGCGAAACAGCTTATTGAGAAGAATTTATAACAATGATGGTTCATTGGACAATAATTCTTTCTCTGACTACACCCTCATACTCAGTTTGGTTTTAGATAGCGTTTTGACATTTTCCCATTTACACTCATTTTTTACATATTTTTAAAATCGATATATTCTGTGCCAATTTTCTCTGAACCTAAGAGATACCTTTCCTCTGTATTTTAATTTGAGAAAAGAGAGTTTTAGGTATTAAAACAAAAACAAATTCGAAATGACTTGGCTCTTTAGGGTGACAAGCCTGCAGATCATTTTATTTCTTCTGGTTTAATTTCTCAAGTCCAAATTCATTTGGAACTAACTGCACTTCGCAGATTGAAGTATTTCCCAACACTTCACTGGTCCTTCAAAGTTTTTTTTTTTTCCCCTGTAATCTTAGATCCTCGGTAATTTTCCCTTTGAGTTGCCAAATTGGTGCAAGAAAGTTTAGAGTCATAAGTATATTAGGATCTAGATAATTCCTTTGGCTAATAGGATCCAAACTTACCTTGACTCTTCCCTTTGCAACAGGAATCCACCTGGTGTTAGACAAGGCCAATGACGATTCAGTGGAAAGTTAACCAAGAATATCTTTTGTTCTTTTCCTTAATAATTTTTCCCTGGGATTTCTACCTCTTCACTATTTAACAGACATGTAAAAAAACCTGTGTGCCGTGTTGGACGGGGATGGTAACAGCCAAACAAATATACCAAATTCACTGTCCCTCCACCCAGATACAAGAACTTTAAAAATTAAAGTCTGGCAATTCATAGCAATGGAGGTTAAATAGGGACAGATAAATGATATCATCAATTTTCTTCCAAAGCAACACGAGAAAAGTGATCTTATCAAAAAATCTATAAAGAAAACAAATGAACCTTTATTTATGTTTTCAGAAACTTTTAGTAAGATTCTCTCCCAAAAGCCATTTTTCAAACACAGTACTTACAATTCTCAAGTAAGTTACATCAGGGATAAGGAACAGATATTAAACATGAAATGAGTAAGTGAAATGGTTCTTTTATTGTAGAAAGTGGGGAAGTTTTGGAGCACCTGGGTGGTTCAGTCGGTTGAGCATCTGACTCTTGATTTCAGCTCAGGTCACAATTTCAGGGTCGTGGGATGGACCCTTGTGTTGGGCTCTGCACTGAGCATGCAGCCTGCTTAGGATTCTCTCTTCCTCCCCCTCAGTTCCTCCCCTACTTACACATATGTTGACTCTCTCTCACTTAAAAAAAAAGTGGGTAAGTTTCGATACTAGCTACATCCTACAGATCAATACCATGATTGATTACTTAAAATTTTATATATTAATTCTAAATAGCTCTTCCAAGTGATGCAGTGTTAACTGGATGGGGGCACACAGCAGAAAGTGCTCGCAAAGCTACGAATCAGAGTATGCTTGTAAGATGGGGGCCTCAACTATCGACTATAACCTCATAAAAAAAGAATCTGCCTCTTAAAAAATTCAGCTGAAATTTTTGCTTCTCAGGACAAAGAGAACAATATCAGAAAGAGAGAGAGAGATTATTATTAGATGTTTTCATAAGGGTATTAAAAATAAAGCAAAGAGTATAACCTTCCTGTTTCGCAAAAACATGATGCCCTTGCCAAACCTGAGCAGAAAGTTCTCCACAGCTGGAATCTAACGCCATCCGCGTTCCAATCCTGGCTCTGGCACTTACAAGCCCTATGACCCCACGGGGCCCTGTGAAGATAGTAAGAAACCTGCCTCGGAGTGAGATAACACATGGCAAGCAACTAGTGTAAAGTTTTGCACGTAGGAGGTTTTGCAATAAATATCAATGAATAGCATTTTATAGCTTCCCGGTTGTAGGGGAGAGAACGCGGAGCTATACTCGTGGTTCAGAAAAAGGCAATGACGCAGTGTGCCAGAGAGAAAGAGGCACGAGTAGAAGATTCTGAGGGAAGAGGTTGAAACAAACTGAAAAATCTGGGTCTGTTCCGGGCCACCTGAAAGGAAAGACGAGAAAGCAGAACAGGAAATGTACTTGCAGAAATGGACGAGCTACGGGGCTTGGAGCTTACAGCTGGAAACTGAAGGCGGAGATCAAGGGCGATGGTGAGAGAATGGCCAACGCGTCTCAGGAGCCCAAGTCAAGTGGTGAGGCCTTATATCTAGGAGAAGGCGCGTGGTCATCTTTTCCCGAGGAAAACAGCACCTCTGAGGCAGTTCAACACCTACTGCTGTTCAAAACACCAAACTCCACTGGCTCTGAGGTCCTAACAATCTTTACACGAGGCATTTCGTTTCATTGAGGTGTCATAATTGGGCCAAAAAACATTAGGGAAAAAAACAAGCAAAATGATTCACGGGAAAATGATCAGACATCTTCAGTCTGTATAAGAGATGAGAAGAGACAGCCATTTGTGGGTCCCTACGAGTAGAGTAAACAAAGTTATTTCCCAAAATGAGGATATTCATATTGTGTCCATCAGACTTCTCAAACTTCCTGTGATGCAGGACTGGATTTTGTTTATCTGATGCTTTGTTTTTCCAATCAATTCTGGACCACGATGTAGCCTGGCCACGCGTGACCGGTAGGCGGCTCGCGCTGCACGGCAGTCACCAAGTGAGTCGGGAACTCCTACGGTTGTCCCTCCACTGTTCAGAAAGAAGAGTTCACTGATCACATACTTGACGGCTCAGAAACGTCACTTTCGAAATAAGATTTTCTAAACGCTTGTCCCAATTTTCTGTATTTGCCTTGTTGAAGACTTGTAACAAATGGTTAACAGACCAGCAGCAGTCTGTAGACCAACGCGTGGATAAGCCCTACTTAAGGAGAATTTTAGGTCAAATGATTGGGTCGGGTAGTAAGAGGCAGGGAAATTTTGATAATTTAGAGGTATTTTGATCTCCAGTTCAATAGGGCCTGTGTTTCTTCTCGCTCCCAACATCCCATTAGAATGATAGAAGAAATCTAACCAGAAAAATAACTTCAAGGCATACGTGGGATAGGAAAGAGACTGTTGTCAGACCCTCTGAAGAGTGAAAAAATACTGGAAGATATAAAGCAGATTGGCAGTGCGAACCACGAAGGCTAAACTTTAAAAGACACACCTCACGCCCTCAAAAAAAAAAAATGAGTTTCCCAAAAGAACGCTGGAATGACTCAAGGTTAGAAATAACAGGATGGGAGAGAAAGAGAGGACTCTTTCTGAGCTTCCAGCTTGGAAGGTTATTAGTAGTGGTGCAGTGAAGAGTACCAGTTGCCTCCCGGCACTCACCAGCTCTTCCTTCCTGATGGAACTGCAGTTCTGTTTCACCCCTCCCCTGTATGGAGCGTATGACTCTGGGAAGACCAATCGTCTTAGCTTCAAAGGTGGGAAACATTGGTCTAAGGGCAACCTCACGTCCCTTGCTGGTGATTCGTTCAGGAAGGGGCAGGTGACTCAGGACGTGTCAGAGAGATTCGTGAGTATTTGCTGGGTAGAAATGAGAAAGTACGTAGGCCTGATTGTCGGAAATGGCCGCCTACAGCAGAGGGGAGCCGGCCAGCTGGAGGATGAAACCAACACTGTGTACAGAAAAATCGAGAAACCAGCAGAATCTGGGCCTTTGCTGACACTGTCGAACCTCTCAACCAGCTAGTTCCGGGGCCCCTCTCTGGTTGGGTTCACTCTTGGTGAGACAATATACTTCCTTATTCTTTAAGCCAGTTTCATTTGAATGCAGTGTATTTGCAGACATTACTGATGTAATTCTCTCGAATTCTTTTTCTCTCACAGTGATTATGGCCTTTGCTCCACTGTTAAAAACGCAGGGTAGGGGCGCCTGGGTGGCTCAGTCGGTTGAGTGTCCGACTTCGGCTCAGGTCATGATCTCGCAGTCTGTGAGTTCGAGCCCCGCGTCGGGCTCTGTGCTGACAGCTCAGAGCCTGGAGCCTGCTTCGGATTCTGTGTTTCCCTCTCTCTCTGCCCCTCCCCCACTCATGCTCTGTCTCTCTCTGTCTCAAAAATAAATAAACATTAAAAAAAAATTAAAAAAAAAAAAAAACTTAGGGTAGAGTTCTGGAACATAGAAACTCCCAGAGAAGATGGTGTTCCTGAGAAAGGCAACAGTGCCCCAGCTGACCAGTGGTGTCCACCTCTGTACCTCTGCAGAAAGGAAGGTATTGTGCACTCCGAAGGGGAATCTTGCCCCATCAGATGTCCCTACCTCTGTCCCCTCAAGGCCAATGGAGCTGGGAGAAATACATGCAAACCGTAGATCTGATAAGGGATTTATATCCAGAGTATATTAAAAAACAAAAAAAACTTCCACAAATCAACAACCACAACAACCCACAAACAACCCAATTCAAAACTGGGCAAAGGACTTGAATAGACATTTCTCCAAAGATACACAAGAGGCCAATAAGTAAATGAAAAGACACTCAATATTACCAGTCATTAGGGGAACACAAATCAAAAACACAATGAAATACCACTTCACGCACATTAGGACGGCTATAATCAAGACAATAAATTTAATGGAAACTCACAAGCTTTGGTAAGGATGTAGAGAAATAGAAACTCTAGTGCATTATAAATAGGAATGCAAAATGGTCCAGCCACTGCAGAAAATAGTACTGCTGTTCTTCAAAACTTTAACATAGAGGGGCGCCTGGGTGGCTCAGTCAGTTAAGTGTCTGACTTTGGCCTCAGGTCATGATCTCATAGTTTGTGAGTTCAACCCCCACATCAGGTTCTGTGCTGACAGCTCAGAGACTGGAGCCTGCTTCAGATTCTGTGTCTCCCTCTCTCTCTACCCCTCCTCTGCTTGCTCTCTATCTCTGTCTCTGTCTCAAAAATAATAAACATCAAAAAAATTTAACATATGATCGAGTGATTCCACCTCTGTGTATATACCCATGAGAACTAAACACAAGGACTTGAAGTGACACTTACACACCCATATTTACAGCAGCCTTTTTCACAACAGCCAAAAGACTGAAACAACTTAGTGTCCATCAACAGATGAATAAATAAACAAAATGTGGTCTATACATACGATAGGATATTCTGAAGAAAAGGAAAGGAAGGAAGGAAAAGGAAGGAAATTCTGAAAGTGCTCTAACATGGGTGAATATTGAAAACATTGGGTTAAATGAAATATTCTAGGCACAAAAGGACAAACATTGTATGATTCAGTTTATATGAGGCACCTATGACGAGCAAATTCATAGAGACAGAAAATTTAATAGAGGGGACCAAGGGCTGTGGAAGTGGAGAATGGGGGATTATTATTTAATGGGTAGAGAGTTTCTGTTTGGGACATTGAAAAAGTTCTGGAAATGGGTAATGGTGATGATGGTCGCACAATACAGTATATCCCCCAATCCTGCCTCCAACCTCAGCTGTAGGCAGCCACTAATTGTTTTCTGTCTACGGATTTGCCTATTTTTGACATTACATATAAATGGAATCAGACAATATTTAGTCCTTTGTGACTGGCTTCTTTCACTTAGCCTAATGTTTTCAAGGCTCATCCATGTTGTAGAAATACTTTCTTTTTATTGACAAATAATATCCCATTGTATGGATTATATATATAACATTTCATGTAATAGATTTTTTTTAACTGAGTCATTTGTCTTGTAGATCTGCCTTGTAGTTTTTTTTTTATTTATAATAGTTTGTTTTCGAATTGGTTTACATATAACACTCAGTGTTCATTCCAACACGTGCCCTCTTTAATGTCTGTCATCCCCTCTCCCCCCTCCCTCACCCCCCTCACCCTCAGTTTGTTTTTAGTCTTTGAGAGTCTCTTATGTTTTATCTCCCTCCCTCTCTGTGTCTTTTTTTCCTTTCCCCTCTTCCCCTCCCCCTAGTTTTTGCTTAGTCTCACAAAGTCCACCATTCGTGGAAACATATGGTATCTGTCTTTTTCTGACTGACTTATTTCACTTAACATAATACCCTCCAGTTCCATCCATGTCGCTACACTTGGCCAGATTTCATTTCTTCTCATTGCCACGTAGTATTCCATTGTATATATGTGCCACATCTTCTTTATCCATTCGTCAGTTGATGGGCACTGGGTCTCTTTCCATGATTTGGCTATTGTCGAAAGTGCTGCTATGAACATTGGGGTACACGTGTCCCTATGCATCAGCATTCCTGTGTCTCTTGGATAGATTCCTAGCAGTGCTATTGCTGGGTCATAGGGTAGCTCTATTTTCATTTTTTTGAGGAACCTCCATACCGTTTTCCAGAGTGGCTGCACCAGTTTGCATTCCCACCAACAGTGTAGGAGGGTGCCTGCTTCTCCACATCCCCGCCAGCATCTATAGTTTCCTGATTTATTCATTTTAGCCACTCGAACCGGTGTAAGGTGGTTTCTCAGTGTGGTTTTGATTTGTGTTTCCCTGATGATGAGTGACATTGAGCATCGTTTCATGTGTCTGTTGGCCATCTGAATGTCCTCTTTGAAGAAGTGTCTATTCATATCTTCCGCCCATTTCTTCACTGGATTATTTGATTTTCGGGTGTGGAGTTTGGTAAGTTCTTTATAGATTTTAGATACTAGTCCTTTATCCGATATGTCATTTACAATTATCCTTTCCCATTCCATCGCTTGTCTATTAGTTTTGTTGGTTGTTTCCTTTGCCGTGCAGAAGTTTTTTATCTTGATGAGGTCCCAATAGTTCATTTTTGCTTTAAATTCCCTCGCCTTTGGAGATGTGTCGCATAGGAAACTGCTGCAGCTCAGGTCAAAGAGATTTTTCCCTGCTTTCTCCTCTAGGATTCTGATGGTTTCCTGTCTCACATTCAGATCCTTCATCCATTTAGAGTTTATTTTTGTGAGTGGTGTAAGGACGTGGTCTAGTTTCATTCTGCATGTTGCTGTCCAGTTCTCCCAGCACCATTTGTTAAAGAGGCTGTCTTTTTTCCATTGGATACTCTTTCCTGCTTTGTCAAAGATTAGCTGGCCATATGCTTGTGGGTCCATTTCTGGGTTCTCTGTTCTATTCCATTGGTCTATGTGTCTGTTCTTGTGCCAATACCATGCTGTCTTGATGACTACCGCTTTGTAGTAGAGGTTAAAATCTGGGATTGTGATGCCTCCCACTTTGGTTTTATTCTTCAGAATTACATTGGCTTTTCGGGGTCTTTTGTGGTTCCATACAAATCTTAGGATTGTTTGCTCTAGCTTTGAGAAAAATGCTGGTGCAATTTTGATTGGGATTGCATTGAATGTGTAGATTGCCTTAGGTGGTATTGCCATTTTAACGATACTTATTCTTCCAATCCATGAGCATGGGATGTTTTTCCATTTCCTTGTGTCTTCCTCAATTTCCTTCATAAGTTTTTTATAGTTTTCCACGTAAAGGTCTTTTACATCTTTGGTTAGGTTTATTCCTAGGTATTTGATGGTTTTTGGTGCACTTGTGAATGGGATTCACTTGTTTATTTCTCTTTCTATTGCTTCATTGTTGCTGTAAAGGAATACAACCGATTTCTGTATGTTGATTTTGTATCCTGCAACTTTGCCAAATTCATGGATCAGTTCTAGTAGGCTTTCAGTGGACTCTGTTGGGTTTTCCATGTAAAGTATCATGTCGTCTGCAAAAAGTGAAAGTTTGACTTCATCCTTGCCTACCCTGATGCCTTTTATTTTGCTTTCTTTTCTGATTGCTGATGCTAGGACCTCCAACACTATGTTAAATAGCAGTGGTGAGAGTGGACATCCCTGTCATGTTCCTGATCTCAGGGGGAAGGCTCTCAGTTTTTCCCCCTTGAGGATGATATTAGCTGTGGGCTTTTCATAAATGGCTTTTATGATGCCTAAGTATGTTCCCTCTATCCCGACTTTCTCGAGAGTTTTTATTAGGAAGGGATGCTGTATTTTGTCAAATGCTTTTTCTGCATCAATCGACAGGATCATATGGTTCTTATCTTTTCTTTTGTTAATGTGATGTATCACGTTGATTGATTTGCGAACGTTGAACCATCCTTGCAACCCAAGGATGAATCCTACTTGATCGTGGTGGATAATTCTTTTTATATGCTGTTGGATTCTATTTGCTAATATCTTGTTAAGAATTTTTGCATCCATGTTCATCAAGGATATCGGCCTGTAGTTCTCTTTTTTTGCTGGGTCTCTATCTGGTTTGGGAATCAAAGTGATGCTGGCTTCATAGAATGAGTCCGGGAGTTTTCTTTCCATCTCAATTTTTTGGCACAGCTTGAGGAGGATAGGTATTAACTCTGTTTTAAATGTCTGGTAAAATTCCGCAGGGAAGTCATCTGGCCCTGGACTTTTATTTGCTGGGAGATTTTTGATAACTGATTCAATTTCTTCACTAGTTATGGGTCCTGTTCAAGTTTTCTATTTCTTCCCATCTGAGTTTTGGTAGCATGTGGCTGTTTAGGAATTTGTCTATTTCTTCCAGGTTGTTCAATTTGACGGCATAGAGTTTTTCATAATATTGTCTGATGATTGCTTGTATTTCTGAGGGATTGGTTGTAATCACTCCATTTTTGTTTGTGATTTTATTGATTTGGTTTCTCTCTCTTTTCTTTTTGAGGAGCCTGGCTAGAGGTTTATCAATTTTGTTTATTTTCTCAAAGAACAAGCTCTTGGTTTCATTGATCTGTTCTGCTACTTTTTCTGTTTCCATATGATTAATTTGTGCCCTAATCTTTGTTATTTCTCTCTTTCTGCTAGGTTTGGGCTGCCTTAGCTCTTCTGCTTCTAGTTCCTTTAGGCTGCCTTGTAGTTTTGACTGACATTTTGGATTTAGCTAAGTGCTATGTGTGTGTGTTCTGGGGTAAGGGCGGGGGACGACTGATAAACAGGGTTGATTAGATTAAATGCTAATACTATAGACAAGAATACTCCAGGTAATGCTGTATATTTCTTATCCCATCATGTCATGAAACATATAAGTCTGGTTGTTTCTTCTATGGATGTCAAAGTGATGAGAGGGTGTGGGTGACCTCAGCTTGAACCCTCCATCATAGGATCCTCCATTAACTTGTCGCTCTATGACTCTACCATTCATTGACCAACATGTTGCTTAGTTCCAGTAGGGTTGGAAACTGATGGTTTTCTATTTCTATCATTCCTTTTGCATTTATTATTTGGACTTCTTCCATAAAAAATTTTTCATCAATTTTTGCTTGCCCTGAAATGAGGTTTGAAAGGCAAGACAGGGGTGCCTGGGTAGCTCAGTCGGTTAAGTGTCCAAGTCTTGATTTTGGCTCAAGTCATGATCTCATGGTTTGCGGGATCGAGCCCCAAGTCTGCACTGTCAGTACACAGACTGGTTGGGATTCTCTCTCCCTCTCTCTCTGCCCCTCCCCCAATAGTGCACATGCATGGAAGAGCACACCTTCTCTCTTGCTCTCTCTCTCAAAGTAAATAAACATATTTTTAAAAGGCAAGATAAAATATTTGATTCTTTCTCTTTTATCTAATGTTTATTTATTATTTTTGAGAGAGAGAGAGAGAAAGAGGAAAGAGAGAGAGAGAACACACACTCAAAAGCAGGGGAGGGGCAGAGAGAAAGGAAGACAAAGGATGCGAAGCAGGCTCTAGGCTCTGAGCTGTCAGCACAGAGTCCAACACAGGGCTCGAACCCATGAACCACAAGATCATGACCTAAGCCCAAGCCAGATGCTTAGCCGACTAAGCCACCCAGGCACCCCTTGATTCTTTCTTTTTAATTTATTAATTTGGTGATAAGTTGGTGCCCTAGTAACCTTCAGTGTGGCCAACAAGGTTTATTTGCTATGTTTTGCATTCTTATTAAATTTTACATATCTGATGTGATTTGGTAAATTACAATTATTGTTCTTTTCCTGATGTCTAGATTTTTCCCATTAGTCTTTGACAGTTTGGATATTTTCTGTTACAATAAGATGCCCCATGTTCCTCTTAATACGTTTCTCATCCCAAATTGCAATCAGCCATTTTTCCAAGGAGCCCAGGGTCCTTTTAGTTGAAAATCCACAATTTGGGTACTAGGGTGCTCGCTGCTACAGTATTGTTATTGCTTTTATGTCTTTTCAGAGTTGGAAAGGTTAGGACAGAATTAGGAAGTATGTACTGGTTTGTGAAAAAAAAAAATTATAGTGGTGTTTCTATTTCAAAGTTAAGATTACAAGGTATTTACTGAGCTTGTCTGACTTAATGTGTCGCTTTTCTCCTAAGTTGAAAATCTTGGTTCTAATATTAACATAATTACTTATTTTCTTTATCCTGTGATAGACCTGTAAAAGTTTAAAACTAGCAATATCAGTATTATTTAAAACAGTAAGACTGCTGAATACAATGTAATATTTCTTTGGGCGTTTTGTTCTGGGGCTATACCTCACTAGAGGTGTGAAATCAAAATATTGCATATTTAAAAACTACTGCATATGAAAGTCACCTCTAGTAATGGTCTCGTATGGTTTTAGCATCTTGATATACAGTTGATACATAGTTAGGGCCACTTGTTTCCAATTCTGCGGATTTCTCTTTCTTCTTTTCTAATTTATATATGAAATATTTACATATATGGGTCCAAAGTCAAAACTACAACAAAGTAACTTGACAAAGTAATTTGACCAAAGCTGAGATTATCCCTGCCCAAATCCCCCAATCTTGTTCCCCACAAAGACAATTATATTAGCTTTTGATTTGTACTTTGATTGATTCTTTGAAAATATAAGGTTTACATATGCATGTCTCTCTTACACAACAATTGGCTACTATAAACAGGGCTAGCATTTTATTTTCTTCACGTAAATTATTTCCTACAGATATCATCATATAATGTACAGAAATTTTCTTCATTTATTTGTATAACTGTATGGTTAAGAGACATCTTTTTTTTTTAATTTAAAATAGTTTATTTTCAAATTGGTTTACATAAAACACCCAGTGTTCATCCCAACATGTGCCCTTTTTTAATGCCCATCACCCCCTCTCCCCCCCATCTCCCTCACCCTCAGTTTGTTCTTAGTCTTTGAGAGAAGAGACATCTTTTTAAAACACAAATCAGGGGCGCCTGAGTGACTCATTCAGTTAAGCTTCTGACTTTGGCTCAGGTCATGATCTCATCATTCCTAAGTTCAAGCCCTGCATCGGGCTCTGGGCTGACAGTTCAGTGCCTGGATCCTCCTTCAGATTCTGTGTCTCCCTCTCTCTCTGCCCCTCCTCTGCTCATGCTCTCTCTCTCTCCCTCAAAAATAAATAAACATAAAAAAATTTTTTAAAAATAAAATAAAACACAAATCAGACCATGGGATTTATCTGTCTAAACTTTCTTAAAAAACCTTCCCATTGCACTTAGGCTAAAATCTAAATTCCTGACCATGGTTCTCAAAGACTTGTCTTATCCAGACCTACTAGTAACTCCAGATTCACTTCACGCCCTGCTCCCACTAGCCCGCTGTTTCCCACCCCCACTTGTATATTAGAGTCATCTGGATTACTTTAAAAATATTTTTTTCTCCAGTCTCACTCCAGACAAATGAAGATCTCTGGAGGGCAGGACTCCAGCATTAGAATGATTTAAAACAGTTGTTCGCAAACTTTAACATACATCAGAATCACTGGTAGGGTTTATAAAACGCAGATTCCTAGGTCCCATGCTGATATAACCACATCGCTGAATAACTTAATTTATAAGAAGAGACAAATCTCCCTTGCAGAAGAATTCAAAATAAACTGTGTCCGTACTCCACCCTCAGCGAGGTGAAGCACGAACCTCCACTCCTTAGGTGTGACCCGCACATAGTGGCTTCCTTCCAAATGGGAAGAGGGATAAAAGAATCACTTTACAGTGGAACCGCCTGACACGTACTACCTCAGCCAGGCGGTCAAGGCCAAGGAAACCATGTCGATAACGGATGCGCTTGATATGATGTTGAGAATAACACTTCAACTTTGTGGTCCTCCTCCCCAAAACCCCCAGCCCCTGGTTGATCATGAAAAAAGCATCAGACAGGGGTGCCTGGGGAGCTCAGTCGGTTAAGTATCCAACTTCAGCTCAGGTCATGATCTCATGATTCATGGGTTTGAGCACCGAGCACCATGTCCTGCTCTGGGCTGACAGCTCGGAGCCTGGAGCCTGTTTCAGATTCTGTGTCTCCCTCTCTCTGCCCCTCCCCTGCTCATGCTCTCTGTCTCTCTCTCTCAAAAAAAAAAAAACATTAGGGGCGCCTGAGTGGCTCAGTCTGTTGAGTGGCCGACTTCAGTTCAGGGCATGATCTCACAGCTCCTGAGTTCGAGCCCCACATCAGTCTCTGTGCTGACAGCTCTGGAGCCTGGAGCCTGCTTCAGATTCTGTGACTCTGTCTCTCTCTTCTCTTATCCATCTTGTGCTCTGTCTCTCTCTCAAAAATAAATAAACATTTAAAAAATTCTTAAAAATAAACATTAAAAAATGTTAAAAAACTAAGGAATTCTGAATAAAGTTGGTTAATATGGACTTTATTTAATAATGATGTATCAATAATGGTTCATTAATTGTAACAAATGTACCTTACTAATGTAAGATGTTAATAACAGGGGAAACTAAAAAAAAAAAGTATGCATATTAGGGGAAACTAGGTGGAGAGTATGTGGGATTTCTGTACTTTCCTTGCAATCTTTTTGTAAATCTAGAACTGTTCTAAAAAATTGTTGGAAATAAAAAAGATGTTTTATATCTATACAGTTATAAAATTTAAATATCCTTCTAAATAACTTTGGGGCAAAAGAGAAAATGGAAGAAAAATTATAAATGATTTAGAAATATATTAATAGAAGTATGTTATACCTAAGAAATGCTGCCATATGGATAAAGCAATATGCAGAGGAAAATTAAAACTTACAGCCTTACAAGGGAAAAAATAAACTATTGGGACTTCATAAAAATAAAAAGCTTCTGCTCAGTAAAGGAAACAATAAAACTAAAAGGCAGCCTTTGGAATGGGAGAAGATATTTGCCAATGGCATGTCTGATAAGGGTTTAGCATCCAAAATATGTAAAGTACTCATAACACTCAGCACCCAAAAAGCAAATAATTCAGTTAAAAAATGGGCAGAAGGCCCGAATAGACACTTTTCCAAAGAAGACATGCAGATGGCCCACAGACACATGAAAAGCGGCTCAACATCACTCACCATCAGGGAAATACAAATCAGAACTACGAGGGGAGGGGCACCTGGGTGGCTTAGTCAGTTAAGCATCTAACTCCATCTCAGCTCAGATCTTGGTCTCAGGGTCATGAGTCAAAGCCCCGCACTGGGCTCTGCTCTGGGCATGAAGCCTACTTTAAAATATTTTTAAAAATTTTTAAAAAGTGGCTTAGTCGATTAAGTGGCCGGCTTTGGCTCAGGTCATGATCTCACAGTTTGTGGGTTTGAGTCCCACGTCGGGCCCTGTGCTGACAGCTCGGAGCCTGGAGCCTGCTTTGGATTCTGTGTCTCCCTCTCCCTCTGCCCCTCTCCTGCTCGCACTCTGTCTCTCTCTCTTTTAAAAATAAATAAACACTTAAAAAAAAACAAACTACAATGAGATATCACCTTACACCAGTCAGAATGGCTAAAATGAACAACATAGGAAACCACAGGTGCTGGTGAGGATGCAGAGAAAGGGGAAGGAACCTTCTTATACTGTTGGTGGGGATGCAAACTGGTGCAGCTGCTCTAGAAAACAATATGGAGCTTCCTCGAAAAGTTAAAAATAAAGGGGCCCCTGGGTGGCTCCGTCGGTTAAGCGTCCAACTTTGGCTCTGGTCATGACCTTACTGTTCGTGAGTTCAAGCCCTGCATCAGGCTCTGCACTGACAGGTCAAAGCCTGCTTCAGATTCTGTGTCTCTCTCTCCTCCTTCTCTCTCCTCCTTCTCCGGCTTGCCCTCTGTCGCTCAAAAAATGAATAAACATCAAAAAAGTTTGTTAAGTTAAAAATAGAACTAGTCGATGATCCAGCAATTGCACTACTAGGTATTTACCCAAAGGATTAAAAACATACTGATTTGAAGGGATACATGCACCCCATGTTTACAGCAGCGCTATCGATTATAGAAAGAGCCCAAATGTCCATTGACCGATGAATGGATAAAGATGTGGTGTACAGCAGGATATACTCAGCCATCAAAAAGAATGAAATCTTGCCATTTGCAACAATGTGGATGGGGCTAGGGAATATTACGCTAAGCGAAATAAGTCAGTCACAGAAAGACGAATATATGATTTCACTCATGTGGAATTTAAGAAACAAAACAAATGAACATTGGGGGGAAAAGAGATGAGAACAAAGTGAGGGTTCCTGGAGGGGAGGTGGGTGGGGGGTGGGCTATACAGGCGACGGGGACTAAGGAGGGCACGTGTGATGAGCCCTGGGTGCTGTATATAAGTGATGAATCACTAAGTTCTACACCGGGAACCAATATTCACTGCATGTTAATTAACTGGAATTTAAATTAAAACTTGGGGGCGGGGGAGAATTACAGCCTTCAATGTATGTTTTAGAAAGTAGTAAATTTTGGAATAAACTAGGCACAGAATTGAAGGAAAAAACAATAATATAAAGTAATACATAAAATAAGCAAAAGTAGGGGCACCTGGGTGGCTCAGTTGGGTAAACTTCCAACTCTTGGTTTCAGCTCAGGTCATGATCTCGCGGCTCGTGGGTTTGAGTCCCACATCGGGCTCCATGCTGACAATATGACGCCTGCTTCAGACTCTGTCTCCCTCTCTCTCCGCCCCTCCCCTGCTCACTTTCTATCTCTCTCTCTTTCTTTTTTTTTTTTTAATTTTTTTTAACATTTATTTATTTTTGAGAGACATAGAGACAGGGTATGAGCAGGGGAAGGACACAGAGAGAGGGAGACACAGAATCGGAAGCAGGCTCCAGGCTCTGAGCTGTCAGCACAGAGCCCGACGCGGGGCTCGAACTCACAGATCACGACCTGAGCAGAAGTCGGTCGCTTAACCAACTGAGCCACCCAGGCGCCCCTCTCTCTCTTTCTAAATAAATAAACATTAAAAAAATTAAATAAGTAAAAATTCCTAAAAAAAAAAAAGTAGTAATGAAGAATATAAGTGGAAAGAAAAAAGGAAATAAAAAATCTGCAAAATCACTGAAGTCCATGTTTTTGAGAACCAATAACTATAGGCACCTATAATTTTTAAGAGCGCACACACAAAAATACTATATTGGGAAGGAGAAAGGAGATTTAACTGCAAATAAGAAGAGATCTTTGAAATTATAAGACAATCTCTATATTATCTCTAACCAAAAATTTGAAAATTTAGGAAGTTTATTACTCAAGACTGCTTTGGATGCAGTTGACGGCAGCAAACTTCAAACTGGCGGCAGCAAAAAAGATACTATATTGACCCATAAACCTAAGAGGCCCGTAGCGCGGTGCTGGCTGCCGACACGGCTGGCCCAAGGGCTCAGTGTCCGGAGACATCTCTCTCCCACCACATACCTCCACTCCGCTTCTCTCTCAGCTCGTGGAGGTTCTCTTCATGTGTCAGAGAAAATGACCGCAAAAGCTCATCCTCCTCGTTTATTTTTTTTATTTTGTTTTTTTAACATCTGCTTATTCTTGAGAGACAGAGCACAAGCAGGGGAGGGGCAGAGAGAGAGGGAGACACAGAATCCCAAGCAGGTTCCGGCTCTGAGCTGTCAGCACAGAGCCCAACAGGGGGGCTCGAACTCACAAACCGCGAGATCATGCCCTGAGCTGAAGTTGGACACTCAACACGCTGAGCCACCCAGGTGCCCCTCATCTTCTTAGTTTAAAAACCAAAGTAGAAAAAGGAAAATGTTCCCCACTGATGTCCCCATAGGGGGAAGTTTCTGATTGGCTCTGTTTGGATTTTGTTTCCGTCCCTCTGATTAAGTGGTGAGTAGACACCTAGGTCTACGGCCACTCTGGGACCTCTACGAATAGAAGGGAAGTTTCCTAAAGGACATGAGGGTGTGAAGCAAGCGACAGTTCCTGAGGTCTACCATGACAAAAGTCCGATTTATCAAAGTGGTCTCGAGACGAGTTAGGAAATCTGAACAGGCCACTAACTACACCCTAAATTGAAAAGGTATCAGTTTATCTACTATCCACAGAAGACACCAGTCCCGGGCTATTCTATCAAACTTAAAAAAAAAGGAGCACCTGTGTGTCTCAGTTGGTTAAGCATCCAACTCTTGGTTTTGGCTCAGGTCATGATCTTACGGTTCGTGGGTTCGAGCCCCACATCAGGCTCTGCACTGACGACGCTGAGCCTTCTTAAGATTCTCTCTCCTCTCTCTGCCCCCTCCCCGGCTTGTGCACACACAAGCGCACGCTCTCTCTCTAAATAAATAAATTAAAAAAAAAAAACTTAAAAAGAATAGACGATTCCTGAGTTATTTAAATTGCTGCAGATCATAGAAAAGCAAGAAAGCAAGAATGCTATTCAACAAGGTTAGTATTGCCCTATTACCAAAACCAGACAAGGATAACAGGGGAGGAGAGGAGAATGATAGACAAACTTCACTTACGTGGATAGATACAAAAATTCTTCATAAGAAATCAGCAAACTGAATTCGGCAAAGTATTAAAAGAATAATACAACAGAACCAAATAACATTTCTCCTAATATACTCTGAATGCTGTTTTAATAAAATTTACTACATTAACAGATTAAGGGAGTAGAACCATTTGATCGTTTCAATAATTTCCAGCTTGTTTTTATTAAATTCAACACTCACACTTGAGGTTTTAAAAAGTCCTCAGTAAGTTAGAAAAAGAGTGACATTTCACTAATTTGGGAAATGAAATACAGTAAAACATCATATTCATGAGAAGAATTTCTTTTAGAGAAACGGGAGAATGCACTCCATCATCCCTTTCATGAAACATTGTACTAGAGTCCATAGTCCATTTAATAAGGAAAGAAAAAGTAAACTACTTAGAAGACAAAACTGATATTAATGACAAATACCTAACTTTTAAAAATCTAAGAGAATCAACTGAGAAACCATTGGCACTGATAAAATAATTTAAGGACATACCAAGATTCAAGACAGACAACACAAAAATCATTCGCTTTCCAGCACCAGCAATAACCAATACGAACATAAAATAAAATCAATGCTCAGGACTCAGGGTTGGCCACCAAAACAAATAATACAGAAATACGTGTTTGGTGAGAATTATGATTTGAAATGGCACCATATAAACCCACTACTAACCTGACCGCCGCCACCTCCAATACCTCTTTCCCCACCCCCTACCTGTTATCTTGTCACCAAACCACATTGTGAATTAGCTTTAAATTCTTACTCTCTTTGCTAGGGAGAGATCCCTAACAGCACACAGAGGACGTTCTATATCTATTTAACTGTACTGTTACTTTTTGTATCAAAGTTATTTGTGTGCGTGTCTTGTTCCCCTTACTCGATGATCGGTGACTTCCTCTCTGTACTCCATCCCCCCGTGTCTTGGGTACAGCAGGTCTGATTATTGACTTGAATACAGTCAGGGGTATGGGTAAGGGAGAAGGAAGAGGACAAAGAGGAGGGAAACTAAGAGGTCATGAAAGGTGGGCGAACACAAGTAAGATTAGCCTCTTTCGGCCTTTCTTTTCCGTGGGTAAATCATCATTATCGGAATTCCTTACATTTCGAAACGGTGAAAATTTTAAAGCAGAGTATGTAGTATTTAGGAAACTTTTAGAGAAAACACAAGGAAATATTTTCCCATATAAAACAGCCAAAGTTTCACAGGGCATTCTTGATTTTTTGCAGACTTGATTCTTTTTTTTTTCTTTTAAGTTTATTGATTTATTTTGAGAGAGAGAGAGAGAAAGAGAGCGTGCAAGAGTGGGAGAGTGGCAGAGAGAGAGGGGGAGAGAGAGAAGCCCAGGCAGGCTCCATGGTGTCAGCACAGAGCCTGACGGAAGGCTTGAACTTGCAAACCGTGAGGTCATGACCTGAGCTGAAATCAAGAGTCAGAAGCTTAACCAACTGAGCCCCCGAGGCGCCCCACAGACTTGATTGTTAATTCTTCCTTTCCCATTTTTCACAAATTCTCCTGATATCCCTTGCTTTTTCTTCAGCCTCATCTCTGCTTTGCTTGTCTTCTTTTCTGTTTTCCTCCCCTCCCTCCTTCCTTCTCTCCTAAGACTAGAAGGTTCTTCTTTCTCTTTGGTGAAGCCTGGTGCGGGAGGAGGGTGAGAAGCCCCAGGCTACGTGTCAAACTCAGCGTACCCCTTGTGGTGTGGGATCGAAGGTCATAAGTGTCAAAGCGTGAAGCTTTAGGAACTAAATGAAACTGCCTTACGATCGGGCTCCGTGTTTATAATATCCATGTCAAGTTTTCTCCGGAAAATGAGGACAATAATAGCCACTCCCATACGGCGTTCTGGAATGGATTACATGAGATCTTGTTTGCACGATGCCTACTTCAAAGTAGGCACTCAGCGAATAATGTCCATTAGGGAGCTATGGCTGAGACACAGGGAGGAGTAGAAAGATCACACTCCAGTGTTTTCTCCCACATTCCTCCCCTCTGGCCTCAAATCATAGGGACGGGGAGAGGGGAGAAAGTGGGGACGCAAGAGTAAGGGCAAAGCAATACACTCAATCTTCAATCTCAATCCCCGGTTTAGCTGCCGATTTAAATCAAACACATTGCCATGATGGTTTTTAGTTCATATATCTGATTTTATAGTTTATTATTCCAAAGATTTTATCTAAGCAACTACTTTGCATATTTGAAAGAAAAATGCTCTTAGACTGAACGGCCAGTGAACCTGATAGACCCAGATTGCTCACTGGCTTCTCACGAGAAGCACACCTGCTGACGGCATTCCTTCCCGGGCTCGCTCCAACCCCAATACAATTTCGAATTCTCAGAAGGTAAGGAATGTCTTTGTAACCAAAGCAAATCCCCCCAAATTCACAGGGGTATTGTGGTTAAGGGGGCAAGGGCAGTTTTATCTAACTGGAGACTTTTCCAAACATTTTAGTTTTCTGCATAAGAAATACGCCTGCTGCAGATCATTTATTCCTCGTGGTAATTGCAGCCCACATAGAAAGCATCTCCAGGGCAGGGAGACACATTTTTCAGAACACCTGCTCATTATATCGTTATTGCTAGACTTATGATCATTCCTCTGATTTAAAAAAGGGAGTTGGGGATGGGGTGGTGCCTGGGTGGCTCAGTCGGTTGAGAGACCGACTCTTAATTTCGGCTCAGGTCATGATCCCACATCTAGCCTGGCATCAGGCTCCACGTTGGGCATGGAGCCTGCTTAGGGTTCTCTCTTCCTGTCCCTCTGCCCCTCCCCCACTCGTGCTCACTAAATGAATGAATGAATGATAAATAATTAAATTAATTAATTTTTAAAAAGGGAGTGGGGAGCAAATCGTCCCGTACTCTCGAAGAAAATGCTTCGTTTCCCTGTGAGCCTTGGCCATATCCAATTTCAATGTTACTGAATCTACTGCGCTTTTAGGTAATAAAGAAAAGAACACATTCTGGTCACTGCTAAGAACATATGTGATCGTCTTCCTGTTAGTATGAGTCATAAAAGAGAAGAATTTGATGATTTCCAAGAAGAAACCACAGTCCACTAACAAGCACTCCAACCCTTCAGGCCACAGAAGAATGGAATGAACAACAAATTTTACTCAAAATTTTTCTTTGACCATCTACTCATCTAGCACTATTCCAGGACTTGTGAGTACACTTTAAAAAAAATACAGGATAAGAGCACCTGGGTGGCTCAGTCAGGTAAGTGTCTGAGTTTCGCTCAGGTCGTGATCTCACAGTTCATGGGTTGGGGCCCCTAACTGGGCTCTGTGCTGACAGCTCAGAGCCTGGAGCCCGCTTTGGACTCTGTGTCTCCCTCTCTCTCTGCTCCTCTCCCCATTCATGCTCTGTCTCTTTCTCTTTCACTCTTTCTGAAAAATAAATAAACATTAAAAAATTAAAAAAAAAATACAGGATATAGTGTCTGACCTTAAGAAGTATTTAATCGGAAATTTTCTTTATAAGAAAATCACTATTCTTTTCATGAGTCCTGTAATGTTGACTTTAAGAAGCTAGCCAAAGAACCCAACCTTCATTCAACTTTAGAACAAGGATAACAAAAACATTAACACCCAAACTTCATTAGCTCCAAGCCTCTCATTTTCTTGACCATGGGAAGTTGAATCTTTCAGAATCTCTCGTTCCTATTTCCTGCAGCTTTCAAAAGTGCCTACAAACACCCACAAACACTGAGCTGCAGACTCAGGAGGTGAAGAGGCTGCAGCAAAATTGCCTGAGCCTCAGTGTGAAGTGGTTAGTCCAGGAAACTTTCTCACCTGCCACCTTATTAACAGTTTAAGCACTGACAGTTCACTCAGAGGTCACAGCATCCTGTCAATGCTAGATGTCTAGTCACCCAAAACTGACCTTGAAAATGAGAGGGGGTTAGGAACTTGCAGGGTAAAGTTGCTCAGGCCCCATATTGCTCTGGACAGCTCACTCACGGGTTAGAGACCGCCATTTTCCTTTGGGCCCTTACTCACCACCAAATTCATGAGGTCAGGACAGATTTTGGTGGCAGTCTCTTTGGTACACCAGGAGCAAGCACTCCAAGAAACACGATGACCTTGGTGCTGGATTTGGCCTCCTTCTTTATGGTGAGTTAGCCCTCGGGTGCCCTGTTGTTTGGCCTCTATGGGAGCTATATCAGTCCATCAGGCATACCGTCTGAAGCCAATGGTGGTCAGAATCCAAGACTTCTGTTCCACGAGTCTCCCTGGCCCCTTTAAAAGTCAGGGCCCAGCTCTCTCACTGGAATCACCTGAGCCCCAGCTGTAACCCAGCCCAGATGCTCCGTTACACCAACACTGGGCGTATCACTACCAGGTGAGTGATCATACATGATGGACCAAGGTCCTGGTAAGCACTCTGAAAATGTAAAAAGCCTTCTTGGTGTAAAGTGATATTTTCACCTATCAGCTCCCCAGTTCAAGGGGACACTGGTGTGATTAGAAGGCTATTTAAAGTGACCAGCCCAAGAGAAATTCATATTAAGTCTACAGGAATGAATGTTTTAGACACAGCTTTTCTTTTCTCGAAAAGGATGCAAACATTTTCATTTCAGAATATTATGTGCCCCGAACCAGAAAGTGAGCAGCTATACACCTGAGATGATCTGCTGGAGGGATCTTAGAGATGGAGTACAGCAATTTGGACATAGTTGTTTCCGAAGCCCCAGGAAGATGAAGAACATGAGAGATAATATTTACTGCGCAGTTTCTATGTGCCAAACATTGTGCTAAGTGATTTCCATGCATTGTCTCACACGATCGAAACAATGCTTTGAGGTAGCTGCTGTTATGATCTCTGCTCTACAGATAGGAAAACTGAGGTTAAGAAAACTTTCCACGCTCCTGAGCTAGTAAGAGACGTGGCTGACCTGAGGACACCAGGCATCTCTGTGCTCATTGCCTCCCATTGGACTTCATCATGGGGTTTGGATTCTGCGAAATTTGGCTTCTAACCCCGTCTCTCCTTCTAAAGGGCCACTTACCCTCACTACCTTGCCTGTAAAATGGGAGATCAAAGCCTAGTTCCCAGGATGTGGTGGAGACTCTCTGATCTATCATTTACGAAGACCCAATGCAGGGCCATCATTACACGAGAGGGCGGAGCTCAGCCCTCATACGGACGGAGGTGCAGAGGACCCTCCCGCCGCAGAATCCAGTTCTGGGACGCGGTCAGCAATCCCAGGTGCATCTGAAGAGGGGCAGCACTGTTACCAGGTGTAACGATGATGCGATTTGAGGCATGAAATGAATTCGGGTACTCTATTCACACTGCTGACCCCACCGCCACTGACTTCCGGAAAGGAGGCTCGCACACGCTGGACTCACTTTAATTCCTACCCAGGCTATTTCTGCCTTTGTCCATCAGTGACCAAAGCTGAGTATTTTCTACAGATGCACTCAGGCTTCTTACTACAGTGAGTCAGAGCACAAAAGCTCAGAGCTCCCACACCTTTACAGGAATCTCTTTTCTAAGGCTTGGATTCTCCTTTAAATGACAAAGATACAGGCAGTCTATGAAATCCCTATCCTACTCTTGGTTTGGAATTGTCACGGAAGGTTTGTGATCAGGTTCCTCATCTCTACAGGCAGCTGGACACAGAGCTTACTGCAAGAAGCTGCTTCTGCAGTTTTGTGCTTAAGCTGAAGTGTACTAAGGTGAGAGAAAGAGCAGAAGGGGTTGAGTCCTTAGCAAAAGGACTGAGCCTTCCAGCCAGCTGAGGTTCTGGTATCATTTTCCCTGAAAGGTGACTGGAAGAAGAACCATCCACTACGATCTGCCAGTTTAAGAGCGCCAAATCTCTCTCCATATCCCATCTGTTCTGAGTTGAGCACTGCTACTGAACTTTTATCTGAGTCCTCATATGCCAGTTCATGGTTAAATCTATCATTTGTTAATTGAACGCTATTCTCATTTCTATTGTAAATCTGCACAAGTAATTTTCATGTAAGGGTCTGTTAGTATTGTATGCATGCCCCACGGACCTGGAAATCAATGGAGGCCAAGTAGAGTCCCCTCTTTTCACATGTAATTGTAGGTAGTTTCCATCGGTCTCTCCTGGGTCTTCAGGGTTCTGGCCCCGGGACTGCCTCATTTTCCCTTGGACTAGACTTCCCTAATGGCCACCATCATCATAATGTCAACATACATCGAGTACTTGGCGTGCTTAAGACATTGTGTAACTAACAAACACTTCGCATGAATGACCTCGCCCTGTCCGTGCAACTCTGTAAGGTTGTTGTTGTTGGTCCTTTTTATAGTTGAAGTTGAGTCATAGGCTTCTTGCCCATGAATCACACAACTAGAGAGGGCTGGAGCTGGGATTTACAACCATGTGTGTGTGACTCCAAATCCTGACCCCTTGACCAATCCCGCCATATACGCTCTCCCCAGACTAGGACCTGAAAGATACTTCATTTCCATCGGTTTCACTAAAACTGTGGCCCAATAAATGGCAAGTTACAGACTATTTACCAATTTATAAGAACATGAATTCGGTCTACAGTGGCTGACACCTACCTGAATGTGGTGAGTCCAAGTGATTGCCTAAATTAATCAGGTTCAGAAATAACTGAGCTGCATTTTGAGGGAAAACAGTAGGTGTGGGGAAATAGGAGCCTTTCTTTGTTTTATTCTTTTCTGCATGCCTTTGGGTAAGTAGCTAATTTCTCTGTGCCTCTGGAGTTGTACCGGATACAATTGAAGGCAATGTTTTTCAAAGTGCATTTCACAAGCCATTAGTGGATTATAAAATCAATCCTAATCATGAAGCTTTAGGAATTTGGGACACCTGGGTGGCTCAGTTGGTTGAGCATCTGACTCTTGATTTTTGACTCAGGTCATGATCTCATAGTTTCGTGAATTTGAGCCCTGCATCGGGCTCTGTGCTCACAACACAGAGCATGCTTGACACTCTCTCTCTCTCTCCGCTCCTCCCCTGCTCGCATCCTCTCTGTCTCTCTCAAAGTAAATAAAAATAAAAATGTTAAAGAATTAAATAGAATAGTAAAACATAAATATATTTATATTATCAATGCTATACTGTTTATAGTATTAGAATAAGGAATAAAAATAGTTACACGTAATAAGAAGTACTTTTTTTAATGTTTACTTATTTATTTTGAGAGAGAGAGAGAGAGAGCATGAGAGCAGGGGAGGGGCAGAAAGAGAGGGAGACAGAGAATCCCAAGCAGGCTTTGTGCTGTCAGCCCAGAGCCTGATGCAGGGCTCGAACCCACAAGCCGTGAGATCATGACAGGAGCTGAAATCAAGAGTGGGCACTAACCCAGCTGAGCCACCCAGGCGCCCCAGTAAGAAGTACTTCTGATCAATCTTTTGTTTCAGGTGTGGGGTGTGTGTATGCATGCGCGTTAGGTCACAATGTAAAATATAGTCCTTATGGAAGATTATAGTAAAAAAAGGTTTGAATAACACTTGACTAGGGTTCTCTACCTCAAACTGGAAGGTTCTACTTAAGAGTTATGATAATAGGGGCACCTGGGTGGCTCAGTCGGTTGAGCGTCCGACTTCGGCTCAGGTCATGATCTCACAGTCTGTGAGTTCAAGCCCTGCGTCGGGCTCTGTGCTGACAGCTCAGAGCCTGGAGCCTGCTTCCGATTCTGTGTCTCCCTCTCTCTCTGCCCCTCCCCCACTCATGCTCTGTCTCTCTCTGTCTCAAAAATAAATAAACATTAAAAAAAAAAAGAGTTATGATAATAGTAATTCAGGCCATGGCATAAATTCTTCTAAATGGAAAGACAGAATTATACATGGAGCTGGGTGAGTCAATGCTAAATTGCCTCCTACTGAACTTTTAACAGGGAAAAAAATCCTCAAGAAATAATATGTCCATCAAAATGTAAACCCTGTGAGAGCTGGATCTATGATCTACCTTTTTTTTTTTAATGTTTCTTAATATTTATTTTTTTTTAATTTTTTAATGTTTATTTATTTTTGAGAGACAGAGTGTGAGCAGGGTAGGGGGAGAGAGACAGAAAGACACAGAATCTGAAGCGGGATCCAGGCTCTGAGCTGTCAGCACAGAGCCAGATGCGGGGCTCGAACTCATGAGCTGAGATCATGACCTGAGCCGAAGTCAGCCGCCCAACTGACTGAGCCACCCAGGCGCCCCTCTTAATATTTATTTTTGAGAAAAGAGACAGAGTGTGAGCAGGGGAGGGGCAGATGTATAAAACTATAAATGAATAATAGTGAATGAATTCAGATAAAAAAAAGAGTTATGATACTTAACCCACACTCAAATTTGCAGACTGTAATTCTCTCTAGTTGATTAGTGAACACCTCACCGGCAAAATTCAGCAGAAAAAAGAGAGAAAGAGAGAGTCAAATGGAATCTAATGGTGTTCAGTGTCTCCTTGATACCTGAAGGTTTTTCCCTGACAAGTAAGAACTTAAACCTAGTCTGATCGTGAAATAACGTTCTCCCTCTTTAGTTCATGACTATTAACATATTTTCACTGCTTTAAGATATTCACAAAAGGGACATCTGTTCCCGTCCTCGCTCAGTGCGCTATGATTCCATGAGTGATAAGAAGCCAGGGTAATGACACAACTAAGCTCCTAATACGGGCTCTGCGTGTCATGATTTGTCAATATTTAGGCAAAATCCTCACGAAACACTTGGTATATTCCTCAGATTCCATTTGCTTCTCAGCTGCACTCCTCTTGTTTGATCCAATATGACAATTAGAATAAAAACATGACAATCTAGTCTCCTAAGTAAACGTTGCCACATCTACCCCTTGATCCATCCATCTCTTCATGTAGCCAAGAATGTCTATTTCTTTTTGAGCAGGGACTAGGTCAGACCACGGCAGTCAGTGTAGCAGAATGCTGCTGGAGTTCTCTGAGGGAGTCCGTAATGAAGCCCTAGTGTATTAATGGTCCCCACAAAGACAAAGATTCCCCCCTTCCCCGCCCCAGCACCAAGGAGATACAAGGTCTCAGAAGGAGAACTAAAATGCTGTCTTCATAAAAGCAGCAGTTCCCCAAAACTCAAATCCAAATGCACCAGAATCCCTAGGGAGCTTTTCAAACACAGATTCCTAAGCCCCTTATGTTATGTAGACAGTTACATTAAGTACACATTTCAATTTGGTAAGCCTGAGATAGGGCTTAGAAATCTTTTTTTTTTTTTTTTTAAGGACAAAGAGCATACATAAACAAAAGGTACAAATCATAACTGTTTGGCTGGAAGAGTTTTTACGTAGTGAACATACCCAGCTAACTGATCCGATCAAGAACTAGAACATACTGGTAGCATGTCAGAATCCCTTTCACGTTCTTTTTTGAGACTCTGCCTCTTCTCCCCACTAACGTTAGCCTACATCTTGACTTCGAACAGCACAGGTCAGTTTTGACATTTTTTGAACTTGATATAAATGGAACCATACAATATTTACTTTCTGTGTCTGGCTTTCTTTGCTCAACATCACGTTTGTGAGGTTGATGCTGTCGCCGTATTTGTGGCTTGTTCATTCTCATTGCTTGTTCTGCAGATAGACACTGAGGTTCTTTCCAGTTAGGGGCTGTTACCAACAGTGCTGCAATGAACATTCTTACACGTGTCTCTGGTGCACACGTATATGCATTTCTGTTGGGTGCATATATAGGAATGAAGGAGCTCACGGGTCAGAGACGAGTCCTATATTTAGCTTTAGTAGACACTGCCAAATAGGTTTTCAATGTGATTGTATCAAACCGGAATATTTTAAACTATTTCCCAGTTGATTTCATGCCAGGGGTGGTAACCAGTGAACGAAAGCCTGAGCATCTGAAGCAGCTGCCACGTTGATCTCTTTCTACCGTCCCCAGTGTACTGGATAGTACATTTGCAATGGAAGAGATCACCAAATAGTGACTTCAATTTGACTTACACTGATTGAATTACATTCTCCCCAACTATTAATCATTACGTGAGGAAACACAGAGCTTTCACTTCACTCTATTTTCTGATCAGCTTTTCTTACAGTGTTATAGAAGAGTATTTCTTTTAAATGAGACGGGTAAGAGGAGATACGATCCCAACCAGAGCAGTCATCTGTTTTCACCTCACGGAGTTTCCCCGCCACCCCCAGCCAACAGGATCGAATTCCCTCAGATGCATCTGGAAAAAAAATCCTTAGGGCTAATCCGGGCTCAACCACAGACACATTCTAGTGTGGATTAAATGTCTGTGTCCCCCTAAAATTCCTATACTGAAGGCTTCACCCTCAGTGTGACTGTATTTGGACAAGGGTCCTCTAAGGAAGTAAATGTAAGGTTCAATGAAGTCATCAGAGTAGGACCCTGACCTGATACCGTTAGGGTCCTCATACAGCCGTTCCTCTTCACTGCCCGCCCCCACCACACACACACAGGCACACAAAGAAAATGTCATGTGAGGACAGAACAAGAAGGTAGCCAACAGCCACCTGAGAGGAGAGCTCTCACCACAGAACGCCCGCGTGGGCACCCTGATCACAGACATCCTCCTCCCGGACCGGGAGAAAATAAATTTCTGCTGTTGTTTGAGCCACAGTTTGTGGTATTTTGTTACAAGCAGACTAATACACACTGCAATGCAATTTAACAAGCATTCAGTGAGCCTACTGGGTTGGAAGGCCACCTTGATCATGAACTGGATTCCAAAAGGAAAATGGGAAGTTAACTTTCGGAGGAATACTCTAGCAAACTATTGCAAAGCATCCGTTCCCTGATTCCAGGGAAAGAGCATTCTCATTTCTGGCTCCATCCAGGAGCCAGAGACTTCAGAGGCAGGTTTAGGTTGGTCCAACCAAATCCGCAAGTTCCAGTACCCAGAGCTGGCAGCGGCCGCAGACAACGCAGGCGAGAGATCCCCAAAAGAAAAGATTGTATACAGAAAAGTCCGCAAGTGAGGACCAAACGTGCTTATGTCTAAAATACTAAAGGATGATTTCAAAACAATACTTACAGTACAACCCCCAATTTTCTAAAGTCCATTATCTAGGTATATCCATATACTCATACCTGTAAATAAGAAGTGGAAAGAAATGCCCATACAAGGAAGCAGATAGTTGTCAATATGACTGGAGGTCAGTGGGGCGCCGGGGTGGCTGAGTTGGTTGAGCGTGTGACTTCGGCTCAGATCATGGTCTTGTGGTTTATGAGTTCGAGGAGTTCAAGCCCCACATCGGGCTTGCTGCTGTTGGTGCAAAGCCCACTTGAGATCCTGTGTACTCTTCCCACCTTGCTTCTCAAAAATAAACAAACATTAAGAAAAACAGACTGGAGATTACTTAAGACTTTATGGAAGACAATTTGACAAATAGCTTTCAAATCTTTTTTTTTTTTAATGTTTATTCATTTTTGAGAGACAGAGACAGACCATGAGCGAGGAAGGGGCAGAGAGGGAGACACAGAATCCAAAGGGGCCCCAGGCTCTGAGCTGTCAGCAGAGCCTGACACGGGGCTCGAACACATGAGCTGTGAGATCATGACCTGAGCCAAAGTCAGATGCTCAACTGACTGAGCCACCCAGGTGCTCCAAACATGTATTACTTTTTAATTAAGAAGCAGAATAAGTGTTATATTTTAATGAAATAAATAAACCTAACAGCTTCCCCCTTCAAAGCCTGGGAATTAGACTGACTCAGAGAAAGTAACTACCTTTGGAACAGGCTAGTGGTCTTTAATAATTTACAGTGACGCTTCGGTCACGATAAGCTGTTTGAAACGTGCGACCATTCAGGGATGGCAGGTGACGGCAGGTCGCGCGAGCTGGCATACCTTCTCTCGATTTCCTCGGTTCCAGAAGCAAAGTGAATCTAGCCTTCAGTTAGTAGCCTTTTCAGGCAATTATTCAAATTACAGATTTTCCGAATGACCCTTACATTATGCCTAAGGTGGGAATTGCACACTTTCTCTTACTTTACTAAAATTTGGTTCTTAATGAGTCTTAATCCCAACTCCAATAATGTCTTATTTTTTTTCCCCAAGAGATGTACAACATAGTCAGTAATTAGATAATCCCATCCAGCTGTGAGACGCCCCGTGGAGGAACATGTAAAGAATGAGAAAATAAGTAGCCGCGACTCCAGTACTACCTGCTTTGCCTTGGGGTTTGAAGCCCCATCAGAAACGCCCGTGGGACGCTCTGACTTGTGAGTTCAGCAACTTTTCCTCGGAGCTATGGGAGCCATGTACTGTCAGGTGACGGGGCCGTCAGTCTATCTCTCGGGAAGTTCCAGTCTACGTGAAGAGAAGTGCAGGAGGCCGTGAGCAGAATTTCCTAACAAGGAAATTGCTGCATGTTTCCCATGTGGTTATTTGAAGGATGAAGCAATGGTGTCTACCAAAGCAGCATCTTCTTTTCTTCTCCTTTTGTTCCTTACAAGCTACTCCTCTACTGCTGGTAAGAGTAGATTTCCCGGAGATGGAAAGCAATCAAAAGTAACAAATAACTGGAAATTTTGAAATTTTTCTTTTTGTGGTCAGGAATACTGACCGTTTTCACCCCATGGGGGAGCCACTCAGGATTCCTGACTGTCCATTCATCCACTGGAATGTAGCAGCCTTGGAAATTCCCAACCTCCAATCTGGTCAGGGATCCATTTCATTAACATACTAAGTCTTGTCAAACACAGCGGTTCACAACCGCCATTGACCCGTGCTTTTAGAAATGGGCAGGATTTCTTTTTCCTTCACATTTTTAGGAGGGGTAAGTCAGAACGAACATTCTGGAGAATGACTGTGAGTGGAAGACGAAGGAGTGAATGGCTTCCAGAGTTATATCACCAAGTACGATGTTCCACAAACCCTTTGGCAATAGCAACATTGCATTTACAAATACTTCCTTCCTGTAAAACTAAGCTAAAAGTTGGCTTACATTAGCAATTTCCAAAAGGCCTATTCCAGCTCTAACCTGACTCTATCCCAACGCTATCGAAGCTGTGAAAATTAACCGTGCTTGTCTACCTGTTGGGTAAAGAGGAAAGAAAGAAAAATGGCAGGTGGTCAAGCAATGAAGACCTATTTTTGTCCATTCTCTTTCATCTTTCAGGTGTCGGATCTATGACACTTTGTCTCTGGAGAATAAGAAGTAGGCTCTTTGCCGACTTCTTTGGCAGGACTGGGGAGGTACCTTGTGCTGTAGGATTAGCTGAGGGGGTTCCATACAACTGAGCAGCACAGTTTAAACGAAAGAAGACAGGGATGCCTGTGTGGCTCCGGCGGTTAAGCATCTGACTCTCGATCTTGGCTCAGGTCATGATCTTGCGGTTCGTGAGATTGAGCTCCACATCAGGCTCCACAAAGGATTCTCTCTCCCTCTCTCTCTGCCTCTCCCCAACTTGTCCTCTCTCTCTCTCTCTCAAAATACATAAATAAGCATTTAAAAAAAGTAAAAATAAATAAAAGAAGACAGAGTGAGAAAGGAGAGAGAAGGTTGCGGGGGAGGCGTGGACTGGATGTCGGCCGCTCTTCCTTGTCCCAGCCTGGCAAGCAGTGAGGTGAGCCCCTCCTCACCAATACTAAGTATCTTTACAGCTGACCAGCACTCCTACACGCAAGAACTCATGCGGCTTTCGCAGCACCCCCGTGTTGAAGAAATGGCCGGTATATACAGTAAATACTATTTTGTATCATACCTCGTTAGGTTTTCAGGCTTTGGAGTCCCATATTTGGGCTTCAAATCTTAGTCAGTCACTTCCTGGCTGTGTGATCTTAAGTAAGGTAATGAACCTCCCTGGGCCCGTTTTTCTCATTCACAAAAGGGTGAGAGCGATCACACCTGCTTCACGGGATTGAGGTGCTGATTAAATGAGATAATACCAGTCCTCAGCTCACAGTAAGCCCTTAGCAGAGGTTAGCTATTATTTGAAATCAGTGTTTGCTTGTATGGTGTCTGTCTTGGGTATCATGCCTAGAGAGTTCTTTCCTTCCCTAAGATTCTGTATGCACTCATATTTCCTTTGATGATCTTCTGTTTTACACTTAAGTCTTTTTAAAAATTTATTTTACTGTGCTAAGGACATTTAACATGAGATCTACCCTGTTAACAAATTTTTAAGTATAAATGCAGTGTTGGTAACTATCAGTACAGTATTGTGCAGTGGTAGATCTCCGGGATTTACTCATCTTGCTGAACTGAAACTTTATGCCCACGAATTAGCAACCACCATTTTTGCCTCCCTCTCGTCCCTGGCAACCGCCATGTCACTCTGCAATTCTATGAGTGTGACTATTTTAGATACCTCGTATACGTGAAATCATGCAGTATTTATCCTTCTGTGACTATATCATTCCGTTTAGCCTAATGCCCTCAAGGTTCCATGTAATGGTCTTATGTTTTACATTTAAATTTCTGAGTTTATTTGGAATAAGAAAAGAATCTAACTTTACTTTTTGCCAAATGGTTGCAGGGTACATTTTCAACAAAGCCATGTAATACGCCATTCACGGCAAGAGTAAGGACAAGGCAATTCTTTCGTAATGAGATGAGGAGATCCATTTTAACTTTTTAAAGATAATTTCTATATAGAGTGCTCTTTTCAAAGGCCTTGAAATTATTAGGTTTTCTTAGTTCATCTCAGCTTCCATCGTCAAAGAAGCTGTATTTATGGATCTTCTCAAAATATTAGCAGAAGAAGAGTGTGCCAACAGAGAATGCAAATAAAATGAGAAAATTATGACATGCTGGTGAACCAACTAATTGCTGGCGATGGCTGGCAGGAAGAAGCTGTAAAAAATTGATGCTCCCATACGAATAAATTAGAAATGGACAAGAAAGATGAGGCAAAAGGAAAATAAGAGTAAAAGCAAACACAGGAAGCAGGAACGAAGCTAATCTAAAAATAACACAGTATTTTGTGTTATTTTGTGTGATTGCAAATATCAGGCACCAGGTATCGTTCATTTCACTATGAATGGGCCACAAGTTATCTCTCTCAGTACAGGATCGGACAAACAATCTCAATCACAAAATGTAAAGTATTTATTTAAAAAAAAAAAAAAAAAGAGGGGCACCTGGGTGGCTCAGTCAGTTGAGCATCTGACTTCGGCTCAGGTCATGATCTCACAGTTCATGAGTTGGAGCCCCACGTCAAGTTCTGTGCTGACAGCTCAGAGCCTGAAGCCTGCTTTGGATTCTGTGTCTTCCTCTCTCTCTGCCCCTCCCCTACTTTACGCTCACTTGCACGCTCTCTCTCTCTCTCTCAAAACTAAATGACCATTAAGAAAAAACAAAAAACCAAAAAAACAGCAAGGCAACTTCTTAGAACATAATACACGGAGGGAGATATTGTCGGCTGTCTTGCCAGAATCCATTCTCCCCTAAACCTTTCTTAGTAGAGCCTCAGTTTTGTTCAGCTCTCTACCCCTTTCTCATGCAGCACTTAGAGCTGAAGGAATCTGATCCCAGAGAACTGATGGAGAGTACAAGTCAACCGGTGATTGGCTCAGGAATGAGTACATGATTGCGTTTCAGACACACGGAGATGGTGAATGAAGACTTCTGGGAAATTTCTTTCTTGGTGTTAAGAGAGGCCAGTGAGAAGCCAGCATCTCTTTTCTGCTAAATGTGAAAGGAAGCTGCAGTTGCTGCTGACATTGGTCTTCAAACCATGAGGGAAACAAGCCTGAGGACATACCAAATGTATGAGAAGAGACGAGCCAGATGGTTGAAAAGAAATGGATTGAAAGCCCTGATCACACTGCACCTGAAGCCTACACTCCTCTAGACGTCTACCCATAGAAGCCTCGTTGTTTGCTAGTTTCATCCTGGTGCCTGATATTTGCAATCCTAAATGTGTTGATCCATACTCCCTCAAGTGCACGAAAACATGCTCTTTTTCTTAAACTAAACCTCTAAGTCAAATTAGAGTGTATAACAACATGCCCTCTCCCATTCAACGAGCCATACCACAGATAACTCGAGCGTGTATTGTTTTCCAGCTTCCTGTGCTAACTTCTGGGAATGGAATGATGCAAGGGTGACATAATAAGGGCTATAAAGACTAATTTCTACTCTGGGAAGGAGATCTAACCTATTTTGGGAGCAAGAGGCCTCCCTAGGGAGTCCCATTTAAATAGAGACATAAAGAATGAGGAGACCTTTGCCAGGAGAAAGAAGATTGAGGGGGAAGGATATTCAGGCAGAGGAAAGAGCATACGTCAGACATACTGGGAGCACAACGAGTCCAGTAGAGCTGGGGCTGAGATAACGAAGTGGAGAGTTGGGATGACATGAAACTAAGAAACAGAAAGAGGCCTCCTAGGCCACATGAAGCCTTTCGAGCTTCAGCCTTACTGTTATGGGATAACCTAACAGAACTGTAAGCAGGAGTGATGTGATGTGCTTGCACTATGGGGTGCCTCGGTGGCTCAGTCGGTTAAGCCTCCGACTCTTGATCTCAGCTCAGGTCTTTTTTTTTTTTTTAACGTTTATTTATTTTGAGAGACAGAGAGACAGAGCATGAGCAGGGGAGGGGCAGAGAGAGAGGGAGACACAGAATCCGAAGCAGGCTCCAGGCTCCAAGCCATCAGCACAGAGCCCGATGCGGGGCTCGAACTCACAGACTGTAAGATCACGACCTGAGCCGAAGTCGGACGTCCAACCAACTGAGCCACCCAGGTGCCCCTCAGTTCAGGTCTTGATCTCAGGGTTGTGAGTTCAAGCCCTGTGTTGGACTCCACGCTGACCATGAAGCCTATTTAAGACAAAACAAAACAAGTATGACAAGAGGTGGACAGTGGATTGAAAAGGGGCAGTGGCAGATGCTAGAAGCCACATTAGGAAGCACAAACAGTAGTCAAGGTGACCAACGATCATGGCTGGGACCAGATTGGCAGCTATGACAGAAAAAGAAGTATACCGACAGGAGAAATGTAGAGGAAAAGTAGTCTACGATATTTGCTGATAATTTAGATACGAAGAGGATTAGAGAATGAACCTCAGGTGTGTGACTTGTACAACTCGGTCAAAGACAGTGCCATCGGCTGAAACCCCACTAGGCTTGAAGGGAATAAGAAGTGACAATGAGTTCAGTTTGGAGTCTGTTAGTTTTGTTCAATACTTTGTTAAGGAAATGTTCAAATATACAGACAAGTTGAAAGAACTGCACATGTTCCACTCATATACCCACCACCTAACTCCTCTGTTTATGTTTTACTGTATTTTCTTTACCACATCGCGTATCAATCCATCTCATCTTTTGATGCATTTCAAAGTAAATTGCAGAAATTAGCACTTTTAACCTTTAAGCCCCTCAGCATGCATTCTATTGATTAAATATTTGTTTATGGCTCTTGATTTTTTTTTTTTTTTAAGAAAGGCAGACTGCCGCATACGGTGCCTCATTTGGATGTGTCTGGAGTCTCGAAAACCTGACTACCCTATGTTCTCCTACAAATGGACCTGGAGAGCTTGTTGGGAGGTTCCAGCAGGGGAGCACAGCTACCCACATACCCTTGACCCAGGAATGGTGCTCTCAGTTGGGGAAGGTGGTCCTCTTCGAGGCAGTGCACAGCTTCGGGAGGGACGCACATGGAGCGGTGAGGGAGGAGGGGGACCCCCACCTAGCCAGCCAGATCAGCCGAATCCACCCTGGCGATCAACGGCGTGATAGATGTCGCAGCCAGACCGCTCTCACGTCTTACGGCCCTTTTTGAGGCAAATTTACATGGAGCGAAATGCACATATCTAAGTGTACAATGTGATGAGTGTGGTAAAGACACACCTGTGTAACCTAAACCCTTATCATGATACAGAACACTATCATCACTCCAGAAAGTTCTTTTATGCAACTTGCCAACAGTTTCACCCCCAATACTCCAGAAGCAACCACTGTTCTGACTATGCTTCCCTACTGATTAGTTTTTCACCTGTTCTAAAATTTCATTAAAATTCAAAGCACAGTATTTAATCTCTTGTATTTGGCATCTTTCACTCAGTATAATGTTCTGCGATTCACCCATGTTGGTATATGGATCAGCAGCTCATTCCTTTTTTGCTGAGTAGTATTCCAATTGTATGAATATTGCTATTTATTTTGTTTGCCCTCTCTCTCTAATGGAACTCATGTCCTCTATTCTTGCCCTCTTTATGTTAATTGGATAGTTTTTAGAATTCCATTGTAATTCATCTATTGGCTTCTTACATATACCTCTTTGTATCATTTCCTTAGTGATTGCCCTAGACATTAAATAGACATTTTAAAAGTCTCTTAACTCTATTTAGACTTAATATAGTACTATTTTATGTAAAACATGTGAATCATAAGTCTGTATGTCCATTCTCCTCCTTTATCTTTGATGTTACAGCTGTCATTTGTATTCACCTATGTTGACAATTATTTTTTTCTTTCAACACTTTAAGAACATCATTGGCCTCCGTTATTTCTGATGATGTGTCCAATCATTGAATCTCTGTTCCTCTATATGTAATGGATCATTTTCTTCTGAATCCTTTCAACATTTCTTCTTTACCTTTGGTTTTCAAAGTGTGACTATGATATGACTAGACATGATTTTATTTGTACTTATCCTGATTGGGGTTCTTCTTGAATCTCTAAATACGTCCTTTGGCAAATTTAGGAACATTTTTGCTATTTATTTCTTTAAATAAATCTTAGGTCCCATTTTCTATTATCTTCCTGGGGTTCCAATTACATATGTTAGACCTTTTGATATTGTTCCACAGGTACCTGTGACTAACTCATTTTAAAAATATTTTTCCTCTCTCTCCTTCAAGTTGGATAGTTTTGACTGCTGTATCTTCAGGTTAACAGAGTCTTCAGCCATTTCTATACATTTTAAGATACTGTATTTTTTAGTTCTAGAAGTTCTATTTTGTTCTAATTCATAATTTCTTATTTCTGCTGAGATTTTCTGTGTTCTATAATGAGAACATTTGGGAACATTTTCATTTATCTCCATGAGTTACTGTAATAGTTTTAATAGCTGTTTTAAAATACTTATCAGTGAAATCCAACATCTGAGTCATTTTAAGGTTGATGTCCCTTGATTCTCTTTTTTCTTAGTATAGAATCACATTTTCCTATCTCTTTGTAAGTCTAGAAATTTTGGATTTTATGTGGACATTATGAACCTTGCAGAAGCTCCAGATTATGTTATATTCCTCTGAAGAGTGTTGATTATGTTTTTTGTTCTATCAGGCTGTTAACTTAGTTGAGCTCCATGTCTAAACTTTGCCTTTCTTGCAATGGACAATGGCTGAAGTCTCTCTTTAATACTTCTAGCCTCAGCTAGTGTTCTTGGAGTCTACCTCAAGTGAGAATGTCAAGGAGATGTTTAGTCGAATACATGGATTTAGATCTCAGGAGCTAGATTTGGACTAGAGATGAAACGCTAAGAGGAATAAACATACAGATGGTAGATGAAGTCAAAGGCTACCATAACACAAACAGGGTAGCTTAAACCACGGAAATTTATTTTCTCACAATTCTGGCAGCTAGAAGTCTTAGATCAAGGTGTTGATCACATTGGTTTCTTCTGACATCTCTCTCCTTGTCTTATAGATGGCCAGCTGTGTCAAAATGTCCTCTTCTTATAAGGACACTAGTCAGATTAGGGCCTACTCTAATCGTTTCATTTTAACTTAATTATCATTTTAAAGACCTTATCTCCAAAAACAGTCAGATGATAATGTACTGGAGGTTAGAATTTCAACATAGGAATTTGGGAGAGGACACAATTCAGGCCAAGTGGAGTATATTAACAAAGGCCAAAGGAACTGCAATATTTGAAGGTCAGGAAGTGGAAAAAGACAGCAAAAGAGACTTGAAAAATTTTGCCATGAGAGAAGGAAAGTAATCAGGAGAGTATCCCAGGTGCCAAAGGAAGAAAGGATTTCCAGGAGGGCACGGTCAATGTCAACCGCTGCTATAAAGTTAAACTTGACAGGGACTAAAAGACATCCAGTGGGTTTAGTGAAAGAGAAATCATGGGTGACTTTGGTGAGAACTGTTGCAGTGGCATGGTAAGGAGAAGTCTGATTAAAATACATTAAGGGTGAATAAGAGAAGAACCTGGGTGGCTCAGTCGGTTGAGCATTCCACTTCAACTCAGGTCAGTGTTTCACAGTTTGTGAGTTCGAGCCCCATGTCAAGTTCTCTTCTGTCAGTGCAGAGCCTGCTTCGGATCCTCTGTTTCCCTCTCTCTCTGCTCCTCCCCTACTTATGCTCTCTCTCCATCTCTCTCAAAATAAATAAGCATTTGGGGCGCCTGGGTGGCTCAGTCGGTAGAGCGTCCGACTTCGGCTCAGGTCATGATCTCGCAGTCTGTGAGTTCGAGCCCCGCGTCGGGCTCTGTGCTGACGGCTCAGAGCCTAGAGCCTGCTTCAGATTCTGTGTCTGCTTCTCTCTGCCCTTCCCCTGCTCATGCTCTGTCTCTCTCTGTCTCAAAAATAAATAAACATTAAAAAAAATAAATAAGTAAATAAATAAGCATTTAAAAATAAAATAAAAGCACTTTTCTTACTAATACTGGTTTAATAGTATTAGTATAAAGAATACATATGGCCAACCTGATGAAGAGGTACACAGGTCACAGCCCAGAAGCATCCTACATAAAGTAACCTCTGTCCCCAGGGAGTTGGGAGTAAGGCATACTCCTGGCACATAGATGGATTCACTAATCTGAAACTCTCCAACCCCCTTAGTTTAGGGGCTTATATGGAGGTTTCAATGCATAGGCACAATTGATTAAATCATGGGCCATTAGTCATTAACTAGGTCTCCAGCCCCCCTCCCCTCCCAGGATGTCCGTTAGACACAGTGGGCGGATGTCCATGAAACATGGAGTGGGTAGGTGGAGAAGGAAATTTCCAAGCCCTTTAATCGTGCCTTGGTCTTTCTGGCAGCTTATCCCCATTCTGAAGTGTTCCAGGGGTCCCAGTCACATGTCATTTCATTAGCATACAAAAAGATACTCTTGCAAGTGTGCATAAGTTCTTGTGACAGGAACCAGAGTTGAAGACCAAAATCATATCACAATATCAAAATCATGTTCATGGATTGGAAAACTCAACATTGTTAAGGCATCAGTCCTCCCCAAATTGGTCAACAGATTGAGGGCAACCAGAACAAAAATCCTGGGAGGCTGGGTGGCTCAGTTGGTTAAACTTCTGACTCTTGGTTTCTGCTCAGGTCATGATCTCACAGTTGTGACATTGAGTCCCACGTTGGGCTCTGTACTGACAGTGCAGAGCCTGCTTGGGATTCTCTCTCTCCATCTCTCCTTCTGTCCCTCCCTATCTCTCTCTCAAAATAAATAACTAAGTAAGTAAAGTAAATAAATAAATAAATAATCAATCCTAACAGACTAATTTTTCTAGAAATTGACAATCCAATTTTAAAATTTACATGCAAATGAAAGTTGTAGAATAGCCAAGATGATCTTGGGAAAAAAAAGCAAAATGAATTGGAAGATATCAAGTACTTAATTTTAAAATTTACTGTAAAGCAACAAAAACATTTCCCTTATGTGCACCTGAGACCTGACATCTGTTCCCCACACACCAAGGCATTTTTCGCACAGAAAGAGAACATCATAGAGATAACCTAAGTAAGTCAAAGACTTCCTGAGGATGTAAGTTGTGATGTTATCATATCATTCACAGTAGAGGACACAACCAAATCAACAAAAGGTTCTTGGTCTCAGAAGAAAATTACTGGCCTACTGTAGACTGATTTTCAATTCTGTTTACTTTAATTGAATATTTCTCAAAGTGTACCCCTTGGTAATGATATTTCATAAAAAGGAAAAGAGGGAAGAAAGAGGGGAAGGAAGGAGGAAGGGAGGGAGGAAGAAAGGGAAGAAGAGAATTCTTAATCAATTAAATTTGTGGCAATAAGTCAAAATTTGTTGAACTCAGGACTTCCCAGAACCTTTAATATACTAATGTGCACTGTAAGTCTCCAAGATGGCAAAGAGTAGATAGACTTTTGTGTTTGAAACCCTTTTAAAAATTCACCAGTGTTCAATGGAACAACATACTTTGAGAAATGCTATCTCCTGTCAATGGAAAAATGCTACAAATATAAATTTATCTTTTTTTTTTGACTCAAGAAAGAGCTAATCTTTAAGCTTATGAGGCAAACCTTATATTTTAGGTGACATGAAGCATCTACTTTTTAACAACAAAAACCCATAGACTGAGCAGCTAGGAGATGCACTTTCTTCTAAATATCTTTGTGAAGTTGGGCTTAGTATCGCTTTAATCCTCTCTAATCCAATTTCCTTCCTACAGCTGTAAAAGCAGAAATCCCCTAGTCACAGAGTTCTTTGTATTGGCCAAATATAAATGTATTTGAATAACAGAACGAAAGAGAATACAAATGTTAGGATGGAAATCCCCAGACTGTCTGGTTAGAAATTTGCTGCGATTGTCCTGGTTCTTATTCTTTGAGTACTGACCATATTATGACCTTGGGCTTAGTTCCAGTACCCCACAGACAGAGTGAGCTCAAAAGTTGCTGGGCAAAGCCACCAGGGATGGGGCAAATCAGCAAAAACAAAGAAGGGTCCACTTTGTGGGCCTTCCCACCCACAGTTGCACTCACTCAAATGTTTCCCTCCTCAACCAGGCTGATGGGAATAGTTGTGGGGGAAAAGAGACAAGGAAGGTTCTTTAAAGAATCTACAGTGATGGGGAGCCTGGGTGGCTCAGTCGGTTAAGCATCTGACTTTGGCTCAGGTCATGATCTCATGGTTTGTGAGTTTGAGCCCCTTGTCGGACTCTGTGCTGACAGTTCAGAGTCTGAGCCTGCTTTGGATTCTGTGTCTCCTTCACTCTCTGTTCCTCCCCTGTTCATGCTCTGTCTCTGTCTCTTGCTCAAAAATGAATAAACATTAGGAGTGCCTGAGTGGCTCAGTCAGTTAAGCATCCGACTTGGGCTCAGGTCATGATCTCATAGTTCCTGAGTTCGAGCCCCGCATCGAGCTCTGTGCTGACAGCTCAGAGCCTGGAGCCTCCTTCAGATTCTGTGTCTCCTCTCTCTCTCTGCTCCTCTCCTATTCATGCTTTGTCTCTCCCTCTCTCAAAAATAAACAAACATTTAAAAAATGAATAAACATGAAACTTTTAAAAAAAAGAATCTATAGTTATAAACCCCCCCAAATCCAGATGATTAGCCCTAGAGGGAAAATTTGGAAAAAGACCTTAGAGTTGGTGAGAGTCCATGCTCCAAAGTATCTTTCACCATATATTTTTTTTCTTTTTATCTTGTTAGAGTGAAATCCCATGAATTAGGGGCGCCTGGGTGGCTCAGTCGGTTAAGCGGCCGACTTCGGCTCAGGTCATGATCTCACAGTCTGTGAGTTCGAGCCCCACGTCGGGCTCTGTGCTGCCGGCTCAGAGCCTAGAGCCTGCTTCAGATTCCGTGTCTCCCTCTCTCTCTGCTCTTCCCCTGCTCATACTCTGTCTCTATGTCTCTCAAAAATAAATAAATGCTAAAAAAAAAAAAATTAAAAAAAAATCCCATGAATTAAACATTCATTTAACGTATGTTCATTTTAGAAAATTGGAAACATCTCTAGTGAGACGCTATTTAACATGCATCTGGACTATGACTTTAGTCAATCGAGACACTTTCCTCTTAACAGTTGAAATTATTTGCAGGCAGAATAGGATCATGATGGGCAGTCCAGGGAGGGTAAGACCCGTGGGGGAGGGGTGCAGTCACTGGAGGAGGGCATGGCAAAGAACATGTATACGACTCATACAATCATAGAGAAACACAAAAATGGAAAGTATAAAAAAGGAAGATGTTAAAGACAAACTATCCAATTCCAAATGGCTCCTAAGGCCTATCCTTCTTCTTTTCTTCCTCTTCCCTCCTTCGTCATATGCCGTCCTGCTCAAGGGAACGAGGACAACTGGGACTAAGGTTAGGCCAGATTGTGGATGAACTTGGCTTTTATAAGCTAGTCTGACAAGCTGAAAAACACCTCCTATTGTGATGGCCAAGCACATTCCAAATTCCAAAGGGCCTCCTTATAAGAGAAATCTCTTGGGATATAATCTGTTCATGAGTTGATAATTTGGAGTAACATCCGATCAATAAATATTTACTAGGTGCCTACTACATGCAGGCCTTGCTAGGTGTTGAAGATGCAATGGAGAATAGGAGCCATTGTCTCTGTTCTCACAAAGCTTAATGATCATATTCGTATTTCAAAGGTCACTCAGAAGTGCAAAAAGTGGGTTAGAGGGAAACAAGATTGGAGCCAGAAGACCAGCTAGGAGGCCTCTTCAGAAATGCAAGGAAGGAGTTGGCCCTCAATCTTCACTTCTGAGTGGAAGGGAATTTGCAAGACAATCGCCTTGTGTATTTTTAGCAGAACTTGTATTTGTTTTAAATAAATGTGATTATTTTTTTAAGTATTTTTTAACGTTTAGTTTTGAGAGACAAAACATGAGCAAGGGAGGGGCAGAAAGAGAGGGAGACACAGAACCCAAAGCAGGCTCCAGGCTCTGAGCTGTCAGCGCAGAGTCTGATGCAGGGCTTGAACCTACGAACAGCAAGATCATGACCTGAGCTGAAATTGGATGCTTAACCGACTGAGCCACCCAGGCGGTCCCGGAACTTGTATTTTGATTAGTGGAATAACAGGCACTCTGCACCTCTAGGATTACAATGAATAATTGGTTTGGTTTTAATAGTCTACACCAAAACCTTACACCACAGTCTTTGGCTGCAAACTGCTCCCTCTCTAGTGGGAGGGACCACAGAAAGTCCTCGGGCAGATCTTGCCATGTGTAGCCAGATGGATGGAACTGGAGGGTATTATGTTAAGTGAAATAAGTCAGTCAGAAAAAGGCAGATACCATATGTTTCCACGAATAGGTGGACTTTGTGAGACTAAGCAAAAACCAGGGGGAGGGGAAGAGGGGAAAAGAAAAAAAGACACAGAGAGGGAGGGAGATAAAACATAAGAGACTCTCAAAGACTAAGAACAATCTGAGGGTGAAGGAGGTGAGGGAGGTGAGGAAGGGGGGAGAAGGGGTGACGGGCATTAAAGAGGGCACGTGTTGAGATGAACACTGGGTGTTATATGTAAACCAATTTGAAAATAAACTATTAAAAAAAAAGGGAGAAAAAGTACGGTTAGGGCATATGTAGCTGCAACCCCTCATTGGGGTGAGCAGTGGCTTCTAGATCCCTTTGTTGGTTATTGGAAGACCCTGAAACCAGACACAGTATCTTAGGGCTCTCCACTTAGACCTCTCTCCGCCATTTCTAACCATCTACCTGGCTATTTCACATTTTGAGAAACACACCTCCAGTCCTTTGCATACCGTCTAGCAAATCATAAAAATGGGCTGAAGGAACAGACACAGAGTGTGTTTATGGAACAGTATGTGTTTGCATTCTCCATCATGTCTCTCTTCACTTCACGGGTTTCCTTTTTCTCTCCTGTTAGTACTCACCTTCCTATGCTTAAGAAGTCTGGCTTCTTTTTGTGAGTTATCACTTAGCCATCCTTTCTGGAGGTCCTAACACCCTAATGATCAGTGATACTTTGATTCAATTTAGAAAATGTTCCTAAGCACCTACCCTCTGTAAAACTCCATCTTGACTGCTGGGGGGGTGGGGCCACAGAAATGATGAGGAGGAACCCGACGGGCCCTTCCTTCAAAGAGTAATTTTTTTCTGAACTTTCTGGCTCCACTGAAATGTTCTTTAATCCTCATTATTAGCTCCATAGTTCTGCCCACTGTAGCTCCCCATTGCCTCTGAAACATAAACTTCCGGGCTATGATAGATTGTTACATTAACGGCCCCAAATGAATCACGCACCTAGTAAATCTCACCATTCCCTAGGATACCCACCCCCCACACTGAATCTGATGGAGCTTGGTCATGTGACTTGTTTTTGGCCAGTGGACACGAGCAAACACAACACTAGTGGAGGTTTGACAAAAGTTTGGGCACTGCAGCTTTCTCTCTTGGAATACTGGCACTGCCGTGTGGAGAAGCCACATTTCAACTCCTTGAGGATGAAAGATCATGGAGAAAGGAGCCCAGCTGGCCCGGCCAGCCCAGCTGCGCCCAGAGGGCAATGGACCTGCCAGCTGAAGGCGGCCTCATGCGAGAGCCCAGGCGAGACCAACAGAAGAACCACCCAGCCCTGCCAGAGAATCCTAAGAAATCATTGTTGTGTACACCAATGTTTGGGTTGTTTTGTTACGCAGCAAATGGTAACTGACGTGTAGGACTTATTTTCAAAACCTTCCTATGTGTCTTGAAAGAGTTACATTTAAAAAAAATTTTTTAAGTTTATTTATTTATTTATTATTATTTTTTAAATGTTTATTTATTTTTGAGAGACAGAGAGACAGAGTGTGAGCAGGGGAGGGGCGGAGAGAGAGGCAGACACAGAATCCGAATCAGGCTCCAGGCTCTGAGCCATCAGCACAGAGCCCGATGTGGGGCTCGGACTCACAGACGTGAGATCATGACCTGGGCTGAAATCAAGAGTCAGACCCTTAACCGACTGAGCCACCCGGAACCCCGGAAGAGTTCCATTTTAGTCCTGAAGGTCTTTGGCCAACACTTTGCATTGCTATGCTTAGGTCTACTGTGCAAGAAGGAAGACTGTGGCCTCTTGAACTCACCTGGCTTCAGAGCCTTCTTGGCTTTGTGGCTTTGGAAATTTACTTGACCTCTGTAAGCATCAGTTTTCTGCCTTAGAGCAGTGTTTCTCAAAATGTGTTCTACTTGCCTCAGAATTACCTGGGGTTTTTGTTAAAAAGTAGGTTAAGCAGCTTTTTTTATAATTAGCCCCAAACTGGAAACAATGTCATCATCCATCAGCTGGTGAAAGGATACCATATAGTCATACAAAGAAATACTTCTCAGCGCTAAAAAAAATCCTCACTATTGATATGCTGAGCATGGTTGGTTTCCTGCTGGCAGACTTTAAATTGGGCTGGTTCCTAGAAAGAAGATTAAAACCTGGAAGGGCGAAGGGAACCACTTTCTTCCCACAGGGTAGACTAAGAAGCAAGGGAAGGAGGATTTCATGGGGCACCTGGGTGGCTCAGGCGGTTTGAGCTTCTGACTCTTGATCTCAGCTCAGGGCTTGATCTCAGGGTCCTAAGTTCAAGCCCCGTACTGGGCTCTGCACTGGGTGCCTACTTAAAATTAAAAATAATAATAATAATAAAAGATTTCTGGGGGAAGAATGCAGCCTCCCAGCAGAAAGAAGCTGCCTGGGTCACTACAGGCTCCCTCTGGAGACTCCGCTGTAAGCCCGCCCTACAGTCTTCGAGACACCCCTGCACCCTTATCGCAAACTCCACCCCTTTCTTCTTTAAACTGACTTGAATTACATACTGGATTGTAGCAGCTGTAGTGTTTGTCTAACAATGTATTGCCCCACTCCCTTCTGAAGACCTCCCTGAGAAGTTCCTGTCCCAATTTTCAGGAGGTTCTAGCAGGACGAACCACCATGGAAATTCGCCCATGGGTGAGCACGTGATCCAGACTGGCCAATCAGGGAGCCCCACTCCCTCGGCCACAATGAACGGTTTGTGCATGGACATATGACCAGGCAAACCCAATTACTGTCTTCCCTAGAATTGACACAGGGAGTTGGAAAGGAAGTAGTGTTTTGCTAAGGTGGCTAAACCAAGAACGTGTGAGTGTAAGGCACTCAACTACCATGTGACCCTTTGTGCAGAGACTTTGAATGGAGGGAGGAAGTGGGAGAGGGAAACGCATCTCTGAAGACATTAAGCCTTAGATTCCATCCTGCCTAAAACCAGATCCGTTCCTAGATTGTCCGGTTATGTAAGCCAATACATTCTTCTCTTTCTTTGTTCAGCCCGGCTGGAATTGGATTTCCACCCCTTGCAACACAATGGGTTCTGGCTAATATAAGTTCAATTCTATTACTTGCCACCAAAATTCCCACTAATGGAACAATACTTAAAAATACAGGATTTTATAAAGTCTTGGAGTTCAGACAACTGTCCCGTAGAATGAACAAGCCCGTGGTTTTGGCAAGGGCTTCCAAGCAACCCCTGTTAACTTCTCCAGGTCCCCTTGCTTTTGGTCTCTGTTATGGGTCAAATTGTGTCTCTTCCACCCAAAAAGAGGGGTACATTAAAGTCCTACTCTGGTACCTCACAATGTGAGCTTATTTGGGAATACGATTATTGAAGAGGTAATTGGTTGAGATGAAGTCATACCGCAGTAGGGTGGGTCCTGAATCCAGTATGACGGGTGTCCTTACATGAAGACAGGGACCCAGAGAGAATACCATGTGGGCAGGGAGGATGCACCTACAAGTGGGGACCACCAGAGCAAGGAAAGAGGCGTACAGAAGGGATTTTCCCTCAGAAGAGACCAAATCTGCTGACATCTTATTTTTAGACTTCTGGCCCCCAAAATGGAGTTAATAAATGTCAGTTATTGTAACTGTACCCAGATTGTAGTACTTTGTCATAGCAGCCCCGGGAAACAAGTACAGTCCCCGGACCAGACACCCAGCGCTGTCTGGGTGATGACTGCAGGTACAGAAGGTACCTCCTCTCTTTAGGTCGGAACGACTGTCCTGAGACCACCCTGCTGCTCCACTACTCCCCTTTCAGCTTGTTTTCTTCTCGCTCTAGGGTAACTGGAGACTTAGATGGAAGCTCTGGTAGGATGGCCCATAGTCAACACCGAGGGAACTGAGTTCCGAGCCCAGTTTCCAAAGGACTCGAACATCTGAGGAAGGGGGCATTCACAACCGGCTGCAACATGGGAGATGCGGACAGTGAGAACCACGTGCCTCGGCCCAGCCAGCAGCGAGACAGGCGCCCAACAGCTGGCATCCTGGGCCCCATTCCGAGCCTGTGTCTGGGGCATATATATGGCAACCGTCCTGCAGAGCACGGGAACTGCCCTTCTCCTTTCCCAACAGCCAGCCCCGCACCCCAACACTACCTCCGGATGGCCATCCCAGGGCACAGGAAAGGGATGGGGACGGGGAGCTGGACAAGAAGCGCAGCACCCACACACCCTGGCGCCTCCGTCCTGAGGAGACACAGAGGACAGAAGAGCCCAGCTGGGCTGCTTGTTCTCTGTGGCAAACGAACAGAAGGTGGGGATGGCCCGGCAGAGCACCAGCACGGGGCGACAGGTGCCCAGGCTGAGAGCTACACGGTTCCGCTGAAGACAGTCTCGACACGCTGCAAGAGAGCTTCACAAGATGAGCAGGTAAGTGTTTCCCAAGTAGTTTTTCCTCTAGAGTTTTTCATAATCTCCCTTCTCATTCACCAACTCTTCACTCTGTTGGGAGGACCTACCAACCTGGCCCTCCAGCTAACTGTGGGAGCAGTCGCTGAGTCCATTTTCAAGTCTCATCCAAGGGTGGGGGAAGAGGTAGGATGGAGAGCCATTTTTTCTACCGAAAAAGAATAACCTAAAGACCAACAAGGAGCAAGTTTGTGGCTTTAGAAGAAAAAAAAAAGAAGTGTCCTCCTAAGAGATGTCAGATACTGGATTCCCAGCAACGGCTCCGCTAAATGGGCATTTATTGATTTAGCGTTCGAGCGAGATCGGTGCCAAGGAATAGAGCAAACTGTTCCTATCCTTCAGTCCACATGGGTTGTGGTGACCGAAATCCCACAGGCAGCAAGTGAATCGAGGTCAGGCTTCTCTGTATGACGCAAGCTCCCCCCAGGGGTACTGGCTGTGTCGGTGACCAGCAACTTTGTCCCTTCCTCCCTCACCCCACCCCTTGCCCTGTCCCTGCCTCACTGCCCTGTCCAGCCCCCACGCTTACCTAAATTCACCTCGGGCCCAACCTGAGCTCTCAGCTTCTAGAAATCTCTGGGCATCTGTAGGTAGGGAAGATGTGGAATAGGATCATACCACGTCCGATTCCTCACCAGCTTAAGAAAGGTCAGCATATCCAAGGCCACCAAAGATGGTTCTTTGATGGAGATGGTCATGGACAAGAGAACTGAAATCTTGCGTCTGGGACTTTTTTTTTTTTTTTTTTTTGCATTGCTTTCAGTTTTAGATATAGCCCTTAAACATGTGTCAAATCTTGAAACTGGAAGACAACTTAAGGACAACCCACTCCCACAGCATGTGCCAACATCGCTGTGGGCCCAGTGGGAATTCCATCAAAAGACCCCAAGGGAACACAGGGTATTCTTGCCCAGATGCTCTGTCCGTCCCTGCCCCTCTGGGCATCTCCCCCATCCCTTGAAGGTTTAGAGTCTCGTCTTTCTTCAGGTCTCTTTTCCACTTTCCTAAAGGGTTTTGCTTATGTCGATAAGCGCAAATAGGAAAGAAAAAAATGACTCCATTTTAACCACCTTCACGATCTCTTTCTCTCTTGTAGACTCAGAACTATAGTGTCCAGGTATGAAAGATTCAGAAGTTTACATCTGGCCACTGTAGATCTCACTTAGCGCAAGAGAAAAAAAAGAAACAAAGTAAAGGTAGGGATAGACCCAGGCCCCCATCTGGGAAGCAATCGGCAGCGGGAGAAAAAAGCACGAGGGGAAGTTCTAAGTACAATGGAGGCCGCCAGTCAGTCTCAGGTCAGCAGGGTGAAGGGCATCCCTGCTTATGCAAATAAATAGCATCTTCTTCAAATCACCAGGAAGGTGAGATCTTTGGTTCAACAGAGAAGCCCTTTGTTATAAATATTTAGGAAACTGTATGTTGCCTTCAGAATTTACATTTTATTATTCTACATGTCCTTAGCAATAGCAAATCCTTTTAGGACACGTCTGATGAGAGGAAGAAGTCTAAAGTCATTCGGAGTAAAGCCTGCCTAATAAGCTGGGTGATTACCTCTTAGGTCAAAATCTAGGTGACCTAAAGGTACATCTAGGCCAGTTCTGTCATTATTTTTCTCCCGTGCTCTGCAAAAGTGCCCAGAAGGGAGGCCAGCGATCACCATGCCCACCAATCAGTGGGTCCTGACAGTGTTAGATCCAGTGTACCAAGTGCCACCAACTAGTAGGGTCAGTGTCACGGGAGAAAAAGTCCTTGTCCTCTGAAGACCTTAACTTTTCTGGGTCTGTGGAAGCCTTGTGTTTGAGTCCTGAGTCTTCTCTCCAACTCCCGTCTCCCACCCAGCTCCCTATCAGAGGTACTTTGCCAGTCTTCCTCAAACGTTGCAATCAAGGCCAAGAGGAATTCCCCCCCAGTGTCCCCCTGCAGCTCAGAGACCCTTCCCCCTTTAAACCACTCTAACAACAGAAAATAAATGAAGCAAAGTGAACATCCCGTCCCCAATCTCACATGCCTAGGATACTCCGGACAGTTTCTCAGGGGCGGGGACTCTAAAGCATGCTTTTACCTAAGTCAGTATACATATCTTGAACGCTAGACACAGTCCACTGCAGTAGCTACACCTGCACACTCTCTGTAGAGCCTAAATAGGTTGTGAATGCCTCGGCCCAAACTGCCTTAAATCCTAAGCCTGGAGAGCCCTTGGTACAGCCACGACCCATACCAATGTCCCTCCAGGCAGGACCCAGGCGGACTGTGGGACAAGCGAAGCTGTACTGCTGGGCTTGCCCAAGCACCAAGCGGCAGGGTCAATACTGCTTCCTGGCTCCAGCAAGTCGGCAGCCCAGGGCCAGGCTCTGGTCTGACCTCCTACTGCGTCCTGGGCTGAGTCCCTCTGCTCTCCTCCCTACTCGCCTGGTGAAGACAGAGTTGGAATAAGAGGGAGCCGTTGGGAAAGTGCCCAGGGAGCCGATCTCGTATGTAATGAAATAGGGGAAATTGTATCGATCGGCACTCTGAATAGCTGCAAGGTGCAAGAGGGAAATGAGGACGTTTCTGTAGGACGTATCTATTGGCTTGGGCTGCCCAGCATCTAGGTCCTTGCCTTTTGGCACCAAAAATCATAGTTTCCCTGGGGAACCCCCTCCCCTCTTCCAGTGCATGTGGTTTGGGGGTTGGACCCCACCAGGTTGTAGATGTTGGCATGTGACCCAAGCATGGGCCGATCACAGCAAGCAATCCCTCTGGTTTCAGTAATCGGTTACTGGTTGGGCAAATGACCAAAGTCAATTCCATGATACTCAACTCTTTGGGCATACTTTTGAGAACTGTTAGACTCTTTCTACTGGGGCAGCCAAGAACGCCTGATGGCCTGATGGCCTCTTGCCTACTAGAGAACAAGGCAGGAGAAGGACCAGAGATATGGGACAAAAGTGATGAGTCTTGATGGCATCAGTTAAGGCTCAAGATCCAGCGAGGCCCTAAGTGAGATGCGGCCTTGGCCTTTTCCTTTAAATGTGTCACTCCATTCCCAATTTTGCTGAAGCCCGCTTGTTTTCAGCCACTTATACTCAGGTCAAACAAAACATCCTGGTTAGTAGGACTTCCTAGGGAATGCTTAGTCGACAAAGATGAGAAAGCTGGGCTCCAATTCCACCGTGCAGATGGGAGAATCTGAGACGCTTCTTTTCTACCCCTCACAGAAGGTTCATCCTCTTATCTCTGAATAAATACCCAGCAAATATTTAAATAATGCCCACTTCAAAGGGCACCAAGTCAGGCCAGCTGGAGACACTCCTATATCAGCATGCAGAGCTAGGAACCGAAAGTTCCATGTTCAGGTTCTGGCTCTCCACTCGTTCTGTGGCCTGGAGGATGTCCTCCAGCTCCTGTAAGTCTGAACACAAGGGCCCAAGAGGCTAAAGTCAGTTTGGGGAAGGATTCTGAAATCCATAGGACAGTAACAACTGTGAGTCAAGGCAATCTGAACACCTGCCACCTTGGGAGGCTGAGACTTTGGGAGGAAAACATCCTGAAGGAAGAAAGTGGCACTTTATCTCAAAGTGAGGAGGCTCAGCTTGGCCTTTTCAGTACCAGCAGATCAGTGATGCCAAATGGAATGTCACCTGTTTGAATGACGACTGAGAATGGCTCAATAACTGAACTGACCTCTAGTCTTCCCCTTCTCCTCATCTACCCCGACACAAGCAAACATTCCAGAACATTCCAGAATGATCGCATGACCAAAGTAGGTGACCAACAGGAGACGACTACTGAGGAGAACATAATTACACAACGTTAATGATCATTCCAGCCTTTTCGAGAAAACGTGGGGACCTCGCCTCTTTTAAACATCTGAAATTTCCACATACCTGTTCCTTACACAACGGGATCTGCTGGTTGAGGAGGTATTTAATGGAACAAGAATGAAATTACCAGAATGCTCTACAGTGAATCTGTGTATTATTCAGAACACCATAAATGCTTAGCATTTGGAAAGAGAGTTGCAGAGAAGGTGCCAGTCACATTGCGTGTTCAGCGTTCACAGACCCCTTGGCGCCGCAGATTCCGGTAAACAGATAAGACACATGGGACGGCCCCTGGGGGACCAGGGCACCGCTGTTCCCCCGGCAGCCCCCTCCTCCTCCTCCTCGTGTTTCGCCAAAGCTGTTTTCTCAGTATCGTTAATAAAGGCGCTCGCCGGGAACCCCTTCGGTCTGAGGTTAGGCTGTTCTCCCCTTCCTCCTCCTCAGGTAGGTGGACACGAAGTTCAAGTTCTCTTCGTTACCTCCTACCCTTGGGTCAACTTCAGGGCTCTGATTGAACCTCTGCTTCCATTTCACCTTCTGAACTCCCAAAAGACAAAACTCAGGACTGCAAAGAGCGCCACTCAGGTTGTCAAGAGCTGCAAGGGTTTATCATTGACGCTCGGCATCAAGGGCTTTCGAAACCATCCACGCAAGTTCTACATCTTAGAGAAGACCCTCAGAGGAGAGCCAGGCGGGCTCTTTTCTGGAGAGCCCATTAGCAGAGGAGCAGGGCGGAGGGGCTTGTTTGGAGTGCAAGAGTCTCTTTTTAAAAGCCCACTTAAAAAGCCCAAGCTCTCTCTCCTCATCCCCAGGTCTGCTGCCTTGGAAACTCTATCTTCACGTCTGCTGGTAGGTGATGCCCCTGTCAGAGTTCTCTGAAAATCCAAGTGCTTGGGGGTCAAGCTGTCCCAAGATCATGGCCTGCCACTTCTCTGCGGTGCCCCCTCCCCAAGCGTTTCTCCCTGACCCGTGACCGAGACTCGTGCTAACCAGCCACAGGCTCTGGCACTCTCCCCGGACCCTGCCAGCTCAACTTCTACACACGCGTCCTGACCTCTTCTTCCTCAGGGCTCAGATGCGCTCTCCTGCCATGTTAAGGTTCTGAGCCAAGATGTAAGGAACAGTCGATGGTATGCTCCAGAAGCCAGGGACGCCGTAATTATCACATGACGGACAAAAAGAAAAAAATCCCAGCCTGTCCACATACCTGACACTTCCGATGCCTCGAAGCCCAGACAAGAAAAAAAGATGGTACGGGGTGGGGGGGACCGGTGGCCGCTGCTGAGGGTCACGTATGGGTGACAGACACAGTAAGGCTGGGGCGAGGGTGAGACGCGACTCTGGACTTTCTGCCGGGTTCCCAAAACTGCTCAGCTTCTCACAAACACTCCAGTCAAGAACGGCGGAGTTTTTTTTATTAAGTTTACTTACTTGTGAGAGAGAAAAAGGGTGAGAGCACAGCGTGTGGAAGGAGGGACAGGCAGAGAGAGGAGAGAGTCCCAAGCAGGTTCCGCGTTGTCAGTACAGAGCCAACCCATGGCTTAAACTCACGAACCGTGAGATCCTGACCCAAATCAAGGACTGGATGCTTAACCGACTGAGCCGCCCAGGTGCCCCAAGAATGGAGGAGCTTACCTCTTCCTAAGAAATATCCCACTAGACCAGAAACGCCCAAATGTGATCTGCAGAATAAGAGCACTATATATAAAACTTTTATTTTTTTGGCAGGTACGGAGAGTCCGTGGTCAGGTTGGTCTGAAAAGAGGCAGATTAGACAAAGGCAGCTCCAGCGGCAGGGCTTCCCGGAGCTCCGTTAATGCACATTGTGACGCTCCGAGCCTGGGCTGGACATGATGGCGCGGTCTACACCTCCAATAAGCGCTTTCCGGGGGAGCATCCGGTGATGCTAGGGTCCCGTGGAACGTGCTCTGGAAAGTACTATAATGGACCAGATCTGGTCAGGGAAAGCATTCCGGAGTCGGCAGAGGAAGACACACCTCTAACGGATTCTTTTTTTTTTTTTTTTTAACCCACCAAGTCTATGCTGAGAGCAGAGACTATTAAAGAGAACGCCTGCAGAAGGGAGAGAACACTGAAGAAAGCAGAGTTGAAACGGGAGAGGGCTGAATTCTGATGACATCTTGGTTCCTCGGGGCGAGGGCGGGGGGAGGAGGTTGGGTGAGGGGAGGAGTAGCTCTAGGCCCAACAGCCCTGAGGCAGAGCCCAGCTTCTCAGTTGGCCCCGACTGGGCAGATCCTGCCATTCTGCACTGGAACAAAGCAAGCTTCATGGAGACGCCCACGGGCCTTCTTTCTAACCCCAGCATTTTTCATGGGACAGTATGACCCTGACCGCATGCAGGCGCCTACGTATCTCATCTCTGTTCTAGCCGAGCACATCCAAGTACTTGATGTGAAGATAAACCCTGGGACTCAGGCTGCATTTACCAGTGAGGGCGGAGCCTGCTTTGAATCCTCCCTGGGGATCAAACACCTAGAAAGAATCCTGAGCACTTAGTACCTAACCAGGTCCCATTTTGCAGATGAGAAAATCAGCCTCAGGTGCAGGACCCGCCCAATGCCACACAGCACGGCTTCACCCGCTCTGCTGAAACCCGAGAAACCAAAAGCTTTCCTCAGGAATTCCTGAGGGGCGCCTGGCTGGCTGGGTCGGTGGAGCGTGTGACTCTTGGTCTCAGGGATGTGAGTTCAAGCCCCATGTTGGGTGTGGAGTCTACTAAAGAAATTATTGAATGAACGTTTTTAAAAAATAAAGGCTTTCAAAAATAACTTTAAAAGCATAGCCACATCAAACCTTGAAAGGCAAACCCACTCCAGACCATCTCAGGTTAACAGGGAGAATTCACGAACAACTAAGCTACGTGCCACCCTAAATAAACATGTATGAGAATGGGGGAGTGTTACAGGGGACAGGGAGGCAGTGGTGGGCGGCACATTTTTTTTGGCACCATCTCACACAGCGACCTCAACTGCGCAGAGGAAACCCACGTGTGGGGAGGTAAATTATCTAACGTCCCAGCAACTGGCCAGGAGCCACGCTGAACCAGAACGCAAGTGTGTCACACTTACCTTCGGAGATCACCATCCCCTCGCCTGCAGACCCAGTGGAAGGCTCTGAGCAGAGCAGCACTCACGCCCAGAACCACCAGCATCAGAAGGACCAGAGAGGGAGTGGCCCATCCACCAAAACTCCGACCTGGTCCCTTCCACAGGGCCAACCAGGCCTGTGCTCAGGCTTGGGGCCACAGTGTCTGACAAGTGTGGGCCGGATGTGACGAGGAATTAGAGCAGCCCCAGACAAAATGCAAGCTTTTCTTTGCTTGCGTAAAGGAGTGGCGTGGCTTGGTCTCTGTGAGATGCCAAACGCTGATAAATTCTTCCACCCAAACGGCCTCTCAGACCTGGTCTACTCGAGTACAAAAAGAGCCGGCTTGCCACGGTCTCATTACCCAATAGTCACTTGTGAGGAGCAGGCTGGGGCCACCTGAAGCACGCGCTGCTTCTCCTCCGCCCTGGACTCAGCAGAGGAACAGTGGAGATCGGGCTGGGCACGTGGCCGGTGTGCTGCTTTCCCGTTCACCACGGACTGGAGACACTGCCCACGGCGACACCCACAGGTCTCCAACCAAGTACCAACAGGCAAAGGGAATGGAGCCCCACATTCTAACCCTCACACCATGAGCAAAGTCCCCAGTAAACCCATTTCATCGCCCCATCTAGGCCCCCTCACCTCAGCTAGGTGCGTGCTGCCCCCACCTTGGGCACGGCCAACCCTGTGGTGATTCCTTATTTCCTTGGTGTTTCCTCTTCTCCATCTACCTCTGATTTTAACCACTTTTCCAGCCTCTACTCCATCCTGCCTACTTCCTCCCCTGCTGTTAGCACCTTCCACTGTTCCACTCAAGTCAGCATAAAACTGTCTGCCAGCGTGGGCCTCGCTGAGGATGCTCCCAAAACAGAAGACAGCAGAAGGTGGCCACCTCTGCTCAGGCGGTTAAGCGTCTGACTTCAGCTCAGGTCATGACCTCATGGTTCGTGGGTTTGAGACTCACGTCGGGCTCTGTGCTGACAGCTCAGAGCCTGCAGCCTGCTTCAGATGCTGTGTCTCCCTTGCCCTCTGCGCCTCCCCTGCTCACACTCAGTCTCTCTCAAAAATAAATATACATTAAAAATTTTTTTAAAAAGGTGTAGTGGCCACCTCATGGGCTTTTGGGACCGTGAGAACATAGGCACATGAAACAACTTAAGCTTTTGGGGGTTTTTGTTGGGTCTGCCATAGGTAATGTCCGTCACCACTTTTTTACCAGAAAAGATTGAAAAAACCAACCATGAGGCTTAGCTGCCCTAGGAGGGCACCCTGAATTTCCACACAGCGCCCCCGTTGCTCTTCCCTCATTAGCAGGTCTTGCTACAGTATCCTAGCCTCCTCCCACCCCTTATCAACTGCCTTGAGGAACACGGTAAAGTAATTATGAAGGTCGCTGGCTGGGGCTTTCACAGAATGTAGCTGAAAGCCAGAAGCAGGGCCTGGTAGATGACAGAAAGGCAAAAGCCTTTGTTCTGCCATGACCCCCAACAAGGTCGCAGGTATATCTGCCCTACCAAAAAAAAACAAAAAATTGCTAGCCTCCCTGAATTCAGAATGGTCTTCAGACAGACAGCAAACAGAAAGACCAAGACCGAAAACCTGGCCTAAAATACTAGAATCAACAAGCCACCCTAGGGGTAGCTGGACGAACCAGGAGCTCATATAAGAAGGTGCAGACTGGAGGAGCTAAACGTCACTAAGACGGACCAGCAACTTGCACAGAATGGCTTCTGCCCAGTGAGTAGTGCTGCTTCTCGTGAGCACTGAAGAAGGGGCTGGGAACAGGCGTACAAATGTGAAATCTCTCCTTCTTTGGCAAGATCATCACCGCTGCCACCAGACCTTCCCACCGCAGAAGCAGCTCTGGCAGACGGAGGGCTGGAGACCACCAGAGGCTTCCAGGTTCACCGCAGACAGCAGCACGCACCCCTTCTGCTGCTTGATCTGCCTGGAGCCCGCTTGCCGCCCTAAACTGGCCGACGATACCATTTCCAGAGCTTGCTGCGAGAAACAGAAACCCTGCAGGATCGTATCTGACGTGTCCAAAGCAACGTGGCCCCTCAGTTCTATGTTTAATCACGCACAGGTCCAAGTTCAACCAGCGGCACGCAACAGGACCGCAGCATGTGACCGGGGAACGGATGAAGAAGACATGGTGTACGTACACGACGGAGTATCCCTCGGTGACCACAAAGAATGAAATCTTGCGAATTACAACAGTATAGATGGAACTGGAGGGTATTACGCTGAGTGAAATAAGTCAGAGAAAGACAAACATCGTACGATTTCACTCATATATGGAATTGGAGAAACTCAACAGATGAACATAGGGGAGGGAAGAAAAAATAAGACAAAAACACACAGAGAGACAAACCAGGAGACTCCAATACAGAGAACGAAGTGAAGGCTGCTGGAGGGGTGTTGGGTGGGGGGTGGGCTGAGCAGGTGATGGACATTAAGAAGGGCCCTTGTTGGGATGAGCACTGGGTTTATATGTAAGTGATGAATCACTAAATTCTACTCCTGAAACCATTATTACACTAGCTTGGATTTAAATTAAAAAAAAAAAAGAAAATGGTTAAAATGGTAACATTATTTTATATATATTTTACTACAATAAAAAAATCCATTTTTCAATCATAAAGAAAAAAAAAGACCGCAGCACCTGTGGCAGGCAGAACTCTTGGGTGACCATCCAAGATTCCTGGGCCCTAGCTATTCAAACACAAACCTGGGTACTGCTCTGATCAGGTGAGCTGAACGCTGGTGACCCAGGAAAGACTGTGATAGGAGTCACTGAAGAGCCATTCAAGCGATGAGTCATTTAAAAGTTTCCTTTAGCTGGTACCACGAGGAAAGGTCAGATTCGAAGCACCAGATTCGATGCATCAGGATTCCTAGTACCGCTGCTGGCTTCCAGATGGAGGGGGCCAAGTCACAAGGAGCACGGGCAGCCTCCATAAGCTGAAGGACACCCCCCGCTGACAGCCAGGCAGAAACAGGAACTCCAGCCCCACGAGCTGAGCGAGCTAGACGCACATTCTCTCCCAGAGCCCAGCTCAGCTGACACCCTGACGTCAGCCTGTGAGACTCGAAGCAGAGAACCCAACCAGGCCCAGCAGTGCATCCAACGTGGACCACCGGGAGACGTTGTGGCTAAGCGCCTGTTCACGTCTTATGCATACTGGAAAACTAACAATCACGTAGAGCACTCGGTGAGGGGTGTGCCACGGTTCAAACGGCCTGGCTCTCTTCAATGTCAGGCCTACTCGCAAGACCAGGAGGCAAAGCCCTCTCCTTACTCTGAAAGCCGCCCACCCCCAGGTGGAGACTAGCACCAGGAATCCTAGTAGAAAGAATCAGATCTTCCCCTGCCTACCAACCGCGACCTGGTACACACACCAAATGCAGACTCTCTTAGTCGTCGCGGCCCTCCCAGCAGGGGCTGAGTGTCCGTGCACGTTCTCGCTGGGGAGGCCTGAGCCGGGCCTTCTGTCCTAACGGCGTGGGGCGGCAATCCCAAGGGACAAAGAGCAGGCTCGTGGGAGAGGCGGGGCCTCCGAGCTCGCGCGCCTCGTTGGCTGTGATGCAGAGCGGAGCGTGCTTGACATCTCTCTACCGGGGTCCCCCCACGTCAGGGCACCAGGGCGGGCAGGGAACCCGACACAAACATGAAGCTCACGCTGCCTGCTGAGCTCCAGGTGGTAACGTTCTCGGTCTCTGACCCGAGACTCGCGGGGCTTCGGCTGGCACCCACACAACAGTAATAATCTAACTTACCAACTCGCAAGCAGGGTAAAACCCCAGACTCTGACACTTACACACAGAAGTTTAAATCAGGAGATCGGCATCATTACATTACACGTTTCAATGGAATAAAATGCTCTTCTTAAATTTTCTTAAGAATATAATAAAATCTACATCACGCCTGAGATACAGAAAATATCCAATAACTTTAATCGAGCCCTGCCCTCCCCAGATACTCATCCCCCACGTACACACGTGATGGACCAGAGAGGAGCGGTACCTCCTCCAAGACGATCAGGCCGTCCACCAGACGAGGGACAAGTTAGTTGCACATCATCAATTCTCACACATGAGTTCCACATAAAGAGCTTTCACCCATCTTATCTCATTTAATCCCCTCCCAGAAACCGAGGCTCAAAGTGGTCAGTCCTCGCAGAAGGAACAGTAACGGGCCCCGTGGGCCTGGAGAACAGCGCCAGGACAGAAGCCCGGAGATGCCGGCGGACCAGGCCCTGCCGAGACGCGGGGGCGCGGCCACTCACTCCAGCAACACAGCTGTGTCCTGACGGCACACTCCTCCTCCCGTGGGCCACGGGAGCTCTGGTCACAACTGGGCCTCCTGAGGAATGTTGACGCCACTGCGGAAACGGCTAGAAACCACGTGATACAGAGAGGCCTTTCCTTTAAATGTTCTGATTTTGTTTTTAATGGAAAATGAAGAAATCCTTAACGTAGGAGGCTCTCCTGTCCTGGATGAACTTGGACCTGGTCCCTCCGGGTGTCCGTGGCAGTATCTGCTCTGTCTGCAGGCGCCGGGGCCTCCTCTGGTGATGGCCTCACTTGAGGGCCTTGCTAAGGTTGGAGAAGCCGACGCCAACGCACGTCAGCAGCACTTTCTCCCCGCCTTTGAGCTCTTCGCCACACGGCTTGGTTTCAATTTTAAACATGATCTGGAAAAAGCTCTTCAAATGCCGTAAAAACTCTATCCTGAAAAGGAAACAAAAAAAAAAAAAAAAAAGGAGGAAGGAGTGAAAAAGGAATTCGATTTTCAAAAACAATTCTCCTTCCCCCACGTAGAACCCACGCTTTTACTTTCACAGATCAAGAGTATCTAAAATTAAGAACTTCTCATCAAAGCTCATTGAATAGTACTTATTCACAGCCTGCCAGTTTCCAAAGCAGATTTAGAGAGCCTAGAGAGATGCACACAATACAGGATAAACCCATTTTTAAAAGGTCCAAAGTTAGTACATGACACAGAAGTCGCTCGGCCCCACGCAGTGAGAGTGGACATGAATACGGCGTTAGCCTTTGGGCAGCGCGTGCAGAGAAATGTGTACTCCCGTGATTCACAGCATCATGAAGTAAAACCAAGCAGAGGCCAAAACAGAGCCAAGTCTTTCTCTTTGCTCTTCAACCTCAACGAAACCCTTAAATTCACTCAACACATATTAACTGCGCGCCTACTATGTACCAGGCACTGTCCTTGGTGCTGGGGATCTTGTAGTCAACAAGAAATCCCTTCTGTCATGAAGGGTTCAATCTAGTGGGCCAGACAAGTTAAATACTCTTTAGAAGTACTATGGAAATTTAAATAAACAAGGAGTGGGTGAGGGGGGAGAAACAGGTATGACGATATGTGTGTATACGGCAGAAGGCCAGGGAGGAGCTCGCAGTAAACATGACAAGGAGTTTCACAGGGCGGTTTGCTGTCATCCCCTTTAAGACAGAATGATGGCTGCATCCCAACAGTACCTTGGGAACAGCAATTCCGTGGAAGGACCATGGGACAGGGAAGTGGACTTCTGTCTGCCCTAGCCGACTCAGCATCTCCCCAAGGTGGCCCAACCAGAAGACTCACCTGGTAGGTTCCCTGAACACACAAGTTCCTGAAGATTTTACTCAACTGACAACTGGTAGGGAACAAAGGTCCAAGTGGTAGAGCCTGGAAGCACAGGCCAACACAAAGACCGCCCCTCCCCACCCCCTCCCCACCCCTTACTAGGCCCAGTCTCCCCAGGGCACAGGAGTCAGAAATCTACTGTTAACAAGTAACCCTGGTAATTCTTATCGGGCACGTCTGGGGGCACTGGCTTAGTTAAGAACAGACGGTCTGCACGTCTATAATGAAATACCCAGCAACCTCGTGTTGCCTCTCAGATGAACCATCCGAACTCCCTACCCTGGCCAGGTGGCTCTAACCCGCCTGCTATGGAATCTCCTGAGGAGTTTTCAAAAGACTGCTTCTAGACATAAAGACCAACAGGAAAAAATGGAGAGTCGAGAAATAAACCCACATATTTATGGTGAACTGATTTTCAAAAAGGATGCCAGGATAATTCAATGGGGAAAGAATAACCTGTTCAACAAACGGTGCGACTGACTCCACAGGCAGAAGGACGTCTGGGCCCTCTCTTCCCATCGAACGTGAAACTTGCCTCAAAATGGATTAAGAACCTCTAATAGCTAACCCTGTGGAACTCACAGAAGACAATAGTAGTAAATCCTTGGGCAAGGCATTGGTTTATTTATTTTTGAGAGAGAGAGAGAGAGAGAGAGAGAGACAGAGCACAAGCAGGGGAGGGACAGAGAGAGAGGCAGACACAGAATCCGAAGCAGGCTCCAGGCTCCAAGCTGTCAGCACAGAGCCCGACGCAGGGCTCGAACTCACAAACGGTGAGATCATGTCCTGAGCTGAAGTCAGGCACTTAACTGACTGAGCCCCTCAGGCGCCCCAAAGTTTCTTAAATACAACACTGAAAGCAGAGTGATGAAAGAAACAAAAGAAAAGATAAATGAGACATCATCAAAGTTAAAATCCTCTGTGCATCAACAGACATTATGAAGAAAGTAAAAAGACAACTCCCAGGATGGAAAAGAATATTTGCAAATCATATACCTGATAAGACTCTGCTATTGAGCTTCTTGAAAGAACTCTCACAACTCAGAAAAAAAAAAAGACGAGTAATACAATTACAGTCAGGCAAAGGATGTGATAGATATTCCTCCAAAGCCTCACGAACAGCTAACAAGCGCGTGAAAAGGTGGCCAACGCCATTCGTCATTAGGGAAATGAAGACCGAAACCACTATGGGGTCCCCCTTCACAGCCAACAGAACGGCTCTGACCAGAGAGGGAGCGCAGGCGCGGGTGAGGAGGCGCAGCGGTCAGAACCCCCACCCGCTGCGGCAGGGAAGGAGCTCGGTGTGGCCCTGTGGAGACTGGTCTGGCGGTTGAATCCTGGAGAAGCGACCACATGACCAGTAACGAACTCCCTTTGCAGGTATGAGCACAGGAGCAATGCAGCCCGCGCCCACACAAAGGTTAGTGACAATTATTCCTAACAGTCAAAAACGCAGAAGCAACCCAAACGCCCATCAACTGATGAGTGGCTAAACCAAACGCGGCGGGTCCGCACGACGGCGTACTATTCAGCCCGGAAAAGGAACGCGGCACTGACCCGAGCCACAGCACGAGCCCTGAAAAGCTGACACTGAGTAAAAGCAGCCAGGCAAGGCCACACGTTGCGGGAGTCCATGTATATGAAGCGGCAGAAGAGGCGGCTTCTGCAGGCAGAAAGCAGATCTGCGGTTGCGCAGGGACTGGGTGGGGGCTGCCAGCGAGGGTGAGGGCTGCAGCGGAGCGGGCAGGCTAGGGAACCGCCACGAATCGGCAGAGGGCTTCTTTCTGTGGTGCCGAACACGTTCTAAGCTTGTGGTTATGCTTACACAACTTTGAATACGCTAAAAACCACTGAACTGTACACTAAATGGGCCAACTGTGTGGTATGTGAATTCTACCTCAACACCGCTGTTAGTGCATTTCCCACGCCCTCCTGTCCCTCTGTCCTTCCGCCTACACAGGAGAGGAAGGGCAAAGAGGAGAAACGGGGCTGGGACAATCATTTCAGGGACGAAGAGAAGAAAGAGCAACCACCCCGGCAAGTACTTGTGGTGTGCGTGGGGTGCGCGCAGGAAAGCCCCTCGCTTCTCTGCCCTCTCTTCATCTCCTTCTCTAAAGCGACATCCGGCGAGGCTTCCCCGGAGGACAGCGTCTCTGAGATAGGACGGCATTCCCAGCCCTGCTCGGTGTCCAGTTACTGCTGTGTACAGGGCTGGCACCCGCCCTCTGCCCTTCGGGTCAAGCCCCTCCAGGGCAAAGCCCTTATCTGCGGCTGAGAGCCAGTCCAGCTGCCGGGCACCGCGCCGGAAGCCGCTCCCGGAGGCCGCAGCGACAGCAGGCAGGAGCCAGGGCCGTCCGGACAAGCGCCATCCACACTCCCGCCAGGGAAGGGAGGTCGCCTCTTCCCCTGCTGGCTTCCCGGTCTTCCTCGGCGACGGAACATTTCAGTTTCTTGCTCTCTGTCCCAGCCTCACCGCATCCCCCCGCCGGTCCCAGGAGAGAAAGCAAACACATCGAACCCACGGATCAACACGCTGCGTGTGGGCACAGCTTCCAGCTGGCAACCAGGCGGAGGGCGCGGCCGCCATTCCCGCCCCGGTCCTAAGGAAAAACAGTCTGTTCTCTCGCGGCCTGAGCTCAAACACAGCCCAGGACACGCTCTGCTCCCGGGGCCCCGGCCGGCCGCCCCGTGAATCGGTGGACTGTGCTGGAAAACCCAGACGCCGTGGGCTGCTGGCAGAATCGCCTGGAGAAGGATGCAGGCCTGCATATTTGCAGCTCTGGGGTATTTGTGGCCTTGGGACTAGGTGGGAAAATCAAAGCGGGTTTCACGTTTTCCAAGATGTTCTGCCTGCCCCCCCCACCCGCCTGTCAGAGGAAGGCCGCCTGAGAGCCTGGGGGCAGCTTTCAGAACGTTCTGCCGCCTCCAGCCGGGTTCTCCAAAAGCCAAGACACGACCACAGACGACGTTAAATCCTAACGGACTAAGAAGGAATGAAACCAGTAGTTAAACAAGTCACACCTTGATGGCCCGGGCCCTTCTCCACGGCCCACACCCAGGCCGGAGAGGCCCCACCTCCTGCCCTTCCCTCTCGCCCTGATGACAACAGCACACTGTGGCCCCACGCCTCCTGGACACGAGCGTGCCGCCGCACAGCCAGGCAGGGGTGCCTGCGGCGAGCTCATAGCAGCCCTGCCCCTCAGCGGAGCGGTGACCGCCCGCACCGGGGACCCGCAGAGGCAGCCGGGATTCTTTCACACAACTCCTGCTCGAAGGCTCTGAACACCTGTACCTATAGTGAGCTTTTCTGGTCGTTGTTCAGGAGAAAGTGATTTGTTTTTAGAAAAACAAAACCGAAAACAACCTACTTTTCCATGAAAGCCTCTAGTGCATCTGACAAGCAGGTTTCGGAGAATTCTGGAGCACACAAAGCATTCTTCCTGTCTATTTTCAAAGCGGGGGCTGCTCCCACCACCATTGTTGGTCAGCAGGCGAAGGCCACAGGGCTCCTGGCCCCCTGCCCACTGAACCCCGAGTGCCCGCGGCCTGCCAGGTGGCCCAGCCCCTCTTCGACACAGCCCCTCTTGCCTTCAGAAGCCTGACGCGGAGGGGACGCGAGAGGTCACGGCACAGCCCTCCCTCGGGCCGCCCCACAGACACGAGCCCCACAGACACAAGCCGAGCTGGACAGGGGGTCCCGCCTCCTGCTCCACCCACCCAGCCACCTCGACACCAGGGTTGCCTGCCTCTCGGCCTCAGGCATTGCTCTGGAGGGCTGAGGGGAAAGATCCGGGGGTAGGAAGAGAATCTGCTCAATGGGGCCCCGGAGTCATTACACAGCAGCTTTTAAAAAACACACTGGTGGTGGGTTTGTCTGTTGTTTGTTTGTTTGCCAAACAGCGGCCTTTCCGAAGCCTGCCGGCCTGTTGCCAAAGGGAGTGTGAGCTCCCGGCCTTGGGACCCACACCCCCCGGGCCGCGCTCCTTTCCCCTGCTGCTTTTACAACCCAGTTTTGTTTCGTCTGAAAAAGTGACGATACCTCTTCCCACGTGCCAGCTCCGTGCCGGGCTCCGCCCGTGCGCTAACAGAAGGGACAGGGCTCTGCGGCACAGCAGGCGCCCCGCCGGCTTGCAGAGAGAGCGCAGCTGAGCAACCGGACCCGAACGGCCAGGCATCGCTCAGGCAGCTGTACTCCAGGCCAGGGGAGCCCACCGCCCCCGCCGGCCAGTGACAACAGGACACCGGGCTCTCTCCCCGGCACTTCACAAGCAGTGGAAAGAGGTCATTTATTAAAGTTAGAAAAAACCGAAGTGGCATGACTTAGTTTAGACCTCTAACTAAAGATAGCAGGAGATCGTTTTACGGCAGAATCTGAAACGAGGACTCTGAAGAGACGTGGCGTGGCGCCTGCCCCAGGCGACGGGGACGGGGACGCGATCCCAGCTCTTACACAAGAGCTCAGTGCGTCAGGGAAGCAGGGACTCTGGACGAGACCGCCTCCGTCAGGACCCCGCGGCTGGCCTGTGTGCCCCGGGGCACGTGGCTCCACCTCGCTGTGCCTCAACCCCGTCACCTGTAAAATGGGCCGTGAAGGGTCTCTACCTGCCTCTATCACCTCCCCCCCACAGGGTTATCATGAAAACTGAGTGCGTTCATACCGTGAAAGCACTTCGAACAACACCCGGACAACAGTGAATACTGTAAGTGCCGGTTAGACAGACCGATCCTACAGAACTCTCGGGAACGTACGAGAGACGCGTACGGTTTGTTCAGTGAAACAACTGCAAGAAGTCGTCACAATGGACACAGATTCAGAGTTGCTGAACACAATGTACCGGGACTTCAGGCCTGAGAAGACCCAAAGCAAGTTTATTAGGCCTTCTGATGTCCAGAGTGACCGTGCCAGGAGACTGGACTTCCCAGACAGCGGGGACGTCGAGGAGGGACCCTCGGTGCTCAGCACAGACTGAACTCCGTCAGGCGTGCCGCACGGCTGGGAGAGCTGGGTACGCGGCCTCGCTAAAGCCTCCCGCCACCTCCACAGACCCACGGCCGCAGGCCCGCTCAGCGCCCTGCCCACGGTCTCCCGGGCTCCGGGGCAGGGCCAGCACGCCCCCCAGAGCGATGACAGGGCAGGCTCCGACGCCCTGTGCACTGGCAGGATTCGGAACGCTCTGGTAACTGCACCCTCCGATCATGAACAATTTCCACAAGTGCTAACTAAGAGGCTCATTAATATTTTTCTTGCTGTTAAGCCTGCTTTTATAGAAAGTGTAAATCCTCCCCTAAACTGTAAAGTTAAGTGTTTTGAGGGGAAGGCAGAACCACCACCGCCAACTCTATCTAAAACTCAACAAATTCAGCAGAAATAGATTCTACACGTACCAGCACACCATCCGGCACTATTTTATTCTACTGCAAAAATCCCTCTCTGGCCTTCCTGACGGATTTCGCACACAGACTTACTGTCTCCAGCAACACAGGAAGCCACCAGCAGCAACCTCCTGAAGGAAGACAGAGGCGAGAGGAAAGAAGAACACGGAGACCCTATTTTCTAGAAAAGATCTGACACCAACAGGGCAAGAAAAAACATCCTCCTAAATCCCAGTGCTTAGTCAACAGGCCTTTGAAAGGCTTTTCCTAAAACCCAAAACGTGCGAAGGGCCAGAATACATTTCTCTAAACCAAGGAGGGTCTTGCTTCTGGTTTTTGTTAGAAATCGGAAGTTTCAGAAAACGGATTTTTAGGACTTCAACTGCACATGAAAGTAAGTGCAACAGTTTGCTCTCGAAAACTCTAGAATTGGATCTGGACAAACTGCTCCCCCCAAGTGCGACTGTCCTGACTATGGACCCCGTCCCTTGTCCCCCTTCTCTGTCCACGAGTACGGTGTCCGCTTTGCCGCTGGGTCGTTTATTTCTTCCCGCCTTTGCCCCTTCATCACTTCGGGCCACTAGAGCCTTCCATGAGAATAAAGGATCCCAAAGAGAGGCGCCTGGGTGGCTGTCAGTTGAGCGACTGACTTTGGCTCAGGTCACGATCTTGTGGTTCGTAAATTCGATCCCCACATCGGACTTGCTGCTGTCAGTCCGTCAGGGCAGAGCCTGCTTCGGATCCTCTGTTCCTGTCTCTCTACCCCTCCCCCACTTGCACTCTCCCAAAAATAAATACATGAGTAAAAATTAAAAAAAAAAAAAAAAGAATCCTAAATAGACACAGCTTTCAAAACTAAACCCCCTTACCCCCGCCCTCATGCTAGTTTGCCAAAAAGTACCAAAGAGCAGGTAGGCTGCCCCTTCCCAGCCCACGGCAGCCCCTCTTACATGAGGCCCTGGGAGGCAGGTAACCCAGAGGACAAATGTCCTGTAAGCCCCAGCCCCAAGTCTCACAGCACATGATTTGACAGTCTGCCCTATTCCTCCGCGGCTCCGTTCAGAGCAGGCCGCTTTGTTTTCCCAGGAGACGGTATAATTTTAGGCAAGGTTTCTGGAAGACAGGACACTGCAATTAATGTTTGGTACAAAGTGAGTCGAGGAGGACACAGGAACTTTTAAAAATGTCAGTCATGTCTTGGCCATCTCTGCAGGCCAAAAAAAAAAAAAAATCTCCAAAAGAAAAAAAAACCGTCAAGGAAAAATAAAAACATACATTCCATTTTTCACACCGCGTTCTGCCAAACCCCACGACCCACGACCACACACATTTCGGGACAGGGCCCCGCGCTGTGTGGGCAGGGCCTTCCGCTGCCCAGAGGCAGACGGACGCTGGCAAAGTGGCAGCGGTGAGAATGGCTGCCCGGCGAAGGGGCCGTGGTGGCCGCGGCCTATCAGCCGCTTCCAGCAAACTCTCCACGGGAACAGCTCTCTGCACTCGCTGTGCTGTGCTCCCAGCAAACTCTCCACGGGAACAGCTCTCTGCACTTGCCGCGCTGTGCTCCCAGCCCTGACCTCCCCTCCGAACGCCTGAGTCACCAAGGCCACCTCGGCAATGCTGACCCCTGGTGTGAGTGTGCCATTCACCCGATTTCGGGTTTCACGTCCCGTGAGATATTTTACACGAGTTATGGGGAGACAGCACGGTCCTCGCTGCCTTCCTGCTTACCAGTCTTCCCCCACTGTTAACAGAATGGACTCTCTTCCATCTCCTTGTTCAAAACAACCTCCCCTCATTAATCCAAAAAAAACAAAAAAGCCTCCTTAAGAATGTCTTTCGTGCTCCTGGTCTCCCGTGGCCGCGCTCGCCGCCTCTCGCAATGTGATGATAACCATCATTCTTCAGTTATCACAGTACTGTACCTTTCAGACATACAGCATCGGTACCATGATAACCGAAAAAGGACAGTTCAGTCTCATATCTACCTGCAAACGCCCCCCGACCCGGCCCGCCCGCCCTGCTCCCCGCCCGCAGACGAGGCGCCCTGCTCCACCAGGCTGTTTCCGGCCACTTCATGGCCTCTCAGTGGCAAACGCCTCCTCCCCTGTGCTGCGTAGCACAGCGTCTTCTGAGAGCTGCTCTTTTTGGAGAGTGCTTGCCTTACTGCCTTCGCCGTCAGCTCTGGATGACCCCGCAGCCTCAAACTCACCTAACTTCCCCGCTAGTGCAGCGGCATGCCTGGGAACCCTGTGTCTTCCTCCATCCTTCCGGCCTGCTCACACCCTATCATCTTGGACAAAAAGACGGTCCCTTTTGCCATAGCTAAGGAAAAGAGCAATTTAAAGAACTAACAACAAAATCCCAGCTATTAACAGAACAGGCCTACCTCCCAAATGGACACGAAATCTAAAGCACAGACAAATGAACTATCTGGTATTTCTCACGTGACTCTCATGCCATGGGGATGACACATAGGAATGATGAAGCTCCAAGAAAGGATGGAAAGCGAAATCCTTGTTCAATACCGGGTTTAGGGTGACAACCTCCGGCTCGTGTACAAGCAGGTGTTCAGGGTGACAAGCTATATGTGGTATGACGCCCAGGTCGTTTTGTGCAACTGCGAGACTGGACTAGATGGACGGTGCGGTGGGAGGAAAGCGACTCACGTGTAGGGAGACAGCGGTCCGAGCAGGACTTTGGAGACATCCTGCTGTCCAAGGGTCATGAGCAGCAGCCCCAGGCTTTGGTTGGTCGAGTCGACGCATCCGCCCTGGAAACACAAACGCTTTCAAGATTAATCGTTCCACCAACCAGAAAATGGAAGACCAAGAAAACAGAGGGAAGGAAACAAACCACAGACACCCAGAATATCCGAACCACAGAGGAGCAGACGACAACGTTCAAGCAATAATGAAACACAATACTGGTCTTATAAGAGTGATCCTTATACCAGCTAACTTCAGGGGGTTAAATTAACAGTTAATAAAAACAACTGCAGGGGCGCCTGGGGGGCTCAGTCAGTTAAGCATTCAACTTTGACTCTGGACATGATCTCATGGTTTGTGGGCTTGAACCCCACATCGGGCTCTGTGCTGACAGCTCAGAGCCTGGAGCCTGCTTCGGATTCTGTGTCTCCCTCTCTCTCTGCCCCTTTCCCGCTGTCTCTCTCTCTCTCTCTGTCAAAAATAAACATTAAAAATTTTTTTAATGAAAAAAAAAGACTGCAATCACAGAGACTACAAGAATGAATAGACACTCAAGTCTCCTGAGGTGCATCTAGTGAAACACAAAACTTTGCCTTTGTGACCGCAGCGGCGGCAGACCATACGGCGAAAACGCGCAATCAGCTCCACGGCTAATTACCTAGGGCTAAGCGAAGGCTGCTCTACCTGCCTCATCTGTCGGGGAGCACCATGGCTAAGGTGCCATGAACGGACCATCACCTGTGCACACTCTGTCACACTCAGGAACTGCGGCCACACTCCAGGGGCTTCCCGCCTCCACCTCTCCCTGTGCACACCTAGAAACTGGACAACTATTGCGACAACCCCTCCGTTCTTACTTCATGTGCGTTATTCCCTCCCCGCAACTTCTCCTTCCTTTTCTTCTGTTTCGGAACGCAGACCCAAACTCTCTCCTGAGGTACAACTGCTTTGGTTGCCCTTCTTTCGTTCTCCAATTTGTCTACCTCTTCCACCATTTTGCTTCTGCCGATGCTTGCATGACAGCTGTTGACATCTGTGCCCTTAAATTTGTCTTTATCTCTCATCATGCTTCCTGGGATAATTTGATTTAGAATAGTTCAAACTTACACTGTGCACGGTGAAAGCAGGTGACCCTGGATCTCTATGTATCTGGCACACGTCACAGTAAGAAACCCAGTTTCTGACGTGATGCACCCCTGTCCAAGGCGAGGCTCTCTCTCGGGCTGTGCACCCACTGGGTGCGCCTCTGTCCTTTGTTAGTGCAGGCGGGGTAGGGGATGAGTCAGTTCTCAGGCACAGACACTCATTCTCTGCTGTCACACTCTGTGACAACGGAGCAAGAAAACAAAGCAGTTCCTACTACTGCTAGCTCTAATGAAAATCCACTGCTCTTCCTAAACCACTGGAGATATTAAAGGACAATATTCACCTCATTTAGCAAATCTGAAGACAAGAAGAATTAGAGCGTATGTATTTCCATCTAAAAAGGAAAACTTGACCCACATGGAGAATAGGAGGCCCAAAAAAGCTCTGTTTTACGGAACCTGCTCCCTCTCAGAACTGTCTAAAAGTAAACTGTTCTCTTCGGTCTCTCCTCCTCCTCACTGTATTGCTTTTCTCCCATTCTCACCGATTTCTACTACGTGCTGGACCAATGTTTTAGTGTGATAATTACGGCAGGGTCTGTGTACAGGACACCATGGAGGGAGTGCTGGAGCCACCCTCAAGGCACAGGGTGTAACCCTGTACTTATGGCAAAGACGACACAGAAGCAGGAGCGGGGACAAGTCAAGTGGAGCAGAGAAGGGGGGACGGGGGTGGCGGGTGGGGTCACTGGGGCCGCCAAGGCAGGCACCCAGCTGGCACCAGAGGGAGGCTTTGGGGAGGGGAACTGGAGCTGGCCCGGGAGGGACGGCAGGAAGATGGGGGAACTGGACCCAGGACCAGCAAGGAGCGGCCAGGAGGCCAACACAGGGGCCGCAGGCTGTCTGCGGAGGAGGAGGAGGGGAGACCGCGGGAGAAGAGCACGTCCACGGGCCGGCCCTTCTAACCAGGCGGAGGGTTGTGACTTCATCTTGGCAAAGTGAGAAGCTAGAGAAGGTCTCGAGCGCAGGGGTGAGCAGACGAGATCCGGGTCTCAGGGGGAGAGCTGATCTACAGAAGGTGCTGGAGAGGCAGGTGAAGACTGGAGGGCAGCGGGCGGTGGCGACGAAAGGCGGATGAGAAAGTCAGCCCCAGAGCGCCTGTGGTGGAATCGAGGGGCCTTGGTAATGGAAGAGACATAAATGAACGAGGGATTAGACCAAAGGATTAAAACTTTGGTAAAAATAAGCGGCACCCTCCGAGGGATGGATTTGTTTTTTAAGTTTATTTATTTTGAGAAAGAAAGAGAGCGTGTGCGCACAGAGGAGGGGCAGAGAGAGGGAGAGAGAGTCCCAATCAGGCTCCGCGCTGTCTGCACAGGAACGCAGCGCCTGACACAGGGCTCGATCTCACGAACCATGGGATCACGACCTGAGCTGAATTCGAGAAAAAGATTTTTTTTTTTTTTTTTTGGACGCTTAGCCAACTGAGCCACCCAGGTGCCCCCCAGGGACAGATTTTTATTACTCATGTACACCATATCACGTCACACACCTATGAGAAACTATTCAGAGAAGCATAAAGCGTTTTCATCCTTTTGACAATTAAAGATCACAGACACACGCAAGAACGTTTTCTTAATGATTAAAAACAAAGGCAAAAAACTGGGTCCAGGCACCAGGCGATGGTACAAAACAGAAGCTAACTGGAGTGTGAAGAAAAAATACAATAACCTACTGCAGATTGCAGGTTTTCTCTTGGGTGGGCTGACGGCGCCTGTGCTCTCGCCCGGAGGCTTATACTCTGCTCTTACGGGGACAGAGTGTCCACCCCAGCCGCGCCTGTGGGCTCCCACTGGGCTATTCCGTACCCTGGCGCTTCTGACACCCCGGGTCAGCCGGGAAGAGACAGCAGCGTCCCCGCAGTCAGAGCACCTGCCGGCCACCACAGGACCACAGGGGCTGAGGGACGCACGCACCAGACACACAGCCTTCCCTCCTAAGTGCCGAGACAACAAACTCTCTGAACTAAGTCACGGGCACAGCACGCTCTTGTTCATTCACTCCCAGCTTCCGGTTACCGCCGCCTCTCAAAAATCGCTTAGTGTGGCACCAAACGTTGGGCCAATTTAGCATCAAAAGAGCAGAGGTCAGACTCCAGCCACACGAGAACTGTGTGGAGATACTTCCTCCTTCGGGAGGATTTCATCCGACAGGGCTGTTTCCCTCCACTAGTTCCCAGCTGAATCACTGCGTACAGGGGGCCGACTATAGGCTCTCTGCCTTCCGTTTTAATCAGACGGACGTTAAATAAAGCCGTTTAAGACCTGGAGATTTTCAACTCTGATGAAACGGTTCGTTCTTACTCCACCCTGTGACGAGTAACATATTTTCAAGAATGCTGGCTTGGATCAGGGGAGTAGATGGTGTTTAGAAGCCGTTTTACTTAGCGAGGCCCGTACAGGGACCAGTACCCACGACCCAGCCATCACGCTGTCACAGAGATTAATCGTCTACAGTGGCAAAAGGAAGTGAAAGAGGGGAAAAAAAATCACCACTGTACCCGCCTCACTGGTCTTATTTCACTGGGCTCCCATGTGATTTTTGCTGCTTCAAACAGGGCAAAGCTTCCCCGGGAGACTCCAGGAGAGACCACAGAGATGTCTAGTATCCGAGAATAAATACGCAGACAAACACAGAGATGAAAGGGCCTGCCGCTAGAGGAAAAAGACAGATGACAAACGCTATACGCCATCTGGTAGCGAATCATCCAGAGTACGGTTCCCGCTCGTGCTCGGTTCTAGAACGTGGGGACTCACATACACGGCAGGAAGTGACCGTCCCTCGAAACCTGGATTCTGCTTTCAAGGGGAAAGCTTGGGCCTCCTGATGTGAAACCAGGACAAAGGTAGTGCAGAGTAAGAGAAGCGGGAGCCAGATCTGGGACTCCCTGCTAGCTGCAGCGGACGGGATCGTACGGAGTGTATTTCCAGGCGGCTTCCTCTTATCTTCTCCCGCCATCGTTCTTCCTTCCTCCCCAATTTTGTCCTTGCTTCTCTGAGGCCACCTCAACTATCTTAGGAAACAGAGTGTGTGCACAGGCGTGTGCTGCTTGTCTGGGTGGGCAGAGAAAACACCGAGGGGACAGAGAGGACAGGCCGTGTCCCACGGAAGAGCTGCAAAGGAAAACAGCACCGGGCGAAGTCTCCTCTCCGGCCGTCCCGTGCTCGGCCCTTCCACGCCCTGACCACGCCCAGCCGCAGGACTGCCTTGCCGAGACGTTCTTCTGTGCTCGAGAACACGCTGCAGAATCGAGCCTGTTGACACTATTTTCTATCTGAACTGTCACGTACAAATCCAGATTTCCGGCTTCTCTTGAGAAATCTGAGAACGCTGCGCCCCCGTCCCCCTATGGCCGGACTCGGGGAGCCGAGAGATGGCACCTGCTTGGTCAAGGCAGGGTCTGCTGTTCACCCGGCCAGTCCCCACCAAGCATGCTCCGTGTTTTTTACCTTCTCTCTCTTGTCTGACTCTGCTCCAGTTCCTTCCTCTCCCCATTAAACTTACCTGCTCTGTTTCCCAAACCAGCAGGGCTGGATCTCTGCTCACTGATGAGTTACCTACTCCTTTAAACTAGTTGATGCTAAACTGCTGAATGGGTAGGAAGAAGGTAACTCCTTGGCTCCAGCCCTTGGAGAAGAAAGTCGCTAAGGAGCAAGAAGGAGAGACAGTGAACCGCTGCCTGCCGGCGCCACCCCCGCCCTGGAGAGGCTGAGGACGCACCCTGTAGATCTCTTCGAGCAGCAGCTTGGCGCAGTTCCGGCCGAGGTCCTCTGGAAGCACAGCAGCCCCCTGGCCCTGGGGGTTGGAGGCCAGCTCGGCACTGAGGAAGGTGCCAGTGGTGGTCTCTGCAACCAGCGACAACCCGAAACCCGGAGACCTGGAGATTCAAAGGCACAGACGTGAGTACGGCTGGTAAAGCAGGGGGTTCGCATCCACCAGCGAAAGGAGAGAGAACACAAACACCTTTCTGACGGCCTTCTGTCCGGCCACACTGAGCCTCGCCAGCGCTCCTCCCAGCTTAGACTGGAAACACAAATGACTTAGCGAGAGCATACAGGGCAGAACCAAAGGAGACACAAGTCTGCATGCTTTTCCTACTGGCCCTGCCTTCCCCATCCTTCCCCCGACGCCCACCCTGTGAGAGATCCCACTGTGAGAGTTTGTGACCACCACCACAGACAGTAAGTTGACAAGGGCTACCAGACACCGAGCGCCTACTTACGGCCAGTCTCTGAGCTAGAGGTTTGACACCACAACTCTGCGGGTGAATATTACCATTCCCACTTCACGAGTGATAAATTAAGCAGGCTGCACCAAGTCCACACTGCTAGCAAGTGACTGAGATGCATTTCAAAAGCAGGTGTTCCAGACGCCAAAGCCCACGCAAGTTCTCCACTGTAGTGCTCGGCCCTCAACCACTGCAGAAGGAATGAGCGGCCTGGAGGCCACTTGAAACATCAGGCTGTTCATCCCCCGTAACGAGAAGCACCACCCGAGCGAGAAAGGGCCTAGGGACGGCACACCTGTGATGCAGGAACACCGCCCCCCCATCAGAATTCATTTAATATAACCAGTGAGTCGGCACCGTGTCCTCTTCTGTCGTGTCTCTACCACCAACAGCCAGAAGCTGACACCCTCCTTGTCCAGAACCACAGCTGATCCATTCGTTCTTGCACTCCAACAAACATTTGGGGGAAAGCTTCCACGTCCAGCACGTGGGGCACCAAGGACACAAGTGTTCTTGCTCTTAGAGAGCTTAGTGATGAGTCTGACACAAAACAGAATCAGTCCACAAACAAGAAAAACAAGTCTCTCTCTCCTAAAAGTTCCAAATTTAACATCTCACAGAGGTCTACTTTGCCCAGTGCCTTCAGCACACTGCATATATGTGTGTCCTTTAACTCCATCCAGCACGCCTGTTCCTGAAGCACTCTCTACGTGTCCAGCACAAAACTAGCCAAAATACCTGCTTCAGAAAAACTGTGCATAAAATCATAAAATTAGTAACATTCCAAATGCACTAAGTGAGCTCACTAGATGAAAGAACTATATTGGTCAGTCCTTAGTTTCTTAAAAAAAATGTTGTCTACACAGCCAAGGGCTACTAACACCTGCCAGGGAAGGGGTTGGTGAGAACAAAGGTTCTGGGGTGCTGCCGGTCACACTTTATAGTTGAATACCGCACCACCCAGCCATCAGGCCGTGGGACAACCTGAAGTGGCCTCGAGTCACCTGACCAGGAGGAAGGGGGGTATCAGCTCCACTGGCTGTACACACGGAGCCACGGAAGCATGCAGAGTGGAAAACAGAGGGATGGAACCAGAAGGTGAGGTACCATCACTGCTTCAACCCATTCACCTACAGTTCCCAAGAACTTCCAGATTTTTCCATCTCTGTGAAATTATTGCAGTACATGTAGTTGTTATTCCAATAAACTTTATATTTAATCAAAATTGCTCCACTTAACACTGGATTTGTTTTAGGAAAAACAAAGGACTCGAGAACACATGAAGCTCCGTGTGCATTCCTCCAATTTCTGCCCTCCAACCTGGGGTGTGTGTGGTCTCAGGCCTGTTATGCGGACAAAACGGCTGGTCACCGGGCGACCTCACTGAACATCTGCATTAGTACAGCTTGCAAGCAACAATCTCCAAAACTTCCCAGTTGGTAAAGGACTAGACTTTTTTAAAGGTCCTGACTGTAAGGATGGAAACGGGCCAACGGACAAATGTGTACACCGGTCAACGAGCTGACACAGACCACCCAGACCTGCTGGTCCCCTGGCTTCCAGGCCACAGCACCCGCTCTCAGCCTTCCAGCTCCGTAAACCTCACTACAGGGATCCTCCACTGAATCCCCAGAGGAGAACACCCCCTGTGGCTTTAAATTTCCATTACGGACAAGGAAGGTCACATTAGGCCTCTGTAACTTGAGATTTAGAAAACAAAACAAACCGGATGTTATGTCATTTTTTTTTCCAGTGGGGCTTGGAGTGATGACCCGAGAATCTCCGAAACACCCACACCTTGATCCTGTGCGGGCTTCCAGCTCACCCTTAGCAGGGACGGACTGAACTGCGCCCCGCGGTCAGCTGAGTCAACGGCTGTATAAACAGCTGCACCGCAGCCGGGGGCAGCACGGCCTCAAGCCCGCTCTGCTCTATTCTCAGCCACAGCTCGGTAGAGCCGGAGGCACCGGTGGTGTCTAAACCGTGCCCCAAAGGGGTTGGGGACCACCACTGACATTTCCGACTAGCAGAGGAAGGGCCAGCTGTGCACACGACTCCCTTCCAACCATAGCCTCTGACACCTTCGCCTCTGCTGCTCGGAACCACGGGCTGCCGCCACGTTGCCGAAATCACCTTCACTGTCCCCGTGGGCCTTGTCAAGGTCGGAAATGCCGCAGGACGCTCGCCCCTCCTTTGCTCTTTCCTTCTTTGGCTGAAGTCAAAAGAAAGCTCAGATGCAAGGGCCGTGGACAAGGAGGGGCTGTGCTCCTACTCAGAGCAACGCTGATGTCTGAACTCGCAACAGGCTGTCAATCCCTGATGTTCTTATTTTTAGGAGACACGGCCTGCAAGCTGCAGACTCCCAAGTGTAGTGACCCTGTCGTTCACACTGAAATGATTCAGCAAAAACAAAAACACAGAAAACCCACACGCAAGTAAAGCAGATTTGGCAAGAGTCACCATTAGCCAGAAGTAGTAGGAATACACAGGTGCTCACTGTGCTAGCCTTTCAACTTCTCTGTATATTTAACATTTCCATAATAAAAAAATTAGTTCTTAATTGCTTGCCTAACTTACTGGTTTCTAAATATACAACCAAAAGCCTAAAACAAGTATTTTCATTACACAGATCATCATTAAGTTTTTATTTTCTAAAGTGAGGTTTTCCACAAAGGCTTAATTAAACCCAATTCCGATCTGCAGTAACAACTTTCTCTGGCTCTGAGCGTGTTGTTCCGCTCGCTGGAGAGGGAAGCCAGCTGGCAGAGAGCAGCCGCAGAGGACAGTTTCCCCTGAACTGCTATTTACTCAGGGTGGGAGAGCTTGTTTACTTTATAAACTTTTTTTTTTAAGAGACAGAGCACAAGTCAGGGAGAGGGGCGGGGGGTGGGAGAGAGAGAAAAAGAGAGAGAGAGAGAGAGAGAGAGAGAGAGAGAATCCCAAGCACGAAGCCTGACTTGGCCCTCGATCCCACCACCCCAGGATCGTGACCTGAGCCAAAATCAAGAATCAGACGCTCAACCACCTGGGCCACTCAGATGCCCCAAACTTGTTTTGTTTAATTTTTTGTGGGAACAGACGGGATTTAAAGCGGGAAGCGCCTAGGTTTTAATTCCCCCAGGCCAGGGTCCGGACCCCTCACCTCCAGCACTGGCCACTGTGATACTTTCCACGTGACAGGCACTCCAAAGATGCCTGCGGGTGACAGTTGGCAGTGAGTCCGGAGGAAACCAACTCTGAAATCCTTCCCCCTCTGGCTGCCCTACGGCACCCCTGGCAGCTGTCACTTCGATCGGGACTGTGAAAAGGCGGGAGTAGCTGCAGAATTAGGCTCTAAACCTGCACGCTTACTTTCCAGAGCTGACTCCTTTCATGTGGTCTGTGTAAATATAGATGTCGGGGATAAACTTGTTGAGGATGCTCCTTGCGGAATCCACAATCCGGTTTGCCATCTGCGGTGACACACGCACGGAGTACCTGCGGTCTGCAGTTAAGGGCGCGTCCTGCTCGCACTCCGGGACAGAGAAAAGTCAGTTCTGAAGCTAGCAGCGACGCGCGGAACTGTACGCGAACAGGCTCCTGATGCCATTCTACTTCCACCTGCGTTTAACTGGTTAACTTTGTAATACCTTGACTCAACTTTTAGAGCATTTTTATCATCTATTACTGTATGAGTATATAACTCTTACGTTGTTACTATATAAGAGGGTCACAGTGAAAAACACCCAGATACACAGAGTTGGAGAGTATAAAATACCAGTGCCCAGCCCTGCTCTAGACTTCCTGTCCAGCGCCCCTCCCTCCCCCTAGAAATGGTTCACCTCAATTTTGGAACAAGAGAAGACCGCCTGCCTGTCTGGCATGAGCCGAGCTTGCTTTGAAGGGTTGTGCGACCGTCCCCACTGCTGGAACCAATGAGTCTGTCCCTTGAGAACCTGAGGCCAGAACAGACACCACCTTGGGGCTCACTGGGGCCAATCCCAATGCCCCCTCGCCCCCGTTCTGTTGACGGGAAAAGCAGAAAAAGATGAGTGAAAGACAGTACAGTAGCTGTTTATAAAGACTTAAACAGGGTGTTTTTGTAGCTCACAGAGCCTATTTTCAGTTATTTAAGTATCAATTACTCCTTTTGTGGATGAGGCAGGCTCCTCACAACTGCTACCTTACAGTCAAAATACCGATAATTAGCACTTTTACACCAGGGCACCCCCAGACAGAAAAGAAGACATTAGCAACTCAAGCGAAAAGGCTGGTTTTTAAGGACGTGGAAGCAGTGATCTAAAGTGGGCCTTCATTATGGAGACGGGCTCTCCTCAACTCCACGAATCAAAAAAAAAGTACTGAGCACTGTGGATGTGCAACGTTCAGTCAAGAGGTGGCTACGTTCGTGGGACAAGGGCCTAAAGAAACGGACAAGTAACAACATGTGGTCTTCCCACTACCCTGATACACACCCCACCCGGCAAATCCGACAGGGAGAACAGGGGGTGTGGTCGGCCCCGTCCAGCCCAGCTGTTCAAAACTACTGTCAATGACACATCCCATTTCCATTTGAGCTGCGGAAACAAAACGCTCAGAGACTGCGAAGACCGCGGCTGGCACCTGGCTCCCCTTTCTGACCCGGCGCCCCCCACCGGAAGATCAACCTTCTGCACGCTGGTGAGACTCTGCCGGTGAGGCCCTCCCAGCTCGTATGATCAGTCTGCTCAGCATTCGTCCCCAACTCGGCACCCCGCCACTCGCCCCAGCTCCCCAGATTCTTCCACCTGAACTGGCTTCCTTCACCGTCGCAGCGCAGAGCTCCCCCTCTCCCCCCAGCGGCCGCCAGCCAGTGGCGGGCTGCGGTCTCCTGCCGACCTTACCGTCCGCCTCTCCCCTCCACACACGCTGCCCTGCCCGGTCAACGAGACCGCGCGCTCCGTACGGAGAGGGGCTCTGCTTCGGTGCGGAGCACGCTCTCGGATGACTCTCACCCCCTATTTCTGTACTCAGAAATACTCGATAAATATTTGACTTGACTCAAAGGGCAAACCTGAAATGGGGAAAGAGCAAAGAGGGATTTTTCAATACCCACGCCTCGCCCGGTTACATCACCACCTCTGTCCAGAATGGACTTCTGACCGCAGGCAGCCGGGATCAACAGTCCCAGGTCTCATACCTTTGGACCTTGGGTCCTTCGGGGCCCAAAGCTTCCCGCTCCCCTAAGGCGAGCCGATGCCACTGTTCTGACATAACCCCACGGCACCTATGGCTCCCAAAATCCTTCAGATATGTGAGCAACTGCTCTTACGCTCCCGGTGACCCTGGGGGCCAGGGTCATGGATTCCTAGCTCTGAGGCTTGCGCTGAGGGCAACCGAGTCACAGAACTGAGATATAAAATTAAACAGCTCTGACCTCACAGAGACAACCTCCTCCCTCCAACCCCTCCGGAGATGTGGAAATCAGGAGGGTAACTGTTCCAGCTCCGGGCCAGTGGAGCCGTCCACAGAATCCTGGCAGTGCAGGGGGACAGGACGGCTACACCCCAGAGTCACCGTGGAACCACCCGGCGCGGCGTGGAGGCGGAGGTCCAGAGTCAGGCCATCGTGTTCGAGTCCCACGGTGACTCTGTGTCGACACAGGTGACCGTCCTGTGTCGAGTGCGCGTCCGCCTCCTCATCGGTAAGACATGGACGTCACGACACTCTCCCCCAGGGTTCAGAGGCTCACAAGACATAACGCACGTAAACGCTGAGTGAGGCCTTGGTGCGGCAGGAAACCCATGAACGCCAGCCACTCTTCTCAAGTCCAAGACTCAAGCCGCACAGCGGAGGCTGCTACCCTTTCAGAAATCAGCGAGCCTTCCGGGAATCTGAGGGAAGCTACGGCCCCTCCCTCAAGAAACAAGCACACGTGATTTCGCAGGCGATTTCAGGCGACCGCGATCCTCCCCAAGTCCAAACGTAAACACCGCATTAAGAAAGAACTTCCATACCCGAGAGAGACGCTCTCACACTATAGGACATGAGCCCTCGCTGGCGTGCCAGGTCGGAGACGGCACGCGCGGGTGTGTGAGTGGAAGGAGCGAGACACAGACCGATGCTCCAAGTACCTTCCCTACAGTCAGAGAAAGGAGACCAGTTTGTCCTACAAATTCTAACTCCTGCCGTCTTGGGCCTCTACCCCAGCTTCTTCATTGGACTCTCAGGTACCGAGTCACAAGCTTCTGGGACAGCGCCACAAACTGAAAACAGAGCGTCCCCTTCTCCCCACCACCCTCCTCAGGCAGGGGGAGAGGAGAGTGGGTGGCATTAAATAAAAGGTAACCGCACTGTCCAGTCACAGCTGCTGGCAGGAACCCATGCCAGCTCCCGCCCGGGCCCTGGCCAGTCGGTCAGGGAGGGAAAAGACGCGATTTGGGGGGTAACTCAGTTAAAGCCACAACCACACACCAGAGCAGGGCCGGCTCTCCAACCCCAGCCCTCCCATGGGGAATACGACCTCCAAGCTCAGACCCACAGTTAACTGGACTTGCAAGTACAAAAACCACAAAACCAGCTAAAGCTTTTTGCCAAAGGCGGCTCTTTTTTTCCCAGGCTCCAAAACTGGCCAGGAAGGCGATCTCAGTTCACACCCACATTCCTTTAGGGTATCTGTGAGACGGGCAGCTCACGTCTGGTTTGCAGACAGGAATCCGAGCAAGGGCGCTGTGGCTCCTTCCCCGAGGAGCTGGGAGGAGGGTTCGGGGGTCCCGGCCCCACGCAGGGGGCTCTCCCGGGTCTTCCAGGTGCCGGTTCTACCCAGGGAGGCTCGAAGAACACCGGAGGGAGAAGCAGGGAGGAACAAAGGGACACCCCGCCAGCCGGGGCTCTGCGGGCTTTCTTGTTCTCCTCTGCACAACCCCAGAGAGACCCCCCCCCCCACCTCCCGGCGCCCTCATCAAAGGCTCACTCACAGGGCGTGTGCACTGCACCCGGGACACCGAGTACGGCGGGACCCCAGCGTGACGGCCTCCGTGGAACCCATGTCGTTCCCACAAGACTGTGTCAAAACAGGCGGAGCGCACGCTGCAAATCACGTTTCCAGAGCTCAGAGAACGGGCGGCAAGCAGAGCTCGCCGCCACGAGACGGCATGAAGGACACAAAGCTCAAGCGAGAACAAACCACCTGAAACGGTCCGGAGTGCCAGCAGGACTTCACGCGCCAGGCCGCCGCCTGCCGCGTTTTCAGCAACAGAGGCCAACAGCCACCAGGAGGGTTTCGTTTGGGCTCTTTAAGTGGGAAACACACGCGCTTGTTAACAAGAATGAGGTGGAGCTAAAAGTACATGCGTATTTGGTTAAAAAGGAAAACAAAACACCTCCTACGTGCACGGCACCTCCATTTCTTTCCGGAGACCATCACCTTGGAAAGCCCATTTGTGTGCCAGGCTGGGGGCTCCCGGGACAGAGGTCCGGGCGTGGCCCTGAGACGGGCCCGGGGCAACCATGCAGAGCGAACAGGCCACTGCGAACAGGGACGCCTCCTGCCCTGAGGGTTCCTGCGGGGAACTCCCGGCGGCGGCGGCCTCCCCGCGCTGCTCCACGCCCTCGCCGCTCGCTGCCCAGGCTCAGCGAGGCCTCTGAGAAGTCGGCGCACACCACGTCCCTCGTCCTCCCAGAGGACCACGCCACAACCTCCCGAGACACACAAAACCTGACTTGAAGCACCGGTCCCAGCGCTGGGACGCAGACACCCTGATCTACCCTTTTGTCAAACGCCACCGGGAAAGTCACCGCCCAAGCCATCCGGCCCTCTGGCCTCCAACGCCTGCCCTGAGCAGATCTTGCTGGCTTCTGGAACTGTACTACTTTTAATATCGGAGACCCCAAAATACAAGCCCCCACGCACAAGTTCTTGCTCTTCCACCCAGCACACACGGCTACTTCCACTCAACCCTGAGAGCTACTGACATGCAACCGTTAAGCCCACTAAGGGTTCAGCCTCGTGCCCACCTGCCTTCTCCAGGCTAGCCAGCCCCCGCCACAGGACTCGGCCAGGAGCACCCCCCAGCCAGTCCCTCTAACCCGTCCTTCCGCACCGGTCATTCGCCCCGTCACCCACACCCAGCCCTGGCTGAGAGTGGCCCCGTGGCCTTCTCTTCTCTGCCCTCCTGGCTGCTAACTGCTGCCGGACGCAGCCACACAGTCACAAAGCCGGGACGGTGTTGACAGACACCATCCTGGGCTGAGCCCTCACTGCTGTCTCACAGACTTGCTCTTCTCCTCAGTCACCGCGCCCCGCTGTGACAGCACGTCCTTACACTTGGTCGCACTGCCTCAGCTTACCTCTGCTAAGGCCCTTATCCTCAATCCCATCCTAACCCTTGAAAACAGAACTGCTCCCAGCCCCCTGCCCACCACCGTCAGGCGGCTCTATCCAGAGCCATCCTCACCGCGCACCTGCCATCTTCGGCCCGCACCCCTCTCTGACAATAATAAAAATACCAGTAGCTACAACTTACCACACGCTTACTCACGCACCAGCCCAGTGCCTCGCACTATACGTCCATCACCTCACTCAGCCTTCCCTGCTCCCCCACAGGTGCCTGTAACGTGCCCACTGATATGCCGGCCGGCCAAGGCTTGGGGCCCAGATCCTGCCGCCCCAGAGCAGCGACGCCGGAGTCAGAACCCACATCTGACCCCAGCACCCTGTCACTGCTGCCCTGCTTCACGGGCCTCCCTCTCGCTGAGAGAGCTACCCTACCTGATCAACACAAGTACTCAGATGAGCACCAGCCTTGTCTTCAGAAAGGGAGAGAATCTTCTCGACTCTCTCCGTATGGCAAGTAACCACCTTATTTTTCCTCCTGCTTCTCTTTCCGGTCAAGACTCTTGACAGAGCAACCTCCACGTTGCACCACAGCCCTCCCAGTCACACCCCTCAGCCCGGAACTGGTCGTCGGGGCTGGCTCCTCCTCTCTAGAAGGAGCTCCTCCCCGCCGTGCGCTGCCCAGAGCGTTCTCCATCCTCAGGCTGACTCCTCTGGGCTTGCCTTTTTTTTTCTTTTGCTTTATTTTGAGAGACACACTGCGCTCTCTCAAGCAAGAGTGGGGGGGGGGAGGGAGGAGGAGGAGTAGGGGAGGGGATAGAGACAGAGAGAGAAGGAAGGGAGGGATGGAGAAGGAAGGAGGAAGGGAGGGAGGGAGGGAGGGAGACAGAGATAGAGAGGGAAGGAGGGAGAGAGAGAATCCCCAGCAGGCCCCACGCCGTCAGCACAGAGCCCAACATGAGGCTCGATTCCACAAGCCATGAGATCACGACCTGAGCTAAAACCAAGAGTTGAACGCTTAACCAACTGAGTCACCCAAGGCGCCCGGGAGCACTTTGCTTTTGCTTTCAAGTCTCAGTGGCTCCTCAGGGATTCACTCGCCTCTCCTGCATACTATACTTTAGCCCAACTCCAAACCACCTGCTTCCGGCTCTCCCCTGGCCCCCAGGTTACAGTGTGCATTTCTAGTTTCCTTCCTAGGCCTATCTCCCTGCAACCATCACGAAGGGCCCTCAAACCCAGCAGGAATAAAACTGAACGTATCGTCACTGCTCCCCACCCTGCCATATGCTGCCCTGAATGCACAGCTACTGTCAGAACGTCCATCTCTATCCAGGTGTCGGGAGACACACCAGAATCGTCCTCAAGGACCCCCTGACCCCTCTCACAGAGCCAGGTGGTGGCGGCCCTCGAGTGCTGCCCCCAGGGTCTCTGTAAACCAGCAGCCCTTGCCCGGGCTCTTCGGGGCACAAGGACGCTCCAGTATCTTTGCCTCTAAGTGGTCGCCATTAAGTTATAAGATTTCTTTTTTTCTTTTTTTTTTAACTTGAACTTCCCAAATTTCTAAAATGGACCAAAAGCAGCCAAAAGTTCTTTTAGCGTCACCAAAGTTCCAGTCTTAACGTGGAAATTCTCTCTCTAGATAATTACTGACTTTGGAATAAAAGCCAACACCTCAGCGTGGTCTTCAGTCTTCACTGGCTCCCGCCCTATCGTCCACACCCCACCTTCTGCTACCAAACACCACTGAGCGACCTGCATTCAGGCCACACTGCAGAACCACCGGGCAACATGACGCAGGCGCAAGCATTCCTTCCTTGCTCCACTTCACAGGCCTCCAGTCTTCAAGGCTCGATCCGAATCCCCTCCCTTCCCATATGAAAAAGCAGAGGTTAAAAGCCTGAGCTGCAATCAGACAGGGCTCAAATCCCAGCTCTGCCATCATGTTATGTGGATACAAATTCCGTAAGATGAAGCCTCGGGTTCCCCATCTGCAAAACAGAATGCAAGTAAACTCGGAGTCACTTTCAGACTTAAAAATAAAGGGTCCAAAATGTAAAAGGATTAACCTTCACAATCCGAAGAAACCAAAGTGGCTGAATGGGTAAAACAACAAGATGCAGCCATCTGCGGTCCACAAAAGACTCACCTTAACATATAAGCACATATATAAGCTGAAAGTAAAGATACTCCATGCAAATGGGAACCAAAAGAACAGGAGTGACTAAACTTCCATCAAACAAAAGAGACTAAGTCCAATGAGACTTTAAGGTCACAAGAGACAGGGTTCCATGCTAAGCCTGGAGTGGAGCCTGCTTGAGATATACTCTCTCCCTTTCCCTCTCTCTCACCTGCTTGAGATTCTTTCTCCCTCTCTGCCCCGCTCACTCGCTCTCAAAAAAAAAAAATCTCTCCCTCCCTCTGCCCTCTCCCCTGCTCATGCTCTAAATAAATCAAAATATACTTAAAAATATTTTAAAGTCACAAGAGACAAAGAAGTTGATCACACGATGATAAAAGGTCAATTCAACAAAAAGATATAACAGTTATAAATATATATGCACTCAACATCAGAAAAACTAAATACGTAAAGCAAACATCAACAGATCTGAAGAAAGAGCAATACAACAGCAATAGGAGACTTTGTATCCCACTTTCAATAATGGATAGAACATCCAGAAAGAAAATCAGTAAGGCAACGGAAGACTTGAATAACATTATAAACCAAATAGAACTCACAGACATCCACAGCACATGCTACCCAAGAGTAGAGGGATATGCTTTCTTCTTACGTGCACAGGGAACATTCTCCAGGATCACGCGGTTGGTCACAAGACACGTCTTAACAAGTTTAAGAAGGCTGAAATCACCTCAAGTATCTTTTCCAACCACAATGGAATGAAAGTAGGTATCAATAAAAGAAATAAAATGGGAAAATCTACAAACAGATGAAAATGAATACATTCTTGAACATGCAAGGGGTCAAAGAAGAAATCAAAAGGGAAATTAGAAAATCTAAAGACAAAAGTGAAAACACAACATATCAGTACCAAGAAGGAATTTTATAGTGATAAGGACCTACATTCTTTCTACAAAAGAAAGGTCTCAAATAAAACAGCCTAGCTTTACACTTCAAGGAACTAGGAAAAGAAGAACAAACTAAAATCCAAAGATTGCAGAAGGAAATAAATAACAGAGTAGATACAAATGAAACACAAGAGCAAAAACCAACGGGGGGAAAAAAAAAATCAACAAAAGAGTCAGTCTTTTGAAAAGATAAACAATTGACAAACCCTTAGTTAGATTAAGAAAAAAAGAGAGAAGACTCAAGTAAATAAAATCAGAAATGAAAAAGGTGACATTCTGATGCACAAATTTTTAAAAAAATAATAAGGTACTATTATGAACAATTACATGCCAGCAAATTGGACAGCCTAGAAGAAAAGGATAGCTTCTACCAAGTCGGCATCAAGACTAGATCTTGAATATACCAATAACAAGTAAGGAGGCCAAATCAGTAATCAAAAACCTCGTAACAAAGACCAGATGCCTCCACCAGATTAATTCACTGGTGAATTCTACCAAACATTTGAATAATAATTAATACCAATCCTCAGGCTTCCAAAAACATCAAAGAGGGAACACTTCCAAATTCATTTTATGAAACCAGTGTCGTCCTGATACCAAAGCCAGACCTTAAAGACACTATAAGAAAAAAACAACTACAGGCCAGTATCCCTAATGAACATGGATGTGAAAATTATCAACAATTAGCAAACTAAATTCAACAATACATTAAAAGGACCATATAACATGACCAAGTGGGATTTATCCCTGAAATATAAGGATGGTTCTTCATATGCAAATCAATTATGTGATACACATTAACAGAATGAAGAATAAAAATCACATGATTGTCTCAATAAATGCAGGAAAAAAATCTGATATAAATCAACATTCTTCTACAATTAAAAACTCTCTACAAACTAAGTATAGAAGAAACTTATCTCAACACAATAAGGACATACATGAAAAGCCCACAGCTAACATCATCTTCAGGAATGGTGGAAAACTAAAAGCTTTTCCTCTACAATTTGGAATCAAGCACGGACGACCACTCTTTTCATTCCTATTCAGAATTGTACTGTAAATCCTAGCCAGAGCAATTAAGCAAGAAAAAGAAATGAAAGCAACCCAAACTGGAAAGGAAGAAATAAAATTATCTGTCTGCAGATGACATGATCTTATATGTAGAAACCACAAAGATATCACCCTCCACACAAAAAAAACTACTGGAATAAATATTTTTAAAAGTTCCAGAATACAAAATCAACATACAAAAATCAATTCCATTTCTGTACACTAACGATAAACTATCTGAATAAGATATCAAGGAAATAACCTTATTTACAATAGCATCCAAAAAACCCTAAATACTTAAGAATAAACTTAACCAAGGAAGTAAAAAAATCCTATTACTAAAAAGTATAAAACACTCACGAAGAACATTTTAAAAGACACAAATAAATGGAAACACAGTCTATATTCGTGGACTGAGAAAATTAATATTCTTAAAATGTCCAGACTACCCAAAGTAAACCAGAGATTCAATGCAAATCCCTATCAGAATCCCAATGACATATTATTTTATTTATTTTTGAGAGAGAGAGGGGGAGGGGAGAGAACACAAGCAGGAAAGGTCATTGAGAGAGGGAAACACAGAATCTGAAGCAAGCAAGCTCTGGCTCTAAGCTGTCAGCACAGTGCCCAACGTAGGGCTCAAACCCACGAACTGTGAGATCATGACCTGAACCAAAGTCAGAGGCTTAACCGACTGAGCCACCCAGGCCCCAAAATCCCAATGATATTTTTTACAGAATAATAGATACAGAAAATAACAGATGCAGAAAAATCAATCCTAAAATTTATATGGAACTACAAGGACTCGAAAAAGCCAAAGCAACTTTGAGCAAGAATAATGCTGGAGGCATCAGACTTCCTGATATCAAAATATATTACAAAGCTACAGTAATCAAGATGGCATGGTATTACCATAAAAACATACAAACCCATGGAGTAGAGTCGAAAGCCCAGAAATAAACCCCTACAGGTGTGTTCAACAGACATACACCACATACAAAAATCAACTCGAGGGGCGCCGGGGTGGCTCAGTCGGTTAAGCGTCCGACTTCGGCTCAGGTCATGATCTCATTCGTGAGTTTGAGCCCCGCGTCGGGCTCTGTGCTGACAGCTCAGAGCCTGGAGCCTGCTTCAGATTCTGTATCTCCCTCTCTCTCTGCCCCTCCCCTGCTCATGCTCTGTCTCTCTCAGAAATAAATATTAAAAAAAAAAAAATCAACTCAAAATAGATTAAAGATAAACATAAGACCTAAAACCATAAAAATTCTCGAAGAAAACATAAAAGATTCTTAATTCTTGAATGGAATACCAAAACAAGGGCAAAAGAAACAATAAAGTGAAAAGGCAATCCACAGAATGAGAGAAGATGTCTGCAATTCCTATCACTGATTAATATCCAAAATATGTAACAAACTCCTACAACTCAATAGCAAAAAAATAAAAATAATCCAATTAAAAAATGGGCAAAGGACCTGAATAGATACTTCTCCAAAGAAGAAACAGAGATGTTCATACATTCATGTGAAAAAGTGCTCAATATCACTCATCATGAGGAATGCAAATCAAAATCACAATGAGTTAGGGATGCCTGGGTGGCTCAGTCAGTTGAGTGTCCGACTTCGGCTCAGGTCATGATCTCCCGGGTTGTGAGTTTGAGCCCCGCGTGGAGCTGTGTGCTGACAGCTCAGAGTCTGGAGCCTGTTTCAGATTCTGTCTCTCTCTCTCTGCCCCTCCCCTGTTTCCTCTCCTCTCTCTCAAAAATAAACATTAAAATCTTAAGAAAAAACAAAAAAAAACCCACAATGAGTTATCACCTCACACTTGTTAGAATAGCTATTATTAAAAAAAAAATAAATAACAAGTATTGCTGTGTAGAGAAAAGGGAATCCTTATACACTGCTGGTAGGAATGCAAACTGATCCACAATCCCACTTAGGGTACATATCCACAGACGCAGAATACACCCCCACGTGCATTTCAGTGTCATTCACTACAACCAAGACATGAAAGCAACCTACATGTCCAGTGAAAGACAAATAAAATGTAGTATTTACATATGTACAATAGAGTATTATTAAGCCTCAAAAAAAAAGTAAAAGTTGTCATTTGTGACATGGTTTAAGAAGGAAGACAGTGTGCTAAGTGAAGTAACACTTAGTGAGAGACACAGGATAGACAGAGAAGAACAAATACTGCATAATTCCATTCGTACAAGGAACTAAGAGAGTCGCGCTCACAGAAGCAGAGAGAATGGTGGTTGCAAGAGGCTGGAGGGAGCGGGGGAGGTGGAAATGGTGGTCAAAGGGGACAAACTTTCAGTTGTGCAAGATGCTTCTGTCCTGCAGGTCTCCTACGTGCCATAATGCTTGCTATACACTTAGATTTGCTAAGATAATTATACTGGAATCTAAAAAATAATTTTAAAAAAATTTGCTAAAAGAGTAGACCTATGTCAAGTGTTATTATCACAAAAAATTTAGAGTGTAAAATTTTTTTTTAAAAAGTATAAAAATTTTAATTTTTTTTTTTTTTAGCATTTTTATTTTATTTTTGAGAGACATAGAGACAGAGAGTGAGCAGGGGAGGGGCAGAGAGAGAGGGAGACACAGAATCCGAAGCAGGCTCCAGGCTCTGAGCTGTCAGCACAGAGCCCAACGCGGGGCTCGAACTCACAGACCGTGAGATCATGACCTGAGCTGAAGTCGGCCGCTTAACCGACTGAGCCACCCAGGCACCCCTAAAAAGTACAAAAATTTTTAAAAAACCAGGAGGGCAGAAAGAAACTTCTGGAGGCAACGAATAGGTTTAAGGCTGCTGGTTTCACAGGTACATGCTAACCTCCAAACTCATCTAACTGTACACATTAAATCTGCAGAGCTTTTGATATGTAAATTATACATCAATAAAGTAGTTTTTAATTAATTTATTTATTTTTTAAGATTTATTTATTTTTGAGAGAGAAAGTATGAGTGAGGGAGAGGCGGTGGGGGGTGTGGTGCAAAAGATCTGAAGTGGGCTCTGTGCTGACAGCAGCGAGCCGGATGCGGGGCTCAAACTCATGAACCATGAGATCATGACCTGAGCCAAAGTCGGGTGCTCAACTGACTAAGCCACCCGGGTGCCCCAATAAAATGGGTTTTTAAAAACAAAATAAAAGTATACACTTCTATTATCAAAGTGCATGTAGAGTAATCACTTAATAAATAGACCTTATTCCTGCCCTCCAACATCTAGACGAAACGTGCCGTCCTGTATCTTAGCTCCCCCAACCTGCTGTGTACCCGTCTACACCACGTTACACATTAGATGGGAATTATGTGTTTGCCTATGTTTCCCCTCATCGGACAACGAGCTCTTCCGAGGCAGGGACGGCGGTGCGTGGTGGCCCCTAAACCAAAGCCCTCAGGAGAGCCGCATGTACCCTGGAGTTGGGTGCTTGAGCATTAAAAAAAAAAAAAAAAAAAAAAAATGAAGGAACTGGTGTAGTCCTGGTGAGACAGATGATAAAACATCACACCTCAGCCAACAATTACCATTTTGCACTGTTAAGACTTCCAATAGAGGTAAACTATTGGGAGCCACGAGTCATCCTTCTCTTCGGGAGGCAAGAGAAAGCTAGATCAAACACAAAGGATACGCGATTCCTCTGATACGTTTGATTTTCCCTGGATCCGTGAGCTGGACGGGCTTCAGGACCTTCCTCACGGGACACGAGAAGAACACTTCCCCTCCTCCTCCGGGAGGCATCCCCCGTCGCACGACCTGCCCGGGGAGGGGAGAAAGAGGAGGGGAGGACTCAGCGGAGTGTGTGACCCTGACGCCCAGCCTGGCTGCGTTACGCCACAGGGCTCTCCCCTCAGGAGGCAGCGGGCTCTTTGTCAGTCCCATCCATGCCGACAGCACCTTAAGTTAGCAGCGAGAGGGCAAGTGCTGAGCAGTGACACCGGGCCAGCACGCCCCCGTCACAGTGAAGCCAGCACGCCCCCAGGGCCTGTCTCCTCACAGTGAGCGACTGGCCCGGCTCACTGGCTCATTCCATTTCTTACCCATCAGGAGCCCGCTTCTCCTCCTGTGCAAGTAACCCACCTATCAAAACTCACTCTATTCAATAAAAATGAAGTCATTTCCCGTGTTTTAAAACATTAATTTAAGAAACAGATGCTAAACAGCTTACGATATCCAGTGTTACTGACGAAACCCCCTTCAACAGCGAACAAACAGATGCTTAAATTATTCTACTAGGGTTTGAAAACACTAACTAGCCTCAGGGGCGTCCAGGTTGGGAGGCCGTAGGTACACATGACACCTGGACGATCTCAACCAGAGAAGGGGTGTGGCCAGAAGGCTCTACCGCTCACTGGCGGAGATGCTACGAGCAGTAAGGGCGCTGACACGCACGCGACGCTCACACCACCCCCTGCCGCAGAGTAAGGGGGACGTAACGGGCCGCTACGACCGTCATCACTCAAGAGTCCCTTTCCAGCTCAAAGTCTGTAACGCTGCGGTCATGACTCCTGTGGGTCTTCTCAATGGTGACGTTCAACGTGACACACACAGACACACTGAGTCACACGCTCTTCCGATGAGTTCACGAGAGAATGTGTTGCACACGTACACATACAGCCAACAACGTACACCTTCTTACCTTCAGCTCAAAAGATTCGCCGTCAATTCCGAACTGTTTCAACAGAGGGAGGGCTGTTGCCTTAAGAACATCAACCTGTAGAATTATTTCAGGAAAAAAAAAGTTGGGTTAAACCTCGAGCAGTGGGAAGAACGGAGAGCCCACGGAGCAGGCTGAGGTTTAGCCGCCGGGCACACGACGCCGTCCTGCGAGGGGCCAGCGCGCGGGCTTAAGACCGAGGGCGCGGGCCGGCTCTGCTCCCACGGATGACTGCGCCTTTCCAAGCCGCTGGCTTCTGCGAGCCCCTCTTCCCTCACTTTATAACAGCGTACACCTACCCTACGAGTCATCGTGACTATCACACGCATCATGCAAGAAGCATCAAGAGACAGCTCGGCTCACCCACAAAACAAACTGGGACTTCTCATTCCTAGAGGCCTAAGTGCTACAGAAGAAAACAGCAGCCTTTCTCATTATTCTTTTCCAACACGGTTGTTTCAGGCTGAGAGTTGGTGGCAATCCAAGCCAAAGCAAACCGAATGAAGTCTGTAACCGGAGCAGGACCTACCTGGGAGTCCTGCGGGCACCACACAGGCAGTCGCAGGAGGGGGGGAGTCCACAAGGAGGGGGGGCAGCCTCAGGCTCGGGGAAGAGCACAAAGCCCAGACTGCAATGACAATGCCCACAGTTGATGGCAAGGCGGTGCCAGGTGGCTGTTATGACCTCCTCCCTTGGAGCTCCTGGGGGGCCTGGGGTCCTCTGCTTACTTCTGGGTTCCCCAGAGGGAATAGGATGACATTCGAATCAGGATGGCCAACAAGTCAGTGAGAGCTGTCTCAAGGGCAACTCGGGAAGGAAAGGAAAGTCACTCCCTTACTTGTTCCCAGCAAAGAGAGCTGCTCACCGGCCTGCAAGGGCTGACCCCCGGCAGGCAGTGAGCGCAGGCGGCAGGGGCAGGAGCAGGGTGGCTCCGAAAAGTCCCGGTGCCATCCGGGCTCCGCCTCCAGTTAGCTGTGTGGCCTCAGGTCAGAAAATCCCAAACGTCTGAATTTCCTGGTTTTAAAGGTACGGGGCCCTCAGCCTGTCTCTCTCCAACCTGCTACCAACTCTAACACGCTGAGATTCAACAGAACGAAACTCCGATAATGCCTCAGAGCAGAGAACAGCCCCAACCAAGTGCTCTGATACCACAGAATTACCCAGGAGCAGGAATGACCTCTGAAGCCCAGGAGCATGGTCAGAATGGATCTGGTGGGGCAGCAGCAGTTAAGAGGAAAACTCATTAAAGATTAGCTAATTTCATTATTTATTGAAGCTGAACATAGTCACAAACTTAAAATAACGCATTTTGGGGCTGCCAGAACCGAGACGAAGTCAGTTACGTTAGAATAAGGGCAACTGGAGAGAAGGCCAGCCCAGACCCTGGGGAGAGCGGGGGTGCGGGGCCGCAGGCTGCTCTGCCGGCGTGACTCCCGGGAACCAGGCACCCAGCAGCTCTCCCGGGAGAGAGAGGGGAGAAAGCAGTGCATCCCTTCTGACCCATCCTACCTATACGTATCGTCAAAAGGGGGAGGTCATATGGACTCTGAAGGTCAGCCAGAAGCCCTAGTGTAGCTGAAGGGGGTCCCACCGCCTGAATCAGTCTCCATCTGACACGGACGGCAGGCATCCTGATGCGGTGGGGCCGGGCCGGGAAAAGCAGAGGAGGGCTCGAGCTCCTCTCTGGCTCTTACTAGCTGGGAGACTCGGACACTTCCCCACGACTCCAGGGCCGTGGGTGCCTCCTGCGTAAAGTGAGGGGCCGGACTGGACGTGCCCCCCTGGCTGTGTATGGTCTCATTTTAGCAGAGTGAGGACGGTCTACAGGTTCTGCTTAACAGAAATGGCGCTGGAACTCTGCGATTACAGGCCGAAGTCTGGCCCAAGTGACACAAGACAACAGAGGCATCACCCTTCAGTTCAGTCAGCTGACAGACAGAAATGTGATCAGATCCAAGACAAAAAGAAAGAGGGAAGAAACCTGCTCTCAGCTACCTTGTCTGAAACAGTGATAAGAACACCCACCTCCCAGGGCTGGTGTCAGAATTCAATAAATAAGGATACACACAGATCAACCCAGGTTCACCCACAACAGTGCCCGGCACATGGCAGACATAATTGTACCTCTTCTCCCCTTCCGGAAGGTACTGAAAAAGACTGGCCTCTTCCTTGCCATCTGACCGGCTTGTTGGCAGCAATAAACATCTACTGTGCTCTGGGGCAGAATCACAGAGATTCAGAGGAGACCTCCTGATCTTGCCTTCTCGGAATTTCTCACTGCTCCCTGCCCTTCTGTCCCCACGAGAAAATGTCCCTATTCCCTCACAGGGCTCGTCCCAGCACTTCTACTGTCTACCCTCACCCCTTCGGCAGCTGGAGTCAGCCTTAGAAACACCCCCATCATCCTATCTAACCTTCCAGAAGAATCTCCTAGTTCTCGATCGTTCTGTCTGTTACTCATTCCCCAACCTACGCCTGTCTTTACAGTCCAAGGATACCGCTCTCTCGAGGTCAATACAACTCCTGGCTGCCAAATCCCCCAACCCAGCCCTGAGTCAGGTCCTGCAAAGACTGGCTTTTGTGGGTCTTCCCCCGCTTCTGAGAACTTGCCTTCTGTCTCCACGGTCACTGACTCTGGTCCCTCTTCCCCAGCTCACACCTCGAACATTCATTTCCTCTTCTTGCCCTACTCCCAGTCTCTGGGACCATGTGGCAAAACCCAAATGCCCGTGGAAAGGGAATTTAAATGAATGATGACGCCAGCTAAGACCTGCGTCCAACTGGAGAGCTCACATCTCCTCCAGAGAGGACCAGGCCCCTCAGTCCAGCCGATGGCCACCCAGTGCTGCCACACCCACGTACTGCAATGCAAAACTGGGGTCTCAAACGTGAACCACCAATTCGCAGACACACCCCACCACCACACTGCCCACGCCTGCCGGAGGAGGGACACCTGCAGGGTTGATGCAGGCAAAAAGCCCGTCGAGCCCGGCACTGGCCACTCTCACCTCCTAGGGACTTAACTGTCAGTAGACGGGATGCTGGTGACCTGTCCCTGAGGCCCCAGACAATAATCTGTAACTGCCGGCTGGACAGCCCCTGTGGGTACCCTGCCAATACCCCAGAGAAGACGACCAAAATTAAACACGTCATCCATCAACCTACCACAATTCCCCTCCTCCCTGTGTCAAGTGCCATCTGATCTCTCTGCCGTTCGAGTCGACCAGGACAGAAATCATGGAATTATTTATAACTCCTTGCTCCTGTCGCATCTCCAATTAGCTGTCAAGTTAAGACGCGTCTCCCTCCACGGTGTCCTTCAGATCTGTCCCCTCCTTTCTGCTTCCGCCTCCAGAACGTTCAAACTAGTTGAGGCCTTTCCATTTCAGCCTGGTCTTGGCCTCTGGAGTCATTTTCCTAAAATCCAAGACTGCCTCTGCGGCTTCCTATCCTCGGGAAAACCCTCTCCAGCCCTCAGCGCTTCGCCTGGACCTCTGACGAGGGCAACCTCGCAGCCCCCCCGGCTGCCTCCACAGCGGTCGGCCGCAGGAGGTGGAGGTCCCGAAGGGGAGAGCTCCTCGGATTCATCCGTGTGTGCACAGAGTGGACACGGACATGAAGTGGGGAAGCCAAACATTATAGAGAAAGCCTGAAATGACGCAGCCACAGGCTGAAGAAGTTACTCGTCATCCAGGACTAGGTATATTTCTTTCATCCTTGGCTGGAGCCAAGTATTCACCCATGCTCGTTTGAGTCATGAAGCTGGAAAAAGCAGAGAGCCCCACAACACCTGAAAACAGATTTTTTGTTTTAAATATTCTGCATGCGAGGGTTTAAGTACTATTTCCGGGGAATTCACCAACTAATCTTTGTCACTGTTACCATATAAACCTTTTTTTAATAATGCCAGTGGAAATAACTTTTAAGATTATTAGCAATTATGGGGGAAAGAAAAGAAAAGAGTACAGAACTGAGGCAGCCAGCGCCCAAGGTTCCTCTGTGCTCAGAGCTTTTCCCCGTTATGCAAGGTTCCTGCTCCCCCTCCCCAATCCGGCAGCGACAGGCCTCCTGTCATTTCTAACTGAAAGGTCCATTTCCTAGAATCTTCAGAAAACACAGGAAAAAAGCAATCATATGAAATTAGTTTAAAATTCTAGAGAGTCTGTGCAGCATTCCTTTGCAGCTGACAATTTCGGATCGTGCGCTGTACCCAGGATCCTAGGAAGAGTTATGTACCTGAACTCCCCAGAACTGAGGAGTAAGTCTTCTAGTGCCTAGCAACGACACAGGAACCGCGTCTACACCCTAGGGGATGTCTTGGTGAACACCAGCAGTCTCCATTTTGGGGCTCAACGCACCACCTAACTGGTCTTTACTGGTGAGGAAAGCGACACACACTCCACATTCTGCCGCCAGAGCCACCCCCTCCGTGGTCCCAGTCCCATGTCGGTAGAGGCGAGCCTTGGTAAGGACTTCACACCAGGGCCTTTGGTTTTAAGATACCGTCTCTGGACAGCAAAGAAGCAAAAGGTGGGGAGCCTTCCTCCCTGCAAGAAAGGTCTAAGGCAGGCCTGGACAGAGCTGCTCTCATCTCTCTCTCTCTCTCTCTCTCTCTCTCTCTCTCTCTCACACACACACACACACACACGCACGCTCACCACAGTGAAACTCCAGGGATGTATGAAACTACCCGCCCACCCAGGCAGGAAAATCAGCATGCTTCACAAGGAGGCTGCTGGCGCCCACAAACTATCAGAGTTCCCGTAGTCCTTCCCCGCCCCTGTCCTTTTTCCACATCTGCAAACTCTTCTCAGAAAAAGAAAAGTCCTAAAATGTATGGTTAAGGCCTGAGTGAGCCAAGAGGATGCTACGGCAACGCCAAGGAGATACTGTCCTTTTCCGTCTAAACTTCTGGTCTGCGGCCCTGTGGCCACAGCCATCACATGGCCCGACTCCGCGCTCAAGCACCTGAGCCAACGGAGCCGTATTTCATGTCACCCGGGACGAGACTGCACACATCGGCTCTGAGGTTCTCAGACGCGACAACCAAAGGCACCTTGATGAATGTTAACCAGCGTCGCAGCATTTCACGATTGTGGATCTTGGTTCATCTGCTCCCCAGAGGGATTAATGAATAAATCTCAAGGGAAAAAACAAAACAGAGACACTCGACAATGAAACCTGTGCTCTGTGAGGAACTTGCTTCTCAAGAACTGGGTTGCTCAAAAGCCGGGTGGTGACAAGAGACAAGATGACTCACTACTCACCGAAGGGTCAACCTGGTCATTGGTTACTCCCCGCAGAACGATTCTTAACGGGTGCTTCATAAACGGAGCCAGGCAAAGGAGACTCTCCAGGTAGTAGCCGATGCTGCGAAGGACACTACAGTCGTGTTCCACGGACCCACCGTACAGGAGGCCGGGCTGGTAATACAAGGTTGTTCCTGATACCGGAGGAGGGAGAGCCACATTCAGCAGAAAAAACAAAAAACAAAAAACAAAAACAGAAAATACCAAGTGTCACAAAAGGCAACGAAAGCAGTGAGTCCCAAGGGGAAAGTCTGACAAGGGCATCCAAAAAGTTCAAAATGCCATTCCTAAGAGCCCACACTTCACTCCAAAAGCTGACTCATTACTGTCGAGCCCCTGTAACAATAATAAACTGTGAGTGTAATTTAATAAACAGTAATAAATTAAACCCCTCCCTAAGCATCTGAATTGCCAAAGTCGCGGCAGGGCACAGAGGAGAGATCCCAACGGGCCCCGTGGTCTTCCAACAGCACACTGCCTGCTGCTGGAGAGCCTGCGAATGCCGTGCTGAAATCGTCGCATCAGCCACCAGGTTCTTCCAGGCCCTGGAAATGAGACTTCCCAGAAACTGCACTCGTCAACAGGATTCCTAGAGAAGGCACGTACTTACGGCACTTAATTCCATTAATAGCTCTTTTAATTTAGTCACGAATAGAAAGATTTAACCCTAGAGAACAGCTCTGGTGGAAACTCTATTATCTTCATTCACTCCTTCGCATATTCATATCATCCAAAAAAGTTTCTTACTGGGTGTATGTATTAGAGGAAAAACAAAGTAAAATGTTCTCGATCTGGGGGGGAGGGCACAAATGGGTGAACGTGGTATCGGTCCTGCTCAAACCTTTTGTCAATGTCTCCTGGCATAATCTGCCGATAAATTCCACATTAGAGGAAAGAGATTTGTGCTCAGTCACTCGCAAGGAAAGCCGCTCTTGCGTTTCATAAAATAAATGCAGGTTTTACTATATTAAAAACCAAAATCCCAACGATCGCAATCAGAGTCATGTTCTGATCAAAGTGGGAAAGAGTCTACATCAGTTAGCCTGAATACTACTAGGGTCACAAAACCAATCCTTTAGGTCTTCAAAAAGTCAAGGGAAAAACAAAAAACAAAAAACAAAAAAAACCCTTCATAACCACTAAATTCTGCAAATCCGTTCATGCCTGCAAATTAAGAGAGTGACAAACTGGTCAGATCATCAGAATGAAAGCTTCTACTCTGGGGGACGCGGGGGACGGGAGGTGGAAACAGGATCATGTCAAATGTCTTACTCCAACTTAAAGGGAAGCCGGGACTGGAAGAGAATTACACACCCTCTGAATCATCGATAAAACGGCCGGAAAAAAAATCTCCAGCAAAACAATTTTAACAACTTAAAATTTTAAGCCTCTCCAGCAGTTTCCAAGTACACAAGCGAGGGAGCGCTCGGGGAGCGACAGCTCGCAAAGAGCACCTGGGGCCTCAAGCCTGAAACCTGTCCTCCGTAAGGGACGGCCGAAGGCAGCCAGGGACCGCGGGCCCCATGTGACGCAGGGGCCACTTAGTAGGCCGCGCTGGTCTTCTTTCTTAAGAGAGCTAAGGCGCGAGAAGGGTCACCGTTTCCTTTGCTGCATATCCGTGCGAAGGGGACTGGCTCACGGAGCCTAAGGCTGTCTGTGGGGCTCTCCCTTACGGCGGCGGGAAAGGAGCTTCCAACAGCAGACAGACGGCTAAAAAGAACCTAAATGTTTTCCAGTGGAAAACAAACAAATTCTCGTGCATCGCCAGGACAAAGTTCTCCCCTAGGGGCCCCGGGACCCCGACGGGGAGAGTTCTCGGAGACACCGGTGAGGCAGCGAGTCCCTTCTGTCACAGCTTTGGCGTACACTTATGCGTACTTCTTTTAAAAGACAAAATCAAAATAAAATTCAGCACATTCGACCATCTTAACAGAGCGTGTTGTAAAATTGTATCGTGACAAAATAAATACACAGACTTTGAAAAGCCGTCCATCAATTTTAGGCGTGAGGTAATTCTGCTGCTGAAGAAGAGGGGTGCCTGTTTGGGCGGAAATGTCGGCCCGCTAGCTTCTTTCCGTCAAGCGTGCGCCCTCGCGCCGGCAGGCCGCACGCACGTGGCCAGACGGCCGTGTCACGGGCAGGAAGCCGGTCCTGCCGCCCGAATGTCTCCACCGTTAAAGGGCACGAGGAGTGGAGGCATGCGGAAGTGGCGCACGCGGCTGCTTCCGGGAAAGGGAATCAAGAGCGCTCACCTGTTTGGTTGATTTCAATGCGAGAACCATTAGTTATTTTGTCCAACAGCCTGATGAAGCTGGCTTCGAAGTCTGCGGGAGGGAGAGAAAACAGACGGGTCACATTTCCAGAGAACGCGTCTCAGCCGGGAACTGAGGGGGAAGGTCCGTGATCCCCGCCCCACACCCGGGTTCGAGTCCGGCCGGGGCCGGGAGCGCTGGCTGAGGAACCGGAAGCATCGGAACGGCACTGGCCGGCACACGTTTAGCGGAACTACGAGAAACGGCTGAGCCTTCCTGTTCCACGGCCGACGGCGCCCCCACCTGCACCTGATGGGTATTGACTCCAGCGGCCGCACACCCCCAAAGACCTGTTCTTCGGACCTCAGGAGTGCGTGCCAAACACGGGAGAAGCAGCAGAAAGGAGGGCAGACGGAAGTGCACGCCACCCTTCAGTCTCAGAAGCAGTAAGAGGTCCTGACGTCCCCCACTTGACACTGTCCCTTCTCCCTCCTCGTTCTGACATCTTACCTGGAGCTATCTACCCAGCTTAGTTTTTAATTTCATTACACGGATACTTGAATGTACAATATTATTGCCACCTTCTTTTTAATGTGTGAAACAAAGACAAAGAAAAACCACCACGTGTTAACGAACGGGCTTCTCTTCATGGTGTGACACTGCATGAGTGTCACTTTCTTATTTAAATCCTGAGGGACAAATTTGCCTCAATTCCTTTTGTGGGCAGGTTGTTATCCAAAGTATAAAAACTGGTCATTATTAAAAGGGGGGTGAGTGGGTAGAGAGGGAAAAAAATGGATTTTAAATGTGAAAACGGAGAGGAGGTAGAATGAAGACTCGGGCAGGAGAATATGTCCTGTGCGTTCCCCTGAGTGGATCCCACACACACACACACACACACACACACACTCACTCTCTCTCTCTCTCTCTCTCTCTCTCCCTCTCTCTCTCTCTAAGTCAACCTTGCCCATGAACAAGGACAGGAAGACCAACTTTTCCTCACCGAAGACACTGCCACCACCTGGCGATTTAGGCAGTTTCTACCCTGTAATACACTAACAGAAGTTTCCAGCACAGAACCCAGCAGCCACCTGAACAGATCCCAGAGGGCGAGCACGTCAGCCAAGCGATCCCCGTCCACCTGTGCTGCTACCTCCCGCGGCCCCCACGCCCCCGTCAGAGGAGATGCTGCCATCTGTCCAGAGAGCACTGGGCTAGAGTCAGGGAGACTCCAGCGAGGCCTGGGCAAGGAACAACGGCTCATTCCAGCAGCATTCCGGCTAATTCACAGCACACCTTACAGCCGGACAGTCTCTCATTTAATCCTCAAGACCCCACGGCAGGGAGTGCTGTTCCCATTTTACAGGAGGCCGGGCCCGAAAACGAGGACCGGCAAGTGACGGAGCCGGGGGCCGAGGGCAAGCCTGTCCTCCGCAGTCCACGCTCCTAACCACGACACCGCTGTGGCAAACTCTGTTAGTCCTCAGAGTCCGCCACCTCCTCCAGAAAATCATGGTACCTTACCCGCGGGCACTGACCTACCGCAGGGGCCTGCAGACCATCTGACGGGTCCCCAATCAACACTTATTTTTAATGAAATTAGAACAGAATCAACAACGTCGGAATATCTGGACGCGGGGCACTGTTCGTGACACCTTAGTGTCTTACAAATATCTGCATGCGTACTTGGCTGTGGTGTTGGGTAGCATCCCAAAGTTTGACAATAGCTCAACTACAAAATTATTTCTGTGCTCTCTTTATACAGAATATTCTGTTTTCAAATTTTTATGTTTTATTTATTTTTGAGAGAGAGGGAGAGAGAGAGAGACAGAGCACAAGCAGGGGAGGAGCAGAGAGGGAGGGAGACAGAGATTCTTAAGCAGGCTCCAGGCTCCGAGCTGTCAGCCCAGAGCCTGATGTGGGGCTCGAACCCACAAACTGAAAGATCATGACCTCAGCTGAAGTCAGACACTCGACCGACCGAGCCAGCCAGGCGCCCTTAGAATACTCTGATTTTAAAAAATCAGGCATGATCAAGACCACAGTGCCATTTTCTACCTATATTTTTAGCAAATGCAACGTGTTCTGCACAAAAAAGGGAAACCTCTTGATATGCTCAAGCTTTTGAGGTGGCTAAAGGTGATAGAGGAACAAGAATTTATGAATAAAGTCCAAGATTAAAATTCACAGCTCTTACAGATTAGGAAAGAAAAAAGGAACATTTTTTAAAAAAGCATAACTGTAGATTTTTTTTTCCTTCTGCAATTCACAGGAGTACTTAAGCATGAACACAGTTAAAAACGCCCAGCAGAGGGACACGGGCAGGAACAGAACGGGCACATAGAGAGACCCCCAGACTGCACCATCCCTGGTCATAGCAAATAGGTGACTCGGAAACAGTACTTCAAAGAAGCAAACACAGGAACTAGTTCCAGAATCCTGGCGACGGCGGAGCTCCACACGTGGCAGGAGACAGCTCTCAAGTTCACCTAATAATAGACTAAAGTCCGCAGACTTCGTTAAGGCAAGATGCGCAGGATTCGTTGTCCTTTACTTCCCACACTCCCTTTGTGACCCTTCCTCCTCGAGACTGCTCGTGGGGGTATCCAAAAACACTGGGGGAAAACAAGCAAAAACCAGCACGATTTTACTGCACCGCCTGGGACTACGTAATTAGGCTATAAAGCCATAAAGACAACCAGCACAAATACCACAGTGGTCAGGAGAGTGGCTGCCGGTGGCAAGAGAGATGGGAGTCGCTGCCGGAAGACCCCCCCCCCCCCGCCCCCGCCCCAGAGGTCAGCAATGTTCCATTTCTTGACACGGACGGGGGTCACGCAGGTGTTCACGGTCTAATCTTTTAAGCACTACTTTTATGTTTTATGTGTTTACTATGTGACTGTACTTAACACTTTTTAAAATTTTCTATTATTACGACCTTCAATCTCGGAATTCCTTAAATACTGCCTAAAATGCACCTAATGCATTTCCCCCTTTATGGGAAGTGAGCTCATCACTTCTTTAAGGGGCCAGTAACTCTGTAAAACAGTGGCAGGCATCAGCCTGACCCACTCCTCACTAAGAAAGGCAAACTAAGTCTCAAATAAGGACATTTATTTATAACATTCATATATAAGTGTTAGATATAAAAATAGAAATAGGATATACATCAGAACACTCTGTGGCATTAAAATTAAAGAGATTTTTTTATACACTGATATAAATCATCTCCAGGGTATGCTGAGTGAAAAAAAGTTTAAGACACTGGCGGCCATTTGTGTGAAAGAGGAAAACGTACATATGTATGTGCTTATTTATGTAAAAAGTAGCCCTGGAAAGAAACACAACAAACTAGTAACACTGGTTGCGTCACCGAGATGGAAGAATGAGAAAGAGACAGAGGCACACTGTGTAAACCCATTTTGTTCCCTGTGAATTTCATGCCAGGAGTATATTTTTGAAAATACAGAAAATTTAAATTAAAAAATACAAATAAAGGTACGGTGACACAATTTAAATAGCCCACAGAACTGTTCTCATTAAAAAGCCTATGAAAGATCTTTCTAATACTACGCAGTCATTATGTATAAAATACACATACTCTATGTATATGTAATTATATAGTACATGATAAATGATAAATTATATTTTAACGGAAACACAGAACGTCTTTCCTAAATTGTAGTATGTCCAGAAAAAAATTATGGAAAATAAAGTATTTTAAACAGAAATATTAATTTTATCAGAATACACAGGAGTCTACTAAAAAAAAAAAATTTACCGTACTAAATACCTTAGTATTAAAAAAAGAAAAAGAGCAAAATGAACTAAGATTTCAGATATGGAACAGATTTACAAGCCAAAAAGTAAGTGAAAAAATAATCTCAAAGGAGATTTTAAAATGGGAAATACAGCAGAAAAAAAAAATCAAGCTAATTCATTTAACAAATACGACACAGGGGCACCTGTCTGGCTCAGTTAGTAGAGCGCCACTCTTGATCTCAGGGTTGTGAGTTTGAGCCCCACACTGTGAGTTCAAGCCCCATGCGGGGAATGGAGCCTACTTTAAAAATTAATTAATTAAAAAAATATAACACAGATCGACAGTCTCACTCACCTCTAAGAGGACAGAAGATGTGAGTTAAGAAAATCAAAACTAAAAATTAATATAATTAACAAAAACTATAAGCTATTGTGATAAACTACTAATATTTACAGATACATCTGAAATTACTATAGCTATGTAAAAAGATGATAAACAGAAAAACAAACAAAAAGAGAAACCCAAAATGAAGGGAAAGAGAAAATTTATCAATAAGCCAAAAAGATCACTGATAAAGTTGCTGGAAAATGTTCTCCCAATGTCCAAAGGAAAATAATTCTTATATTACGTATTCCAAAGAACAACAAAAGCACAGAGAGATGGCTTCAATCGCAGAACAGTTAAGAGCATCATATGCAAAATAAATAAATTACAAACTAACTTCGTTTATTTTTTTAATTTTTTTTAAACATTTATTCATTTCTGAGAGTGAGAAAGACAGAATGTGAGCAGGGGAGGGGCAGAGAGAGAGAGAGACACAGAATCTGAAGCAGGCTCCCGACTCTGAGCTGTCAGCACAGAGCCCGACGTGGGGCTCGAACTCACTGACCGTGAGGCCATGACTTGAGTTGAAGTCAGATGCTTAAATGACTGAGCCACCCAGGCACCCCAAACTAACTTCATTTAATGAGAACAAATGAGGGGGTGCTGGATGGCTCAGTCTGTTAAGCATCTGACTTTGGCTCAGCTCATGATCTCATGGTTCACAGGTTCGAGCCCCGTGTCGGGCTCTGTGCTGACAGCTCAGAGCCTGGAGCCTGTTTTGGATTCTGTGTCTCACAGTTCCTGAGTTCAGGCTGCATATCCAGCTCTGCGCTGACAATGGAGAGCCTGCTTGAGATTCTCTCTCTCCCTCTCTCTATGCCCTTCCCCCACTCGTGCTATCTCTGTCGCAAAATAAATAAACTTAAAAAAAAAAAAAAAAAAGAGGACATCCCAGGAAAGGACTGCAGATAGGGCACAAAAAAGAAGACATTATTAAATACAAGATCAAGTACAAAAACGGGGAGGAGGAGCAGATCAAGTAACTAGCTTAACTACTACTTAAAAGGTATCTGATAAAAGTCAACACCTTTTTTTTTTTTTTTAGCAAAATTCTGTTTTAAAAAGTATAAAGAATGAATTTATTTATTGTCATAGACTTTTACAGATAAAAATAGAAGCCTTAGGAGTTCGAGGAGACCGTCTTCATTTGGGGCCTTGGGGTAGACCAAGAGTTCTTTACAAGGGCAGAGAAAGATTCATAGACTGGGCAACACTGAAAGTAGTACCTAGTGCTTATAAAAAAAAAAAAAAAAAAACCCTTAAGTGTGAAAAGATAAGTCACAGAATGAAACTAGTCATTTGCAACACTTTAACAGAGAAGACAAAAATTGTGCCGTATTGATAAGATGTGATAGCCCGCTACAGCAGTGACAACCAACCACTGCTGCTACAGCAGAGATGAATCTCACAGACACGATACAGAACGAAGAAATGAGACATACACACAAAATACTTACGCTATAATGCCACTTATATAAATCACGGTTAACAATTCAGAAACTTAATCTTTGGTTTAAAAAGTCAGTTTATCATTTACGCTGGAGGCGGGAGAAAATCGTGTGACAGCAAGCATGAGAGGGGTTCGGGGGCTGCTGTTTCATTTCCTGGCACGGGTAACGGCTCCGTGAGTATATCTACTCCGTGATAATTCACCGAGCTATTTATGGTCTTGGCACTTCTATTAATGGGGAGTATACTTTGGTAAAAGTTCATTTTTAAAAAATTAAAACCAAGTTCAAAGAAAGAGTACCTTTAAAAACTATGAAAAACCCAAAAGAATCCAACCATCTCTCTAATTTGCCATACTGGAAATGCCATTAAATATATTTCCCCCCCCCAAAAAAAAATGCAGTAGGTGTCAATACAAGGAAGAAATCACAACTAAGGGAAAAGTTATCTTACCAATTAAGCAAGAGGATTTTGCAGACTTTGATCGGACTCCACATTTTAAAAAAGCATGGTCTGTGACCCAGCAATTCCACATCTAGAACTCTAGCGTGCAGAAACAGAAGTCTGCCAGGTTATACATACACAAAAATTTTTTACTGCTGCTTTGTTTATAATAACAAACACTGAAGGTTACTTTGTCCCATACTTTCAAATGTTGCTAGATATTTTGCGGTGCTTCTATAAAACCCTATAAAAGAGATAAAATTAACAAAAAGAAATCTAATTCTCTAATTCATGCTGCTTTATGACCTTTCAAGTTTCCTATTTATATATAAATTCTTCAGTTCTAGTCCTTTTCTTACAAACACATTAGTCGGAAAAATCATACAATCACGTCAATTGGTGTAGAAATGGCATTTGACAAAAACACAACGCTCATTCATAATAATAATAATAAACTCTTAGAAAAATAGGAATAAGGGGAAATGTCTCAATTTGATGGAAAGAATCTAAAACAAAACAAAAAACAAACAAAAAACAAAAAACCATACAGCTAACATCACACTTAATAGCCAAATACGAGAAGCTTTCCCCCTAAGACAGCAAACAAGGCGAGGCAATTTGCTCTCGTTGCGTACCTAACATGGCGCAAGAAGTTCCAGGCAGTACGGTTAGGAAAAGGAAATAAAGCCTAAAGTTCAGAAAAAAGACATAAAACTATTCCCATTTGCAGATGAATTTTTACACAGAAAATCCCAAAGGGGCACCTGGGTGGCTCCTTTGGTTAAAGGTCTGACTTTTGATTCCAGCTCAGGTCAAAATCTCGTTTATAAGACTGACCCCAGAGTTGGGCTCTGCACTGACCGCCTGGAGCCTGCTTGGGATTCTCTCTCCTTCTCTCTCTGCCCCTCCCCAGTTTGCATCCGCACGCGCGCGCACACACACACGCACGCTCTCTCTCTAAATAAATAAACTTCAAACAAACTTAAAAAAAAAATCCCAAAGAATCTACAAAAAGACACCTGGAAACTAACAAGTAAATTCACCAAGGTTACAGGATAAAAGATACACATCATCCAAAAAATGAACTGTATTTCTATAAACTAGCATTGAACAGATGGAGACCAACACTAAAAATACTCTACCATTGACAACTGCTCAAAAAAGTAAAATATTTGGGTGTAAATCTAACAAAATGTGAGCAGGACTTGTATGCTGAAAACTACACAATATTCTTGTCAAAATCCTAACAATATTTGTGCTTAGATAAGACAAGGTCATTCTAAAATTGATATGGAAAGGTAAAGGAACCAGAATACCTTACGAAATCATGAAAAGAATAAAGCTGGTGGGATCAGCCTACACGATGACAGGTCCGGTAAGCAAGGGTGCGTGCTACCGGCCAAGGGACAGGCCTAGAGATCAGCAGAACTGAGTTCAGGTCCCAGAAACAGACTCACACAAAGGTGCCCAACTGATTTTTTACAAAGGTTCAAAAATGATTCAATGGAAGAAACAGAGCCTTTTAAACAAATGGTGCTGGAGTAACTGGACACCCATAAAGCCCCCCCCCAAAAAAAGGAACCTCAATCTAAGTTTTAAACCTCATACAAAAATCAAATGCAAAACTATAAAACCTTTAGGAAAAAAAACCATTGGACACCTCTGGGATCTAGAACCAGGCAAAGGGATCTTGGCTTCAACAACAAAAGCGCAAGCCAGAAAAGACAAATTTGACCAATTTTATTACAATAAAATCTTGCTCTGCAAAAGACCACATGAAGAGAATGACGAGACTGGGGGCGCCTGACTGGCTCAGTCGGTGGAGCGAGCACCTCTGGATCTCAGGTCATGAGTTCAGGCCCCACATGGGGTGTAGAGCCTACTTAAAAGACAGAGATTGAAAAGCCAAGCTCCAGAGGGGGATAAAGTATCAGCCGTCCCCATATCTAACAAAGGGCCGGAACACACAAAGAAACTCAAACTTGAGGGTCAGAACAATCCTACTAGGAAATGACCTCCGGGGAGGCAGTGAGCACAGCAGGTACCCCACCTACCCCCCCAGGCCTTTTGTACCTTTGTAAAAAATCAGGCCAAAATAGAAACTGGGAACCTAGAGGCAGGAGGCCTCAAGGATGAGCCTGGGGAACCACGACGCCCAGGGGCAGCGCTCCCCCACCCCGGCCCTCCGTGGGGTCCCTGCTCCAGCTCCTCCTGTGAGGGCCACTTCGCTGTGGCTGACGGCCACCTCTCCGGGCTGTGGCGTGTCTGCACTGCCTGCGCCCGGCCCAGCCACCCTGACGGCGTCCCAGGTGTGTGAGGACCATGGGCTCTGTCCCCTTCCTCATCTCCTTCCTCCTTTCCCGCGGTGGGGTGCTCCTGGGTTTCGTGATCCTCCTCTGAAACCGGGTCACGCTCACTGCTGCTCCTCTTCCTTCTGAACGCCATCGGTGGCCTTCACGTCGACAGCACTGCCCGTCCCCGGTCACCACCAAGGAAACCGCAGCCCGCCCTCCAAGAACACCGGGTTCTACAAGAAAAGTGTGGTCAAAATGGGACTTTTCCAACCTGTGACCTCTGGTGGAGAAAGGGGTGGGGCGATGACCTTGAAACTGCTGACTCGTAGCCAACGACCTTTGAAGGGCATCCAGAAACAGCCCAGGGGACTCTGCAGCTGGTGTGCAGGGCCAGAGGCCAGGAGGGGGCCTAGTGCCACCAGCTGCATAGGCTTAGCCAAGTTACCAAGATGCTGATTTTAGAAGAAGCAACACATTTTAAAACCCTAAAAAATAAAAAATAAAGAGTGACAACACCAAATGCTGGCAAAGGGTGTACAGAACCTGAGTCACGCCCACATTGCTGGCGGGAATATAAAATGGTAAGGCCACGCTGGAAAACAGTGTGGCAGTTTCTTAAGCGCGCAAACTACCGTACGACCCAGCAACCAGGATTCTAGGCATTTATCCCAGGCAAAGACTTAGGTTCAGGTAAAACCCTGTACTCAAATGTTTACAGCAGCCTTACTCATGACAGCCCCGAACTGGAAACAATCCAGATGTCTTTCAGCAGGTGGGTGGTTAAGAAAAACTGTGGTTCTTTCGTATCATGGAATACTGCTCAGCAATAAAAAGGAACAAACCTGATTTAAAAAAATCACCTTAAGTCTCCAGAGAATCATGCTGAGTGAAAAAAGTCAACCTACTACGATCCCACTTACAGAACACTCTCTGAGCGACAGAAGCATAGGAATGGAGGGCAGATTACCGATTGCCAAGGGGTAAGAGGCTGGCGGGGCGAGGAGGAAAAATGGGTGTGGCTAAAACGGGAATGCTCCGTGTCTGCTGTCACCAGCGTCGATTTCCTGGATGCGATCTTGTCCTGCAGTTTTCCCAGATGTTACATGTGGCGGAAATCGGGCAGAGTGCAGACAAGGTCTCTTGGTATTATTTATCACAACTGCACGTGAATCCACGACTATCTCAAAATTAAAAGTTCAGCTCTCAGGTGCCTGGATGGCTCTGTCAGTTAACTATGCAACTCTTGATTTCAGCTCAGGTCTTGATCTCATGGTTTGTGGGCTCGAGCCCCATGTAAGGCTCTGAGCTGACAGCTGGGAGCCTGCTTGGGATTCTCTCTCTCCTTCTCTCTCTGCCCCTCCCCCAAGCACATGTGTGCGCACGCACACACACACAAACACACACACACACTCTCTCTCTCTCCCCCCCCCTCTTCCCCAAGCACATGCACACACTCCCTCTCCCTCTGCCCCAGCCCCAAGCATGTGCACACACTCTCTCAAAATAAACATTTTTAAAAAATAAATAAAAGATAAATAAAAGCTTAGTTTTCAAAAAAAGAAAAGATGGTACACATATCCGTCTGGAATAGCACCTTACAGCTTCCAAACGACAGCAGATCTGAAAGTAGACCATTAGGATCCTTGGCATTTGTCTTTAAAAGATGAGTACCTCATTTGGGGCCCCCCAATAATTGTCAGGTGGCAGCAAACTTTAACAGTCAACAGAGGCACAAAAGAGCAGGTTCTCAATCAACAAGACAATATTCAATCTACTATCCTTACTAAAATAAAATACAGGTGCTCCTTGTGGTATACTAAGTAATGTGTGGGGCGCCTGGGTGGCTCAGTCAGTTAAGCACCTGACTCTCGATTTCGGCTCAGGCCAGGATCTCACAGTTTGTGGGATCCAGCCCCGTGTTGGGCTCTGCGCTGCCAGCATGGAGCCTGCTTGAGATTCCGTCTTCCCCTCTCTCTCGTCCTTCCCCTGCTCGCATGCATGCTCTCTCAAAAGAAATAAACACTAAAAAGAAAGTAAATAAATGTATTTGGTCTTTGTCCCCAATTCCTGGCACAGAGTTTCTAAAACCCTTGGAAGTTCCAAAATACTAGGAGCGTCTTTTAAAATTTATTCACAAGAAGCCCCTTTGGAGTACACTTGAGTTTATGCTGATGGGGTGACTGCGGATGGGCTCATACACAGCCTCAGAACAGGCTGGTCACCAGAAAACCGTGATTAGAGAGGCTTGGAACCCTCAGCCCCACCAACCGACCTTGAGGGGAGGGGAGGCTGCCTAGAGACTGAACCCTGTAAAGCCTCTAGAACACAGAGAGAACTTCCAGGCTGCTGAGTGAACACTCGCGCTGGAAGGGTGGCACACTCTGGTTCCAGGGGGACAGAGGCTCTTGCTCGGGACCCTACAGGGCGTGGCCCTATATACCTCATCTGTGTGTGTCCAGCTGTATCTAACCAGTGAATATTGGTGTTTCCCTAAGCCTTATGAGCCACTCTAGCAAATTATCAGTCGAAGGAGGGGGCTGTGGGAACCCCCGATTTACACAGCCAGCTGGTCAGAAATACCAGGGGCCTGACCGTGGGACTGGGACTTGTGACTGGTGCCCGAAGTGGCAGCGGTCTGGTGGGACTGAGCCCTTACCCCGTGGGGTCTGAAGTGATCTCCACGGAGACAGCGTCGGATGGAGTGAAATCTGTAGTACCCCCAGCTGATGCCCGCCGAGAACGGGAGAACCGCTTTGCAGGGGAACAAACCCACACGCCTGGTGTGAGAAGCATTCGGAGAAAAACAAGTCTCCCTCACAACTCTCCTTCCAGAAGACGCAAGTTACCAACAGCCAGATTTATCCCCAAAACAACCCATCGGTTTACCAGAAGACGTTTTCCTGTCAAAGGACCTCGATGTAGCATGTTTCGGCAACACGTTTTAAGGAATTCTTTTCACTAAAACTTCACTCGCCCCTCCCTTTTCGGAATCTCGTCTGCCTGTGCCACGCGCGGCACTCCCAGGGCCCACGTAACTCCTCTCTCCGGTTTCACAGGGGAACCCAGGCTCAGCCAGGGGACTGCCTCCGGGACGGGGGCAGACCTGCGTCCTAACTACTAACCCGACGCCCCTGCCCTGCCCGAGTCCGTCTTTCCATTATTCCCACTGAAAACCGCCATCATTCTCGCAGAATTCTTTCCATTGGGACTTCACCTTCACTGTGAACTCAACCTAACCCTGCCTGACATGGCCCTCAGGAAATCCAGACACAGACTGGACAGCCGCTTTGTAACACGACAGGGAAGAGCCAAGTCCATCACGCAGTTCGAAGGGAGAACAGTCCCGGCGGGAGCTGGCTGCAGTCTCCTTCCAGCCGTGCTGCCTGGTGGGCGCCCCACCTCAGCAGCTAGTTTACCGAACTCTACGCCTTGGCTTTCTATCTGCGGGAAAACAGCAGCCAAAAAAAAAAAAAAAAGAAAAGAAATTCCTCCTAATAGGAAGAACAGAATGAAACACAATTGTTCAGGTTTCTCGAGAGTAAAGCGAAGATTACACGCGTGATTGTACAATTGATAAAAACAATTCCAGGATTATCCTTCTTTGCGGTTCAAATTCTTCTCATTATACACAATTCCTGTGCGCTGGAAGGAGGCAGTTTTATTTAAGAGATGAGCTTGTCTGCCTGAAGTCACAGGGTTTGCCCCTGTGTCTTGTCCCCTCCTGAACGCCTGAGCAGCGTTCTTGGTTGACGTGCTGCTGTTCCCAACCATCGGAAATACGGGGGTGGGGGGGGTGGGGGGGGAGAAAAGGCTTAGGAATTAAGTCTTGTGTGCCAGGGTGTTTCAACATCCACGCTGTTGGCGTGCGGGGCAGAAGCAGTCTTCATGGGAGGAAGCTGTCTGGTTCACTGCACGGTGTTCAATGGTATCCCTGCGCTCCACCCGCTAGATGCCAGAAGCGGCCTCCCAGTTGTGACCACCAAAAATATCTCCAAAATCTGCCAAATGTCCCCCTGGGGAGCAAAACTGCCCTGGTTGAAAGCCACTACATTATACATAATACACAAAAATACTTGGGAGCCATCACTCAAAGAAACCTTTAGACTGAAAAGAGAAGACAAAATCAAGGCATAATTCTCTTTAAATCTGTGAAAAGTTTCCATATAGAAGCAGGAACGGGTTTCGGACGCCAGAGAGCAGAACTACACTTGGAGGCAGAAGTTACGTAGTAAAACCAGCTAACGTTGACTCTGCCGACATGCCCGGCACCGCTCTGGGCGCCTCTGGTGTTATTTCACTTACTCTTTACAATAACCCGACAAGGTTGGCAATGCTGGCCTCACTTTCCAGATGAAAAAACTGAGGCTCGGAAATGTTAAGGAACTTGCCCAAAGTCCAAGAGCTAATACCAAAGCAGAACCAGGACTCAAGCCAAGGTCTAACTCTGAGACCGAGCTCTTAACCACCCAGCTACTACAACCACAACACGGTAGGCATTTCACCTCGACGTAATAAAGAAAGAACGCTTTGACTTACAAGCTGCTCCTTTCACTGACAGTGATTCTGGCAGCCACCATGCTGTGTACCCGGAGCAGAAGCAGATCCAGAAAGTCTTCCTTCCAGAAGCCCCCGGGAAGCCTCTCCCCTGAGTCCCCTTACAACATTCAGCCCTTCCTATTTCACGTTACTCAAGCTACTCTCTCAAGCACTTCCTACTCAGCAAGCTCCTCGAGAATGGGGCAACCAGCTTCTCATATTTACGTGTTTACGCTCGCACAAAGCCTCCGCATACTGGGGCTCTCGCTAACCTTTTCTGAACGACCGCCCCTGCAGCACGAGGCCTCCACACCCTCAGCCCCCCAGAGCCCACACCCCACACCGGGAGGGATGATTAAGCAAGCACCTTCGAGAGATGCAAGTTTTCTACTCAGGCAGATTTTACTGGATATGCCGAGTGTCTGCCAATTCTCAGGATCTGAGTCAGGAAGGGATAGGTGACTGGCAACACCGCCCGCTGGCTACATCCTCAATCAAACTCCCGAGGACTCGCTCGACCAGGACCATCTATCTTGTATCGGGGGCCACGTCTATCCACATCCACAAATATGTATGTGCGTGTATGCATACATATCCGTATATACGAATGCACGTATACATTTATCTCAGTTCTCCCTTGAACAAATTAAGAAACATCTACAAGATTTCTCAGGACCCGGAACCAGCAGAACCAGCAGAAAGCGTCTAAATCAGGAGCCTCTGGTTTTTCCTCCCGTGGTATATTAAGAAGGTAAGAAAAATAATGCTCTACACAGTGCTCCCCATAAAAATACCAGCACGTCTGCCCACAAGTACTGCCTCCCCCAGGTAGTGGAGTCTGGCGTCCTTCCAGGAAAGTGCAAAGTGGCCAAGCCATGGTGGAAGAAATGAGAGTTCCCACGTGCGGCTGCGAGGAGAAATTCACAAACAGCGCGCGGGGGAGAGGGAAGCAGCCTTGGGAACGATAAATTTTCGTGTGAAGCCCACCTGTCGAAAGACAAACCCTAAATTGTCTCTTAAAGGTGCTACATTTTCCATAGAAATCCCAGGTTTCCAGACCACAGTACTTCTGTTTCTCTTAAAACAAAACAAACAAACAAAAAGGAGGCCCAGTGTTCACAGAGGTAGAAGCTGGTGTGCTTACCCTATGCGGCCACGGGCAGGTTCTCTAGAGTAATCTGGGGGTAACGGGGAGAGCTGGCTGGGAATGCCACAGAGGAAAGCAATCGAGCGACTGCTCTGCCCAAGCGGACACAAAGTAAGGACGAGAAAGGCTGAGGATACCCAGCACAAAGCATGCTGGGGTCCCTCCTTAAACTTCCTTGGGGTTTCTGAGCAGCGCAGAGCAGAAAATCACGCACTGACACAAGCCTTCCTCACTGTCGCTAGGTATGGAGGGTCTTCTGGTTCTTTCTTTCCTAACCTTCTATCTCCATCAATGACATGGCATTTTCCTTCATGTGCAACCAATCAGCACTCAAGACAAGCAGAAATGTAACCTCCACGACAGGCATCCCGAGGGATGATGAAACGCACTGGCCACACAGTGCCGAAGTTGGTGCAAAAGCCAACACTTCGACACGACCCACAAAGCTTCCAGGAGCAACCACAAACCCTCTCCTTCAAGGCGCCGGCAGGTTTTTCCTTCGGGTGAATCTCTCACTCTCAGTTCGGATAACCAGACAGAAGCTCTGAAATGTATGTGTCTTCTTCCAGGGGACCCGCTGAAAATCGGCACCGCGCCACTTAACTTGACGTGGGTTTCAACAGGGCCTGTTCTGTCATCAAGCCGCCTTTATAGGGCAAACAAGGGGGCTCGGAAACCTGTAGTTTGGCGCCTGTCACCAAATCTCTTACTAAAGTCAAGGCAATTAGGCCCATGACTGTTAAAAAAATTTATCTCAACGCTTCCGTCCTGCGCACATCACAGATACGGCTAAAAACAAACACAGAATTTTAAAAATGTCTTTAATCCACACCCAGAGAGGTGTGAGGACAGCCGAGAAATCATGGCGACAGGGACAGCCGATGTCCATGGGGGCAGCTGTTTCTGAGACGTGTTTCGGGACAGGGCGCGGAACCAACCAGAGGTAGGTACTTTTCTCTCCAAATCTCTCTCCATCTCATATCTGCCCAATCACATTTCGGTCCAGCAAACCGCCTTTATCCTTGGAGAGGCTCTCGGCGAGAGCAAGAGGGACCGAAGGCGGGCGAGGGGGCGATGCCCGGGATTTGTTGCAACACGTAGTGCTGGAAAACGTGTAGCTGTTTACTACCAGCGCCCGGGAGACGCCAGCGCAGCGCGCCGCGGAGCACGCCCCTCGGGCCCGACCCCGCCTCCCCCCACCCCAGCCCCCGCGCGCCCGGGTGTGGGGGCGACGCGCCACTCGCCCTCCCCGCCGCGCCCGCGGGACGCGCAGGCTCCCCGCGCGCCGCCCGCCCCCCCGCCCGCCGCCGGGGCATCTGCGCCGCACGCCCGCGGCCCCCGCGCCCACCCGGCGCGCTGCCCGCCCCGTGGTACCTCGGAGGCCCGGGTTGTCGTCTCTGGCCCGAATCTTTCGGATTTTGACGGGGCGCCCACTCAGGGTGGACAGGACCAGTCGTTGGCGCAAGAAGTTGCAGCCCGCGTAGCTGAGGGAGTGCGACTGGGTCGCCATGTGCGCGCCCTCCGCAAAGGTGCCGGCGGCCGGGGCGCAGCGACTTCGGACGGGCGCGGGGGTCGCGACCCCGGCGGCGGCGGCGACAGCGGCGGCGGTGACCCGGGCTCTCTCTCGTAGCCCCGCAGCCCCCGGCGCGTCCACGTGGTTTGGAACAGGAAGACGGAGAGACGAGACACCGGGTCAGAGGGGAGAGGGGCGGAGTCCGTGACCGTCTCCCCGCCTCCCCACCCGGCCGGGGGCGGCTCCCGCGCTAGGTCACGCGGCTATTGGTCCCCGCTGGATCAGGGCGGTGCCCATGCCGCGCTGCTATTGGTCCGAGCTGGAGCTGGGCGGTGCCCGGGCCGCGCTACTATTGGCCCGCGCTGGAGTGGGGCGGTGCTCGGGCCCCGGCAACAGCGCCCGGCGGGAGGGAGCGCGTGCGGGGGGTGGCCTGGGAGCCCTGTGCTGGAGCTCGCAAGCTGGGGCGGGCTCCCTGGGATCTCGCCCGGCTTGGGAGCCGGAGGAGGCGACGGGCTGGGGTTGGGTGCCTACCACATGCCCGGTACTTAGCCCCAGTACTGACCGCAAACCTGGATGTGGAAGGTATTCTCTCCCCCGCCTTTTTCTTGGTAGAGGAGAAAACGGGATTGGCGCGCTCATCCTGTTGCAGACTACGCGCGGAGCGCGCCGCCGGCGCTGTCCTCTCGCTCCCCGCTCTCACCAGGCGGGGTACTCCCATTCCCTCCCTGCACCTGAGTAAAGACTCGAGGAACATTGCAAAGGTGACAGCGGCCGCATGCATTGGGACCGGAGTCTTGCGACACCAGGCCATTGCTACTTTTATTATGAGACACCATGATTTATTTGCCCCTTTCACATCGGTCCCTTTACATTCACAGCGCTTCTTGCCAAGTCTGTCCCTCCCATCCCGCATGCCTCAAGATGGTAGTTGTAATAACTTCGCACATACACAGACTCTGCTTTTCCCTCTCTCCTGTTTAATCCTGCACACCAGAATCCTCCCGAAGACTGGATTATGTCACTCCTCTGCTCAAAAACCTTCAGAGATGGCAGATATCTATCAAATGACCACGAACTTATGAATCCAATATCGTAATAACATGGGTTTGCAACCATTCTTGGACAATATCACCAGATCATGAGTTCCGGAACATTTAGGGGCTGGGGGGCAGGGGGGGCGGGGACCTGCAAGGGGTGGAGCCTGAGTGAGATTAACCAAGGTGGCAAGTCTTAACGTTGGCGAGACTCGGTTATGAAGAACCACTGAGTGACAGGTTATTAGAGGTGTAGGTAGAATTTAGCAGAAGCAGCCCCGGAGTCTGTTAAGGGAGGTGGGTAATGCATTTATATTATTGCCATTTCTTGAGACTGCCTTTCGGGAAATTGGCGGTGTCTCCCGATGTGAGTATTGAAGGCTCCTGGACCTCTGAGGGCGGTCCTGTGCCAAAGCAGATCCAGGCGCCTTCACACCGGAAGCGGATTTTTTAAAATATCCTCATTTTAATTTTAATTCCTCAACAACCTTAAAAAACAGCGACTATACTCTGTAGCCAACCAAGTTGATGCCCTACTGATACCCCTTCGGCTTTTACTATTTTACTGCAAATCGGCTCATTTTCCTCCAACAGCACCAGTATCTCTTTGTCCAAGGGTTTTTCCCACCTGCATGGAACTCAGTGGACCAAAGGCGCCTGGTGACTCAGCCGGTTAAGCGGCTGGCTCTTGACTTCAGCTCACGTCATAATCTCACGATTCATGAGACCGAACCCAGCGTGAGGTTCTGTGCGGACAGAGCATGGAGCCTGCTTGGGATTCTCTCTCTCCCTATATTCTCTGCTCTCTCCCACTTGTGCTCTCTGTCTCAAAATAAATAAACTTAAAGGGGAAAAAAAGTGCTGAGGAATTAATCCCCAGAGTCCTCAACTAAAGACTGATGGGCGCGGATGTATAACTATCCCAACTCCTGAACCCTTGGACAAAATACCTCTGTAACATGGATTCTACAATGTTTCCCTAGGGTTCCCCAGAGGTTTGAGGCTCCAGCTGCCCACCACCGTGACTTGCTTGGTGACTAGCTTCCTCCCTTCCCTGTACACTTCTCAGGTGCCTCCTAATATCTCCTGGGATTATCTCCCAAATAAACTACTTTCACTCAAATTATTGTCTCAGAGTCTCCTGGGCAAAGCGAATCCTGATTTTTAAATTCGAGGACTGAGGTTGAGAAAGAATAAATGACCTGCTTAGAGTGACATTGCTAATAAATGACAACCAGAATAGAAATGCCATCTGCCTGTCTCTCTCCCTCTGCCGCTCCCTCTCCTTATCTCTTTTTTTTTTATTTTTTTAACGTTTATTTATTTTTGAGAGACAAGAGACAGAGTATGAGCAGGGGAAGGGCAGAGAGAGAGGGAGATACAGAATCTGAAGCAGGCTCCAGGCTCTGAGCCGTCAGCACAGAGCCCGATGCGGGGCTGGAACTCACAGACCGCGAGATCATGACCTGAGCTGAAGTCGGCCGCTTAACCAACTGAGCCACCCAGGCGCCCCCCTCTCCTTATCTCTTGAGTCATGTATCTTTGGAACCCTGCATCTCCTGTAAAAAGTCTAGCTACCGTGAGGCTGCCATGCCAGAGAGACCACACAGAGTGCCGACTTTTCCAGAGGACAGCGTTCAGAGGAGTCCAGGCCCCTGCCAGCCTCTGGCCAGTCTTTGGAGCCCCCGTGGCTGACACCAGTTGGAGCACAGATGAGCTGGCCTCTCTAACCCCTGCCCAAGCTGCAGGTTGCTGAACTAAATAAACGATTGCTCCTGTTTCAGGCTATGGGTTTGGGGGTAGTTTGTTACACAGTAACAGACAACTACAACTACATATCCCCGAATTCCCGAAATTCTAGGTTAGCTAACTCCAAGAAACATCTTGCATGAGATTTGGAAACAAAAGCCAAGTCACAGCCACGGTGTTGATGTTTATGTTTGAAAGGTCACGGCAGGGTACCCGGCTCCCTTGCAGCTCACAGACTTCCCCGAGGCTGACCTTCCTTCTTGGACTGGACCCCCGGCTCCTCCGGTTCCCACCAGATCCTGCTCCAACTCCAACGGCTGGGCCGTTTGTGCACTTACCCCCATGATGAAGGACGCCGTCTTCTGCTGGTCGCTCACCTTGCTGAAGCGGGATGCTCGCAGGCAGCGAGAGACTGAGGTTCCAGCACATCCTACTGACTTTGGGTCCCATCAACAGGCACAAAGGCCACAGCCTCACAGACTGTGAAACCAGCCTCCACAATTGCATTAGGTCAAATCCCTATAGCAAATCTCTAGTGAGTGGTTCTGCTTTTTTTGTTTTGTGTTTGTTTTTTGAACCTTGACTGGCACAACAAACAAGTCATTACTGAAAGCTTACTGAGAATAAGGCTCTACATACATGATCTTATTTGGTCCTCACACCAACTCAAAAGTTGGATTTTAAGTATATAGGGGTTTAGGATACTCTTCTCTCTACTTTCATTTGTATTGGAAATTGCTCATTACGAAGTTCTTAATCTACCCTAGATTTTTCTTTCACACCAATTACATGACATATCGTGTCTCTCGTAATCACTTCCACAAAAAAAGATAAGGATAACGATAATGTCAGGATAAGAGTGTCCTTGCCTCAGCAACGGGACATTGGATTCAGGGACCAGAGTAGAAATGGATTCCTCCCCGTCTGTACAGAAAGTTGCTGAACACATTTCTACCCCCCCACTGCTATGTCGGCATCTCCTTTATTAAAACCAGAATAGTTCTATAGGCTGTTTCTCATCTCAGCCTGGAACTAATGCTTCCTGTTCCAGTTTTAGGATGAATTTCTGTGTTCAGTGCTCTGCCCCAGGGCTCCCACGGTAACTATTTACAACTACATTTTTGCAAATATATCCTTCTATAACCTGTTTATGTGGGCAGCCTTTCTGAAAACATTTAGGGATCCAGTGAGTGCAAGAACAGTGATCTAGTGTGTTCTTCTAGAGTAGAAGGGGTGTCTTCCCATTCTATCCCCAGTGCTTAGCACCTAGCAGGAGTTCAGGAAGTATGACTAGAATCATTTACTTAATAAATTAATTGAAAGATACCTAGATATACTAAATCAATACATTCAGAACAGTCTAAACCAGTGGTTCTCAAACCTTAGCATGTAACAGAACTGCCCGGAGGGCTTGTGTGTGTGTGTGTGTGTGTGTGTGTGTGTGTTAACATTTTTATTTCATTTTTTGAGAAACAGAGAGAGACAGAGCACAAGCAGGGGAAGGTCAGAGAGAGAGGGAGACAGAGAATCCAAAGCAGGCTTCAGACCCTGAGCTGTCAGCACGGAGCCCTATGTGGGGCTCAAAGCCGCAAACACAAGATCATGACCTGAGCCAAAGTCGGATGCTTAACCGACCGAGCCACCCAGCTGCCCCTAGAGGGCTTGTTAAAACATAGATGGCTATGGTGAAATACTGAGAGCTTTTCCTCTAAGACTAAGAACAAGACAAGGATGTCCACTCTCAAAACTATTCAACATAGTACTGGAAGTACAGCCACAGCAACCAGACAAGAAAGAGAAATAAAAGGCAACCAAATTGATAAGGACGAAGTACAATTATCACTATTTTTGGAGGACATGACACTATACATAGAAAACCCCAAAGACTCCACCAGAAAAAAAAACTAATAGAAGTAATACATGAATTCAGGAAAGTTGCAGGATACAAAATTAATACAGTGCATTGCATTTTTATGCACTAATAACACAGTGGCAGAAAGAGACATTTTTTAAAACCCCATTTATAGTTATATGCTGCCCCCCCAAAAAAAAACTAGGAATAAATTTAACCAAGACCTGTACTCTGAAAACTATAAATCAGTGATAAAATAAATTGAAAGGCGACATGAACAATAGAAAGATATGCCATGCTCATGGATTAGAAGAATTAATATTGTTAAAATCTCCATATACCTTTGGGGCACCTGGGTGACTCGGTCGGTTAAGTATTCAGCTCTTGATTTTGGCTGAAGTCATGATCTCACGGTTCATGGGATCGAGCCCTGTGTTGACAGCACAGACCCTGCTTGGGATTCTCTCTCTCTCTCTCTCTCTCTCTCTCTCTCTGTCCCTCTGCTGCTTGTGCATTGTGTGTGCACTCTCAAACTCTGTCTCTCAAAATAAATGATTAAACATTTTTTTAAAAGTCCACATACCCAAAGCAATCTGCAGATTCAATGTAATCCCTATCAAAATACTAATGTCATTTTTCGCAGCACTAGAACGAAGAATTCTAAAATTTATGTGGAACCACAAAAGACTCAGGTAGCCAACAATCTTGAGAAAGAATAAAGCTGGAAGAATCACAATCTCAGATTTTAATATCTCCTATAAATCTAAAATAATCAGAACACTATGGTACTGGCACAAAAAAACTGACATATAAATCAATGGAAAAGAATAGAGAACCCAGAAATAAACACGTTCTTTTTTTTAAAAGTTGACTTATTTACTTTGAGAGAGAGAAGAGAGCACAAGTAGGGGGAGGGGGAGGGGGAGGGAGAGAGGAGAGAGAGAATCCCAAGCAGGCTCTGCACTGTGCAGAGTCTCATACGGGGCTTAGTCTCACAACGAGTGAGATCATGACCTGATTCAAAATCAAAAGTCAGATGCATAATCGACTAAGCCATCCCGGCGCCCCATAAACTCATTTTTATATGGCCGATTAATCTATGACAAAGGAGGCAAGAATATGCAATGGGAAAAAGACAATCTCTCCAACAAATGGTGTTAGCAAAACCGGACTGCTACATGCAAAAGAATGAAACTGGACCACTTTCTTACACCATACACAAACCTAAACTGAAAATGAATTAAAGACCTAAATGCAAGACCTGACACCATAAAACTCCTAGAGGAGTAGAGGCAGTAATCTCTTGGATACTGCCCTTAGCAACATTTTTCTAGTTATGTCTCCTCAGGCAAAGGAAATAAAAGCAAAAATAAACTATTAGGACTATGACGAAATAAAAGGATTTTGCACAGCAAAGAAAACCATCAACAGAACAAAAGGCAGTCTATTGAATGGGAGAAGATTGCAAATGATATATCCAATAAGGGGTTAATATCCAAAATATATAAAGAATGTACATAACTCAACACCAAGAAACAAAACTGTCCAATTAAAACATGACCAAAGGATATGAATACACATGTTTCCAAAGAAAACATATGAACAGCCAACAGACACGTGAAAAGATGCTCTCAAAACTATTAATCGTCAAGGAAATGCAAACCAAAACCACAATTGAATATTACCTGACACCTGTCAGAATCGCTAAAAATTAAAAAGACAAGAAATAACAAGTGTTGGTGAGGATGTGGAGGAGAAGGAGGCCTTGTGCACGGGTGGTGGGAATGCAAACTGGTGTAACCACTGTGGAAAACAGGAGGGAGTTTCCTCAAAAACTTCAAAATGGAACTATCATACGACCCAGTAATTCCACTCCTGAATATTCCACTAATTCAAAAAGATATGCGTGCCCCATGTTTACTGTAGCATTATTTATTATCATTGCAGCTATTACAATAGGCAAGATATGGAAACGACGGAAGTGTCCATCAATTGATGAATGGGTAAAGAAGATATGGTATATATACACAATGGAAGCTTACCCATCAAAAAGAATGAGATCTTGGGGCACCTGGGTGGCTCGGTTGTTTGAGCTTCTGACTCTTGACTTCTGCTCAGATCATGATCCCAGTGTCCTGGGATCCAGCCCCGCACTGGGCTCTAGGCTGAGCGTGGAACCTGTTTGGGATACTGTCTTTCTCTCCCCTTCCCTCTCTCTTGACATTTGCAACGACACGGATGGACCTAGAGGGTATTATGCTAAGTGAAACAAGTTAGGCAGAGAAAGACAAACACCATATGATTTCACTTATATGTGGAATGAAAAACAAAACAAAAGAACAAACACAACAGAAACAGACTCATAGATACAAAGAGCAGCCTGGTGGTAGCCAGAGGGGAGGGAGTTGGGGGGATGGGCAAAAATGGGTGATAGAAATAAGAAGTACGGGAATGAGGAAGTCATGGGAATTAAAGGTACAGTGCAGGGCATATGGTCTAGGATATTGCAATCGGGTTGTGTGGTGGCGTACAAGCCTATGGTAAGCAAAGCGTAACGGATAGGCTTTGTCGAATCACACCCGAAACTACTGTAACATTGTGTGTCAACTATTCTTTAATTCACAGACACACACACACACACACACACACACACGCACGCACGCATTGTTGGGCCTCATTCCTGGAGTCTCTTCAACACATCTGGGGCAAAGCCTAAGAATTTTCATTTCTAACAACTTCCAAGTTGGTGTTGATGCTTCTGGCTTAAGAATCTCACTTTGAGAAGCTTAAAAAAACAAACAAACGAAAGATGTATGGGATGCCTTCGAACACACACATAATGAGAGTCGCAGAAGAAGACAAGAAAGAGAAAGGGGCAGAAAGAATATTTGAAAAAAAAATTGTGAGCGAATCTTTCCAAATCTGAAGAAGTTCATGACTGTACCTATCCGCGTTGTTAAAGTCACTATGTAGAAGTCGAACCTGGTGGGGGGAGAACGCCTTCCTGACGGACACCTTGATTACAACCTGGTGTGGCCCCCAGCCGTGCCTGAACTCCTGACCCACAGAAACTATGAGATAATGAGTATGTGTTCAAGCCACTACGTGTGTGGTTGTTGTTACCCAGCTACGGGAAATTAATACAATGGGTTCCGGACCCGGGTCTGTCTGGCTCCCAGAGTCTATTCACCTTCTCCATCTCCTGATTAGTTAAATACATTGTGAAAGGAGTTAACTGAGGAGCTGGTAGAGATTACAGACTTTCAGAATTCCAAGAAGCTCATACGTCATTAGTCCAGCCCGTCTAAAACAAGCAGAGCCCCCTGTCCCAAAGGAGCATCTAAGAAGGTTGGAATATGGAGCTAGAAGACGTTGGCCTGAGTCCCACTAACATTTAGATGATGACCAGGGGTAACCATAAGTAGTGCTTTTAAAGATTTATTTTTAAAATTCTTGGAGACTCATTGATCGTGATATCGAACATCTGTCTTCCTATAATTGTTAGCAGTAAAAACACTGACACAATTTGAAAATGTTCGTGTGCTTGTCTTAGAGCCGTTGGGACAGGAGCAAAGTGGAGAACTTGAGTCTTGTTTTACAGAGAACCTCCGGCCATCTTCACTGACAGTGAGGTGACAGAGAAGTGGATAACCAGCAGGTGACAAACACTCAGAGCAGAATTTTCAAAGTACCAGTTGCCAGTCTTGAAGCCATATCATAGTTATGAAGCATTGTGATTTATAATTATGAAACTTTACTCCCTCTCTCTCTGCCCTTCCCCTACTCACGCTCTGTCTCTATGTCTCTCAAAAAATAAATAAACTTTAAAAAAAATTTAAAGTTAAAAAAAAGGGGGGCGCCTGGGTGGCTCAATCGGTTGAGCGACCGACTTTAGCTCAGGTCATGATCTCACAGTTCATGAGTTCGAGCCCCGCGTCGGGCTCTGTGCTGACAGCTCAAGGCCTGGAGCCTGCTTCTGATTCTGTGTCTCCCTCTCTCTCTGCCCTTCCCCTACTCATGCTTTGTCTCTATGTCTCTCAAAACTAAATAAACATTAAAAAAATTTAAAGTTATAATTATGAAACTTTAAATGTGAATTTACGCCTAATACACAAATGTAATATTGCTACATAAATAATACATCCCTGACTTTCTAGAACTATCTTAGGTTCTTTTTTTTAACTTCTTTTTTTTTTAATGTTTATTTACTTTTGAGAGAGGGAGAGAGAAGAGACGTAAGCAGGGTAATGGCAGAAAGAGAGGGAGACAGAGCATCCAAAGTGGGCTCTGAGCTGGCAGCACAGAGCCCGCTGTAGGGCTCAAACTCATAAACTGTGAGATCATGACTGGAACCCAAGTCGGATGCTTAACCAACTGAGCCACCTAGGCGCCTCTGTCTTAAATTCTCATATTTTATTCACTGTCTCTGTCAAATCATCCTTGTCACTCATCAAATCACATGTTCCAATATTTGATTCAGAACTGTTGGCAGTACAGCCTTTTCACTGTTATAGAAATACTTCGCCATAGAAAGGGACTTACCCATCCGTGAAAAGTCAAATGGCACCCAAAGGTCCACGGACTGATGGTTGGACACAGAAAATAGACTATATCCATACAGGAATGAAGCACTATATGTGTTACATCATAGATGAGCCTTGAAAAGAAACCTTACTAAGTGAAAGAAGGCATCTATTAAAAAAAAAAACAAAAAAACAAAAAACCCACCTGTTGTGTGGCTCCATTTATATGAAGTGTCCAAACAGGCAAATCGTAGCGACCAAAAGTAGAGCAGGTGGAGGCAAAGGTGGTCATCGGCAAGTCCAGACCTCTGTTCCAGCAGCTTAGCGAACCCAGTGCAAAGAACCTCTTTCCCGACGGCACCAGCACCTCTGGAGTAGAGTCTGGCTGAGTCTCACGCCCGTTCCTGAGCCAATCTCAGTAGTCTGGAGGAAGTCATGGTTCCGACGGGCCAAACCTGGGACACAAGCTCACCTCCTTTGCAGAGAAGTCTTGTCACTGCCTCTCAGACAGACTCCAGGAACGGAGTCTGAGAGAGGGAGCCCGGCTCCCCTACTGGAAACTACAGTGCTATTATCACAAGAGACAACAGATGCTAGGCTGGCAAAAACAGCACGCGATCACCTCCCCAAACCTATCAAGGTCAAAGAGTCTCATCAGCATAGCATCTCTTCATGAAATTAGTGCAGTTAAAACGTTATCGTATGTGGAACTTTCCCAAATCAGTTGGATTCTACAAACATTCGCCTAATGCCCCGCGGGGTGCTAGGGTTGCCTATGCCTGGGGAAGGCCCAAGGGCGCAGGCGAGAGAGGAAGAATGCAGAGATGAGTGAGACTCGGCCCCTGCTTCAGGATATTCACAGCCCGATTCGGTGGCTCCTGAGCTTTAGCTTACAAAAAAATTTCACCTGGGGGATATTATTAAAGACGCCTGTGTCTGGGCCACAACCTGAGATTTTCTGATTTGGTGGGTGTGGGGCTGCCTCTAGAAATGTGTCCTTAAATGCACATCTTGGGTGATTACGCTGCCTGGGGGCCAGGAGCTACTCTCTACGGGATTCCCTGATATGATGGAGGAAAAGAACCCGCAAAAAGGAAGCTGGAGCACGTCCGAGAGTCTCTACTCTCAGACGGGTGAATGGCCGAGGGGCGGAGAGGAAGCAGGGTCCTTGTGCAGCTGACGCCGTGCAGTTTGCACAAGATACAGTTGCCTATAAAGGGGAGCACGGGATAACATCCAGCCTCCTGCGAATGTTTCTGATTACGATGAGCCTGGGGATGTTTGGACGATGAGAAGCTAAGAGCTGGTGTTTGTTCATTTGCTTGGAATGACCCCGTACATTTGCTCTCCTTTAATTCCAGAGAGAAATTTGAGTGATAGAGCCAATGAACTTACCCTTCAGAATCTATCCTACCCTTCAGTACTTTCTCAACTGAAAATCCTTTTTTTTTTTTTTAAGTTTATTTATTTATTTTGAGAGAGACAGTGCTAGTGCTGGGGGGTGGTGCAGAGAGAGAGAGAGGGAGGGAATCCAAGCAGGCTCTGCACAGTCAGCACAGAGCTTGATGAGGGGCTTAAACTCACAAAAACTGTGAGATCATGACCTGAGCTGGAACCAGGAGTCGGACGCTTAACTGACTGAGCCACCCAGGTGCCCCTTAACTGAAAATTTTCATCCTTCGTTGTTTCTTTCAAATTGTTTCGATATATCATTTCACCTTTAAAAATAATTTAACTTTATGGTGCCTAGATGGCTCAGTTGGTTAAGCATCCAACTTTGGCTCAGGTCATGATCTCGTGGTTCATGAGTTTGAGCCACGTGTTAGGCTCTGTGTTAGGCTCTGTACTGAAGCTCGGAGCCTGGAGCCTGCTTCTGTGTGTGTCTCCCTCTTTGCCCCTCCCCTGCTCATACTCCGTCTCTCTCTCTCTCTCAAAAATAAATAAAACATTAAAAAATTTTTAATACTAATTTAATGTTTTATACTATTAGGGTTCCATTTAGATTGGCTCTTTTAATTATAAGTAAGTAGGTACCTTAACCTCATAAAATGTAGGTATAATACCTCAATATACTGAAGTCGATACATCTTTTTTATATTAGTGCAGGTTTATTAGAGACTAGTGCTTCTGTCGCTTTAGGATGTTATAGACCATTTTAAAAAAGAGAGAGAGAGAGGTCAGTTGTGGTGGTTAAGAATGTGTCCACCAATTCTTCATAACTGCCTTCAATGGGTGGATCCTAATTTCTCTTCCCTTGAGTATGGGTTGGGCCTACTGACTCACTTCTAATGAATAAAATATGGCAGAAGTGACAGTGTGACTTCTAAGACTAGGTCACAAGTGGCACTGCAGCCTCTTGCTTATTCTTTTTCTTGGATTGTTGCTGTGAGAGAATCTAGCTGCCATGTCATTAGGACACTGCACAGTACTATGGAGAGTCCGTGTAACAGGGTACTGAGGCCACCAGAGAGCAGTCATGTGAGTGAGCCATCTTGAAAGAGGATCGTCCAGGCTTAGTCAAGCCTTCAGGTGACTGCAGCCCCAGCCACTGTCTTGACTGCCGAAGATGCTGAGCCAGAACCATCTGGCTAAGAGGCTCTCAGATTCCTGTTACTCAGAAACCGTATGAGATAATGCTGTTTGAAGCTGCTAAGCTTTGGAAAAATTTGTTATGCTCCCCTGGGATGGAACAGGGGCCCCTGCGTGGGTGGCTCAGTCGGCTGAGCATCTGACTTCAGCTCAGGTCATGATCTTGCAGTTCGTGAATTCGAGCCCTACATCGGGCTCTGCACTGACAGCTCAGAGCCTGGAGCCTGCTTCAGATTCTGTGTCTCCCTCTCTCTCTGCCCCTTCTCTGCTCATGCTTTGTCTCTCTCTCTCTCAAAAGATGAATAAACATTAAAAAATTTTTTAAATAGATAACTAATACACAGATAAAAAGATGCTACTCTTGGGGCACCTGGTTGGCTCAGTCAGAACATGAGACTTTTGATATCAGGGTTGTGAGTTCGAGCCCCACATTAGGTATAGAGATTACTTAAATAAATAAAACTTAAAAAAAAAAGATGTTACCTTTAATTTTAAAGTAAAGAACACGTTTTTAAAAACTATCATTTGTTATCACCAGTACATCATGTTATATAATAAATTATTAAAGTCGTTTAGCTTTTCATTGTGCACAATTCTAACATACCAGAGAGTGAACACCCATATACTCATCTACCCAGTTCAACAACTATTAACTTATGGGCAATCTTATTTCATCTAGACCCACACCCATTCACCCCTATCCACTGAAAACTATTTTGAAGGAAGTCCTGGACATCATAACGTTTCATCTGTAAATATCTCAGTATATATCTCTAAAAGATAAATGCCCTTTTATTTGCTAAAGAAACTATAGTAAAACCTTGGTTTGCGAGCATAATTCATTCCAGAAACGTGCTTATAATCCAAAGCACTCATATGTCAAGGCGAACTTCAAGAACCATTTGCTCAGTTGTGATCATGGGACATTGGGCATCATGGATTACTCGTAATGCAAGACATCGCTGGTTTATCAAGTTAAAGTTTATTAGAAATGTTTGCCGGTCAAGAGGCACCTGGGTGGCTCATTCGGTTAAGTATCTGACCTCAGTTCAGGTCATGATCTCACAGTTTTGTGGGTTCAAGCCTTGCGTTGGGCTCTTTGCTGATGTCTCAGAGTCTGGAACCTGCTTCAGATTCTGTGTCTCCCTCTTTCTCTGCCCCTCCTCCACTCACGCTCTGTCTCTCTCTCTCTCTCAAAAATAAATATTTAAAAAATGTAAAAGAACAAGAAATGTTTGCGCGTCTTGTGGAACCCCCTCAGAACAAATTACTCGCAAGCCAAGGTTTTATGGTACTTTGCTTGTCTTACCGAGTCTCCCATGATCTGATTTCGTTGATTGCATCCCTAGATGTCACTTAACATGTTTCTCTGTCACTGTATATATAATTATACATAAGTTGATTATTTGATCTAAAGCTGGGCACTCGTGACATTTTGAGCCAAATGATTCTTCGTTGGTGGAGGGGTGATTGCCCTAAGCCGTATAGGAGGTTAAGCAGCAACCCTAGCCTCTAACCATCAGATGCCAGTGGCACACTCTCTCCCAACTGTGACAATCAAAAATATCTGCAGACAATGCCAAATGTCTCCTAGAAGGTGAAGTGTTGAGAGTCACTGCTCTGGAGAGTTCTCAAGATTCAGTTTCCATTTTTCGTTCGTTTTGCAGGAGGTATATACTTTATAGGTAGGATGTGCGCTTCTGTCACGAGGTATAAATGTCTAGATGGCTGTTTTTCGTGCGTGCTGGCCGCTACTGATAATCATTGCCTACTGCCATTAATTCACTAGGGGCTGCAAAACAGCCATGTTCTTATTCAGTGATTTCTTCTTCACTTATTAACTGGAAAACTCGCTTAAAGAGAAGCTTTCTCTCATCAACTATTTGGTTACCCAAGGTGCAGTTCATAGAGGAAAGAGAAGACCTCTGTTCCCTTTCCTCTATCTGCCAGTTTTCGGAGTAACAAGTCCTGCCAGAGTGTCCACTGGGGATTTGCAAGTATCTGAGCTCATGAATTCAAGCACCTTCGATGTGTTTCAATCCGCCTCACTCTGTATTCTTAAAAATGTTCCAGGTATCCCCTCTCTTCAGGAAGAGACTATTCAATTTGGTCGCTGAGCCTTTTTGCATGACTCAAGTATTCCTTGACAAATTTCTTGCTTTCTTGGATGACACGATGTTCAAGACTCAACTTGTATATTTCTGGTGCCTAATCTGGAATCAGCCATTATTCCAAGAAGCTTGATTTCTTTTAATGGGAAGTGGTAATTACAGGCCATCACCTGGGCGCTCTTAGCTACTCTGTTTTTATTTCTAGGCTTTCTCAGTAGACAAAGCTAGAAAATACTTTTTTTTCTTTTTTTAAGAAGATAAGATCTACTGAGTTCATACTGGTACTTCCAATTCAAAATCAGGATTCAAGCGAAATTAAGTTAACCTCATTGTTCTTGTGCTTGTATCTCTTCGATCCCATGGCAAAAACCTTAGTTTCCAGCATCTCCAACATTATTAATTGCTTTCTCCTACAAAACACGAGAAATAGTCTCAGAACAATAATCCTAACAATACCAGAGCAAAGCTCTGCATCAGAAAACTAACCCCGTCCCTGATACACGAATTTCTGTTAGTTTCCGCTTCAGAAGTTTGCTTTTTCCTAGACATAACCACTGAGTTAGGACTACATCATACTCTGGGCCCCATTCCTGCCCTCTAAGTGCAATAACGTTGAAACGATTGAAGAGTACGAAGAACAAACTGTGGTCAAGCCCGATGAAGGATTTCGACAATTCTATTCACGTCTGAGTTTTTAAAAACTATAAGCTATATACCATTTATATGATAAACCATTTCCGTTTGCCAACTAAAATAGGGCGCACGCATTCCACTGCCCACCTGATTCTAGGTATGACCATGCATTTTGCTTTGGCCGGTGAAACGTGAGCGGAAATGACACGCGTCGCTTTCAAACTGAGGCTCCTCTTTCTCTTTTCTATGGTGACCGGCATTTTTCCAGTTGGTCGATGCTCTGTTCGCCTGGGTTTTAGAGTGAGGACAGTTAGGGTGCCGTAGTCAATCCGCCGCGGACACGCAGCCGGAGTGAGACATGAAGTCCAATGCTCTCTGCAACACACAGCCTTCCTGTACCATTCGCAGAGGACGGTCTTCCAGAATCTTCTTGAAAATTTCCATGGGCATACAGCTTATGTCACATGAAGCAGTGTGCTCCATTTCTCGACAACTTTAATTATTTACAAATTCCTTAAATATCAGTTGATGTGATTCTTCGTCGTACTGTGATTAAATTTAATCGCTCTTGCTACAAAGTCCCAATGTACTACCCTCTTCTCGTAGTGAAATACGCCCAGGTTTTTGCCCTCACCCTCAATGCCATTATTTCCAGATGATTCTTTCCCAGTCATCTACCTCTGGGCCATTCTTCCCTCGGACAACCAAGAGGGCTATGAATCTGGCATGCAGTATTCTCCACTCCTGTCTCCCTACCCTGCCGGCCCCGCCCACCACTGCTACTTCCCCACGCTGCTTGCTGCTCCAATGGAAGCCCCACGACAGTACAACAAAACTGTAAAAGACACGTTTGGGGTGAAAAATCCTCCGAGAGAGCAAAACCACATCGAGCAGAACAGCTAATAATCAGGTCTGGGACTCTAATGGCAAAAAAGGGACAAATCCTGAATTTTGCCTTCCGGGAGAATCATTGGAACAATGGGGTTACTGTCTAATTCCAGCCCAGTGATTTTTGAGACTAAGCAGTCTGAAACCAGAGAAGGGAAACCAGCTGCAGAGAATTCCAAGAAACATCAACATGTGTGTACTTCTTGGAGGGAAATTTCCAGTGATTTCTGGGAACATTTAGTAACTTCTGTGCTTACATGTGTTTGGTGTGTAAAGGCAAGTGCTTACCCCAAAGCTATTCATTCAGAAATTGACACAGTGAGTCTTTATATTTTTGCTTTAAAAGGTATCCCATTTTCCCCTGATTTGTAAAAATGCCACATGCTGTCATAGAAAATTTGAAAAACACGGAAAAATATACATAAGTTGCGATTAATTAGTGATGACAGGCACTCATACGATAAAATCATTGCGTATCCAATAGAAAATGGCGTAGCTATCAATGGTCATGTTTAATGTAACAAAAGTGTAGTTCCGAACTATTTGGCTGTCTCCTTAAAATGCAACAGCGTTTAGAATTTTGAGGCTTTAACCCTCTCCTTTTTTCTAGGATTATAGAATTTATTTCAATTCCTTGACTTTCCATATAAGGAAAGCAAGGATAATAAACCTTTGACGACCGAATTGTCAAAGAGGTTTAGCTCTTCTCAGTGGCCCCCAGAAATATTTAGTCGTTTCAAACTCAACATGGCTAAAAACTGAGTTCATTTTCCACTCAAATCTGAGGTTTTTCCCTCGTTATGCTATCAGGTTTTCAAAGAGATGAAGTAACACTACTTTTCTGGCTCACCAGACATACAACATCAATGCCTCTCTCCTTCCCAGCTTACTCGGGAAGACAGGAATTGCTCCTTGAAACTCTCTCTGGGATTCCATCCCTTCCTCTTGCTTTTGATGACATTGCTGGAGGCCCCATCAGCTGGGAGGCTGTTAGTAAGGAAGATGCATTAGTTTCCATCCAGTGCCTCCATCATTCCCTCTGACACTCTACCATGTATATTTAGGTTTTATTGGTCCTTTTTCTAAAATGTGTGAAACTCCTCCTTGCGAATCTAAACTCTTTGGCCTCATGCCATTCATCTAAAAGCTATTATCTACTCTGTGCCAGGCACCGTGTTGGCAGGAAGGATACAATGACACACTGGACGGACAAGCTTCCCTGCCCCGTGGTGTCACAGTCCAGTTGGGAGGGGCAGCAACAAAATGAACAACAAAATAATCGTATAACTTGTGCCCAGTGCTTGAGGGGAATAACCGGGGCGGTGTGCCCGAGAACCACGTCACGTGAGTGGTCACTGGTTGCTGGGCGATGTGCAGACTGGCAGGCGGTGGGGGGAGAGACAGGAAGCGGGGAGATCAACAAAGACACTCCTGCGGTTGGGCAGCTGACGATGATGGTTCGGATCGATGTGGTGGTGGTGAGGGCAGGTGACACGAGGGGGTAGGGGAAGGGCTGACTCAAAGATCACGTCCAGCTTTCTGGTTTATATATATAAATATATATTATATAAATATATAATATATATACATTTATATAATATAAATAATATATATAATATATTTATATATTTATAATAATATAATAATATTTATAATAATAATGAAATAATATTAATAATATAATAAAATAATATTTATAATAATATAAATAATATATAAATGTATATATATTAATATATAATATAATTTTATATTATATTATATTATTTATTTATATTATATAAATATATATTTTATATAAAAAGAGAGAAGAGGATTGCTTCTGAAGACCTTCATCTAGCAGTGGTACCCTCTTCCTTTAAAAATTTTTTTTTTTTTTAGTTTATTTATTTGGTGAGAGGGAGGGAGGGGCAGAGAGAGAGAGAGAAGGAGAGAGAGAATCCCAAGCAGGTTCCACACGGTCAGTACAGAGACTGACACAGGGCTCAAACTCAGGAACTGTGAGATCATGACCTGAGCCAAAATCGAGAGTCAGATGCTTATTCGACTGAGTCACCCAGGTGCCCCTGCACCCTCTTTCTTTTTAAGACAGAGGGAGAGCATGCAGGAGTGTGGGGGAGGGGCAGAGAGAGAGAGACCGAAAGAGAAAATCCAGAGCAAGCTCTGTGCTCAGCACCGAGCCCAGTGTGGGGCTCGATCTCCCCACCGTGAGATCACGACCTGAGCTGCAATCAAGAGTCGGATGCTAAATGGACTGAGTCACCCAGGCGCCCCTTTCTGGCCCCCTCGAGACTCTCTGTGGAATAGAAAGAGGGGAACTCCTCCCTCCCATTCTTCCAAGCCTGGGATCCCTTCCAAGAGGAAGTATTGCCCCCCCACAGGAGCTCCTGTCAATCAGCAGAACCTCGTCTGCCTCTCTCTGGTCTGGAGGGTGCGCTGTACCTGCTGCAAGCAGAGAGAGGCAGAGGCAGCCTCTCGCGGGTCACGGTCATCCTGAGACTGAGTCCTGGCGCCCTGTCCAGTCCAGCATTGGGAGGCAGGGCCTGTCCCCTGGGTGTCGGGCCTCCCCGGACACGCCGCACCAGATCTGCGTCCCTGGCAGTAACGTGTGCCGTGTGGCCTGCGGAACCCACTTCGAGCTGGCTACTCTGACCCCAGGCCACCAGGGCGAGGCCCTTCACTTCTCGGAGAGAGACGTGGCCGCCAGGGCTGCTGGCCTCACCCTTGCGGCTGCCCAGAACGTGCACGCCGTGTTCTCCGAGGCGCAGGGTTCGGGCGACCGGGAGACCACAGGTGCTGCCTATAGGTGGGGCGGGCTTCTGCTTTCAGGACTCCCTCAGGCCCAGAGCAGCCCTTCTGCCCAGGCCTTGTCTCAAGAAGGGACGTTTGCCACCCGACATGTTCCTGCGCGGCACTCCCAAGCCTCCTGGCCACTGACTGCATCTGAAGGGAGCTGTGGGCCGACCTCTCACCGTGAGGACGATCGGACCCACGTGGGGGACCTGGAAGGACGCCCTTGCCTCCTGTAGTGACTTGTGGCCGCATGACCCCGAGCACCTTGAAGTCCTAACCTTGACTGGCCTCGCCTTATGACTTTCGAACTTGACTGTTCCAGGAGTTAAAAAAAAAAGGAAAAGGAGAAATGGATTTTCTCTCATTCCTTCGAAGCGCTTCCATCTAGTTTCTACTGGATCATTCAGAACTTGGTAGTTATTTCTACTGGGTGCTTACAGGCCTTAATTTGTGCAATGCCTTGAAATCGCGCCTTCCCAATAAGACCGAGACGGTGCTCCTGTGTGCACCCTCTCTCTCCTGTGTGCCTAGAGCTGGGAAGGCAGTGAACCCCACCCCTAGTTCCCTTCGGAGGAAAACAGCTCAGCCACTGTCTCTGGCCCTGCCTGATAGCCTTCCCAAGCCCCACGCCGGCCCCTATCAGGTTTTTGCACATGGATGCCCCTTGTCTGGGGGCGGGGGCAGTTAGATGGTGGCTGGAATGGGGAGAAAGGGTCTGTGGGGCCCTTGGCCTTTAGGAGAGCAAAGTGCTCAGCCCAGGAGGAAGACGCAGGCTTTCAGACTTTGGACCGGGAGGGAAATGATTTTAAAAGGTTAATCATACAGGCATCTGACCGTCCATAAAGAAAACAGCAGATGACTAACAGAAATTACAGGATGGCTCCGCCCTCTCGCTGAAATGGCATATTCTTTTGAACGCTTCGGGTAATTTCACAACACTTAGCGCTCGCGAGGAGCGGCTTGCCATCGCGGAGTCTGGAAATGAGGGTAATTGCGAATATCCTTCCCATCTTCAGATCTCCTCTGTGACCGGCCTCTTTCTTCTTTTCTGGTCCAAGGCTTCATCCCGCCGGAAATCAATTTATTCATGCCAGTGGGACAATGGTAGGAAAATTGAGCAGGAAAAAAAAATAGTAAATTCAATTATGCAGCATTTGAGGCTCGATTTCCAGTAAAACAAAACTTCCCGTCTTCCTCCGCCCACTCAACGCGAGAGCATTTATGCAGACACAGCGCCATCTGCTGGCGTCTGGGGTCGCAGCGGCTGAGTATTCCCCTTCCTCTTCGCCGTCGTCCCAAGACCTGAGCAGCTCGTTTGATTCATTCATGCAGCACACATTCCTTGAGTGCATACTTTGCGCCACACACAGTACTAGAGGATAGAGGTACAAGAAAGCATGGCCGCTCTCTGTCTAGTGTGGTGGCTAAACTTGGCCCAACGCGGAATCGTCTTGGGGACTTTTCTGAATGAAGACTCTTAGGCTTTGCCCTGCCACAATTCTGAGTTGGTGGGTCTAAGACGGATCCCAGGAGCCTACGTTGTAAACAAGCTTCCCAGGTGATTCTGAAACAGGGAGTCCACAAATCACATGTTAAGAAAAAGTAATGCCAGCTAAGCAGAGAGTGGAATCCATTGTTACAACGTAATCTGGCAAATCCCACAAGTAGACAGAGTCTGCAGGGGACGCAGAGACGGGAAGTCTGACAGACTGGAGGATAGAGTGGAGAAGGCTTCCCAGAAGGTGAGACTCTAGACACATGGCGAGGGGAACAGAGGACCCACACAGGGTGTAGCACCACCCACAAAGGCAAGAGGGCATGAAAGTGCACGTGGGTTGTGTGGGCAGCTGGAGAAAAGTGCGGTGGGGGGTCAGAAAGGAAGGACCTGGAATACTGAGTGCTGACTTCATCCTAGAAGCTCTGGGGAATGCGGGAACTTTCTAAGCAGGGAGAATGACTGGGCCAGACCTGCATTATAGGCAAACCCCTCCGGCAGCAACGCCTTAAGGTGCAGGACTAAAGAGAGGGACGCGTTGGGGAAGCAGCGGTGGGTCTCTGAATGGACACGTTAGCACAGGGCCGGGAGGAGGGAGCAGACACGGGAGGAGCTGAGGACAGGCACGCCGGGCAGGGGGCTAGTGAGCGGGCCCAAGGATGACGCGAAGGGTTCTGGAGTGGGAGACCACATGTCTTCATTTCCAAAGACAAAGCACACAGAGACAGAGCGACAGGGTTGGGGAGGGTCGGAAAAGAATAGGAGAGACCAAAAGGAAGAGACGATATGAGCAGTGCTCCTTCTGGTGTGATTGTCACGGCCCTCCCCTGCCACTTACCGCGTGATCTGAATTCTCCCTTAACCCCACTGTCTGGGCCGTGTTTCCTCTAGAGGATAGGGATCCTAATAGTATCTACCTCCCAGGGTTGTTGCGATAATTAAATGAATTAACACATGCCAGGTGCTTAACAAAAGTGCCTCACACGTCTTAAGACCCGATCGATGTTAGCTCTTACTTATGGCCAGGATACTAACTGGCTGCGGTACGTGGACCATTGCTCCTAATGCTTGGGTCTCTGGTTTGGAATTACACATCCACGTCCTTTGCTAAATGACTTTGCGGCCCCTCCCATTAGCTCAGAGTACATCCTCCCGTTCGCCATCCATGACTCCTCTGACCAGCGCAGTGTTAGGGACACCGTGACACAAGCAGAGGCTGTAAAGATGCCTGTGAGATTTGGCTTGCTCTTTTGTGCATATGCAATTCACCAGCCACGACCTTGTTGGCTACTGACTCTGGAACAATGAACAGCAGAGAGCAGACCCGGGATGGACCCACAGCCTCAAGTGAGGCTCAAGAGGGCAGCCAACCCACAGGCTTGTGAGCAAGAAAATGGATGTTGTGTGTCACCGAGATACAAATGCTCTCTTTACAGAGCTTTATTGCAACGACGGCCGATTAACCCACTGGTATAGGAAAACATTTTCTGGCCAATTTTTAAACACTTATTCAGAGACTCTGATGTCTCTACACCAGGCTGCTCGAACTACACAACACTCCAAGTCTCTGACAATACACCAGGCCTTCTCGGCCTTTGTTAAAAGCAATCACTGGGGCGCCTGGGTGGCTCAGTTGGTTAAGCATTCGACTTCAGCTCAGGCCATGATCTCACGGTTCGTGGCTTCTAGCCTCGTCTCAGGGTCTGTGTTGACAGCTCAGAGCCTGGAGCCTGCTTTGGATTCTGTGTCTCCCTCTCTCTCTACCCCTCCCCCACTCACATTTTGTCTTTCAAAAATAAATGTTTAAAAAATTAAAGAAAAAAAAAAGCAATCGATATAGAGGTTTCCCAACTTGTAGACGCTGAGAGGTAACTCTGGGTGCCTTCATGTCCATGAGAAGAGAGGTACTGAGCCGGAAAAGTGGCAGGTGGCCAACCCGCTTCTGCTTACACCCTTCCTTCCCCTTGGCCAAGCTCAACTCATGGCCCTGACCACAGAGTGACCCAACAAAAAGCTAAGTTTGAAATGGGCCCAACTTGACCTCCAAACATCTTAGGAGCAGCAGCATCTCCAAGGCCATTCGCTGTGTGGAAACGACCCACAGGAGCCGGCGGGTCTTCTTTCGCTCCATCTGGAAGCGCTGGGTCTTTGTCCGTCCCTCAGTTGTACCTGATAACCCTGCTTTAGTCTAGACAGCAGAGTGGAGGGAGCACTGGGTCAGGAGTCAAAAAAAAAAAGTTCTGCTGCCTGCTTAGACGACTGAGTAGATCACTTAAACTGGCTGCCTCCCAGTTGTCTGTCTGTAAAATGGGGGTGACGGGACCTACCCCCGTCCTAGTTGTTGTAAGGATAAAATGAAAACATGCCCTCAAAACTGTAAAGTGAGGGGCCCCTGGCTGGCTCGGCTGGTAAAGCATGAGACTCTTGATCTCGAGGTCATGCATTCGAGCCCCATGGTGAGGGGGGAGATAACTTAAAAAATAAAAAGAACTTAAAAAGGTACATATTTTTTTTTTTTTGAACTGTAAAAAGGGCACCTGGGTGGCTTCAGTCGGTTAAGCATCAGACTTCAGCTGGGGTCATAATCTCATGGCTTGTGAGTTCGGGCCCCACGTCGGGCTCTGGCTGATGGCTCAGAGACGGGAGCCTGCTTCAGATTCTGTGTCTCCCTCTCTCTCTCTGACTCCCTCTCTCTCTGCCCCCCCTCTCAAAAATAAACATTAAAAAAATATTTTAAAACTGTAAAATGAAGTATAAATGAGAGGTCCCAGCACCAGGAGCTTCCTTGTGGGGGCTGGGGGAGTAGGAGCAGGAAGAACACAGAAACGGCGCCTCCTTCTGTCCATCTCAGGAACTGCACACACCACCAGGAGCAGCCTTCATCCAGAGCCGGGAGTCTGAGCCGCAGGCATCCCCAGGCTTCCTCCTGCTTCAGGTTCTCTCTCTCTCTCAGCTGTTTTAGGAGTTTCCTCCTTTAAATTCCCACCCCTCTCCCTTCCCTCGGGTTTGACTTCAGTCTGAGCACGGGATCGTCCCAGCCGCTTAGAATTCTCCACCTGAGCCCTCAGCACTTGTTTTCTTTCTTTTAAAGTTTATTTCTCCATTTTGAGAAAGGGAGAGAGAGAGAGAGAGAGGGCAGAGAGGCAGAGAGAGAATCCCAAGCAGGGTCTGAGCTGTTAGTACAGAGCCCACCGAGGGGCTCAAACTCACCAACGGTGAGATGATGACCTGAGCAGAAGCTAGACGCTTAACGGACTGAGCCCCCCGGCGCCCCAGCCCGATCATTCATCCCACTGCGGGGCTCCGTTCCTCACGGTAGGGCTCTCCTGTTTAGGGCAGATGAAGTTCTAACAGAGTTCATCTTTTTCCTTTTTTGCTCATCAGTTAGTACTTGCTGAGAAATCAAGACTTTTCCCCTGCTCGTGCATGTCTTCTGTTGTTCTCAGGACAGTGAATGGCAATCCAAGCGCAGGACTGCAAACACAGCATTCGTTCTGAGGATCTCTTCTGTACAGGGTTTTGTTGGTTTGTTTGTTTTCTTTTGTTTTTGTTTTAAGCACCAAGAGCCAAGAAGCAGATTGTTCTTGAAACCTCTCCCATTACGTGTAGATCCTCGCGGTGCCCCAAGGCATCGGAGTTCCATCGAAGGGGTCTAATTTGAGTAATTAACTTTTTAAAAGTTACCTGCTACCTGGTAGTATCTTAATGTGCTAACACACTTGTCTTTTAATAGCAATCTTTAAAATCTGGAGCCAGGGGCGCCTGGGTGGCTCAGTTGGGTAAGCGGCCGACTTCGGCTCAGCTCATGATCTCACGGTCTGTGAGTTCGAGCTGATCTCACGGTCTGTGAGTTCGAGCCCTGCGTCGGGCTCTGTGCTAACGGCTCAGAGCCTGGAGCCTGCTTCAGATTCTGTATCTCCCTCTCTCTCTGCCCTTCCTCTGCTCATACTCTGTCTCTCAAAACTAAATAAACGTTAAAAAAATAAATAAATAAAATCTGGAGCCAAAGATTGGGGGTGGGGAAATAAAAAAAAGAAAGAAAGAAAGAAAGAGAATTTCCACTTCCAATAAAGAGATTAGCCTAAAGAGATTGTTTGTAGACAGAGGCTTACATTTACGCCGTGACGAAGTGTTCCCACTTCACTAAGAGCCTCAGCACCTGCTCCGAGGCCGTGCGATCACCACTTACTGAGCAGAGGGAGGCCCGGCGAGGCTTCCTATTTGCTCAGGTCTGTTGAGCCAGGCCTAGGACTCAGCTCTTCTCCCGTGCACCTCATTCTTCTGACGGGAATACTTCATGAGGCGGAGGTTGCAAATATTGACTGAAGAGGGATATTTATTGATAATTTAAAAGAATCGTTCACAGATTAAAATTTTCCTTTTATTGCTATTATTATTACTATTATTACAGTATTACTATCTGCTTTGTTCACAGCAGTCATAACTACCCTCCTTAGAAGAAATACTCCAGAGACTGCGGGCTTTGCTGTGCTCATTGCCATACTCCTAACACCACGGCTGACCTTCCGTAAATAGTAACTGAAACCAGCAAACAGAAAATGAATCAACATGAACAATAAACAGGTGATGTTATCAATTATACCTCGATAAAGCTGAAAAAAATAGGCTGAGAAAAATCCACCGCCCTTATTGTTTGTTTGTTTTTTTAAGCGATGTTATGGGGGCGCATGGGTGGCTGACTCTTGATTTCGACTCAGGTCATGCTCCCAGGGTTGTGGGATGGAGCCCTACATCGGGGTCCGCACAGAGCCTGGGGCCTGCTTAAGATTCTCTCTCTCTCTGTCCCTCTCCCCTGCCCGTACTCTCTCTCTCCCTAAAATACATACATACATACACACACAAATAAAATAAAGTAAGTTAAAAAATAAAGTGAAATTACGTTAAATTGGATTTGTTTTAGTCTCAACATGATTGGGGGATAAAAAGTGTATAGGTTTGTTACAGCTTTTTCAAATGAAACAGAAAAGTGAAAAAACAAACAAACACCTCTCCGGCGTTAGGATGGCACTCACGGAATGGAGGGGGTGCGAGGATAGGGGAGGAGAGTGGTCGTGCGCGAGCCCAGAGGAGGGCTCTCGCCGCCGCGCAGCAATCCTGACGACAGCTTCATCTTGGGCTCCCAGCCTCCAGAGAGGTGAGGAAGCAGAATTAAAGCCGCTCAGTCTCTGGCGTTGTGTTACGGCCGCTGGAGCTGACTAATATAGGATGTATGTTTGCATGTCTGATGGGTAAACACCTGTGGGAGAGACTGCTTGGTTTTTTGGGTTTTTTTTTTGGTTTTGGTTTTTCTTAACAGCAGACGGGTAACGTGCCGGCGTCGGAACAAGGTTTAGCGTGGCACATGTCGCAAAACGGCGTGAACGCCCCATCATGACGCTCAAGAACTACAACAGGATCGACTGCTCGGTTTTATGGTAGGTGCGTCTTAAACTCGACAAGAAATTGCCAAACCGTTTTCCAGAGTCGCTGTATCATTTTGTGTCGACATCAGCTGCAGTTGCCTCACATTCTCATCAACATTCAATGTTACCTGGAGAGGCTTTTGTGTTTTTGTTTGTTTGTTTGTTTCCATTTTAGCTATCCTAGTGGTATACACTGGTATCTAATTATGGTACTATTTTACACTTTCCTTTCCTTTAATATTTTTTTTTTATTTTTGAGAGAGAGATCGAGTGGGAGAAAGGGGCAGGGTGAGAGAGAGTGAGAGTGAGAAAGAGAGAGAGAGAGAGAGAGAGAGAGAGAGATCCTCAAGCAGGCTCCATGCTGAGCAGGGCTCAATCCAACCATCCTGGGATCATGACTCGAGCCGAAATCAAGAGTCCAATGCTCAACCAACTGAGTCATCTGGGCGCCCCTACGTTTTCCTGATGACCAGTGATGTTAAGCATCTTTCAAGTGCCTACATGGTAATCATATGTCTTCTTCGATGAAGTATTTGTTCACATTTTTTTGCCTATTTTGTTATCAGGTTGTGTGTTTCGTTATTATTGAGGTGTCAAGGGGTCTTTATCTATCCTAGATAACAAGCATTTCATTCAGTATATGTTTTGCAAAGATTTTCTCCCAGTCTGTCTTGCCTTCATATTTTCTAAACATTATCTTTCAAAGGGCCTAAGTTTTTATTTTTCATTTATTTATGTTTATTTGTTTTTGAAAGAGAGAGAGAGAGAGGGAGGGGAGCGTGTGCAAATAGAGAAGGGGCAGAGAGAGAGGCAGACACAGAATCCGAAGCAGGCTCCAGGCTCTGAGCCATCAGCAGAGAGCCTGACGCAGGGCTCGAACTCACAAACTGTGAGATCATGACCTGAGCCGAAGTCGGAAGTTTAACCGACTGAGCCACCCAAACGCCCCTAAGTTTTTATTTTTAATAAACTCCAGTTTATAAGGTTTTTCTGTTATGTTTCCTGATTTTTGTGTTCTAAGAAAACTTTACCTAAACAAAAATGACAAAAGTTTTCTCCTATGTTTCTTTCAGAAGTTTGATAATTTTTGTAAAGTTTATTTATTTATTTTGAGAGAGAGAGAGCACACAAGTGGGTGAGGGGCAGAGAGAGAGGGGGAGAGAGAGAGAATCCCAAGCAGGCTCTGTGCTGCCAGCGCAGAGCCCGATGTGGGACTCGAACCCACGAACTGTGAGATCATGACCTGAGCTGAAATCAAGAGCCGATGTGTAACCAACTGAGCCACCCAGGTGCCCCTAAAGTTTTAGAATCTTTACCTTTTACACTGAGGTGTATAATCATTTTGAATTAATTATGGCATATGATGTGAGGTAAGAATAGAGTTCATGTTTCCCACAAGGATATCCTTTTATTTTAGCAACATTATTACTTTTTTAAGTAATCTCTACACCCAACATAGGGCTCAAACTCACGACCCCAAGATCAAGAGTCACAGGCTCTACTAACTGAACCACCCAGTCGCCCCTTTAGCAACACTGTTAAAAAGACTATCCTTTTCTTCTTTGCCAAAAATGAATTGACATTATTATATATAAGTCTACTTCCGGACTTCCTATCCTGACCCATCCGTATGTCTATCTCTACATCACCACCACACTTAGTTACTGTGGCCTTACAGTAAATCTTGAAAGTTCTCCATTTCTGTTTTTCTTTCTTAAGATTGTCTTGGCTGATGTAGATTCTTTGCATTTCTCCACAAATTTGGGAATCAGCCCATCAATGTCTATAAAAAAAAAAAACAAAAAACAAAAAACCAAACAACCTACTGACATTGTGACCAAGACTATGTTATATCTACAGATAGTTTGGGGGAGAACGGACGTAACAGTATTGAGTGTTTCTGTGCATAAACACGGTATGTCTAACCATGTATTTAAATCTTCTATAATTTTTCTTGGAAATATTTTGTAATGTTCGGTGTTCAGTCTTTGCATTCAATTTGTTAGATTTACCCCTAAAATTTATTTTAATGTTACTACGGGGGCACCTGGGTGGCTCGGTTGGTTGAGCTTTTGGACTTTGGCTCAGGTCACACATGATCTCATGGTTCAAGAGTTTGAGCCCCACATTGGATTCTTTCTCCCTCTCTCTCTTCCCTCCCCCACTTGCACTCTCCCCCAAAATAAATAAATATTTTTAAAAAATATTACTTCAAATAGCATTTTAAAAACTTTTTATTTTATTATTATTTATTTTCATTCACATCCCAGTTAGTTAGCATAGAGTGCAATAATGATTTCAGGAGTAGATTCCAGTGATTTGTCCCCTACGTATAACACCCAGTGCTCATCCCAGCAAGTATCCTCTTTAATGCCCCTTGCCCATTTAGCCCAGCCCCCCAAAACCCTCCAGCACCCCTCAGTTTGTTCTCTGTATTTAAGAGTCTCTTATGTTTTGTCCCCCTCCCTGTTTTTATATTATTTTTGCTTCCCTTCCCTTATGCTCATCTGTTTCGTATCTCAAATTCCACATGAGTGAAGTCATATATCTCTCTCCAGCTACTTTTACTTAGCACGATGGCCTCTGGTTTCAGCCACGTTGTTGCAAATAGCAAGATTTCATTCTTTTTGATTGCAAAAACTTTTTATTTGTAATTGTCTGTTGCTAGTGTATAGAAATACCATTGTTTCTCTGTGTTTGACTCTGAATCTTGCAACTAGAGTCATTAGTTCTAGTGGCTTTTTAAAAAAATTGTTTAATATTTATTCATTTTTTGAGAGAGGGGGCGGGGGATCGTGAGTGGGGGAAGGGCAGAGAGATCTAGTACCTTTTTTGTAGATTCCTTAGGATTTTCTACATACAGCCTCATTTGTGAACGAGACAGTTGTGTTTCTTCCTTTCTAGTCTTCCTTGCCTTACTGCACTGACCAGCGCCTCCAGAACAATGTCAGAGACATGATGAGCGTAGACACCTTTGTCTCGTTCCTTCCATGTGAAGGATACAGTCACCATTAAGTATGATGTTAGCTTTAGGCTTGTTTTATTTTGTATGCTATTGGAATCTTGTTGAACCCTGCTGTGACTCAGAACACGGTCACTGTGAATATTTCACATGTGAACGAAAGGAACACTATCTATCTATCTATCTATCTATCTATCTATCTATCTATCTATCATCGAGAGATCTCCTACATTTTCTTATTTTAACACCTCCCCACATGTCTTACATGCATAGGTATTACGTTAATGTCTTAGAGTTGTATCACCCCAATAGATTATATTTTATTTTTTTATTTGAAAAAATTAACTTTGTTTCCATCTTGGAAAACTTTAGTATCAGTATAAAAAGCCGTCCTCCCTCTATCTTCTTCCTCCTTCCTTCTGAAAGCCATTACATGGCACTTCGTCATGCAGACGGACCACACTAGCGTTAACCAGTCCACCCCACTTTGAAGGGTATTTTTTGTTTTGGGGGTTTTGTTTTTTAATCAGGAAGGTGTTTTTCTCTCTCTTTTTCTTTTCTTCTTCTTTTAACCTTTTGACCTCCTTCTCTGTTTCTCCCACTGTCCACCCTCGCCTCTGGGCAACTACCACCAGTCTGTTCTCTGTCTCTGTGAGCTTGGGCTCGTTGACATTGTTGCTTGAGATCCCACATAGAAGAGAGAGCACATTTGTCTCTCTCCGACTTATTTCACTTGGCATAATGCCCTCAAGGTCCGTCAGTGTTGTAGCAAATGGCGAGAAGTCATTCTTTTTGATGGCTGAGTAACATTTCTTGGTATATATCACATACCATTGCATACACCACAATTTCTTTATCCATTCATCCACGGACGGACACTGAGGCTGTTTCATACCCTGGCGATCGTAACTAATGCTGCCATGAACATGAGGGTGCGTGTATCCTCTTGAATTCGTGTTTCGCTTTCTTCTGACCAATACCCAAATGTGGAGTTGCTGGATCGTATGGTAGTTCTATTTTTTAATATTTTGAGAAAACTCCATAGTGGTCCTCAGAGTGGCTGCGTCAATTTACATTCCCACCAATGAGGCACAAGGATTCCCTTTTCTCCACATCCTCGACAACGTTTGTTATTTCTGGTCTTTAGCCATTCACCTTACAGCCATTCTAACAGGTGTGAGGTGGTATCTCACTGTGGTTTTGATTTGCACTCCCCTGATGACTCATGATGTTAGTATCTTTTCATGTACCTGTTGGCCATCTGGATGTCTTCTTTGGAAAAATGAAATTCCGTTGTATGAACAGACCGCATTCTGTTTATCCATTCGAGGTTTGAGTTGTGTCCGCCCTTTGGCGATTATGAACAATGTTGCTATAAACACACACACACAAGTTTTTCTGTAGACATAAGTTTTCCATTCCCTTGGGGCTACACCTAGCAGGGGAGCTGAGTTATATGGTAACATTATGTTTAACTGAGAAACCTCCAGATTGTTCTAAAATTACTGCACCATTTTACATTTCCGCCGGAAGTGCAGGAGAATCCCGATTCCTCCACGTCTTCACCAACACTTGCTGTGATCTGACTTGACTTTAACCTTCTCCTTACTTTCCAATTTTTCTTTTTCCCTGCCTCCTTCACCCACTCCTCTATTTCCTCCCCCTCATTTGGACAAATCTTCAGAATTTCTTTGCTTTTTAAATTTTTTTTCACCTCTATTCATTTTTAAGAGACAGAGAGAGGGGTGCCTGGGTGGCTGAGTCGGTGAAGCGGCCGACTTCGGCTCAGGTCGTGATCTCACGGTCTGTGAGTTTGAGCCCCGTGTCGGGCTCTGTGCTGACAGCTCAGAGCCTGGAGCCTGCTTCGGATTCTGTGTCTCCCTCTCTTTCTGCCCTTCCCTTGCTCACGCTCTGTCTCTATGTCTCTCAAAAGTAAAAAAAAAAAAAAAAAATCGTAAGAGACGGAGAGAGACAGAGCACGAGTGGGAGAGGGGAAGAAAGAGAGGGAGACACAGAACCCAAAGCAGGCTCTAGGCTCGGAGCTGTCAGCACAGAGCTTGACGCGGGGCTTGGACTCACGGACCATGAGTTCATGACCTGAGCTGAAGTCAGACACTTAACTGACTGAGCCACCCTGGCGCCCTTAAATCTTCAGAATTTCTAATATTACTGAGACCCTAAAATATGCACTGCACCCATTCAGCGTTTCTAAGGATCTCGGGGTTTGAAAACAATCTTCCAAGTTTCCTAGTCTCATTCATCTCATGAAAGAAGGACATGGAGACAAGATTGAATGCAAAGCAGGTGGGAAATAAGAGAAGGGAAGCAGAGCGGGGGCAAGAGGGAGTACCAAGTATACCCCTGGCATCCTACATACGCTTCTTTAAACCTCCCAACGACCCCGGACGACTGCTACCTTTCCCTTGTTTCACACATGCGGCGACTGAAGCCAAGAGACATGAACTAGTTTGTTCAAGGTCCCTCAGCCTCTGAGAGTCGATCCTACCCACTTGCAACTACAGATCCTGTGAGCCAGGACACTTGAATTTCAAGGAGAAGGAGGACCCTCGCGGGTGGATGATTACCTTATCCCTGGGTCCTGGGACAGCCCTGCCCTGGATGGACCACAGCTTCAGCAGCGAAGGGGCATTATTAGGAGAATCCCACGGTGTCTTGTTTCTGAAGGGAAGCCAGTGCTGTGATGGGGGTAGTTTTGTCTCAACGGCCGGCAGATGCCTCGGCTAGGAGAAAATAGGCTAGGAAGTACCTCCCACGGACAAGATTATGGTACTGGTCACCTGGAAGGAACTCCAGAGGTAGACATGTGAGATAGTGCCCAAAATTCCAGAAGAAAACCTCAGAATATGGGTTACCTCAGTAGCAAAGGAAGCTACTTACATTTCTGCAAGGTATTCAAAGAGCAGTAGCAATTTATAAAAATAGAACAAGGCTGCCTGGGTGGCTCAGTTGGTTAAGCGTCCAACTTCGGCTCACGTCATGTTCTCACGGTTCATGAGCTCAAGTCCCGAGTCAGGTTCTGTGCCGACAACTCAGAGCCTTGAGCCTGCTTCAGATTCTGTGTCTCCTTCTCCCCCACTCTCTCTCTCTCCCCCTCTCCTGCTCTTGCTCTGTTTCTCAAAAATAAATAAACATTTAAAATAAATGTATACATGTTTAAATAAAAAAAAGGAAAAAAATATGGCCTCCCTTGTGTTTTCTGACCTCTGCCTCCTCTGTAGAGAAGAGGAGGGTTCATAACCCTACTTTAGCTGAGACCTGCCCTTTTTTTTTCCCCCTGATGTTCTTGTTCTGGAGAAGTTGAATTCCACTCCCAGACGTTTCTTCGGACAGAAAACATTACGTAAACTTCATCTAGCATTTTTGAAATCACTAATTCTATTCCCGAGTAGCTATGGAATCTGGGGGCAAAACCATCTCCAAATTTTTTTCAACTATCCATTCTACATAAAAAAATAATCTATTTCATAGGAGGTTTGTTTTGTATAATTAGAAGTAATTTTCAGTCATACCTGTCAGCAGGTAGAATTTGACTCATTTAATTACTCCCTCCTCGAAAGACAACTGGCTGACTTCCAGCTGACACCGCACTCACCCTAACTTCCCTCTCCCCCTCGGGCTCTCTCAGGGATTCCGCCTCAGCCTTGAAAGTCGGAAGCTTCGAAACTCCGATTTCAGACCTCTTCTCCTCTCGTCTAAATGCACTCCCTTAGTGAGTTTCTACGATCTTGAGAATTTAAATGAGGACTCCCGGGGCGCCTGGGTGGCTCCGTCAGTTAAACATCAGACTCTTGGCTCTCCATCTGCCTTTCCCCTGCAAGCTTTCTCTCTCTCTCTCAAATTTAAATAAATAAACATTCCTAAATTTTATATCTCCAGCCCGGACCTGCACTATAGACTCAAAATCTATACACCTAACCGCTTCCTTATCGACTCCCACTGGGATATCTCGAAGACATCTCCCATTTAACGTATCCCCAAACGGCTCTCATACTCTCCCCCAAACCTGTTTCCCTTACAATCCTCCCAATCATCTCAGTTAATGACAATTCTGTTCTCCTAGCAGCTGGTGGGGGGGGGCACTTTTTGTCCTCTCTCTAATCCACGGACCCCTGGGTTTGCTCATGTGGCCACAAGTGGCAGTGATGAGGTTTTGGACTGGTGGGGGTTCGGAGCTAACGGCCAAGAAAGAATTCTTTAGTGCAAAAGGTGATTTTATTGGGGCGCCTGGGTGGCTCAGTCGGTTAAGTATCCAACTTCAGCACTGGTCTTGATCTCAGGGCTCATGAGTTCAAGCCCCGCGTCAGGCTCTGGCCTGACAGCTGGGAGCCTGGAGCCTGCTTGGGATTCTGTGTCTCCCTCTCTCTCTCTCTGCCCCTCCCCATCTCATGCTCTTTCTCTCTAAAATGGATAAATGTTAAAAAAATTTAAAAAAATTTTTAAGGTGATTTAAAAACAATTTTTTTGAATGTTTGTTTATTTTTGACAGAGCGAGGGTGAGATAGCATGAATGAGGAAGGAGCAGACAGAGAGGGAGACACAGAGTCCGAAGCAGGCTCCAGGCTCCGAGCCATCAGCACAGAGCCCAATGTGGGGTACTAACCCACGAACCACGAGATCATGACCTGAGCTGAAGTCGGATGCTTAACAGACTGAGCTGCCCAGGCGCCCCTCAAGGTGATTTTATTAAAGCGCAGGGACAGGTTTCAGGGGCAGAAAGAGCTGCACGGGGCTGTGAGGAGAGACTGGTTAGGTACTACGGGGTTGGGGGAGGTAAAGACAACAGGGAGGCCTCCAGAAGCACTTTGATCTGCTGAAGAGGACTCCTAGGATATTGCGGTCTGGCTCTTGTCAGGCTAAGGTTGTTTTCTGTCTAGTAAGACATTACCATTAGGACGGTAGGAGGTTCCTGGAGAAATGTTACAGTCTGTATTTGCCTCCAGTATCTGTCAGTGGCTGCAGGGGATGAGGAAATTTAATTTTCCCTGCCGTTTCCTCCTGCCTTTGCTCCCACGGCACTATGGAGGGGAGGGGGATATCAGCGGCTCCGGGAAGCTGAGTCTACAGATTTCGGGAGACCAGGCTGTCGATAAGTTTGCCTTTTCCTTGTAATTTACTAAGATGTTTGTGAGCTGATGGAGACGCCTGTCCTGCAGGACTGTGATCGCTATCATTAGCCATTGGTGTTCTTTCCTTCCCTTCGTTCTCGTTCTCGGGCAGCCCGGAGTGCCTGAGGAAGGCCACACGTGTCCCAGCTGGGGTGGGGGTGGGGGGGTCACGTAATGCTGGCTTGCACTTCGCCCTCAGCCTGCCCCATGCTCTCTGGCCACCAGCTGAGCTCCTCCAGGCCACTCTCTGGCCACCAGCTGAGCTCCTCCAGGCCACTCTCTGGTCACCAGCTGAGCTCCTCCAGGCCCGAATGACGGCCTCCCGCCACAGGGGTCTGTCCAGGCTTCTTCAGACCCTGACTTCTGCAGGATCCTAGAAGGCCAGCCCCAGCACACAGGCCCTTCCTAAGTTTCTAGTCCACTTACCTCCTCCGAGGTACTAAGGGGCACTCACGGCACTGGGCCCCGCGAATGCCTATGCACGCAGTCCTGCCTGGGTTGGGCCCAGCCGCCGGGCACACTTCCCACAGCTTGGCAGTTGCTGACTCATTTGCAATCAACAAACTTTAGCGAAGCTGCAATTAGGAAGCTGCAATTAGTCGGCGGCTTTGTGGGGCCCGTTGATGGGACCGCAACACTCAACTTTTTTTCTCCCCAGTGACCGGCGAATTCTTCTGCTGTTCTGTTTGTCTGTCTAAACATTTTTTTTTTCCTAAGCCAAACTTCCTCAAGGTTTTCTTTCAGGGCCCTTTTGTAGCTAAAAGCTCGGATGTTCCCAGCACTGGAGATTAGAAGGACTTTCTCTACACCTTCAAGTGTTCTAGCGTTTCCCCACTTGGACTCCCGTCCAGACTTTTCCCTTCTTCTGTCAGTTCTGTTTCGTAAGTTTTCCACTGCTTTCGCTGATGGTAATCCCTTCCTTTGCTTTCCTCGGGTAATTTTGATGGCCTTTTTCTAACTACATGAACTGAATGTGTAAGTCACTTGTTTTCATTCTTTTTTCATTTTTAATGTTTATTTATTTTTGAGAGAGAGAGAGAGAGACACAGAGTAAGCGCAGGGGAAGGGGCAGAGAGAGAGGGAGACACAGAATGTGAAGCAGGCTCCAGGCTCTGAGCTGTCAGCACAGAGCCCGACGTGGGGCTTGAACTCACGAGTTGTGCGATCATGACCTGAGCCAAAGTCGAAAGCTCAACCGAGCTACCCAGGTGCCCCTGTTTTCATTCTTTCTTAATCATGAATAAATGTCACAAGCTATTCAATTTCTTTCTTTCTTTTTTAAATGTTTGTTTATTTTTGCGAGGGTGGGGGAGGGGTGGAGGGAGGGAGAGAGAGAGAGAGAGAGAGCGAGCGAGGGAGACCCAGAATCTGAAGACTTCGGGCTCTGAGCTGTCAGCAGCTCCTGAGCTGTGAGATCATGACCTGAGGCAAAGTCGGATGCTTAGCGCCCTGAGCACACAGGCGCCCCATCTAAGTGCAGCGCCTTCTACTCGCTGAATCCCCCCCATCCTGACGCCCGGCTCAGAAACACTTACCCCGTGGCTGGCACACACATAATTTTAACAACCCATACCAATCTTCCACGCCCGTGTTACAGATGAAATAGGCACTCAGATGTCTGTCTTGGGACGCCTGGCTGACTCAGTCAAAAGAGCATGCAACTCTTGATCTCCGGGTCATGAGTTCGAGCCCCACCTTGGGCGTGGAGATTACTAAAAAGAAAAATAAGTAAACTTAAAAAATAAAAGTCAGTCTTGTGTTTCTATTCCTGGAATATTTGAACAATTTTAAGGCTTCCCCCCACCCCAACCGTGCCCCTCTCTCTCCATCTTCTAACTCAATATCCAGAGCAAATGCCATCTCTTCAAAGTAAAGGTTCCTAAAGCCTCACCACCTGATCTTTTTTTTAAAAAATTTTTAAAATGTTTATTTACTTTTTGACAGAGAGACAGAGTGTAAGCAGGGGAGGGGCAGAGAAAGAGGGAGACACAGAATCTGAAGCAGGCTCCAGGCCCTGAGCTGTCAGCTCAGAGCCCGACGGTGGGGCTCGAACTCACAAAGCCGTGAGATCATTACCTGAGCCGAAGTCGGTGCCTAACCGACTGAGCCCCCCAGGCGCCCTCGGCACCTGATCTAAAACACTTTCACACATTCGCTTTTGTTCATCGCACTGATCTCAAAGTATCTTGTTCATTTATTTTTTCCTCGCCATGCTCTGCCTCCACCACTAAACCTTAAACTTCAAGGAACAGAAACTTTATCTTGTTCAACACCGCATTCCTGAGGCTCAATGCCGTATCCGGCGCGTAGTAGGCCCTGAAGAAATACCTATGGCATCAATGCGTTGCTGAAAGCAAATAATGTAGCCCGCGCTTCCAGACTCCGCTAAAAGTCACAACAGCTACTCCTGAATCTGCAAGTGTGACCCGGGGAGACCAGGGCACCCCCCACGGCCGTGATTGGAGCCCCGCACTGCACTGCAGCGGGGTGGCCCCTCCTGTGGCAGGAGGAGGGAACGAGCCTAGTCACCCGTTGCGATTCTAAGCACATCAACGTACCTTAAAAACCCGGCGCGAAAGCAAGTGGGGGGAGGGGCGGTCGCCCGGCAGCAGAGGAGGGAGGAAGGGGCGGGCTGGGGGAGGAGGGGACAGTCTGGGGACCCGGAGCCGGGGCGAGGGGGCGCCGGGGCGGACCCGAGGAGGAGGGACATGCGGGGGCGCCTAGGAGGCGCGGGGGCGCGCCGGCGGGGGTCGCTGAGGCCCCGGCGGGCGCGCGCCGGCGGGGGTCGGGGAGGCCCGGGCCGGGGCCGCGCGGGGCGGGGCGGGGCGGGGCGCGCGGGAGGGGGCGCCGCGGCGGGCGCCGGGGCGGCCGCTGTGGCCGTCGCCTCACTTCCGGCAGCGCCCGGGCGCCGCGCCCGCCTCCTGCCGGCCGATCCCGCACGGCGCCCCGCGCCCCGAGTGCCCCGGCGAGCGCGCGCCAGGCCGGTTCCCGCGCGCGCGGCCCGGGCGCTCGCTCCCAGCATGGGGGCGTCGGCGCGGCTGCTGCGCGCCGTCATCATGGGGGCGCCGGGCTCGGGCAAGGGCACCGTGTCGGCGCGCATCACCAAGCACTTCGCGCTGAAGCACCTCTCCAGCGGGGACCTGCTCCGAGACAACATGCTTCGGGGCACAGGTGGGAGCGCGGGCGCGGGCGCCTGGGTCGGGGTTTGCGGGCGCGCATGCGACGCGGGTCGGGGGACGCGGGTCCGGGGACGCGGACGCAGCACCCCCTCCCGCCGCCCGGCGCGGAGACCTTCGGCTGCTGAGCAATTGCGCCCCGAAGCTCCAGCCTCCGGAGTCGGGGGTGGGGGGCTGCCGGCGGGTCGTTGGGGAGAGGGGCTAGGAATTTAGGCCGAGGCCGAAGTTCAAAGGCCAAAGCCCACCGCTTGGCTTTGTTAGGGATGCACGTTCAGGGCCAGTGTGCGGCCTGTTCCGCACGCGCCCTTTCACCTGGAGAACTGAAGTTTGACCTGAAGGGTTTGCTTTTCCTTTTTAGTTTTTTTTTTTTTTTTTTAATTACACGGGATTTTCTGGTTCTGACCTTTCTTCCATTATGTGAAGATCCGAGTTTTGTTTTGTTTTTTTAACCTGTTACAGTCACAAAAATTGGCTTGGATCTTTGATATCCCTGAGATTTCTTAGACAGGAAAGCTACTCATGTGCATAGTTATCTGAAATTTTGTTTCGTTTCTCGTGCGGGATAAATTCTGCTAACTCAGCGCCGAATCCAGTCAACTAACTTTTTACAGGGGATGAATTTTACGCCAGTGCAAATTGTATCTTAAGAGGGCTGCTTTTATGTATTTACGTTTTACTTTTATTTACTTATCTTTTTAAAGTCAGCTTCACACCCAGGGTGGAGCCCGGTGCCGGGCTTGGACTCAGGACCCTGAGATCAGGACCTGAGCGGAGATCAGGAGTCAGAAGCTTAACAGACTGAGCCACCCAGGCGCCCCAACAAAGGTGTTTTTTTAAAAGTCAACAGTAGGATGAGGCTTTTTGCCTGAAAAGCGTGGAAGTTTATTTTCCAAAACGAACTCATTTTGAACCTTTTGTTTTTTTTAATGTTTATTTATTTATTTAAGAGAGAGAGAGAGTGCACACATGCAAGGAAGAGCAGGGGAGGGGCCGAGAGAGAGGGAGAGAGAATCCCAACCAGCCCTTGTGCTGTCAGCCCAGAGCGAGTTTTGGGCTTGAGCACATGAACCATGAGATCATGACCTGAGCCGAAATCAAGAGTCAGAGGCTTAACGATTGAGCCACCCGGGCGCCCTTGAACCTCCTTTTCACGTTCATGTTTTTAAGGTCTTGTCTATTTATTTTGGAAAGAGAGTAAGCAAGTGCCCGGGAGAATACCAAGCAGGGGCCACACTGTTAGCACAGGGCCCACTTCGGGGCTGGAATTCTTAGACCACGAGATCATGACCTGAGCCAAAATCAAAAGTCGGATGCTTAACCGACTGAGCCCCCCAGGCGCCCCCCCCCCCGCCCCTGAACCTCTTTTTAAAATACTATAGAAGTAATGCCTACGGAGGAAAAAGTAGGATTGGAAAAAGGACAGAAGTACAGAAAATGAAAAGTAAGTCTTCTCTCATTTCTGCCGCAGTCCCATTCTCCACAGGGGAACAGGATCTTGTGTCTCCTTTTAGAAACGTGATTTGTGTACAACACGCACACCTACGTGTGTATAGGGATGTGTGTATATCGGTGTGTGTATAGACGTACGTATCTCTTGAGTTTATGAAATACGCAGTCATACTGTGCGTGCATTCTGCACCGCCGTATTTTCACTCTGCATCTCGGCTATTTTTCCACATCAGAACATCAGAATCCATTTCATTCTTTCAATGCTTGCGTAGGTATCTGCGGAATCAATAAGGCCTGTGTACCTAATCCCCTAGTGAGGAGCATTTAGCTTCTTTCCAGGTGGGGTTTTTGTCTGTCTGTTTCGAAATGCAGACACGGAAGGAAGAAGAAGGACCACCTCGATGTTTTTAGTTTGTCTCCTGGAGCTCTCTGTTCAGCACCTGGTCTAGTGAATTACTGCATTTTTCTCTTCTCACACGTTTGAAAAATACAAAGGGTTGGTCATTAGTTAACACTCCTAAGTAAGGTGAAATTGCCTGGCCCGCTTGCTACATGTTCTTGATGCAACGAACTTCAGGAGTTAGGTAACAGCCAACAGCCTCCGGAATGGCACACCCGCGGGGGTAAGGTTATCCGAGTGGGAAGGCGCAATCTTCCAGGGGCGCCCCGAAAAATAACTTGAGCGGTGCGGTGTAACGATGTGCTGACCGAACACCTTCAGCAGAGAGTTAAAGTTACCTTGATTTGTGAAAACATAAAAGGTTTCTTTAAAATTAAATTTAAAGCCAGTTAACTTTTTTTTCAAATGAAGAACCATTGCCCTTTGTGTATCCTTAACATCCCTGGACAGGCCTGCTGTGCTCTGTCTGGTTTCCTGGGGAGGAAGGGAGGCTGGAGGGAGGGACTGAAGCATCCCTGGAAAAGGCGTCCCGCTTGTCTCAGGCGCCTGCTCATTTTTAAATAAGTCTTTAAAAAGGACAGTTCTCTAACGAAGAAAACAGAAAACGGAGCTTAGGGAGGCGTCAGGAGATTGTTATTACAGAAGTTCAGTATCTCGGGGCTGAGAACACATTCTCAACAAAAATGTTTTTCTTCTAACATTTTTCTCTTCCAATATTTCTCTCCCTCTTCCTCTCCCTCCCTGCCTCTCTCTCTCTTTGTGTGTGTGATTGGATGTCTCCCACAGGATCAGAGCCAAAAAAAGAAGTGTAGTCTTCCACTTAAAAACACTAGAAGTATATTATGAAGGAAGAAACACATGTAACAAGCAAATTCAAAAGAAAATTAAAATCCTCCTAATGCCAACACCGAGAAACAACTGTAATTAATCCTGTAGTGCCTTATATGCTTTTCTTCTTTCTCTTTTCTCTGTTGCATTTGCGTGTACAGCAAAACCTCGGTTTGCGAGCATAATTTGTTCCAGAAACATGCCCGCGATCCGAAGCACTCGTGTATCAAAGCAAATTTCGAGAACCATTGGTGCCTTTGTGATCATTTGGCGTCAGGAACGACTCGTATTGCAAGACCTCTCTCGTTCCTCAAGTTAAAGTTTATGAGAACTGTTTGCTCTTCTTGGGGAACACTCGCAGGACAAGTTACTCAAGTGTATCTTGAAACGTGTATCTTAAAGATGCATCTTGAAAGATGAGTAGGAGGTTAGCAGGCAAGGGAAGAGAAAGCTTGGTTTCTCCCCCCTGCAAAAGCCAGGGGGCCCCAGAGTCTGTGGAGCTCCTGGCTAGGGAGGGGCGGGGTAGGGGGGGCCTGATTCCAGGGTTGAGTGGAAATGGGGAGGGAGGTGGGGGAGAGAGAAGGGCCTTCCTTTGGTTCTTGAGTTGAGAGTGAATCCTGAAGCAGAGCGGGAAGGGGCGGAGTATCCATCTAGTTAGGAGCACTTTCTTTGTTTTTATTGAAGAGGAGAGACGCTGGATGATGGGTGGAGGGCAGACCAACGGTCAAGGGAGGTTTTTATTTTCGATATAATTCTTGTGAAGTCACCCATGCATGAAAATATTTTTTTAATTTTTTTTAACATTTATTTATCTTTGAGAGACATAGAGATAGAGCGTGAGCAGGGGAAGGGCAGAGAGAGAGGGAGACACAGAATCCGAAGCAGGCTCCAGGCTCTGATGAGCCATCAGCACCGAACCCCGATGTGGGGCTCGAACCCACAGACTGTGAGCTGAAGTCGGCCGCTTAACCGACTGAGCCACCCAGGTGCCCCAATGAAGGTATTTTAATGTCTGTGTATGGTTAGAAGAAAAATAAGACGAGAGCCCTTTCACCTACCACCAGGCAGAAAACCAATCCTCTGGGGAACCTCCATGTGACCACAGTCACATCTTCTTCCTGCCTTCCAGAGAGAACTACCGTGTTGACTCGAGTCTTTACTATTTGAGAGTTGGGGGTTTTTTGTTTTTGTTTTTGTTTTTTTTGGTAAGTCCTTAATTGGGTATAAAGCTATCATTTAACTCATTGCCTGTCATTCTAGTTTAGTTTTGTTTCAGCGTTGTTTTCATGTACTTCATTATGACACATGCCAAGAGCAATTTTTGCGGGAATAGTGTTAACCGGCTGCAGCCCTGTCCTTGGCATATATAAAAGAGAACTTTTGTTTTTGTTGTTTTGAGAGAGGGAGAGCGTGCAAGCCGGGGACGGGCAGAGAGAGAGAGGGGGACAGAGGATCCGAAGTGGGCTCTGTGCGGACAGCGGCGAGCCCCGTGCGAGTCTCGAACTCATGAACCGTGAGATCACAAGCCGAAGTCGGAGGCTTAACCGACTGAGCCACCCAGGCTCCCTGAGAACTGTTACTTACTGACTGGTCAGGCCCATCTTTTGTACTTCACAGCTGCTCAAACATTGGAAGTTGTTTCCAGTTCATTCAGATATAACCTGTGGTTGGTTTGGGTGATGTTCTAAGAAATGTCCCTTTAACAGGACACCTGGCCTGAAAATGGCTCTTTATGTGACACAAAACTCATCTTTCAGATTAAGGTCTCCTGGTTTTAGAACTTCTCATTTTTCTTAAAATTCAAAGCTGGTTTTACCTTTCTCTAGTTTCCCCTGGTGTTTTTCTATTTTTATTTGTGTATAACTTTGCAGAGAGCTAGCTTATCCTGAGTACTTTTAAAGCAGCTCTTTGTGTTCTGTAGGTGTGGAAGCCCCCGAGTTTGTTACTTTTGAAATCAAAACGGAAATAGTATTCTTAGGAGGAGTCTATTCAGATACATAATGTTAAGTTCTAGGCAGTCAAGGGAATAAAACTGTATCCAGTGTCCAAAGAGTCGGTTGGGCAGGCCGCCCTGCATGTAATTTTGGGAGGCGGTGAACATTTGAAATGTAACAAACCGCTTAGACTTTGACATTGGGCGTTGAATTGTTTTTTTCTTTTAAATAAATTCGATGGAAGCATTGCAGGCTTCAGATTTTAATGAGCAGTGCGATCAGTGTTTACTGATAAAGACAGTTGTTAGTGATCAGTGAGAACGGTTATCAGGCTGTGCACGGGGCCATCTGTTTATAAAACTCAAAATATTTGGAGGTTTTTAGATTATCATTGTTAACCATAATTATCGCCGAGTAGTGACTGGATTATGAGAGGCCTTTTTCTTTCGTTTTGCCTAACCGGCATTTTTAAAAAACCTTTCCTGGGGCGCCTGGATGGCTCAGTCGGTTAAGCGTCCAGCTCCGGCTCAGGTCATGATCTTGCAGTCTGTGAGTTCGAGCCCTGCGTCGGGCTCTGTGCTGACAGCTCAGAGCCTGGAGCCTGCTTCACATTCTGTGTCTCCCTCTCTCTCTGTCCCTCACCCACTCATGCTCTATCTCTCTCTGCCTCAAAAATAAATAAACATTAAAAAAATAATAATAAAAAAATAAAAACCTTTCCTTAAAAAAAATTGGTTGAGATATAATTCAAATGCCATAAAATTAACCCTTAAGCCTTAAAATATATGATTCGGTGCTTTTTAGGATATTCAGAGCTATGCAGCCATCACCACAATTTTAGGAGACTTTTCATACCCCGAAAAGAAACCCCGTTCCCACTAGTAGTCACTCTTCATTTTCGCCAACCCTCCCAGCCAGAGGCAACCCCTAATCTTCCTTCTTTCTCTACAGATTCGCCTATGCTGAGCATTTCATATAAATCATACACTCTGTAAAATGTATCAGTATTTCTTTCTTTTCATGACTGAGTCATGTAATTTTGCGTAGATATACCACATTTTATTTATCCATTCATCACTCGACATTTGAGTTTCCATTTTTTGGCTACTGGGAATATTGGTGCTGTGAACATTCCGCGTGTAAGTTTTTACGTAGATGTCTGTTTTAATTTTTCTTGGGGATATCTGCCTGCCTATCTCTCTCTCTCTTCCTCTCTCTCTCCCTCCCTCCCTCTCCCTCTCTCCCTCCAAGAGGAATATATGTACCTTGGCATGCAATTGCTAGGTAAGATGGTAACTCTTTTTAGCATTCTGAAAACTGTCACTGTGTTTTTGCAAACTGGCTACAGCATTTAAAATGCTACGAGCAATAGACGAGGGTTTCAATTTCTCCACATTCTTTTCAACACCTGCTATTACCTGTCTCTTTAGTTAGAGCCATCCTCGAATCTCCTGTGCTATCGCATGGTGGTTTCCGTTTGTATTTCCCTCGTGACTAATCACGTTGAGCATCTTTTCATGTGCCTCTGCTTTTTGTATTCAGATCCTTTTGTATTCAGGCCCTTTGCCCATTTTTAAAAATGGCTTGTCTTTTTATTGTGTAAGAATTGTATCTTTCATTGTTGTAAGAATTCTTTAGATATTCTGAATACAAGTTCCTTATCAGAAATAGGATTTACAAAAGTTTTCCCTCCATTCAGTGGGTTGTCTTTTCACTTTTGTGGTGTTCTTTGAAGTATAAAAGTTTTTGATTTTAATGAGTCTAGTTTAGTTATTTCTTTTGTTGACTGTTGTTTTGGCGTCATGTCTAAAAAACCATTGCCACGCCTGGGTGGCTCAGTCAGGTTAAGCGTGCAACCTCGACTCAAATCATGATATCATGGTTCTTGAGTTCGACGCCCCCTGTTGGGCTCTGTGCTGACAGCTCAGAGCCTGGAGCCTGCTTCAGATTCTGTGTCTCCCTTTCTCTCTGCCCCTCCCCAACTCGTGCTCTTTCTCTCTCTAAAAAATAAACATTAAAAAAAATTATAAAACTGTTGCCTAATGAAAAGTCATGAGGATTTATGCCTTTGTTTTCTTTTAAAAGTCTTAGCTCTTGCCTTTTGGTCTGTGATTGCTATTTAATTTTGGTGAGAGGTAGAGGTCCAACTTTATTTTTTTGTGTCTGGATATTCAGTTGGAAAGACTATTCTTTCCCCCCATTGAATTGTCTTGGGATCCTAGTCAAAAGCCAATTGATCGTGAATGTGAAGGGTTATTTCCAGAGTCTCAATTCTGTTCCATTAATTTCTGTGTCTGTTTTATGCCAGGACCACACAGTCCTGATTGCTGGCTTGAAATCCAAAGATGTGTCCTCCAACTTTGTTCTTTTTCAAGAGTGTTTCAGCTGCTTTGGGTCCCTTGCATTTCCATATGATTTTGGGGATCAGTTTCTCAATTTTTGCAAAGACACGAGCTGGGATTTTGATATGATTGCATTAAATCTGTTAGTCATTTTTGGAGACTATTTCCATCTTATTATTGCCAGCACAGAGTCTGACGCAGGGCTTGAACCCACGAACTGGGAGATCATGACCTGAGCTGAAGTCGGGCACTTAACCAGCTGAGCCACCCAGGCGTCCCTTAACATTAACCTTTCTAACCTGTGAATATGGAATGTTTCTCCTGTTGTTAGTTAGGTTGTCTTTAATTTCTTTCAACAGTTGTTGTAGTTTTCAGATGACCAGTTTACACTTCTGTTTAAAAATGCGTTGGTGGGGCGCCTGGGTGGCTCAGTCGGTTAAGCGTCCGGCTCCGGCTCAGGTCACGATCTCACGGTCTGTGGGTTCGAGCCCCGCGTCGAGCTCTGTGCTGATGGCTCGGAGCCTGGAGCCTGCTTCGGACTCTGTGTCTCCCTCTCTCTGCCCTTCCCCTGCTCACACTCTGTCTCTGTTTCTCTCAAAAATAAATAAAAGTGTTAAAAAAAAATAAAAATGCGTTGGTAAGTTTTCTATTTTTATTTAATAAAAATTTTTTTAATGTTTATTAATTTTTGAGAGTCAGAGATAAAGCACAAGCAGTCAAAGCGGTTGATAATTCCTTGCAGTTAATATGCTCGGCTAAATCTAAAGTTCCATGAATATGACGACTTAGCATCTGTTCTGAAATCAGTGTGGCAGTTTATACCAAGAATTATGGAAACAGTCATATCTCTTGACCTTTAATCTGACTCCCAGAAATTTATCCTTCAGAAATAATTCAAAAAACAGAAAAAGAAAAAATAAAGGGGTGTTAAGATCCTCAAAAGCAGCAGTGGTAGGGCAAAACCAAGACCAGTTTAGATAATTTAAATGTCCAACAGTCTTGCTGTGATAATTTCACATGTATGTGTAATTATCCACATATATCTATATGGATATATCCACATATATCCAAATTATATATATATATATATATACACACATACATATATATACATACATATATATAATTTATATCCACATATATCCAAATTATATATACATACACACATACATATATACATACATATATATATATAATTTGGATATATGTTGGTGGGGTGTTTTTATATATCAAATTTGGATATATGTTGAGGTAGTTAACCAAAAATGACTGTATAAACTCACTGAAAAATATTTACAAAATAATGTCAAATGGAAAAAGAACATAAAACTGCATGCACAGGGACACTTGGCTGGCTTCAATCAATAGAGCATGCAAGTCTTAATCTCTCAGGGTCATGAGTTCAAGCCCCACTGCTGGATATAGAGCTTACTTTAAAACAAAACAAAACTATATATATACAGATTGCAATGGTATTACAATTTTGAACGTATACAGTATAAATAGTGGTGAGAGGTGATGAACAAATTAAAATACAGTTGCATAAGAGGGACCTAGAATTACGGGCAATACGTTTAAATTGTTCATAAATTCTTTTCCAGGGTGTTTAATAAAATATGTGAACACTGTGCTAATCGATCAAAAATTAACTCGTGACGGGAGCCTCTGTTTTAGAGGATTTATCGTTAACAGCATGATAGAAGGACTTAAAGTGAACCATGTACAAACAATGACTGTTTCAAGTTCTTATTTATTTTTTTATTTAAAAAAAAATTTTTTTTAAGTTTATTTATTTTTGAGACATAGAGACAGAGTGTGAGCAGGAGAAGGGCAGAGAGAGGGAGACACAGAATCTGAAGCAGGCTCCAGGCTCTGAGCCGGCAGCACAGAGCCCGACACGGAGCTGGAACCCACAGACTGTTAAGATCGTGACCTGAGCCAATGTCGGCCGCTTAACCGACTGAGCCACCCAGGTGCCCTTCAAGTTTTTATTTAAAAAGAAAATCATTTTTGGGGCACTTGGGTGGCTCAGTTGGTTAAACATGTCTGTTGATTTCGGCTCCCATCATGATCTCATGGTTCATGGGATCAAGACCCTAGTTGGGCTGCATGCTGACAGCATAGAGCCTGCTTGAGATTCCTTCTCTCTCTCTCTCTCTCTCTCTCTCTCTCTCTCTCTCTCTCTCTCTCTCCCCCCCCCCCCATCTTGGTGCCCCTCCCCTGCTCACACTGTTACACTTTCTCTCTCAAAATAAATAAACTTAAAAAAATAAGTAGGGTAGTGCCTGGGTGACTCAGTTGGTTAAGCAACCGACTTTGGCTCAGGTTATGCTCTCATGATTTGTGAGTTCGAGCCCCGCATCAGGCTCTGTGCCGTTAGTGTGGAGCCTGTTTCAGATCCTCTGTCCCCCTCTCTCTGCCCCCTCCCACTTGTGCTCTCTCCCTCTCAAAAATAGACATTAAAAAAATTTAAAATAAATGAATTAACAAAATAAAAAGAAAATCATTTCTGGGACACCTAGGTGGCTCTTGCTTTCAGCTCAGCCATGATCTCACAGTCGTGAGACTGAGCCCCCATCAGGCTCCACAGAGCCGAGAACTTGCTTGGGATTCTGTCTCTCTCTGCCCCTCCACTCATGCGTGCATGCACTCTCTTTCTCTGTCTCACAATATATAAACTTTTTTTAAAAAAAAGAAAATCATTTCTCTTATTCTGTATATTTTGTCTGATAGAAAATTTATAAAATACATAATAGTGCAAATATGTAAATCACATCAAACAGATGACTACTATTTTTTTAATACTTATTTTTGAGAAAGAGAAGGAGCAGGGGAGGTTGCAGAGAGAGGGGGACAGAGGATCTGAAGTGGGCTCTGTGCTGGCAGCAGAGAACCCGACACAGGGCTCGAACTCATGAACCACGAGATCATGACCTGAGCTGCAGTTGGATGCTCAGTCAACTGAACCACCGAGGCACCGAAGATGCCTACTATTAACAAGTTGTCAGTAGCTTTTCATTATTTTTTTCTGTCTATACATTTGCATTTATATATTTGCGTTTTTATATATATATATATATTTTTTTTTTAAATTTCTTCTAACATTTATTTTTGAGAGATAGAGACACAGCATGAGCTGGGGAGAGGCAGAGAGGGAGACACAGAATTGGAAGCAGGCTCCAGGCTCTGAGCTGTCAGCACAGAGCCCTGTGTGGGCCTCGAACTCACAAACCGTGAGATCATGACCTGCCTGAGCCAAAGTTGGACACTTAACCAACCGACCTACCCAGGCACTCCTTGCATTTATATATTTTTCTATAATTATTTATATATTTTCATGATGCATTTGCATTTATATATTTGTATATAATAGAGAATTTGAAACAAGTGTAGATTATTCTGTAACTTCTGTTGGCAGTGCACATTTTCACGTGAGTGTGCGATCCAGAGGTGCCCTTTAGCGGTTTCCTAGGGGCCCGGGAGGGGATAAAGCACCCACGCTTGCCGACAGGTTTTGTCTCCGTCTCTGCTGCAGAGATCGGTGTGTTAGCCAAGACTTTCATCGACCAGGGGAAGCTCATCCCAGATGACGTCATGACTCGGCTGGCTCTCCATGAGCTGAGAAACCTGACCCAGGTCAGCTGGCTGTTGGACGGTGAGTGGTGTCGGGCGCGCCCCACTGTCCAGGATGAGGCGGGCGGGCAGAGGGGGAGCGTGTCGTGGCTACAGACCCACGTCTGGCGGGCCAGCGGGCCTGAATGCCGCCGTTTGCCACCCTGAGGCCTTGGGCCGGTCGCGTTCTCTGGACCTGCTCCGTCATCTGAAGGGACAGTGGGAAGTGGACGACCGATTGCTACGCTCCCTTCACATGGGGCTGGTTCCTTTCTCCTCCCCCGAGGGTATTTTATGACGAGGGAGGGTCAGGACAAAGGGAGAAGGAAAGGCGGAGAGTAATTTACAGTCCAGCTGTGAACCCTGCCCGGCCAGCGGTGTGGTGGAGTCCTTGAGGACAGGTTGAATCTCCGCTCTAGGGGAGAAAGAGAGAGAGATTTATTTTGAGGGACTGGCTCACATGACGAGAGAGGCCGCTGGGTCCCGCGACCTTCAGGGTGAGCGTGCAGAGACCCAACAGAGCCGATGGGCGATCTGGCTTCGGTCTGAAGGCCAGCGGGCTTGACACCCAGGAGGAGCTGGCCTCAGTTTGAGTCGAAGGCAGAAAAAAAGCCAAGGTCTCAGTCTCAACGCCAGGCCAGCCAGGCAGGAGGAATTCCCCCTTACTTTGGGGGAGAGTCAGCCCTTTTGGACCGTTCAGGCCTTGAGCGACTTCGATGAGGCCTACCACCTCAGGGGCAACAATCCACCTCACTCGGTCCGCAGATTTAACTGTTACTCTTATCCGAACACGGCCTCTCAGTCACACCCACAGGAACGTTTGACCAAGTATCCGGGCACGCCATGCTCCGGGCAAGATGACACACAAATTAACCACCATCACAACTGCCCGAGGCTCTGTATTACTGCTTTTTCTTCAGATTGTTCACCGTTAACTCATCCTCTTCCTTCTCCCCCGCCCCCCACTCCCTTCCTCCCCTTATTCTTTTGTTGTTGAATTTGTCAAGGTTTTCCAAGGACACTTCCCCAGGCAGAAGCCCTGGATAGAGCTTATCACATAGACACGGTGATTAATCTGAACGTGCCCTTCGAGGTCATTAAGCAGCGCCTCACCGCTCGCTGGATTCACCCCGCCAGCGGCCGCGTCTACAACATTGAGTTCAACCCTCCGAAAACTGTGGTGAGCAGCTGTGGTGGCCCCGACCTGGCCTCTCTCAGAGCAGACGCTCTCTGATGCTTCTTGCCCTCACAGACGGACGTTTTGCGACGCCCGACCAGAGCTCCTGGGGGGGAGGTGTTCTGGGGTCACTTGGTGCAGTGGACGAGTCCAGTCCACTCAGCTTGTTGGTAACGGAAGGGGTTTGGTGCTCATTCAGAGGTATTCACAGATTTCCTACTATGTGCCCGGCAGTGGTTGGGGTAATGAGGGTTAGTGACCACTCGACCTCCTGAGGGTTTGCAGTTGAGATTCCCCAGTCTGTAGCTGACTCATTCCGTACACGTATGAGATTATTTAGAGGCTGCTCAGAAAACCTTTTCCTCTGAGGACTGATCCTGAGGTGCCCCTGGGGTCTCTTGGCCCTCTGCTCCCAAATGATCCGTGTTTGGATTTGCTTCTGCTTACTGAAAAACACTTTTGTGCTTGGTACTTGCACACAGATGTCTAAAACTCACTGAACTGCTAATGAAAATATGCCTCAGAAATGAGACGTTTGGTACCAGCCTCTCCGAACTCTTACCTAGGGCCTCGATGACCTGACTGGGGAACCTCTCATTCAGCGTGAGGATGATAAACCAGAGACGGTCGTCAAGAGACTGAAGGCATACGAGGTCCAGACGGAGCCGGTCCTGGAGTATTACCAGTGAGTCTGTCGCTCTTTAGAACTTCTCCTACGTGACGAAACACTAAGTTTGCAGTTGTCCGTGCTGCGCAGCTTAAATGCCAACGTACCAGAAGAGCCCCTTCCAGTGGATTGACCGGTAAAGGAAGCGTGTTAGCTTGTGAGGCAGAAGTCCCGAGGGTAGGCTGGGCTTCAGTCACCACGAGGCTTGAACAGAATTTTGGCATTCTCTCAGCTTTCTGTTGGCTTTGTCCTTAGACCCCCCGCGTGGTCACACACAGCCAGGAAACAGGCAGGGCGTCCTCCTTCACGGAGGCCTGAGGGGTCAGCCTTCCCCCAAGTCAACAAAAGCCCCACACGTCCCAAAGACTGCACCAATCGGAACAGCCACTGTGGTCAGGGAGCGCCTCGCATGGACTGTTTTAGGCTTCGGTTACTGCTCGTTCCGGAACCAGCCCCTGGTTAGGAGGGAGTGGACCAGTGTCACCCGCACTCTGCTGGCAGGTGAAGGGCGGGCTGCCGCAGGGGCTGGGGATGCGAGTCTCGTAATGCCGCCACCTGTGCCGTCGGAGGCTGCCTGGAAGCCTCACGCGGCCACTGTCCTCACATCGTTTGGCTCACGGTCTTCGAAAGCTTATATTCCAGCACAGTTCCGTCTGCTCTTTAGGAAACGCCTATCCCACCACAAATATGGGAACTCCCCTGGATCAATCTGTGACTCAGTCCTTCCCTCTGCTCACAGAGGACTCGTCCCAACCCCTTTCCCTTCCCACACGCACTCACTGAGCAGTGCTTCAGAGTCCAGACAGCACAGCACTGTGGGCGGAGCCGACTCTGGAGCCAGACTGCCCGAGTTCAAATCCCAGCTCCTCGTTTGTTAACCTGGGCTTCACCTCTTGCTTCAGCGGGGGTAAGAAGAGAGGGTCGAAAGTGTGTGTTAGTGTGTGTAACTCCTAGGATGGTGTCTGGCCCCTAGCTGTTATTGGTGGTGGTGTAATGGGGCAGGTATGCGGTGAAATCTGAAGCCGCAGTCTCCAAACTATTCTAGTAGTCCTTTCTGGTGGGTGAAATTACAAGGGCACTTTCTGGAGTCGCTGTTACTCTAACGCTGTGGTTCATATAATGAGCTCGGCTCTGCTGGTCACCAGCTGTGTGCCTGTGGCCCTGGGCGAGGCGGCCGACCTCTGTGCCCCACGGTATCCGTGTGTGTACAGTCAGAGCAATATTAAATAGTCCCTCTCGAAGAGGATTATTAAGGGAATTGAGAGGATCCACATGAAGGCTTCCTGCAGCCCTGGCACTAACAGATCACTCGGTGGCAGCTGCTGTTATGTCTTCTGTTGGTCCACACGGATCAAGGCCGGGCCCCCCGAAATTGTACCTGCTGTTTGTGGGGGAGGCCGCGAGCTGGGGAGATCGTAGTTACCGTACAGCGTGATGTGTGCTTCTAGCAGTCAGGAGCCTAATTCACACAAACTTTAGGCAAAAGGAGAATTACTGTAACCACAAGGTCCGAAGGTAGTCCCTGGGTCCAGTGTCCAGACCGCGTCCTCTGGCCGCGGTCACACCCAGCTCTTCTTTCCTGCACTGGCTTCCATCTCAGGTGGGCTGTCCCTGTGAGCCCCCAACGGCCCAGCTTGTCGCCTACCAGTTGAGCTCCTGAGCAGAAAAGAGAGCCTCTTTGGCAGCAAAAGCCCTGGGGTCGGCTCCGACCGGCCCTGATCGTGTCCATTCTTGAAGCTGGCAGGTGGGGAGAGCCCCACCCAAATCGCATGCACCCGGTGAAGGCGTCGTTTCCCAAAAGCCGGTTTGTTATTCACCAAAAGCCAGCCGAAGGCATTGCTGCCGCGCAGATAAGAACCTCAAGAGGCTGTTCGTGGGGGTCACCGCCGAATGCCGTGGAAGCAGGGGTCACTTCTGTCCAAACATGGGAAGGGGGGTTGGGGAGGCTGCAGAGAAAATGTAACGATCCGATCCGGGTCCATCTTAGGAGACAACCCTGGTCTTTCCAGGCTTCGGCTTTTGCTACATCTTGCCGTTAATTGAAGCTTTTCCTTCTAAACTTTTACCTGCACACAGAACTAGGGCCGGACTTAACCAGAAAGTAAGAGTGGCATATGGAATATCAATATGCATGGATTTTTATTTATTTTTATTTTTTTTTAAATGTGTGTTTATTTTTGAAAGAGACAGAGAGACGGAGCATGAGCAGGGGAGGGGCAGAGAGAGAGGGAGACACAGAATCCGAAGCAGGCTCCGGGCTCCGAGCTGTCAGCACGGAGCCCGACGCAAGGCTCGAACCTGCAAACTGCGGGATCACGACCTGAGCCGGAGTCGGACGCCTAACCGACTGGCCCCCGGGCGCCCCTGCGTTGATATTTTATTTGCTTTTAACACTCTTTCAGCGGTGGGACATTTCCCGAGCGATTAGGTCTGTGTTAACCAACAGCTCCATGTTCTTACTCTTTAAAGGACCTACAGTTGAAGCAGGTTTTATCACAAAGAAATTAAAAGGGCAAATGTTCATCCAAGGTTACAGCTTTAGGATTGTATAGGTGCCTGCCCTCGTGCCCTCAATCATTAACTCACTTGTGACACTGGCTTGACTTCTAAGCGGCTCTTCAGGAGGCCACAGCCGTGAAGAAGCTTGTTCTTTTGAAAGCTTGACAAGAGGCCTGTGAATTTAGGAGGGCTTCTATGTGCAGAGAATACTCTTTTGCGTAGTGTCTCCCCTTAGCAGATGTTTCTTACCAGGAAGACAATGGGAATCACTCAAAGTTAGTCTTAACTCCGGCCAATTGGGTGAGGGATCCAGAGGGGAATGCTTTTGTCCCCAGGCAAGCTCTGAAAACCAGGGGGAAGGCTGCAGGGGTGCGCAGGCAGAGTTCGGCCTTGGAGCCGCTGCGCGGGCGTGGGGTGCAGGAGGAGGGCGAGCAGGGGGAGGAACGGCAGCCTGTCTGGAGGGAGTCTGTGGTGTGAAAAGCCACCCTGGGATTCCGATCTCACCCCCAGGAGTGAGCAGACTGGCTGCTGGTGGGGAGGCAAGCCAGACAGATCCGCCTGGGGAAGAACGGAGACACACCACGGGAAACTCAGTAAACACACTTCTTACTACCATTTCCTCTACCCTGCGAAGGGACAGCACAGAGGAAGAAATACGGCCGGGCAAAAAGAGGGAAGGGTAAGCGAGTATCAGGAAGCGATTTTGCAAGTGGGCAAGTAGACAAGGCAAGGAAGGGGGTCTGGCAGGCCTGCCGGTATATTTTAAAACACCCAGCACATGCTCAACAAAGAAGTGCTACTATTTTTCAAGTGACAGTTTCCGTAAGCCAGAGGGCACAGCTGCACCTAAAACCGAGGTTTACCGCGGCCAGGCCAGTGCCGCGCTCTCTCTCGATCACAGACTGCTTATTGCGACCCCTAAGTCCACATTATTTTTTTTTTAAAGTAAATTCTACCCCTCAAGGGGCTTGAACTCAGCACCCTGAGATCAAGAGTCGTATGTTCTACTGACTGAGCCAACCAGGCGCCCCTCACATCATCTGTGAAGAATCACTTTTGGGGGCACCTGGGTGGCTCAGTCAGTTAAGCGTCTGACTCTTGGTTTCCACTCAGGTCATGATCTCATGGTTCACAGGTTTGAGCTCCGTGTCGGGCCTGCTTCAGACCCTCTGTCTCCCTGTCTCTCCCTCAAAATAAAAAAAAATTTATAAAAGTCACTTTGAAAATGCTCATTAGGAAGAGGCAGACCTGTGTTTTTTCGTTTGTCATCTTTAGGAAAAAGGGGGTGCTGGAAACCTTCTCTGGAACAGAAACCGACAAGATCTGGCCCTATGTCTACGCTTTCCTGCAAACCAGAGTTCCACAAGTAACCCAGAAAGCATCAGCCACCCCGTGAGGAAGAGTGCGCACAGCCAGTAAGGTGAGCGGGGGCTCTGCGTCCGGAGCCTGGCACGTAGGGACTTTTTTGAAGATGATATTAGTTTCAGTTGTACTGATTTTATTCTGGAAATTAAGGATCTGTCCAATGATGAAGATTCATGTTTCCGTCCAGCGTGTTCTATCCACGTATCTTCTATGGGCGTGCAATTAAAAACTATCAGATATGTCTTACCTTTTGAAAAATCTTCTAAAGGATAATTAAAACAGCAATCGGTAGTGACATAATGTAACTTTTGTTCAGAAGAGTAAGCGATACAAATTTTATTGTCCTGGAAAAGCTGAAAAAAAAAATTCTGCGTCACTCTGGAAAGTATCTCATCAGAGAAATTTGCGTAGACTGTTGCCCAAAAAAACGGCATCATTGGCATTGTGGTCCATGGTTTTGTGAGACACTAGGTCTGTCAAATTCCAGACAAGAAGCAACTAGAAATGCACGCTAGTGTCAAGGTGCAAATTCACCGCTGCCTTTGTGCTAAGAAACTTACAAGCGTAGCCATCTTTGCTGTATTTACTTTGTTGTTAAACATTCCTTCAGTTTACTCGGAATTTTCGGTCTGCTATAAAATTGTATTCAACTAGCATATAGGGAAATACGACTTTCCGATGACATGTTGTCTTTTGAGAATGTGCCTAGTGAGGAGAATGTTAGAAAGTGACATTAGAAGTTCTTGCAGAAGCGCCCAAGTTGAATTGTCCACAGAAAATGTAATGGCCGTCTTATGTTTCCAGGTATTACTCAGGTTAAGAAATATGACCTACTTGCCAGTTTCTCTTTTTGATCACTATGTAACGTCTGCCTTCGAGAGTAACCAACCAGTGAAGGTGCAGAAAGAGAGGCGCCATGGGCCTAAGTGAAGCACGCCTACTTGGTCCTCAGGAAGTAGGAACAGGTACCCCTGGGGAGCATAGGGAACCGTCGTAATTAGTAACCAGGTGTAGCAATTAGGGAGGATTTACCTGAAAGGTTGAAAAGGCCTGGGAAGGGAACAGTTTGCGCAAGTCCTTTGCTCCTCATCAAAGCAGCAGAGCCCTGCGGGCTTTCCCTGCTGCCCCGTCCTCCGGCAGGAGAACCCCGGGTGCACGGTGAGCTGCTGTCTAAGGGTGACTGAAGACGATCTGATTTCTTAGTGGGGCAGCCAGGACGCACGCTTCTGTCCCGTGGCCTGCTGGGAAGAGCGGGGCAAGAGAGGGCAAGGGAAACGCGTCATCTTCAGTGGTGTATTTACTCTTATTTTACTTGGTGCTGAGTCCGACGAAACAGGCCTCGTCCAAGCTGTTAACTGCCGGGGAGCATCTGGCCCATTTTACTCCAGGCGCCTAAAATACACATGCCAGCAAGTGGTTCTTTATTTGTAGGGAAAAACTTAGTTTCTTTTCTTTTGATTTTTAAGAATTCAATGTTGATCTTTCAGAATGGACCAAGGCTTTTAAAAAGAATAGCAAACATTTCTTCACAGAACTTTCTACAATGCTTTGAGTGTTAGGATCATGTGCTTTCTAAAACGGTTGTGAACTACTAAGCTTAGGAATTATCACTGGATCAATGTATTACGATAAAATTATAGAACTGTGGGTATTACTTGGTCTCCAGCATTCCACAGGGCTGACTCCATCCCACCCTTCCGTCCTGCTGCCCTGAGGTCTCCCTCGCTTCTGAATTAGTGACTACTTCCTAATAATGGTCTTACAACAGTACATAGACAGGCTGGTTTCATTTTAAGCTAGATCTCCTGCTGTAGTACTGCAGGCATGCTGGCCACACTTAGATCTGGAACTCAAAAAGAGAGGCAGAAGAATATGGCTATGAAACTTAAGACCTCTTTCTGTAACCCTTCCCTCCCTGCCTTCGGAACCCTGAACCGGAAGTTGTGCACATACATCCATTACTTTGGGAAATGCTTGTTGCACTATTACTTGTTTGCTTTATTAAAGCACATAGAGCTTGTTTTATGCTGAGTTGAGGTCACAGATAGTTCTGCTGAAGACTGTCGTAGTTGAAGAGCTCTATGACCATTGTTACGATTTACGTGCCACTGAACGTGCAGCCGAGTGCCGTGGCTGGGAGAAGCTGCTGTGCCTCGGTTCAAAGGCTGAGGAGACTAGTACCTCAACCCACGACCCTGTTTTCTGGGGTACCAGTCATTCCCGTACCCCTTTCATAAGCAGAAAGTGCTGTGGGAAATGCAAATTGGCAGTTAGTACCATCCGCCAATATTCTGTCTTATTTGAAATGGGTTAAAAACTGGCTCAAATTCCTAAGCCCCAGCCTCTACGCTGTTCTCCAGCCGGGTATTTACAATGGCATTCCTGAAAAATATTTGGGACACTCAGCAGTTTGTAACAAAACTTACCTATGTTAACAAGAAATCATGGTAATTACAGACCTTAAATTGCTGTTAATACCTGCAACCAAAATCAAGAATAAATTTGTATTTCAAAACATGTTTGTAAGTTGTGTCTTCTCATTGACAAAATAAATAGCTTTCTTAACTTTGCAATTCAGGATTTTGATTTTGGAAGTTACTGGTTTAAAAACTGAAAACACAGTAAGAGCCAATATGCTTTGTAGAGCATACCTCACTCCGTTTTTTTTTTTTGTTTTGTTTTTTGTACACTCACCAATGATCACGTCTTCCCATATATGCAGCACTGAGTAAAGTTAAATTGTCATGCCAAATTGTACTTTGGAAGGATTTTACCCAAGGAGATCAATTTGGTAACGTTTCGTTTTTTACCAAAGGACTCTTAGGTGTTTGAAGAGTAAACAGCAGGAAGAATCATGCTGTTTTAAGAAACCAAGTGAATGATCCGGTGACTTTTGTTACTCAGAAAAAGTTACTTATTTTCATACTCAGAAAAAAGTTCAAGTCTAATTCTTCAAGGTTTATGAGAATGGTTTCAACTTCACTATTAGATGCTAAACAATTCATAATCAACATTTTATTCATCTTTGTAATGCCCCACCACCCAATCAGCTTACGTAGTAAGCAAGCAAATACTTCTGCAATGAATCTGCTTCTCCGAGGACCTACCTGTGAAGTGGTAACAGATGTCCACTCCAGGTGGGAAGTCGACGCCGAGGGGTTCCTCAGGATTTTTAAAATGCATGACGACACAGTGGCAGAATTGAAATGAACAGCCTGAGCTCCAATGTGACAAGTGCATCTCTGTCCCAAATCAATTTAAGAGCTGAAATACGTGACTGATTTTGAGAATAGTAAACTGACCAGTCTTTTTTTTCTCTCTGTGCCTAAACACACAAATTTTTTCATCCTTCAAGAAAATCTACTTATTAACCAGATTCATGTTCTTTGGTCAGTCTGCTAATTCATTTTTTGTTTGTTTATTTTGAGAGAGAGAAGAAGGGAGACAACCCCTACAGGCTCTGCACTGTCGGCACGGAGCCTGACATTGGGCTCAAACCCAGGAACCGTGAGATCATGACCTGAACAGAAATTGAGTCAGACACTAATCTACTGAGCCGCCCAGGTGCCCCCCCCACCCCCGTTAAGTCACTTTTAAAAGAACAGGAAGGTTAAAGAACACCCAATTTTCTTAAAGGACGCTGTGACCTTATTCACAAAAGTTGAAAGAGCCCGCTGATGGCGTAACTGGATGAGAATGTTACCATCTCTTTCTCTTACAGAATAGTGTTAAATCACTATTCTCTCCACTACCATAGATAAAATGACAGCGTTAACAGGCAATAAATGGAGTGGTAGTGACTTAATTTTTAAAAATCTTTTATTAGAAGCTTAATTTTATCAAATGAAACAACAATCTTTGATGGATCCTTCGATGCCAAAGGCATTTCACTCATCTGTTGGGACATCTTACCTGTCCGGACAGCCTGCCACGGTTCAGTTTGAAATGTTAACTACCCCTTGCTTATTTGTACCCGTTGTTTCTTAAGAAACAGAAAAGAGGACATTTTTCTTAAGTTTGTAGTACTAAAGCAAAATAAGGAAAAATAAAGAGTGTCCGTTTACTGTTCTCAGTACTAAACTACTGATAAATACGTAAAAGTTAAAGTCTTCAAGTGCAAGTTGCGGCACTCCCCAGTGGTTCCCAGAATAACCCAATCACACTCACATACAAAACACAGAACGCTTCCCTTTCAAAGTGAAAAAAAAAAAAAAAAACATAGAGCCACACCTTAGATAGCTCTTCCAGAATCCCTGTTTCAGAGAACACCCCGGAACAACCCGTCCGGAGCAGCTGGCTCGCTGTGCTGATCACTTCTCTCCTCTCGGTACTCAGTCTTAATACCTTTACCTTAAGGCAGGCAAATAAAACCCAAAACCACCTGGGTGTTTCCAGGCAAATCGTGGGGAAGAGGAGGGTTGAAGGATGGGAAGTAACGGCTGCAGGAACATTTCCGTGAAATCGGGATTTCACTCCTGAGTCCATTCTCGGTCAGGAAGGGAAAATAAGAGCTTGCTCCAGAACAGGAAAAAACCGAAAAACTTCTGTAGGTCCTTATTTAAAAAATTACAGGCTGATGAATATTACCATATAAATTAGTCAAACATTTTATTATAGAGTATATATTTATATCAAAAGCACAAAATTTTATTCTGAAAACGAGGAGACGGTGATGTTACAGAAGTGTGATTCAGTAACTCCAGTCCATTTCTGTGGGAACCGAGCGCCTTATCGCCCCAGCTAAAACAAGGTGCAGATGAGGCCACGGTCACAGGGCTGATCACTGTGTGGGTCCCTCAGCACTGCTGGGTTTCTCAGACTGAAACGTGTACGCCCCATCCCAGCCAGCCGTCCTCCAGGCGTGTGCTGCTGCTCTGAGCGGGACTCAGCCAGAGCCTACGCCCCACACACACCAGAGCCCACGTTCCCCAAAGTCAGAAGACGCATCCTCGATAGTAAGGACAGCGTGATTAGCACTGTCATCTACCTCCAAATAGAACGAATCATCAAACGCCCCGGCACATTTGAAGTGAGTTATATAGGAAGCAGGGGAGCTCAGAAGCATTCTACGGTAACTGACCTAAGGACACAGAGAGGACAAACGTGGTAAAAGCCATCATTACCGACAAGGATCACCAAATTCTTCGAAGTCAGTAGCTGGGAGCACAAGGTAGTGAGGTCTCCAAGATTTCTCCTGCCTTTTAACAAAGTCCTTGGGCTACACATGAGAATGAAACAAACCACCATGATTGTAAACATTGGATTCTTCTTCCCGTTTGTTCTTCTAGGCCATTAGGCCATTAGAATTCTTTTAAAACTTGCTCCCTGAGAGATCCCAGACTATGTCAAGTAAAGAAATTAAGAGTGAGCTTGAAGTTATCTTAGTAAAAAAATCCAGATTAGCTTTATCACTTTTTATATTACTATAACCCTTAATATTAAAAAGCCAACAGGGTAAAATTAACTTCTGAGTAATACAGTTTTGAGAATACATGGGGGTAAAGTATCTATATAAAAATGACATTATACTCAAAGATTTAACTGATGGTGTCGAAAATACAAATGTAGTATTATTTTAAAGGGAAAGACTTTGTTTTCATGTTGACCACCCAGCTTATTTAGTAACGTAGATTATCCACTACTGATTTATTGCTTTTAATATGATGAAACACCAGATGTGACAGCTAGATTAGCAGGATACAAGTACATTTTATCTTTAATTATTTTTGTAGAGTAGAACGTGTACATATCTGTATAAAAAGAGACTGTAGCAGACGCCTCCTAGAATCAACCAGTTCCTGTAAACATTGCATTTGTGCAGATTTTCCTACTTTGATTCCGAAATTGAGAACAGTAAGATTAAAGGCAAATTTAGGAGCCAAAAAAAAAAAAAAAGTCCAGTTTGACTTCCCGCAACATATGGTACCACTCTCCTCTCTTCAGAAAAAAACCAAAAAACCTAGCAGCACATAAAAAAAATTTTACAAAACGTTTCAGTACTCTTTTTTCCCCTCCCATCAAAACCGAACAAAAATAAAGTGCAGCACCCATAAAAGTGTCAAGAAAATAGCCAAGTTCTTCCTTTCTTGTAACAAAATAGCACTTGGCCTCAGCAGTCTCCGCCAGATCACACAGTGTCCATCATTTTGGATTCATCATCTTCTTTATGTACCACTGAGTTTAAACTGCAAAGAGCTGTACTGACAGAATACTGAAGATAATCTGGATTCTGGAAAACAAAAACAGAGGGAAGAAACCACGGGTGATAACCAGTTTTATGCCAGAATATGCAACTACATGTTCAGTTTCACACTATTTTTCTGTGGTGTAGTGAAGTTACGCAGGGAAGAAAATGGACTCTGAAGCCAAATTTGGGTTGAAACCCAAGAAGATAAAGAAAAAAGTAGGACCATCCAAAGAGGGTGTGGCAAAGACAGAATGATATATGTAATAAACACTTTCTTTTTCCTTTTAACCAAACGGTACAATTTAAATTATTTAGTCATATAAGGGTGCATCTTTCACAGTCATATGTACAAAGCTACTGATAATTTGAAAGATAAATATGACTTTAAGTCGGCAATGGGTTTTAAAGATTACTATCTAATTAACACAGTAAATATTAAAAATGCGAAACACTTGGATAAGGAAAAAATACAATCACCAAGTAAAAATTATAGTTACATTCAGAGTGTATTCTGGTTTCTCAAAGGTTAAAAACAAACTCAAATTAGAAATTATTAACCTTTTGAGAGGTACTTAGATCCATGTATTAAAAACTGAGAATTGAGTAACATTTTAATTTCGATTTTTTTAACTTCTAAATATTCTATCCATTTCTAAAGCTACGTAGAAAACCTTATTTAATAAATGCAAAAATAAAACCATTATTTGTTAAAGCACCATGACGAAAGGACATAAGCCCTTAAAGACCCAGGACTTTAGGAAATTCTTCCAAAAAAATTCAATTTTGTCTATTCAGTTGTTCTGAATATCTTCCAGCTCCTCAGCATTTTACTGCCATTAAAACCCAGTGTCATCTGTTTATTTAATGAACACCAATGAGGAAAACAGCCCAAACATGAGATAAATGCCTTAAACATTTCCGTCTCATGAGGAAGCAGGATTTTCAAAAGATCCCCTTAATAAAGGACAGTATGTGTGACCCCATTCACTGTAAAAGCCAAAGCTGGCCGGAAGTTAGATTCTTCCCAGTCAGGTCTTGATGGAGGCAGTGGCACGAACAGCTGAGTGAGGCCTGGAATGCTGACGCGACGCTGGACCTCAGCTCGAGTTCTGCCTCCACCACCTAATGCAATGCAGTCCTGGAAGAGAAAACTTAGCACAACGCAGTAAGACTAAAAGCTGGTCTACAGGAAAAACCTAAGGTAACTGTCCCAACACGTTTAAGAGGCCTTGGTTTAGTTCTCTGAAAACTAAGGATGAGGCGATTTGGCTTATTTCACAAGACTGTTGTCAACTGAAAAAAAAAGCTAAAGTGTTACCCAAATTTAAGTTTTATAGAAAATTATTAAGCCCTCATTACATTACCCCATCCTCCAAAGAAACAGAGCTAAAACCTTCTGACAACGCAAGTGCAATTCCAAAGGCCCTCAGAATGGAGCTTACAATTATTCTACCAAGACTGGGCTGGAGGGGAGTTCCTCCAGAACTCAGTACCTGTCACCCCAAGAACTGTAAAGCCTATGGAGAGACTTTAAAAAAAACAAAAAGCAATCGACACACCTAACCTAATCTAAACTTAAATTGAACTCATTACCTACCCCATATTCTCATCTAGCAGCGTTCCCAACATCGCTCTCATCCCAGTGACTGGTTCTTCCCCAGGGCACGGGGCTGCGAACACTGTCCTGTTTCTAGCGTGCGACTCCACAACATACTGTCGTGCAGGTGAGTAGGCAGGGGGGACAGACATCAGGGGCTGGAGTGGTCAGCGGCATGAAGTACTGGGCGGACCTCAGGCAGACTGCCTCACCGCCACGAGCTGCCATTTACTCATCCATAAAACTGAATCACACGGTTTTGAGATTAAATGAAACAACAGAGGAAGTGTTTGGCAGTCTACACCCTGATATGAGAAAGATGGGACACTATCATCATGGTAAGCTTCTCTTCCGAAAGCTTTCCCTCTACCAGTCGACACTCCTGTGTGCATTAGCTGCAATTCTGCACAGCCCTCCTCTGCCTCAGGAGGATTAGCTCAGGATGCTCAACTTTTCCAACCAGGAGGAACAGTCTTTTAGCTCAGACGAATTAAGTCTGAACAACCCGGATAATATCAGCAATTTACAAGTGTCCGAATTGTCTAATCCCGGCCCCGTACCTCGCACACGCGACAGCAAGGGATGCCTAGCAGCAGGCCTCAGCTCTGCTGGTACGTGCCGTCAGAACGCAGTTCCCTCAGACCCGAAGCAGCTCTTTGAGAATACCGGCCTGTTCTACTTTAATGTAGGTCCTTTCCCTCTTGTGTTTAGAGCCAAAGCCATCCCTCGAAGTCTCTTTTTCCCTTTGTACTCATTATGGGATATCTCAATTTTAGGAGATTTATGTATTGGACTTGACGAGGTCCTACCGTCACAGAATTCCCTTGGAAAGACTTCTTAGCTGGGGACTGTTTCTCAAAGCATAGAAGAGAAAATCATTACCATATTTAAAGACATAAAGAGATACTCTGTAGGACAAATCAAGGGGGAACACGGCTTCTATATCTACCTAAGGGGTAGCACTGCTAATTATGTAAAAATTATTGATTATTTCTATCCTTGAGAATTAATATTTCTGGCTGAGTTGAATATTATCAGCTGCTTGCCTTAAATGGTCACTTTGGCCTACAATTTAAGTGAAATGGTGAAATTATAGTCATAGATACAGACATTGAAAATCTCAACTCCTACTGCCGTATGAGATTTAACACTACAGGATTCATTCTCCTCACACTGTCTTCTGAATGAGACTTCCCTTTTACTTTGTAGGCAACGGACTAACCCGACTAAAGCTGGTCTTGCAGTCTCGGGGTCTGGCAATGAGAGATGACTGGGCTCGATTAAAATGCCACTAAAATCGATTTTGCCGTGGTAATTTAAAATTGTAATCCACAGTATCAGACCAGTGGTCTAGCCTCTCCTCCTGACATAAATCTTCCATCTAGAGACACAGCTTTATCTTGATCTCGCAGCAGGGGCTCCGCTGACGAATATTACCAGAAAGCAGCTTCGCGTAAGGTACATTAATGTACCGAACATGTTACCTCTGATAGGCAATGCCAACATTTAATAAGATAATATTAAATAAACTCATGGAACAGAACAAATCACCTTGGTCGCCACTCAAATGTATGCTCTGAAGCTAATTCATCCTACGAAATTCTTCACAGAATAGTTCTGCTGGTGTGTTCCTCAGCAGCCATCCTGTGATGTTTAGGGCTGAGACGATCAATAGGTAACACCTGCCCTTAAGAACACTTAGGTAGAGGGCGCCTGGGTGGCTCAGTTGGTTAAGTGTCTGACTCTTGATTTTGGCTCGGGTCATGACCTTGCAGGTCTTGAGATTGAGCCCTGTGTTGGGTTCGGTGCTGACACCATGGAGCCTCCTTGGGATTTCTCTCTCTCTCTCTCCCCCCTCCCCACCCTGCTCCCACACTCTCTCAAAATCAATAAACATTAAAAAAAAATGCTTAGGTACAACTCTTCTGTATTTAAAGGAGTGGAATTTGGTGTCTAAATACCCAAGGGAGGGAAGAAATTTAGTGACGAAACATGGCATGAGATGAAAGAGTTATCTTTTGAGGCAAAAATATTTAAAATGATTGCACATATATTATAAGTAAGAGGAATAGTCCAAGAGAACAAAAATTACATAAACTAGTAAATTTATAAAATAAATATTTACTTTTCCAACTTACTTGTGGCAAGGATTCTAACGAACCTATAGATCCAACACCAGAATGGGGAACATGATTCTGAACTGTCATAGGTTGAAAACTTGGTGACTGAGAATAAAGTCTGACTCTTGACTTGAAAGCTTCAAGTTCATTTTTGAATGCTTCAAAATAACCTTCTTCCTCTGCCTAGAAAACACAAAGAAACAAAGACTGTGTTTTTTAAGACTTCCTGACCACACAGTAAATTCTGACAAACATATGTTAGATCTGAAGTGGAGGAAGTAAAGATAAGATGAATAGCTGAAAGGTCTGCAGAAACCACCAAGATCCCTGTCAGATTTGTGAACACTACCGGCTTCACAGGAATACTGAGGATCGGTTTCTTCCATTTCCCTCTGCTCCAGCAATATGAAATAAACAGCGTGCCCGGCTCGGGCGCGCGCACACACACACACACACATAAATATAAAAGAAAGTAGGTATTCTCCCTGTTTCTCGATTCTGGACAGGATCCAAAGTGGGTCTCGTTTAACACGTCGCATTCATTCTATCCCTTCCCATTGCCAGGCAACAACCAAAGGCTATTCCTGAAACCTTCTAATTCTCCATCAACTAATGACAGGGCACTATTACCTGTTTAAAGTAATTCTCCAACTCTATACTCCCTATTTATAAAACCATGAACACCAAATAAAATTCAATATTCACCTGCGTTGTGGAAATACCTTAGTGTTTTAGTGAAGCAAATACCTTCTCAACGTTATGGAGAGAAAGAAGTATGAGTGTTATGCTGCAGGAGGGGAACTGCCTCCAAAGACGCACATCATACAAGCGAGATTCCTGACGTGAAGCGCCCAGTTGGCCGTAGCCTCCAGCTAGGTCTCCTCTGCGGATGAAGAATGACATGGCACATGCCCTACACCAACAGGACTGCAGGCTTTACGTTCAGATAGTGGGAGAGATTTTGTCAAAGTCTCATTCCATGGTATCACTGGGCCCGTCTGTGTGGAATGCTGCTTGTTCTCTAGTGCAGTCTGGGTCACGTGGATTAGTTATCAGCATTCCAACCATACGAACCATGCGGACAACATTCCGTGCTGCCATTTTATCTTTTGATGAATTTAGCAGCCATTTCTTTAATGACAGCATTTCACTTTAATCAATACATGGCACTTGTGTGGACACCCAGGACCTCGGCCTGCAAACGGTCACGCAGCTATTAAAGAAAGGAACCAAATGGCACGATGCTGGCTGCGCTGATGCCCAAGGCCTAGGGATTTAGGTGTGGAGAGACCTGAGTGATTTTTGCTGTAAGTAACCCGTGGGTCGCTTGCTTCATTTCTCTATGCTACTTTCCTAACTTGTAAAATAGAAAATAATAACCCTCACAAAACCTTATGAGGATTTAATGAGCTCACTCATGTAAAGTTATTTAAACAGTCCCTGGCACAAAGTAAGCACTCTATGAAAATTAGTTATTCCTTAATTTAAAAAAATGATGAGGAACAATTAAAGATTAAAGACTTTTCAGTTCTATTTCGACAAAGTAAATTTCAAAGGAAGACACGGTTTGGCTATGTTCCATTATTCTATTAATAAGCACTACTCCAAACAAAACCAATAACGTGAGGCAAAAAATAAAGTATGGCTTTTATTAAACCTATGTGTCAAGTGAAATTTACAACAGTCATCAGAAGCATAACTAGAATACCAATTCCATCATTTACTCGTTAAAACTCTACTGGTGTGGGAAAATTTCCTATTTAGGCCACACTTCAGAAGAGTTTAGAGCACTTGAGGTAGAGCTACTATCTCTCTGATACATTAAAATTTAATACTTTTAACTTAATACATTTTTCCCCTGTTTATAAAAGAAAGTTAAGTTCATTTAGTATATAAAAAAGAAAATGGAAATCACTTAAAATTCTCCCATCCAAGCATCATCAAAGTTAAACTTCTGGTATATTTCCAACATCTGACTGTGTATGCTGAAATGTATCATATATATAAAAACGCATGTTAAATTCACGTGTAGTTTATGGAGCAAAATCCCATCACGCACCCACAGAGGTTAGGAAATGGATCATTACTAGCATCTTACAAATCGGTTCCCAAGAGTGTTCCTTCTCCCTTCTCTGAGGTTACCACTGACGTGACTTTCTTCTTCAAAGTCGGTCCTTTGCCTCTTTTCAACAGCATGTTGTTCAATTCTGCTTGTTTTGGAACTTTATAAAAAACATTCTATATTTTAAAAAAGATACTGGATGTATCATTCTGTGACTTACCTTTTTCCCACACTCATGCTTTTTCACCCATGGTGATGCTGGTTAATATTTTACCAAATGAATATCCCACAGTTTATCCCCTCTACTGTCACAGGACAGCCCGGGTGCTCCCGGGCTTCCGCTATTATGAACAGCCCTCCTCTGAACAGTGTGTATCTGGTGCACACGGAGAAGTGCTTCTCGAGGGCAGCGGTTCTCAAACTCTCTGGTCTCAGGACCCCGCTCCCTTGGCTGCTGAAAGTGACTGAGGGACCTGAGGGGCTCCCGTTTACGTTTGCCAACGTTCACTGTGTTAGGAACTAAAACTCAGGAATTTAAAAAAATATTACCCAAAATATAATAACAAACTCATTACATGTTAACATTTATAACACTTTTTTTTTTTTAATGTTTATTTTTATTTTTGAGAGAGAGAGACAGACAGAGCATGATCAGGGGAGGGGCACAGACAGAGAGGGAGGCACAGAATCCGAAACAGGCTCCAGGCCCTGAGCTGTCAGCACAGAGCCCGACGCGGGGCCCGAACTCGGGAATGGTGAGATCATGACCTGAGCTGAAGTCAGACGCTCAACCGACTGAGCCACCCAGGTGCCCCAACATTTATAACACTTTTATAAAAAACAACAACCCTATTTCTGAAACAAAAATATTTAGTGACAAGTCTGACTTAATACAAGACAGCTGGATTCCCATATCTGCTTCTGTATCAAATAACATTTTAGTGTCACTATGAAAACAGTTTTGACGCTAGGCCTCCTGAAACTGGGTCCTGAAGACCACTGGTGTCCCTGGACCACAGGTTGAGAAACCTGTTCTCTAGCGTATATACCGAGGAGAATTTCTGGGTGTTCGCACTTGTTCAACTCTACTAGGAAGTTTTCCAAAGTGGATGCACCAATTTACACCTCTGCAAGAGTGAATGTGAATTCTTATTGTTCTTCTCATACAACTTTTCAATCATTACTCACCTAGTGAGGGTGAAGTAGTATTTAATCTCTCTAGACTGGTCTATTTTTCTTTAATATGGCCGATACATATCACTTCTTTTGATTTTCAGGAAAGCATTTCCTCAGATCACTAAAAATTCTTCTTAAATAGAATTTTAATGTCTGCATAATATTTTATGTACCACAGATTGTTTTTATCCATTCCTCTTGTTGAATTTTTAGGTCGCTTCCAGATTTTTCCATTACAAAAGTCATTTCTGTTTAACTGTGAGTTCTTTTTTTGTTGTTAAACTGTGAGTTCTGCACATGGAGGATACTGTACCTACACTACCCTCTCAGCATCTTAAGCCGCAGTCCTTGCATTCGTAGGCAGTCAATACTTACTGGCTGACTAAATGATACAACACTAATTTTCCTGAACACATTCATTTGAACAAGTGTGTGCTGCAGTGTATAAAGCCTTTTACAGAACTCCCTTAAGTCTAAATTAGCATGAAATCAGCAATGTAATTTTTCCCCACTATAAAATCTATAGGGTTTAGCCTGTGGGATTCTGGTTGGATGGCTTCCTTTGCTGTATACAGACCAAAGAGGTCTCAGCTAAGGCTTAATCTTCCCACTCATTTATTTTTAATATTTATTTTTGAGAGAGAGAGACAGAGCACAAGTAGGGGAGGAGCAGAGGAAGAGGGAGACACAGAATCCAAAGCAGGCTCCAGGCCCTGAGCTGTCACCACAGAGCCCGATGTGGGGCCTGAACTTACAAACTGAGATCATGACTTGAACTGAAGTCAGTCGCTCAACTGACTGAGCCACCCAGGCGCCCCATTTAAATCTTCCCATTTAAAAATATTAAATAGCTACTTACTTTGGCTTTCTGGAAAAATAAACGGAAGCAGCCTCGTGGATCCACGTTGCAGTTTCGGGCCATTTCCATGATGAACTGCATCACCACAGCTTGATGTGCTACCTGTTCCATTAGGGCCCCCTTCTGGAAACAGACACAAAAATTACCAAGAAATACCTGTGGAAATATACTGTGCTTGCTATTTGGATTTTAAAACATGATTTTCAAATAGGTTCAAATAGGTATATGGGAACAAAGAAATGAGGCAGCGGAAAAAGCCTACTGGGAAAGTTTCCATATGCTAACTACAACAACTATAAACATCCCCACAGTAAACTCAAGTAGATCTAAAAACAAAAAATTTTAACTCCATTTAATAACCTTCCTGCTTTCATTTAAAGGAAGTAACATAAAAAACAAGAAACCAAAAAAGTATATCAGAATTTCACAAGGTTCCCAAAAACTCAAGGTTCACACAATACCTGTTCAGCTTCTAGATGAAAACACCATAAAATAAGATATTTAGCAGTTTCTTCACATACAAGGTATGGGTGGTCAGACAAAAATCTCTGACTATCATCCCATCGACTCAACATACCTGTAAAAAAAATTAAATCACAACTGTCGAATACTCTTATAAACAAAGAAATGGTTATTTAAAAATGATTCTCTTTAAAGATAATTCATATTGCTACGACAATATGTAATGGTGAAAGAGCAAAGAAAGAAGGATTAAAAACTCTTTTAAAGCAATACCCAACATATTGGAAATAGCTTCCAAAATTCACAGAAAGTTCTATTTCAGATAATTAGGTTGAAATAGGGTGACTAATTTAAAGTCAAGAAACCCTGTTCTGCGGAATGCCTGCGTTCCGGGCAGCCTGAGACGGCGGGGCAGCCGGGGCTGAAGCAAGCACAGACGGACTGTGAGACGCTCAGTATTATTTACTCGCAGAATACAAATTTTTCTATTAGATGGAAAAGAAAGCAAAACCTCAAGAAACTACAATTAGCAAACAAAGACATAATAAAAGTGAAAAACCACATTATCTAATTTATTAAAAAATGTCTAAACTGACAAAGTTGAATGTTGACAGCACAGAAAATAGGTACTATAAAGGTAAATGTACTTTAACCATTTAGTCAAGTTTATAACAGAGAGAAAGTAAAACCTCTTAGAAATTAGTTAAGCATACTTGAAAGCAGATGCCATTTTGCTTCAAAATATCGAGCTAATCCAAATACTACTTAAGATGTGTCTTTATCTTTATCCAAATTAATAAGAAATTTGGTCAAAAAGTCAATACCCTCATGGAACCAGCAAAGCATTCAAATTTTAATTTTGTCCAGTAAGCTTTACACTTGAATAAATTAGGTATAACGATGTTAGCTTTAGACTCTTAAGACTCCATCCAAAGAAGTCTGTATGTCACTGAATCATTATGGAAATTTCAGAAGGCAGTCTCAACAGTCTGGCAGTGAAATCTTTCCTCTAGATACAAATTGAACTTCGATGTATTAAAGTTCCACGTTAGAACACAAATAGAATAAAACTGAGGACAAATGTCTCACCGACAAACACACATTTAGCAACACGTGGGAGTCAACTGAAAATAAATGATTAATGTTTCTCATTTAAAAAAAGGAGGGAGGAAGCATTTTAGCATTTTCTTGTAAAGAGTTTTACGACCTTTATAGTATTTTCCCAATACTTCGGGTATAGTGATTAGGGCATTTTAAATTCTGAGAAACGATGATTTTGAAAGTTACTTAAAACTACTTCTCAAGCTACAGTTAAAGAGTCTAATAAACTTCTGGGGGTCAGATCTAAAGAAAGCATAATCCTTATTTCTTATACCTGAAGCCATAAAATAAATCCTATGAAGCAGTTTTGCGTTAGCTTTGTTAGAGTCCTGAAGAGGGATTTTCAACTCTATCCACCATCCGCACAGAGAACATTGCTTCTGTTTACTTCTCCATGGCAGCATCATGACTTACTGAGGCACCCAAATCCTATCCATTTTGGTTTCTTTTACAGGAAGGATAATATGAAATGGTTAGTGACATTTATAGGGATCGTGAGGGTGTCATTAAATGTTAAAAATTTTAAACTACCCATTTAATACCTGAGACAAAATTAACACTTGAGGTTGACCACAGCTTTTATCTGAGACAGACCTGTCACAATTGATTTCAAAAATGCATACCCATTTTCATGAAATTGAGATGTTAGGTTACAGGAGTCCATACACACCTTATGGAAAGAGTGTGGAGTTTTATGAACAAAATACTTCAAGAAAATCAATGGCTTTAGTGGAACAACATACCTGAAATTACTATAACGTTATTTTGGAATCTGTAAACAAACTAATCAACAGAGTAGCACAATCCCTCATGGTGACTAAAGCAAGTGGACTCTAGAAACGAACGGCCCAGGTCCGCTTACGGGCCTTACCACCTCCTATGCCTTGGCTAGCTCTACGCTCCTTTCCCTCTACTGTAACATAGGGCTAAAACAATATCTCACTCAGAGGGTTTCTGCTGAGAATTAAGCGCGCTAACACACATGAAGCATTTGGGACAATGCCTGACAAGAGGGTGCACACTCTGCAGTCTCAACAATTCATTCTTTCAGCAAATATTAAATACTTGGGTTAAGACTAATATACTCATTTCAACTGACCAACCAATCTCTGAATGCTTGAAAAACCCCATTTTGATGAATTAAGATACTTTAATTATGTGCTTTCACCTATGGATTTTCCCGAGCATCCAAACCCAATCCTTCCAGCAGCTCTCAGAATTCCACCTGATTCCTAAAATGCTTGCCCAACACACACGACCTTACTGATTCCCCTTTCCTCTTTGCACTATACTTATAGAATAACAGATTTGAATCCTTCAAATTATACTAATATTTTCCTATGTTAAAAACGTCCTGACAAGGTTGTGAGTTTCTCAATGAAAGTTAAATAGCCCCCTGAGCCCCAGGTCTCCTGTGTTTCCAGTCACCCACCAGACAACTCTTTCTGCCTACACACTTGCACAGAAACTCCTCTTATTTGAAACCAAACCCATGTTTCTCTCCCTACCATCTGCAATGCTTCGTAGGCTCCAGGTCACCCACTCGAGAATTCTAGAAATTCCTCTAGACATTTCCATTCCTCCCACATCAAACTGATCACCAAGTCTTGTGGTTATACTATTGTAAACTGTTAATATGGTGAATCGTATTAGTAAATTTTCCAATGTTAGGCCATCCTTGAATTCTTAGCATAAACCCTTTAAAGTTTTTCATGTTATAAAAATGATGTATATTCATTGTGAAGAATTTGAAAAATCCAGAAAAATCATCTGCAATCCTACAGAAGACAATTAATATTAACACTTTAATGTATTTCTTTCTAGGTTATTTTTTTTTTTTTAAGTAGGCTTGAAGCCCAGCGCAAAGCCCAACACAGGGCTTAAATTCACGATCCTGAGATCAATACCTGAACTGATATCAAAAGAGTCGGACACTTAACCGACTGAGCCACCCAGAAGCCCCAGGGGTTAATTTTTAATGACTTAAATAAATAAAATTAGGTGCCTGGGTGGCTCAGTCGGCTGAGCTGTCCCACTTCAGCTCAGGTCATGATCTCATGGCTCATGGGTTTGAGCCCCGCGCATCAGGCTCTGTGCTGACAGCTCACAGCCTGGATCCTGCTTCGGATTCTATGTCTCCTTCTCTCTCTGTCCCTCCCCGCCTCCAGTGCTCTGTCTCTCTCAAAAAACAAACACTTAAAAATTTTTTTAAATTTTAGAAATCATATCATGCATATTAGTTTTCTATTCATTTCACTCCACATTCTATTCAGGAGTTTTTATACTAAATGTTTTTCAAAAAACAGGATATCACTGTGGTTTTGAAAAGCAATGTAAGTGCTTACATTGAGGACATGGAATATCTACCTTCAATACAAATGAGAAGGACCCCATCATAGTATTTATGCAAACATTTACAGCTTTCAGTAAAAATTCCAGTGACAACATGCTCCACAGATTCGAAAATGTTAAATCACAGCTCACTACGGCTGCAAGTGAGCCAGTGACGTGCCGTGAAAAACCGTGTTAGATCATCCAAACACAGCTCTGATGATCACAAAGAAAGAGAGGTCCAAGATGCTTAGGACTTGGAATAAGAGAAAACAGACTTTGTTGCTAAATTGGTATTTTATATTTATAAAACATGAATTAACTAAATTAATAAATTAAATACAAGTGCAGGGGAGAAAATCCAAAATCATTGCTTCAAAATACTTCACAATATGGTTGTACCCTTTATCATGAGATGGCAAAGTCACATAAGTAACACAGTCAGCAAACAGCACGCTGGAAATGTTAACGTGGAGCACACGTGAAACCCCAGAGAAGGACCGGTGTCAGCCCCCCGGAGCCCTCCGCCCATGCCTTCCCGGAGCTGGGAATGCAATCCAAGCGGGGAAAGCCTCCGCTGGGAGCTTTAACTAGAGCTGCTATTGCCGATGTGTTTACTTCGAACAAGTGTACCAACGCAGTCATAATTCTGACAAATGCTTTTTCCCCTCCACCATAAGCACGGAACACCAGGAACATTGGCTTCCACCCAGCAGGAACAGCAGTAAACTTTCACTGTGTTGCCTAAGGTCCCTCTGTCTGCTCTGTGCCACGATTCAGTCCACAGGGACTGAATCACCCCACCACCCCGCGTGCTTGCAAGCCGGTCCACTTTGTTCTGACGGAACTCGGTGAGCAGGAACTTGGTGAGCAGGAAGTGGCAGGCATCCCAGATGTCTTGGTAAGATACACGCAGGCCAGAAAGTAGGAAAAAACACATGAAAAATTTGGGAGCCTACTACCTTAGTGACCTTTTTAGGGATCCCAGGAGCTGTGGCCAGTAGGGTATCTCCTCCAGAGTAAAAAGCCAGTGTACATTTCCATTAAGAAACAGGCACAGTGTGAATCTGGGAGCAGCTGGGAGGTCTGGCTGGCTTTGAAGACAATAAGGCTCTGCTTAGTATTGCGGGATGAGATGACGGAAGCCCCACCATGCACGGCGAAACCTCTCCTTATCTGTCCTCTACGTGTGGCTGTCGAGTCGGCCTCTTTCCTCAGCTGTCCGCCTGCTTGCATGCTACTATATGGATTCAGGGGCCTCGGCGGCAGACTTGAGCCTATGCAGAGATTCAATGGCATGGGGCCTCCCCACTAAGGATATTCCAGGATAGCCTCCGAAAACCGAATTTGCCAGGAGCGGAAACCAGTGCAAGGTAGTGGGTAGTAACTAAATGAGTTACTGCCCATACCCCATTATTCTTGACCCAGAAATTCATTCTACAACAAAAGACATGAAGACAATAGGCTCATGAAATTCACTAGTCCTATAAACATCACCACCCGGAAGCAGGTTATGGAATGGCAAATGTTTTACTGAAGACTTACATAGTTGTACTGCCAGATGGGTTGTAACACCTTGTGAGGCTCGGTTATTTTCCCACACGAAATTGCTTCTTATTAAAGTACTCCGTTCACAGCAAAAATGAGGGAACTGTTTTGCACCTACTAGGTTTCCCATGGCTCCAAAGCTTCCAGAACGCCATCTGGGTGAGAGCACCTTGAAGGATGCTATCCCACTACATGCGGTGGGACACGCAGGCCTAGGAAGCGAGGGCTCCAAGTGGGAGTCGCAAATCACACTATCACAACTATGACTCACTTACGAGATTTAACAAAGTGAACTCTGTTCATTTCTTCAGGTTCTATTCTTGACTTAATTTGATTGCACAGCCTGCTTTCTTTTTTTAAAACAAAAAAGTGAAAAACATGAATCCTTTATGAATAAACTCCATAATAAGGGGGAAAAATCCAAAGTAGTAGCCACTGTTTTAACATAACGGAATGATGAATGAAATTCTAAATACTTAGGGGAAAAAAATACCATCAGAAATAAATTTCCAAATGTCACTTTAGAAGCTTATTAACATATTACAAATGAAAACTGTTTACTAAATTAACATATTACTTGGGATCAAAATGTATGCCTTGACCCCTGACCACTCACACTTCCCAGAAGCACTCTCTCCGGCAGGCAGCACCGCGCCGCTCAGGCAGCACCACAGTCACTTCCCGACTCTGACTCTGCACCCGCTGCTGCGGCTCCCGGCCCCTCATCTACGTGGAGACCTCCTTCCTACGTGTTCTTCGGTCTAGCTCAGATGTCACCTCCTGCGTGAAGGCTTCGCCACACTGACCCCAGGCCCACTGTCTTTCCTCAACAGAGAAAACTCGTTTTCCGTACTCTGTATATATATTTCTATTCCTGTATTTACCTGAATAGCAGCTGAAGGATCTGCATGAATTATATAGCAACTATTCTAACACCTGAAAATAATACATGCTAATCTTATCACCATAAAATAATCAGATGCCATGGAAGCGAAGAGGAAAAAAGAGAAAAGCACAGGCCAGTTGAGAAATGGAAAGAGGCCGTGGAGCAAAGACTAGGTCTTAGAGGGCAGAATAACAGGTTGAATTTTGCTTCTCTTCACAACTTAGTTTGCTGCCAATCTATTTATTATTAAAAAAAAAAATCTAATACAAGAGCTACACAACTGTGCCAGAGGTGGCTACCCCAAAGTTTTGCCATTTATCCTCTCTTTGGTCCCCGTTTTAATAAATACACTTTTCATACACATATTTATGATATCACCTTATAAAAGAAGGAAACTAACCAGAAGACTTACCAAAATGTCTGATTTTTTGTTCATATTTCTGCATAAATGATTTTGATTTATCTTCATCTTCTATTTCTTTTCTTTTATCTTGATTAATAAAACTCTAAGAAAAAAAATCTTGAAGTTAAAATCAGATTTTATATTCTGACTGAATCTTCTTTCTCAGATACCAAATGCCTCGCAATCCTTCCTATAAACACTATAAAAAGATGGTACAGCATTATACTAATATTATATCATTGAATTTATCTGTTAAACTTGATTAAAAAATTAAAATGTTCTGTACTAGAGTTTCATCAGTTTTTTTTTTTAATGTTTATTTGTTCTTGAGATAGAGAGAGACAGAGCATGAGTGGGGGAGGGGCAGAGAGAGAGGGAGACACAGAATCCAAAGCAGGCTCCAGGCTCTGAGCTGTAAGCACAGAACCCGACACCGGGCTCGAACTCACATACCGTGAGATCATGACCTGAGCCGAAGTCGGACGCTCGACCGACTGAGCCACCCAGGCGTCCCTCATCAGTTTTTTTTTAAAATGACATATATGTGAAAAATTATAGATTTTTGAAATCATACAAAAAATTTCCCTATCAAAGCAAAGAGATCCTTTACATGAATATACATTTTGCATTATTTATTCCCATTAAATATTTGCACCTCCAGTCTAATCTTTGGAGTTCTTGCTGGAAATAAACTTAGATTTTCAAAGCATATAGAGAATAAAGTATATCTGATATAACTTCATTGCTAAGACACACACCTAAAATAGACCTTTTGTTGTAAACTTTTCTTAGGAAAGGTGAAACAATTTGATTCTGAAATGAGTACAAATTTCTATTAAGGAAGTGCTTGTTTTCAATTAAATAAGCCATAAAACAGATCAAGATGAAGTTTTTATCTAGCCAGAAAAACTGGCACAACAGTTTCTCAGAACATTCTGTGATCACATTTAAACCTTGAGATCATCACTGCCAAAAACGAAAATTGGAAACCAGCTCTTTGCCAGTTTATAATCTGAAAGCACACAAATTTATATATTTCAAAATAAAAGCATTTTTTAATATATCCTGCAATCTAGACCAGCACTGTCCAATAGAAATATAATCCAAGTCACAAATGTAAAAGTTTCTACTAGCCACATTAAAAAGCAAAAGAAACAGATGAAATGAGTTAACACGTTTATTTAACCCAACATATCCAACATATGATCATTTCAACATGTAAGCAAGACAAAAAATTCTTAATGAAATATTTTGCTCTGTTTGGTGCTACGTTATGGGATCTGGTGCGTACTGTCCACTTACAGCACATCTCAATTCGGACCAGCCCCATTTCAAGCGCTCAACAGCACACGTGGCTAGTGGCTACCGAGTTGGACAGCGTGGATCTAGACCAGTCCTCTCAAGTCTCAAGTTCCCAGACAAAATCAATGTATGATTTTGAGCAAATGACTGGAACGTAAAGACGATCCTAATTAATTTGTGATATAAATGTAGGCTATGTTATAACCCAACTACAAAACACACACACACACACACAAAAACAAAAAAGCAATTAAAAGCAGAGACAAATGAAAATATTTTCTTTGTGACCACTGTGTTAGGAGACATTAATTTTGCAAAGAAAAAAAAGCAAACATTGCTCTGACCATTCCCTCTAGAAGAAAAAAATTATTTTAGTTATGGAGTATAAATGCAATCCAGAAATAAAGTTGTGCTAAGAAGACACACCCCTTAGAACAATACATACAAACACAGTGAATCATTCAGACACAGAATGACCTTGGTGTGTGTTGGGGGGTAAATAAATATATCCTGGCATGAGTACACATAAAAAGTCGAGACAGACACAACTTACTTTCAACAGTCCTTATCTCTGGGAAATGAAACTGGAAGTGAAGGAAGCCTTTTAATTCTATTTTACATACTTGTGTATTGGTTTTAAAATTTTTTTTTGAGGGGAGGGCAGTGGGGGAGGGAACGAAGGGGGAGGAGGGAAGGGAGGCGAGGGGGGAGGGAGAAGTCGGGGGGGGGGAGAGAGAGAGAGAGAGAGAGAGAGTGAAAGAGAATCCCAAGGAGGCTCCATGCCCAGCACAGAGCCCGAAGCAGGGCTCCATCTCACGACCACAAGATCAGGACCTGAGCTGAAATCGAGAGTCAGACACTTAACTGACCGAGCCACCCAGGTGCCCTTGTTTTTTTAATAATAAGCATGTTGCACTCGCACGATTTTTCTCAGTGTAATAAAGCAATGACTAAGCTAGTGGGGTGCATTTAACCTGTGTGTATTACTTGCTGCAGAACGGGGGCTGGTCCGGGGGAAGGAAATTAAAAGCGCTTAAGAGGGAAGGTTGAGAGTGGATGCTGGGACAGAAACAAAGTGTCACAGACTGAGAAGTCCAGAGAGTACGGACGGTTAAAGATCAAGTGGATACGGACTTACACAAGAAGAGCAGTCCATCCCTGACGCTTTGAGAGTTAAGTTTAGTACGAAGAAAAAGAAGTAGTACTTTACCCATTAGTAAAAATGAATTTCATTGCCCATTTTGTCTTCAGACACAAAGAAGAATAAAGCCTACGTAATCCGGTGAGAATCAGAACACTACTCTTAAGTGCTACCAACGTGGCGAAAGTACTGTACGAGTCCTCTCAGAAACGCTGGTAACGCTCGATCGGGACGACTCCCTGAGGTTTACTAGATACACAGGGGTAAGTAACAGGGAAAGCCTAGGTAATAAACCCAGCACCTGCGCAGTAGCGTTACGAAGCCGACAGCGAGCCGGCAGAACGGCAGAAAGCTCTCGTAACATCTGAGCTTGACCACAAGCCAGGCCCTATCTTATGGGCCTTTCAGACACTACCATATTTAGTCTGCACACCCACCCTTGATCTCTGAGGAAACTGAGGCTAGAGAGCTTAAGTGACTTGCCCAAGGTCACAAAGCCAGCAGCACGTGACAAAGCTGAGGTCCGAGGCGGTCTGATTCCAGAGTGCACACTTACGCTCGGCGGGTGAGGCTTCACACCCACACCCGTGCTATACAGGTACGCTCACGACCGCCCGCCCGCCACGCTACTGGGGGTACAGTTCCTGTCACCAACACTTGTCATCAAGGCTGTTCACGGCATTCCGCTACTTTGTTACCAATGTGCACAACCGGTTTGTGCCAACACCCGGTTTCTTCTCCTTCCCCGCCACACGGTCAAAGGCCGTACCTTATTAAAAACATCCTTGCTGATGGCGTCCATGTTCCACAGACACATTCTCTCGCTCTGCACGAGGGCCTCTTCCTTCTGCCGCCACTCTTCCTCACGCTGCTTCAGCTCCGATGCGGCTGTTTGCGCTCGGGCATGCTCCTGGTCCAAGGACTCCGAGTTATGCAGGGCCAGGCTACCCAGTTTCTGCTGAGCTTCCGCGAGGTTCCACTTGCACGCCACAGAGCTCTTGACAAACTCTTTCTGCTTTTGGCAAGCCAGCTCGATTCCGTGGCTATACATCTGGATGGAAAACAATATGGTAAGAAATGAAGGGGACGGGTATTTTCTCTTAGTCAAGGATTTCTGCACGGTATTTCTGGCGCACAGGTATCCTGCCCTCTGTGTACGCGGCTGTTCTTCTATAGGGGAGGCCTCCTTTCACCAACTGGATTCTAAGCCTCTCTGTTAATCTACACCACTCCCTTGACAACTAACAGCAGCAAAAAGCCTGATGATTAGCACCACGTTCTGCAGATAGCTCGTGCTCGAGAAACATTTGCTTTATAGCTTCTCAGTCCTGAAACAGCACAATAATGAGAACGAGAGCTGAAATCTAGTTCATCACCTTACAACATGCCGCAAACCGGATCTTTAGAGTTTTGTTCTTTACTGCAAAGAACCTTTTATTTAGAAGTAATCACTTCTTGGTTTCTATTTTCTTTTTGTACTATCTCAAACCATGGTTATCTGAGAAGTTCTTACTGGGAATTTCTATTTATAACAGACTCTGTCACAGATAGATAGTCTTTAACTTAATCCCAGTCAGAAGAGGCAAAGATATTTAAAAAAAAAAAAAAACAAAACTGGTCCACCCCAATGACGGACTGTGTTCCACTCAGAAGCAACAGTAACTAGTCACAATATTCACCGAACTACTATATGCAAGGCACTTTAGTGAGGGTTTAATTCCTCACATTCCTCAGCTCTATAAAACAAACGCTGAAGGTACATTCTTTATGCCTTCTCGCCCAAAATGCAGACCAATTTCAAACCACATATTCGGAACAATTTTACTTCGATCCGCTCCCTAATCTGCGTCGCCACTACTCAAGTCCTTATAATTTCATACCTCAATCAGATACATACAGCCTTTCTCATCTGAAGCCATTCTCCACTCTGCCAGACTTGGAGTGAGCTTTCCAAAGACCAGATCTAATCACTTTGCTCACTCTTAGCGTCCTGGGATAAAGCACCAATTCTGCAGCGTGGCGCGGCCCTTCAGGACCTCACTTCCCACGATCTCTCTAGACTCGGTCCCGGTTGCTCTCCTCCTTGTCTGCTTATTCTTTCCGCCCCCCACCCCCTTCCGTGCAGCAGCCCCTCACCCCCCGACTCCTATCTCCATTCCGGATTCCGGCATCACTTCCTTAAAGTTTCCCTAATCCCTTCCTTCCCAACCCCAGGTCTGCACACTTCGTAATGGTGTTTTCACACAACACTGTGCTTAACTGTCTACTCAACTATCAGCTTCGCGAGGGGCTAGAGTTCCATAGATCTTAGAGAATAAATGATTCTTCACTTCCTGTCACAGACTGATGGTGGCAAAAACACTGAGGCAAACAGCACTCAAGGTCTTTACTTTTGAGCTGAGTCTTCGATTTCTACTGCTATTCAGGTGTTTTGTTTACTCATTTTCGTAGGTGTAAAGCCCAGGTACCACAAGGCCCGAAACAAGTAAAATATATATATTTATTTTTTGTTATCCGAAAACAGAAGCAAGAATAACTATAGCCTCGCTATGCTTGAGCAGGAGCCAGGAAATGGAGAAAAAATGAAGCTATAAAACTTATAAGAAAAGACAAAGGTATATTAAGGCATGTGGACAAATGGAAATGCCCCGCATTTTCCAATTGTGTGGGAGCAAATATTCCTGTCTCAAACACAGAAATCTTATTTCCAAATTCTAAAAATAATTCATGTTTAAATTCTTCCCCACCGACTACACAGACAACATCTGGCATTTGAGCAAACTATCCAACATGTACTGAGATCATTTAAAAAAAAAAAAAAGTCGTATTTTACCTGTGAACATATTGAGGTTTTAGGGGAATATTAAACATGATGATATTCTAATGAACATAAATTCAAAAAAGAAACTGCTGGCATTAGGTTTACTACTGTCACTTTACTATGAAAAATGCTCAAACAGGATCTCTAAATTCTGAATTGCCTTTCGCTTTAACTGGATCTCGGAACCGAGAACTGTACATCACGTACGACATTAAGATGTCTAGATTCCCTATGTCTGGTGAAAGTAAACCGGAGCTGTTTTTGAAAAGATTATAAAATGTTTATAATTTGAATTTAACATTTTATTCTTTCTGAATATTCCAATCTAAAAACTTAAGTCCTAAAGCCAGGAGGACATACAAGTAGGTTACATACACATGGACGAACTTGGGATTAGTCACTGTGCAAAATGTAACACCAAAGGCAGCTTCAGCCTTTCGGCTTTACGCTGCATCACAGGATGGGAAGTGCAGCAGGTAGGAAAAAACTCCATAGTGGGAATCAGAAGTGGGGGCTAGTTTTAACTCTGCCACTAGCTAGCCACAGAGTCGCAGAAAAATCACGTTTAATGAAGACAGGAAGCCTGTTTACTTACAAAATCACCGCCAGCTAAATAAGCTTATAATTCCAAGTGCACAAGTAAAAAGTGAATCTACAGATACTTTCAAGCTTATTTTTTTTTAGTAATCTCTACACCCAACACGGGGCTCAAACCCACAAGCCAGAGATCAAGAGTCACAGGCTCCTCTGACTGCGGCCGCCGGGCACCCCTCACAGATATTTTCTAAGCTCAGGGTTTATCTTAGGTTACTTTTTCGATTCAACCACGAGGCGAGGCGCTGAAATTCTGGAGACCTCGGATTCTCTCCATGTGCCTTCGAAATTGACAAGCGCAGCTGCTGTTCATTCTTCCCCTTCCGTAACACATTCATTCATTGTATGTCCGTCTAACACATTTTGTATATAAAGATGACACTAGCGATCCATAATTAGGGGGTGACTACTAACCTATCAACTCTCAGTCTGTCCTCCTAAAAAATGTCTTGCACTTTCCCAGAGACTGGCTGGCCGAAGTACAGTCTAGGTTATGAAACAGCATTTTTCTCCGTGAAGCCAACTAACCCAGTGTGCTGGGCACAGGACCTTGCAGTTATTAGCAAATGATTTAAATAACCCGTCTGTAAGACCAGTTGGCAAGACGGGCCTAGAGAAAAGGTGTCAGTTCGGTTAAGCTCAGGGACCCCTCTTTGCCAGAAGTCTGGGAAGTAGAGACATCTACAATCCGTTTCTCAGGACATGTTCAGTGGTTAGTCTGTGTTCCTGAACTAGTCTTCCAAAACACACGCAGATTCGGGGAAAAGGCAGGACAAGGTGATGAGTACGTGAGCACTCCCTAAGACAGGACTCTGAAAAATCCTATATGGTACATCATTTGGGTAAGTTTCAGAGGAAAGAAGGCTGGACTGAAAACCACACGTAGCGCCAGGAATCTGAGGAAGAACTCCGAGGAAAAAGGCAAACGCGTGCCTCTAGGTTTTCACTGGAGACGATGTGGAGCAAAACTAAAAACATAACCAGAGGGGGAAATGGCCACATTAACGGGGCAGATGTACACCACCCTGCGAAGCGAGGTTTTACGGAATTTCCTCAGATGGCCAAAGCCAGTGACACTGGATCCTGAATCTGTATACAGTCAGGAGCTCGGGAATTACTGAAACACAACCAAACCATTCACTCCCTGTTCCGAACTAGTAAGAGTGCACAAGTATTAGAGCCTTCAAGAAGATAAAGTGCTCGGATAAAAACACGCACGAGGAGACAAAGGGTCAACGTTGGAGCGGTAGCCGCCCCAAATCTGGATACGGGGGGCGGGGGGAACGTCTTTCCCAGGATGGGAAGAAATTAGCCAAGGTGAAAAGGTGGTGCGCGTGGAGGTGCAGGTTGGGAATATATGGCCAGCCCTTCTCAGAAGCCCTCAGAAGATGCTACAACAGCCGTGGGATGGCATCGAGCCCCTGACCCCCGGGAGTGAGATGGGAGCGCAGGACAGGGCACAGAGAGGGTCGCAAAGGCAGGGCCGCACCGGTCCCCAGGCCGGCACCTCCCCATCCATATCGCCCCCCCCGCCCCGCCCGAACGTGGGACCCCTCTCACCTGGGCGCCGCCGCCCGGCAGCTGCGGGCAGCGGGGAGAACTGGGGGACACGTCCAAGTCACTCTCTTCCTCAGCCTCACCCTCGGCCCGAGGGAGGCTCCAAGGTCCCGGCGGCGGCCACGGCTGCTCCATGTCCGGCTGCCCCCAGCCCTAGAACCGCCACGGCCAACGGACTTGGCGTGAGTGGAACCTGCTGCGCGGAGCCAGCCGCCCCAGCCGGCCGGGGCCGTTACCCACAATCCCTCTGCTGGCCGCGACGGCGACGCACACCCCGCGCTGGCCTGGGCCGCGGACGGCGGAAGAAGACGGACTGGCTTGGAGACGTCACTTCCTGCCTGGGGGGTGGGGCCGGGAGGGCAGGTTCCGGGCGTGCGTGAAGGGGGTGGGTCAGGGGTGCGTGTTTTCGATTGTGTGCTCTGAAATCTTGGAGCGCTGCCAGCATATCCCTAAGGGCGCTGCGGGTCACGTAGTGTTTGGTTGTGGCTTAGTGTTCCGCTGGCTCTGCACCGCGGGTCCCGGACGCCGACTGGTGCCGTGTCCGCTTCGCAAGTTGTTTACAGGCGGCAACTCCTTTCTTTCTCTACGTCGGTCTGCAAGCTAGTATCTCTGAAGCGAGGGTGGGCGGAAAATAGGGGAGAATTTTGGAAAGCAGAGCCAAGTTTTCCCTCATTTCGAGTTCCAAGCTACAGGAGTCTGGCGAAACTTGGCTGGGAGGAGGAGTGCGTCGACGATGAAGTACCCGAGCAAGCGCAGGGGTACTGAGGACGAGCGCGGGTGATAGCGGACGAAGCCTGTGTTCCTAAGTTATCTCGTTTGGTCCTGAAGACGGGGTAGCACACCCAACCGGCCCAAGGTCACACATTGGAAGGAGAGGCGCTATGATAAGCCCGAGGGTCTAACTTCAAAGCCTGTATGGGTAGAAACAGCACACTGCTGCCCTCCCTACCCGTAATTTCAGAGACCCAAATAAAAACGAGACGCCATTTTTTTCAATCCCGTAGATTGACAAACTTTGAAGTTTGCCAATACCGAGCATTGACCAGATGCGAGGAAATGCTTGTTAAAAGAGAATGCGATTTGTGTAGCCTTTTGGGAGAGGGTAATTTGACAATGTCGGTGGCTAAATCAGCAATTTCACCACCAGGGATAGCCAGCTGTTATTTTTGTACCAATATCCAATGATTTATCTGCAAAGATGTTGATTGCAGCATTCAGGGCGGGGGGCAAGAAAAAAACAGGAAACAATCCAATTGCCCATCAATGGAGGAACTTAAATAAATTATGGTATATTAATACAATGCGATATTATCAGTCTTTAAAAAGACTGGATAAGTATGTGCTGATATAGAAACTCTCCAAAATGTGGTGAGTTAAAAAAATCTTCAGTATTACATATATATTTGTGTGTATATCTATATTTACCTTTCAGATAGAAAGCTAGTTATGATCCAACTTGCGTGCATGTGTGTGGAGGGATTATTAATTGTTAATTGTTAATGATGGTGGATCAGGCTGGGGAGGAAAGTTTCTGAGTTTCTTCGCTTTTCATTTTTAGCTTTCCTGCGTCAAGCTGTTTTCAGTACATATATACCTTAATAATTACAAATAAAAATTGAGAAGCACTGTGCCTAAACCTTTTAGGTTAGGAAAAGCCATAGGAGAAAACAGAAAGGAAGAAGGGGAAAACACTTTTTTTCTCTGTTTCCATGAAGGCACAAAGGGCTTTTCTGGTGTAAAGTAAGCTCAATATGGGGCGCCTGGGTGGCCGAGTTGGTTAACTGTTTGATTTTGGCTCAGGTCGTGATCTCACAGCTCCTGAGTTCGAGCCCCAGGACGGGCCTCTGTGCTGACAGCCCAGAGCCTGGAGCCTGGTTCAGATTCTGTGTGTGTGTGTGTCTCTCTCTCTCTGCCCCTCCCCGGCTCATGCTCTGTCTCTCTGTCTCAAAAATAAATAAAACGTTTAAAAAATTTTTTAAAAAGTAAGCTCAATATAACTTAAGTATTGTTATTGTTGGTTTTCCTCTTACCTGTCTCACTATTTCTCAGGCTCTTTGGCAGTCTCTTCCCCTTCTAAATGACCTCTGATTTTATTTTTATTTTATTTTATTTATTTATTTATTTATTTATTTTTAATGTTTATTTTTATTTTTGAGACAGAGAGAAACAGAGTATGAGTCGGGGAGGGGCAGAGAGAGAGGGAAACACAGAATCTGAAGCAGGCTCCAGGCTCCGAGCTATCAACACAGAGCCCGATGTGGGGCTTGAACTCACAGACCGCGAGATCATGACCTGAGCCGAAGTCGGACGCTTAACCGACTGAGCCACCCAGGGGCCCCTGACCCCTGATTTATAGTTCCTCAAATTTTGGCCAGTGGGGAGGACCTTGTCTGTTGCCGACTCCCTGATTGAAATTCAAGCCCTGACCTAACCCCAGTATTTCAGACTCCTTTGTCTACATGCTGCCTTGACATCTCCCTTTCAATGCACAGCTTAAATTTAATATTTCCCAAAAAAAGTCTCCGGATTCCACTACTTCCCCAAACTTCTTCCTCTCTTCTCCATATCAGTAAGCACCACCACCACCAATTCCACAAGAGGGTGGCTTTCGTTCATCCCCCCTCTTTCACCTCCCATATCTGAACCCACAGCAAATCTTGTTATTTTTACCCTCAAACACGTCTTGAACCTGTCTACTCTCCAGCTGTAATGCTTCCTCCCTAGCCCAGGACACCAGGATCCTTCCTCAAGACTCCTATACACTACTAGTATTCTAGTCTTTCATGCCTCTGTTCCATTTTTGCTCCTTACAAATCTCTTCAGACAGTTGCCAGAGAGATCTGAAAATATGTGTGTATAAGTCAGATCGTGCCACACCCCTGCTGTATCAGTTAAATGCTTTCAACACAGAAACCCCAGCTAATGGAATCTTAAACCATAAGGAAAATTATTTTCTATCTAACAAAAAAGGGTGAAGCTAGGTGTGCTCAGGATTGGTGTAGCAGTTTGGCGATGTCCTCAAGGACTCCAGTTCTTTCTGTCCTCTGCACCATCCTAAGTCTGTTGACCCTCATCCCCAGGCCTGTCACGGTTGCAAGATGGCTGCCACAGCTCTGCACATCACAACAAAACATGACAACAGCCAAAGCTGGAAGAGAGAGACAGCAAACAGCTTTATTTACTTGTGGCTCTACTATTAGACATAGAAACATGTTTTTCTGAAGCTTCCAGTGACTTCTCCTTATAGCTCATTGTCCAGAACTGGCTTAAATAATGATTCATTCACGGGAGCTAGATGCATTGCCACCAGAGCCAAATTGGGGCTCCACTAGCAAGGAGGAGGGCTTATGGCTAGTAGGTAGGCAATCACATTGTCTGCTATGACTTTGAGTTCCCATATACTCTAATGCCAGCTGCCTCTCTGGTGTCATGTCTTAACCCCTTCTGCCCCCTGCCCGGATCTCTTACTATGCTCACTGGCCTCCTTTCAATTTCTCAAACATAGCCATTCCCTCCCCGACTCATGGCCCTTTACATTGGCTGCTCCCATCACTGGGATATTTTTTTCTCCAGCACTTAAAAGTCCGGCTAGTGGTTTCGATCTTAGATCAAATGTCATACCCTTAGAGAGACTGATCTGTCCCCTGGGTCTAAATTAGGTTCTTATTCCCTCTCTAACCTATCGCCTTCTCTCTCACCCCCAACTCCCGAATTCCTTCCTAGTATTTATCATCCTGTTATTATCTTATGTTCCCTTATTTATTATATTTCTTCCCCCACTAGAATATAAAGCCCACAAAGGCATAGACTGTTTCTCGTCCACCCTCGTACCTCCGTTGTCCTGAACAGTACCCAACATACAGTAGGTATTCAATAAAAATGTGTTGAATAGATGGATGAAGAATGAGCGAATGGAAACAAGGGTAAGAGGACAGGTGTAGGAATAGACAAAGACAGAAGAGGGTGAACAAGGAATGAAAGGTATATTTTGGCGGGAGAAGAAAGGGTGGGTATAATGACATCATCTTAGCCGTTGCTGACTTTGGGGCCTCAGTTCAGTGGATACATTTTACAAATCTTGGAACTCAATCAAACTCTTTTCTACTTTCTTATATTGGATAATAAATATAACTCCTTGCAAACTGCTTTAGGGTATAATTAGCCTACTGCCCCCACGGACATAGAACAGAACTAGTCAGCTGAAACTCAGAGGAGCAAATTAGTTTTTCCTGAAAAGAAATTACTTTAAAATGGAAGGATATGGACTATGTAGTCCAGCACGCCCAAGGGCGGTCCTTGTGGCAGAGTTTGTGTGGTATTAAATGAGTACCGAGCCTACAAAAGCCAGTGAGTCAAAGCAGAAGCCAAAGAGTAACATATGAGTCTGACTCATAAACTCTAATAAAGTTTGTGAAATAGATCCCATGCGTGAGTCCAGATCCCAAATGACTTCAAGATTGTTACAAGCCGCTCAATTGCAATTGAATTCCTTCCTTGAAACCTTCCCTGACACTTGGGGGGAAATTCTGCGGAAGTGCAGAAGTATTTAAGAAATACTCAAATTGCCAGCTCCTGTTTTGTATATTTATGCCAAGGCCACTATTCTTATAATACAGTGCTGCTTTTTTCTTTAAGTGGGTTTCCCTCTGAATTATTTGGAAAGTATTATACACTTCAATGATTTTCTTATCCGCCTTTGAGGTAAATGGATCTACCCTGTTTTCTCTTTAAATGTACGTAAGATTTTTGCTGTAGGGCATTTCATTGTGATGCCAGTAAGAATCCTCTAAATGGGTTATTTGGGGACAGAAGGAGGTTCACAGAAGGATATGATCGCTTTTCTTATTTAAGTGTATGTTAAATATTTTTAAATATTATCAATATTTATATATACAAAAATATAGAATTAGGATAACCACCATATATCCATCACCCAGACCAACAATTATGAAGATTTTGCTACATTTGCTTTATCCATTCCTGTTATTCATTCGCTGGAGTATTCAAAAACAAAATTGTAGACATCAGGTCTTTTTACTAGTACATTATTATTATTTTTTTAATACTTAGTTTTGAGAGAGAGACAGAGCACGAGTAGGGGAGGGGCAGAGAGAGGGAGGCACAGAATCTGAAACGCTCTGGGCTCTGAGCTGTCAGCAAAGAGCCCGAGGCGGGGCTTGAACTCATGAACCGTGACTTCATGACCTGAGCCAAAGTCAGACGCTTAACCGACTGAGCCACCCAGGGGCCCTTAGTACTACATACTTTAATATGCATCTTTAAACAATGTCGATATTTGCCTTACATAAACACAAAGACATTATCATACCTGTCAAAATTAATTGCTCGGTATCATCCAAAGCCCATACATACCACAATCAAATTTCCCTAATAGTTTCAAATATTCTCTTTAAGTTGGTTTGTTTGAATCGAGGTCCCAATGAAGTCCACATGTAACATTTGGTTGTTAGATTTCTGAAGTATTTTTTTATTTTTATTTTTTAATTTTATTAAAAAAAATTTTTTTAATGTTTATTTATTTTTGAGAGACATAGAAGAGTATGAGCAGGGGAAGGGCAGAGAGAGAGGGGGATACAGAATCCGAAGCAGGCTCCAGGCTCTGAGCCGTCAGCACAGAGCCCGATGCGGGGCTCGAATTCACAGAGGGTGAGATCATGACCTGCGCCAAAGTTGGCCGCTTAACCGACTGAGCCACCCAGGCGCCCCTGAGGTATTTTTTTAATCTAGAGCATTTCCCCTGATGCTTCCTTTTTTTTTTTTTTTTCCCTTCCTCAATGTCATTGACTTGTAGACTGACTAGCTGGGTCAGTAGTTTGCTTTCTTGTATTGTCAGGAACGTGTTTCTCTATACCCCTCCCCCCATACTTCCTTTTAAACGTTAAGTTAGCTCTAGAGCAACACTCTTCCATAGAAGTTTCTCCGACAATGGAAATATTCTTCTTGCCTCGTCCAGTACAGTAACCACTAGCCACGTGGCGCTCTCAAGCACTTTACATGTGACTAGTGTGAGCGAGGAACTGAATTTTAAGTTTTACTTAGTTTTAGTTAATTTAAACTTAAATACCTATGTGCGGCTATCTTATTAGATAATGGAGCTTCAGTGGCTTCTACGAATCACATAGGGAGACATGATGTCACTTTCAGTGACGTTAAGATTAATCAGGGCATTCATTAATTTTTTTAAAAATATAAACTTCATCTGGGGCGCCTGGGTGGCTCAGTCGGTTGAGCGGCCGACTTCAGCTCAGGTCATGATCTCACGGTCTGTGAGTTCAAGCCCCGAGTCGGGCTCTGTGCTGACAGCTCAGAGCCTGGAGCCTGCTTCGGATTCTGTGTCTCCCTCTCTCTCTCTGCCCTTCCCCTGCTCACACTCTGTCTCTATGTCTCATAAATAAATAAACGTTAAAAATATATATATATATAAACTTCATCTTTATGCAGTTTATGAGAACCGAGGAAAGAGCCCAGCATAGTTCACTGAGCTCTGTTACACACTCATAGTAAAAGTTAGAAAGGTAAACTTTGCTCGTCTGTCTATCAAACCGTAAGAAAACTAAACTGTTCACATTTCAGAGAAAGATTTTGGAGAGGGCAGATATAGAACAATTATTTCTTGGGTCTCGAGGTTGGGTCTGTGCTTTAAAAAGAAAAATCAGTGATCCGAAAATGCATCTTTGCTAAAATAATCCAGATTGTTTCGTATACTTGGGTCTTTTTTCTTCTTCTTCTTTTCAGAATTTCTCACAAATGCTAATGACCAACTCGCTTTTGAAACTCAATCTGCTGGTGTTATTCCCATTCGCTAATGAATAATTCACCGTATCAGAAGAATGTAGGCCTGACACATGGATCTGAGTCCAGACATAAACTCGCGGCCCAGAACAGGACTTCGGAGGTCTTTTTCACTTGTTATCGAATACAGCTGCCCTTGGAGAGACACTTGGCTCTGACGAGTGGGCATGAATGTTCTGGAGAGAAGACCCCCTTTTTCCTTACCCGCTGCTTGGTCAGATAACCCCGGGTGGCCCTTCTTTTCACCGTGCAAGGAAGCGATGGCAGGATGGAGGGCGGGACAGTGATTCTAAAACTTGGTTTGCCTAATTCTACCCCTTCTAGATTGACTCTGAGAACAACTACAGCCTCTCTCCCCAGAGTAATGCACATACGCACATGAAGGAAAAGTTGTCTATTATTTCAGGAGCCGTAGGACCCCCGAGACGGCCAGGGGTCGCCCGGTAAGACGTCTGCACTGGAAGCAGAAGAGCAACCATACTTCCATGGATGTTTCCATGGCACGCGGTATAGATGATACAGTCCGAAGAGCTGAAGAATCCACTTCCTGGTCCTCCTAATTTAGCCAGATTTAGCCTTTTTATTGTTTTATGTTTTCTACCTGTTTTAATTTGCTTTCCTTCTTCAAGTAGATAATGCAAATACTTGGCAAAAATATTTTTAAAAATACCTAAGGATATTCAAGGAAAAGGAAGTTTCTTCTCTCTCTCTCTACTGTAGGTCCCCTCCCCAGGGGCATCCGCTATTAGCCGTTTCTAGTGTATCCTTTCAGGAATGTTCTAAGCCTGCATGTACATATATGCCCCGTCTCTTCCAAGTGGCAGCATACTCCACACATTTTTTGTTCAATGCTTTTTGCCCCCTTAGTCCTATATTTTAGAGAGACTTTCTTGCTGGGATGTGCAGCTCTGATTCATTCTTTTTCCATGCCGCATAATATTCCATCTTGAGGTTTTACCATAATCGTTGGAACCGACCCTGCTTAATAAAGATTTAGGTGGTTTCCAGGATCTTTTATTATTACTTTTTTTTTATTTTAGAGAGAGTACGAGTGGGGGAGAAGGGTATCGGGATGGAGAGGAAGAGAGAGAGAGAGAGAGAAAGAGAATCTTAAGCAGGCTTCATGCTCAGGATGGAGCCTGATGCAGGGCTCAATCCCACGACCCTGGGATCATGCCCTGAACCAAAATCAAGATGCTGTTAGATGCTCAAGCAACTGAGCCATCCAGGCAACCCCAGAATCTTTTTTTAAACTACAAATAATGCTGCAGCATCTCTTTCTGTGTGTGTGTGACAGTATATCCGTACACACCTGTTCCTAGCAGGAGAATTGCTGAGGCGAATGACAAATTTTGATAAACATTAACAAACTGCTCTAGAGAGAGGTTATACAGGGTAGGCAGAACAGCAGCCCCCACGGATATAGACGTCCTAATTCCTGGAACCTGTGAATATGTTACCTTCCCTCGCAAACCGGAATTAACCTTACAGATGGAAGTAAGGGTGCTACTCAAGACCTTAAGACGGGGGAATTATCAGGGTCCCTGGGTGACTCACGGTGGAGCAACCGGCCTTTGATTTTGGCTCAGGTCGTGATCTCACGGTTTGTGGGATTGAGCCCTGCATCGGGCTCTGTGCTGACAGCGTGGAGCCTGCTCGGGATTCTCTCTGTCCCTCTGCCCCTCCCCAGCTCATGCTCTGTCTCTCTCTCTCAAAAATAAATAAGCGTGAAAGAAAAAAAGATAGGGAAATTATCCTGGGTTGGATGAGCCCAAAGTAACCACAAAGATCCCCGAAAGTGCAAGAGACGGCCGGAGAAACGGCAACGTGAGAAGGAGTTAGGGCAAATTTGCCTGCGTTGAGGATGGAGGAAGGGAGCTAGGAACCAAGGGATGCCGGTGATCCCAGAAGTCGGAAAAACAAGGAAATGAAAAAGCCAAGGAACTCGGCCCGGCTTTTAGCTTTTGCTTTTAGCCTCATGAGCTCTGTGTTGGATTTCTGACCCGCAAAGCTAATAATAACAAATAATAAATTTGTCTTGTTTTAAGCAACTACATCTGTGGTAATTTGTTACAACTAGAGAAAATTAATGCATAATATGTATTTACACTCCTACCAACATCCCTGAGAGTAAAGCCTTCTTTTTTATATATATATATAGTTCCCTTCTCCATATGAATACTTCTTTTTACATTATTTGAGGAATGTTTACGATTTAGTGTCCTATAATTCTTGTGTTTAGTTAAATGGAAAATTCGCAACCATAACTATCTGACTGTTACACCTTTGTTCTTTGCTAATTAACTCTTTGGAAAATTCCCATTTGGGACACGTGCCATTTTATTTTTTTGCAGTGGCCAGGGTGTGAGCAGGATGGGCTGACGTGTCATTTCTGCAGTGCTGATGTCGCTACTGTCCAGCCTGCAGTGCCGAAACCCTGTGGGAACACCAGGTGTTCGGTGGGATTTGTTTTCTGCCCCCACGGTGGCAGTCTCAATGATGAACTACTCTGCAAGACGGGCCAGAGGCACCACGTGCGATAGAAACTTCCACATCTCCATGGTAGCTCAGGTGACCACAGAGGGGGAAATTAACGGAGTATAAATATTCCTTATCAACTCAGTTGATAAGCCGCCACGGCGGACTAGCAGAAGTAGCTAGCAAACTAGAAGGGAGGAATCAATCTTTATTGAGAACCTGCAAAGTGCTAGCTCCAAAGGGGGCACCTGAGTGGCTCAGTCGGTTATGATCTCACGGCTCAACTTCTGCTCGGGGCATGATCTCGCAATGATGAGTTCGAGCCCCACATCGGGTTCTGTGCTGACAGCTCAGAGCCTGCAGCCTGCTTCAGATTCTGTGTCTCCCTCTCTTTCTGTCTTTCCCCTGCTTGTGTGCACACGCACGCGTGTTCTCTCTCTCTCAAAATTAAGGAAAATTAAAAAAAAAAAGTGCTAGCGACAAAGTGCTATTTAGTCCGCCCTGATGTGGTGCTGGTTCCCAAACTTGGGAGCTTCCCTGGGTGAAATTGGAAAGTGGCTCCTAGATGTGGAGGACAGGGAGAGACTGAAGGAAGAGGCAGGCCACACGAGAGGAGTCGGTGGCAGTTTTAATGAGCAAGGGGACCTACACGGGAGGCTTGTCTTAGACGGCCGCCATGTGAGTAGCTCGCTGCGCCCACCCACCAGAAACAAGAAGTTTATTTAGAGGCTGGACCTGGATTCAGACACATTCACCATTCGGATGGTCCCAACGGGATTTTGCTCTCTCAAGGCCTGCGTTCTTGAAATAACTCCCACTGCGGGGACGGTGGGTAGAATGTACATTCCTGGGACAGTGGAGGGTGGCGAGGAGCTCCCGGTTGCCCTGGTGCAGGCTGCGGGTCAACTAGCGGTCACGTCCTCTCAATGACCTCCTCCAACAAGCGGGAACTCCCTTCCCCATGTACGCTAAACCCTGCAGACTGGCTTGACTGGCTCTGCATTTAACGACTCTTCAAAGCTGTTTACTGAGCATCTGCTAAGCTAGGTATTTAGAATACAAGCTCTTAGCCAGGCAAAGCCTGCAGTTTACAGAGACAAATAACAATCACAGGAACAAACGTGAAACTGCTATTGTGGCAGCCACTACAAAGAGGTGGTAAATACGTATACATGTACATATGCGTATACATATACATACACATACACACGTACACATACACACACATATACATATACACACTTATACATGTATGTATACATATACATACACAATACACACACATACATACATGTACACATATACATATGCACACATATACACATGCACGTATACATGCACACACATATGTACACACGCAAATGCGTGTACACACATGTACATATACACATACACATACATGTACACATACAGTAGTGAGACTCCTCCTTGTCAGGAGGCCTGGGTGAGATGCGTAAATCTGCATACACGTGTTTGTCCACACCTATATCGTATGCCACCCTAGGTAAAGGGCATACATCACGTAAAGGAAAGGACCTGGAAACATCGCAGAGCCAGGTAGAGGAAGAGGAACAGAGAGAAAGACTGGCCACAGAGTTGAAGGGAAACCAGAAAAGGGTGTTCTAGGGGCCAAGCAAGGAGAGTCCAATTAAGACTAGTAAGGCCGCAGGATGGGCCAGTGTGTCTGTAGGGATCTTCAGGGTTTCTATGCCACAGGGGCAGTGATGTGGAGGGCACACCTGGATTCAAGTGTGGCTGTTTCCCTCTAGCTGTGTGACCTTGGGGACAAGGCTGTCTGGCCTCAGATCCTGCATCTGTAACACAGGCAGAATATCTCCCTCCAAGAGCTAATGTGGAGGTGAAATGAATTAGCATCTGCAATGCACCTAGCACTTTGCAGGTTCTCAATAAAGATCGATTCCTCCCTTCCGTTGTGTCCCTCCCTGTCCCCTCATTTATTCATCTACTTATTGCATCTCATTTATTCATCTACTCATTTATTCATCTCTTTTGGTTGTTACTCTCCTTGATGACTTAGCATTGGACGTGGTGACTTACCTCTGGGGGTCAACGCAGGTCCCCACTCTGGTCTGGGGCGCAGCAAGCTGCCCCGAGCCAACAAATCGGTGATCCGGATGTTGCAGGGAGCCAAGCTCGCACCTGCGGGTCTCTCGGTATGCAGACGGAGGGCAACGAGGATTGGATAAGGACATGATATACCCTCCTTCATCATACGGAGTCTTTCTGTTCCTGGGCAAGGAACTCCAGTTACCAAAGAGAATGCCTAACTCTTGTCTCAGGACATATTTGTGCACTGGCATTTCTGCAATGGCACAAATCTCCCAAAAGTTTAGTAATAAATGACTCATCCCAATTTACGATTTCTTTCCAGAGACAGCATGGGCTGGAAGCAGCCACTCCCTCCTCCTTTCTTTTGTTTTCATCTATTAAATACAGTGAATGGACAAAAATGCAATTTCCTCTACTGGTGAAGAGTTTTTGCTCTGCCTGCCCCCTCCGATGGTTTTTACAGTGTGGCCCAGCCTTTGGCAATCACTGTCACCACCCACTAGGAGATAATGTAATTGTCTGCTTGCCCCAGGTGAAGTAAACGCCAGAAAAGAGAGACTGACAAATATTTCTATTGTGGCTAATATGGGCAACCAAACGTTTAAATCTCTTTGGGAATTATCCTCGTATTTCTATTTTTTTAATAATTTTTTTAAAATGCTTATTTATTTTTGAGAGAGAGAGAGAGACAGAAAGAGCACAAGCAGAGGAGGGGCAGAGACAGAGAGGGAGACGCAGAATCCGAAACAGGCTCCAGGCTCCGAGCCGTCAGCACAGAGCCCAACGCGGGGCTCCAACTCCGGACGGTGAGATCATGACCTGAGCTGAAGTCGGACGCTTAACCGACTGAGCCACCCAGGCGCCCCTATCCTTGTATTTCTAAATAAGCACACATGTTAATTTCTTATTATTGAAAGGGGCCATGTTTTCCAAACCAAACATAAGGACATAACGTTTCATAAGCAAGAGAGTACCTTTCGGGACAGGCTACTATATTAATTGAACTGTTAAAGAAATTCTGGGGCTTGGCGGGCATACAGCTACTAAAAATGGGTAGCGCTTATATGATAATGAAGCTAACGATCATATTTCCCTTTCGGAATGGAAAGTTAAAATGTTAACATTTTAACATAGCGATGGGGGCCATAAAGGGAGGTGATGGAAAGGGTTGGGGGGAAGGGAAACCGGGGCTCTTGCAGCAGCTCCAGGATCCAGCCGCCAAGCCTGCACATATCGGGGCTCCCCCACCAGCGCACAGCCCGGGAGGCCCACTTCCGGCGCGCGCCGCGTTCCCGGCAAGGCCTGCGGGGGGAGGGGGGGCGGGGGAGCGCACGCCTGCGCAGAGCCTCGCTCGCGCGTTCCAGGTGGAAGGTTGCGCGTTTGAGCGTTCATGGCAACGCGACGCTTCCGCCTTCTGGAAGCCTTGGCTCCAGCTCCCGCAGTGTGAGACCCATCCCGGCGGGAGGGACCTGGGCTGGGGCGGAGGGTGGGGGGACGGATGGGGGGGACCAGGGGATAAAGGGCCTGGGGAAGCTGCTGGGAACGCTTGCCCTAGGGATTGAGCTAAACTAGGAGAAATCGGTCCAAGGCTCAGCACAAAAGGATCTTTTCATTCCAGCGCTTTTCGCCCACGCAGGGGACCATGCCTCTGGAGGTGGTGGTGGAACTCCAGATCCGGGCGGTAAGAGAAGTCGACCGACCCTCACCCCTTGCCCCAAATCACACTCTCTGCCCAAGGGTCCTAAATGGTCCTGATCGTTTTCACCACCTCCTACCACACACACCTTTATCTTTTGGGGCAGATCGTACCTCTCCGTCTTTAAGATCCTGTACATTGTTTTCCTCTGATTTCTTAACCTTTAATTCAGCCCAGCCCCTTCCAACCTCTCCCCCCAACCCCCACCAAAGAACTTAGCTTTATTCTAAAATTTTTTTGTTCCTTTAAAATAATGGGGGCACCTGGGTGGCTCAGTTGGTGGAGTGTTTGACTCTTGATTTCCACTGAGGTCATGATCCCAGGGTCATAGGGAGGAGTCCCTCTTAGGCTCTGTGCTTAGCGAGGAGCCTGCTTAAGACTTTCTCCCTCTACCCTCTCCTCTACTTGTATGCGCTCTCTAAAATTAAATAATAATAATAATAATAATAATAATAATAACCTTGCATTAAGTCCAGAAAGAATTTTATTTTTTTCCAGGATAAAGATTTGTGAAAGAATTAAAAAAAAAAACAAAAACAACAACCCTCCTTTAAATAACAAGAGTTTAATTTCATAAAGCCCAATGACTTCCTGATAATTTGCCACCTCAATGAACCAGATGAATATATTTAACGGTATTTCCCCTAGAGATGGCCCTGGCTTGCTAATTCCAAAAGGGAAGTCAATCAACCAACACTTGCTTTATAATCGTCCACTGAATCCTGCTTAAGCGAGGTTCTGTGGCAGAGTGGCTGCACCGTGCCTGTTTGAGATCAGGCATTTCTTTTAATTCAGCTTGTATTTTCCAATCCTCCCATCTGTAGTTGGTGACAGACTGTCATGCAGCTTTGCCTGTCAGCTGTAGGGGCGTCTTTACTGGCCATGATTACAAGCACAGTGCCGACAGGTTACGGCCATGGAAGCTCTGTCAGCCTGCATACAAGTGACAAGTGCTCTGGTTCCATCATACATGCAGTTGCGAAAGATAAACATTTCCTGGATTTGTCTACTCTCCAGTGCTTAGGGTGCTTCAGAAACATCGGTCGAATTATCTGTGCTTTAGAAGCCTGCAGAGTCAGGTCCGAACAACTAAGATGTGGAATTCCAGAAGTATAACCAGGGACCGGAAGATAAGCCTAGTTTCGAGCCCCCAATATTCAGACTTGTGAACACCGCAAAAGGCAATAAATGACGTCGCTTCCAAAAATAGCTGGCCTGAATACTGCTGTGTGAAAACAAAGATCTCTCTAAGATTAAACGATAAAGCAAACCACTGAGAGCTTTACGGTTGGGCTGATTCAGCGAGAGAAGAGGTAGTCCGGATTCAGGACGGCGTGGGGGTGCCAATGACTTTATTTTACTCTGAGGAGTTCCTGTTTCAGTGTGCCACTCATGCTCAGAAAGTTCACACTTCCACCCCATCGGAGCCCGCTTGTCACGCTGTTCTCCAGATTCCAATGTTTTCTATGCGGCAGAGCAAAGGCCGTAATCCTTTCTCTCCACAAATGTCAAACTAATTCATCATTATCTGAAAACACCCGTTCCATGGGTAATTTACAGGTTCTTATTTTTCAGGGAGAACAGCATTTAGAGCATATACCCTTTTTTGGTCTTTCCTGGTCCGAGAGTAATGAGCAGAGTCCATCTTGCATTGGGTGGTCTTTGGTCTTGTGATTTGGGGAGGCACCGTGGATAAACTGCTATAAATATAAATGTCCCCAGAAAGGGAAATTTGGGAGTTAGTTATACCTTGTGCCTGGGGTCGCAGGGGGCTCCCCCGAGTTTCAGGTCAAATCCTGTTACCTAAGGTGTGCTGTACACAGGGAAATGGAATTCCATATGAAAATCTATGATACACAGGGTCATCCCCGTGGTACCCAGGAGAAGGTTTATGCCCTCGCACTGCAAAGAATCAAGTTATTTTCCGATTTTATTACCTTAGTGGAGAAGCAGCATTCTTTATCAGTAGAAATAATGGGTAGAAGAGTCCCATTTCCTGCTCTCCTGACCCACTGACATAATGTGTGGTAAGCCCACCCCCAGACTCTTAGTTCCTGACGTCCTCAGTGAGTTTTTCTGCCATGCCGTGCGCTTCGTTGTCAGCAGAATTAAGCATTTGGTCACAGTCCCATCCATTTTCCAGGCACTGTAGATCTGCCCGAATCTACATTTAGTGTTTCTTCTTCAAGTAAGTTCTTGGCTCGTTCTCTGAATGCAAAAAGATAATATCCGAGAGTACTGGGAAATAACTATCTATTTAAAGAATTTTCGAGAAGGTAGAGGGAAAGGAAAGAAAGGTATATATTATAATCTCTCTTCTCGCTACCCAGTCCACAAAGATGGAAGAGACAATACACTAAAAAAGGTTATCAAGGAAATCGGGATTAAGAAGACACTGTGGCGACAGATTTTCAGGGAATCAGCGAGAAAAACCTAGGTCTTAGACTCTTAAAATACTGTCTAGAATCTACCTCAGGAGAGGAACTAGGATTAGTCGGTGGCGTTCTATATGTACAGTTACAGAATGAAGATCATGTTTTGCTTTTTTCCCAAAGTTCACTTTACAGGTGATAAGTTGGCTTACAGGATAACTACAAAACACAAAATTTACTGATGGCAACTCTTAAAAAAACAGCAGTATTATAATAACCCCAGCTTGTTTTCTTTGCGGGTTGTCCTGGAGATATAAACAGTTGTTGAATAAATATATAACAGAGAGACTCTTTTTTTTCTTTTCTTCTTCTAATTTTTTTTTTTTGTTGTTGTTGCTTTTTTGCTTTCCCTAATATGGCTGTGGTCCTTACGGCCAGCACTTTCTCCTGCCTAGCAAGCCATCAAGATGGAATGACAGCCTGAAATGTCCTTAGAGGGACGAGCAGGAGTAGCTGCCGGTCTTTGTCAGCATGGTCGCATGTGGAAACCTTCAGAGCTCCCGGTGCCATGATGAATGAGACGGTGTCATTGTTGGTTCCACAGTAGGAAGAGGACCGGGGCGTTGTGCGGTGAAAGCCAGCAATAGTCCACGATGCTGTACTGCGTGTAGCCCAGAAAAAGGCCAAAAGCCACGTCGGTGACATTGTGCCGCCCCAGCATGACCCTGGAGAGACCCAAGATGAAGGCCCATAGTACTACCAGCACCCTCAGCGGAATGGCCAGCACCAAGTGGTTCAGGATGAACCGGGCCACCAGGGCGGCCCTGGTGGCGTGGCCCGAGGGGAAGGAGTACTTGTCCACCGAGAGGGTGACAAACATGTCCATCTGGTTGTGGGCCGGGCGGCGCCTGCGGACCAGCCCCTTGATCAGGGCCACCAGCAGCAGGTCCAACAGGAGGGCGAAGAGCAGGTTCATGAGCACCTCGCGCCCGGCCCAGCTGTCGCTCCTGGAGAGGCAGTAGAGGGTCCCCAGCAGCCAGGGGATGCCGTGGCCCGAGATCTCCAGCAGCTTCATGAGGGGCCGCACGCTGCCCCAGGACGAGCTCTCCCCGGCGCACACCCCCAGCTTCTTGGACAGCCACAGGTCGATGGCCAGCAGGGAGCGCAGGGCGATGCCCAGGAACGACGGGTTCAGGTCCATGCGGTCCTCCTCGGGCGGCGGGGCCGGGGGCGCCTGCGAGGGGCCCGCCGCAGCCACGGGGAAGGAGCCGCGCCGGTGCACCGGGCTCTCGGACGCGCGGAGCCGGGCGCAGGCGGGGTCCAAGCCCGGCGCGCGGCTGCCGAGCAGGGACTGGAACTCGAACCTGCCGCCGCCGTGGGCCGGGCTGCCGGGGCTGCAGCTGCTGCTGGAGGTGGAGGCGGCCAGCGGGCGTCCGTCCGCGTTCCTGCGGGGGCTCGGCATCGCGGCGGGGGGCCCGCGCCCCGGGACCCGACCGGCCTAGCGAGCGGCTCCGGGCCCTGCAGCCTCTTCCGCTTCCGCACTGCCATCCCCGGGGCGGGGAGCGGGGGGCGGGGAGAAGGGCCGGCGAGAGGACGATTGTGACACCTGGCGGAGACGTGGGAGGAAACTGGAATCTGCACTTGGGGAGGGAGAAGACCGGGCGGGAAAGGCGGAGGGGTGGGGGGTGGCGCGGCGGCGGACGGGACCGCGTCCGCGCGAGCGTAGGGAACACAGAGCTCGCATTCAAAAACGAAACAAAACAAACCCCGTTCTCTACTCTTCCTTTCTTTGTTTTTAAGATTTCTTGTCCAGGGGTGTTCCTTCCCAACAAGCAAGATGTGTACCTTGGGGTGTACCTCCTGAATCAGTACCTGGAGACAAACTGCTTTCCCTCTGCGTTCCCTATTATGATTCAGCAGAGCATGAGGTTCGAAAAGGTGATCTTGATTTTCTCACCGCCAAAAGGAGAAATGTACATGTTGCTGTCTGAAGAGCGTCTGAACGGTTCTTCTAAAGAGCCCGGTTCTTACTAAATTAGTTTGTACATTTTCTTTCAAAAATGACTAGAGGCCGCCGCAGCACGGTGCAACACCATAGTTGGACGAGTAGCTTTTGCCTTGTGGGTCTCAGCCAAGTGCTGTCAACCTAGGGCTAAATACCCCCGTGGCTGTTTTCTATTCTTGGAACTCCCGTGGCACTTCTGTAACTGGAGCAGAAAGAGCATTTTCTGAACGTTCTTGGAGGTGTTAGAGGCAGTCGCGTTACATTGCCGACAGGGATTGTCAGTAAATTAGTGGACCTTGGAAACAAACTTTGGTGGACTCAGAGAAACGATGAAAAAACTAGATTCAAATTAGTAAAACGCTGCACCTGAAAGCCTGTAACAAAACAAGCCTCTTCAGATTTGCTGAGTATTCTTAGGTCATACCCGGTTTATTTAGCTACAGTGATAAAGGCTAGGTTTCATTCCTACTAATAGGAACATGATATCAATAGAACATTTATCAACCCGTTTCTCCCTTCCATTTAGAATATTATGTTCCTTACTATGAATCATTGGCGGTCCTTTGAAGTTTTTGTTTTGGAATTTGGAGGTGAAATCAATTTTAACCTTGATGAGTCTAGTGATTTCCCCTCAAAACAATATCACTGAGCTGCTTCTTTGGGAGGTGGGACCAACGAATATGGGAAGGCCCCAGGGAGAGCCTATCACTTTTAAGGGTCTGGACGGCGTTGCCCAGAAAATGACCTGTCTGTTTCGAACTGAGAATGGGAGACGAGATGAGGACTGATTTTTCCAAAAGGCTAGGGCTGTAGATAATATTTTTGTAAATTACAGTTTGTTTATTTAGATAGAGTCTACCAACCTGGTTAGGTAAGAGAGGAGAAGAATGAATGGCTTTTACCTTGGGACCTAGAGTCAGAATGGAAAGGAACCTACTTCTACTGGATATTAGCAGTGGTAGGAAGTGGGCGGTGCAAATTCAATCTATTTTTTCCCCTGAGAATTTCCTTTTTAGTTTATCAAGTTTGCTTCTGTAGAAGACTTTAGAAAATTTTTTAGGAGAAGCTCAAGGATACAAAATCCGAGAAGCTCAGAATGATAATTCTGTAAACGGACTTGTAGGTCATCGAGTCCAACATCCCCGACGTGTAGAAAAGGAAGGTGAGCCTCAGACACCGGACCCCAGATGTCCCTACTGCTCTGTTGCAAAGCTGTGCCTTTGAGGTTGCTGGTCAAACACGTATCATGGAACATTTTTCTTTTTATAACGTGTGGTTATTTAAAAATCTGAAACACTACTCTCGTGTGTGAGCTGTTTGGGTTCATAATCCGGTTTTCTCCCATTTGACTCCAGTGTTCTTGTATTTGTTCACTTCTCTAGCTGCAAATGCAGGCAGCAAAGTATCAGAAACTTTTTTTTCACCTTAGGGCCTTCTGTGGAACCCAGGATTGAACGCTCCGAAACATTCGGATAAATAAACCACTCGTAACGAATGTAGGAGACATTGGGTTTGAACAGGTCATGTTGATCGCTTACTCCCCAGGGTCATACTTGAGAAAATCCTTAGACGTGGGTGAAGGGATGCCATTACTGAAATAATTTAGGGGGGGGAAGGCCCTTCACCCGAATTTGTGTGATACATCCAGGTCAGGAAGGCAAAAATGGATGACGGGATAGCCTCCACTTTTGTAGTTAAAGCAGACCTGACTCTGGATCCAGAGCAGATTTTAACCATGCTTACGTCTAAGTACCATTTAAATCAGAACATCAGTGCCTGAAACCAAACTCGGCTGAAAGCTGTTGTTTCGTTCAGGCTTCCGGAGTTTAGGGAGGGGGCGTGGTATGCTTTTATTTTGAGTCCTGTCCCAGACCCTTTTAGCTCAAGGACAAAACAAGCGGACTTGGCATTGGCTAGGCAGGTATCACAATGTTTGTCTTGTGCTTCGTGATATACTTTAAACTTATGAGGCTCCCCCCCCTTTCTAGTTATTTTGGATTCTGTGGGAGCGTACCACTAGTGCATAGGTTTTTTTGTGTGTTGCACGTAGATAGAATTTGTACTTAGGTTCCTGTTCAGCACAACCGATCTAGAGTCCTTTATTCAGTTAACGTCACTTAATGAGTGTCCCTTGGTATGCAGAATGTTTTTCTAGGTACTCAAGCAAGACTCTTTGAGGTTGATGCCGGATGTGCTTTTAGCAACAGACTGTAAGGCTAGGTCAAGTTGATGATATTTTGAGCATGCGGTAGAGTCAGCTAACTCTGATTTTCCTTGTACTTGGTGTTGTGTTATTCTCATTCTATAGTCATTCGTTGAACTTATAACCACATACCCGTTAAAGATACTCCTGTCGAGTTTAAAAATACCATGTGGCTGGAACTGACATGTGTTAATTGTTTGGAAAATTATAATCGATAGTTTCTGTAAGCATATATTAATCTTCGAAAATTTATTTTCACCATTTTTTTTCCCTGTAGGTATTTGAAAATGCAATAGATCCGGGGGCTGTAGCAGAAATCTTAGAAAGTAGGTACTCTTAAAACCAAACAACCATCGAGTGTATTTAATTGTGTGTGCAGATATAAAATTCTGTATTCTAAGTTGTGGTTTCCATTTTGATCCGTTTTGATATTCAAGAGAGTCTATGTCAAATTTGAATCATGTTTTTGATTTCATTACAAACCCTTTTCTAGATAGAGATGGGATTTAGTGGATGGTACACTTCTGTTTGTTTATATATTACAATTCAGTGGTTTTTGTGTCTTCATACAGTTATGTAGCCATCACCATAATTTTTTAAATTAACTAATTAATTTTTAAAGTTATATCCAAGTTAGTTAGCATATGATACAACAATGATTTCAGAGTAGATTCCTTAATGCCCCTCACCCATTTAGCCCATCCCCCCCCCCCACAACCCTTCCAGCAACCCTCTGTTTGTTCTCTATACTTAAGAGTCTTTTATGTTTTGTCCCCCTCTCTGTTTTTATATTATTTTTGCTTCCCTCCCTTTATGTTCATCTGTTTTATATCTTAAATTCCTCACAAGAGTGAAGTCATATGATCTTTGTCTTTCTCTGACTGCCTAATTTCACTTAGCATAATACCCTCTAGTTCCATCCATGTAGTTGCAAATGGCAAGATTTCATTCTCTTTGATTGCCGAGTGGCTCTTTCCATACTTTGGCTATTGTCGATAGCGCTGCTGTAAACATTGGGCTGCACGTGCCCCTTTGAAACAGCACACCTGTATCCCTTGGATAAATACCTAGTGGTGCAATTGCTGGGTCATAGGGCAGTTGTAATTTTAATTTTTTGAGGCGCCTCCATACTGTTTTCCAGAGTGGCTGCACCTGTTTGCAACCATCACCATAAGGAATTTTGCGATATTTTTACCCCCATAGAAAGAAACCCTAAACCCATTCTCCTTTATCACTCCCAGCCCTACGCAACTACTAACCGGTATTCCTGTCTCTGTGGATTAGCTCATGCTGGATATTTCATATAAATGGAGTTATCTAGTCTGTGGTCCTTGGTGACTGGCTTCTTTCACGTAGCATGTTTTCAAGATTTATCTTTGCCACAGCCTGTGTCAGTACTTCATTGCTTTTTGTGGCCAAGTAGTGTTCCGTGGTATGGCTATGCCACATTTTGTTTCTTCACTTGCTGATTGACGGACATTTGGGTTGTCTTCGTGTTTGGGCTATGATGAATAATGTTGCCGTGAATATTTGTGTACAAGTTTTTTTGTGGACATATGTTTCCATTTCTCTTGGGTCTATACCTCAGAGTGGAAGTGCTGGATCATATGGTCATTCTTTTTCATCTTTGGAGGAACTTGACCAAAGCAACTGCATCATTTTACATTCCACCAGCGACGTGTGAGGGATCCATTTCTCCACATCCTGGTCAATACTTGTTACCTGTCCTTCTGATTGGTGGCCATTCTTGTGGGTATGAGTGAAATCTCATTGTGGTTTTGATGATGTTGAGCATTTTTTCATGTGCCTATTGGCTGTTTGTATATGTTATTTGGAGAAATATGTATTCAGAGCTTTTGCTTACATTTTAATTGAGCTATTTGGCTTTTTATTATTGAGTTGTAATATATTAAGAACTTACAATGTATTGAGTTCTTTTGTATATTATAGATACAAGTCCCGTATCAGATGTATGATACATGCTTTCTTCTATTCTTTGGATTATCTTTTCATTTTTTAAAAAATTTTTTGACGTTTATTTATTTTTGAGAGACATAGAGACAGAACGTGAGCAGGGGAAGGGCAGAGGGAGAGGGAGATACAGAATCTGAAGCAGGCTCCAGGCTCTGATGAGCCGTCAGCACAGAGCCTGATGTGAGGCTCGAACCCACAGACCATGAGATCATGACCTGAGCTGAAGGCGGCCGCTTAATCGACTGAGCCACCCAGGCGCCCCATATCTTTTCATTTTCTTGATAGTGTTCTTTGAAACACAAACATTTTTAATTTTGATGAATTCTGTTTCATACCGTTTTTCTTTTGTTACTTGAGTTTTTGACGTCATAACTAAGAAACCGTTACCTAATTTAAGTCACAAAGATTTATGTCTGTGTTTTCTTCTAAGAGTTTTATAGTTTTAGCTTTTACATTTAGGCCTGTAACACATATTAAGTTGATTTTTGTAAATAGCATGAGGTGTAGGGGTCCAGCTTCATTCTTTTGCATCCGGGTATCCAGTTGTCCTGGTCTCCTTTGTTGATAAGAGTATCTACCCCACTATTGAATAGTCTTGGCACACTTGTTGAAAATCAATTGACTGTAAATATGAGGGGTTTGTTTTGGACTCTCAATTCTATTCTGTGGATCCATATACCTATCATTGTGCCAGTAACACACAATCTTGATTATTGTGACTTTGTAAGGAAGTTTTGAAATCAGGAAATGTGAGTCTTCCACCTTAGTTCTTCTTTCCAAGGCGGTTTTTGCTATCTGGATTCTCTTGGCTTTCCATATGAATTTTAGGATCAGCTTGTCCGTTTCTGCAAAGGAACCAGCTAGGATATTGATAGGGGTTGGATTGAACCTGTAGATCAATCTGAGGAATGATTTCGTCTGAACAATATTAAGTCTTCCAATCCATGAACATGGGATATAGTGAGGATTCACTGAATGTAAGGAATTTAGAGCCAGAGACAAATGAAGGGCTTAACATCGTCCTACTTGGGTAACCTAAAATGACAAACTGTCTTAACTGTTCAGTTTCTTGGCGTTTAAAATTCTGTCCTTATGCATCCATCCACATGCTTTTCATAAGTCTACAAAGGGAGAATTTTACTCTTCTCGTATAGGCTTCCAGCTTTTTTTGAGACATAACTGACATATCACATTATGTAAGTGGGAGGTGTATGACATGTGGATTTGGTACACTTAGATATTGCAAAATGATTACCACAGCATTAGCATCCCATCACGTAACTACCATTTCTTTTTTGTGGTGAGAACATTTAAGACCTACGCTCTTAGCAACTTTCAAGTATATAATATAGATTAGTAACTATAATTGTTTATAATTGCTACCATTATGGTCTACTTTAAATGTCTTCTCTTCTATAATTTGGGGAAATTCTGTTTATTGATTTTTTATTGTTATACCATTTACGTTTAAGTTACTTTAAGGTTTGAATTTTATTCTTGTCCTTATATATTTTGTACATGGGCTCACTCACTATTTGTAAAAATACTTTGGGCTCAGGAATTATAAAAATGCTATATTTTATGTTTCATTTATTTTGTCAGAGAGCGTACTGTTTTAAGCAAAATAAACTTGTATAGGTTAAGGGACAAGAGTTGGATTTTGAATCTTTTAAATGAGAAGCTGGTTTTTATGTTGGTGATTTACGAATACATTTTTGAGAAAGAAAACGTTACATCCCTGTCATCAATACTTTTCAAGGCACAAAATGTTATTTTTATCACTTAGTTACTCTCACTCTATTCCCTCAGATTACTGGGTCTAGAAATACCTGAATCCTTGTTGGTATGGCATTATTATTATTATTATTATTATTATTATTATTATTATTATTATTAAACGGGACGTTGTGGCAGTTTTAAACTTAGCAATTATGAAAACCTCTGGCAATTTTCTAAAGTATTAAAATCTCGTTTTTTCTATTTTAGGCTTCCTAACCAGGTTTGAGTTAATACAGCTAGTACCTCCAGGTAATGTGCCGATAAATGGTAAATGGCGTTTCTAAATCAGTTTACTTTAATTTTGAAGGGATTTTGGCACGACAGAATGGGGACTGGATTTACGGGTTGTGCTTTCTCAAACGCTCCCTTCCCCACACCCCCCCCCCCACAAGTCGGTTGAATTTTATCCATTCTCAGAGGAATAACTTAATGGGTCTGGTGGCAGTAAGCATAACTTAAAGGTGCTTTGGCTTTCCAGTCTTTCATAACTTCAGTTATCATCAAATAAAAGCTTGGCTCTGTTTCTGTCAGGTTTTTGCCTTTGGCTTTGTTGGCGACCCCAAACTATCTTCTGTGTCAGATGTTAGAATGGGATTGGCCAACGGTAGGCTCCAGGCCAAATCCAGCCTGGAGTTTGTTCTGTGTGATTCATGAGCTAAATTTCTATATTTTTAAAAATCGAGATTCACGTACTGTGTATCATATACTATAAACCTCACCAGCGTCACGTGTACCACTCAGTTGTTTTAGTATCTTTGCCAAGTTCTGCAACCATCACCACTGTCTTACTCCAGAACATTTTTATTATCTCAAAAAAACCCCACTGTAGTCATTAATAGTCACCCTTCATTTCCTCTTCCCACAGTCATGGCCGCCTCTAGTCTACTTTCTCTGTGGCTTTGACTATCCTGGGCATTGAATGTAAATGGAATCAGACAATACGTGGCCTTCCGTGTCTGGCTTCTTCCACTTTGCATGTTTTCAAGATTCACCCACCGCTGTAGCCTGTTACCATTACTTCATTCTTTGTTCTGGTTGCATAATATGCTTTTATATGGATACACCAAAGTTTGTTTCTCCATTCGCTGGTTGATGGACGTTTGGGTTGTTTGCACTTTTTGAATATTACGAATTACACTGCTGTCAACATTCACGTACAAGTTGTTGTGTGAGTACATGTTTTCAGTTCTCTTGGGTTTATACCTAGGAGTTGAATTTCTGTGTCTTATGGTACCTCCGTGTTTACCTTTTTAAGAAACTGCCAAACTGTCTTCGGTTCTTGCAGTTGTGAAGGGTTGGGAAAAAATTTTAAAACACGAGTATTTTGTGATGTGAAAATTATATAAAATCCACATTTCATTGTCCATAAAGTTTTATTGGAACATGGCCGTGCTCATTTATTTCGATATTGTCTGTGGCTGGCTTTGTTTATGCTGGAGTTGAGTAGTTATGACCGTGTGGTCTGCAAAGCCTAAAATATTTACTGTCTGACCCTTCTATGTCAAGGAAACAGTTCTTGCCAGAATCATGGGACTTTAGGAGGAAACTGTTCTGTGGTGACTTTGCCTCCTGCGTGTCTTGAATGACTGGACACCTGAGCTGAACTTCTGCATGGTGGCATCAATTCTCATACGTAGTTTCTCAGTGTGGCCAGTTACATGGTCATTTTAGTCGTGTGTGTGTGTGTGTGTGTGTTGTGTGTGTGTGTGTGTGTGGAGAGAGTAATAGAGAGAATATTTAAAACTCAGGGGGCACCTGGGTGGCTTAGTCAGTTAAGCATCCGACTTCGGCTCAGGTCATGATCTCATGGTTTGTGGGTTCGAGCCCTGCATCAGGCTCTGTGTTAATGGCTCAGAGCCTGGAGCCTGCTTCAGATTCTGTGTCTCCCTCTCTCTCTGCCCCTCCCCCCTCCCTCATTTGCACATGCTCTCTCTCTCTCTCTCTCTCTCAAAAAGAAATAAACATTAAAACTCGGAAATATTTCTAATTCTTTTTTGACCTTTGCTGTTTTTGGTGTTGGTCTTTTCCCTTCCCAAAATGAAAATAGCTTACGGTTTTTACCTGCTGCAGCAAGCATTCCCAAATGATGAGAAAAACCTCTATTTATAATTTTGTGAACATGTTTCTTGATATCTGTCTGTGGACAGAAGAGCACCTAGATACGGAATTTCTACATAATGGTGTCACATACATTTTCTTCTCTTACGGCTTCCTCCCATCATACGTCAGGGTCGTGTTGTCATTTCCGAAAGCATGGGTGTATATCATTATTTTTAATGGTAATAAAGAATTCCATTAATTTATTCACATGTCCTTAGAAGTCTCTAAACAGTTGGGACGTAATATTTGGGGTTTTGCTTTTTAACTGTACGCTGTTGTCTATAGTTTGTCATTTTCAATAGCTGTGTGTTTTTTCCAGAGTATTCTTATTATCCTTAAATTGATCTTGTTGAACGTGCAGGTTTTCCTTGTCTTTCATGTATTTATAAAAATTATTTTTTTCTCGGGGCGCCTGGGTGGCCCAGTCGGTTAAGCGTCTGACTCTGGCTCAGGTCACGATCTCACAGCTTGTGAGTTCGAGCCCCGCGTCGGGCTCTGTGCTGTCATCGCAGAGCCTGCTTTGGATCCTCTGTCCCCCTCTCTTTCTGTCCCTCCCCTGGTTGCACTCATTCTCTCTCTCAAAAAAAATTACTTTTTTCTCTTGGTATGTATGTAAAGAGTAGAATGAGAGTAGTCCCCCCCACGCCCGCGATTTTGCTTCCTGTGGTTTGGGTTACCCGCCACAGCCGTGGTCTGGAAGCAGCTGGAAGGTCAGTAGTAGCCTAACACGGAGTCATGACTACTCTGTCACTCAGCTTGTTCCCTCTCATCACGGGGGCAATGTTTCATATCCAAATCACAGTATCATAAGAAGGACAATAAGATATTTTGCATGAGGGGCGCCTGGGTGGCTCAGTTGGTAAGTGTCCAGCTTCAGCTCAGGTCACGATCTCACGGTTTTTGAGTTCAAACACCGCGTTGGGCTCTGTGCTGACAGTGCAGAGCCCACTTCGGACCCTCTGTCTTCCTCACTTTCTGTCTTTCCCCCCTGCTCTTTCTTTCAAATAAATAAACATTAAAAAAAAGATATTTTCAAGAGACCACACTCACATAACTTTTATTACAGCGTGTTGTTACGATTACTCTGTTTTATTATTATTGTTGTGAGTAACTATGCCTAATTTATAAATTGAACTTTATCGTTTGTATGTATGTACGGGAGAAAACATAGTGTATGTAGGATTCAATACTATCCGCTGTGGGGGCCTTGGCACATAACTCCCCATGGATAAGCGGGGGACTAAACCAGCCATCCACACCTGTAACCCGGGAGTAGACCGATCGCCAGCCAGCTTCCATTATTCCTGTATTCAGCCCATATCCTAGCTAATGCTGGATATGATCATTTGAATTAATCGTGTTTGCAAAGTGTATTATAAATTCTTTAAAGTATATTGTACTATATTTTCTGGCCCCTTCTTTTTTGTAGATATGATTTGGGACAACCTCAGATGTAAAATACACTTCTTAAAAACTTTCCATTTTCCCATGATCTGTTTTCTTTCTTCCTCTCCGTATAACGTGACTCACAGTGCCCCGTGATTGCTTGTGGAGTGATGTCTGGATGTTAACACTGCATTTGGTATAAGTTCCTGATGTTTTTACCAAAGTTTTTAAGAAGTTATGCTTACTGCCTATGGATTTCCCCTGTCTTGTTGCATGTTCTGATACGTTATTGTTTGAATTTTTCTTCTTCTTAAGAAAGCGTGAGGGGAGGAAAGTGATCCTGGCAGATACCTGAGCTAAAGCCATCGAGGCTTTTATGAGGATCTCGGTTGTGCCCAGTGTGGCCCTGCCCGGGGCGGGTCAAGGCCCCGAGGGGGGGGAGGGGACCCAGAAATCCGTAGCTCTTTCTTCAGCCTCTTGGTTCGCTGGCAGAGGCAGGCCCTGAAAACAGAGACGAACCCCACTCTCTGTGGATCCGAGGAAGGGTACTCTTGTATATGTTAGGGCTTTCTTAGGTAGACAGGAGAGAAGGAAGTCCAGAGGTAACGCTTCCCTGCTTTCCAGAAAGTCTTACTGAATATTTTTCAGCCTAAAAGTGAGCTAAAATCAGGGCATTGAATTTTTTTACATAGTTTTTTTTTCTCCCTTATTTGACCTAGTTTTATGTTCAAACATATATCAATGCTAGCTGGCCAGTGATATTTCACTATGTTAATAAAATAGAAGCAGACCCATTTTGGTCTTACTTAATTGTACATGAATTAAGGAAAAACAAAAACAAACCAAACACCTAAATTCTCTCCCTGTAAAAATTAAACTAACACAAAGCTATTTTATATATTTTATATTTATATAAAATAAAAAGTCAGAAGCCACATACATCAACAGCTCCTAACAACAATTACTGATAGTTTTCTTTTTAGATGTTTAAAATGCATTTAGTATATGTAATGCACTTAAAACCTAAAATACATATATACATATATATACAAACATATACATACATGTGCTATATATATCTATTTATACATATTTATACATATTTATTGTATGTATATTTAATGTACATATTGGTTGAATATACATATTCTGCAACTTGCTTTTTAAAGTTTAATATATCTTAGATTGCCATATGTTTCTTACTTTTTTATTTCGAGAGAGAGAGAGAGAGAGAGAGCATGAGCAGAGGAGAGGGGCAGAGAGAGAGAGAGAGAGAGAATATCTCAAGCAGGCTCCTCTCTCAGCACGGAGCGTGGCGTGGGGCTCCATCCCACGACCCTGGGATCATGACCTGAGCCAAAATCAAGAGTCAGACGCTCAGCCAGCTGAGCCACCAGATGCCCCCAACCATGCGTTTCCCACGTGACAGGAATCTATCTGTGAGCAGGTTGCAAGAATAGTTCAAAGCCATGATGAGGGGAGAACAGTGAGGCCGGGTGCACGCGTCCTGGTTATGACCCAGAAGTTACTCAGATACGAAGTAGAGGCTGCATTTTGCTTGTTTTCCTTTTGTCTACAGTCCTTCAACTTTGGGTTGTAATTTTAGTAGAATTAAATTAGAATTGCTCAGAATAATTTCAGTCAGCTTCCAGTGCATTCCAGATGGATCCATGCGTTTGTCCTCCGTGTTCCTTGAGGGTGTGCTGGGAACATGGCCCCGCTTGCTCCTGGGCTCACGCCAGTGGTGCCGGCCGCAAGGGTGATTGCAGGCCCTTTTGCTCTGCTGGGTCTTGAGAGCAGATAATTAAGTAAAACTGATTTGTGTCACGTAGGCGGCCCTGTGGGGTCACGTGGGTCACATTTAGGTTCGCAGGGACCAACCCTTCACTTGGCTGAGTTGTTACCTTTTCATTTTGCTGTGGATGTTATTTTATTTTTTGAAAAATAATTTAATGTTTGTTTATTTTTGAGAGAGAGAGAGAGAGAGAGAGACAGCACAAGTGGGGGAGGGGTAGAGAGAGGGGGAGACACAGAATCCGAAGCAGGCTCCAGGCTCCGAGCCATCAGCACAGAGCCTGATGCCGGGCTCGAACTCACAGACTGCGACATCATGACCTGAGCCGAAGTCAGATGCTCAGCCAGCTGAGCCACCCGGGCGCCTCTTATTGTTTGATATTTATTCACACTACTTTCGAACACACTTAGAGTCAAAAGACATATTTTGACCGTGTGTTAATGATACAGGTACCTTAGATTCACACGCAGCTCTACTGCTGAAGAATGAAGAGGCCCAAAGGTTTGGCTTAGAGCCGTAAAGCCTCCCCTGGTGCTTGTTGACAAAGATGGGGAAAGGCGAATGGACACAGGGGGGCAGCAGTGTAATCCCGTCGGGCCGGGAGCTCGGTGCTTTCCTTTACTGATCTCCTAGAGAAAAAAGTCTCCTTTGGGTAAGCGGGGTACGCTCCGTCCGGCTGTGAGATGCCGTTTTAGCGGGCACCCGTCCCCGCGATCAGAGTTTGGTTTTATGCTTTGTAGTGGTGTTTGCTAGGCGCCAGCAAGAACAGAACTCCTGCCTCAGAAAATACGGCGTCGGATTCCTGCTTTGCCGTGTGGCCTCCTGCTAAGTGTCTTCCTCCCAGAGCCTCAGTTTCCTTACCGGTAGAGCAGACACCAAATGAGGCCCCTCACAGGAAGCAAGCTGTCGGTTCTGATGTGCGCTGTAAAGGTTAGATTTTCAAAACAGTATCGTCATGAAAATGATTAATTTTGGGACTCCTGGGTAGTTCGGTCGGTGGAGTGTCCAACTCTTGATTTCGGCTCAGGTCAAGATCTCAGGGTCACACCAGGCTCCACACCGGGCGTGGAGCCTGCTTGAGATTCTCTGTCTGTCTGTCTGTCTCTCTCTGTCTCTCTCCCTCTCCCCCCTCCCCTGCTCATGCTCTCTCTCAAAAAAATTTTTTTTTCTTCAAGTCCTCATTCGTTTTCCTGTTTAGGGGAAAGGTTTTTCACTGACGGCGTCAGCGGGGCCCTCGTCTGTGCGGTTAGCCTCTGAGAACCCCGCTGTCCTTCGGACATGTCAGGTGGCCTGTGGGTCTCGCTCAGCCTGGGCGTAACTGGGCCCTTGCCGTAGCGTCCCGTCGGTGTGCCGACGTTTTTACACCGGAAGCAGATGGGATTCTGGGATATGATCGAACCCGAGAGGGAACTGAGGAACATCTTCTGTCTCTCTTCTCCGATCGCGGTTTCCTTATTCCTGTGATTCGGAGGCGGTAGGCGAGCACGCCTCCCGCTCTCCGACCTCCTGTTCTTGTCTTCGTTCTTGCTGACCATGGCGAGAGTGACTTGGCAGCTGTCATTTCAGATGCAGTGGCAAGAAGGCGGAAGGCGGAGACCTCAGACTGGAGGAAGTCTGTCTGGCCGGCAGACGTGGGGAGGTCCTGCCCCTCACAGGGAGCACTATCAAAGGAGCACGGATAAAAAAAGGTGGCCAGGACGAGACTAGTAAACGATCGATGCTATGACTTCTCGAGGGGATGCTCGTGAAGACCGCCGCCGGGTGACCTGCTTCTTATAGTAGCTGCTCAGTTAGCAGTAACCACCCTCTCTTTGCATCCGCCTTCCGCGGCCTCCCCGCCTTTCTCTCTATCATCAGTGTACCTTGTATGTTTATTCACATGATTGTTTAATGCTTGTGGACTGTAAACTCCAGGAGGGCAGGAATTGGACCCATTTTGTTCGCTAGTATACGTGCAGGGTCTAGGGCTCGTGGCACACGGTAGGTTCTCTGTGTATATTTCCTGAATGTATGAATGGAAAGCAATTGAAACAATTGAAGAGAAATGATTGAGAAATGAACCAACAGTGAGAGTTGGAAAAAAAAATTTTTTTCTAAAGTGTTTTATTTATTTTTGAGAGAAAGAGTGCAAGCAGGGGAGGAACAGAGAGAGAGGGAGACACAGAACCCAAAGCAGGCTCTGAATCTGAGCTGTCAGCACAGAGCCTGATGCAGGGCTCGAACTCATGGACTGTGAGATCATGACCTGAGCCGAAGTCGGATGCTTAACCGACTGAGCCACCCAGACGCCCCCCGAACATTCATGTTAAAGAATAAGTAAGGAGAAAGCAGTGCATCGTACGTGATAACGTCCGGTGTTTTCTACCATCGATGTGCCAGAAACCCACCCTCCTCAGACTTCTTCTCACAAATAGAACGGCACTCAGCAAACAGTAAAGCTACCTCGTTGACTATAGTTTTTTTTTTTTTTTTTTTTTTTGGCGGTGCTCCGTGCAGGGGCCACTCTTAGTCGGAACCTCGTGTGTTGCACCTGCTGTGTAGACAGGGAGGGCTCAGATGGCAGCTTCTCCGTCCTTCGCTCGGTGATTCTCGGTCCTCTTAGTCCCCAAATCTTCTTTTGGTAATGAGTGTTTGGTAGCATCCCTTTCGCCATGCTGAAATAACGTTCGTAGTTAATATAACCCACTTAGCAAACAGGGAGAAATAAAAGGAAAACGGTTTAAAATAAAACAGTATGTGTATCAATACATAAACGCTGGGCCTAAGGAAGGATTTAGATGTGGCATGATTTTCAAAATGCCAGCTGGGGCTCAGTAAAGACCCAGACACAGCCAACTACAGTTGTCCCTTAATTCACATGGTATCTGCATTCCTGAAAATTCAGGGTATTATACAAGAGACACAGGAATGCTGATGCACAGGGGCACGTGTACCCCGATGTTCATAGCAGCACTTTCGACAATAGCCAAATCATGGAAAGAGACCAAGTGTCCATCAATCGACGAATGGATAAAGAAGATGTGGTACATATATACAATGGACTACTACGCAGCAATGAGAAAGAATGAAATCTGGCCATGTGTGGCAACATGGATGGAACTGGAGGGTATTATGCTGAGTGAAATAAGTCAGGCAGAGAAAGACAGATACCATATGTTTCCACGCATAGGTGGACTTTGTGAGACTTAACAGAAAACCAGGGGGGAGGGGAAGAGGGGAAGGAAAAAAGCCACAGAGAGGGAGGGAGACAAAACCTAAGAGACTCTTAAATACTAAGAACAAACGGAGGGTTGAGGGGGGTGTGGGGGGGGGAGAGTGGGCGACGGGCACTGAGCAGGGCACGGGTTGGGATGAGCACTGGGTGTTGTTGTACGGAAACTAATCTGACAATAAAAATTAAAAAAAAAATTTCAGGGTATTGTCAAATCATGCAGAGAAAGTGCTTTGTGTCTACGTGTAACAGTGGGGTTCCAGGCTCAGCTAGTTATAAAACGGCTTCTCGCCCGAAAGACGGTCTGTTTGTTACATTAGAATGTTGTGCAGGAGCGTCTTGAGTGTTGCAGCGTCTTGGCTCCTGCCCACGAAATGTCCCCACGAATTTTGGAAGGGTCCCTGAGTGCCAGCCGCGCTAAGGACCACAGCTTCGGCCGTTCTGTGGGCCATCAGGATACTGGTGTCTCTGCATCAGAGGACACGCTGAGCCCCAGCCCAGTCTGTGCTGTAAGCTTTGAGTGAACAGGGCACCGTCTGCTCTGTTCCCGTTCTGTCCCTAGGCCCTGGCCCGAAGTGTGTCCTCAGAAAACATTGTGGAAGGAAAGGATGGGTGGATGCATGGATGGATGGACAGACAGATGGATGCAAAGAGATTTTTCTCTCTGTTCTGTTTCGTGGAGTGATCCTTTAGATATTTTTGTCTCTCTCTGTGATGAGTTCTGAAGGCTTTTAAAAAGTATATGTGATGGGGCACCTGGGTGGCTCAGTCGGTTGGGCGGCCGACTTCAGCTCAGGTCGTGATCTCTCGGTCTGTGAGTTTCGAGCCCCACGTCGGGCTCTGTGCTGACGGCTCAGAGCCTGGAGCCTGCTTCTGATTCTGTGTCTCCCTCTCTCTCTGCCCCTCCCCTATTCACTCTGTGCCTCTATGTCTCTCAAAAATAAATAAACATTAAAAAAAAAAAGTATACGTGAGGTAAGAACTAGTGGAAGTCTCTTCTCCTCCACCTCTTAAATAAGAGGCGCTTTGATCAAAATGTTTACTTTTTTAATGTTTATTATTTTTGAGAGAGACAGAGTATGAGTAGGGGAGGTGCAGAGAGAAGGAGACACAGAATCTGAAGCAGGCTCCAGGCTCTGAGCTGTCAGCACAGAGCCCGACACGGGGCTTGAACTCAAACCGCAGGCTCACGACCTGAGCCGAAGTCGGCGCTTAACCGACTGAACCAGCCAGGCGCCCCCAAAATGTCTATTTTTATCTGAGTGTCATCTCTGCCATCATCTGTCTGAGCTTTTATTTTGTTAAACTCCAGAACGTAGATCATCTCCAGAACATAAGTCTACTTACGGCTTCTCTCCTTTCATTCTAGTTTGGGCAGAGTTGGCCTGCTACGAAGAAAACACACGAGATTTTCTCTTCCCTGAGCCCAAGCTGACACCTTCGCTCCCTGGGAGGTACAGGCAGGTGCTCATGAAGACATTTGCAGGTTTTCCAGTAAGTGATTCGTGCCCGACTGGACTTCTGTTGGGAGAGATTCTTGGGACCCGGGCGTTTTATTCTGACGGGGGCTGCTCTCGGACGGATCGCTTCCATCCGGGCTAGTTCCCCTGCTCTGGTTAGTGGCCCCATTGACATGCCCCATTCAAAACACCAAATTATACCGATTCCCGCTTCTGCTCTGAGGGGTCGGGGGCTTACCTAGCCAGACTAAATCATCGCCATCGTCACACGGGCACATATATGTAAGGACGCTTTTCTTCCTTCTCTGAATGCAGACTAACTGAAATATTTGATACCAGCTTATTATTTGTTTGTTTATTTATTTATTTATTTATTAAATGTTTTCTTTATTTTTGAGAGAGACAGAGTGCAAGCAGGGGAGGGGCAGAGAGAGAAAAGGAGACACAGAATCCAGAGAAGGCTGCAGGCTCCGAACTGTCAGCCCAGAGCCCAACGTGGGGCTTGAACTCACAAACCGCGAGATCAGGACCTGAGCGGAAGTCAGATGCTTCGCCGACGGGCCACCCAGGCGCCCCTGTACCGGTTTAGTTAATTGTAACTGTTGTTTTAGTGGTAATAACGAAGGCAAGATAGAGTCGTAATAGTAATAGTGCCAGCTCTCGTTTGTTTCGAGCTTTCGGTTCTTCCTAGGATGTGTTCTTTTCCTCGGAGCGCTCCTGTCGGCCGGGGAGATTTCACAGTCTCCGCTTAATGAAGGGGAGGAGACAGAGGTTCACAGTGATATTATTGAAAGATCTTAAAAGACACAGCAGTTATTCAGATGACAGTCTGTTTGGGGGGCATTTCCTGAATCCGAATTCAAAATACTCATTTTGATGGTGATAGTTTCTGTCTCCACAGCAGCTCAGACAGTTTTCTCAACATTTCTGTTGCTTGGATAGCCTCCGTTGTAAGGGCCGCGTCTTTACGAATGATAAAAAGCATATTTAATATTCGGCTTTTCTGTTACTCCCCCATGAATCTCTGCTATTACAATGTAATGAAATGTTCTCGCCTCCCATTTTGTTGAAAGTACCGTGTAGAATATACAGCACGCAGGACCCTCATTTCTGTGACGTTTATGACGACCGAACTTCTAGTTCTAATACTTCAAACAGCAAACAGTCGTCAAAAGTTGTCCTCCTCAGAAGTGCTAACGCCCGTAACTCTAAGCCCCCCCTAATCTTTGAGGGTTTGGTGAGTATCACTGACGCCATTTTCCCCCCTGAGATACTCTGTTTATCACTTATATCCGTTGTCCTCACGAGAACGCTCGCCTTTGTTCTATTGAGATATTGGCATATTTCTCTTCAGGAGCTAAGAGGATAAAAACTGGGGAGAATCACGTGAGGGATACTCTTTACATTCAGGTCGGTTTGCCTGAGTTTTCTCTTAAATAAAAGCCATCCACAAACACGGGGCTGGTATCCAGCTGAGTTTCGAGACGAGGAGAAACACACGTTCTTATGTTTTCCTAAGTGTCGTCTCTGTTTAACTTCATGGGCATAAGTAGGAAGAAGAACGTATAGGAAGCTGTGTGTGCAGTTATTCATAAGTGCAGAGAAAGGGCTATAAAACCGCAGGGAAAGATTGTCACGGCACACGTTAGAGGTAAACTATCAGCGAAGTTAATGAAACTATGTTTTAAACAATCCGTAAAAAGATAGGGGAGCTCAATTGATCTCAAATGTTCCATAAAGCAACATAAGACCAGTTGCCCCGGTTTTAATGGCAGCAGACTTCAATGCACGCTCACTAGGTGCCAAGTACTGTGCTGAGTTTGTCGCCTGTTCTCTCGTTCGACCCTCCTCGACCCTGCAAGGTGGCTACTCTTCGTTTCCTCATTTTACGGATACGGAAGGCGGCGTAGGGAGTTTCAGAATGTGCTCGAAGAGGAGCACCTAGGTGGCTCAGTCGGTTAAGCGTCTGACCCTCGGTGTTGGCTCAGGTCACGATCTCACAGTTCCCTGAGTTCGAGACCCATGTTGGGCTCTGCGTTGACGGTGCACAGCCTGCTTGGGATTCTCTCTCCCCACCCCTGCCCTGCTCATGCTGTCTCTGTCTCTCTCAAAATAAATAAACTTTAAAAAAATTAAAAAAAAAAAAAGAATGCACTTGGAGACACAGGGCTGATGACTGCTGGAGCATGCTCGCCTGTCGGACTTCAAAGTTCTCACACTCTGGGTCACTGTGAGGTGCTAATTCTCCCATGTTTATTTCAGCCCCTTGTCCACTTTCTCTACATTCATACCATAGAACTTGAGTATGAATTACATGCGGGGGTGAGGCAAATCATTCACTTATTTTCTCTGACGTTATTAATTCGTTAAGAAGTAGATTTATTTCCTCCACTAAAATGTGACTTTTCCTTCATAGTATTTCTGTATTTCGCTTTATTTCACTTGATACCTTAACGGCTTTTTCTCCCCCCTTTTCCTGCCGAGGTTATGAATTTTGTTGTTTTGTTTCGTTTCTTAAATTTAATTTAATTTTTATATTTTTAAAGTTTATTTATTTTGAGAGAGGGGAGGGGAGGGGAAGAGAGAGAGAAAGAGAAAGAGAGAGAGAGAGAGAGAGAGAAAGAGAATCTTTAGCAGGCTCCACGCTCAGTGCAGAGCCTGACGTGGGGCTCGATTCATGACCCTGGGTTTATGACCTAAACTGATATCAAGAGTTGGACATTCAACCAACTTAAGCACCCAGGCACCCGTTTGTTTTATTAGATATATATAATATATTTATTCTATATATATTTGTTTTAGATTGAAACAAAATTTTTTAACTGAGCTTTATGCCCAATGTGGGGCTTGAACTCATGACCCTGAGATCAAGAGTCGCATGCTCTACCAACTGAGCCAGCCAGGTGCCCCAAGCATTTTTTTAAGTTTATTTTTTGGGGGAGGCAGGACAATGGAAGAGAGAGAGAGAGAATCCCAAGCAGAGAGCGCAGAGCCCAACTCGGGGCTCAAACTCACAAACTGTGAGCTCATGACCTGAGCTGAAATTAAATAGTCAGACACTTAACTGACTGAGCCACCCAGGTGCCCCAAGAATTTTTTTTTTGGAATATAATTTGTTTTCTTGTTAGGTGAACACTGAATTTGTAAAGTAAGCAAAAAGAATATGATTATTTCTTCATTCTTTACTTTTAGTTCATAATTTCATTTTTTCTTTAGTGCCATGATTCTGGAAAACTTGTACTGTTAAATCCATTTATTTATTTATTTATTTATTTATTTTAACATTTGTTTATTTTTTGAGACATAGAGACAGAGCATGAGCAGGAGTAGGGCAGAGAGAGGGAGACACAGAATCCGAAGCAGGCTCCAGGCTCCGTGCTGTCAGCACAGAGCCCAACGTGGGGCTTGAACTCACAGACCATGAGATCATGACCTGAGCCAAAGTCGACCGCCCTACCGACTGAGCCACTCAGGCACCCCTTAAATCCATTTATTGACCTAGCCGTCATTGCCCTCATCCTCTTGCTAAGGAAATGGGACAAGAGAGAGCCCATAAATTTCAGCTCTAAACTGTCACGCGGAAATCGGTGCTGCTGTGAACGACATTCCTCCGTATTATCTGTCAGTTGTTGTCAGGCGTGGAGGTTATAGGAGGCGAACAGGAATGCGTTACGGGACGTGGATTCCTTGCTGGTAGGGCACCCCCCTCCTCCTCCCCAGGCAAAGTGGAACGGCGGTTTGAAGTCTCGCCACGCCGCCACAGGTGCAAAGCGTGGACTCGGATTGTCCGGATTCGGTCCCAGCTTTGTCACTCAGTGACTGTGACTTTGGGTAAATTGCTTAATCTCTGTGGACCTCAGTTTCCCAGCTGTAAAATGGACTGACCATAGTACGTCCCCTACAGGGTTGTTGCGGGGGTTAGCTATGTGTGCGGTGTGTAGCGCGCTGCGTGGCGTACGGTTAGGTTCACGGGAAACATGAGCCGTTGTAGTTTTTCAAACTGTCACGGCCTCCTTGTGAGAAAAACCACACAAGTCTGTGGCTCTCGTGGGGACTTGTGCAGGCTCATACGGCCGGGCCACGGGGGGACCTGAGGCCTGCCACACACGTAAGGTCTCGTGATCCTGACCAACGGCGCTGCGGGCCTTGGAGTCTCCCCCACTCTCCCCTTCGCGTGGGCTGTCTCCTAGCTGGAGGTGAGGCCGCGCGGGTCACGGCACTGTATGTCGTTTGCCAGACGGCCCCCCTGGATTTCCTGACGCGGCAGCACTTGGGCTCATGTGTTTGTAAGCCCAGAAATCTTGAGTCTCCGGTCCAGGCCTACCGCTTGTGCGGGCACATCACATTCTAGAGGCAAAAAACAACAAACAAACAAAAAACCCCACAAAAACAAAAGCCCCCCAAAACCCCCAAAAACCAAAAAAACAAGAAAAAGAAAAAGAAAAAAAATGGAAACAGGAGCTGAGGCTGTAGGCTGTGCCAGTGAGGACACGTTCTGTGGACAAGATGAGTGCACAGGATGAATAAATGCCCAGGAAACAAGCCGATTCCCGGCTCCACCGGTTCCCAGCTGTGGCTCAGCGCACGGACTTGACCTCTCCAAGCTCGTTCCCGCACACATCAGACGGGGATATGGTGGCGAGGTAGCCAGGCTGTGGCAGGAGTGAATGAGCTCGCACGCCTGAAAGCCCCTCAAACCTGGCCCGCGTGGTCAGGATGCAGCACCCGTCGGTCTCTCCGGCTCGGGCTTCCGCTGACGCAGACCCCTCTTGCTGTGTCGTAGGATGGATATGAGCTTTCAGGGGCTGGAGGAGCTAGGCGAGGACGGGCTCTGAGAGACAGCCGGGGCTGGGACAGGAGATGAAGCAAGGAATCCCTGGCCCGGTGGCGGCGTCTGGGGGAGGGAAGAGCAGAGGGTCATGCTTGGGGAGGTGGGGTGCAGCTGCAGGTGAGTCCGTGAGGTCGGTGGGGGGTACTGTAACTCAGTCAGATCCAGGTCCTCTTCCTGTTTTGCCGTTTAGAAGCCACGGGACCTTGGGAAAATTGCTTTGTGTCTCTCTAAAGCCTCCGTTTTTAAAGAAAGATAATGTATTTTTATTTAATGAATTAATTTAAGATTTTATTTTTAAGTTATCTGTACACCCAATGTGGGGCTCAAACTCGCAACCCCAAGATCAAGAGTCGCAGGCTCCACTGGCTGAGCCAGCCAGGCGCCCCGATAGTTGTATTTTTTAAATGACCATGCGGCAACATTGGTTTTCTCAACGGACGGTTATATGGATTTTAGCGCGTGTATAGATTCGTGAAACCACCGCCATGATCGGGATGTGGAACTCTTCCATCACCCCCAAATCCCCCTCCCTTTATCGCTTTATAGGCACATCTTCCCCCGCACCCCTCGCCCCTGGTCTCTTCTCCATCATTGTAGTTCTGTCTTTTTCAGAAGGTCACGTAAACGGAATCCTTTGGTCTGGACCCTTTTGAGACTGGCTCCTTTCACTTGGAAAAATGCCTTTGAGAGTCACCCATGCGATTGTGTGCATGAGTCCTTTGTTCCTTGTTATTACCGAGTGTGTGTGCGTGTGTGTGCGCGTATGTGTGTGTTATTCAGTATGGTGCCTATCCAAAAAAAGGCGTCAATGAAACAAAATGGAGAGTTTGGAAATAGATCTGATGAGCATAAATATTTGGTGTAAGATCCGAAGCACATTTTTCAAAGGGAGTAGGCAGGGAAGGAGACCCTCTATCTATCTCACCTCCTAGATAATCTCACTCGATTCTATGGTTCAGTGTTTTAATCTTTTAATGTTTATTTATTTTTGAGAGAGACAGAGATAGGTGTGAGCAGGGTAGGGGCAGAGAGAGAGACACACACACAGAATCGGAAGCAGGCTCCAGGCTTTGAGCTGTCAGCACAGAGCCCGACTCGGGGCTCAAACTCATGGACAGAGAGATCATGACCTGAGCTCACGTCAGATGCTTAACCGACTGAGCCACCCAGGTGCCCCCCTGTGGTTCAGACTTTTAAATAAAGTAACTAAGGGTGTGGACGCTGGAGCCAGAATGCCTGGGTCAGGGACCAGCTCTGCCATCACTAGTGGGAGCTTACTTAAACTTTCTGTGTCTTAGCTTACTCACCTACAAAGTGGAGACCATCAGGCTCCACCTCACGGGGTTGTTGCGAGGACTGGGTGGGTCAATAAGTGTAGAGCCCTTAGGTCAGGGCCTGGCACGTGGCACGTGGTACGTAGCGCGTGGTTCTTCCTATTGTGTATGTATTTTATTTTTTTCGCTTTCCTGATATATAACCAACAGATAAAAATTTTATACATTTCAGGTGTGCAACCTGATGTTTTGATACACGTTGTGAAATAATTGCCACCGTCGAGCTAATTGACTTATCCATCACTTATTATCACTAATTGAGTCTTTCCCCCTCTCTTTCTTCCTTCCTGCCTTCCTTCCTCCCTTCCGTTCCGAGAACATCTAAGATCTACCCTCTTAAAACTTTCAAATATAGGGGCACCTGGGGGGCTCAGTCGGTTAAGCATCCAACTACTGCTCAGGTCATGATCTCATGGTTTGTGAGTTCAAGCCCCGCGTTGGGCTCTGTGCTGACAGCTCGGAGCCTGGATCTTCTTCGGATTCTGTGTCTCCCTCTCTCTCTGCCCCTTCCCCAATCATGCTCTTGAAAATGAATGAACATTAAAAAAAAGAAAATTTCAAATATACAGTAGAGTATTATTAACTGTTGTCGCTTTGCCGTGCATCGATGGATCTCCAGAACCCGTTCATCTCGCATAACTAACTGAAACCTTGTACCCTTGACCAACATCTGCCCACTTCCCCCAGCCTCCAGCCCCTGGCAGGCGGCATTCTGTTCTCTACTTCTATGAGTCTGACTATTTTAGGTTCCACATAATAAGTGAGACACATCATAGTTGTCTCTCTTTGGCTTATTTCACTTAGCGTAATGTGGTCTAGATTCTTCTATGTTGTCACAGATGGCGTGATTTCTTTCTTTTTTAAGGCTGAATAATATTCCATTGCATATATATTTGTTGCAGATATATTTTATTTTTTATTTTATTAAAAATGTTTTATGTTTATTTATTTATCTCGAGAGAGAGAGCACATGAGTTTGTAAGTGAGTGGGGGAGGGGCAGAGAGAGTGGGAGAGAGAGAAGATCCCAAGCAGGCTCCACGCTGTCAGTGCAGAGCCCGACGCAGGGCTCCATCCATGAACTGTGAGATGGTGACCTGAGCCAAAACCAAGAGTCGGATGCCTAACCGACTGAGCCACCCAGGTGCCCCATAAGTATATATTTTAGGTGATAAGTGTGGGTTATGCCAACCACACAAAGGGTAAGTAGGTTCTTACACGCTTTCAAGCTAGAATGGGACGCACAAAGAATCTGTTTCCAGTAATTCATGTGCTGCTCTTATGCTATTTCATTTTCAGGGCATTGCTCCCCAAATAGAGTTTTCCACAAGGACGGCCATCCGAGAACGCGTGTTCCTGCATAGAAACAGATTTTCTGTGAGTATAATCAAGAAACCAGTGGTAGATCCGTCAGGAATATGCTCCACGGAATTTTCTCAGCTCAAACGCGGTAACCAAGTTTAGATGCAACTGGACGAAGAGAAACCCGGAGACGCATGGCTGGATTTGAGTTTCTGTATTTGGACTGTTCAGCCTGTCCCGTTAGACTGTGTTGACAGGGATTCCCCATGGTGCGTGGGGGAGCAGATAGAAAATCGATATGAAAGCTAAAATCACAAGTTTGACAAGAGTAAGCTAATTAGCTTTTTGGCTATTGTTTCATGACTTCTGCTCTTGATCTTGTCAATACGAGTATTCCTTCCCTCTTGTGCTGAGGCTGCGGCTCCGAGTTGTGTTTGGGGCCATCTTTGGTGATCAGGAAGGGTCCTGGGGCACCACCTCCATTTCACTCTCTTGTTCGTCCCGGATCTCCCCTCATCCTGATTGCTTTTGGTGTTTCTTTTACCTTATTGCTCATAGATTTTAACCATTTAAAATCCTTTCTAGAACAGTCTGGAGCATGAGTGAATGTAATTCATAAAGCTTCTTCAGGTACTTTGCTTGTCATTCCAAATCTTGCCCAGTGCCCTGGAAAACTCTTGAAAATGTAGGCTGCGGAGTAAGGGGGTCCAGGAAAAGTGTCACTGGTCTCCGCAAATCCACCAATCCTCTGGGCTTCATATGATGGGGGGCCAATGGCTAATTTTAAGGAAGGCCTTAGCTGCTTTTTAGGTTTTCCTTATTTAAAAAAAAAAAAGTTTATTTATTTTGAAAGAGAGAGCATGAGTGGGGGAGGGGCAGAAAGAGAGAGAGAGAGAATCGTAAGCAAGCTCTGTGCTGTCAGTGCAGAGCCCCATGTAGGGCTTGAACTCAAGAACCATGAAATCGTGGCCTGAGCCGAAGTCAAGAGTCGGAGGCTTTACCTACTGAGCCACCCAGGCGCCCAGTATTTCCTTATTTACCCGCTATTTATACCAGGCTGATACGGGTGCACGGTAATTTTTCGGTTTATCTTTCTTTTCCACTCCATCATCTTAATCTTGCTTTGATCTCCTAATATAGGTCTTCCTTTAAGTGTTAACGTTTTACTTTCGTTTTTTTATTCATTTTTAAATTTTTTAATGTTTATTTTTGAGAGGCAGAGAGAGACAGAGACAGAGCAAGAGCAGGGGAGGGGCAGAGAGAGGGAGACACAGAATCCTAAACAGGCTTCAGGCTCTGAGCTGTCAGCACAGAGCTGGACGCAGGGCTTGAACTCACAGACCTCGAGATCATGAGCTGAGCCAAAGTTGGCTGCTTAAGCAACTGAGCCACCCAGGGGCCCCAAGTATTAACTTTTTAAAGTAATAGATTTATTTTTTATAACAAAAGTATTTATTTTAGAAAATTAGAGAATACAGATATGCAAAAAGGATGAAATAAAAATTGCCTGTCATTCTTGTTACTAGAGGTGAGCATGACTCATTTTTCTGAGCATAGTCTTCTGTACACACACACACACACACACATTGTTTTAATGTTGAAAGATTGAGATCATGGTATTCTGCATATTATTTTGCATCTTTCCTTTTTCACCTCATGTACCATGAGCATGTCTCTTGCGTCCTTAAGTGTTCTTGCGCTAGGCAGTTTTTCTTCGTAGTCCGTTGTGTGGAACTACCACAATTTGGCCATTTTCCTGTTGTTGGGCACTTCACTGATGTGGTAGTCAGAGTTCAGTCAGGAAAACTAACTGCACATGTTATTTTAATAAAAATATGTTAGACTTTATTTTTTTTAAGGTTGTTTATTTTTTGAGAGAGAGAGATGCGCCTGTGTGGTGGGGGAGGGGCAGAGGGAGAGAGAGAATCCCAAGCAGGCTCCACGCTGTCAACAAAGAGCCCAACACGGAGCTTGAACTCATGAACCATGAGATCATGACCAGAGCCAAAATCGAGAGTCAGATGCTCAACCCACGGACCCACCCAGCTGCCCCAAAAGATTTAACGTTTTAAAGTAAAAGGCCAAACAGGGCTTGAAGGACTTAAGGGTGAAAGGGACACCGAAGTGACAGACATGGGAACTTTAGGAAGCGGCTTCCAGCCCCACGGCTGGGGGAGCAAAGGGAAGAGGTGGGGTCACCGAGAACACAGAAGCCTGAGGAAGAGACCAGACCCCACAGAAGTGGGACCCAGACCTGTGGGCAGGGGCCGCTTTCCTGGGTGCTTCCTCAGGGATCCAGAGGCGGGACTGAGCAGTGGGGGGTCAGACCTCTGTGAGGGAGGCCGCTCACCGCTGGTGGCCCAGGAGCTTGGAGGAAGGGTCCTCTCCCAGAGCTCTGAGTGGGGGACTCTGGCCAGCTGGCGCTGGAAGGTGTGAGGGGGGCACGGGAGGCTAGCTCTGGGGTTACGGGAGGAGCACTATAAAGCTGGCACCTCTGTCACTCGGAAGGTGAAGAGCGGTTGCTGGGGTGACATAGACAGCAACGGAAGGCGGCGCTGGGGCTGGGAGCCTGGCCTCCCCTTCCCGGCTCGCGGCCTCCCCGCAGCGCCCTCTAGCGGTGGAGACGGCCGGAGTGGCTAGGACAGAGGACAGGCTTTGCCCCAGCGTCGCCGAGCTGAGTATTAGAGCACCGAGGGTTCCCGGCAGTGCTTACTCACCAGTATAGCTGACTTCTTACGTTTGGAACAGTTATAAGAACGTTTGTAGCTATACACATAGCCGTAATTATTTCCTTACAATAAATTCCTTGACACGAAATTGCAGGAGTGGGGTGTGTGCCAGATTCCCTCTCTCTCTTTCTCTCCTCTCTGTCAATCATCTATCTGGAATAGGGGAGGCAGTCTGATGCCTTCCAACTTTCTTCTTCTTGTTTTTTAATTTTTTAATTTTGTTTAATGTTTATTTATTTTTGAGAGGAAAAGACAGAGTGTGAGTAGGGGAGGGGCAGAGAGAGGGAGATACAGAATCTGAAGCAGGCTCCAGGCTCTGTGCCATCAGCACAGAGCCCGACGCGGGGCTCGAACCCACAACCATGAGATCATGACCTGAGCCAAAGTTGGATGCTCAACCAACTGAGCCACCCAGGCGCCCCTCTTCTTCTTGTTTTAAAATTGTTTATTTATTTATTTTGAGAGCGAGAGAGCAGGGAGGGGCAGAGAGAGAGAGAGAGAGAGAGAGAATCTCAAGCAGGCTCCATGCTGTCAGCACAGAGCCTGACTACAGGGCTCAAAACCACAAACCATGAGATCATGACCTGAGCCAAAATCTAGAGTCAGATGCTCAAATGACTGAGCCACCCAGGCACCCCCCCAACTTTCTCCTAATACAAATGTCGCTGTTATTGGTTGAAAGATACTATACTAGTGAGCTATAAATATGAACGATGTTAGGCTGAACTGGGGAAAAGCTAAGTAGAGACGAGACCCTTTCTAAGCTCATGTTTTGCGAATCTGAGGTGCTCACTCTTCTACCTTATTTAAGCCAAGTTAGATTAAATACAGTTATATTCTGATGGGATCTTTCTTCTTTTTTCTCCATTTTCATTTTTAAAAACACTGTTTCTTCTTGGTTTCAGGAAGAGCGAGATAAGTCGAGAAGGCCTTTCTCTCCACCAGAGGGGCCAAGATTCCCCCTAAATAATATGAGGCTGAAGCCGAAAGACAGTAATCTCGACAGAGTGCCCCAGAGCACGCCCTCCCGGGGCCCCCCACCCTGCCCCCCCAGGCGCTTCGTCCAGGACCAGCCGGCTCAGCCGAGCTTCGGAAATAACTTCGGAATCTCCGGGGAAAGCAAACCTCCATTTGTAGTTAGACATGTGAGCCTAAAATTATTTTTCCGAGTTTGGAAGGGTGAAGGTGCGAATGAGGGCAGAGCACGGGAAGGTCGGGCCACGAAGACTCATGGGTAATATTAAATAATATTAAATAAAGAGGGACTTCAAACCGAATAGTAACTGTGATGAAAGGCAGCTCGCTTCCTGGAGTCGTTGTCGGGAAAGCCATACAAGGATGTCTCGTGCGGAGGACTCGCTCGCTAAATGTCAGTCGTCCCGATTTTTAATTTTTGGAAGTTATTAACAGAGGATGACGCCTGTCTGTGACAACCTGCCATTATCCAGAAGAATCAGCCGAGCGACAGGGGGAGAAGACATACGGGGAAGGCCGACATGCGCTGCGTCCCCATCGCCAACAGAAGCTTCATCAGTTTTCAAGAAAATGGCTTGAGTTTTTTAAATGAGGTTGTTTTTACTTTAAAGAGCAGGAAGAAAAATATGTCTGCAGGAAGAAACAATGAGGTGCCCTACTCGGAGCCCTTAATCAAAGCTTTCTTAGGTTTATTCCTCAGGAAGTACAGGGAAATTTACAGCAGCTCACGCGCCCTCCTTGCATTGTTTTGAAGACTTTAAAAGTAACAGAGGGGCACCCGGGTGGCGCAGTCGGTTAAGCATCCAACTTCGGCTCAGGTCACGATCTCACAGTTTGTGGGTTTGATCCCCACGTCGGGCTCTGTGCTGACAGCTCGGCGCCTGGAGCCTGCTTCAGAGTCCGTGTCTCCCTCTCTCTCTGCCCCTTCCCCAATCATGCTCTGTCCCTCTCTCAAAAAGAAAGAAACATCAAAAAAAGTTTTTTAAGTAATGGAAAATATAGAAAAATTAAAAAACGATTACCTCTAAGTTCACCGGTGTAATAAAAATAAACATTTTCTTTAATTCATTTTCTTTCACTTTTTAAATATTCATAAGGCTTTATTTTTTCCCACAAAGTTATCATTATATTGTATATACAGACTGGTTTCTCAATATATACGGTTAATACTACATTAAAAGCATTTCCTATATTATTTCATGTTCTTTATTCCACATTCTAGTTAATGTTTTATTCTCCAGGAGTCCTTATAACTCCTAATAGTTAACTGTCGATATTACCGTCAAATTGCTAATTTGGCTCAGCGAAGTCAGCGGTGGCAATGTTTGTGCATGAGGTGTGAGGTGTGAGGGGCGCCTGGGCGGCTCAGTGGGTTGAGCTTTGGCATCCTGATTTCGGATCAGGTCATGATCCCAGGGTCGCGGGATTGGGACTGCCTGCTTGGGATTCTCTCTCTCTCTCTGTATCTCTCTCCCTCTGCCCCTCTCCCCTGCTCGTGCACACTCTCTCAAAAAAAAAAAAAAGATATGAAGTGTGGTCAACCCCAAAGTCAGGGTGCTCTTGGCTGAGGTGACTGCGCAGAGTGACTTTGAAGGTAAAACAGAGATGTTATTTGGCCAGAGACTACAGAGCAGCCATTTTCCTCACGGTAACCTGGGTAAAAACCGTAAAAACCTAGCAACCGATCTTTCAATATTGTTGAACTGAGTTTACTGGACAGCCTGCCTCATTGCATTTGAAATACATTTTTTTTTAACATTTATTTATTTTTGAGACACAGAGAGAGACAGGGCCTGAGTAGGGGAGGAGCAGAGACACAGAATCCAAAGCAGGCTCCAGGCTCCGAGCCGTCAGCGCAGAGCCCGACGCGGGGCTCGAACTCACAAACTGCGAGATCATGACCTGAGCCGAAGTCGGACGCTCAACCAACTGAGCCACCCAGGAGCCCCTGTGATGTTCCTTTAAGCAGGAGCATTAAAATTCAGAGGACTTAATGTCGCGAAGACAGTAAATTTTAATCAATACAATTCTGAAAGTAGAATGAAGATAACATTATAACCTGCCTTCTTGAAATTAAAAAAAAAAAAGACAGAAATAAACGATAAAAAAACCCCAGCGACTCTGCCGTAAGAATTCTGGAGGAGTTCTGTATTTCAAGTGTTCGGACCTGTTTACAGATTACGTTGTCCAATTGGGGGTAATAAGGTCACCTTAATTTAAATAGCGCAGCTGCCACTGTTCTTTTTTTCCCCTCAAGGAGACAGACCTCAGACTGGAAGGGAATGGGGGAGGCCGAAATGCCACCTTGTGACAATCCCCTGATTTCAGGGGCGACCCTGCCTAGGCCAGCACTGCTCCCCGTCTAGGAACGTGAAACTCTGCCCTGTTGTGAAAGATTTCGAAAGAAACTTCGTTTACTCTTTTCTGGGCTTGATCCTGAACCCGCGGTTAGATTATAATTTGTGTCCAACTTGGCGCTAAGATTTAGCCCATACGTCCCGTCGAAGCCTCGGTGAAGATGAGGACAAACAGCTTCCTTTGCGGGTGTCACATTTACGGTACACGGAGATGTGATTCCCTGTGTTCCCAGCCTTCTCTTCTTTTTTAATTTTTTTTTCAATGTTTATTTATTTTTGAGAGAGACAGAGCACGAGCGGGGGAGGGGCAGAGAGAGAGAGAGGCAGACACGGAATCCAAAGCAGGTTCCCATCTCCGAGCCATCAGCACAGAGCCCAATGCGGGGCTCGCAGTCACAAACTGTGAGATCATGACCTGAGCCGAAGTTGGACGCTCAACTGACTGAGCCACCCAGGCACCAGCCCCTCCAACCTTTTCTTACCTGCGTGGCCTGCAATTGAGGGGGAGAAAGGCATTACAGGTAATGAGAGGGTAACACGAGCTATGGTGGGTTCGAATCTTCTTTCTTTCTTTTCTTTCAGGTGGACAGCGCAAAGCCCTTTGGTGAGAATATTTCAGAGCTTCCGTCCCGGAAGTCTAGGAGAAAACCTAAGTTTTCAAACTTACCTTTTCCAGGGAGAAGAGGTACTGGAGTTTCTTGTTACCCCTATATGTTCCCCAGTGGGAAGAAACGCATCCTCCTTCTAAATCTTCTTTCATTCTTTTTTTTAAATGTTTATGTAGTTATTTTGAGAGAGACAGCAAGAGGAGGGGGGCAGAGAGAGAGAGAGAGAGAGAGAGAGAGAGAGAGAGAGAATCCCAAGCAGGCTCTGCACTGTCAGTGCAGAACTGGATGTGGGGCTCAAAACCTCAAACTGTGAGATCGTGACCCGAGCCAAAACCAAGAGTCATATGCTCAACCGACCGAGCCACTCAGGCCCCCCCTAAATCTTTCGTTCTAAAGCCTCCTGAGTTTCTTTGGAAGCTCCTCGGCCTAATTGTCAGGTGCCATCCGGCTGTGGAGTTCTCAGGGAAGGGCTTTCCCCCGAGCAGAGGCGGGGGGGGGGGGGGGAGGGGGGAAGCTGTCCCCTTCCTGGTCTCCCCAGCGGCTGAAGGAGAATTCTCGGCGTGGCACCGTCACCAGGTGTTCCCTGGCTGGGCGGGAAGGGCAGAGGCTCGTCCTGGTGTGAACGTCCTCAAAGACACCGCACACAGCTGACAGAGGAGGCTCGCCATTCCATTCGATGGGAAAGAGTGGGGACAGGGGTGGGGTGGGGTGGGGAGCGGGATTGGCGGTGATCAAAGCTTTGCTTTACAAGATGCCAGGCGGGCAAGAGGGGCGCCTGCTCGACCTGAAGCGGTTACGGCAGGGAGTCTCACGCAGAGCTGTCGGGACCCCTTTGCATTCTTTAAACAAATTTCTTTAGGTTTATTTATTTTTGAGACAGAGAGAGACAGAGCAAGAGCAGGGGAGGGGCAGAGAGAGAGGGAGACACAGAATCTGAAACCGGCTCCGGGCTCTGAGCTGTCAGCACAGAGACCCTGATGCGGGGCTTGAACACACCAGACTCGAGATCGTGAGCTGAAGTCAGACACTTAACTGACTGAGCCACCCAGGCGCCCCGGGACCCTTTTGCATTCTTTTTTTTTTTTTTTTTAACATTTTTATTTATTTTTGAGAGACATAGAGACAGAATGTGAGCAGGGGAAGGGCAGAGAGAGAGGGAGACACAGAATCGGAAGCAGGCTCCAGGCTCCGAGCCATCAGCACAGAGCCCGATGTGGGGCTCGAACTCACAGACCGTGAGATCATGACCCGCGCTGAAATCGGCCGCTTGACCGACTGAGCCACCCAGGTGCCCCGGGACCCTTTTGCATTCTTAAATATTATCGAGGACCCCAAAGAGCTTTTGTGTCTGTGGAGGGTATCTATTCATAGTTAGCATGTTAGAAAGGGAAACTGAGAAATTTGTGAAAGACAGGAATATTACAAGCACGCATTCTGTCAGCCATGTAGAGTGGTGTGTCGTGACATGTCAGGTAGCTTTTGGAAAACTCTCTCATGAGAGAATGAGAGAGAGAGAACTCGTGTCTTAGTGTCGTTATTGTTAGAGCAGTTTGGGCTTTGCAGCTGTCCCGGAAGTTGTCGGTGAGGCCCGGGGGGTCCCCAGACCGTATGCTGAGTCCTGGAGTGAACGCATCGCTTGGTGGCTTTCGCCTCACGATGTGTCAGCTCCGAAGGTCCCGGCAGTGAAGTCCGTCCATTCCTGAACCTGACGGAAGTTCTGGGCGAGCAGTGCTGGCCTGTTTTCTTCGCTCCTGGTGGAACTGGACCGAGGCCATCTCTGACGACGCGTTCCCTAGTCTAGGCTTAAGGGCTTATACTCTGCAGGGGCTGCGCGGAGTCTTTTTAGTAATTCGAACCGGTGTTCCCAGATCGCGGTGACTGTTAGCATCCGACCAAGGACAGAGCGCAGGGTTTGAAGCAGAAAGTGCTTTATCACCTCTGACACTTAATTTAAGTCCCTTGGATTGAAAATCCCCCACGTAGCCTAGAAAAGCAGCAGCCGTCTTGCCCGTCACTGTGAGACCCAGCAAAGACAAGTGTCCTCTCCCAGGGAGGACACGTCGGGCCTAATGCCGGCTCAGCTACGACAGGACTCTCGTGCCTCACGGTGGTGTTGGCCTCTTTGTCTTTTCTCGCTCCTGGCAGATGGAGAACCGAGGTCCCAGAGAGGTTCCAGAGCGTACAGGGCACACCTACCGTTAGAGCTCAGGCCTCCGGGGTCTCAGACCCTTGGAATCCCTGTGGGTCCCGAGCCAGACCTTTGCTTCGGTCACCCCGAGCTCATTCGTCCAGGCCCGAGGCAGAACACAGCAGTGGCTTCTCGAACGTGAATGTGCATTGGAATCACCTGGGACTCTCGTTAAACTGTAGATTCCGACTCAGGAGGGCCTGGGCGCCTTCTTTCCTTGCAAGCTTCCTGGGGGTGACAACACGGCCGGCCCACGGACTGCACTTTGAGAAGCAAGAGAACAGGGCAGGCCCCTTGTGAAAGGCAGTGATCCAAGCCAGTAGGAAGGGGCTTTCTAGCAACAGGGCAGATCTGTGGCTATAGCCGAAAGGACCTTAGCATTGCCAGGTCCCCGCTCCGCGGGGAGTCGGGGAGAAGAGAGCTTCTGGGGCAAGATAGTCACACACACGCGCACACACACGCGCACACGCGCGCACACACACGTGCATGCCGGGAGGATGTGGCAATTACCAGTCTTTAAAAAGGCCTTTTCGTATCTTCCTTCTTACTGCCAGCAGCAGAGGGACAACAGGAGTCCACGAAAAGCCCCTGTCACGGAGGGGGAAACCACAGTGCCCTTGCATAGCCTTGCAGATACTCATTCCAAAAGCGTTTTTCTCCCCCTGCATTTGGAAGAATCCAATTTAGTCTTGATTTTGCCCGTGTGGATGTGTGACTTCACTTCCTAGTCATTCTTAGCATTCTCCGGCTCGCGGTCTCCTTCCTTACCCGTGAGCGCGTGGGGCCATCCTAATGCTGTTCCCTTCCCTGCCTTATGTTTTCATAAGCTCTTGTCTGTTGGTCGTCTCCACTGAACACTCGTGTCTACCTCGGACAAGCATGCTGGAGAGTTGTGCGTAAACAGGATCTCCACGTAAACCGGATGGGAAGGGAACGGCAGAAGAGGCAGAATATGTGAATTTTATATGAGAGTCACACGGTTTTCTTTTAGGCTCGGGGCACCTGGGCGAATATGAGTTTTGTTTTCCAGGCCGCGTGAGGATCGCTGAATTTACTGCTTCGCTCCAGACCCTCGCTTGCCCTTTCCGCGTCCCTGTGTGCTGTCGTTAATAATATAACCTCACTGGACGCCTCAAGAGGACAGAAACACTCAGATAGGATTACTGTGACTCAAGGGACACATAAAAGTTGAGAGTGTCATTCACAAGGGAGCGCTTAGATTGTTTAATAGTTCCTTCGCGTGTCATAGTTTCGCGCTGCTGTGGAAGCGACCGAACAGCAGTTTTAGGGGTTACTGGTAAAAATGAGTCACTGAAACACCTGTTCCTCTTTCTTCTAGCTTCTTCTCTTGACAGCCTTGCCGCTAACGTAAAGGTAATTGTAGAAGTAGCGTTTGTAAGATGATTTATCTCCAGCTTCTAATGTCAGTTATCTGCACTCCCCAACGCGGGGGGGCGGGGAAGGACATGTCGAGCAGGTGCTGACAATTGTGGAGTTGCTGGAGTTTCACTAGCATATAAGAGACACCCAGGCGCCCCTGCGGCCGCTCTGCCTTGGTTGCTCTGTTCCCCTCATAGAAGCCTTTTCCGTTTGTAGAATGAATCACCAATGTCGGTAGCCCCGGTACCTATTTTACCAGTAGGTATTTTTATTGTGTCTTTTTTTCCCCCCAATCAAATACTTTTTATAATACATAGAGGTGGTAAACCACTTGCTCTGGAAGTTTGGTTTGTCAGGGTGAAGGGCTCACCCTTCTATGTTACAAGGTGAAAATAGATGTAGGCAGAGAAATGCAGTCTACCGAGCTTTTGAGGCCATGCCTTTAACGATTGTATTTAGAAAATTATATCCTTGCCGAACCCGGTAATCCCTTATCCCCTCAAATCCAAGTCCGGAGCGGGGGTTTGTTTTGGCTTGTTAATATGCGCCAAACGTGCAGACTTTCGGTTCTCTCGCCCTTGCCCTTGGCTCCTGAGCATTTTGTTCCCAGTGTCGCCTCCTCCTGCCGCTCTTTTACTGCAGGAGCTCCTTGGGGCAGGGACTCGGTTAGCTCGCCCCCTTCCTCCCCCCACCCACCCCCAGCCCTAAAGTAAGCAGATGAAAGCAAAATCATAACGAAAGAATAACGCGCATTGTCACTTAGGTTATCAAAGAGCCCGATGAACGCATTATTTTAAGGAAAGAGTCACCATCACCTTTAGAGTCAAGTAAGTTCGGAAAACCGTCGCCCGTTTACAGTAACCAAGGAGATGCTGATTTCCACCTGGAAGCTTCCTTTGCCGCCTACCAGGATTCCAGATCTCCCAGCCCTCTTCTGGACCAGCCCCTTCTCCGAGAAAGGTCAGCGGCCAGCGCCCGTCTCTTCGCTCGAAGAGCGGGTGGGGGTCCAGCGGGGGCACAGCCCGGTCGCTTCATCAGGGCGCTTCCCGAGGAGGGCTCCGCGGGTGAGGTGAAGAGTCACCGTTTCTTTTCAGATCTTCCCAGAAGGAAGGAGTGAGCCTTTTCTCCTGCCTCGGGAAAACAGATCTCAGAATGTTTGTTGAAAATGGGACAGACGGCAAACTTGGCGTAGATACTATTTATCTATCCGTTTTTATCTTTCATAAGTTTACACCCTCAAGATTTGATTTCTTATTTTTTTTTATAATTTTTTTTAGCGTTTCTTTATTTTCAAGAGAGAGTGAGAGACAGAGTGCGAGCTGGGGAGGGACAGAGAGAGATAGAGGTGCAGAATCCAAAACAGCTCCAGGCTCTGAGCTGTCAGCACAGGGTCCGATATGAGCCTTGAACCCACGAACTGTGAGATCATGACCTGAGCCGAAGTCAGACGCCCAATGAACTGAGCCACACGGGGGACTCCAAGAGTTTGATTTCACCAGTATAAAAGTGCTCACTATAGAAAGTTGGGAAATTCCAGAAAAGAAAAGAAAAAAAATCACGCATAGTCCTGCCACCCAAAGACAAGAATTATTAACATGTAGGTGTATTCTCTCTCTTTCTAGACGTGTTTTCTTGGTTTATTTATATGATTGCTACAAATAATGAAACCCCCTGTCATCGAACTTTTCTGGTAGGCAGGCCAGAAATTGAGAGGCAAAACTGTATTTTCCAAATCACAGTCGTTAGTGAGATAACCAGCCTTCCAGTTGGCCTGGGACTTCACACACTAAAGTCCTACATTCGAGAAAACACCTTCCTCCCAGGCAAACCAGGACACCGTGGTCACCTTAACGTCGGGAAGTGGCACTGAAGATAATATTTTTAAGACAGGTTTAAAAAATGAATAGTTGACATATTACATTATATTAGTCTCAGGTGTACAACAAACGTCATGATTCTATATTTGTATGTATACTGCGAAATACTCACCGCAGTAAATCCGGTGTACACCTGTCGCCATGCATAGTTACAGAGGTTTTTTCTTGTGATGAGAACTCGGGATGTTTTTTCTCTCAGCAACTTTTTTTTTTTTAATGTTTATTTTTGAGAGAGAGAGACAGGGCATGAGCAGGGGAGGGGCAGAGAGAGAGAGGGAGACACAGAGTCTGAAGCAGGCTCCAGGCTCTGAGCTGTCAGCACAGAGCCCGACGAGGGGCTCGAACTCAGAAACCGCAAGATCATGACCTGAGCCGAAGTCAGACGCTCAACCGACTGAGCCACCCAGGAGCCCCTCTCAGCAACTTTTAAATATACAATATGGCATTAACTCTAGTTGCCATGCTGTCCGTTACATCCCTAGGAGTTATTTTATTATCGTTGTTTTTAAATGTTTACTTATTTTTGAGAGTGAGAGAGAGTGAGCAGGGGAAGGACACAGAGGGAGAGAGAGAAAATCCCAAGCAGGCTCCGAGCTGTCAGCACAGAGCCCGACGCGGGGCTCGAACTCAGAAACCGCAAGATCATGACCTGAGCTGACGTCGGATGCTTAACCGACTGAGCCCCCCAGGCGCCCCTGGAAACACTAACACTGAAGACCTTTCTCCTGATCTCTGAGAACCTGCAGCTTAGCGGAGGATGTAAAAACAAACATGACTACAGAGAGCTTTCTACAAAGGCAGGAGTTAGAGAACAGTGTAGACCAAATGTTCTCAGAGTATGAAGGAGGAGGAAGGAATGCTTCATGGAGGAGGGGGTGTTTCCATGTGGGCCTTGAGGGGAGGGGATTGGATTCTGCTAGAGTTAATGGAGCGGGGGAGGGATTGGAGGTGAGAAGCCACAGGCCACTGGCAGCTTCTAGAAGTTAGAGCAGCTTGCGGGAATGGTGAGTGCCAAGGCTGAGGGTCTGAAGGAACTTGGAGGCCAAGCTAAGGAGTTTAGGCTTTGTTGGAAGGCAGTGGGAGCTTTTTCAAGTTCATTGTCAGGAGTTAGGACACTGGAGTGTAGGACGATGGCTCTGGCTGCACCTCTGATGAATCAGGAAATTCTGTGTGCCCACAGTCACTCTAAATGGAGAACTTTAGAACTAATTGAACTGTGAATTTGTACAACACAGTCATGGAGGGGCCATCTGGTTTGCCCAGGACCGTCCGGGGTTTATTATACATTAATTAAAGAGAATGATTTCAACATATTGCTAAATTTCTTTAGGAATTTTTTGAAAATAATGTTTGTGCTTTTTTTCAATCCTAGCATAGATTTTTTTTAATGTTTATTATTTTTGATAGAGAGAGAGTGAGCACAGCAGGGGAGGGGCAGAGAGAGAGGGAGACACAGAATCCGAAGCAGGCTCCAGGCTCCGAGCTGTCGGCACAGAGCCCGACGTGGGCCTTGCAACCACGAACCATGAAATCATGACCTGAGCCGAAGTCGGACGCTTAAACCAACTGAGCCCCCCAGGTGCCGCTCCCTGCCTCTCCAATTTCAGACATTAGCCAAATCATGACAAAATGTCAGTGGGTGAATGGTATAAAATGGACCCCAAATGTATGTAAATGGGAGAGGGGACCGAGGGGGGCCTTTGCTGAGAAATCAGTGATTGCACTGAGCTCTGAAGGTGGGTCGGGGTTAACGGGGAGTGGGGATCGGGGTGGGGGTGGCAGCGTCCCAGGCCCGAGCAGCGCCAGCGCATGCGGAAGGGAGAAAATGCCTCCTACGTGAGGACCCGAGAGGCACCCTAAGGTATGTGGTTAGGTTGGGGTCCGCGCGGCCTTAAGTAAATGAAATAATAAATTCCAGTGCGCCCGGGTGGCTCGGTCAGTCGGTTAAGCATCTGACTCTTGATTTTGGCTCCAGTCATGATCTCAGCGTTCATGAGATGGAGCCCTGTGTGGGACTCTGTGCTGACAGCAGAGCCTGCTTGGGGTTCTCTCTCTCTCTCCCTCTCTCTCTGCCCCTCCCTGACTCACATGCACGCACACTCTCTCTCAAAATAAAGAAACATTAAAAAAAATCCTCATGGTGGCAAACAACTGGGATTCCATTTCATGTTAAACATTGGCGGATTAAATTTTTCAACATGAGGAGCGCCTGGTGGCTCAGTCGGTTAAGCGGCCGACTTCGACTCAGGTTATGATCTCACGGTCTGTGAGTTCAAGCCCCGCGTCGGGCTCTGTGCTGACAGCTCAGAGCCTGGAGCCTGCTTCGGATTCTGTGTCTCCCTCGCTCTCTGCCCTTCTCCTGCTCACGCTCTGTCTCTATGTCTCAGAAAGAAATAAACGTTAAAAAAATTTTAAAAAATGAAAATTTCAACGTGAACGCAGGATTTATCCTGTAGCGGAATATCCGAAATGCGCAGTAAAGCACAAAGGAGAAAAGAACCCCTCGCAGCCACCCACCAAACACAGGCCGTTCTCAACACCGCGGTCGTTCTGACTCGTCGTCCGTGTGTATCTTAAGCAGAGGGGGTAATAGACACTGAAACCACACCGCGTATCCACGTCGCATGGTGCTGCGGCTTTCTTACCGTTAAGCTGTGAGCACCCGCCCGCCGTGTTCTGTATTCTAGAGTATCCCTTCTAGCAGCGGTGTCACACTCTGACCTGCTTCGTGTTCCGGGCAGGTTCCACCTCTATTCTCAGTCCACTTGGAGGAGGATCCACGAAAGGGTGTGCAGCCTTCTGACATCCCACAGAGCTCAGCAACACCTGAACAAGGTAGGGCTTCCGAGGAAACAAAATCGCTGACCAAGTAACGCGGGAACTGGGACCTACAGTCTCCGACGGGGGTGTGGGGGAGGCAGACATGAATCAAGTAACCGTAGAAATGAAATTATGATACTTACCAAGGAGGATGCATGGTGTCCTGAGAGCCTACGAAAGGAGGTATTGATGTGGTTGGGAATCAGGGCGGGCTTCCCTGAGGAAGAGACGCAGGAGCTCCCGTCCGATCCCTGAGCAGCAGCTACTTTGCAGCTCAGCATGCACCAGGCAGAGGTCCGGCTTCCTGGGGGAGCACGGTCCCCTCGAGGCCTGAGGGAGCACCTCTCACTGGTCGGAAGCACCGCCCCGTGGACCGTGCACAGGAATCCGAGTCCAGGGCAGATTGTGGTCTGGGAGAAGATTTTAAAAGTGAATAAAATGTTTTGCCTGTCCTACGTACGGGGTGCGGGGAATGCTTCTAACCCTTAGACAGATATACCCAGTACTCTGTCTACTGCAGAGTGCAGCAACGGGCCAAGCAACCGTGTCCAAATAATTCCAATGAGAGGTTAACGGTGCCCCCGGCGGTTGGATTTAATGACACCGTGTAGTAGTCGAAGTGGTCATCTTGAGTTACACACTGGCATATTCTAGGTTTACAGGATGACACTCAAATGAATATTGGGGCACCTGGGTGGCTCAGTCGGTTAAGCGTCCAACTTCAGCTCAGGTCATGATCTCATGGTTTATGGGTTCGAGCCCCGCGTTGGGCTTTGTGCTGACAGCTCAGAGCCTGGAACCTGCTTTGGATTCTGTGTCTCCCTCTCTCTCTGCCCCTCCCCCATTCGTGCTCTCTCTCTCTCTCTCTCTCTCTCTCTCTCAAAAATAAATAAAAACATTTAAAAAAATAAAAAAACAAGTAAACGAATATTGATTTTCATGGAGAGGGTTATGAAGGAACCTTTCATAGGAAAGGAATCCCTTCAGAATGTAAAAAGAAGGAAAGGAAGGGAGGAAGGGAGGGAGAAGAAAAAGAAGGAAAAAAAAGAAAGTCTCTGCATGTATTTATATACATAGTAAACCCCACGGATGGGGCATGCTTGGGTCATAGGCCTCTTTTTTTTTTTTTTTTTTAAGTAAGCTTCATGCCCAGTGCAGAGCCCATGTGGGGGGTTTGAACTCATGACCCTGAGATCGAGACCTGAGCTGAGATCAGGGGGCACTTGCCTCACCGTCTGAGTCCCCTGGGCACCCCCCGCCCCCAGGCCTCTTCGATGCAGTGTCCTTGATCTGTGACCCCGCGAGTGCTGCAATTGCCGGGTGTGTTTTCATTACAGGAATACCCTCTCTCCGAAACAGAGTATGTCCTTGAAAGACCAAGTTACCCACTGAAGAAATACCCAGAGCATGAAGAGAGATATTTTTAAGCTGCTGTCTTCTGTAAGTGAGCAGCTTCAGTGCTGTTTCTTGTTTTGACTTGCTTAAATAATTTCCGGCCGTCAACACGAAACGACGAGAAAATGTGGTGGACAGGAGGCAGGGCGGAGACCTAAGAACCGCGTTCCTCTTCCACGGGGTAGAAGCACAGCACGCGTGTCTGTGGTCTGCTAGCCCTGTCTCTGTCTCTGTCTCTGTCTCTCTCCCCTCGCTCTCACCCTCTTATTTAACGGTACCTCGTTTAGCTCTAGGCTCTCTTTCCTGCCGTGGGGCCTTTGCACATGTTGCCCTCCATCTAGAATACTGCTTCCTGGTCTTGCTTGGGTCACTTCTATTCATCCTTTGGTCTCATGACCAAAAATGGTATCCAAGGACACCTTTTTCGCACTCTGCACTTTTCTTTCGTCAAGCATGGCACAATTTGTTGTTATATTTTTATATGGGTTGATTGTTTTATAAGGGGTTGATTGCCCCTTCTTACTTGCACGAAACCTTCCCAAGGTCAGGGACTTTTGTCTCTCCTGCTCACTCTTTTATAGCCAGACTTTGGCACCCGACAAGCGGCAGCCCATTTACAGTAGGTGCATCCAACCGCGTGTACGAGGTGTGTGTCCCGAGCAGGCCCCTGCCCCCAGCGCCACCCCCTGCTACCTTCCTTGTCCCAGATCAGCCTCCCCTGTGGTTGCTGCTCGGTAAGTGTCCCTTTATGAGTGAGTGTTGAATGAGGCGATGAGGCAACTCTGGGATTCAGGTATATGGGAAGTAGTTGGCCATGTGGTGGGGTGAATTCTCTTCCTTTCCTTTCCTACCTGGGCCTAGAATTAGAGTAGCTCTTCCTTATGAAGTGGGTCCTGAGTGTCAGGAACTGGTCCGAACACTCGGCCTGCATTAGATGAGTGAGTGTCTAATCCTCACAGCGGCCCTATGAAGTAGGTTCTGTCAGGAGTCCCATTTCCAGATAGGGAAACTGAGGCACGGGGAGATTAGGTGCTATGCTCACGGTCATGGCCAGTGAGTGGTGTGGCTGGGAATGTGAACCTGGGTGGTCCAGCCTCAGCAGCCGTGCCTTGAGACCATTCCATTTGGTGGCCTCCCCAAACCTAGAGTGTGTGGTAGGGGAGCCCTGGGGAGAAAGGCCAGAGCCCTTGGGAATCTAAGCAGAGTCTGCGGACGGCGCCCTTGAACAGTCCCTCGAGGCCCCTATGTGGTGGTGTTATGTCGTCCCTAGCATGCTAGCAACATCAGAATAATTCTGAGTCTTTTTGAACCATAAAGGAGTCTGGGATGATACGCTAGGTTTTCACTCTAGTTGGGCTCCAGAAAATCTGGCTCCAGGGTCACTCATACTTTAGGGCACAAGTCACCTTGTTCTCCCCCCACACCCCCTCCAAACTCCCGGGCTGGCCAGGACTCACAGCCTTCAGCACCGAGGAGTGGGGAGGACGGCTCGGTAAGAGCCCGTTCTCCAAGCTTCTACCTCAGAACGTTCTGCTTGGTGGATTAAAGGATGGATTCTGGGCCACTTTCTCTCCAGTCGCCAAAATAGTCATCTTGGCATTTATTAGGCAGTTATGCGGAACAGGGCCCACGTAATTACCGCACGCCAAGTGGTGTTGGCTGTCAACGTGAGTGACATCAAGTTCCATAAAAGCAGCTGCTATGTGGATGCTGACGGGAGGGGAGAGTGAAGGGAAGGGAAAGAAATGAGTAACTTCTCCGAAAGTGGGTTTCCTTGGGGCGCCTGGCTGCCTCAGACTGGTAGAGTGTGTGACTCTTAATCTTGGGGTCATGAGTTTGAGCCTCATGTTGAGGGTAGAGTTTACTTAAAAAGGAGGAAGGAAGGAAGGAAGGAAGGAAGGGAGGGAGGGAGGAAGGGAGGAAGGGAGGAAGGAAAGAAGGAAGGAAAATAGGTTTCCTTCAAAACACAAATTCCCACCCAGTGATTTGGAATATTCTCCTAAGCCTTCTCTGTAAGCCCTCCATACCACTCCCCGGTCACCCCCACTGTTTGGGTCATGCGTTCCTGGGGAGGGAGGCAGGGGTCCTGGAGGGCTGTGTCAGTGAAACTGTTCATGGTTGCAGAGAAACACAGATGACTTTGGCTCGTCTTAAGCAAACAGGGCATGTATTACAGGGGTGGGGGGGAATCTCGGTGAACCCAGGGAGGCTCCAAACAAGCAAGATCAGGCCACCAAAATAGGACAGCTAGAGCCCCCCCTCCCCCACAGTCCCGGAGAGGAGCATCCTCAGAAGACCCCGTGGGCTCCCACTGCCTGTCCCCAACCTCGCTTTCCTCAAGGACCGTCTCCTGCTCAGATCTCCGATTCTTACCGTTTGCCTTGGCCACTGCTGCTCTTTGGCTGTTGATCCGCTGTCCCCCTCCTGGGTTCCTAGTGATCTCGAGCCTGGGGGGAAGGAAACAGTAGATTCCTACCACAAAAGGGCCAGCGATTCTTGACCCAGAAACAGTGAATCCAGTCGTCTGACAAGGAAACAGGTGGAAGAATTGGGTAGAGGGGGTTGGAATACATCTGTTTCTCCTTATTCTGGATGATTTGGAACTTGGTACTTTTGGTATAAAACAGATTATCCCTTGTGTACTTTAAAATGGTTAAAATTGTATAAACCGTGACTGTAAAGTTTTGTGTTATGTGAATTTTGCCACCAAAACAAAACAAAACAAATTTCATGTACTGCTCCCTGCCCCCTCCCCGATTATCCCTAGTTCGCTTGGAAGGTGTCTGGCACGTGCTCACTGAGGGTCCACTTCCAAGGCCGAGCTTACGGGGCTGTCCCCTGTGACGCCTCCTGGTCCCTCAGGTGCACTCGGGCCCCCTGCCCTCTGCCGCCGAACGAACCTCCACGCAGCACCTCACTCCTGCAGCCGTGTATTATAGTCGGTTTTCCATGTGAAAACCCTCCCAGGAAGGAGACAGAGACTGACCAAACGGCACCAGCTCCGACCCACAGAATGTTCCGGCACCATGGCTGCTCCGGAGCAGGGGCCAGTCCACTGGGAATGCTTCCAGCCAGAGGGTGGGCAGGGAACCCAGGCCTCACGTCCTCAGACACAGATAAAACAGTAGCACAAAAACCTCTCCGAAGCTGAAGAACAGCAGGGCGCCTGGGCGGCTCAGTCGGTTGAACGTCCGACTCTTGATTTCGGCTCAGGTCATGATCTCACTGTTCGTGAGATCAAACCCCGTGTCAGGCTCTGTGCTGACAGCCTGCTTGGGATTCTCTCTCCTCCTCTCTCTGCCGCTTTTCCATGCTCTCTCTCTCTTTCAAAAATAATAAATGTTAAAAACCATTAAAATAATAGCAAAACGGAAATAAAACAAGAAACAAGAAACAGGACAAAAATGAATGAAAATGCTGGTTTCTAATCTGTCTCAGCTTATTAGGCCTCCAGGTCCAAAGACATTGGCTGGCATGGCTTCCAGCCTCACATTGTCTACACTGGCAGGCAGGAGCGAGTTTACTCCCTGTCACAGGGGCCCCTTTACCCCTCTTACAACCAAAGCAGAAAGCGAACCAGTGTACAGATGGCCAGTTCCAACCTTGGGGGCCCCCCCCTATGTGGTCACCGGCTGCTGAGGGACGTGTCATCCGGTGGCTCACGGGGATGGGAGCAACGGCTAACGACCCACTTCCCTCCGTCCCAGGACCTCTGGTCTTGTCAGTCTGATGGACCACACAGTGGTGGCCGTGCACCCCGGTCCCTGGAGCGGCAGTCCTCAGCGAGCGTCAGAATCAGCTGGGGGGCTCTGAAAAATTCTGATGCCTGGGCCCCGCCCTGGGCCTAACGAATTGAAATGCCTTTGGGTGGTGACTGGAATAGGTGTTTTGTTTTTTTTTTAATTTTTTTAACGTTTATTTATTTTTGAGAGACATAGAGACAGAGTATGAGCAGGGGAGGGGCAGAGAGAGAGAGGGAGACACAGAATCCCAAGCAGGCTCCAGGCTCTGAGCTGTCAGCACAGAGCCCAACGCGGGGCTCGAACTCACAGACCGTGAGGTCATGACCTGAGCCGAAGTCGGCCGCCCAACCGACTGAGCCAGCCAGGCGCCCCTGCAATAGGTGTTTTTATAAATGTTCTTCGAGAGATTCTGGTGCACATTTAGGATTGAGAGTCCTGCAGGCGCCTTGACACGGGGGACTTGGAACACCCCCCTGTCCTCTGCCGGCTCTTCCCGGGCTCCAACATGTGCTCCTGTTCCCCAGAAGAGAACGGATTGGGGCACGAGTAACAGTCCGCTCAGTTTCTGCACGTTCACTCTGTGCCGAGGACTGTGCTCACCCCTCCCCGGAACCCCGAGAGGCAGATCCTCGGCTAATTATCACCCCGATGGGACGCGGGGAAGTCAGGTAACCCGCCCCAGGTGACACAGCTGCTCGGTCAGGTCACCCTCCCGTTGCCCCCCCCACCCCCCGCAGGGAAGGTAGAGGGGGCGCAGGCCCCCACGGGTCCCAGGAAGAGCGACACGCCCGAATTAGGATCGAGCGAAATCACCTTCTTCTCCTCGGTGCTGATCGCTTTCCTTTTTCTCAGTACCACATGCAGCGTGTGACACTTCCGGTTTCACAGGGGAGACCGTAGGAGCATCACGCAGAACTCCCTCGTCGAGTCAGCCGACACCCGCTCCGAGGCCTGAACCGGTTTTGTTACGTGTCTCGATCGCATCGCCAGTGTCTCGCCCCCTTTCCATCAAACCCTGTGCTCAAACTCCTGTACCTAGGTAAGAGTCGTTGATTAAAGTGTTCCCTGCGTGGGGCTCCTGTGTCCTTGTCACGCTGGAAACTCCGTGATCTCCTTTGCGTGCGCGTTGGCTTTGAGCCTGAACTAGGAAAGAGCCGAGGTCGGGGAGCAGGTGCTTCTTATTGGAGGGCACCTGTGCGTGGGCTTCGAACAGCGTCCGGACGCCTTTGCGGGCGTCCTTATTTGTGCCCGCCGATGTGTTCTTGACAATTTTATTTTATTTTTTAAGTTTGAGAGAAAGAGAGAGAGGGAGAGCATCCCAAGCAGGCTTCACGCCTTCAGCGCGGAGCCCAGTGTGGGGCCCACACTCACGAACTGTGAGATCGCGACCTGAGCCGAAACCAAGCGTTGAATGCTTACACAACCGAGCCACTCAGGTGCCCCTCTTGAGAAGTTTAAAAAATGTTCCCTTCCTTCCCCCTCCTTCCATCCCTATCCTCCTCCTCTCCCCCTGCCCTCTCTCTCTCCTTCCCTCCTTACCTTCCCAGTTTACATTTTACTTGAACTAGAGGAAGCTGTTATTTAAAAGAATCACCCGAAAAATCCTCCAGGAAAAAACGGTCAACTTGATTTTCTCTCTTTGGTAAATCAGGGTGTTGTTGTGTGTTCTTTTTAATAATGTTTTTTTCTTAACGTTTATTCATTTTTGAGAGACAGAGCACATGTGGGGGAGGGGCAGAGAGCAAGGGAGACACAACCGGAAGCAGGCTCTGGGCTCCGAGCCGTCAGCACAGAGCCCAACACGGGGCTCGAACCCACGAACAGGGAGATTATGCCCTGAGCCGAAATCGGATGTTCAACCACTGAGCCACACAGGCGCCCCGTTTGTTTGTTTGTTCGTTTGTTAGTATTAGGCTTGATTTACATGAAGTCCACTGAAATCTTAGGAAGGGAGGGAGCGTTCCGTCAGGAGAATTCAGATCCCGCTCTACAGGGTCACTTTCTAGGACACATTTGGAAGAGGAGGCTGATTTCTTTGGATTATAGTTGTTTTTTTTTTTTTTAATTTTCAACGTTTTCATTTATTTATTTATTTTGAGACACATAGAGCGTGAGCAAGGGAAGGGCAAAGAGAGAGAGGGAGACACAGAATCTGAAGCAGGCTCCAGGCTCTGATGAGCCGTCAGCACAGAGCCCGACGTGGGGCTTGAACCCACACACCGTGAGATCATGACCTGAGCTGAAGGTGGCTACTCAATTGACTGAGCCACCCAGGCGCCCCCTGGATTATAGTTTAAACCATCGTTCTCTCCCCTACCCTCCCCCTTGTTTCCAGCAGTGCTTCATAAATTTATATGAGGAATGAATCCTTCCCCAAATATTTCTCTGCAAGAGCTACTTTAAGTAATACGTTCTGCAGATATGACTGCCAAAAGCAGATTTGAAATGATCCAGAAGGGCGCCCCCTGGTGAAACGTTCACACAGCCTTCGGGAGCATCAGGAGAACAGCGCTGGGCGGGGGCGGGGCCGGAGGCTCCTGCGTCTTCGCGGGGACAGGCCCAGAGCCCAGGGACCTGGAAATGCCAACCACGGTCTTTCCTTCAAATTAGAAGCTGGCGTTTTCCTCTCCCAAACCCTACATCGCTTTTAGTTTTTACCGGATTCGGTGAGAGCCACGTTTCCGTTTCTCGTTAGGACCACTGGAATTGGTTCGTGTTGGGTAAATCGGCAAAACAACATTAATAATTAAAGGAGAAAAAGGCCGACAAAAAAACAATAAAACGAAGCTCATTTGTTTATTCTCTTCTCGGACTTTCAGCCAAGTGAAGGTGTGTATGTTACAACGAGCATTTCACTGGCCTTCGAAAACAGCCAGCGTGCTGAAAGTTACACCTGCTTCTGTGTTCTGGATGTGTCTGAGACTTACAGCTGCCCGTTTGTTATTTTGACGTCTCAGGAGTCATCAAAAAGAAAAAATAGTGTGTTACACGAAGGCTGTGGCACAATCCTCGGAAAAAGGCCGCTTACCAAGCGTGTAAGCAGCCGGAGGAAGTCACTTGTAGGGAACTGGTGTCTCATGGTGGTTAGCGCTCAGATACACACGGTGACGCTCACCCTTCAGTTTTCCTGAAGTGGTGTGAGCATGACTCCTTGAGTCCATTTAGGGAGAAGCTCTTCGGGGTGCCTGGGGGCCTCAGTCGGTTAAACATCCGACTTCGGCTCAGGTCATGATCTCATGGTGTGTGAGTTCGAGCCCTTCGTCGGGCTCTGTGCTGACAGCTCAGAGCCTGGAGCCTGCTTCAGGTTCTGTGTCTCTTTCTCTCTCTCTCTCTCTTTCAAAAATAAAATAAACATTAAAAAAAAAACCCTTCAATCCCCATTCTTAAATTTTGTTTTCACATCAACCTTTTTTTTTTTTCTCTGCTAACTATTGTTTATTCCTACTTTGCCCTTTTATTTCTCAAGGAATTATTTCCATTTTGAGGAATCATACTGGGGCCAGGATTGCCTTTGAGGTGTTCTGCTTTTGGAGGTTGTAATAATGTTGTTGGGGTCCTCGGATCGTCCCCAAAGACCACGAGACACGTATGCAAAGGCAAGAGCGTTCACTGAGATTCCAGCATGCTGGGTCAGCCACTCCATAAAATGTCGGCGAGGAGAGGAGCGCGCAGGCTCTTTTTAAGCACATTTAGGCGCCAAGTCCAAGGCGGGAAACAGGTGTCTCTATTTGGGGGGTACGAGTGCTCTAAGGATTGGTCCGGGCTGGTCTGGTGAGGGGCGGAGCCTGATTGATTGGTCCATCTTCTACTTCCTAGTGTTTTGGAGCAGGAAGTGGTTTAGGGCCGCCCCTTCTGTCCGGGACCCCTCGATGTGAAGGATTTTGCAACGGACTGGGATTTCTTCGGGAAGACCCGCGTCATCAAAGATGATACAAATTCCCACCCGCCTTGCCTCCATTTATTATTTCCACTCTGACTTTCACCGTGGCAGCTCTCCCAAAGCCCGGACGGCAGTTTACAAGCTGAGGTCCGGGTTTGCAGAGGCTCCGGGGAAAATCTCCGTGGCGGAGCCGGGCCCCTCCCCGCCAGAGCCACCGCACAAAGCGGCAGTTCCCTAAGGCCGCCTGGCTGCCCCAAAGGTGGCTGAAACTTCAGACCCTGCGTTAGGAATAAGATTTTAAAAACGAGAGTCTCCGTGACACGTTTAACATAGAAGGTGGTGGGTTTTACGTGCGTAACTGGAGAGGAGTGCGGAGTCGGCGTGCAGGTGACAGGGTGACCCCCCGCCCCTGAGTGCCTGGGCGCCGTTCCTAGTGGCCGGGACTCGACTCAGTGATTCCCTTAACGGAGGCCGGAGGGCCGGCAGTGCGGGTGCCGGGGAAAGGGCTCTGGCCCCGGTGGGACTGCTGAACCCCCCAGCCCAGCTGTCCTTCTCTGAATCGAGGACCCAACCCAGCCCTGCCCCCCCCACCCAGGGAGGAGCCCTGCTGACAGAGGGGCCGCACCCCCTCTCCGCCTCTCCCCCTCCCCAGCTCCGTCTGCTCCATCCGCCCCTCTGCACGGAGCCCGGGGGCAGCTGTAGTCATTTCGTTCATCAGACGAAGGAGCCAATGGTTACTTTCGCCTTCGGAGCTAGGCAATCGGGCAGAAACAGGGTCAGGCCTGTGCGGGCGGGTCATTTCCAGCATGGGTCTGTGGTCGACGCTTCTCTAGCCGAGTGCGGAGCTCCCGGTCTGAAATCTTCCCTTCGGGATTCTGTGTCTTTTCCAGTGACCCTCCGGCAGCCCCGTAAGTACGTGTTTTCCTTGTCTTTAGTTTAAAAGCACCCCGTGGCCCGCGATAGAATATCCGTCTTCCGCCTCCACCTGTAAGAGTCACCTGCTGGCCTCATCTGCTCTCCGGGGCCCTGCGGTGACCACGGCTCTGCCTCCGACGAGACAGAAACAGGATGTGTGGCTGGGCGGGCTTTGCGTGGGAGTGTCGCTTGGGGTGGGGGGAGGGGAATCTTCATTTCAACCCCAGGAACTCCAAGGCTCCGCACAGAGGGCCACCGTGGCCTGCCTCAGCTGTGGCGAAGGGGACCTGGGGGCTGTGCGACTGCCGAGACATCAGGATCGGGACTTTAAAGGGCGGAGGGGAAGAGAGACCCCCAGCAAGGTAGAGAGTTTGCTCTGAGGTCAGGGAGTTGAAGGACACATGTCTTCTTGGTCTTGGGCCTCTGGCTTGTGAGCGGCGGGGATGCTTCTGACCCAGCCAGGCTGCGTAACCGCGGGTCCCGCTTAGCTTGGAAGGGTGTGGAGGGTGATTTGGTCTAGCTTCTTCCACAGAGGAGGCCAGGACAAAGGCAACAGTCTTTATTTCTTTTTAACTTATGTTAGCGAACGAGCAAGGTAGGGGCAGAGAGAGAGGGGGACAGAAAATCCCAAGCAAGTTGCGTGCTGTCGGCACGGAGCCTGACGTGGGGCTGGAACTCACAAACCGTGAGATGGCGACCCGAGCTGAAACCGAGAGTCCAGCACTTATCCGACTGGGTCCCCCAGGTGCCCCTCTGGCATTTTTTCATTCCTTTGTGTGGTGCCTCGGTTGGCCAGCTGGATCACGTGCTCCCCGCGGGCCCTCCGGTGAGGGCTCCGCAGTGAGAACACCTGCGTTCGAATCCTGCTTCTGCCGTTTGCTGGGCGACAAACTGGGGCAAAAAGGGACTGAGAATCTCTGGATCTCAGGGTCCTTCTGTGTGTGATGCAGGCAGTTACAGTGCCTACTTGAAACCGTCGCAGTTGTAAGCAGATGAGTGAACACATTTAAAGCCCTTTATATCCGCGCCCGGTGCAAGAGAAGTCTCCACAAGCGCCCGTGTTGCTGTTTGCGCCCCACTGACTTAATTGAGGAAGGCGTTGGGTCTCCCCCCACTTTGTTTTGCTAAGGATACTGAGGCTCCAAAAAGCCAGAGTGTCGGAGCCGGTTTCCAAACCCTGGTCTGCTTTGTCTCTAAACCTCGTATTCTGTCTCCCACCTCCCACCACCCTGGTGGCTGTCACCTGATTGTCCCCGAGGCTGGGCGTACCGGGTAATACAACCGAAGGAAAAGGAAGAAAAAAACCGAACTCAGAACCTTTCCGTAGAGTGGCAGGGCAGCTAAGGTCTCTTGACAGAAGTCGGAACGAGGCTAACCGCTTCTCGCTGAGGCCGACGGGAGATGCTTTCTGCTCTTACTTCCTGTCACTGGAATGTTATGTTTGTAAATCGCCTTTTTAGGAAGCCAGCTCCCTTCTTCTGTCCCCAACCAAATATCCCTGTTCCTTTTCCTCCGGGAACTGACACCTAACTCAAATTGGTTGCCTTGAACTGAGGTTAGTACCACACCTGTCTCGGTGGGATGACCTCCAGGGACCGACCATGTGTCCTGGGAGGCGTCGCTGGAAGTGCCGGCGTTGTGGACGGGGGGGGGGGGGGGGGGGGGGGGGGGGGGGGGGGGGGGGGGTGGGGGGGGGGGAGGGGGGGACGATGGAACTCCCTGCCCTGGCAGTTCATCGGCCGCTGCACCGGGCGGTCCGGCGAGGGCCACTGATGGCGTCCTTGGCGCGTTGGTTCAGGCTGCCTCCCAGCCCTGACGGTTCACTGACTTGATTCCACAGTCTCGTATGGAATCCCTCAATTTGTACTAAGCTCCGACTGTGTGCTCAGTATTGGCCTGTGCCCCGGGGGTGAGGCGGGGGCAGGGGTGAGCTGTGGAAAGAGCGTAAGATCCAGCCCGTGCCCTCCTGGAGTCTCCGGAGCTCCTGTGTCGCCAGGACCAGGCAGGAAGCACGGCTGTCAGAAGCGGTGGGGTTTGAAATAACCGTGTGCGATGGGGACCGGTGACACTGGAAGTTGACCCCCACCACCTCCTGCAAGGCATTCGCATTTTTTTTTTTCCAATCTTTCAAGTTCAAATCTCAAACAACAAAAGGCTCTATGGTCACATAAAGCTGGTGTGAAGCCGGATCTTGCCCATAGCCACCTGTTTTGACTTGTATTTAAGAATATCGAATAACATTCAATAGTTTGTGGAACTCAGTCTTATTCTGTCATAATCATATCTCCTACTAATTAAATTCATAAGGCAGTATCCGACTATGGAGCAACATACTGTGACTTTTCTAGGGCCCCTAAGGTGAGAAATAATGGGTTAGAAATGATGAGGTCTTGGGGCCGAGGCCCAAGAATTTATTTTTTGACGCTGAGGAATAGGAAGACCCGGTGGAGAAGAGGTTTGGAGAAAGGAAATTGGAACCTCATGGAAGACGGGTGTGGAGAAGGAGGAGCCATCCTCTGGGGAGACCGCCCGAAGTGTCGTAAATATTAGGGCCGGTATTTTAGCCTTTGTGCTGTAGACAGTAAGAAACCATTAGAATGTGGGGATGGAAAAGCCGACTGTTAGTCTGGTGATCCTTGTTCAGGGTGGTTCGGGGGGTGGGTAGAGGCTGGCGGCAGGGAGGCCGTGTCGAAGCCATTGACGAAGTCTGGAAATTAGGCCCACAGAGTCTGGACAGGGTGGGAGGGTCATGGAGAAGAACGAGGCCATCAAACCTCAGGGTGGGAAGACGCAATCAGGCAGCTTATCTTCATGGCGCTTTCACGGGTGCGTGGGGGGCACGGAGGGGGAGACTGGCTCCTTTAAGAAGGAACCAGCTGGCCTCCGCCGAGGTGCAGAGCGAAGGCGGATTATTTAGTCATCAGGAATGAAGTACTGACTGAGAGAACAATTACTCTGCCAACGTAAGGACACAGTGGCCTTTATACATACGTATACGTGACCTGAGCAAGATGAACTCAGGACTACCTCAAAGGGGAGGCCAAGTCCAAGCTTTTGGGGAGGGATTTTTTTTTTTTCCATGGTGTGTGTTTGGCAGTAGGGCCAGAGGTCATAGCCTGAGCCGAAATGGAGAGTCGGAAGCTCAACTGACTGAGCCCCCCAGGTGCCCCAGATTTTATTCTTTTCATGCCCAAGTAATACTCCAGTGTATGTGTGTGTCTATATACATATATTGAACCTTTTCCATCCATTCATCAGTCGATGATGTCAACATTTGGGCTCTTTGCATATTTTCGGTTACGGATAGCGCGGCTATAAACATCAGGGTGCATGTGTCCCTTCGAATCAGTACCTTTGTATCCTTTGGGTAGGATTGGTATTCTTTACATGTTGGGTAGAATTCACTAGCGAAGCTCTCCAGATCTGAACTTTGTCGGAAGGTTTTCGATTAGCCTTGCTTTCCATTTGCATGGAGTTTTTTAGACACTTTGAGGCACCACCTCAATGGTTGGGAACGTGGGCTCTGGAATTCAGTTTGAGTCCCAGCTGCGTGAACTTGGGCAAATCACTTCATCGCTCTGAGCCCCAGTTCCCTTCTCTGGAAAATGGAAAAGTCGGAAAATAACACCTGCTTGCTGGGGGTGTCGAAAAGGATAAATGCCATCAAGGCTGCAAAAGATTCAGGACAGCGCCAGGCACACAGTTAACGCTTGGTAAGTGTTGGTTATTTGTCTTGAAAATTTTAGGCCACCCCAAACTTGAGTCAGAATTAAAACTCTAGTCTCCTGGCCTTCTCCGGCTGTCGGTGTCTGGTCAAGAAGGTCAACACTTTGGGGCACCTCAGTCGGTCGGGCGTCTGACTTTGGCTCAGGTCATGATCTCATGGTTTGTGGGTTCGAGCCCCGCATCGGGCTCTATGCTGACAGCTCAGAGCCTGGAGCCTGCTTCGGATTCTGTGTCTCCCTCTCTCTGCCCCTACCCCACTCATGCTCTGTCTCTGTCTCTCAAAAATAAATAAAAATGTTTAAAAAAAAAAAGTTCAAGCCCTGCATCGGGCTCTCAGCATTGGGCTCTCTGCTGCTGGCGCAGAATCTCCTTGGATCCTCTGTCCCCCTACTCTCTGCCCCTCCCCTGTTCTCTCTCCTCACGGTCTGTGTCTCTAAAAAACAAATAATAAATAAGCATTAAAAAAAGAAAATCCGCTAGGTGGCCGTCTGCCTGGAACGGTATTGGAGCAAACTTTTCCTTCTGGCCAGAGAGGCACACTCGTCGCAGCCCGAGTCGGCCTTGTTTGCTTTTCTGATTTTCTCATTGACTCCAGGCGGCAATGTTTTCCGGACTCAACTGGCCGCTCCTGACCTAGCAAAAGAGCTTGGAGTCTGTGTGTGTGTGTGTGCTTAATGTGCAGTCGACACGTCCTTGTCTGTCTGAACCTTTCTGGCGAAATTAGGAAATGGAGGCTTAACGTCTAAGCCCAGGGAATTACTAGCCATTTCGTGGTGCTGGGGAGACCAAAAGCCACGTGTCGGGGAAGGATCAGGCCGGTGTTCCTCTTGCTCCCCGGTGTTGCTTCTTATTAATAGCCCAGGTATGAGTTAACACATACCGTGTCAGACCCACCCAGGTTCCTAAGGACCTGGACATTTCATGATCCACTGATTCGTTCTGGAGAAACAGTTTCCCCTCCTGGAGCCTTCAGCTCAGACAAAGCTTGGTGCCGGCCTCCTATTATTCTTGCCAAGCTAAGCGGATGACCTTGGAAACACAAGCACTCCTTAAACGAAAATTACCTGTGAATGCTTGGAGGAAGATCAAAGTCATCTTTGAAATGCACGTGCCTTCAGCGCTCTGTGAGGAAGGCGTGCCCCAGAAAAGAAACAGCACGTTTGCAGTTTGCAGCGAGCGAGGCGGTGGTGCCTTTTCTCCCGTGCCCCGCGGGGACCAAGCACCCCATTCACTTCAGTGGTCTTATCCTCGCCCTGGAAAACCGCCCTGTTTTTCCAGGACGAGACAAAGCAGGTGCCGGGTGGTACCAGGACCTCAGACTCCTCATTTCTTCCCCTTGGCAGCCAGACCTTTGACTCTGAAATTCCCAGATGATGCAACTTTGCATTCCCCAAAAGGCCCGGAAATGAGGAGAGAGGAGGTGACATCCTCATAACCTGGCCGATAGCCGTCCTGAGTCGCGGAGGCCCGGCAGCTCCCTGGGTGGCCAGTGTGTCAGGAAAAGGCAGCTTCTCGGAGGGAAAGTGGGGGCTGCGTGAGTGGGGCTGGGGCTGGGATCCGGACGTTACCGGTCAGGAGTTCGGTTGATTCTGTTAGTTTCAGGATTTCTCTGCCTCCATCTTTCGATAAACGGCACTTTTCTCTCTAGGTACTGTCACCTGATTGCGCTCCCCGAGGCCTGGAGCCCTGGGCTAGTGAGGCCCTCTAGAGAGGCCCTCCTAGATGAGGCCAGAGCTCTTCCTTCCCCTTTCCTCCAACAAGAAGAACAAAAGGGATGTTGATTGGATCTGGGCTTTGGGGGTTTACTAATAACTGTACAGAACCTTGCGATACAATTGGCAGACAAAGCGGGGATTTGTAGATGAAATCGGAAGTGTCCCGGTAATCCCGGAGAGACGTCCTCCAAATCACACGTGGCCCTGGATTTACCCAGTGAGAGAGGAAATGGTGCATCGGTGGTGTGGTCAGATCTTCCTGCTCGCTCGAGTTCTGTGGCCTTCTTTAGCCTCATTTAGAGACACGTTCCCAGCCATCTCCCGCCCATGGTCAGTAACTTCCTACACGCAAACGTATCACCTAATTCAAATAATACAGATCAACATGTTGATCTAAAGCTAATTTAACAAGGCCTACTAATGGTTGTTTATATTATATGGCTTTCGCTTAAAAGGTCTAAGATTGTGGGGGGGGAGGCATACTTCCGAGCACAGGAGGGGGTATGAAGCCCCATGGGGGGCCCAGAACGAAGTCTACTTCCGGCAGGTGGGGACAGTTACATGAGATTTATGGACCAAGGTGGCAAAAGTGAACTTCACCTCATACTTTGATTTCAGAAAACGTGAAGGGGTGTGCTCTGTGAGTATGCACCTCAGCCTCACACACGAGGCCTGAGCCCTTCCACTCCCTCGTGCGTCTCAGGGCACAGGAAAAATATCGGGAACAATTGTTTTTGCTTAAGCCCCACGTGATCTTTTGTTGTTGTTGTTGTTTACTTATTTTGAGGCTCCTGGGGGGCTCAGTAAGTTAAGCATCTGACTTTGGCTCAGGTCATGCTCTCACAGCTGGTGAGCTCAAGCCCCGCGTCAGGCTCTGTGCTGACAGCTCAGAGCCTGGAGCCTGCTTCAGATTCTGGGTCTCCCTCTGTCTCTGCCCTTTGCCCACTTATGCGTGTGCATGCACGTGCTCTCTCCCTCTCTCTCAAAAATAAACATTAAAAAAATTGAAGTTTACTTATTTTGAGAGGAGAGGGGCAGAGAGAGAGAGAGAGGGAGAGAGAGAATCCCAAGCAAACTCCATGCTGTCAGCACAGAACCAGACGTGGGGCTTGAACCCACCAACTATGAGATCATGATCTGAGCTGAAATCAAGAGTTGGGACGCTTTACCCACTGAGTCACTCCCCTCCCCCCACATGATCTTTTAGGAAAGAGGAAATAGTCTAAGTGTTAAACTGTTTAAGTGAGAATGTCCCATTTTCGGAAAGAGCTTTCCCCTTTAGAGAATGGGGGTTGCTTATTAAGTTTCACTAGGTTGGATTTACTCTTCGTTCTAATAACCCAGGTGAGGCCAAGTGCTGAAAGCTATAATCTTCAGTCATGTCGGTTGGAAGGGCCCTAACACATTTGAACAGCTATGGCAGCTGCAGGTCTGTGGCTTACCCATGTAAATGGAGGGGGGGTGAGCATGTACAGGACTTTTCGGGGGGAGGCACTAGCGTTTACGAAATCTAGTATGTGCTAAATGCATGCATCTATTTTCTCCTCTAATACTGAAAGCAGTCTCACGAGACAAGATTGGTTATCCCCATTTCACAGAGTTAAGAAGCAAGGCTTAGATCACTGGCAGGAGTCCCGCAGCTGATCAGAGACTAGGGCTGGGTGCACTCACCGGTCCCTATGACCCCTTGCTGGGCAGCGACAGAATACAGAATACTGATCTGTTGCATAGACTCTGCTTGGCGTTGTGTCAAGGCTCTGCACGACCATTTCCTCTTTCCGTTCCAGGAGGGAAGATTCTTCACATGTGCAAAGCCAACACCCATTGCTGGCCCACTGCCTGACCATAAGCCAAACACGCTTTTCTCAAGCTATTCTAAGAATGGGGTGTGTCTTTAATATAGGGCCTTGTACAAGGCTTTGTTGAGAAATAGTCATTTATTAGAGCTGATAACACCATTCCTCTGTATAGGCGCAGACTCTGGGCAAGATCAAAGTCACTGGGGGCCTTGCTCAGGTGCACTTAATCTTCCAAACAAATCTCTAAGTAGTTGTGGTGTTGGGTGTTTTTAATCCCATGTTGCCTCGAGAAAGAAACTATTTGAGTTAGTATGGCCAGGTAACGACAAACATTTCTGTGAGACGCTGGGGCCTAGGGGGTTGTCCACTTGTTTGACTAGCGAGGGCACCAGCAGAATTCTGTCATGACTCAGATTCCGGGCAGGACCTCCCTGAATACGGCATTTGTAGTTCGTAGACCCATTTCTGAGGACGGGAATGGTCCTTCGGTGAAACCAGGTCACCATCGTATTAAGATAAGACTACCTCCCCGTGATTTCTGGCCAAACCATACCTCCTCCTCATCCCAGCCATAAAATACGGACGAACTGCTTGTAGTTGATGGCACTGTCTTTCCGCCTTCTCATCCCCACTGATTAACCTGAAGAATCAGCTTGCTGTTGCTCAAGCCCTGCTTTCTCATTCTCAAGCATAAACAGTTTTGAAAACAGTAATCCGCTTATAATCTGAATCAGCTGACCCTGTCTCTACCTTCCCACACCCCCCCTGAGGAGTGAGATAAGAGAAGAGATAAAGGAAGAACAAGACGGGGGAGGAAAGAATGACGGAAGTTTTTATTGAGACTGAAATGGAACATTGTTCTCTTTTTATGAGTTAACAGCACAGTGTGTTAAGAGGCCGGTTACAAACTCCCTCCAAAATCAGGACGACCTGCAGTTCACGAACAGCCCTGCCAACTCTAGTGCCTCCAGTCGGAGCCAATGGCCAAGGGGGTAGGGCCTTGGAGGCCCGAGATAAATTATGAATACAGTTGTGTTGATAGTTAGCTTTACCTCCAGTGAACGTCCCCAGTATTTGCGACTTAAAACGCACACGGAATCACCATTCCATATTTGTGATGTTTACGTGACAGTCCGGTATCATTCTTCTGTAGAGTTCAGGGACAGCTGGTCAACACTGAGCATTTATTTACTCTTCCACCATCTTTGGCACAGTTTCTGGTTTCAACAGAAAAGCACAGGCTTAAACTGGCTACTCAATACTGCAGACACAGGATTATTTGGGATCTCGGTGTAAATACAAGTTTTTCTGTTAAGTGTTATTTACAAGATGAGAGCCACGGCATAGACTTTTTAATAAGCTACCTTCATAAATTAGGAGAAGAATGACAGGGCATAGATTTTAGTAAGCAGGGCTGAGGTGACTAGATTACTAGTTAGGACAATCCTCCCGTCGGCAGGAGACAAGCTGCATACAGCGGAAGGACTTCCTGGCACCACGGATCCCAACATCTCACGTCGTGGCTGTCAACTCGTGGACGTACTCTGCAAGAATCCAGGGGAGGGACCGTGCTTTTCTGGCCAGTGTGACTTGTTCGATCCACCAAACCCATATTCAAGTACAACTTAGCTGGTAGTTTGGCCCTGATGGGTACAAAGTGGCAAAGTACCATCAGTTTGTGAGTGGGTAGAACTGATCGTGGAAGAATGAAGCCTTCCGGTTGGATAAAAACACATCCAGCGTCGCGTGCGTGACAGGTCGGGATTCAATCTCGTACAGAGTGGATGTGGATTCCCTCCCATCAGTCGGGTCCGGAAGCTGTAGATGAATGGCCGCTTGAGAGTGTCACCAAAACACCGGTCTGCTTCGAGGCTGCTACACAGACGTGGACCAGACGACATGAGTTTTCCTTCTCGTGCTCCTGCGAGAGGAGTTGGGCAAAGCCCCAAAGCAGATCTGGATCGAAATCGTAGTTATTATTCAAGTACGAGGAGAGCTCTTTATTTCACATTGATAGTTCAATTCTGATCTCTGTCTGGCAACTTCTATGAAAATAATAAATATATACATATATATATATCTAGCTCTATACTGAACACTGGGTTAATAGTTACCAGTGTCCCAATACAGTACATTGAAAAAAGAACCCTTCTCCCTTCCCATAAGACCCCTCGCCCATCTTGAAACCGTTATTGCGGAACTGTGCTGGTCTGTTTTCTTTCGAAGCAGTTTCTTTGAAATTGGCTGGAGAGGAGTTCAAAACGGACAGTTTGGCACGTTAAATGGGAGGGGCAGTGGGGGTAGTATTTATATGCATTATAATCCATAAAAATGTGAGAAGTCAAAGGAAATCCATGCCAATAGAAAGCTGGAGTAAAAATTTGTAATGAATGAGTCTTTTTAAAAAAAAACCCAAACCACTGGAATGTGTGTGAAAAGCAAGTTTTCCTCCAGCCCCATTACCGAATCCAACAGGTACTACTCTACAGACTTGCAAACTTTGTTTCTCACAGAATTCTTACATTGCAGACGATATGCTTTCCTTTTCATCTGTTTTCTTTCACGTTACCCCACTTCCAAACCCCAGAACCTGGAGAGCAAAAGCCGTGAATCCAAATATAGAGAATAATCTGGGGGTCTAGATATCAAATCAAAGGTACGATTGGCCATTAGGGTGTTTCTTTTCCTTATTTAATGGTTGCATTTGCTAAGAGAGGACTCTCCCGGAGCTGTCCGTCGTCGTTCCCGGTCCCATGAAGCCGGGGTTCTAGAACTGTGAGGTCTGGGTGAAGGAGATGGTGTCGGACTTGTCTACCGCAAAGCCTCCGTTGACGTAGGACTTCTTGGTGTCCGAGTCTTCGTTCTCCAGCATCGTGGGTTCCAAGGCAAAGGGGTTCACGATGTTGACTTCAGACGAAACATCCATCTGCTCCAGTTCCTTCTTGGAGAGCTTCTCCACGATGCCGGTCCCGAACGCGTCCCCAAGGACATTCACCATGGTTCTGAACCGATCCCTGGGGAAGAGAGAGGAGGAGTCAGATGGGAGGCCCTCACTGCATTTCCATCCGCCACCAGCGAGAGGAAAGGAGCTGAAGCATTCAGTTACGAATTAAGCAGATGCAGAGGTCCCACTGTGGCTGGATGGGAGGCTCCTCTCCTCACAGGTCGAGGGCAGAAGGCTCCCGGGGTGTGCGTGCCCCAGTGAGTCACAGTGACTCAAGTCCAGCGCCCGTCTCCCCAGATGCCCTCCTCTCCTCCCACAGAAACACGAAGGGAGTCTTCACAGATATTTTTGGGGAGCTGAGGGTCCGAACTGAGCTGAGCTGAGCGAGCCTCCCCCCCCAACCTCTGTCTCGGCTAAGGTGAGAGAACCCCGTGGGCGCTGTTTCTGCATGTGTGTGCCTCGGAGTGTTCCTGTGCGTTTGTATGTCCCTGGTGTAGTCGTTTCTCTGTCCCACTGGGTCACTCTAGAAGCAAGCCGGCAGGGACACAGGGTCAGAAAACACAGGTCAGCAGAGGAGCGGCTTTCTCCTTGTGACGCCCCCAGCCGGCAGGAACCGCCAGACAGCTTGGAGAGGACCCCGCAGCAGGAAGGCGCCCGGTGACGGGACACCGGAGCGCTGTTGGGGGAGCTGTGCACATGGATACTTCTGTGAGAACGACATCTGCGGGACCGACATCCGCCCACTCTGGGTGCCCTCCTGCGATTCAGAACAAGGCCATGGATTGAGTAAGACCCGGGTATGAACCAACAAGTGTCTTTTTATCCCATGGATGGGGCTGGATCTTTGGCTTCTCTGGGTATCTTGGAAGTGAAAGTGACTGGTTCCAGAAGAATCAGGTGAAGGAGAGAAGTACAAACCCACCATGGTCAATAGAAAAATTGAAGCACTTCCTTCAAGGGTGGGGTATCGTGGCAAGAAAGGTACCCCCTCAGCCTGGGGCCTGTGGAACCAGCCGGCTGCTGAGGGGGCCCCAAGGCTCGCCTCTCCAGGGCAGGAGCCCCTGGGTCTTCCGGGATGTGACTGTATCTTCACCATCTCAGCTGCTGCTTGCACACCACATCGCACTGGACTCCCCGGTAACCCGGGGCTGGTTCTGAGTAAAGGCTCGAAATGGAGCTACGCTCGCCCCTGAGGGCCAGGGGACGGAGCAAGACGAATGGGCAAAGTGGGCATCGAGATAAAGCCGGGGACCAGCCTCATTCCACCCTGAACCGTGGGGGTCACCCAAGGCACGTCCTTGCCCCGAATTTCTGTGTTCCTCAGCCCTTTGTGTGTGTGTGTGTATGCACACATGTGTGTGTGCGTGTGCAAGAGTCCTTGGTTAAGACGCAAACGGTCCAAATCATTCTAATCCTAAGTAAACCTGCCGTTTATGGAGCACGTACTGCCCGCCAGACACCGTCCTAGACACGCTGCTCACGTTAGCCCACTCCGACCTTGCGCCAACCTGAGGAAATGCACAGAATCTTTCCCGTCTCCCGGATAATGCAACTGGGCCTCTGGGAAGCTAAGGGACGTCCTCAAGGTGAAAAAGCGACTGAGACCCTGAACAGCGATTCACACTCAAGCTGGTCTTACCCCGAAGCTCCTGCCACGCCCCCGAGGACGCTGAAGATCTGGGAAGGTGGGCTGGCTTCACGCCAGGTGGCTCTGAACCTACGACGCTGCCCAGCTGCCCGATGCCCCCGGCCGGGAGAGGCGAGGGTGGCCTATGGGGTTTGGACCGCCTGCGACCTCTTCCAGCTTCTTCCCCTTATCATTTTGTCTATCTCCCCCCACACCTGACTCCCACCCTGCAGCATTACCAGGGATAACGAGCTACTGGAGATCACTGGCCTGTGAAAATCACTGCCTCAAGTTATGAGGAGTTCATTTTTAAGCGCGTTATCAGATGGCCTGGCCAGAAGGAAATGAAAGCAGCCACAGATGGCTCAGTAAGCAGTGGCAACCTGAGGACAGAATGGCGACAGGCTGCAGGTTGTGCAGGGCGGGGAAGCCCGCCTCCCCAGCCGGCAGAGGCGGCGCGTTTATTCCAACTCACAGGAGCCAGTCGACAGCGATGATCAGGGTGACGTCCTCGGCGGGCAGGCCCACGGCACTCAGCACGATCACCATGGTCACCAGGCCGGCCTGCGGCACCCCCGCGGCTCCGATGCTGGCAGCCGTGGCCGTGATGCTGCAGCCAAAACACGTCAGCGTGAAATGAGTTAGACACCTGTGTCTCCTCCCTTTGGGGCCCCTGGCCTGGCCGTTACTGCTGTGTTCCCCAAAACTGGCCAGTTAGAATCTGTTCTCTGCTGAGCATCAGCTCTGCCTCGTTAGGGAGCAGTGGGGGACCACGGCGGGGGTGGGGGGGAATCCATCTCCTTCCATGGGGAGATAGGGCAAGTCTCTCTAACAGAAGGAAGAGGCCGTGAGCTGCCTGAGTAGCACTCAGAAAATGGGCGAGAGGGCTGTTCCGGAGGAAGGCGAGAGTGTGGCCAGGTGTTCCTGGCTGGCATCGGCTCCCTGTCCTCGCATCCACCACCTCCCGCCAGCGCCGGTTACCCCTCCGCCTGCTTTCTTTCTCCCTTCGCCCATCTGCTCCCCCAGCCAGTGGTTAACTGGCATCTCCTGTGGGCCGAGAATTTACATGGTCTTGGAGGATGGTCAGAGGGAGGGCGGTCCAGGTGGATGGCGAGTGTGTTTCAGGGGAAAACAAAGGAATGCAGCAGGGGTCAAGCACATTGTATGCACTTCTTTGACCTCACAGACTCCTGGCTCATGGGAGCTGCCTGTGAGGGCACTGAACTGAGAACCGGAGATGCTTCCTGTCCGAGATGCAACCGTTTATATTCCTGACTTCTCCTTTTGGCCAGGGGATGCACCTGCTGCAAAAAGAAGACGGTTCTGGAACCAGGAGAGGGAGCCAAACGCACTGCATTATGACATTTTTTTTTAACCTTTAATTTTGAGAGACAGAGCATGAGCAGGGGAGGGAGAAAGAGAGAAGGAGACCTAGGCTCTGAGCTGTTGGCCCAGAGCCCGACACGGGGCTCAAACCCACAAACTGTGAGATCATGACCTGAGCCAAAGTTGGATGCTTAACCGACTAAGCCAGCCAGGTGTCCCATTATGATATATTTAAAAAGGCCCCTCTTACGGGGAGCCTGGGTGGCTCAGCTGGTTAAGCGTCCGACTCTTGGTTTTCGGCTCATGATCTCACAGTTTCAGGAGTTTGAGCCCCGTATCAGGGTCTACACTGATGGTGTGGAGTCTGCTTGGGACCCTTTCTCCCTCTCTCTCTCTCTCTCTCTCTCTGCCCCTACTTGTGCTGTCTCTGTCTCAAAAAAAAAAAAAAAAAAAAAAAAAGAAAGAAAAAAACCTTGGGGGTCCTGGATGGCTCAGTTGGTTCAATGTCTGACTTGATTTCAGTTCAGGTCATTATCCCAGGGTTTAGGATCAAGTCCTGTGTCAGGCTCTGTGCTGAGCATGGAGCCTGCTTAAGAGTCTCTCCCTCACTCTGCCCCTCCCCTGTTTGTGTGCTCTCTCTAAAATAAAAAAAAAAATTCTAAAAAGATCCCTCTCGGGCAGGTGCAACGTGGCTCTAGGGATTCCTCTCTGGAACGTGCAGCTGTTCATGAGCAATACCATCCTTATGTAAATCTGGTCATTTTGGAGGAAACCACGCCCTGAAAAGTCCCCAAATTTGAATGAGCTTGAGGGGACACCTGTTCTCATCCCTTCTCCAGGGAGGCCACTGGATTGGAAGAGGAAAGATGCAGAAACAGTCCATTCAAAGTAGAATCCCTGGGGCGCCGGGGTGGCTCAGTCGGTTAAGCATCTGACTTCAGCTCGTGTCATGACCTCACGGTTGACGAATTTTGAGCCCCGCGTCGGGCTCTGTGCTGACGGCTCAGAGCCGGCAGCCTGCTTCCGATTCTGTGTCCCCCGCTCTCTCTGCCCTCCTCTGCTCATGCTTTATCTCACTTTCTCTCTTAAACATTAAAAAAAATTTTTTTAACTAGAAGAACTCCTGATTCTGTCCACAAATCCATATTCTTGTGGGCTCAGATGACATTCGAGGGCAAGGTCAAACACAGGCCAGCGTTCTCTGACAAGTGTGTTTTCCTCCAGTGGCTGTGGCCACCAATTTATAGTAAATTAGAAATTTCTGGGGCTGTCCCAATTCCTCTAAAAGTTTCCAGGCCTCCATAATCCTTTAGATCTTTTCTGACTTAAGTACTCTTTGGAAAACCTAAGTTTATGTCAATGCGGGCTGAAACAATTTCACCTGAACACGTGAGTGGGTTTTCTCTACCAGAAGGGACTTGTGCCCATGCCCACTGACCCCTTTCGGAGGTCCCAGCACATCATGGTTTACCACATCCCTATAGTCTGTGGCTGGGCTCGAAACTTGACATCTGTCAAAGAAAACTCTGCCCTTGAGCCTTGACCTTGCTTCCTAAACTTCAGCCATTTGATTTGGCTTTGGTCTGAGACTAGGAACTAGAAGTCTTCCAACGGGGGAAAAATATAAGAACGTATTCCTTCTGCTTGAATATATTCTACTTTGACATTAGAGAGTTTTCACAAAAGACCATACAGTAATCATCAGTAGAAAGTACTTTCCTAGCATTGATTTAGTTTTTGGACTGGCACTTAGCTCAGGTCTCCAGACAGGCTGGGCCTGGGGTGTGGACTGAAGCCAGCGTTTTAGCGTCAGGAATACCTGGCTCTGGGACAGCTGGTGGCTCAGTCGGTTGAACATCTGACTTGGGCTTAGGTCATGATCTTAGGGTTTATGGGTTTGAGCTCCGCATTAGGCTCTTGCTGACAGCTTGGAGCCTGCTTGGGATTGTCCTTCTCTCTCTCTCTCTCTCTCTCTCCCCCTTCCCTGCTTACCCCCTCCTCTCAAAAATAAAACATTAAAAAACAACAATAAAAAGACCTGCCTTTGCTGTTTCCAGTAACAACTTCCCCCTGCATCTCACTTCTTGCCTGGAGGCTGGGGAGACGATGTCTCCCCTGCAGGGCTCCAAGAAGATTAAATGAGGTAATACACACAGGGCATCCGGTGCAGCACTGGGATATAGCAGATGCTTAAAAGCTGATACCGTCTCTGGGGTGCCTGGGTGGCTCGGTTTCAGCTCAGGTCACGATCCCAGGTTTGTGGGAATTGGGCTCCATGCTGAGCGTGGAGCCTGCTTGGGATTCTCTCTCCCTCTCTTTCTGCCCCTCACCCCCCCACTCACACACACACACTCTCTCTCTAAAATTAAAAAATAAAAAAGCCTGATGCCATTTCTGCTGCTGAAGCAGCAGCCAGTATTGCTATTACTGCTGCTACAAAACAACCACTATTATTGCCACTTCGGCTCCTTTTCTCCTCTAAGCTCTTTGTAGGCCCCGAATCCAGTAACTATCTTCCGTTATAAGAATATTTACCCCATCTTCAATCAGTTGTAACCTTTGGTTAGTGAATATTACGATAAAACTGCAAAAGAGTTTGTCTGGGCTAGACGGTGCCTGTGTCTCTGACGTCCAGCCCAGAAGGATCACAGGAAGAGAGGAACTATGGGGTCTCTAGCCATCAGCCACAGGAGCCACAACTGTAACTCGTCGAGGGAAAAATCACGTTCATTATTTCATTCTGTCCCAGGCAGAGCCTGAGAGGGTTTTAAATTTTAGGTCAATGATTACTCTGGGCCTCCCGGTTGTGGTTGTTGGCTGTGGGCCAGCAGTTACTTATGGGCAATTCTGACTGAAGACCGCGAGGGGCGCCCGGCTGGCTCAGTCAGTGGAGCGTGTGACCATTGACCTCGGGGTCATGAGTTCAAGCCCCACGTTGGGTGTAGAGATTACTTAAAAGTAAAATCTCAAAAAACAAAACCTGCCCACACCACACTAGAGCAGGGGGAGAGAGAGGTTGTGATGTGAATTATTTATCATCTAGGCCCAAAGTCTATTTCTCTAGCAGTCAGGTTAAAAAAAAAAAAAAGTTAGAAAGATCTGGGAAACTGAAGACTGAGGGGGTGTGTGGACTTCAGCACAAGTGGCGAATACCCCACAGAATGGGCACCTCACGGAGCCACCCTTGGAAATCAGTCCAGTGCAGACTGGGTGCCACCGGCCAGGGCGAGGGAAGTGGGACAGCGCCCTGGGAAGGACCAAAGTCACAACCACTGGACCACAGTGGCTGTGGAGCGTTCTCAGACACGATTCGGGGTTTCAGCTGAAGGCACTCGTTGTTGTTCAAACTGCAGGACTTCACGCTAGCTCCTTCGGCTCCGGCTTCTCAAGCCGCCGACACTTCTTATAGGCCACACGGCATCGGTATGGCTTCCCAGCTGATGTGCCAAATGGTCGGTTTGTACTGGGCTTCGTTAACTTTATGCAAACGGCAACACTTCATGATTTAGGGTTGGGGGAAAATTTAAAAATATACTGTATTAAGGGCGCCTGGGGGGCTCAGTCAGTTAAGTGTCTGACTTCAGCTCAGGTCATGGTCTCACAGTTCATGAGTTGGAGCCCCACGTCGGGCTCTGTGCTGACAGCTCAGAGCCTGGAGCCTGCTTCGGATTCTGTGTCTCCCTCTCTGGCTGCCCTTCCCAGCTCACACGCTCTCTCTCAAAATTAAACAATTATTAAAAAAAATTTTTAAATATACTGTATTAGAACACTGTTGGAACTTTATGCTTGGGTTTGTGCCTGTGCCAGGTGCTGGGGTTGCAACAGTGAGTTAACTTGGAAAGGTCAGAGTCAACCTTGCATAGGCCTAGGCACTGGGTTTAGTTATAAACTTCCACCCTACACTGAACAAAAATCTCAGGATTAACTTTCAACCCGATCCATCCCTTCCAAGCTATGCGGTCCAGCAGACTTTTCCATAATGGCGGAACTAATTTCTACAATGATGGAACCTTCTGTGTCTGTTCCGTCCAACCTGTGTGTGGGGCTAGCGGCCACCAGCTTGAACAGTGCTGTTTCGGAGAACCAACTACGGACAAAATCAGGAGTGGCATTTTCAGCATCTACGTGAGCAGACAGCATCGGTCTTCACTCGAGTGGAACTCTCTGCAGTATCGGGCTCTGTTGAGCATGCCATCCTTGGAAATTTCTCTAGGTTTCCAGGGCAGGATGCTTTTGTGGCTCTCCTGCCTTTTCTGTTCCTTCTTGGTCTCCCTCTTGGTTCTCCCCTCTCGGCCTGCCTCTAATATGAGGATTTTCTAGGGCTCAGTCCTTAGTCCTTTTCTTTTCTGCACAAAGCTTCCCTACGTAATGCCATCCTAACATTCTCAATGTCTCCTGAGGGCTCACTACAGGCACACTGTTCTAAGCACTAACTTAATTACCACCACTTGCATAAAATGTAGATACTATTATCCTCATTTTATAGGTGAGGAAACAAGCTTAGAGAATTCAAGTAACTTGGCCAGGGTCTCAGCTAATCATGGTGAAGCAGAGACTCAAACACGGATGACTGACTCACTCGTGACCCGGGTGCTTGGTGACCGCCCTCCAGCTGATGAGTCTGACTTCCTTATGTGCAGTCAAGACCACGTTTCTCACTGCAGAGTTCCACCTGGATGTCTTAAAGGCATTTCATGTTCAATGTGACAAATGGCATAAGCTCTTTATCTTCCCACCGACGCTTCTCTTCCACTAGTCCCTGTTCTGGTGAGTATCGCTCATCAATCCAGAACCATCCACCAACCTGGAGGTCATCCATACCTTCCCGTCTCTCACTCTGAATCCCAACTCGTGCCCCTGGAATTTGGAAGCCCTTCTCCAACCCCAGTGCCATGCCTTGATGGAGGCCTTTTAATTCCTTACTTGGACTTCTGCAGTAGTCTCCTAACTAGTCTTCCAGCTTACGCTCCTGTCCCCATCCAGTCTGCCCACATATCGCCAAGTTACCTTTTAAAAATGCAAACCGGTCCATATTATGGAAGACCGTCTAACCCCTCCGTGAGCGCCTCTCACAAAGCCTTTTGTGAGATGACCCCTGTCCCCTCATTTCTCTATGTTCTCCGCATCGTACTCTTTACACGGCCACGTCCGATCATCTGACCTCTGTAACTAGGCCATGGCTACATCGCGAACCCCTGTACGTGCTAGTCCTTTTATCCCAAGTGCTCCTAGGTTCCTTCTCCTCATACTAAATTCTTACTCCTAAGACTTAGCTAAACTTTGTCTTTTTCTGGGAAGCCTCTCCACTTCCTTCTTTGGTGCCTTCTGTGCCCCCTCAAACCTTCTTTATAGCCCTTATCACACCACTCAGCATTTATTTAGCTATCTGTATCCCCTACCTACTGGGGGCCCCCTGAAAGCAGGGCCTGGCCCTTATTCACTCTTGAATCCTTGGCACCCACTGTGTGCCTAGCACCTAAGGGAGCACGGAACTGAGAACAGTGATACCGATACCTTTGGGTACTCAGACCCTGAAGCGGAAATCTTGCACACCACGATTCCGCTTCTGGTAACAAAGTTGTGTTTAATCTCGGGAAGGGACTTTAGACCAAGAAAATCAATCCACCGGTGGGCCATTCGTGAGCTCCCTTCGGGCGATTTTTACTTGACACGAGGAAGCGAAAACGAGTGTGGCCACACGCCCTACCTGATAGTGACGATCTGGCCGATGCCCAAGTCCAGGTCATTCAACTGTGCGATAAACACGGCCGCCACCGCTTCGTAGAGCGCGGTCCCGTCCATGTTGATGGTGGCGCCGACGGGCAGCACAAACCTCGTGATCCTCTTGTCCACCTGGTTCTTGTCTTCGGCACAGCGGAAAGTGACAGGCAGTGTGGCCGAACTGCGTGATGACAAGAGAAAGGCGGGCGCCTGGGCGGCTCAGTCGGTGAAGTGTCCCACTTCGGCTCAGGTCATGATCTCACGGTTCGTGATTTTGAGCCCCACGTCAGCTCTGTGCTGACAGCTCGGAGCCTGGCGCCTTCCCTGGATTCTGTGTCTCCCTCTCTCTCTGGCCCTCCCCGGCTTGCACTCTGTCTCTCTCTCTCAAAAATAAATAAACGTTAAAAAAATTTTTTTTTAAAAGAGGGAAAGGAACTTACAGTCTAGGAACACTGGTGCTCAATCCCTGCCTGAAGAGACACTTCTATTCCCCAAACTAAACCAAGAGCCCAAAGCGCCTGGCACTCTGAGCAGGTCCAGGAGTGAGAACATGCTATGTCCGCCATTGCTACGAGTCACACCATCACCCCCTTCTGGGCTGCGGGCCATGCCACGAGGGCAGGGAATATGCGGTAGGGTGGAGACATGTGCTCTGGGGCATGGGGAGGGGGACACAGAGGTCCTTCCTGGAGTTAAAGCTAGCTACAAAAGCACAAGCTGTGGCCAGTGCTTTGTCCGCCTCACAAGCGGCCGGTACAGCTCTCGGCCGCAGCCGGGAAGAGCTGATTAGCGTCTGTGGCCCAGGGACTTCTTGCAGACACCCCTCCTGCATTTACCTGGAAGAGATCATGAGAGCCGTCAGAAGAGCCTGGGCCATTCCCATGGCGAACCGGAAAGGGTTCTTCCGTACGACGGCGAAGTAAATCAGCGGGAGGATGACGACGGAGTGGATTGCCAGCCTGGGCACAAGACGGGGGAAAAGCAGGTTCGTGGAGGCACCACCTCCTCCTCTTCATCCTTTTTTTCAAACAGCTTTTTTATTCATGATGTATCATTTTTCTTTATGACGCAAAAGAAAATGGGAGGTAGGGCAGGGATAGATGTCTCCATTCCACCAATGACGATGAGGAGACTCACTTAGCAAACGGAGGATCTCGTCATAGTCGGCGGGGAAGCCAGTACCTGAATCCACATTTCAGAGCTCACAGAACACTTACGTCACGCGGCCAAGCCTTGTACACGCGAATACCTGCAACAGGTGCTAAATGCTCTCACCTGCTGCCGCCGTTGGATCCCTACCCTCCCTCTAAGACTCAGCAAAAGGTCCCCCACCTCCAGGAAGCCTTCCTTCACCAGGTTGGGCGGACCCTTTCCGCCTCGGGAGGTCTGTGGCTCCGCACAAACCTCTACCATTCGCCCTCACCGCGGCACCCAGCCCCTCCGCTCCCGGGACCCCTGCTGTCCTGCTGGCTGGGGCCCACCGTCGAAGAGGCCAGGCAGGGTGTGGAAGGAGGAAGTCCCGCTCTCCTCCACTCGTTCGTCAGGACTGACCCTCTTTTTTCATTATTCTTGCTTTCCAAAACCATCCCTTGTTTCCCACAGAGATAGACAGGTTACGTGAAACGGGGGGCTTAAGAAAGACCAATCCAGCGGACGCTGTGTAAGTGTCCACGTAAAGAGTTTACAGATCACTTATTCAAAGCTGAAACAGTAAGAAACGGTCACTGTCAATACAGATCCTGAAGCCCCATCTTGAGGGTCTTGAGAGAGAGCTTGTGGCTGAGAACTGTGAGAAGCTGGGTTTTCTGCTGGCAACCAAGGTAGGGAAGAGGACAGAGACCCGCAGAACTGTGTTAGGAAATGACTCAGCATAATAAACCTCGGCCAAACGACTGCCTGGACATGGGCCCTGGCCTCGAGAAGGGTAGACGGCCCTGCTCCCTTACCACTGGGGCCCTGGGACTGGACACTGGAGGAACTGGGCTTCTTCTCATTGGCTGGCAGGGCTGTGCTTTTGGTAAACACAGATGACCTCCCCAGTGCACTTCAGTCCCACCGGGTGAGCTCACTGCTCCAGCTGGGTGTCTGGGGGCCACTGACCTGTGGGAGTCAAACTGATGACATCTATTCATCCCCTTGCTCCCTGTTTCTTAATACTGTGACGACTCCTGCCCCTGCCGGCATTCCTAACTTCTCCGCCATACCTCCCCTCAAGAAGTTGATGACTGGGCTGCAAACGACCTGTCCGCCGCTGCCTGCCAGCTCGCACTCAGCACCTCCCAGCTGGAAGAGTTTCCCAGCAGCTCCCCGACACTCGGATGATGCAGGGTGTGGCAGTGGTTACCGGCCCCATCTGCAGGGCTGGGACCGACCAGCCGTCCGCTCCGACTGGCTCAGGTCTCCTTTCACCTAGGCCCTGCCCAATTTCTTTTTTGGGGTTGGGGTACCGGTGGGCTATTCCTACTAGTGTGGCGAGTTTCCATCCTCGAAGAAGTGATCGCTACCACTGAGTTTTGCTTGTTTTAAAAAATGATTTTTAACACAATAAAGGCAGCAACGAACCATGGTCCGGGCTGTTCTGCCAAGGTCTGGCAACGAGCGCGGTGGGATCCTCCTCCAGTGCAGCTGTTAAAGGGCAGCCCCCTCCCCTGCCCTCTTATCTCTGAACCCCATTCTTTCCTGCACGGCGGGGAAGCCGATTTTAACTGAAAGGCAGCTTCTCGGCAACAATCTGTTGGCCCCAGAAGAAGTTGCCGCTTCCTCTCTGAAGTCTGACATACCCAGTCAGGACGGTGGCCATGTAAAGGCCCAGCTTGCGGAATATTTCCCAGTCTTCAACTTCTATGATCTTCCCGGCAATCAGGAACAAAATGCCAAGTGGCATGTAACTAGAAAGCAAGCACAGCAAAGACACTTCCGTCATCTGGTGTCTTCTCAAGATGGGATCGCTGGGGAGGAAACGAGCCGGGGCACGTGGGCTCAGCTGGGAGGCGCACCTGCTACGCAAGAAAGCCAAGGGTGCAGCCTCAGGCCCTGGTGGACCACTGGCGCCAGGTTCAGGCACCCACGTGTGTGTCTTAAATCCTACCTGCCTCAGCTACCCTGGATGAGCAGGCTCGGCAAGAACGTGTGGTTAGAGGAGTGCATATCGTATGCCTCGCTCGCGGTCTACACACATCTTGCTGACGGTCATGTCGGCAGATCTCATTTTTGCTTGACCCTCCGTACGTGGCCCTTGCGCTCTTCCCAGTCTCGGTCATCTTGTTCCCCAGGTGGTAGCGTCGGCCACAGAACAATACAATTAGCAGTGGAAGTGGTCACGACAGCCCTGTGTACGGAGGTCTTGTTATGTGCCCTGTGCTGGGTTTAGTATTTGACATGCACCATTTCCCTTAATGCACTTCTCCCAACTCTAGGGGCAGATTTTTATTATCCTTTTTTACGGACAATGAAGGTGAGGTTCAGCAGGCATAAGTGGGTGAAATCGCTAAACCCTTCACGGCACTGTCAGTGTCTACGCTTCGGAATACATAATGTTGAGCCAACTCAATATAAGCTAAGTGGGGCAGGGATGACCAAGAAAAGGTGGACTTTCTGGCATCTCTGGGGACAGGGTGTGCCATTAGTCTGCTTACCCAAATGGTAGCTTTCATCTGGATGGATTAGGGCCCGTGCTAGACCAGTTGCAAGAATTTTGAATATCACTTACGCACTGGGACTAACAAGGAAAGCACCTTGTGTTGTGATGTCCGCAGAACCCTTTCAAATCTTTAAAAAAAAAATTGTTTTAATGTTTGTTTATTCTTGAGAGAGAGAGAGAGAGAGAGAGAGACAGAACATGAGCAGGGGAGAGGGTCAGAGAGAGAGAGAGGGAGGGAGACATAGAATCAAAGCAGGCTCCAGGCCCTGAGCTGTGAGCACAGAGCCACCCAGGCGCCCCTCAAATCCTTAATTTAAGAGTTATTTCTTAGAGGGGCACTTGGGTGACTCGGTCGTTTAAGTATCTGACTCTTGCTTTCAGCTCAGGTCACGATCTCATGGTTCGTCAGTTCGGGCTCCATGTGGGGCTCTGTGCTGACAGCTCGGAGCCTGCTTGGGATTCTCTCCCTCCCTCCCTCTCTGCCTCACCTCCACTCTCTCTCTCTCTCTCAAAATAAATTAAAGGGGTGCCTGGGTGGTTCAGTCGGTTAAGCGGCCGACTTCAGCTCAGGTCATGATCTTATGGTCTAGGAGTTTGAGCCCCGCGTCGGGCTCTGTGCTGACAGCTCAGAGCCTGGAGCCTGCTTTGGATTCTGTGTCTGCCTCTCTCTCTGCCCTTCCCCTGCTCATGCTCTCTCTGTCTCTCAAAAATAAATAAAACGTTAAAAAAATAAATAAATTAATTAAAAAGAAAGTTCTTTCTTAGATGAATGCTGGCTGGGTGTGATGATCAAGGGCCTTGCTGGAGAAGACAACAGCTAAAACCGAGCCTCTCGTTAGTGAACTAACTCCCGAGGAGTATGTACAGTTACTGAACACTCTAGTGGCTTCGCATTCTGTGCTCGCCCTTCCGAGGCTTCTTTACTCTAATCGTGAGGGGCCGGGTGTCGGGAGAGGCAGGCGGGCATTAGCGGGCATCTGCTCACCACATGATGATCTGGACGATCTTCATGGTTGCGTCACTCAGAGCGTTGAAGAAGTCCACCAGAATCTGTCCTTTTTCTCCCATTTTTCCGATGACGAGTCCGAAGACGAGGCAAAAGACAATCAAGCCCAGGACGTTTATGCCGTCCGAATACACGCCTACAACTTTGTATTCCTTTGTTCTGTTCTGTGCATCAAAACCAAGAGAATATACAGGTGTGTGATTATAATGCTGCTGGAAGGCAGAGGCCCCGGAATGAGAAGATACGACGGCCACACCTAATAAGCTAGTAATCCACCAGTCAGACGCCACTATCAAGTTTTTACTGCTCCCACCGTCTGCCACTGAACTTTAAAGGGATTTTGTTTCTCTTTCTCTCTCAAAAAATCTAAACTTGAAGATTTCTTTTGAAGATGTCTTATTCTAGGATGTCTTACATTTTTAATAAGAACCGTAGACTTGAGGTGCTTTTCAGGGTTATTTTAGCTACTGGCTACATTTGGAGTCTGTGTGAAAAAGAGAATTAATAATGCAGGAACTGCACAATACCCACCAGGGTGAGCTTTTAGGACATTTTACTCTCTGTTGTATCCTGATAGTAAATCACAGGGGCGTTTTTACGGCCTCGAATCCTGGATGACCAACAGGACAGAAGGGATATAAGTATCAACCAAATACCAGCTGCCTTGAACCATTTCGTTGCCGTCTCCTGAGTAAGAACAGGCTGCTGAGACAACAGCTCAGGCGAGTGGTGCAGCAGATTTTGCTGAGAGACTTCACAGGCAGAGAACATAACCTGAGCACCACGAGCCAGGTTTACAACGTATTCCGTAGGGCTGATGCATTACTGGGGTGCCAGCCATCTTGTACTTATCATCTGATATGCTCAAGGTCATGTTTATCTAGTGGCTAGCGCGTGCGGACTGCCTTGGTGACACAGAAGTCTTTAAATACAGCTAGATAGGTAAGATTAACCGTGAGAAAAGCAAACCAACGAGAGCAAGACGGTGTGTAATTAACTGCATGGCCAAGCCACGAGTTCCAGGCGTCATGCGGAGACTGGGGGCGGTGGGGGTTTGAGCGGTAGGGGCAGCCGGGAGACGAAGGCCGACACCAGAAATCTGGCACTGGCAGAGGCTGAAGTCATCACGCCCAGGCCGCTGCACCCTGCCTGGAGAATTCCTCCTTGCCTGCTACGGGCCCCAAATGAACGTAAGCCTCTCTGCTGAATGCCCCGGAGCAAGTGCCCTGTTCTTGCCTACTGCGATGCTCCTCGCTCGTCACATGAGGGCACGGCCATGTCTGTCTGCGGACCACTGGCATCCTAATGCCCGGCAGGGCCTGGCTCATGGGGAGTGCTCAAAGGATCTTTGCGGAACCACGGGGAAAGGCAGGAATAAGGAGTAACTGAGGAGGTGGGTCTGGATGGGAAAGGGAAAAGGCCACTGGGGAGGGAGCCCAGCCGTGGAGGGCCGCGGAGCCAGTTGGAGGACTCGGCACTGCCTGCAGCAGGAATCGGGAGCCACCCGTGGTCCATCTAATTTGAACTCCTAAGTCTACCAAACACTTATTTTTTCCTTAAATCGTTCCCTTCTGCGTGGAGGCAAGAATGCGCAGCAGAAATCCTCTCTAGAACTACAGACGTACGACTTCAGGCCCACACAGCCTCCTCTCCAAAGCTGGAATGCCAACAGCTCTCGAAACCCATGGATTTTGTTGCTAAGTGGCTAGCGAGCTCCTGGTGGCAGAACTGAGGTGAGGGTGCTGTTTATTCCCCTCTGCCTGGCGGGGTGTTTGTGAGTCGGCCGCAGGAATACTGACGCCCCCGGTCCCGGAGGCTGGTTCCCAATCCCACTGAGTTGCTCACATGACACACAGTGCCCGTAGGCGCGTGGCCCATTGAGATGAGACCTCCGGACCCCGAATCACGACTGGGCAGAGTTTTCGGAGAAGCAGCGTGCCTTGATTCCATATTGAGGTGGACTGGCAATTCTAAAGCCGAGGTGCCCGACTCACCTCAACGGACTGGCCGCGATCAGAGAGGCAACGGGGCTCATCCTTTGCTCTGTACGGTTCAGCTGCTTCTCATAACGCTTTGGTGGTGACGTTTTACATAGCGGCCACCCACCGACACTGAGTTAGCAAATGCTGAATCCTTGTTCCCAGCGGAAACATAAGGTCAGGTTCCGGAGAACCAGGGTTCACAACATTCTCATCAAATAATCCAGCCTATAGCCTTGCAGTAGGTGTTTCTGTTCGAAAACACATAAATATTTAATGTGTGTCACTGAGTTATTAACACTGAACTCACAGCCGACACAGCCTGAATAAAGCTAATCTAACACACATATATTTTCCATATGCGACACCACAGCCTTCCTGCCCTTAAGAACCACAGACGACAACGCGGCATTATGCCTGGGGGACGTTTTAAACGGTACAATCACCACGAAAAAGCACAGAAACATGAAAAATGTGGTATAAACATGCTACTAAAAGGACACTTGTTTACAGTAAGAGAGCGGAAACCAGAAGCCAAGCCTGGGCGCTCAGACGGTAGAGCATCTGGGTTTCAGGGTTGTGGTGCCTACTTAAAAGAAAGAAAAAGGAAAAAGAAGGCAGGGTTCAGCCTTGTTCAGCCTCAGAGGGGCCTGTGCGCGCTGGGCGACCAACTTGTCACCGCTCTTTGTGTGTCTGCGAATGAGAGGAGAGCGCGGTGCTGACTCCGGCGATGCAGACGCACTTCAGCGAGGAGGCGAATTCGCAAGGAGTGAGGACTGACTGTATTTCCGGCCTCTGCTTGCTCACGACTCAGCCCCTGCCTAGCAGGGAAGGGGTGGGGGCAACAAGGTACCTTGGAAATGGCAGTTGTCATGATGGCTGTGACAGATGCTGCTGTCGCGTTCATCCCGGGCTCGCTGGGGGTACTCACTTCTTCTCGCTTGGTTTTATACTGCACGTTGGAGGGGAAAAAATAAAAAAGACCAAAAAAGCAAACAAAATAAGAGTTTTTCAAGCATCTGAGTCTAAACCACAGGAATATGTGACTTTGGCTAACTGACTGCCACCAAAGGCTCTGCCTCTGTCCCCTCTCTGGGTTGGACGGTACCTCCCGTGAGGCTTGAGAAGCAAAAGCGAGACCGCAAAATCCAAACCCTGATTCCCTTAGCCAGCATTCAGTGAAGTCGGAATGTTCTTTTTCACAGTACCGGACAGATTAACAGACCGATAATGGGCAAGGAAGTAGAGGGTTTTCTTTTTTTTTTTTAATATTTATTTTTGAGAGAGTCAGAGCATGAGCAGGGGAGTGGCAGAGAGAAAGGGAGACATAGAATCTGAAGCAGGCTCCAGGCTGTCAGCACAGAACCCAACACGGGGCTTGAACTCATGAACCACAAGATCATGACCTGAGCTGAAGTCGGATGCATTACCGACTGAGCCACCCAGGCGCCCTGAAAGTACAGGTTTTATTTGGAGGCGCTTTAACTGACAGACAGACTTTACAGAGATCCTATCAATCATTTTGTTTCTATTTGTTTACTCATTTATTATTTTTAATCTGGCAGAAACACCTCATTACTTGGATAACTGTAGTTACCCTGACTTTAATAAGCGTCAAGAAGTATATGGTTGTTCCAAAATCAATAGTCCCTTTAGGGCTAGTCCACGAGTGAGATTTCTGTTGAATTCCCTTCCTTCAGCTCTGTTTGGTTGTGCAAGGCTTCAGCAGAGAGGTTTAAGAAAGAGCTAGTATACCATGACTCCAGGCATGAATGTCACTCCTTCGAGGCTCTGCCAACATCGGGAACCTTACAAATGACCACTGTGGCCGAAGGGCAAAGGCACCCTCGAAATAGAGGTGGTTCTGTGCCTCTTGGAGGTCGGCAGGGAGCAACTTAATTGCCATTTTTGTTGGTATACACCGAGGTCTCTGTTCGTGTAATTTATGTAAATGAATTCAGCAGTTTGTGATAAACTCAGCTGTCTTAAGTGCACAGATAAACAAGAGAAAAGGGCTGTAAGGAAATGGGAGTGAAGAGACTGTTCGACTTTCCTAGAGAAAAAAATCATGGCTTTGTTACATCGCCGGGGAGGGAGGGCCAGCAACGGGTGCGTAATGATTAAGGAAAAGAGCGGATACCGGGAACACCGGCCACCCGGGTGGGTTGGGTACTGCTCTCCCGACACGAGGGAGAAAGGAACGGGGACGCGGGGTTACTTTTTCAGTGCTTGCGTCTGCAGACAGTCTCAGCTTCTCCACGAATACCACGTGGTTCTCCAAAAAACAGGCACGAGACCTTTTAAACTCTTTGTTGGACAGGTTCCCGATGGCTTCATTTAAGCCCTCTTGGGGACAAAAACGTGCCACGGAAAGGGAGCGGGGTCATAACAGCAGGGACTTCTCTGGGACCTGAGGCCCAGAGGCACCTGCGATTTGCTCCGTGTTCACATTCGAGGGTGCGTTTCCTGTCATTTTTGATGGGCTCGTTCCACTTCCTGGGTCGGAGCAGGGAACAACAATCCTAACCGGTCAAGCGAAGAGTGGGGCAAATCTGAAGGCACAAGTCATTATTCTTACCTGCTGAAAACAGGCTTGGACAAGGTTCTCCGGGAACATATTCCTGTTGGAGACATGAAAAGCAGTGTCACGTTAAGGCAGAAGTGTTTTGTTTTTGTCACACCCAATGCATGGGTGAACGTAAGCAGAATATAGAATCAGTACTCTGGGTTTTCCTTTGCAAAATACCTCCTTGTATTAAGATCCACTCCCCCCCCCCGCCCCGTTGAGCTTCAACCAAGTCTAGAAAGCTCTCTTACACAGCCATCACTCAGCTGATTCACTGAGTAACTGGTATGCTCACTGTCCTCGGGAAAACAACGCATTGGCAGGTGGACACTCACAGCTGAGATGCTTCTGTTTTCATTGACAAGAAAGTATGCCTACCGAGAGCCCATGGCTTCTGTCCCAAATTCTTTAGGCCAGTTGAGAGTATCAGCGTAATGACTGAATTGAAAATGTGAGTCAGTGAAATGGGAGTATGAGATGGAAGATGTGGTTTTTCATCAAAACGAAACTCAATGCTTGGAAACTCAACCGAAGCCAGGGATGGG